>CM060981.1:181680151-182930151 GCA_030765065.1 Deroplatys truncata
ACTACTACTACTACTACTACTGCTGCTGTTACTACTACTACTGCTGCTGCTACTACTACTACTACTACTACTACTACTGCTGCTGCTGCTGCTGCTGCTACTACTACTACTACTATTACTATACTGGCTGAAAATGTTTGCACTTTTAGTGCTCCTTGATCTTAAAGTGTAACGACAGCAATCCTCTTAACTAGAAAATTGCAGAATACTGTAAACTTTTGTGGTGGGGACAAGACTTGATTTTTTAAAGCGACCTAAAATAATAAAAAATAGAAAAAGAAAGAAAAATATTCTCAGACATATAGGCTTTGTCACCAACATTTGGTGAAGGCAGTAACAATTCAGAGCATATACATATATTCTATGATAAAGAATTTGTAGAAACGTATGTAAGAAAGCGAAACTCTCTGCATAAGACACGCTTTTACTCACGCTACATTTCGGTATCAACTGTAGTGAACAAAAACATAATCTTTTAGAGACTTTCCATATAAACCACATTGACTACAACCAAATTTGAAATGCATCGACAAATATTGTCATACCCGAAAGTTTAACTCCGTACGTGCAACCTTCGTCGAATATTTTTCAAATACTGTCCAGTAATCTTTTGCCGATTTCAACTAAATATTAAGCGTGTTGAAAAAATTCTTAAAGCTTTTATATCTGGAATTTGAATTTCATATGTGCAATGCTTTTGTATTTATTTCATATACAAATGCAGAAAGAGAGGACAGTAGGGTGTCTACCGTGGCAAAGCTGCTAATTAGAGAGTATTAAATCAATTAATTTTCACGCGATATCCAAGTCCTATGTAAGTGTGGCTGCATGCATTTGTACTGCAGCATCAAGTTGAAGGCCTTACAGGTGCAATTTTCTCCAAGGGACGGTGCAATCTGTTATCTGAATCATTTCCTTTATTACCCAGATTTCCTTTAGAAGACTAATCACAGTTACAGTGATAAATGCTTGACCTAGTGATTCACATACACGTTCTCACAAATTAGTAGCTAGCCGTGGGAGAAAGGCCCGTGTGAAGACTCACACTGCATGGGAATTATGTTTTAAAATGCTGTTGTCAAGTTTTGCTTGTTCATCTTTTTATTTTTGTATGCTTTTTTTTTATCTCTCGCCTCTGTAAGGGTTTCCATGCCACTGAATTACATTGCATGCAATATCTAAGTTGATCCACTTTTTATCGTGTGCTACTTGTCCCCCAATGGAAATATGCATTTAGCAACAATGCCAGCAATTTTTGTGACCCAGCTTTTATACACAAGAAATTGAAGCTATATTTTCAGTTTCAGGCTTAAACATTCGCGTGGTTCAAACGATGATTTTATTAAACACCAGTCGAAGATAAAATATGGATATAATGAATCAATATTAAAATAAGATTCACATTTATAAATAAAATAATATGATGTGTTCTCAAAGGGAATTCAAGGTTTAGAGCAAGTGAATACTCTAGCACCTTTAAGGTTGCATGGAGATGAGGTAACTAGGAAATGACTGTCTTAAATTTGAGTTTCCTGCTTTATGTTGTACATTAATGTGACATTTATTGAAAATGTTACATTTATACTGGCTGTATTTATAAAATATGCTATGAAATGAGTTTTATACTTGAACATTGGCAATTATTGGAAAGCTAGAATCAGATGACTGAAAAATTCAATGCCATAGCAAAATTTGAACCACACATCTCCCGGTCCGGTTGCTCTAATCACTGAGCCACCATGAAAACATGCTGGTAGGACATTAAATTCTCTAGCTGGCTCGCATTTAACGAATTTACAGACTTGTTGCCATGGTATCTCAGTGGTTAGAGTAATCGGGAATTGTGGCATTGCATTCTTCAGTCGTTTGATTCTATCTTTCCAACCTTGCCCTACTCATATAGCTAGTGTGGAAGAACAATTAATTTATTAGTAAGTTTTCGTAGCATAGAATAGAATTCTACATGAATGCCAAGAATTAACAGCATACCGGAAGATTGCGCAATTATGATTAAAACCGCTTTGGATTTTTGTTGTTCCGTACTTTTGAAAGGTTTAATTCAGAATAGCTTATTGTCACTAAGAATATATAAAACCCAATGAAAAATATTTACATAGACATAGAAGTGAAGCAAATTCAATTGGAGCACATCGAAGAGGCCTCCAAAGAATGGGGACTAAAATGCACGTGTATATGCCGCCAGTAGGACCCTTGTGTCTTACACAGACCTTAAGGAGGAAATCTTGTGGTAGAGAATCCGAAGGTTAACCATAACCAGAAAACAGTGAGCCTTAAGCGAAGACATTCGTTAACGATTCCAGATGCATATCCTGACCTCGACCCTAGACCCTTGCCCATCTTCAAAAATACCCCGTGGAGAGTAGCTGACAGGTTCAACTAACCGGGTGCCAGGGGTAAGTCATTTCCACAGAGAAACTTGTGCCACCCGCCGCAGCGACAAAACCTTCTTGCCCGATCCAATCGTTGCCAAACGTTGTACAACGTTGCGCTGGTGTATAATTCACCTCAGCTTTCGTTTAATGACAGGTCCGATAGAAATCGAATCCAGTGCGAGTCACAAGAGTTACTATCTGAGCCATATAGCTCAGTACATTAAATTGGAAGTAATCAACAGAATTGAATTCTACTGCAACTGTGTAAGGGTTTTAATTTAATTTTAGGCGGTTAACGAATTTGAAAGAATATATACTAATGTTTCACTCGTTTAATTATGGATCTTAGAAGTGGCAGTTCAACGGAAAGGAAAAACGAGCAAATAATAAAATAAAATAAAACAACAGAAATACAAAGAAGGACAAAGAACAAAATGAATAATAAAGAAAAATGTCAATCTTTTATTCATACCTATGGCTCTAATTTCATGAGCGTTACCTAAAAATAGTAGGACATGTATTACAGGTATAACTGATAGAATAATACTGCTGTTAAAATATTTATATGTGCCACATATAAATATTTTAACAGCAGTATTATTCTATCAGTTATACCTGTAATACATGTCCTACTATTTTTAGGTAACGCTCATGAAATTAGAGCCATAGGTATGAATAAAAGATTGACATTTTTCTTTATTATTCATTTTGTTCTTTGTCCTTCTTTGTATTTCTGTTGTTTTATATGTAGTATAATAACAGGAGCGTTGCACGAACATAGTTGAAATCTGGCTTAATGCAACATCGATAAGTGTACACGTAGTCTCAAATAAATGAGTTCTGTACACAATAAGGAGCAAATCACTACATGCGCATACTTAATGCCTTGAAAGTGGCTGCTGCCTTCCTACTCAATAAGGTTCTGCACATTGTTTTTCCGCACCCACTATAGAGAATGCTTGTATACATATGATTAGGTATATAATCAGAATAGTTGTTCTGGCCATGATTGGACTCTATTTATAATGTTAAGTCAGAGTAAACTGTCGACTATTTGTCTACAAACATTTAATTTAGACAAGTTTGAAAACCTTAATGAAACTCCCAGCTGTGTATATGACACATTCGGAAAAATTGATTCTAGGGATCTGGGTGGTTAAAACATAGTTAGGAAAGAATATGTTGAAGGAATTAACCTTTCTACCATTTGTAAAATATGAAGCTATTTTGAAAAATAACATGTATGTAAATATAGCGCGCCACTTATACATATGACCTCTTCCCGTTACAGGTGCAGAGGAAAGTGGTTGAAACACAGTCGAGGGGCCATACAGTACAAAATAAATATCAGAGAGAATACTTTCTACTATAACTTGCTACTCTTTCTTGCACTTTTTAAACTGGAAACTTTGACGTTATACCTTTAAATCTTGTGTTACAGGAGATGATAGCAGTTGCCATTGATTGCGGATGAAAAAAAAATAAAAATGTATTTCAGTGATAAAAACGCATTTTTTTACAGTTATAGCTTGGATCATTGAACAGAGTTTGCACATAATCCGACGTTATTCACCTCTTAATGTGCTACTTAGAATATGCCTACAGGTACAGCTATAGGTTATACAACGGAGGGGGGCACCTCGCGGGACATACACGATATATTGTGGCTACCACCCCCAGGAGGAAGGGATTACGAGAAAGGACCACAGGAGGCTATAGGCCGTAGGCAGACAAACCACCGAGACGCGCATAAGTCCCTCAGAATGAGCCTTCCGTCCAGGGAAACCCAGAAAACCCCAAGATCAAAGTGGGAATCTAATCCGGGACCTACCTAATGCGAGACTTACACGTTACCGCGGAGCTATCTCGCTCGGTATGGCTATAAAGTTCCCAAACATTCTGTTAAAACCTTAAAAGCCCATAGAAGAACATTTTTGAAGTTTATGAGAGTTTCATTTGTTCTGCGTGCCAATTTCATTTTGATTACTTTACACTTTATCCTCATCTACATTTCTGAGGAAAGAGTAGAAACTATATCCATCAAATTACTCATCAAATTATAGTTTTTGTTGGCATCCTAAGGTACATATACGTGAACATTTTAATGAAAATTCCGTTTGAACTGAAATGATTCACTGTTAAGTCATAATTTGGGGGTTATGGCATACCTGCTTTATAAAGACCACTAACAGATGTCTTGCATTGAAAACTTCCCCAAGAAAATGATAATAGTGCACAATCCTAATTTATACATTTATGTTTTTACATAATCTAAGAAGTTAACAATCATTTATGGTGAATATGAAAAGTGTTCCTATGCCTCTTAACACCAAACTTTAAGCTGGTATGCTTCTCTCACTAGGTAGTAATAGGACGTATACAATACTCATTCACTTAACTGAGAATTGGATTCAAGAATGAATAGTTAATGAATATTGTGGTCTTTGATGAAACAAGGTTGAATGTTACCCACACAGATTGAACACATGGAAAGAAGCATTCTGATGAACGGCGCCACACACTCTCTGTATATCCCCTCCCCAAAAATAAAAGGAATGTTTACCAGAAACCTGGTAGAAATGAAGTGATGTTGAACCTATTATTCTTTACCACTCTAGGTACCAGCTTATGATTGACGTTCCTGCATGTAAATTAGTTATCAAATCCAGCAATTATTCAGCTTTCTTAACTTTTTCCTGTAGTATTTATGCTATTACTAAACAACTGTACCACCCAGAATTCCAGAATGCAGCAATTTAAATTCTTCTAAGTATCTCTTCTTTGCCTTTCCTTTTTTACTTTATGTTTTCTTTTCTTAATTTTATTCTTTATTTTTTGCATTTATTTCGTTTTTGTTTAGACTAGTGTTTCAGCCGTTCTTACAGCATATGGCACCATAGACTGTGGACATTGATGATACTGAAAGGGAATTTGGGAAGGAAGCTTTCCAAGTGTATCTCCCTGGGATTTATCAATTATGAAGGAAATGGGAAAAAATCTGAGTAAGAGAGTATGGTAGTGGCGGGATCTGAACCATAAATCTCCCGTTTACAGGTTCATATCTTAATGAGTTCAGCCACTCGTATCGGCTTTTACTTTATCTTATTGCTCCTCCTGAATTTTATATTGGTCTACCTGGTTCTACTAATGCCATTTATCAACTTTCCAAGTATTATTGTGTTGTTTCGATTTCCTCGTAGGTCGCCTTAAACCTCATTTTTTCCGAGGCGTGCTTCAAAGATATCTTTAGTTTTACATGTTTTATTACTTTTTCGAGTATCTCAGTTACTTTTTCATGTTTATTGCCACACGTTAAAGATGTTTGCCAGATAAATAAAACGAACGAATGTTAATGTATTACAGAACAAATGCGGTTAAGTTACTTAAAAACAAGTGTGTCACTTAGGATCACATATGAGTATGTAGGGGTAGTAAATATATGGTTATGTGTAAAACCATTAGCCGTTACCCTTGATAAAATTATTATATTATTTCAAAAGTATAAGTTCTTGCAGGAATATGTTGTACATCAACACTAACACCATCAGTAATCCATGAAATCTTCCTGGTGAACAGGAGCCTTGCTTGAATCATCTTAGGTTATCGTAGCTACACTGAGGCAGAAGGATTTTCCTTTTTACGGAGAAGTCCTAATCGCTGAAAAGAGTAATACACGAAGCCTTGTAAGGATTACCAATGTTCCAATCTTCCAGCGGTCCTCACCGTGTTTTACACCAAATAGTTTGGCGATGTGCCTGCTGAGTGATAAAATAATTGGTTTAACTCTTGCTGCTAAAGCCACTTATTTGCTTACTTGCAGCTTTCTGTCGCCAATTTCAAAATAACAAAACAGTTTTGAAGACTTTTTCTCCAGGGTCATTAAACCTGGTGACAATTCTAAAGGAGGCAGTTAATTTCTTTACTCGCTTGTTTTCTTAAATTGTATATTCATGAGCACGATATTTTATTGTGGATTTCAAACTTGATGTCTATATGTACACAACCTATTCTCCCTTGCTTACAAGTTTGATTTTCACCACTTTATGCAAAATGTGACTACAGGCTCATTTTATTAAAATTTGGTATAACAAGAAAATATTGTACTTACAAATAATGAAAACTTAACACCTTATGTATCTTTGTAAAAATAAGTTTAGTTCAGTCGTATTTATCCCTTTCTTTGTCTTAGTTTGAAGCACCTTAAACTTGCCGAAATTATTCAATTAATTTTGAACATTTAACTATTGTCCAAACCCCTATAACTGCAATGCTGTATAGTCATCAGCAATAGAAGCTATATCCCTAGACGGCTTATGAAACAAAGTTAGCAAAACACGTGTCCTCAGAAATTGTGGACATTGCGGAAGTTTATTGGCCTCAAAGCTTTCCCCCAAGGATCACATTTCCACTCTCGGATCCTTGCATCGGAACCAGTTGCAAAGTTAGCACAACTAGTGTGTCTTTGAGTTTTTGGGTCAATGTAGAGTTCAAGGTCAGAGGTGTCCTGTGGTCAGCGCATGCTTTCTAAAACATATCTTTCATTTGTTTCGCTCTTTAAGTCGCTTCCGCTGGGATGTTAAGTCTTAATTGGTTTGCTTCTTCAAGCATGGGAATTGGGGCGAATGCCTTAAATGGCATGCATGGATATTAATAAGTCCATTACTCATTAATTAGGTAGCCAAGTATCTTTCATCACGAGACATAAAGGGTTGCTACAGCTTTAACCAACTTAGCTTTCTGATGTCTAACAGTAATGGCATTTTCTGAAAGTAAATGAAGACTGGAGATAATTTAAAAAGATCATAAAATTATGAAAATAAAAGCAGTTCGGCGCTTTGGAGCAGCTTTCAAAACAAAGAGATATGCAAGAAGAATGTGAACATCAAAGTCATAGAAATTAATCAAGTTTTAAATTAACACAGGCAATACCTAATTTACTCTGCAGTTTTGTTTTAGAGATTGAATAAAAGAATAAGTAACTATGTAATATTAGCACTCTGCCATTCTGCATCATTTGCGCAAATGACTTACATACTCTGTATTTGTTCTCATTATCATCTAATGATTCACATTTAGTCCATTTATCAAAAAAACGTTATTTTACTGGTTTACGTAACATTTTGAGATATTTTAATGCTTACGGTATGACATTTGTTTAACATGTTAGAAGTAATGGCAAATACAGTTGCAGAAAGTGATAAAGTCAACTGATGTAATGAAATAAATGCGACGTAAAGAATAAATAACCAATAATATAGATTATATTAGATACGAATAGATTAGATTGCGTTCTGTGATTGCGTTCACTGGCGACCACTAAAATCCCGGAATACTACAAGAGCATGTGTGGCATTTACAGTTAAGGATGCAAAATTTATAATTCATTACCTGTCAATTCAGAACTTACAGATATACATATAATGCAATTTGATACATATGAATAACAAAGCTTAGCTTTACTTTGCATTTTCACGGGCCTTATAAAGTCTGAACGTCTCGTGATTACCTTTATATCACTGCAGCCATTAAATTGGTGGTCTGGACGTACGTCTGGTCGTTTGGTACACTAGAGCGCATAGGTGATGCCCCAGTATGGTACCTTGTCAGTTATTCTCTGTGCTCAGCAGGATGAAGTTGTCGATGGCAATGTAAGCAGAACTACAACCTCCGTTGTGAATATGATTTGATTCGTGCGTGAGAACTCAAAATGTTGCAGTTTGAGCAACGAGAAAAAATCAAGTTTTACCAAAACTTAGGCAAATCCTCTATCAAAACGTTTTAAATGATGAAGCAAGTTTATGGTGATGACGCAGCAGTGCTGTGTTTAAGTAGCACTAACATTTCTTACAGTTTGAAGGATGCTGATGGGCGTACTCGTCGTCTACAACTATGTGAACTGAACGTAAGAAGGTGCAATGTTGCTCCGTGCCAAACGCTACCAATCGTTAGACGATCTCGCAGCAGAAGCAGAGATCATCCATGGTATAGAGGAATCAATTTAGTGGCAGTTCCCAAGATCTCAAAGTGGCCACTTTACAGTAAACTAAAGTACTGCCAACTTTACAAGGGAGTTGCTAGTCTCAAGTGAGCCAGTAAATCAAATCTTATTTTGAATCAACACAGGTTGATTAAATCACTTCCCAAGCGCTAATATTGCATCGTGTTGTATTTAATGAGAAATCGTACTGTAAAAACAGCATTTAAAAGTGTGGAACACATGTAAGCATTAAAATAATCCCAAATAAACGTACACGTGGAATACAACGGCCTCTCCCCAACCAAGTATTATTGCTTTAAACTCAACAGCTGACATTCTCCAAGATAATGCAGGTACGGCCAACGCAGAAGGTGCAATTAACACCAACTACGGCCATAACTTTGCCATACGTATATTTTAGGAGAGTTGCTGGTATTGATGTCAACTGAACAAACAGAATGTCGCAAAAAGTAACCAGAGAGCACTATAATGGGGAAGATATGTCACAGTTGGCGTTTGGTGAATTCGAATAGCTTTCGGTTCCTATATGTGCCACAAACTGTATGATGACTACATGTCGTGTGTTACCCAGTACAGCGCGCAACCATCCTGATTAAGACCTCCTGAGATAGTATGACAATTTAAGGCGAAACGAACAGTAGTAGTGGAGATAATACGACGTTTCTCAACCGGATCAGAACAGGAGGCAAAACACCGTGTTTCCTTTACGATCCTAAACTGAGGATAGTCGACCACCTGGAAATCGCCATTAACGTCGAGAACGAATAAAGCCGCAACAGCACAGCAAGCTGATGCTTGACTATTTTGACTCGTTGGGAATTGTTCACATGTAATTCATACCAGACGAAGTCACTGTAACCAAGGCACGCTACAAGGAGATCCTGCTTCGTCGACGCGGTGCTATTAGTCGTAAGGTCCTGAGCTTTGGCTTAGAAGGAGATTTGCTACGCGGCGACACCCTCCACACCGCTCTATTTGTCCAAGAGGAATTGTAAGGCTCCCTGTTCTGCCGAATCCTCCGTATTCACCTGCCTCGCACCATGTGACTTATTCTTTTTTCCCCGCGTGGAAGAAAAGCTACGTGAGCGTAGATTTCATTCCCCGAAGACATCGTAACTGCCAGTGTATGGAATTTTCCTGCCAATGTTTTTGACCAGTGCTTCCAGCAGCAGGTATACCGTTGGTAGACGATTTCCCAAGTGAACGCTGTGTTAGCCGACAACTGAGATGACATATGGATTACGCTTTTCGTCTACACTCCAGGCACTACTCCATGAACTTCATGACTCTATCACGTATTTAACTTGCAGTACATAGCAATGTTTGTCAGTTTACCTGCATTTAAAATACATACACATAAGAAGCACTTAAACGTCCAATAGCTTTCATTAATTCTATAGCTGATATTACAACAATTATATAATTTAAAAAACGATAAAATACTTTTCACTAGGTATCTATGTGTTATCAACAATAAAATCTGTAATTTCAATAACATTCAAACAGAATAAAATGTCTTCTTACAAAGGAACTCTTTAAAAGCTGTATTGAAAGCAATTTCTCTTCAATTTCAATTGCTAAAATATTTTAATGATCTCAAAATACGGCTTGCTGGAATCAAAATTGTTTTGCATTGGGACGATGGATATATATCTCTTTACCCTAATGTTTATGTCATTGTTTTTCATTATTATTTTGAATGTGGTTCGATTGTATACATAGACTTTTGAGATGGAGAATACATACATGTACGGTAGTAAATATGTTTAATCTGCTAAACAGGTCTTTGTACTAATGTCTGTAATAGATAATAGAAATAATAATTCTAATAACCCACTTTTAATTACAGAATGCTTTTATTTTCTACTGAAGTGCACAGAATAGTACTACATATTCCACAATAGTCTTAAAATATGCGTGACATACTAATTTAAGAGCACAGTTTAATGAGCTCATGCTTACCAGTGTTCGAATGGCATAACAGGCAGATATAAGCTTGGGTATGATATATTTAATGTGAGATTTCCAATACAGATATATTTCTACTTGAAGGCCTAGATATTCAATACCGTCAGTTTGTTCTAAACGTATGGAATTGATTGCAATTGCTGTTCGTAGATGTAATGATTGAATGAGTTAGGAATGTAATAATCTTTGTTTTATATACACTCATAAATAATTTGTCTGTTCTTAACCAGTTTGGTATACAGTTCTGGGTATAATTAAATTTCATTACATGCTCATTTAAATGCTTACTAGTTACTAGCACTCTGGTGTCATCGATGAACAGAATGGTACTTGCAATATCCTTTATACATATCCATCAGAATATGATCAATAGACGTACCTCTAATAACAAATACGAAGTGCGTTCTAAAATTTCTTGAAGATGGCTAATTGTTAAGTATAATTCTTCAGATGGCGTGCTGTGATATTTCAGACACTTAGTCTCAGTCACTTGTTTCTGACGACCATTTAAACAAACTAGTGGAACCTTAAATCGATGGAAAAAACTGAAATACGATCTGTGATAAAGTACCTCGCTTTTAAGGTATTAAGGGCAGAGCAATTTGGTATATATTTTATTACTGAAGGCGCAATACTTATTTAGACATATTTTACTTGCTCTACTATGTATAATAAGCAGAATAAGTGTTATATTCCACTCAAAAATTCGATATCGAGATTGTACGAAATACATATCTTGTGCCCCCATGAATCCCCCCCAAAAAATTTTAGAAAAAGGTCCATCTGTGAGTGTGTCTGTCTGTCTGGTGTGTGTCTGTGAGCAACATAACTCACTCGGTATTTATCCGACTTAAACTCAAGACGGAGACCCACCCACACACACGGATCTTTTTCTAAAACTGCTTTTTTGGATTCTGGGGGCCTCAGAAATGTATTTCCGGTGAAATCTCGATATCGAATTTTTAGGTGGAATGAAATACCTTTCTACCTATTAGGTACGAGAAAGTACAAGTCTGATATGATACAATCACATGACTTTCTCTATCTTCTATCTTTATTAGGGGTATACAAACTATTTATTACTAAAGCTTATTTTTCTGTCTGCTACATTTTAATCCAAATAAACCTTTGCAGAAATAGCTGCATTAAACATTTCGTTACAGACATAAAGAGAATAGGAATGGTCAGAGGTATAAGAAATGAACGCTATAGCTTAAAATTCCAACTGTTTCCATGATATCGCAAGAAACAACTGAATTCTGACAGAACATTAAGATAATAACCAACTAATAAATAATTTGAACTATGGATAACGGATAGAAATGGTTATGCCACAAAAAACTTATTTGAAATAAGTTGTGTGTTTTTTAAGAGATGTACATTTTTGTGGGATATGTT
Source organism: Deroplatys truncata (assembly GCA_030765065.1). NCBI lineage: Eukaryota > Metazoa > Arthropoda > Insecta > Mantodea > Mantidae > Deroplatys > Deroplatys truncata. The sequence continues at coordinate 181,691,909 of CM060981.1, forward strand.
TTCGTCTATCGCGTAAGGTTTACCATACAAATAAAATGTATATCTTGGATTTTCTGGAAATAGCCTGTACGTCCACTTCATTCCGAAGAGATTTTGTATAATTTTGTATAACTGGTAAACGTTAAGCGATGGACGCAAACTTACCACACAAAAAATGCAATTCTTTTTAAAACACACAATTTATCTCACATAAGTCCTTTGTGAGATCAGTCATTCCCGATATATCCGTTATTAATGGTTGGAATTGTTCAATACTTGGCCATTCTCATAAAGTCCTGTCAATATTCAATTGTTTCTAATGATTACATGGAAACACTATGGAACTTTAAGGCCAGATATAGCGTCCAGTTCTGAAACATTTGACTGTCGCTGTTCCCTTTGTAACTATAATAAGTAAATGTGTAATGCAGCTATTTCCACAAGGGTTTATCTGGATTAAAATGTACTAGACAGAAAAATAACGTTTAGTATGAATAGTTTTTATACATACTAATAAACGAAAGAGAGTGTAAAGAAAGTCATGTGAATATGTATATAACTTCAGATTTTTACTTTCTCCACCACGTACCTGGTAGGTAGAGAAAGGGTGTTATTCTACCCAAAAATTCCACACCGGGATTTTAACAAAATACGTGTTTTGAGGCCAACTGAAAAAAAAAGAATTTTAATAAAAATGTTCTGTGTGTATATGTGTGTGTGCATGTGTCTGTGAACAGCATAACCCACTAATAGGTCATAGAGGATAGAGAAACTAATGTGAATGTAACACATCATATTTTTAAGCTAGATCTTCATGTCATCATCTATCAGAGTATCTTCATGTGAGATATAGCTGCACTAACGTTGTAGTTCCTAATTAAAACAACTTCTGGTGATGTAACACCTATATATATTATCCTGACTGAAAACACCTGGATGGAAGTTATCTATCTACATGAATGGTTCGCAGAAGGGGTATGAAATAATAATGGGTGACAGAATTCGTGTGACTGCTACACTGCTCTTCTTATGTATAGTTGGTTTGCTATACATTCCGTTAATATTTGCTAGGGGATTTTAATTTGTTGATTTGACATTTAGAAATTCATTGACGTTACTGGGACACTGCTTTTTGTTTTCTCTTGTTTACCGTAGAAGCCATTACATTCAAATAACAGGACGCTAACATTGTTACCTGACAGAACATTCCATCTTCTAGTGACATTCGTACATGTGCGCGGACCGGAATAATAAAAAGGGGGTTAGAACTGTCTGTTATCCTACTTTCCCTTTATTTGAGGTTAATGTTTTTAAATGCTGCAAGTCTACCTTAATAAAAACCACTTTGGAAAGATACTTCTTTCCCAAAACTCTATTTCACACACACACACACACACGCGCGCGCGCACGCGCGGTATATGTAGCTTGAATATGTAAGGGTTAGCATATCTAGCTTAGCTGCCTCATCCGAGTTCCGTTCCGGCTTAGGAAAGTCTAGTCTGAAATAAGCTTTGTGCATTCGTTTACATCCAGAAGTCAACACCCAAATATAGTTTTTGTCCAGTAATCTAGAGAACAGTTGGATTTTGTTAACACCCACCTTCTTCCATTCATTAATAATAACTTCATTTGTTAAATTTGCAAATCTGAGAGGTCACTAGAAGCACAAATATCCCTCTTCTAAAATACAATGAAGGAAGAATAAGAAGAGTGAAACGAGATAAAGGCTATTATAGACACTAAAATACCTCCGGAAACTTAATTTCTTTCAATTTCAACATGTTCTCGATATGTAGAGGAATGCAAAGCATTTTGAAAATGAAACATAAGGAAAATAATATGAAATAAAGTAAAAAATAAAACAAAATGTACTTCGAGGGGTTTTGCCTCAAAATCATCCGGACTTGTAGGACCCATATTGGAAAGATGTTCACCTAAGTCGCTTTTGACTTATCCATTTTTATTTGAGAGACTTTAAACGAAAAAATTATAAACTTAAATTATTAGGTTGGACAGGAGAATCAGTCGATGAAAAATTCAATACCAGATCCGGGATTTGAACCACGGATTTCGCGGTCTACACCCGGCTACCCTAACACTGAGCTACCACGGAAACGTACTGGTATAACATTAATTTCCCCAACTGATTCGCATTTTTCCCCGGTAAAGCACAAGATTTCAAATTCTATTGAGATGACATACCATTAGTTCCATTAAATTATTAGGATTGCACTAAATTACCTAGGTATATTGTTTTGGAATAAACTTCTGAATATCAGAGATTTATGTAGAAAATAACCTTATACAATCATTTTATAATATAATATATATTTTTAATTACTGATTCTAACAAACATTAGGATAAGCGTAAAGGTTTGCGGAAATTTATATTACTTTTACATACTAGTAAATTAATTTATTTATGTCCTTAGCAATTAAACACACTAAAGCCACTGTCCTAGCCAAAAATTGAGCAAGGAAAACCAACGCTCAATATACTACTCTACCTAGTCCAGCAAAAACACACACACATATTTGCGGCAGAGAAAGGTTTAAAAAGGTAGAATTTTTTGTGACATTTATGAGAAAAAATCTGTAGGTTACATCCACATGACTTTCTCTATCTTCTATCACTTATTAGTGGGTATTCAAATTATTCTTACGGAAGTATGTTCTTCTATCTACTTCATTCTAATCTGCATTTGCATATTTCGTTATAGATGAAAAGAGAATAGCGATAGTCAAATGTTTTAGCACCGTACGCTATGCACTTTAAAATTCCATACCCTTTCCATAACATCGCGTGAAACAACTGAAAATCGACAGGGCTTTAAAAGAATTAAGTATGGAACAATTCGAACCATTAATAAAGGATATCTCGGAAACGGCTGATGCCACAAAAAGTTATTTGAAATAAATTGTATGCTTTAAAGAGATCTACATTTTTGTATAACATGTTTTCGTCTAACGCTTAACGTTTACCAGTTATACCAGATTATACAAATTCCTTTCTAAAGAAGAGGACTTCCCAGGCTATTCCCACAAAATTCAAGATATGCGTTTTATTGGTTATGTAAATATCTTTAACATACGGCATTTTAATCAAAATCGTTAGAACCATTTTTCAGAAAATCAAAATTTTCGAAAAATGCCCCACGTAAAGCATAGTTTAGAATAGGAGTATTTGCTTGAAAATGTTCGTGTCGCATCTTTGGAAGGTGTTGAGACTAAATATCAAGTCGGATATTTCTCCGACTTTTCCTTTTTGAATTATGCTGTTCACAGACACAAAGAAAGACACGCGGATACACACACACACACACACACACACACACACACACGCACACACACACACGAACGTATTTCCAATTTTTTGTATTCGGGGATTCAAAACATGTATTTCTGGTGAAATCTCCATATAAGATTTTCGGAGAATACAATACCTTCTCTACATACTATGTACATGGTAGAGAAATTAGAAAGACTAGGCTTTAAGCTAATAATTTTATCTGCGGCGGAATGAGTGAAACGCACAAGAATTGTCCAAAGACGAAATCGATGTTATCCCTCTCACTTAAAATGCTATCCTTTTCAAGGAATTCCAGCAAATAAACGATCGACAAGAATAATTTTTATAAAATAATAACATATTGATAAACAAACATAAATACATTGACGTTAACTTTGGCTTAGTCAAATTTTTCAGGTCTGGAGTTGAAGCTCTAAAATCAGTGTAAAAGCAATTTCAAGAATTTCCGTAAACTTGATTTCTTTTGTTAGTCTAAGAAACTCCTCGCAAAATATTATAATTTGGATCGATCTGCGTACTTCTGAAACACTTTAAATGAAGAAACTACTGTATGCAACGAGGGAATTAAACGAATCCGAGGTTGTGGTTAAACAAAGCAAACCGAGTGTTGTATTAAGATATCACCATGGAACAGACGAAGCCAAACTGTATGTGGATGAAATCTGTGTGCAGGTTCCCTACGAAACGTAGAAAAAGAATAAAAAGTAGCAGAACAGCCAAAGAAAAATCCCCAAACAGAAACCAACAAAAAAGAAATAATGTTCCGCTTAATGTAATGTTTTTCTTCCAACTTCGTTTAATTGACCAGCATAATTTGTTCAAATAACCTAAACTTTCCCATTTAAGTTCTATTAAGTATCAGAGGTTTCGTCTCGCAAATATCAGGATCCGTCATTATATATTCAAAGGTTTCAAGCTTACATATCAATGCTAACATTTCAAAAGGCCTATACAGGTATCACGTAAAACTTCCAAGAGAAAAAGAAATTTTATTCTAACGCCTGAAATACTATTAACTTACCAATGATTTTGAACATGACTTCCTGAAATTTTGGAAATTGTTTTAATGTTGATTTACGACAGGTTGTTAATAATTATTAGTGAAAATCATGCATGAGGTTCTTTCAGTATACACGATATCTCATTATTTTTTCGATATTAATTTTGTGTACCAACTTTCAATTCCATCATTTGACCATAATTTTGACATTTTACAAATAAGATCTTAGGCTACCCTACATTAGCACTCTGACGGAAAGACTTCATTATTTAGCTATTCATGGAAGTAGAAGAAAAACACAATTACTAAATAGAAAAGGCTAATTAAGAAACACAAATGTTCTGAATTGAGTTCTATTCCAAATAATTGTGAATCTCTACTGAGAGCGCACTAATTTTCTAGCTTACATAAACTCAGTTTTTATACGCTAATCCTGTCGCCGGGGACCTCTTTTTGAATGAACTAATCATTGCAATTATTTTGCACCAAAATCACTGAACAATAATGTGGTAAATCTATAAAATTAGAGACAGGGCTAACAAATGTATACTATATATTCATTTCACACGGAATATGTTAAATTAATACATCCATTTTGAAATGAAGTACATCGCGTACATTTGATACAGCATGTATTCTAGCTTAATAACGTTAAAATGTCTAACTGAGCTATACAAACATCCAATGCAAGGTTGTACATCCCAATGTATACCCTATACATACCAACAAGGCTATAACATAGAAGCTAATATCTGCATGATAAACAACTTCATCTAATACACAATTAGATAACAATTTAAAGTCATTCATCCCAAGACCAAAGTAGCTGACCATTCATTCAGCTTATGAAGTGATAGCACGGGTTCGAAACTTATATAGAGTTTTGACTGGTTCGGATTTGAGACTTTATATTTTTCATGAAACATCAATTTGTGTTAGCAACCATTGTTCCTAGCTAAAACTTTTAATTTCATTTGAAGATAATTTAAATTCATACCTATCGTGTTGTCGGTGTAGTTTAGAAACTTTTAATATTAAACAAATAAAAATGATCCTACAGCACGGATGCAGTATAGTACGTTATGGAGATAATTGTTATTTGGCTTAACAATTTCAGTTAAGGTAACAACGCTTTAAATTATGTATAGACGTTCATGATAGCAAGCTTAAATTAATGATGAACCCTATCATTACTTTTCGAGTATTAGTGTTCTCGATCACAAGAAAACTTTACTTAGATTATTATAATACAAAACAAAACATTTTTTCTGTTATTCCTCATTAAGATGAAGGCCAGCCTAAGATCTTTAAACCTCCTGCAGCTACTTTGCATTTGCGCAACTCGTTTGAAGTGTTTGTGCTTTGATTTGCACAAAGGGGAATAGATAACGCAGTTAAAAAGGAAGAATATAAATATGTTCTTGGGGTTGCTTGTGCGCTGATTCAAAAACGTCCATTGGTTAGACTGAATCAGGTCTAGCTTCTTAGGTGATTCAATTTGTATAATTTTTAGCTAAATTTTGCTGCTTTTGAAAAAAAATCTTTTCTACAGAATCCTGATACCCTGAGAAGCTTTTATATCTAATTGAAAAATTATGCATTTAAACCTATATGCTTCGGCATAGTAGGTATGAAGTTATTTGGAACTATTCGTGTACTTTCTTTCCTATAGAATACACGGACATCAAAATACAAGTCTCAGACAATAAAATCTTATATTATTTTGTTTCGTTACGTTAGTTCTTACTATGAGATTTAGACAGCTATCATGGTTTTATTTGACAATAAAAATTTCATTTCAAAAGTTTATATTATAAGCAGTTGCTCATCTGCTTGATTTTTTAACTTCTCCTTCTTCTGTTGTATACTTTTTCGGGTTTCTTCCAGGTTAATGGACACAATGAGAGTATTAAACGCACTCCCAAGAGGAATGGTACATCCGACACAATGGATTATAAAAGATAACCTCTTAACTGTATACCACAATTGTAATTTAATTATAAGGAGCTGTATTTTTAGCCATTTAGTTTAATTTTTGTAGGTCGAAAATAGTAGAGGTAATGGCTAATAATTATTCACGACGGTGTTTCCTGAATTATCCTGACGTGTTTTGATATGTTTGTGAGGAGTACAAATTCGAAGGAAGTAGGAAACCTATTTCCGAGTTTATGAAGCTTGTGTCGATGTGAAGTTTGGAGATGAAGATAATCAATGAATTTCTATTACATGCAAAACTTGTACGCAGCTTTGGCGCTATTGGACAAATACAAACAGGTATTGCCTGAAATTTTGAGTGTCAATGGTTTGGAAGAAACCCAGATGCTATTACAATAACTGATATCTTTATGTTGTTAAAGTCATAGGCATCAATTGAAAACGTCGTGACAAATGGTCATATCCTGATATAGTTTCAGCCAGGAGACCGGTTCGCACTCATCTGCACGCATCACACTCTGCTGTGAACTATCAAAGCCTTCAGAGATGAATCTTTTATGTCCGACACTGAACAGGGCAAAGAATGTGGAGATAACGCCAGTAATTTTCATAATACTTCCCATAGTTAAGTTTTTGACCCAAATGGATTGAATGACTTGATCAGGAATTTAAATCTTTCGAAGGAATCTTCGAAACTTCTCACCTCCAGAATAAAGAAGAAGAATATATGTACTTCAGCCTGGAAAGCAAAACTACATTTTATCGAAGTAAGGAAAATGTTTTGCCACCATTCTGCACCGAAGGCAGCAATCTTCTGTCCTGTAATGTCATTGGAAGTTGCCTGAAGAAAATGAGTGTTCCAGAATGACGCCTTTTCATCGACTTAGTCTGAAATGTGCTCTTAATGTAAAATGTGTTAAACAATGACAATATATTTGATTCCCTCCTCAACCATAATCAAAGAAGAGTACGATGTAATCGGATTTGTCTTTAATAAGATAAATTATCAGGAGCATTTGTATATATTTGTAGGTGGTTAATTTTCTTCTTGATCAACAATGTGGCTACACAAAATGTCAAACATGAGTACTTGGTAAGATTGGCCTCCGAGGAGGACATGGTAGTTAGAGAACACAATGTAATAAGTACACATTTGGTTTCACCAGATAGAAACACTTTGGCACCATTACTAAAAGCTATGCCTAATAAAACTATCTGTAAAGGTTTTGAATACAGACGGTGCGTGTTTTGAATAAATATCGCACTAATTACCTGGACATTCCATGGAAACGTTGAAAGAGGAGTTTTCGAATAAGCTTGTCCCCGAATAAGATAGCTCATACCGATATTTCACTGAAACAATACATGATGTAGAATATTTTCCCTGGTCTTCATTTGCTTTGACTGCGAAAAACCTCATTGACAACAACATGGCAGACAACTAGAGAAAGATATGATGTTTCAGTTCAAGATATTCGGTTGTTAAACGAGTGACAAAATCCGTTCATTACCAATGTGTACAATCACTTGGGTCACTTTCCAGAGAACCTTGAGACTTATGCGAAGAGCAAGGTGAACTACTTCACCAAGACATAAAAACAATTGAAGGAAGATAGGATGCACACATAATGACAGTCTACTCCTGGAACCTTTTGCAGAATTACTTCGGTAGATCCCACTTACGGAGGTCTTACAAAAGCCGCTTCTTCTGTGTCGAATGGCTGGAACGTTTGTGTCCAAAAACTTGTTCTTTTGTTTTGTAAAATATAACCAGTTTTAGTGTATTACACTTTTGTTTTAATTTTAAGCTATTTATTTCATGTTGCAATGTATTTCTTTAGAACATTATCTCCTGATACATGACGGCGACCAGAGGAAAATGTGATATATGACACTTATGCTGTATCTTTACCGCTGATGGGGAAAAACCGGTGCCATCTTTAAAATTTGTGGGTCAAATATGCACGTAAACAGGTCTAACATCCCAGGCAACAAAATGTGTGTGGCCAGTGTTATTCTAAAAGGAAAGTTCCGTTTGAACTGGATCTGGAAATCCAACAGTAGGCATTACTTTTATAAGCATGGCAACTAATGTGGCGTGTACATTGTCTTATTCCCCTATTACATTTCGTTTGGCATCGTGTGTCTATTGTAAAGCATCCTCAAGAATACTTTATGGCTTGAAGTCTCTCGTTTGAAGCGTTTCCTTAAAGGAGGACAAAACTCCCAGCTGCAAACATAATTATTATTAGGGATGCAAGCGCACTAATCCCACAGATATAAAACTTATATCTTTGCCTTCCAGAAAACCAGGCATTTGTATTATACTTAACATACACTTGGCGTTGTTTAGAACGGACTGTAAGCTTTCGTTCATTTTTGAATGTCCACCTTGACAATTCACCTTGAAGGTACTGTGATTTAGCAAGTATCACTGTTGTTCTTTTCCTCCATTAATGAGAAAAATACTAAGAAAACGCTTTTATTTAATACTCGAGCATCAACTGTTATTGCCAACTGGCAACAATGTTGACGTTCCTTCTTATTCGTGTAGGAATGCAGATGAATGAATGGGAGTGGTCAGTGAAAATCTTAGCCTCTAGCTAAGGATATTTTTTTTATTTATTTTTCTTTTCCTAGGAGCTTTCTTTCGCATTTTAGCTGTACTTATAACTGGTAATGCTGACGGATAAACAGTTCACTAAATAGCTTTACTGTGACACGCACGAGGATGGAACATTCTTAGGCTAGTATAGCTACAGCACAGAGCAAGCTCAAAGATGGAGGATACCTCCAATAGTGACAGTGATAATGCTTGTTTCCAAAAGGTTATAAATCTATAATTTTCGGAAAAAAACTTGCATGGTAATAAGTAGCTAATTAGATCTGAAGATCTAATGGTTTTCCTTCTTTTCTTTCCTACTTTGTTTCAAAATTCTACCAAACTGAGCATACAAAGGGCGTTAAATTTAAGTTTGACAGGGAAATATAACCAATCCATTCACATTATAGGGAGATAAATAGTACTAATAATATGCATATAAGAATGGTATTGATTTTACTTACAGTAGAAGATAGGATTCTCTCTGGCTAGCATAGTGAAATACACAACGTCTGTTGAACAACGCCTAAGCACTTACATCCTATACAGAGTGTATCAAATCGATGGTACAAACTGAAACGCTTGAAAGTACGGATAACAAAAGCAAATGAGTCTGTGTAAACATGGGTCCGCAAATGAGCCGTTTACGTATATAAGGATAGGAACTTCCAGTGACTAGGTTACTCGTATTCGTAAACATGTGCGCTTCTCTCCTTATGCGGTAAAAGCAACCGAGGTTTACTTTCTTTAGGCTGTATAGTTGATGTCAAATGTTACTGCTGCTTTAGCATTGGTTAAATGAAGTATAGTTTTGATAAACTCTTGGAGACATAATCATTACAGACATGTTTGGTCACATGTTTTGAGGCCTCCTGAATAAAACATGCATTTTTAGAAGAAGATCCGTCAAAGGAAAGAAAATGTTATCATTGATTCCCAAAATTAACATTTTATTATAAACTATCCTTTGATATATACACATTATTAAAAATCAGCTTAACCCCGCTCCCGTGTGTGTGTGTTTATGCATGTGTACTCTGTGTATGTGAACAGCATAACCAAATCAATAAATACCAAACTTGGTATCTAAGCCAGATCTTTCAAGGATCCGACTCGAAGATTTTAAAGAAAATTCCCACCCCAAACTATCCTTTACATGGAATATTTATTGAAATTTATAGTTTTTCAAAAATGGCTGTAACGATTTTGATTAAAATCCTTATATTAGGATTTTTACATGAAAAAATCCATATCTTGAGTTTTCTGGGAATAGCCCGTGAAGTTCAATTCATGCAGAATGAATTTTGTATACCTTTCTATAACTAGTAAACGTTATGAGATAGATAAAAATGTACTACACAAAAATGCAATCTCTTTAAAAACACTAATTTATTTCAAATAACGTTTTTGTGCGATCAGCCATTTCCGAGATATCGTTAATGTTGAATTGTTTAAAAGTTTTTATAGTCTTATAGACCGATGTCTTGGAAAAGTGTAGATATTTAAAACAATAGCGAGCAGCTTTTAAACACCTAATTATCGACTCTTTTTCTCTATCCCCCTTTTAAATTAAATGGAGTTTTATTTATGGACGCTCTTTAACTACTATGGTCCTCAGCTCCCATTCTATATTGGGCATGAAAGACCGGTAATTTTGCTCAGAGACCTGTTTATCAGGCTTGAGGTTCTTTTACGTGCCGTAAATCTACGACACGGGACCACCGGCTTTACTTCCCTTCCGAAGGAAGCCATGCTAAGGATTTTTACGCCCGAAAAAAATCCATCGCCCTCCGCCGGGTTTGAACCCGCGACCTTGGAAACTAGAGGCTAGCACAGTACAACTAGTCCACGGAGGACGACTCTATCCCCCTTGTTCCTATAAACAAATGTGTAGTAAAATTATATCTGCAAATGTTTATCTCGATCAACATGAAGAAGACAGAAAAATAAGCTTGCTTAAGAGTACTTTGTAGAAGCTATATAAAAATAAATGACAGTCGGTAGAGAAAGTCATGTGAATATAACACGTGAGCTTTTTAAATTAAACTACTTCTCGAGTAGTAGGTACTCAGAGATAAATTAATATCGCACTATAATTTGTAGGGTTCAGTATAATTTCATGCTCAAATCTTTGGAAAGTTGAATCAAACTTGAAGAAAATCAATGCCATGGCTGAGTTCAAACCAATTCTTCGTGGTTCGAGCCCCGGCCATAGCATTGAATTTTTTTAACTCTGATTCAATATGTGGCTCTATTTCAGGCCTTGGCATTGAACCTTTAAGTTCTGGTTCAACGTTTTAACCGGCTGTCTATAAATGACCATTGTGAATGAACAATTATTATAGAATATCAAATCCTTGTCTTACAATAGTTCCCTTATTCCCCGGCTGAAGCTGACTAATTGTTTATTCCTTACTGGTTTTGTTTGGCCGAACTTACATAAATATTAAATTTGCTTTAATGTCATGCCTACTTATAATTGGTAATAATTCACATGTGTAAAATGACTTTAAATATTATCTTATGCCGAATGAAATTGCAATGCTCTTAAGCTTCGTTGAAGTTGTAGCGCAATCGTGAGTACCGTTTTTCCCATAGAAGTTACTTTAATCTAGACTAACATGCATAAGGAATTCCTCTCCATTTACGTGTTAACCACTTCCTCCATGAAAGTGTCCACTGACCGGCACTGTTCAACCCTACCTGCGCATTGTCGCAATCTATTACATGCTTTTGCAATGCTGAACTGCTGTGTTCCTTTGTTAGTGAACCAGGAAAGCAAAAAGGTATTTCTTTTCAGGAATTTCAATGTGATTTAGAATGTAGGGGGAACTGCTGAAGGTTAAGGTTGTACAGACCCTTTTAAATATGTACGGGAATGAGGCAGAAATACACTTATGAAGGGCCATGACTATTCTAACTAATTCAAACAAAGAGATGCGAAATTGTGACCACATAGTTCATATAATACTTTAATTGTTTTATATGAATCAATAATACCTTCGAAATTATGAAATGGTCAAACTTCCTGAAACGTTACTTTAATTGGTAACGGCCGCTATTGAGATCTTAATTCTTAATATACTTTAAAGAGGTAAATTTTTAATTGTACAACATGTTCCTTGACCACTAGATATTTCTGACTCACAATTTAATTTTAAATTTTCAAGAATAACATAAACAATCCTAACTTGAATTTTAATAAATACCTATTAGTGTGTTCACAAAAATACATATATTTGTATAAAGTTTTTCTTCGTCATTTAATTGGCAAAGATAAGATCTAATTACTCGATCACTTTTAAAATACACAGAAATACACAAAGCAGTTTTTTTAATTCAGCATGATGGCAAAATGTTCACCATAATTCTATGGAAATTGCATCAAAAACTATATTTTCAGTATTACAAGTAGTTGTAAATGTGCATTAGAGAAAAGCATGTTAAAATTTCAACCACCTAACAAAGTGTTTATGCACATTCCTTTAAATAGTGGCATTTTGTTTTAAGCATTCGAAAATAAGAAATATAATGTGAAACTACGAATAAAACTAACGAAACATTAAACTATTGTTACTAAAACCTTTTTGAAGTGGAGACCAAGTCAGAGCAGTTCGGTGGCTAACTTATCCTTGTTCATTTCGAAAGAAAAGCGATCATTTTTAGGATATTCTAATAACTGTAGGTATACTTAGATTTTAAAATAGGATTGATTGTTTCAAATAAATTCCATTAGATTCACTTTATATTAACTAATTAAGCTAAAATTAATAAATACGAATTCATATTCCTTTTTAATAGCTCAAGACTATTGGTATTTGGATAATCTTTAACTTATTAACTAAAAAAAACGTAATGAGATGAATGATGTGTCTGGAGATAAGAACAAGTCGGAAATCGTAACATACATCGAATCATCGAAGCAAACTGAAGTATAATCGTTAAACCACCAAGTTCATTATAATTTCTTTTTACTGGTGATGAGGACCAGAAATTAATCACCCCTACTGCTTAGAATTTCATTCTAAGTAGGGTGTAATACAGAGCCAAGTTCTCTTCAATTAAGGGGAGATTAAAAGCTCTATTCCACCAATGCTAAATCTGCTAACTACATGATCCATTATCTCAGAAACTATTACCTACACATTTTGTATTAAAATTTAAAACTATTTAATTTTCAGGTTGTCTACTGCTTATCTATAGTAAGATGACGTATTGCATTCCACCCAAAAATAGATACCGATAAATCAGTAGAAATACACGCTTAATGTCCCCTGAATTAAAAAAAGCAACGCAACGCAAAATCGAAAAGTGGGTTAATACTAAACTTGGTATTTCAGTTCATCTTCCAAGGATGCGATACGAAGATTTTCAAGAAAATCCCACCCACCAGAAGCTACCCTTTGTATAGAACATAATAATGTAAGCTATTTTCATAACAAAATATAAATTGTGACATCGCGCGCTAAGTTTCTACGGAGTGCGGTGCGAGTGCCTCCGGTCCATCCACCTGCCGCGGGTTGGGCTGACAACCCTTCCCTCTCTAGAACAATGGGCGCTTGGAACAATAGCCATTTTGTGCCACCTCCACGCTCCATAGGATTCATTTTTGCGTTTTCGGGTAGGTTCTCGTTCTCGAAAGTTCCGGTTTGTATGCGAGGCCTATATAAAAGACTGCTTGCGGCAGGACTGGTCAATGTTGAATTGAGTCGAGTGCTGAACTCTTAGAATTAACAGTGCATGTGGACAGTGTAGTTTAATTGTGGGTTGTAACTCAGCAGTCAGTTGTTAGTCGTGCAGTTTAGAAGTTCAGTTGTGATTTGATTCGATGGATCAGTTGTGTTGTATTCGAGTATGTGCCAAAGTGAGTCAATTGTAATGTTTGTGTTACGTTGAATGGCTTGTGATAAATAAAGCGTGTTTTTGCAATAGCTTGTGTTGTCATTTGTTACAATATCTTGAATTTTCTAGGAAGAACCTCTGAAATCCTCTTTATTCTGAGGCACTTTTGTATAACTGATAAACCGTAAGAGATAAAAGAATCTTGCTATACAAAGTATGTAGATCTCGTCGAAACACAAGCTATCTCAAATACAATTTGTACGGTGTTAACTATTTCCGGGATACTGTTTGTTATTGGTTTGCATTTTCATACTTTTCTCAATTGCAAATCACTATTTTTTGTGTACATCAAAGAGAACAGAATTTCAAAGATGAAAAATTTGACTGTCTCATTAGTTTCTTGTATTTTTCTTATACCTAACACAAAATAGGTAAAGAAGGTATTAACAAGAAATAGATACAAGACTAAGCTTTTATAAGAATAGTTTGTGGAAGATTAAGTGTATAAAATCATTTGAACGCAACGCAGATTTTTAAAAAGACTGGTGTGGCACATTCACATGGTTTTCACTACCCTCTATCGTTTAGTAGTGGGTATACAAACTATTATTACTAAAGATTATTTTTCTATCTACTACATTTTAATCTAAATAAATCTTTACGGAAATAGCTACATTGCACATTTCGTTGTAGATACAAAGAGAACAGCGGTAATCAAATGTTTAAGAACTGAACGCTATATGTTGTCGCGGTTTCGTTCGTGTTATCTTTTTTTGCTGAGCGCCTGTTATTGTTTTACTATTTTGAATTTTGGGTTCTTTGTCCTCCGGCTAGCTACTATTACTCAGTCGAACAAATCTCTTGAACAGGGTGTGTAAACGGAAAGGAGTTGTTACTAAAAGATAACACTGATAAAAGAATTTGTTTTTATACTTTTATTGCCGTCACACTTTATTAATTTCACATAATTAGTCTTGATACACCCGGACTGAAACTGTTATATTTTCGAATGTAACTATAATCACTTATTTGCCGCGCACTATTAATTCGCGTATTTCACATTTTGTAACTAACTTTACGACGCGAGAGATTCTGTAGAATTGCGTAACGTGTACTTCGTGAATGCTTCTGTTGAACTGCGCGACGTGTAACTGTGAATGATTCTGTAGAACTGCGCGACGTTTCACTCGTGAATGATTCTGTTGAACTGCGCGATACCTGTCTTTGGCTCTAGAATTTATACTCCCTCACCCCGATATGCCTAAACATTATAACAGAGCTGCTATTGGTTAATAAAGTGCGCCAACATAAGCGTCTATTTTTTATCCAATCAGAATTACGAACACATCTGCTCTAGGGAAGATATTTCCTCCATTTATAAAGAAAGCACGCTACTCTGCGGTCATTTGTTTGTCTCTTCTAATTGATAAACAACTCACACCATCGCTTCATTGTTACCCGCTCCTATTGCCAGTTTCAGTGAGGCCGTGTAAACTTATTTCCTAACAATGCTTATAGTTAACAAACATCTCAAATCATTGTCATACAATAATGTTAATTTACACTACAATCACTCTGGCATTCACAGTGTTGTGATATAAAATACTTCCTCAATGTTAGCCTTAAAATTCCATACTGTTTTCATGCAATCGGAAGAAACAACTGAAGGTTGACAGGACTTTAAGAGAATGACAAAGTAATGAACAATTCGAACCGTTGATAACGGATATCTCAGAACTGGTTATGCCATAAAAAACTTATTTGAGATAAATTGTGTTTTAAAGGAATCTACATTTTTCTGGAGTACGTTTTTGTATGTCATTTAAAGTTTACCAGTTATACAAGATTAGGCATATAAAATTCCTTCCGAATAAAGATAACTTTACAGCCTATTCCCAGAAAACTGAATGTATACATTTTATTTCTCATATCATCTTTATATATTGTATTTAAATTAAAATATTTAGCCATTTTTAGAAAAAAAATTTCGAAAAATGTTCTATGTAAAGGGTAGTTTGGGGTGGGGGATTTTCTTGAAAACATTTCTGTCGAATCTTTAAAAGGTACTGAAGTTAAATACCAAGTTTGGTATTTATCCCACTTTTTATTTTTGAGTTAAATTGTTCACAGACAGACACGCACACACAGATATACACACGCAAGCACAAACACAGATAGACACACGCATCCTTTTCTTAAAACATGTTTGGGTCCAGGGGGCCTCAAACATTTATTTTGTAGAAATCTCGGCATCGAATTTTTGGGTGGAATACAATACTTCCCCTACTTACCATTCATAGTAGAGAAGGTAAATATAACTGACCAATTTATTAACACCAAAGTAAATCAGTAACAGAATTGAGGTGTTGGTTTGTCAGACTAAAATTTCGTTTAGATGTTCAATAATTCCTCAGAAAAATGTCATTAGGAGAAGAAACTGATCAAACTAAATATGTAGAAGCAACGCATATATATTTACAAAGATGAAGTCACATTGCATGGACTATTGGTCGCTACCATAAACAGGATGTCCAGAAAAAGGTTCCAGTATTTACAGAGGAGGTAGTATGCAACAAAAGAGATAAACAGTTCCTATAAACATTGATCGTAAACTTAATATCGGCAGAGTTATGGTCTACTACACTACCATCAATGATTACCATGTATTTGATCTACTCTTGACAATAGGTATTCGATGTGGTCGCCATTCATTGCAATGCAGCCTTTCACCCTGCGTTTCATGGAATCACGAATTCTTTGGAACACTTCTGGTTATTGCTGGATGGCGTCACAGGCATTCTTAGTGTCTGCACATAATGGTCATTAAA
Organism: Deroplatys truncata; assembly: GCA_030765065.1. Taxonomy (NCBI): domain Eukaryota; kingdom Metazoa; phylum Arthropoda; class Insecta; order Mantodea; family Mantidae; genus Deroplatys; species Deroplatys truncata. The sequence continues at coordinate 181,708,405 of CM060981.1, forward strand.
TATCCCCAAAGCCAAAAATCTAAAAGATTAAGGTCAAGAGAACGGGAAGGCCAAGATATTGGAGCTCCCGGACCTATCCATCGCTCATAAAATACTCATGTTAGTTGTCTTTTAACATATGATGCTAATGGGCCGGTGCTGTCAGTCCAGAGAAAGACAGGAAAACAAATTACAGTACTTCAGTGTCACAAAAAACATGTACCATTTGAGCACTGCCGTACACCAGAAGTGAATAACTTACCTGAACTGATAGAACAACATATATGTAGCACGCAGTAGAATATTGTAGGTTGATTACTCTTGTGCTTTGTTCTTGTTTGATACACCATATGCAAATACGATGTGCTTCATAGCAACAAACCTCTACAAACAATGTGTTCTCATTCGTATCGTGCCAAAGCGCTTGAAGTGCAAGATATGCTCATCGCACAAAATAAGACCATAATTCAGAAGATTTTAGGTTTACGACCAATGTTTATTGGAACTGTTTCTTCTTTTGTTCATACTACCTCCACTGTAAATATTGATACCTTTTTTCCGGACAGCTGGTATTCTAGAAGAGTGCTAATTTGTAGAGCGAACTTGGGAGGAGATTTTTTCTGTAAAGTGTCGTAAGATTCAAGAGTACAAAATGGCAGATGCAGTACCATTTTTAAAAATACATTCAAGGTACGAGTATAACATTGTACCTCAATCATAAAATTCCTACCAAATTAAAGAGGAAATTCCAGTTTATGAGATTATACAGAAAATTAAGTATCTCCTTTTTGGCAATTTGGCAGTTTTAGTCTCTAAATGAGACTCATCTCTAAACAAAAGTTTCTGTATTCAATATTGAAATGCGAAGCATCACGAACCCGTGAAAATTCATCATATTTACTTGGAATATAGGTTTCAAATTGTGGCACAAATTTTGAGATGCAAACATATGTCATTGTATAGTTATTTTTAATGACATTATTTTCAACTAAAATGGCTGTAGCGTTTAAAAGTTGAAGAATTTTTCTCCTACCTATAAGTAGTAAGTAGGAGAAGAATTCATCTACATACCAAGTTTGCTCTCAATCCCTTTATTTTCTAATGGACCTGAAAGCCACTCAACCTTATGAGTAGAGATTCGGTTCGTTTTGAGAAAACATCTTAAAGAAATGCCCATACGTATAACCATATATCATCAAGTAGAAATGACATCAAATATTCATTAATTTCTCTCACAAGTAACAGATTGTTCTGCCTTATTATAAAGAGCCTTATGAGTATCTAGCTTATACCTTGAAATCCAGAGTACTTCAGAATGAAGAAGAAGCTGTTGGTGAGCGCTATCCCAGTCACCGCGAAGTAATGAAAATGTTCTGCTAATAAGACGACTTGCCTTAATAAGCCTGATTATTTTAATGCTGTCTTCTAACATGGTTTTGAATTTAGATGACATATCTTTGGCCACCAAGGTTTCCCTGTGAATGAAACGAGTCCAGGTAACATCAAGAGTCATATCTCTGACTTTAGCCACAACTGCAGTATGCCTACCGTTGAGAGCACGCGCTCCATTCCATCAAGAAACTTTGAAAATAGTAATTCTTCGTAAATTCCATTGCAACTCGTACCTTGAAAACAAATTAACCGTGAATAATTCGAAAAGCTTGTTGTCTTATCTATCTGAAATTAATGAAATAGACTTTTACTGTAAAATAGACTTTTATTCTACTGATAAGTTCAGATTCTACATATTTAGCCATGTCTTGATTCAGTGTGTAACTGCATCGTTTAAAAGTGGTATTAAATCAATGCCCTTAGATAACTTTTCACACAAAATGTGTTTTAAATATGCAGTTTTACAACTGGAAGTATTAAGTTTCACTCTTATCTTAGCGATATGAAGACATAATACTAGAACTTTTAGTTGCCAAACCTACATTATAATTCACAAATTTCCAATGATTTAATTTTGCATTTGCGTGTTACGCCTCTAAATGTTATATCAATTATGCGCATTTCACTCGTTTTGGTACGCGCCAAGTAAATTGCTACACCAAGTAAATTCAAGTTGTGTATAACTCTCGTCATATTTTCGAAAGTATTTTCTTTTTTAAGTTGCCATTAGATATTTCTTTAATGACACTGGAATACTGATATTAATATCTTCACATACAGCTTCTGAAATATTAGCATTGTTTAAACTAAGCGTATTTTCGCATTCCTTTCTTTTCAAAGGTCCTCACAGAAGCCGGTTTTCAATAGGCACCTTTTAATATACACTAGTGTGTACCTCATAAGGATTTGAAACAACTGCTAAAGGCAAGTGAAGAATAAACAAGGCTCAGAATTTGTTACATCTTAGTTGTGAACGGTTACAAAAATAGAATTAGAAAAGTATTTCAATTTATGGATCTGATTCGCTAGAATTTTAAAACAATTATAAAATGTCTTATATCGTCATATGGAAAAAACGAAAATTAAGAATAATTACTGCAGAAGCATAACCGATTTTTAACAATTAAAGCCGCAATATGGCACGCTCTATTATTGGTGTACAATGTACGTGGCCATTTGCGATAAATTATTAAAAGGTCTTGAATATACGTTAAACAAAATAAATGCTTATTGAAGACACACAAATAAAGAATACATTTTATAGAAATCATCGGGAAACTTCTCTATAGATTTACAGATAACTCAGATCTAGGTAGACATATACACACATTCCTCAATACAACACACCTTGAATTCCTCCCATCAGGTATAAATTCTTAGAAATCTTCGAGCATAAACAGCTTAATGCTGTGAAACTTGGATACTCGATTACTTCTAAGCAGAGTTCTCATTCATGTTGTGTCTCTCGAAAGACAGAAAGCACTTAGGAGGACTAGGAACGACGAAGCCAAGGACTTCCGACCAGCATCTCGGTTTCAATGTAAGCCCATCTCACACTTTCCACACACCACTTAATATTCAGAATGCTGTGAAACGAGAATGAAATCAATTGCGATTTGTCGGAAGCGAGAAAAAGATAACTTCGTAAAGAAACTTCTGTGAATCTGCATTAGAGTATATAGGTAAATGATTTTATCAAAAAACTCTTTGGCCACCATTTATCTTCAGAAGAAGCTTACATTAGGTTAACATACATTAATCTGTACCACTTTTAAAAGGATAAAACCTGGATTTTTATAGAAATCGCTACGCAGTCTCGTTAAATATACTGCGTTATTTATTACATGCATAACATCCCTATCACTTGAATTATATTCTGAAGTCGGAATATTTAGATAACGCAAGCTTCTTTCATACTTTTAGCCTGTAGTATTGTTTACTAAAATCACATTCATTGTTACGCAATTCGATTTTGATCGGCGGCATTATGGGACGCTGGTTGCACTCGGAATAAACCTCTGTTAGCTGTTATTTCGTGGTTAGACGCTAAATTGCAATAGAGCCTATTCAAGAGAATAATAATGCAATAAGTTATTTCATGATTCCATTTGAAGGAAAACCCTTATTCCGAAAATACAGTATAAAAAGGAAAATGGCTGCTTGGATACTAGTTTTGTCCGGTACAAACGATGTATTTCTTTACAGTACAAAATTTCTCGTATGTATTTGAGAACCAGAAAACTTCACACAACGTTGCAGAGGTAGTCCGAAAAAACGTGGGTTCTGGCCGAGTGGGCTAGCTGCAGGAATGTGCTGAAACAAAGGTTAGCTTTGGAGGTTCGAATCTGATACAAACATGAAATTCTTTGCCGGCCCTCGTAGCCCTGGTCGTTGGAGGGTACATCTCCGGCGCTCCGCCAAGCTGAGGGTCGCGGGTTCGAGTTCCGCCAAGGGCATGGTTGTTTGTCTATGTGTCTGTGTGTTGTATAATTGCATAATAAGCGGTAACGAAAACAGTAAAAGAAACAGTAAGATTAACTGGGTCAAACAAGGGAACTTTATAAAAAAAACGAACACGATGGCAATGAGATTCAAGTTGAGAAAGGATATCGCGCTGAGGTAATTTGATGTATATTTAGAACATATGACAGGCAGACAGATAATTTTTTATTCATTTTTTATTTTTAAATCTTCCTACACAAAGACAAGGAACAAAGAATACAATTCAACGTAATTATATAAAGCAATAACAGAAATTAAAATGTGCAGAATAACTTACCTACAATATTTTCAGCACAATACATAGTTTTATGGAAACAGTGAGGTTAAACACTACCTACGATAAACACTACCTACGATAAACACAAATTACAGTGTAGCAATTCAACAGTATGATGCGCAGCGATGTAAAGAATGAGGTTAAGTCCTTATCGACAAAACACAAAAAACTGGTTAGTTCAGAAGCTACAAAAGCATCTTTTAAAATGTAACCTAGATACAAGTGCGAATGTTGGTGACATTTTGTGTGATATTATTATTAGAGGTTATATGTAAGTTTAGCAGCGGTAAAGCTAATGACAGCACAAGCTTCGTGACGTGGGGAAGACGTGATTGCTTTTTGAGAACAAATTCATAATTTGTAAGAAAGGATTGTAATACTGGTGCTATACCAATTGCATTATTCCTAAAATTGGTATCTTTGGAACTAGCTCAAGTTGGGTCCCTTCTCGATGCAGTGACTCGATGAATTTTCTTTGGAGTCCTTAGTTGGTGCATCAAAACCTGGACGCATTTCGTAGTTGTCGTTTGGGTTCGACGCAAAGCAGCTCGATGACATTAGAAACAAGTTTTGATCAAATAAAGAACGCGGTCAGTAAAGAAATGCTCTAGTTATCATGGCTTTAATGAAACATTCTAGCTGTTGCAGTAAGTATTGCCATCAGCAAAGTGCGAACTGTAACGAGAATGTTTTCCTAATGTCCTATTCGTACGTAGCATTGTAATATTTCCGTTGGTTAATAGTACCTGTTAAGCAAATTGTTTAGGTGATTGATCTCGTTGCAGCCATTCAATTATATCTCAAGTTGCAGTGGCGTCGGCAGCAGTTAAAATGTAATTCCCAAAACTCGAATTAAAAAAGTATTTAAAGGAATACAATAACAGAAGCCCAGTTATGTATGTTAGCTGTTTTGAGAGTAGAAAACGAAAGATACCGTAAACTCGTATAATATCAGCACGAGATGCAACTTGTACAAAAGATAATACACCCCCATATCTTTACCCTATCGCAAGAAGTCACAGCGTCTGTACTTTGTATTTTGTACAACGCTTGGGAGCATTCATAATTATGAGGGTTGTAAAAAAAGTAGAGGCAACATGTATAGGAAATATTTTAATGAATTTACATGTACAATTGCATTACATTCCTTCAAAGTAATCACCGGCAAAATTTAGTGTCTTTTGCCAAATGTTGAGAAGCCATAGGATGCCGTTGACAAGATTTTGTTGATGACAGGACGGGGCGCCCTACTACTCGAAGCACAGATGTCGTCAGGAAATCGGATATCCCGATTCTTTTTCCTTCCCGATTTCTTTAAAATTAGGAAAGAAGTCGAAGTCACAAGGAATCATATTAAGTGAGTACGGAGGATATTCCAAGGCCTCCCAATACCACCGGCGCAATAATAAATTGGTTACATTGTATGTGACACGATGAGCGTTGTCATGCAACACAAAAGGGAGATTTACTTGCAATAAACGTAAACGTTTGCGCCGCATAGCGGATGCAGGTGGTGCTGTAGAAATCGGCAATAAAGATCCGCCTTGACAGTTTGTCCTTGAGACAACTCATGCGTAAGAATGACACCCTCACAGACGTATGCCACAATCAGCATAACCCTCACCCGACTGAGTTCCTGTGAAACTTTCTGTAGATGTGGCGAACCTTGGTGACGCCATTCATTTGATTGACGCCTTAATTCAGGCTCTTGGCATGTACCCATGTCTCACTGATGGCAACAGTACGCTGCAGAAACGCGTCACCGTCATTGCGGCATTCTATCGAGGTAGATACCAGCAAGTGCATACCGGTGCCATTTCTTTGCGTCGGTGAGTCAATGTGGAACCCAGCGGGACGCAATCTTCCTCGGGTTAAGACGCTTCTTCAGTATGTGCCACACCGTTTGATGAGACCAACTTCTATGAATAATTCCCGGACAGTCCATTGACGGTCTATGGAAAGGAGACCACTCACATCTCGATTTGATGTTGAGGAGTAGATGGCCGACCTGTGCGATGCAAATCCGCAGTCTCATTCCGACCCGCACGAAACGCTTTGACACATAGTGCAATTTTCCTATACGGTAATTCAGAGGTGGCGAAAACGTGACTCGCGAGGCATTTTGACTCGCAGGCGCACGTTCCCTCTATGCAACCGTCCGTTTGATTTTCACATGCTGCTGAGTGATGCAGTGCGTGTTGCATATTTCGTGACTCGCGGAAGGAGGTCGTTTTCGCCACCTTGCGGTAATTCATTCTTGCCACAGGCTTCACGTAACCCTTGATAACGTTCAGATGCGTTTTTGCTAGTGGCAATCTCGATTTTAATCCACGACCTCTAATCACCTTTTGTAAACATGATTTAGAGCGGTAGAAACAACACTGTCCACTTCAACGCATAACAGCAAAGTACTCTTCTAACTGGATCGACTTTTTTATGCACTCTACACTTCGACAACAGCATCACCACATTGCTCCTATATTCAACAGGAAAATCCGATTGTGAAAACAATGCAAATTACTACATAAGTTTCAGCAAAAAAAAAAAAGTGGTTACATATCAAGCTGACTATGAATGATTCGCAATATGCCAACATTACTTTTAAATTCGCAAACAGTCGAATGCCTACCTAAGGAATACAACTGCATTATACAACTCGTCGCCACATTTATACCCTGTATAGAGTATTCCAAGAATATCTATTCGAAGATTTATTCCGAATTCGTAAAACCAGCCCTTAGTTCTTAAGAAAATAAGACAAAACTGGCTTGATATTATTATTATTATTATTATTATTATTATTATTATTATTTAATGCACAAACACATGAAGTATTACACTATCATTAGTCTTATCTATACTATGCAATCCAAAGCATGTAAAACTTTATGGTGTAATGCACATGTGTAAAGTTAAGCCCGGTGGCGGTAGCACGAGTTTTAGCCCTAGCTGGAGTTAAAGGCTTTTACCAATGGAAACTAGAGAGACAAAGAAATGCCGTATAGCGCCTAACGGTAGGTTTAAGATCAGGAATGAATAGACTACGTGAAATAAATAAGGGAAAGCGAACCTACAGTAAGTTAAACTAGCTTTCAGTCTTTTTATATCACGGAAAGTAATGCGGATGTCCAAGATTAATATACAATAAATATACACGCGTGTGTGGGTGGGGGGCAGCTACCTGACATTCGGGAGCCGCAATATAAGGTACAAGCATTGAAGAGTGTCGCGCTTAATTTCGGATGTTGTCAATTAAAATAAAACCCATAATTGAACATACAATTTTCTTCTTCACTTCAAGGATTGGGCATTCTTCAATTCTTCACTTGACTCCCATATTTCTATGAGGCGTCTGATATCTCTTTTACCTGAAGGTTTATATTTAGATATAATTAAAAGTGTTATTCTTTCTTCACTCATGCTGTTCATATGCTCTTTCCGATTTTGTTTATTTTCTTCAATTTTACACTGCCTTTGTGAAAATTGCAACACCAAGAAGGAAACACACGAATTCAATGAATTTAATACCACAGGTTAGGTGCGTGATAAGTAACAAATGATAAACTTTTCAAATCTATACATGATATTTGAGCCCTAATATTCAGTATTTGCTGTGGCCTCCATGCGCTACAATTAGAGCTGCTATACGCCGTTGCATTGAACCAAAAAGATTCTGAATACGTTGCTGATGGATTTCCCTACACGCAGTTGTATTTGATCCGTGGCACTTGTTTCTGGAGGACCGTGACGCATCAGGTGCCGACCAACCATATCCTAGACATGTTCAGTGGGCGACATGCCAGGCAAACGTGCAAGCCAGGGAAGCAATGGTACCCGTCGCTCTTCGAAGAAGGCTTGTATATTCCTCGCAATATGTGGCCGGGCATTGCCCTGTTGAAATGTGGCCTGAGGAGATGCCTGAAGTAGAAGAAGCATTTCGGGCTCTACAACCACCGTTAGGTACCGGTTTCTGTTGAAAGTACCCTCAATTCGTAGGATGGGAGATAGATTGTTGTAACCAATGGCGCCCCAAACCATCACACCTGGTGTTTGTCCCCCTATGCCACTCAACAATGCAGCTCTCCAGGTTGCGCTCACATGGTACCGCCGGATACGTATGCGGCTATCACTGTAGGACACGTTGAAGCGGGACTCGTCCGAAAAGACTACATTTTGCCACTCAGCACCACAGTGATGGTGTTCACGTGCCCATTGCAGTCGGAAGAGCTTGTGGTTTCTGGACAATGGAAGCCGACGTAATAGCATGCATGTAACCAGTCCAACCTGCAGCAGACGGCGACAAACCGTTGATGCAGACAAGTTCACACCTGTTGCAGTGCTCCAGCGTCGTGCCAACACTGTGGATGAAGCAGTACGGTCCGTTATGGCCATGCGGACAAAATGACTGTCATTCCGTGCTATGGCCATGTTCTGTGGTCCAATGTCTGCTTTTTGCTGCGTACGAACTTCATCTATCCACTGCTTCCACACACGCATCCTGTCGTAGCAGCTTGCCCTGTATGAGCCGAAATGTCACGGTATGACAAACCCGCTTCCCGAAAATCGATCATTCTGACCCGTTTGAACTCACTAACATGCCGATATGGCTCCCTTTGACGTCGACGAGGTATGCTGGCACCCCCTTTGTTGTTTCCACCTTGTTTGAAGGCTCTGCACTGACTACATTGGGCGCAACACTGATCTTGTCGGACCGACACGAGAGGGTTCTACTCGGTCTGTGTGTACCCATCTCTCTGCAAACTCACTTATTGCTTGCACACTCTTCTACACTTCCACCAAGTTTGGAGTTATTCGGAAAATTCTTTCTTGGTATCGCAATTTTCACAAATGGCAGTGTATAATATACTTTATAAATATCCAGTACTTCTCTAATTGTTTCATTTCTTATCTCTAGTCGAGTTCATTGTTTAGTTTTCCGTAAAAATCTCCTTTTGCTGTCTGAATTTTACTTTTGTCCTTCTCGTTTTTTAACTACGATCCGCTGCCATACATGGGCACAGCGGCTGTGAAGTAGTTGTTTTGCTTCACGTATGGAAAGCTAATTTTAAGTAGGTGGTCTGTTACGTTATTTGCACCACGCTTTGGGCATCAATTTGAAGTAGGTCGTATTGAAGGAGTTGTATTATATTTCAACTGTTGAGGAACCGAACTTGAAATTCGTTGCAACCACAAGTATAGTACCCGCTTTCCGATAGTCTTCGCCATAAGTTTAAAAATATTATTAACTTTGTAATTTTTACTGTTTCTTTAAATATTATGTATTTATGTTTGCCTCGGCTACGTGAGTATTTATTTTAGAGACATGGATGTCTTGGCAAGGGTTGTGGTGCGACTTAAGAATGTAGGTTTACACAGATTATAATTTTACTTCATTCCTTTTATTAATACTTTATACGATTTAAATAACTATTCACTGATATAGAGTTGTGAGATTCTTTTATTAATTACTTGTACCTTTTAACACGTAAACTTATTTTTCGTCTCACACGAATAAGTATTAAATTTCTCGAGGACGCATCTCGCATCCGGTTACAATCACTGTCTGCAGGCAACTGAACTGATTTCAAACGCCTAAACTTGTAAATTTCTGTATTTCAAGTCTATAATTGGCCATTTCTAATCCAATAGAATACCTTCATTTAACTAAAGCTTTTTCTGGTTGTTGATTGGCTATTTTTAAACTGTCTCAAAATTTACGTTATTGTTGCTCCAGTAATGACTAGTAGCATTTAAACTTTCAAATTTATTATTGCCTCAAGATTACTTCATTGTTAGCAACTTTTAACCTATTATTCTCACGGCTCTTACATTATTAAATTACGTAATATATTCACATAACATTATTACACATGGATACAATAATACAAACATATACAACGGCTGTTACATACATTTTTGTATATTGTTACATATACACATGGCTTTTAAGGCAGGCTGTTTTTGAATTTACATATTATATAATTAGACTGAAATCATTTAAGTGTTAAAAATATTGCTGCAGCCGCCATGGTTTTGTATAACTTTAATTTTGTTTCTTTCCTACTTTTATTTTGTAGAGATTTTGTAGTGGTACCCCTACTTGTTGAAATTTATTAATGTACTTTAATTGCCCAATATTTAGGTTATTAAGCCATTAAATAGGTGTAAAACTGCACACTTTTATACAATACAAATAACGTTGTATTTTTCAGGTGCCTGAAATATCAGGTGCTTGAAATCTGGTTGGTGACTATTTGAAGGCTATCTGGCAGTCTATTTCGCAATTTGAAGAAATTCGCTTAATTGTCCATCGCTTAAAACATCTCCAGGCTTAGATTTAACGAATTTAAGTGCTGAATACAAAGAAAAGTATTTGCAATGGTGGCGTTTTAGGTACTGGTCAATACTGATTGACTAAAATACACGCTGATTTACCATTTTTCTCAAAAACAAAGTCCTTTTCCTACAATTTCTTGAACAATTTGTTCTTATCTTCAAATTTGTATTGTTTTTTTGGAAAACATTTTAAGATGCGAATTACTCGTACTACTTTTAAAAACAGCCGTACAGCAATAACTCTGAACTAAAGTGAAATAATTGTGAGCGTAGCAAGGAAAGGGAGCTGTCTAAATGCTTAGCCCAGCAAAGGTTATTTTAGTGGTTGCAGTGGCATAGACCTGGCTGGAGATCTGATACAATGTGCAACCCCTAGCGAAAAAATAAAACTGCAAGTATCGGTATTATGACGTGGATTACTACTGCGCCCTTTCGAACTTGACAAAAATGCTACATTAGATTGGCCGTATTCATGCAGCCACCACCTTCTGAAACATACAGATCGCAATGCAGAACGTGTGAACCGCGAAATTGATGGAGTGATTTAAGATTAAGTAGGGCGATTTCAGTTAGGTTTTATGGTTTATGGATCAAGCAGAAGTGGAAGGATAAGGAAATTATGATAATTGTGATGATGATGATGATGAATTGTTTTACTAAGAATGCCGTAACTTCGATTAGTGTCATTTTAGAAACGCATTTGCACCTATTTTGATTAAGGAATAATCAAACTGCTTCAAACAGCTTGAATATGCTCTGCCTTGTCCACTATCGAACATGTGCTGCATGATTCTACAGATTTCGATGCTGTTTGTCGGTCACCATCAATACTCCACATGGTTGAGGATGCTCTCATTTTCTAACCGGATGGAGCCACTATGAGTGATGAGATTACCAACTATTCTGAGATGCCAATGAAGACACTTTTACTGCATGAGATTGCTTTTCTACTATTTCGGCCTCGTATTACTTATATTTTTGGGTCACCTTTAGTTTTTATTTCTTGTGTTTCAAGTAATTTACTTCAGGATGTGAAAGTAAATTCTGTGAATTCAGTGCATTGTTAAAAGTGTTCATTTTTTTGCAAACACAAGGGTGAAGTTAATCTTGTTATGCACTACAGAAATATCTTGCTTAGCAATCTTTACAAGGTTTTCGCATGTAATTTTTTGAAGGCTTTGTGGTTGGATGTTGTGTTAGAAAGTGAGTCTTTCCGAGCTGTTGTCATATGCTCTAGTACAACAACGTTAATAACGTAATACGATATTCTGAAAGATTTAACGTGAAGCTTATGAAAAAATCATGACGTAAGGGAATTAAGAAGGACTTGGTTTTGACAAAATATAAAGTATTAAAGGATATCCTTTAATACATCATTTCCAATGCCTCCAAATCCGGCGATTTGAAATCAGTCAATTTTAAGCTGATAGTATTTTATTCAATGATTGAGACAAAAACTTTACCGTCGTAAAAGACATTATTGTATTTCGGTATTGTTAAAATAACGAATGATATATCGTATTAAAATAAGTGAAAACATACTATTTAGTGTTTGTGACAAAATCCTACCATCGTAAAATATGTTATTGTAATTACGGTATTGGTGAAAGTAATAAAACACCACATCGTATCAGAAAACACACTATATTAAATGCGTTATAATTGCTACTTATATATTGTTACGTCATTTAGAACAAAGAAATATGTTAATATAGACTGCTTTGATTTCAGATAAAGTTTCGAAGTGCACTTTGATTTAAAATTAACTTAAGTTTTAGAGAATCCTTAATAGTTTAATATTATTAGAGTACGGATTAAAGCGATCTGGTCCGTGATTTGAAGTTACCGATATAGATGGCATAATGTCTGCTAGGTACAGACGTCGTCCTCCGTGGTGTAGTAGTTACCATGCTAGCCTCGTGCCCGAGGTCTCGGGTTCAAACCCGGCGGAGGAGGTTAAATTTTTCGGCCATAAAAACCCTTAGCATGGCTTCCTTCGGTAGGGAAGTAAAGCCGGTGGTCCCTTGTCGTGGATATACGGCACGTGAAAGAATTTCAAGCCTGATAAAGTGGTCTCTGAGCAAAATTACCGGTCTTTCACGCCCAATATATTGTAGAATGGGACGCTAAGGACCACAGCAGTTAAAGTGCGTCCATAAATAAAACTAAATTTAATTTAATTTTGGGTACAGACGGTGGGTAAAGAAATGTACCGTAGTAACCACAATGTTTCGCTTTGCAGAGTGGGTATGCAGTACAAGGCAAGTCAATCTAAAAATAGTTACCCTTATTCGCCTCTTAATTATTATGAACGTACACTAACATTTGGACTTATATTAATAATAACTGAGGACTATAGAGGAAGAATAGGAATAGTCAACCGGAATCGATCTTTCGTAAAGTATGTTAAAGATTTAGAGTAACATTTCTGTAAAAATTGTATTCATAAAACCACAAAGATCTGCATTATGCAATGAACAATACCGGATAAATTTACAGAATTTTAATTCTGTATAATGGTACAGTATGTATTCGTAGCATATATTTATATTTAAAAATGTAGTCATTTCAGATAATGGGCGTGAAAGAATAACTTTGTGCTGTGCTGACACTGGGCTTCTTGACAAACATTGCAGATACTTTCAATCCTGACTGAAATAAATAAATAAATGCAATACACATAAAAATAATAGGAAATAGTAAAACCTAAATAATTCGAAACTGCTTGGTATTTGTTCCTTTTTGTGACAAAGTGTGAAGCAGAATTCTCTTGCTTAATCTCTGTTTCACTTTTTAGCTGAATGTTCCTGATTTACATTCTATGAGGCTTCTTCTGACTGAATATTTATTTTTACTTTCAAGAAAAACTAAAACCTCCTCAAACATGTAATATAATTATGTTAAATTAACACATCGTCTCGTTTCCATCTAAATAGGATATCCACATTTTTTCACAACTTATTAGACTCCTCCAAGTTATCCATTCTACAACATTTCTTTGAATACGAAAAGCTAAGCTCTCTGTATTATTTCAACTTATATAAAGCATATTCTTTCTGTGTTTTGCAAAAGATGGCATAGAAAACTCATTTTCGTAAAAAAAAGAAGAAGAAGAGGAAGTTTCCTCTTTATCCCTGTAGTCCTATTTGGAAATGGCAAAAGGTTGTATAGTGTATTATTGCAAAGATTACCTAACCCGCTGCATTGCACAATGGTTAATGCAAATTAAGTCAAAATGATATTTTAAACTAGGTAAAATAAGGTATGCGCTTTCCAGAATAGCACCTTGGAATCATTAAGACAAAATGTACTTCTCCTGTCAAGATAAAACCCAGAACACCTTTAATTCCTAAATATGTCATCGTTCCATGCATTTAGTATTTTGAAATTTTACTTTCATACGATTGATTAACCTACGATTGGGCAAAACCAAGAATCACTGAGATTCCTCTTTTGCTGATCCAGAAATAACAGTAATTTCTTAACAAAGTGGTAGATTAAAGCTATGTAGAAAACCTCACAACAAAGAAATTGTTAAATACTGTTTATGATAAAGCCTTAATAAAATGTGTTCTCAGAAAACTTCATTAACGCAGGTAACAGACAAACTGTTCCATGTGTTACATTTTAAAATGATGTATTGTATTAGGGGTGAATGAACTGCTCTACTGTTTTAACCCTAGAATAAAGGAACTGTTAAGGCCTACTTTTTCGTATGTAAGGAACATAAATAATTCCACAGCTTTGACAGTTACTTTTACATAAACTAAAATTGTGAAATTCGAAATGCAGTACGTTGTTTTCTTCCACATACAATTAATGTACTACTGTTTGTTCAGATTTTCTCCTGCCACATTCTAAGAACTAGTTGTTCACCGTAATCAATCGAATCAAGTAGGAGAGTTACTCCATCAGTCCCCTTGGATTGTCACTAAATTGTTTAAATATGTTGTCTGACCTCCGTTTCGATTAAATAGCAAGAAATGACAGCGATAACAAACTTAAAACAGTGAAATAAGACCATGCCATTGCGCATGTGCATCGCATACCTTCAGATAAATAATTATTTGTGACAGTGAATATGCTGTAATATTACGAACAAAAGGAAGTAATGTAGAAATATCATCCTACAACTTAAAATATTTTCATACCTAGGTTTTTACGCCCGGCGTTTATTCAATAAAACTTAGACTCCAGCCCCATAGATTAAAAATTCACCTGACACATCTCCCATGATTCCACCATGACTCTTCAGAAGTAATAGCACAGGTTCCAGAAAATCATCTCTAGAAAAAGTTCCGTTTGTTTTGATTGCCTGTGTCTGTCTGTAAATGGCATAACTCAAAAACGAAATATGGATCCGATATGAAGATTTTTTTGAAGATTGTTGCGATATATAATCTTCGCCGTTTAATTTACAGCTTAAGCTGGCAACACCGAGCGTGGCTTAGATTGGCTACGCTACGTCATTGCAACGTGGAATTTACCCCCTCCAATCACCTCCCGTCGGCAAGCTGACCTGCCCTGATTTTCGACACAGAGTCCGATTTCAGTCTTCGAGAGTCAACACTTCTGGTTTTGGTTTGTTGCTTACGTTGTTGACATGAGTGAGACCATGTTAGATCAGGATTATACTTGGCAATGCATTTCTTTGTATTTAACTTGATAGACTTTGAGTATTTCTTCATTAGGATATCGTCAACCATGCAAAATTCTAAATTCTGAATTAATGGTGTTTCTTTCAACGCTTTTAAATTTGTGTAACTTGTTATTAAGCTGTGTTAACAGCCATTGTCCATTGTTTAATGGTGCAGTTTACTCACTGCGAAATCGACTTTTCTTATGTTCTATGAACTGATTTGACCAAGCATGCAATGGCATAATATACGGTTCTAATTACCTTAAATTAAGCTTTTCATTGGTTTAATACCTGAGATATAATTGAGGGTTATACAAGCTGGTTAAAATATAGAGGGAATAATTTCACGTGTGCATTCCCCATATGTAGACAACAAGAAAATTCCATTACAGCATGTGTCTGGTAATGCTTGGTTTTGAGTTATGATCATATCAGTGATATTCGCCGAAACGTGTTTCTTACCGCAGGTAGATTTATTTACAGAAGTGTTCGAAGTGTCCACCTCCTGCTTGAATACAGGCCTCACATCGACGTCTCATGGCGGTGCGAACACTACCCCAATTTCCAGGAGTATGGAGTTTCCTCACAACCTGCACAATTTGATCCTGAAGGAATTGCATGTCAAGCACCAGAGACGAACACACCAACGCTTTCAAATGGCCACACAAGTTGAAATCGACAGGGTTCAAATCAGGTGAGCGGGTAGACAAGTAATTGGGCCATCTCTACCCATCCATCGATCAGGAAACCTTCGATCCAAGTACAGATAAGCAGTGCAACTGAAGTGTGCAGGAGCGCCATCATGCAAGAAGTGAGGTTGTTGACGAATGCTCAGTGGAGTGTCTTCATGCACCTGAGTTATGGTATTTTCCAGGAAGTTTGTGTATGCCTGACCCGTAATTATGTTTACAAGATCATGGGTCCAACTAACCGATCATCAATTATACTACCCCGCATATTGGGAGTGAACCGCACTTGGTGATGAGATGGAACAATTGCATGTGGGTTTTCATATGCCCATACATGCTGACTGAAAATTTGTAATACCATCTCGTGCGAACTATGCTTCATCTGTAAATAATACTAAGTCAGGAAAATTCGGATTTATAGCACACTGCTGCACGAGCCACCGGCAAAACATCTCTCGAGCAGGGTAATCTGCCAGCGACAGGGCATGTACACGTTGCAAATGATAAGGGTACGACAGACAGACAGTTGTATGAAGAACATTCACTTGCAACACTAACCTTCATGTAGTGATAAAAGGGATCGTGTGCACAGAATCCAGAATCATCTCCTCTCCACCTGGAGTTGTAGAACTTGGTCATCCCCTTCCCAAACTAGGAAATATAAACTTCCCATGAGCGCACAGACGACGATGGAGAGTTCATATGTCATCCGATTTGGATATTTTCCTTGGTACAAACGACGAACCAGCGCAGCATTGCCGTCCGCCTTACCGCAAATGAGAGGCATTTCTTCAACCCTGATTTGAGTACATGCCACTCAGTCGAACGCCAAACACAACACTCAATGTACCCTTCACCTCGGAATAAAGTGTCAGAGTGTCCTGTTAATATCTTGTCACGGCAATTACCTGAGGAAAGGAAAACGTTCCGGTGAATGTCACTGTTTTGAAGGCTATAACTCAGAAACTAAGCATTTCCAGACAACATGCTGTAACGGACATTTTTATTGTCTTCATATGGGGAATACATACCTGAATTTATGCCCTCTATTTTTGAAGCAGCCTGTATATTGCACTCCCTTTTTATTCAAGTGTGAATCACTTGTATTGCAGGCGCTCTTTTAAACATTTGTTTTATGTTGCACACAAGGGTTATTTATAAATGTCTTTGGCTAGCTTAATTTATTATGAAACGCAGAGGAATAGAAACACGATTCTTTAACATCTAAATTCATGTAACCGCATTCTCATTTGTATATAGTTACAGCTCATTTTGGTATTCATTTCCAAATAGTTGACTTCGCAGATCACAAACTAATAATTCATATATGTTATACACATCCTACTGCATCTTATATGTGTTAAATTGTTACAAATTGTATTCATATGGTTTTTGAATAATTATTTCCCATACTACTTTACTCTTTAAACTATTTATGTTCTCCTATAGATCCCGGAGTTTGCTTAGCCTCTTACACCCAGTACGATTCGAAGTTAACCTAACCGCTTAGGAAGTTAGGGGATTCCAAAAACCCGAGACCTCCCAAATGCGGGCCACAGACGTTACCGCCTGAGCCATCTCGCTCGGCAAGATGGTTTGGTTATTTATTTCGTTAATGTGCGTCGAAAGCTCATTATTAAGCATACCTTTTTCTCTTTTTTTACTTTCTCTACTACGTACAGTAAGTAGGGGAAGTATTGCATTCCACCCAAAAATTCGATACCGAGATTTCACCGGAAATACATGTTTTGAGACCTCCTGAATCCAAAAAAAGCATTTTTGGAAACATGTCCGTGTGTGTGTCTGTGTGTGTGTGTGTCTGTGTGTGTGTGTGTCTGTGTGTCTGTGTGTGTGTGAACAGCATAACTCAAAAACGAACAGTCGGATAAACACCAAACTTGGTATTTAGGTTCAGTATCTTCCAGAGATGCGACACGAAGGTTTTCAAGAAAATCCCCCCACCCCAGACTACCCTTTACATGGAACATTTTTCGAAAATTTTAATTTTCTCAAAAATGGCTCTAACGATTTTGATGAAAATATCATATGTTTAAGATAATATCATGAGAAATGAAATGTATATCTCGAATTTTCTGGGAATGTCTCCAAAAGTATTCTTCATTCTGAACGACTTTTGCATAACTGGTAAACTATAAGAGATAGACAAAATTTTACTACACAAAAAATATAGATCGCGTTAAAATACACAACTTATGTCATATACATTTCTTTTGTTGAGTGAACCGTTTTCGAGATATTGCTTGTTATTTCCTTAAATTTTGCAATACTTATACTTTTTCTCAAATTCGTTATTCATTTTTTTATGTCCTGGACATGCAAAGAGAATGGAATGCGCCACATAGCAACCAGCGTTAAAATATTTGACTATCGCTTAAAAGCTACCATATTCCCCTTGCATCTACAAGAAAATTACCAATAAGATTGACATTTCGATATCTCGATTAACATGAAGCATATGGAGAATAGGCGTTTGTAAAATTAGATTGTACAAGAGTAGAGAAAGTCATGTGAGTGTAACACATCAGATTTTTTTATGTCCTGGACTTGCAAAGAGAATGGAATGTGCCGCATAGCAACCAGCGTTAAAATATTTGACCATCGCTTAAAAGCTACCATATTCCCCTTGCATCTACAAGAAAATTAGCAATAAGCTTGACATCTCGATATCTCGATTAACATAAAGCATATGGAGAATAGGCGTTTGTAAAAATAGATTGTACAAGAGTAGAGAAAGTCATGTGAGTGTAACACATCAGATTTTTTTCTTTTGTTTCAGGGAAATTACTTCATTGTGATATCTTGTCTGTGGAAGTGTTATTCTACCAGCACAAGTAGCCAATAATCCCCAGTTTTCCAATCTTGTTGCTGTAGAAAATTCCGGCACCAACTAAATATAAGTGAAAATATTTTGTCAATAAACATTTGGCTTATTAATAGCAGTAGTTCGTATGTTCTCCGTGCTAATGATGCCCGGTAGCGTTGGCTTTCTACAGCCGTGAGCGATGCGATCTCTTCCTATTCCTGAATGCGGTCTCGATGAGGCGTATCGGGTGAATATATAAATAATATAACTCCAACACATAGCTTTTACTATTAATTTTATTAAAAAACTTTAGAACATAAGTGTACTTAATACCTTAATGCAAAACAATGCAACTCGTACAATTACAAAGCTATAACTGGCCATTTTGCTTTCTCTTCCTTCCATAACTATTTATTCACCATGGTAACATGAATTTGTGCTTTCAGGAACATCATACTCACAATTCATACATTTGAGCATCGCTCTTATTCTTTGATTTTTAAAAACTTTACATTTAATTATTAAATGTGTTAAGCATAAACCTTAACTTCAACTCTCTATAATATCTAATAATCAATTGCATTCTAAATTCAAATTATGTTTATGATCATTTATATATTCACCACAGCACTCCAAAACAAAAGCACTAGCATATTGTAACGTGCACATTGAAATCAAGCCAGCGGCTTCACTGATATGTAGCAACATTAAACAAATGGGAGCGAGTGAAGTCTTCACCAACAAGAGACATGGATGGTTGCTGGACACATTCTTCTGACTGCCATGGCCGAACGTCGTACCTGGGGTTGCTATGACTTGGAAGCTCCTACCTAATGCTGTCTCTAAAAAAAAGTCAAAGGAAATGAGATAAGTTTTATAGTATGTAACAGTACTCGCTTGTCGGGTCAGGAATTCTGCGAATCACCTAAAGCTGTCTAAGGAAAAAATAAAAAAGTCAGACAGTTCAGATCACATCTCAGTTTACTTAATCTCACCTCTATATTTTGGTAAGATAAGAGGATTCCACCTGGATATTCCGACCGGGGCCGTCGCCTTTCCTGCTCCCAAGGATCACAGCTGACCTACACTGCCCTGTGGCTGGCTATCAACTGCCGCTTACCCACGCTAACTATCGCGTCTGTCCTCGCTGCGCATGCATACACATTAAACAGAAGCTTCCCGAAGCTAAAGCGTTTTACTCAGCCACACAGCAATGGATAGAAACAATTTAAATACTAACAATTCCTGCATTAATAATTATTACAAATGTCTCAGTACGGACCAATATGGGTTTTTTTTAACTATTTCCTCTCAGATAATTTCTTAAATTATCCGTTTCAAATGCCTCTTATCAGATTATACGTTTTTCTTTTCTTCTCTTTTTTACTCTGGTATCAATTCTTAAAGAAGAGATTCTAATAATAAGCCCGTTCATTTTTCACTCTCCTTAACAATTAATTTTAATATTTTTATTTACTATTCACAGCGTTTATGTTTTCCGGTCTATTGCATTATTGCAGTTTTTGGGTTGTCTGTATTTTGTGTAATCATTGTATTTAGGTATCTTCTGTCATCTTCTTAAATAGTTTCAATCGTATTTTATGATACCTACCAATTATTATTCTATTCTCATCTGCAAGCTCATATGTATGTTTCCCAAATTTTCGTATTATTATATATGGTTTCTAAACGATTAATTCATCCTCCAATAGATTTTCCTTTGTGCATCTGATATACAATGTACTTCCTCTCTGAAGAGTGGGGTCCATCTTCTTTCATTACTTTTAATTTTACTAATCCTCTTCTCCGCTCTCTTTCTTATCCTTTCGAAGACCATTTTACATTTTTCCTTTTTCGCTCATTTCTTCTCTTTATTTTGCGGTTGTGGGACGTTCAGTACTAGTGATCTTGGTTTTTCCTTTGTCATGAGGTTTAAATCCTGTTGTGTTGATTCAATGGCCTATTATGTTCTGTATAATTGTACATCTGTTGTACCAGCCTTTGTGATTTACAAAGTATCCTAAAATATGTATATATGTAATATCCTTAAGAATCCGTTCACACGGCTTTCCCTGGGGATAGTAAGTGGATGAATTATACCTGCCGTTTATGAAAATTGCAACACCAAGAAGAAAACACATGAATTCAATACCACAGGTTAGGTACATAACAAGTAACAAATGATAAACTTTTCAAATCTATACATGATCTTTGAACCCTAATATTCAGTATTTGCTGTGGCCTCTAAGCGCTACAATTAGAGCTGCTATACGCCGTTACATTGAACCAAAAAGATTCTGAATAAGTTTCTGAGGGATTTCCCTACACGCAGTTATATTCGAGCCCACAAATCCGTGGCACTGGTTACTAGAGGACATGACGCACCAGGTGCCGACCAACCATAACCCAGACATGTTCAATGGGCGACATGTCAGGCGAACGTGCAGGCCAGGGAAGCAATGGTACCCGTTGCTCTTCAAAGAAGGCTTGTACATTCCTCGCAACATGTGGCCGGGCATTGTCCTGTTGAAATGTGGCCTGTGGAGATGCCTGAAATAGGGGGAGTACCTCAGGCTCTATAACTACCCTTTGGTACTGGTTGCTGTTCAAAGTGCCCTCAATTCGTAGAGGCGAGATCGGTTGTAGTAAGCAATGGCGCCCCAAACCATCACACCTGGTGTTTTTCCGCTATGTCGCTCAACAATGCAGCCGTCCAGGTTACCGCCGGACATGTATGTGGCCATCATTGTAGGACAGGTTGAAGCGGGACTCGTCCGAAAACACTACATTTTGCCACTCAGCTCCCCAGTGACGGTGTTCATGTGCCCATTGCAGGCGAGGAGCTTGTGATTTCTGGACAATGAAAGCCGACGTAATGGCACGCATACAACCAGTCAAACCTGCAGCAGACGGCGACAAACCGTTTATGCAGACAAGTTCACGCCTGTTGCAGTACTCGAGCGTCGAGACAACACTGTGGATGAAGCTGTACGGTCCGTTATGGCCATGTGGAAAAATGATGGTCATCCCGTGCTGTGGTCATGTTCCGTGGTCCAGTACCCGCTCTTCGCTACGTACGTCTTTCATCTATCCACTGCCTCCACACGCGCATCACTGTCGTAGCAGCATGCTCTGTACGAGCCGAGAAGTCACGATATGACAAACCCGTTTCCCAGAGACCGAGCATTCTGCCCCGTTCGAACTCACTCATATGCCGATATGGGTCCCTTTGACGTCAACGAGGCATACTGGCACTCACTTTTCTGCTTCCACCTTGTTTGACAGCTTTGCACTGACTACACTGGGCGCAACATTGACCTTGTCGGACCGACACGAGAGGGTTCTGCTCGGCCTACGTGTACCCCACCTCTCTGCAAACCGAATCACTTATTGCTTGCACACTCTTCTGCTTTTCCACCAAGTTTGGAGTTATTCGGGAAATTCTTCCTTGGTGTTGCAATTTACACAAGTGGCAGTGTATATTTTGATATTATGTGCTTTTAAAGTTTCAGTAAAAAGTTTGGTCTTCTGAACCGTTGCATTATCTAACAATGTTGCTTTAATTGGTCTATAATTTGTTATCCAGTCATACATGATTTTTTGACGGATATCTTGCTCTTTATATTCCTTAAGGGATGAATACTTACGAATTTTGTGAAAATATACAGAACAAAAATATATGAGTAATTAAATTGATTTGAGGGCATCTCACCATGGGTATCAATTGCTGCAAGTGCAGTTTTCTCATTTCTTATTATAGCATAAGGCTCAAAATTATATTCGGAATTCATAGGTTTGGGTTTTTGACACAAGGAACATGTTGCTATTTATTTTCTAAATTTTAGCTACAAGTGTTTTAATATATAATACATCATTGATTGCAATTACAGTTTTCTCACATCCTGGATGAGCTAAAATTTTGCGAAATGCCATTATCACTTCTTAATCTAAACATTTTGGTATAATAATTTTCCATTCTCTGGATACATTCCCTTGTAGTTAGTATAATACATTATTGTAGTTAGCTACTTTGCTTTCTTTTCTTCTTCTTCCAATTCAAGGTTTCGGCCGATGACCCTTTCCGAAGCTAATTACTAACTTCTGTTGGTCACTTCATGTTCTCCGAGGTCTTCCTAAGCCTCTCGTTCCATCCAGTCTGTATAATAAATCTCGCATAGGGAATCTGTAAGAGGCATTCTTATAACACGTTCTTTACATATATATATATATATATATTTCCACCACTACTATTTCATTTCCCCCAGTTGTTTCCGAAAATCTTCACTTCTGATTCTATCCCTTCTAGTTTTATCGAATCAAAGATTTCATATGTGATGCCTTTAAACGCCGATCTTGAGCACGTACAATCTACTTCGCTTTCTTTTGATAAATCTAATTCAAGATCTGTGGCGAACAGCTTACATATTTCAGCCACTTGTTTTGATATATTTTTTATTTCTAAAGTATTTGATTTTCTTTGAGGTTTAGTTCCATGAGTTTGACTTCATTATATGGGTGTGATATTGCTTCAGGAATATGCATTTCAGTTTTCTGTCTGGGTAGCATAACAATAAATATGCTTTCCTTGCCTGGAATACGTTCTACCTTTGTGTCGTATGACATAATCTCGTGTATGCATTTTCTCTATAAAATAATAAACTGATATGATCTGTAAAAACAACAATTTTGTTGTACAAATATTGCCTGAATTTCTTGAATGCAGAGTATATTGCCCCGATTTCCTGTTCCGAGATACTCGCATTGGACTCAGCTTTTGATAGAGATCTTGATACTGTTGAAATTATGTGAGTGTTGCCCTGTGTATCTTTCCGAGTTAAAATTGCACCGGGCTTTTATACTGGTATCACAATATACTTAAAAAGGTAAGTTAAGAATTTGCCTCTCTAACAATATAGATTTTCTAAACAATTACATACATTTTCAAACGCTTGTTGATGTACTTCCGTCCTTTCCATTTTGTATCTTTCTTTAATAACGCCTTTAGCGGACGTAATTATTTTGTATAGTTCAACACAAATCTGCTTTCATACTGTAACACACTAAGAATCTTTCCAGTTGTTTCACATTCTTCGGTGGAGGTATCTCTTCTATTGCTTTTATATTTTCAGCGTTCAGTTCCATGCCTTCCTTAGAAATAAAGTAACCCAGAAATTCAATCTCTTTGGAAAGGAATTGTTACTCAGCTAAGTTTATGGTCACGCCACTGTCATGAATTTTGGATAGCATATAATGTACGCTTTCTATGTGTGCCTCAAAGTCATTTGAAATATTAAAACATCATCTATGTACTGCAATGCAAAATCTTCTATAGTAGCTCCAAAGGTATTATGTATAGTTTTAGGCAAAGCGCTTCTACTGGTTATTATACCAAAATCATATCTCTTAAAATTATACATTTTTCTAGAATATAATAAAAGCTGCGTAAGATCTAACACCTTCATCTAATGATACTTGTTGATTCTGAGGAAATTAAATCTAGTTTATAAAAATACCTTGCATGGCTTAGTTTGGTCAAAATTTCATTTACTCCTTGAGGTTGAAAATGATCAGGTTGTGTAAAAGTATTTACTTCTCTAGGATACAGTCATGCGAAGAACCATTTGCCTTGTGGATCCAACAAAAGGGATCTAAGTAAGGTGAAGTTGAAATTTCAATAATATCATTTTCTAACATATTTCTTATTATACCATTCGCCTGTGGCCGTATGGCATTATGAATAAAAAAATTGAGTTTTATTTACAGACGCTAATTAACTACTGTGATTCTTAGCGTCTCTTCTATATTGAGCGTGAAAGACAGGTAAAGCTTCCTGCAGGAAAGCTTAGAGAAGAACAAAGAAGTACTTAGTTTTAAACCAGGTCTACGCAACAAATATACACATATTTTATAGTGAAATGCATATTAACTTAAATGCAGACCGATGCCGAATGCACAGTCCTCAGTGATGTAGTCGTTACCATGCTAGCCTCTAGTTCCCGAGGCCGCAGGTTCAAATCCGGCGGAGGACGATGGATTTTTTCGGGCGTAAAATTCCTTAGCATGGCTTCCTCCGGAAGGGAAGTAAATCCAGTGGTCCCGTGTCATAGATTTACGGCACATAAAAGAACCTCAAGCCTGATAAAGAGGCCTCTGAAAACAATTTCCGATCTTTCACGCCCAATATAGAATGAGACACTAAGAATCGTGGTAGTTAAAGAGAAGTCTGATAGTGGGCAATTCTGCGCAGAATGGTAACTGCATATATTATTATCATACATTCTTATGGCTTCCTTTTCTTTTTCCTTTTCCTCATCATACATCATTATATTCTCTACAAAGAATCTCTGACTATGTATTTCATAGCAGCCTTCATCTTTTTGCTTTCTCTACCACGTACATAATAGGTAGAGAAGGTAGCTAAGTATTAAATTGTTCCTAGTGTGTTTTGGGTAATGTCGAATAATTGTGCTTATAAGTTCTGGTTCCGACATTTGTGGGTTTACTAGCTTGCATTTGTTCGTCAGTTTCAGAAAATACTCAGCCATAGTTTTGCGTTGTTTTGGATCGCATTTATTCGTAGCTAATTCTATCTGACTTTATTCTGCCTTTCTGGGCCCCAAAATCTCCAAATGAATGGACTTCTAAACGTACTGTAAGTTTCATGTGAAGCTAAAGTTAATCTCGACCATTCTTAGTGCATTTCCTAGCTATCATCATTCCAAGTTCTGTAGGTATTCTCCTTACTTACTTTACTATTACAGGCTTTCCACTTTTCAGTGGATGCCTTTAAATCTTGTTACACTTCTCCACGATGTTCCATCCTGCCACTGTCCTCTTCCAATCCTCTTCTCTGCATGGCTTTATTGACTTTATCCATTCATGTTAAGCACGCCCTTCCTCGTTTTTTTCTTCTAGAAGTGTCTAGTTAACAACACTACATAGCAATCTTTCTTCCTTCATTGTCTTTATGTACTCATACCATTTTAAAGTCCTTGCTTCTAGACTATAAATTACTGTTTCTTCTACATCAATTTTTAGTATTATGCAATCATTCTTAATATGCTGTTTTTTATATTCCCATGCCCCTTCTTAATCCATCCATTTCGGTCACCAACACTTTTGCGCATCTTTTCACTTACAGTCCAACTTTTCTCCATATGTAAGTGTGTGTCTGTTTGAGTGAGGGCATTTTGTGTGTATAAACATCATTATTTACACTTATAAAAATAATTATGTGAGTCAACACTATTATACCCTGACCATCATCTGTATTGCTACACTATTATTTTCCACATTTATACATTCGTTTACATTTTGATCATTGTTCTCTTTATTTCCTTGCAATGTAATTACAACTTCATTAAGCTTGCTTGTGTTTCCTTTTTCTTTTTCCAAATTTTCCTGCATTATCTTAAACTGCGTCTACTTATTTTTCAATTTACTTTGATCATCAAACTTTATCTCACTTGTTATACTAGTAATTTCTTTTGAGAAGTTACTCTGCATGATTTCATTTCCCTCAATCACTTTATCTACATTTTATAATACTATAACTATCATTTCTGCTTTATTTATTTCTGTCTGTTACATTACTCCATTCTCTAACACCTCAATGCTCGCTTTCTGTTTTGCTAAAAAATCATTTTGTTGTTTCCTTTACTGTCATTTCTTTTATCGCATTTTCCTGACCTTGTTTTATATAATTTATTGTGCCTTTTATTCTAGCTATATCATTTCTACTCTCATTCCTGTTCTGCTCAATTTTCTGAGTCAAATTAATGTTTAACGCTTCCATGTCCTCTCTGCATACATTTCTGCGTAGTTCAATATTTGTTTTACATTCCCTAAGTTCAGCTCTATTTTCTGAGTCAAGTCTATGGATAAATCAGGTAACTGTGGCATAATTTTCTCCGGAATTGAATTATTACTGTCCATTTCCTTCTATTTTCCTGGTTTCTATTAACTCAGTTTCACTTCGTTTACCTAACGTTTCTCTTATTTTACTTTCACTACATTTATTTGTTTATTTTCTATTCTCCATTGTTCTTAATTTCTTCTGGCTTCTCAGTAACATTAATATTTATGACAAATTTGAAAGTTCTTGTTTGCAAACTGTTGACTTTGCTATTTATCTTACTCTTTATTTTCTTCTGATCGGATTAATTTTATTATCTTTTATTTTTTTAACTAAAAGTTATTCATTATTAGATTTTTCTAACAGATAAAATAAACTCTTTTTTTATTTTAATGTTTTAATAGGTTTTTAGATCCGTGGTTACTGATTACAATGAATTTGCTTCTTACTTATAATACATACACCTCTATTTGGTTTCATTTCTTCTTACCTCCTCTTTTCGTACCCCACGTTGGGCGCCATTCCGGGTACTAATAGCAATAGTCCGTATGTCCTCTGTACAGATTATGCTTCGTAGCGTCAGTTTTCTGCAGCCGTAAGCGATGATATCTCTTCTTAGTTCCTGGGTGTGGTCTCGAGTAGGCGTGTGGGGTTGAATATATACATCATCTAACTCCGATAGATAGCTTTTACTTTATCAAACTTTAGAACATACATGTACTTAATACCTCAATGTAAAGCAACGCACTTGGAAAATTACGAAGCTGTAACTGGCCATTTTGTCTTCTCTTCTTTTCATAACTATTTATTCACCCAGGCAAGGCATTTTTGCTCTCAGGATCATTATGCTTACAATTCATACATTTAAGCATCGCTCTTATTCTTTCAATTTTGACAAACTTTACACTTATATTATTAAATTGTTAAACATTAACTTCAACTCTGTACGATATCTAACAGTCAATTGCATTTTAAATTCAAATTAGATGTATGAGCATTTTTCTGTTCACCAAGGCACTCCAAAACAAAATCATTAGCATATGAAGCATTATACAATTTTGTAACTATTTCTTTTTAATTAGTTTATTAAATTATCTGTCACACATCTCGTAATCAAGAGAAAATGTCTTGCAGAAACAGCTTTAAAGTCGCATTGCTTAACATTAGATCACCTAATATTGTGTTGAAGCTGGAATTTATTTTCTTTAAAGTAAGAGCAGGGCAATGCTGTTAATGGCAATTTAAAATGTTATAAATAATGGGTTAATAGAATGGCGCTAAAACGGATGTTATCAGTATGAGTGTATTTAAAGGAATGTAAGTGGTTTTTATATGCCAATAGTATTTATTTTGTAAACCAGAGAACGCTGAGTGCATTATATACTCAGACGACAATTCCCTCATAGCAATTTATAACTGCAATATCATGATAATTTGGCTTCTTAAGAATTTATAGAAACTATTTATTTGAATTGTTTATTATATAAAATATTTATAGAAATATTCATTTAAAAAGAACAGCATTGTATATTACACATTGCAACCACCAGTAACCAATAGAAAATTTTGCACATAAAACATTAGGCTCAAACCAATTTTAAATCAATCAGATCGCTCAATAGATGCAGGCTTGTTCGAGAACGAGTACAGCAAGAAAATGTAGTTAGTGATGAAAGCTTGGTGCAAAAGACGCGAGATGATTTATTTATTATCGAAGCAAGTGTTTGCCACTTTAGTTGAATTTGGTATGAATCCATCCTAAAATAAAATTTTAAAGAATAATAATAAATATTTTGAGTACATTTAATTTCAAATAGCATTATATGATTGCCATATGTAACAGATACAAATTTGAATGCGGAAATAGTTCATTACAATAACAACTTGAATATAAAGTACATAATGTATTTATTTACAGCAATTCAACACTATTTTTTCTGTAAGACTTCCTGAGAAAGAAGAAAGCTATCTCATTGCTGTACAGCTAAACCTGAGAATTCGTTTAAAACAGCGGATAACCTCAAACAGCAACGCAAATGACACCATAAATATCATTTTTCAATGTTCAAAATATTCTAAAACAGTCAAATTTCATATGAGTTTCAGCATAATAAGGCAATTAATCTCTTAAGAATTCCGAAACGTGCTCTGAATTTAAGGATTCCTTAAATGACCTGGTTTCACCCACCTGATGGGGCAACCATAGGTAGCTTAACAGTTTCCTTTTACCAGATTACATGTTACAATAGAGAAATTCAAAGATTATCTCCTTTGTGTTGCTTTATTGCCCATGCCCAGCTATATCACATCTGCAGCAGATAATGAAGCACGTATTCAATAATGGTCGACATTCCTGAATGAAACGGCTGGCTCCCGCAACCTTGTGTGAAGAAACTCAAGATCAGATGCTCCTCAGTTGCTCTTCTTGTTAGATTGCAATTAATGGTTTAAAACAGACATACCATCTCCTAAATCTGTTTTATATCGGTTTATTCGGTCACGTGCTGTATATTTGCGTTAAGCATAGCCAACTATATATTTAGTTACTTTCATGGACGAAATATGCTTAACGAATAAAATAGTATTTTCTTATATTGTTGCTACACTTGTTTTAATCTTTCTCTAAAAGAAGCTTAAGAAGACTTTCGAATTTGAAAACCCCTAAGACATACTTATCCTTTATGCTTTAAATTTCCGTCTTTTTGGACCTCTTTTAGAGGTGTTGTAATGTCGGGCAACCAGTTTACATTGTTTCGCAAGACGTTTTACACAGAAAATATATCACCAAAAGGTTTCCCAAGAGACAAGGAATCTAGATTATGGATTATACTTTATTTTATTTATTATATTTCACGCATAAACATCCTTCAATGCTAATTAGTATTATTAAAACAATGGTAATTTCAGAAAGTATAAGCATTTTTTATCTCAGCAATAAGGTTCATTTTGGAATTCCGGCGGAATGCATTACCTTTAAAAATTGTAATCACCCTGGATAAAATTTCAAGCTGTGCCTTCTCTTTAGCCCCAAACTTATTTAATAACATAAAGGCTCTACACCTTTTATATAAAATAAAACCCCATAATACTATTTAACGAAATAGTGCGAAAAATAGAAGTCGCGGTTTCAAACCCGGCGGAGGGCGATGGAGTTTTTCAGGCGTAAAAATACTCAGCATGGTTTTCTTCGGAAGGAAAGCAAAGCCGGTGGTCTGGTGTCTTAGATTTACGGCACGTAAAACAACCTCAAGCCTGATAAAAGGGCCTCTGAGCAAAATTTCTAGTCTTTCACGCCCAATATAGAATGGGACGCTAAGAACCATAGCAGTTAAAGAGCGTTCATAAACAGAACTCAATTTCATTTCGAAATAGGGGCGAAACTGATAAATATGAAGGTTCTCCACTCTCAGGTCCTTAATTTTAACTTGTTGGAAATGCTAAAAAATAATCATACCCGGTGTTAATTATAAGTACCAGTTTAGTAATGTTTTGTGCTACACTCGACATCATTTTCTCTCTTTATATTTATTATTTAGCAAACGCGGGTAATACCATTGATTACAACATGTTGATGAAATATTGCAAACTTTCTTGCATAAGAATATCAATACTCCAATACATCTGTAGAATTAGCAGGAAGGTTACTCTGAGTACGCATGTGTAGTATTTGAATACAATGTAAATTAAATAAATAAATATCGCTTATATTACTTGTTATTATAACCAAATAATTAAATACTCGAAAGTATTTTAATGGCCGTTTTGGATACTCATTCGTAATATCGTAGGACCTTGAGTTGAGTGATGCAGCTAAAATGAATGCTGCAGCTGAGTTATTCATTCATATGAGGTATGCTAAAGAATTTTACTCAAAAATGAAAGAGGCTGAGCAAAATAATAATACGATACTCAGTCCTTTAGTTTGGCTACATGCATAATTTGCCTCTTTCAAGAGGTATTTTATCTCTGATAGCTATTGTGTTTTGTCTTTTGTATCCGCAATGTCAAAACAAATTCAGCTAGGTTCTATGCATATCATGAGGGCCAGGGCAATAAAACTCTTGATGAGGTCGACTCATTTTTACTGGAATATTTTGAGAAAGAGCTGCCTAAAAGCATTAAAAGCCTTATACTCTTCAGTGGACGGATGTATAGGGCAAAATAAAAACCAAACTGTAGTTCGCTTTTTCAT
This sequence comes from Deroplatys truncata, assembly GCA_030765065.1. Taxonomy (NCBI): domain Eukaryota; kingdom Metazoa; phylum Arthropoda; class Insecta; order Mantodea; family Mantidae; genus Deroplatys; species Deroplatys truncata. Next base: position 181,739,090 of record CM060981.1, read on the forward strand.
AAATCTTACAGAGGTCAGTTTACGACCCATTCGCGATCATTCGTTCCTAACAAGTGATCGTGACTTCGGAAATATCAAGAGGTTGCTTTGTCGGAGCGATAGAATATACACTTTAGAACAACATAACTAACTTATTATACGGGCAAGTACAACAGGGAGATATAATGTGAAAGTAACCAACGGAAATCACGGTTAATCATAGGGCCGAAATAAATACAATAAAACATCCTTGAGTGACAAATTTCTTCGCCCAGGAGTGGAAAAGACCAGAAATATTCGCTTCTGGATAAAGGCACCTTTATTATGATTACAATAAGAAAAGAAAGGTTATAGTAAAACCTTTTATCCACGGACATATGACACACGCATTTACGCTTGTCTATCATTCCACCTTTGCCACAGGTGAGAGCTTGTCCAGATGGTTGTGTTTCAATCAACGAAAAGAAGCTGGCAGATCTGAAGAAGCAACAAAATTATGTGCTAGGTTATGACTTCTATGATTTGCTGCAGAGGTGGCCTAAAACGTTGGCAGAAGCTGGAGAGTAAGACAATCAAAACCGTGGGGATGATGGGGAAGCTGACTAACCAACGAAATGGACTCAAGAAGAAAGTTAAGAGCTAATTTACCTACAATAGGCTTTAAAAACTTTGTGTTAATTTCAGTGTTTCGCATTGCCAATATATTTTATGTATTTTCTAGAGTAACTGAAAAACGCCTTGTTTACTTACTACGTAATCTCTATATAATATTAGTATAAATGTTTGTTGCAATTACATTGCTTTACTCTTTAGAATCCGTAGATGCCGTTTCAGTTTAATTTTGGTTTGTAGCTATTACAGCGATGCATGGCGCGCAATTCCAGCAATTGGCATCAGAAATTTTATAAACGAATACAATTTATTATTATGCAATGCCGAATTCTGAAATGTGAATTTTCAGCTCAAACTAGAGATTTTAGCCTATTCCTATAAACTACTAAGAATAACATCTCCCACCCAAATTGTTTCTGTATTCAGTCATTAGATTCCTTAGAATTCTTATTTAGTGTGCAGTGCACCGAAATGTAGGTGCATATATATGTGGGTATATTCATTTTCAGATGGTCTGCCTCTTTATTAGTTTTTGAATTACTAGTCTCCCCTATCTCTGCCCCTGCGGAGTAACGCTGGTTTTGACATGTCTTAGTATGTCAAGGACAAACTAACTTACCGATCTGTTGCATAATAGGATTTTAGCTCAAAGGGCCAAAGAACGTTACTTTAGAATTACTCCACCAAAGTTCCTACATAACACTTTCCAAATCACAACTTTTACTCCTTGACTACCAAATTCTTTCACTTTCTCAACATAGCTACTTTTGTGAACATCCAGAGAGAAATGGCTAGTGTGGTGTGATTTGTGTTTCGTGGTGAAAATGAAAGGGGTTGAAAAAATGTTCTCGAATCCCCAATTGATCCACCTTTTTGGAAATGCTCATTAAGGCACAATATCACACTCTGTTCAAATGAACTGTCACCATCTTCTTCTTCTGCAGTGCTGCCTGTTCCGGCTTCAAAACGTGTCTGACATCGTTATTTCTGGTCTTCCCGGATATATTTTTTTTACTTTAGGCTTATAGTACAACACTTTTCTTGGGATTATCTCTTTCGACATTCTATCAACATGCTATCTCCATTCATTTCTACAATTTATAATTTTTTTCTTGCAAGGAATTTATTCTACCTCTCCCCTTATTTTTTTCATTTGAAATTTTGTCCAAAAGTGTACATCCCTTTACCGTTCTCAGGAATCCCATCTCGGCAGACTCTATCTTATTTTTATCAGCTTTCGTCAACGCCCATGTTTCAGATCCATAAAGAAAAGCAGCCACAGCCATTACTTTGTAAAACTTCATGTGTTCCTATTCTTGTTTTAGCTTTTAAACCTCTATTTATTGTACCACATATTTGTTGAAACATTGGTAATTTATTTTTAAAATAATTTTAATATTTAAAGCTGACACATGTTCCTAAGTATATAAAACCCGTGACTTGTTCTAATATAATATCATTAACTACAATCTTGATTCTAACAGTATATTTATCTTGAAATGTCATTTTTTATTTGTAGAAATTTTGAAATTATAATTATCACACAAATTCTGTAACATAAGCATTACTCGTTGCAGCTCGGCTTCCGTTTTACTTCTAATTATCTGGTTATCCGCAAACACCATCGTCTTAAGCGTAAACGTTGCTGCAATAAAAATGTCTACATTAATTTTAAACATCCATTCTCTAATAAAATCGTCTGTATAATTAAAAAAACAAAAAATTAGGAGATAAACTACAATCCTGCCTTACATATTGATTTATATATCCGTTTACTATATATTCCATTTCCAATATATGCTCGGATTGTTGTAACCTCATATAAACATTTTAGTGATCTTATTAAATGATTCAGATATCTTCTTCGAGTCATGATTTCCCTGGAGGCATAAGGTGGTAATCCGACTACCAGACTGCGCTTGCATAGAGTTTGTAACCATATCAAGCAAGATTTTGTTACTAAAACGTTTAATAAAAATTAGCCAGATAGAATGTCACCATCGTGCTGATATATTCCCGAAATTGGGGTCAAACCTAGGACGATGAAATCAAACAACAGTTCGGGTACGCTTAATCTCTGAACTACAGGTAACAACCATTGAATAATTATATGCAAAAAAAATCTCTTATCCAACCTGAGGCAGTATTTTTAACACTTAAAAGATTTCAGTCTAATTATATAATATAAAATATAATATAAGCCTGCCTTAAAGCAATATGTGTATAATATATAAAATGTATGTAACAGTCATTGTATTAATGTTTATATTATTTTATACATGTATAATAATGTTATGTGAATGCATTATATAATTTAATAATGTAGGAGCTGTGAGAATATAAGTCAAAAGTTGGTAAGAATGAGGTAACAATGAGGTAACCTTGAGGCACTAATGAATTGGAAAGTTTAATGATGCTACTGGTAATTCTTGGAGCAACAATAATGTATTTTTTTAAAACAGTTTATAAATAGCCAATCAACAACCAGTAAAAGCTTAAGTTAATAAAAGTATTCTATTGGAGTAGGATTTGCCAATCAGAAACTGAAATAGAGCAAATTGTACAAATTCAGAAGTCAGTTGCTTGTAGACAGTGTTCCTAACTGGACCTGAGACGCGTCCTCGAGAAGTTTAATACGTATCCAACGTGAGACAAAAATTCATTACGGCGAGGATATTATAAAGTTTACGTGTTTAAAAAAGTGCAAGTAATTAATAAATAATCTCACAGCTCTCTATATCAGTGAAGTGTGATTTAATCGTGTGAAGGATTAATAAATGGAGAGAAGTAAAAAATTATAATTTGTGTAAGCCTACATTCTATAGCCGCATCACACCTTATTCAAAGATACATTTTCTACAAATTAATACTGACGCAGCCGACGAAAACATAAAACTATATAATATTTAAGGAAACATAAAAATACAAAGTTGATTCCTAATCATTGGGGTGAAGACCACCAGAAAGTGAACGTTGGGGTGAAGGCTAACGAAAACTTTGTGCCATACGTGGGGCAGTTACTTCATCAAGTTTGGCTCTCCAACTGCAACAATACAATACAACTCCTAAAATACTCCTCCTAAAAATTAAACTCCTCCAAATTGGCTTTCCATATGTGAAGCAACAATTCAACTACTTCAAATTGGCGCCCAACGTGGGGCCAGAACAGGCGATAATAGCTGAAAAGAAGAGATCAACGAACATAATAGAACTACCAGAATCGACGAAACTACAAGACTTCAAGAAGAGAGCGTCAGAGAACTTAAAAATCATCAACAACATCATCCAAGGACAGTAACAATTCCTTCAGGAGTACGGGGCACGCAGTCAACAATTCAACTACAATCTACGAGGGAACACCAGAATAAAAAGGTTTACTAACACAGCCAGAACAAAAGTCAGAAAATTCCAATACTTTATATTCATATATATAATTGTCAAGATAGTTAAGAAAATATATACTATTATTAAAATAATTTTCATGCTGTTAAGAAGTGGAAAATTAAAATTGAGAAAATCCAAACCAAATATAACAAAAGAAAATATACAAAATAAAATGGAAACAGAAAACAATGAAAATATGGAAGTAGGAGAGGATAGGCCAGCCATTACAGATTACAATGTAAATTTACAATCAGAGCTAGAGGAAACAAATCTAGCCAACAAGAGCAAGATTGTATGTGCCTTCTAAAAGCAATAACTGAATTTAGTATACAGTTAAATAATAAGTTAGCTGAAACTAATAATAAGTTAACTGAACAAAGTAAAGCCTTAAGTAATAAGATAACTGAAATGATAATAAGATAACTGAAACTAATAATAAGATAACTGAAACCAACACAGAGCTGAGAGTAGAGTTAAGTAATAAGTTAACTGAAACCAGTACAGAACTGAGAAAAGACTTAAATAATAAGCTAACTGAAACTAATACAGAGCTACCTAGTATCAACAATGATCTAGCTAAGTAAATAGAAATTGTATGAAAGAAAGTAAAGCTGAAAGTAGGAGTTCGAACAATCTTCTAAAGCACTTCAAAAAGATATAGATTTAAAAGTAAATAAAGTTTGTAAACAGCTAGAACAGAAATTGTCAAGTCATATTGATCAAAATCTAACTGAAATGGAACTGAAACTTACTAATACTGAACTGGGTATTTGTAATAAGTTAGATAAACAGGGGGAAGAATTAAAAACAATGGTAGAAAATATAAATGCAGATCTTGTGCAAGTACAAATAGATTTAACAGGGGAAATAAATAAAATGCATGAAATGGCTAAAACAAATGCAGATGCAGTATAAGAAGCAAAAACAGGGCAAGGACAAGTAATGTCAAGAACAGAAAAAATTAAAGATAAAGTACAGGAAAGTAGCAAAGAAATAGATAAACTTAGAAATAATTTTGAAAATTTAAGTACTAGTGTACCAAAGGTAAATGCAAATGTAACTAGTTCTGTAAATGCGAATCAAATGAATAATAATAATACAAGTGCAGAAATAAGTATATCACCTTTGTTAACTAATAATACAAGAGACGCCACTGCTTTTTCCATAGCATCAGCCTCTCAAACACAAAACAATAATGATGACACACATGTGCATGTACCAAATCAGATGTCAAACTATTATTCTGTGCTTAATGAATTACCTTTACCTTATTTTAATGTTTCCTCAAGTCCACTACAATTTATTAATGACCCAATAGAATATTTTAAATTTAAGAATGTGCCTGAAGCATTAAAAATGATACTTGCTAGAAAATGCTTGGATAACAAAACCTTAGAATGGTTACATATGGTAGCAGACAGTGAAACGAATTTTGAAACATTTAGAGTTTTATTTATGAATAAGCTTTGGAATACCACTGTGCAACATAAGATTAGGACAAGTCTAAGTTATTCACAGTATAGTATAAATGACAACTAATCAATTACAGATTATCTTATAAAGCATGCAGGATATGTCATACATTTAACTCAAGCCATGCATGAGGAAGATTTTATTAATTTAATTAGCAGTCACTACCCTCTACACATACAAAACTACATCTTAATTCCAAGAACCAAAACTATTTATTAGATGACAGAGCTAATATCATTCATTAGAACAGCAAGAAAATAGTAATACTAACGAAATATGGAGTCCACACAGACGAGATAGACAAATTAGACGAAATAGGTGTAATGATATGCCTTACAATACACGCTATCACCATGAAAACACGAGAAATAATGAATTTCAGGGCCAAAACGTATTCAATTACAATACACAAAATATCAGAGATTCAAGACAACAAGGGAGACAAGAACACATAAATTATGTAAGAATGCCAAGGATGAATCAGCAGAATTCTACTTCACCTAATGGTAATAATCGATTTCAGCATAGAGGAAGTATGCAAAACAGGGGAAACTAATCTTTGGTTTAGATTTGCTCAATTTTAATTTTCCACATCTTAACAGCATGAAAATTATTTTAATAATAGTATATATTTTCTGAACTAGCTTGACAATTATATGTATAAATATAAAGTATTGCTCTAAGTGGCAAGAGCACACTTTGATTGTTACCGTCTAAATACAAACACAGGAAATTGTGAAAACCAATATGAATCACCGTATATACAAACTATTATAGCGGGAAGGGAAGTAAAGTTTTGCAATAGATTCAGGATCATCAAGCTCTATCTGCCCAAATAAATTTTATGAACAGCTGTTAAATGAAGGGATAAAACTCATGTCAGCCCCAATTAGTAATATTGTATGTAGGGTAGCCATAGGTACAATGATCCAAACTATTAAATCTCAAGCATCGATACCTATACAAATAGCAGATATTACTTTTGAGGTCATGGTTTTAAAAGTTCCAAACTTAATATGCGAAGTTATAATTGGGTGTGATTTATTAATAGAATTCTCTGCGATTTTAAGAAGGACAGACTTAAATTAAACAAAGAAGAAAAGAATATACACGTGCCTTTTATAAAAGATAAAGTATGTAGAGTGCAAAGAATGGAACAAGAAAATGCAGTATATGAAGAAGAATGCTTGATACAAATAGTAATTGTCCAAGCAAGCAGGGAAAATAATGAAAGGTTAACTTTAAAGAACAGAAAACTGACCTTACCAAAGGAAACCCTAATACAAATAAACCGATGGCAGAAAAAAATATGCTAGAGGAGGTAGAAAATAGCTATGCAACAGAGATAGATGATAGGAAAATACACACAGATACACTGATGACAAATACAATACTGACTGACAGTGAAAAGATAATAATGAAAAAGACATTAGAGAACAATAGGCATGTATTCAATGAAATTCCAGGACGGTGTATATCATATATTCACACATTCAAGTAGAAAATGTACCAGCATTTAGAAGAAAATATAATAACCTTCCAGTAAATCTAAGAAACGAAGCTAAAAATTAATAGCCATTATGCTAGAAAATAACATCATTGAGCTTAGTAATTCACAATATATAAATAGTGTTTGTTGGACGGTAAAGAAAGATAATAGTTTAAGAATCACTATAGATGGAAGATGTTTAAATCAATTCATGCTACCAGACCAGCTTCAAAATGAAAGTATGGAACAAACAATTGCAAAGTTATCACGTGGAAAATATATTTCTTCTATAGATATTACAGCTTCATTTTGGCAAGTTGAGCTAGATCCAAAAGTACGTGATTACACAGCCTTTTAAGTTTTTGTATTACAATACAGGTATTGTGTAAACCCATATGGATTAAAGAATAATGCTAGTGGATTCCTGAGAACAATACATAGCACTTTTGTTGACACAGCAGATGATTTCTTAATACGATATACTGATGATTTCCTAATAATAAGTCAAACATTTGAGGAACATTTAGAGAATGTAACTTACATATTAAATAAATTACATGAACATGGCACGACCGTGAGTATAAAAAAGTCAAAATTCTGTGTACCTGAAATCAATTTCCTAGGATATATAATTAATGAAGTAGGCATTCGACCAGATGAAGAAAGAATAGAAAAGATATGCTATAGAAATAGAACCTTTAAGACAACTTCTAAAGAAAACAAATAAATGGAAGTGGACAGCAGAGCTACAAAGGTGTTTTGAAAATGTAAGAAAGTTGTTTGCAAATGCAATACTGCTGGAACATCCAAGAGATGAATAAGATTATGAGTTGTACGCGGATGCATCTCGTCAGGGATATGCAGGAATACTAGGGCAAAGAGAACATGACAACACATTTCATGTAATAAGTACTGCTTCACATCGCTTAACCAATATTGAAAGAAATGCATCAGTAACAATGTTAGAAGTTGGAGGACTATATTTTTCATTACTTAAATTTAAGACATATATATATACATATATATATATATATATATATATATTTCAGAAGAAAATGAAAATATATACAGGTCATATTAGCTTGACGTTCATTCAGAAATGTAAGTTATATAGTGGCAAGTTAGCTAGAATGATTCTCGCTATAATGGAATTTTATGTAGAAATTATACATATTCCAGGCAAACAAAATACATTCAGTGTTTAATATCAAGAATCAAACACAACAAGCAATTTTCTGAAAGCTGTTCTACACAATATTATGAAACTAAAGTGCTTACGATAGAGATTCCAATGAAGAAAGAATTGAAGAACCAATTTATAAAACATTAAAGAAGAGCAAGACAAATACATTAAATTAGCAAGTTTGAAAGAAAAAGCTCCGAATATAGAAGAGGCAAAGAATAGTACAATCTCCGTTGAAAGTGGTGTATTATGCAAGAAACATGGAAAGGAGATAAAGAGGTGGAAATCATATATTCCAACAAGTATGGAATTAGAAGTAACTGAACAATTTCATTTAGGATTAATACATGCAGGTACAGAGAAGACAACCCTAACTATTTTGGAAAATTTATATATCTCTAAACAAGGACATAAATTACGAAAATACATATCATGTTGCCATCCTTGTCAGAAAGCAAAAGAAATTAATGTAGCTTATAAATATACAACGAACTCATACTTAGAGATAAACCAACATGTTTATTAAGTTTAGATTCGCATGGTCCAGTGCCTGTAAGTACGCTTGGATACAAATTTTTATTTGTATGATATGGCATATTTAGCAAATATGTACGAATATATCCACTCAAGAATGCAACCAGCACAACATGTTTAAACAAATTAACAAAATCATACTTCCCAGAGGAAGGAACAGTTCAGGCCATACTTTGTGATAATACATCTGTGTTTACCAGTTCTAAATTTATGAATGGAATCAAAGATTTGGGAGTTAAACAGTATTTCTCATCAAGATATAGACCTAATGCCAATCCAGTAGAGCGAGAGAGATAAAAGAAATTTCAAATTATCTACGTGTAGTTGTCATAAAAAGCAGAGCAGTTGGTACTCATACATCAATATTATTCAAATCTACGTAATCAGTCCATAAATACAGTAACAGGATTTAAACCAATATGAATTTTTTATTAAACAAATTCATTGTTCTAATAAAAATCGTCCAAACAATGCATTTTTGAAATATTCACATAAAAATTAAAATGTTATATCTAATGAGTTTGCAAATAGGTTTATCATATCAGAGGTTTATTACTTTTTTACTATAGAACTTCACCATGGAAAATTATACAATACTTTGTGCCATAATGTACCAGAAGTTATTGAAGATCAATCAGTTAAATTTTCAGAAAAAGAGGACATTTTTAAATTAGCACTTTTTAAAATACAAGCAAAGGCCCTGAACAGAAAACAAAAACATGAAGAAAGAAAAAGAAGAGTTTGGAAAGTAAAGATAGGAGATCAAGTGTTAGTGAAGAAAAATAGGTTGTCAAATAAACTCCGTGAAGAGTATTGGGGATTGTTTCTGATCTATCATGGTCCTTATGAAATAGTAAATATATTTGGAACAGATACATACGAACTTAGGAACAATAAAACAAATAAAATAATTGGAAGATTCCACAAACAAATGTTAAAGCCGTATAAATGTAAACATACGAACTTAGGAACAATAAAACAAATAAAATAATTGGAAGATTCCACAAACAAATGTTAAAGCCGTATAAATGTAAACAGTCTGTGGCACAAGAAGAAAATAACGTATATGGAACATAAAAGGGGAAAGCAAAGTAATTTTAAAAAAATGTATAAAAATATCTTTACTAAATGTAACCTTGTCAATATAAAAAAGAGAGTTTAGATAAAAAGATGTAATACAAGAAAATCCATTCTTAGTAAGTAAAGCATAAGAAATCAGAATAGCAACTGCATTTATATTGTATAAGGTATAAATTGTTAGAAATTGTAAGAAGTATAAAAAACGTTTAAGATAAATTAAAGAAAGGATAACAAATGTTAATATGTCTAATTAAGTGTTAAATGTCTAGCAAATAAAATACTTAATAGTGGTTGTGTTAGTGAATAAACAAACTTTACACAGGTCATTGAACACCATATCATTGACCTTAAAGTGTCGAACATGTAGCAGAACAAATATAAAGTATTCTGCTATACACGACTGTAGTAAAAAAACAGTGAGTGTTAAATAAAAGTGACAGTGAGAAATAGCAAGTATTATAATAAAGAGATTATGTTTCTTTCTTTCAGGAGACTTTCAGAAAATATTTAAAAATTTAAGAAACGACAAAAAAAGAACATACTTTTTAAATATTTCTAAAAGGGGGCAATTTGAGGCAGTTTTTTTAACACTTAAAAGATTTCAGTCTAATTATATAATATAAAGTATAATAACAGCCCGCCTTAAAGCAATATGTGTATAATATATAAAATGTATGTAACATTCATTGTATTAACGTTTATATATTATTGTATACATGTATAATAATGTTATGTGAATGTATTGTGTAAATTAATAATGTAGGAGCTGTGAGAATATAGGTCAAAAGTTGGTAACAATGAGGTAATAATGAGGTAACCTTGAGGTACTAATGAATTGGAAAGTTTAATAATGCTACTGGTAATTCTTGGAGCAACAATAATGTAATTTTTTAAAACAGTTTATACCTAGCCAATCAACAACCAGAAAAAGCTTAAGTTAAATAAAAGTATTCTATTGGAGTAGGATTAGCCAATCAGAAACTGAAATAGAGCGAATTGTACAAATTCAGAAGTCAGTTGCTTGTAGACAGTGTTCCTAACTGGACGCGAGACGTGTCCTCGAGAAGTTTAATACGTACCCAGTGTGAGACAAAAATTCATTACGGCGAAGATATTGTAAAGTTTACGTGTTTAAACAGTGCAAGTAATTAATAAATAATCTCTCAGCTCTCTTTATCAGTGAAGTGTGATTTAATCGTGTGAAGGATTAATAAATGGAGGAAAGTAAAAATTATAATTTGTGTAAGCCTACATTCTTTAGCCGCATCACACCTTGTTCAGAAATACATGTTTCTGCAAATTAATACTGACGCAGCCGAGGCAAACATAAAAATATATAATATTTAAGGAAACATAAAAATACAAAGTTGATTCCCAATCATTGGGGCGAAGTCCACCGAAATGTGAACGTTGGGGCGAAGGCTACCGGAAACTTTGTACCATACGTGGGGCAGTTACTTCATCAAGTTTGGCTCTCCAACTGCAACACTACAACACTCCTCCTAAAAATTAAACTCCTTCAAATTGGCTTTCCATACGTGAAGCAACAATTCAACTACTTCAAACGGGACATGAAAGAAATAACCAGCGTTTCATCCAGCCTATCCATAACAACAAAATTATATTAAATAAGGAGATCTCAGTAAAACACACCGGGAATAACCTACATTTAGGAAACTGAAGTATTCACAAGCTTAGGAGTCCTGTGTGGTATGTAGGTCTGTGTACCCCTGTGTAGCTATTTTAAAGGCATATAGAAACAAAACGTCTACAATAGTAGTTTTACAAATGTTGTATACAATTACTAGTATGAAAGAGCAAGAAATACTTGTTTATATCTGTGTGCGCCTTTATAAGCATGTTCAAGCTGAAGTATTTTTAAAAGACATATGTGACTTACGTTACGACTCGTGGGAAAGTAGTTCTGTTAATGCATATCATCCAATTACAGTTTTTCCCTTTCTTTATACCTCATTCCTCAGGTATTTTTGGAATTCAGGTGTTATGGCCAAACACGGAATGAAACGATCACTAAGGAAAGTAACAGATTATATACATGATATTGTGTAAAAGTCCTGTTTTTTCTAGTGTCATTATTTACATTCTGAGTGTTACACAGAATGCAGAGCACATACGGCCTTGAATAAACTCGGATTTAAGCTGTTGGATTATTGTTTTGATATGTTAATTCTTTTCTCCAGAAAATTAATTCCAATCACATATATACGCCTTTTAGTAATTTACATATATACAGGGTGAAACATTTATATTGAGGCTGTGCAATATCTCCAAAATAAGCGTTCTAGAAAGAAATGTTTGAATAAAAGTTGCTTTATATTATGGGGAAAGTAAATGCGATTAGTCGCGTTTTATTGGAGGAAGTTGTGATGGTCATTTTAGGGTCCATTTAGGGAAAGTTTTTAGAGAGTTTACATGGAACGGTTGATGTATATGTTTCTATTTACAATTATTAGAGTATTTCGTTACTATAATAATAACAGCTTTCCAATATAGCGACTACAAAAAGGAGTTTATTCTGCTGCGTTAAAGAAATGAATCAATTCTATACGATATGCAGTCGTGTTTGTTGCTGTTTTGATCTTTTTCTGCACGACTGTCCGTTATATGCTGTACGATGTTTCGATCAGCTAATCTATAGGATATTCTTCCAGATTTAGAAGATATGGAAGCTGCAGTTCGCGTATTCGATGTAACCTTCAGATGAAGATGTTATCTGTTGCTTAATTTTTGCATTTATCTAGTGATGGTAGTGCAGGACAAAAACAGGCTCCATCATGCAAATTCTTCTTCATTGGCACGTTTTCTACAAGTCTCCTCTCATTGCTAAACAATCACCCTTAAATATTTCCACAACGAAATTTGAATGTAGGCAAATTGTATAAGATCTTCATTTATAAGGTAGTTAATACAAAACATCGTTATATATGCTATATTTAGTTCTATACAAGAAATACTTGTGACTTTCCTAATTAAAAACCTTAATTTTATACTAGCTAAAAGCGTTTGCATAATATAAAATTGAGTTACAGGATGAAGTTCTGTATATGTTTGGAAATTCATTACTACTGTATGTTCGAAATATAAAATATACCTGCTATTCCTATTCCGCTTAGAGGGACGTTAATGCACTCTATGTGACAAATAGGACATTTATGTTTCTTTAATGACAATTCAGAGCTCTGAAGATGCAGTAAATCTATGCGCAAACCAAGACAATGCAAGTGCCAGCAAATTAAGTGCATAACTTAATGTGTGTATGCTATAAATGTTTGCATTTAATGTATCTTAAAGAAAAGGAATTGCTAGGCTGTTATTAAGAGTAAAACATAATGAAATGGAGACGCAATAGCATTAATATTCTCCGTCAGTAATTGCTCATAAACTTGCAATACAATAATAGTGGCATGCTTTAATAATGAAAGTGAAATATTTCGAGCTGCAAAGAGGAGTTTCACTATGATTATTAAAATTTGTAAACACATTTAAATTTAATAACAAAAGTGAGGCTTGATAACTTTGGAAGAAACATGATAGTTAGCTTTGTGTTGCTAAAATGACGAGTCATAAAATTTGTCTAGTCTATTCGCATGATATTTTATATTCCATATCCTTTAGTTAGAGGGTGACAGAAGGATGAGCATCTTTCTTTGTTCCATTTCTTTGGTTTGTTTACGTTGAGTTTTCTTAATTAACATTAAATTCACACATTTACACTTTCACTCATACTTCCAGACTTTAAAGAGGATGGGAAATAATTCTGGATAAAGAAAAATTCCCACCTTCCAGCCAAGAATCCAACCTGGTACGTCTGGAATTGGAAGCTAACATGCTAATCACCAGATCGCAGAGGCTAGTCGATGACCATATTGTTTTAAATGTGAAATACTGATTGGCGCCATTTGTCTTAAATTTCTTTCGCTAGCCTGAGCACACTCTTTCCTAACTTCATCTCTAAAAACAGGATAAAATTTTGAGGCGGGCTAATTGTGATTATGACTTCGCTCATACGAATCTCAAAGTTTGGATTTAACAAAAATTACATAAAGTCGTTAGTTTTAACGATGTTTTGTTTTGCATATCTATTTTCAGATTTTTAAAATATGAATAGTCCCAGAGTAAAAGATTGTAAATCGCATTCATCCATACAGGACATCAAGAAAACAAAAATAACAACCGGTTAAGGAAATACGTATTCAGTATCACCTAATTTTACAGCTAATTATTCGGCTTGTGTTAGTGTAGATTATAATTTTAACAAAAATGAAGATATCATTCCTTATTGTTCGAAACTAACTTATTCGCTTTAATCCTGAGACCGTTTGTATGCTATGGTGTTTATTTCGCAAATTTCATAAATTTGAAGATATACAACTGAAAGCAACGAGGCATATTTTGCGTATTTACATACTGCATATTTAGCCATATGATTCCAAAAATGGATCTAAGATAATATTTTCCTTCCAACAAGTAGTTAAATTTATTAAGTTTGTTATTCATTAAAGTTTATAAAATAATTCTACGGGAATAGACTACGGGATTTCGCTGGTAATACACGTAGTGAGACTCCTTGAATAAAAACACAATTTAGAAAAAGGTCTCTGTGTGTGTATGTGTATCTGTGAAGTGCATAATTAAAAACGAAAAATCCGTTAAATATCAAACTTGGTATTTAAGTTCAGCATCTTCCAGGAAAAGAAGACGAAAATTTTTAAGAAGTTTCTCCGCTCCCCCCCCCACATTTAACTACTCTTCACCTGAAAACCTTTTGAAAATACTGAATTCCTAAAATGGCTCTAACGATTTTGATTAAACTACGATATATTTAAGATATTCCCATGACCAGTAAAATATGTATCTTGAATTTTCTGGGAATAGCCTGTGAAGTCCTGAATGACTTCCCTATGACATAGGCTCACGTGTCTTTATAGTTTTAGACAAATAGACCAATTCTTTTAATAAGGAAAATCAGATTTTAAATTAAATTATTGATTTACAATGCCTTTATATCGTTTCAAATGTTTCTTAAACATTTTTTAATTCTGCAAAATTTAATTGATGTCATCTGCGCCGATCAGATTTAGTTATTTGATAATAAATTCTCAAAAGCTCCGCGTATAACAGAGCCCGTGACTGCCTCTGTAGTCGGTTGAGTGAATTCTCTAGAACTTTTATTTATACTAAATGTAAATGGATATGCCTAAACATTTTAAACCGAGAGGTCCCGGGCTTAATTCTCAGGTGGGGCTGGAAATTTGCCAAAATTTGGAACCTTTTCTCCCGTCCGAATTCGCGTGGGAGTGAATGTGTTTAATGTTAAATATGAAAAAGTTACAGTCAATGAGTTGTTTCTCAAGCAAAATTCCCGATATGACCATAGAAATTCAAGAGGGCTATACAAATTATATAAGGAACAAAGAAAAAGAAAGATACCGTGTATTCTTTCTTGTTATTATCTCGACCTCTCCTCTACCATAAATCGATGTTAACGTAGGTAACTATAACATTCTACACGGCATATCGTCAAACCTTTTAAACTCAAACTCAATCCTGCCCACCTCTCGCTTTAGTGCATAGCATGTTTTCCAAGAAATCCAGAGAGCTCGAGTTCCAAAATGGTTGTGGGTGAATTCCCTGGAAGTTTTCCTCAATCTTAAGACAGACAGACAGACGGATGGATGGATGGATGGATGGATGGATGGATGGATGGATGGATGGATGGATGGATGGATGGATGGATGTATAAGGTATCTTTATTGGTTTCAAATTATTGAAGTTATTACACAAATATTTAGTGCATGGGTCCTTGACCGTACATGCATATTTAAGATACAAGTATGGTGACAAAGTAAACAACGGAGAAATAAAACAAAACAAAAAGAACAAGAATAAGGAAACAAGAGATAAATTACTTTTATCTAACTGAACAAACTTGACCTAGCTTCGCGCACTTTAGCCAAGAAATTGCCCATGTTTTGCCAGTTCATCTGGTCAGCCTGTAGTTCCCAACATGCCAGTCTCTTTCTTGAGGGACTTAAGAATTTTTCTTTGAGTTTAATTGTTTGCTGGTTCTCCCACTGTGCACATTCCGCCAAAATATATACCCAGTCCTCATCCAAATCACACAATGGGCAGATTCTTCTGCCAGAATCGTCAGTCATTTTCTGTACCCTCCAGCCCCCCAGTCTAAACCATGCCATTCATGATCCTTCCTTTCTTCCTAAGTTAAGTATATATGCCTCTTTATGCCAATTAAATTTTATTTCATTTGCCAGAATTATAGAAGGTTTAATTTTACAATCCGATTCCATTTCCTGTTGGTTGGTGTATCTTAGTCTTCTTTTGACTCCTTTCCATATGTTTTTGTCATTTGTTTCAGCTCTTTGCCATACTGACCCCATGCCTATTCTAGTCAAACCCCTTTCCAGATCAGCTGGCCAAAACTTACGAGACAGGTTTTCTCGCTGTTATTTATATCATTTGAATCGTAATGTGGAGTTATCCCCCTGCATCAGCCTCAGCCACTGCTCTTATTTTGCAGTGTGTTGTGTCTTCATAACATCCCACCTCCCTCAATACCCCGAATTAGATGTGTCTTGAGAAACTCCAAGAACGTTTTTCCAAAATTCTACTATGTTTTATTTACATGCTCTGCTCTTTCCCATCCCAAGATTTCACTTCCGTATAACAAAATCGGCCTCATCATAGAGTTATACATCTTTTCTAATGTATCTACAGGTACATCCGGTATCCGCGAGAGGGTACGTAATAATTCATTTAACTGCCCTCGTGCTTTATAATTAGTTACTGATAGATGTTTTTCCATTTTCCTCTCATATTAAACATTACTCCTAAATAGGAGAAATGTTTAACGTTTTGTAGTTATAGCCCCTTTTAATACCATTTCTCATCCTTGCCATACAAATAACCATTTTTCAAAGCCATTGTTTTTGCTTTATTAATTTTTACCACCAAACCCCATTGTTTACAATATTCTTCCAACCTGTTAATACCTTTCTGTAAGCCTTCTATCGTCACTAACAAAATTGTCATGTCATCCGGGTATAAAAGTACTGGAATGTAGACATCATCCACTGTTGGGTCATTCATTTCCTCTGCTATTAACACGTCTGCTGTATCGTCCACGAATAAATTGAACAACAGGATAATATACATCCTTGACGAACTCCTCTACTGGCCGATTTAGATTCAGTTATTGTATTTTGGTCTATTTTGATGCTGAAATTTACACTGTTGTAAATTTGCATGAGAGCTTTCATCATTTTACCAGAGAGTCCTTTATGATGAAGTTTCGCCCAAAGGGTATTCCTCTGCACGCTATCAAAAGCCATTTTGAAATCAACAAAAGCACAATAAGTTTCCCCCTCTTTATATTCAAATTTGCATCAATTAATGTTTTTAATACGAAACTATTGTCTGCAGTAGAGAACCCTTCCCTGAAACCCGCTTGAAATTTAGAAATTATATCGAACTCTTTTACCCAACCCCTTAACCGGTCATAGATAATTTTGCAATATACCTTACCCAGCATAGATAACACTGCAATTCTTCTATAATTTTCTGGTTGCTGAGTGGCACCCTTACCCTTGAATATTCGCTGAATAATTGCTGTTGTCCAAGCTTCAGAATACTTCTCTCCGCTAAATAATTTGTTAAAGGCCTCCCGCAGAAGGTCTAATACTTCAGGAACTTCTACGGAGCATTTAACAAATTCGCTCGGAATTCCTTCTATTCCCGGTGCTTTGTGATTCTTTAAGCATTTTATTGCCTGAACAATTTTCCCGTCAGTTATTTCGCCAACTAGAATTGGTACTGTAGGATTTAAGCACAGTTCATCGAAAGACATCCAACGTCCCTCCCACTCTTCCACACCAGCTCCAGCGTACACACTATTAAAATATGCTAATCATGTTTCTGGTTTAATGTTTACGTTATCCCGTCTTCGCACTTTAATTTTCTTAACTACCTTCCAAGTGTATATCGAATCTCTCCGTTCTGACGCTATTCTTAAATACGCCGCCATTTTGTTTTACCATACCGCCTTTAAACTTACTAATATTCTTTATACTGCTTTTTAATTTGGGTATACGAAAGACGCTTTTCCTCAGTACCTTCTCTTCTACACACCTGAAGGGCTATTTTAACTTTTTCTTCGCTTCTTTACATTTACCGTTGTACCAGCCTGACGTTTACGTGATTCTTTTGTTATTTCGTATTCTCATGCTTCTACCAGGTATTTGTAAATTGTTTGTTATTGTTTTAATAACATATCCCCCGCTTCTTTCCCCCACTTCAGGTTTACATTTCCGATCACGCAAAACGGCAAGAAATTCCTGGCTTCCCTCTGGGTTCCACCGATATCTCACCATTGATGACAAAGCAATTTTTTCATTTGTTTCACCTACGTTGTTTGAGTACCTTTTTAGAGTGAGTAAGATGGGTGAGTGGTGTGATTCGATTCTATTTGCAATTTGGAAGTCCTCTATTAATGGTATTAATTCCTGTGAACAAATTACATAATCTATAACACTTCCTCCATTGCTATTGATAAAAGTTAATTCCCCTACCTTATCTGACCCATACTTGCCGTTTAGGATTTCCAATTTAAACGCATCACAAAAGGCTAGCAATTCTTTTCCGTCTAAATTTGGCACTGTATCCTTACTTCGCCGCACTTCTCTCCTACGTTATGCATCCCCTCTTTCTACAGTGATATTTTCGCTGGCATTAAAATCTCCCATTATGATTAAGTCGGCTTTTGGGTGTATAATGGATGGATCTCAACTCGTTATACTCCAGGCCATTTTAGCCCTCGTAGGATGTAAGATGTAATTACTGGAGGGGGGACACCTCGTCACTGCGATAAATTATATCTATTGTGACTACACCTCCCGGGGGCAGGGATGAAGTGAAGAAATCGCAGGAGGCCGCAAGTCCGCAGGCAGACGGGATCATAGAGACACATAGAAGAAGTCCTATCACTTTCACTACAAAACACCCGCACTCGCCAGTAGCGGCGAAGAGTCCTACAAGAGGGCGACGATGCGGCTCTTGCAGGCTGGCCAACGCACCCTGGCGTTTGAAGGGAGAAATCTTTTCAAAGCGCATCAGCCATGCCGTTTGTCTATCAGCAGACCCGCTATGGAGACACTGCCTGAAAGATGAAAGGGGAAAAGATGAAATTACAGGAAATGAGGGAAAGGAGAATTTCTGTTAAAATACACCACTCCAGCATTCGCCTAGGCGACCAGAGGAAAATCACGAAAACCCCCATGGTCAGAGTAGGCGGCCACCGGGAATTGAACCCGGGGACATGCGAGCCATCCCTCTCGGTATTTTTAGCCCTCGTTAATAATTAGCTATTCATCCTCATCTCTGTAGAACTGATATATTCTAAACGAAGTTAGTGCATCACAGAAAGGAGAATGTGTAATGCATAATATTCTGTAGCATTCCCGCTTCCTTCCAATCCAGAAAAGTCCATAACATTTTCGATTTTGACAACATAATGACGCCATCATGTGATTAGAAGACAAACTTTCATTGTAAAGTTTATTAAAACAACATTTATTGGTTTGTTTTAGAAAACCATACAATACGCATGACTGTGAACAACCTGATACATTACTTCCTTCCAAAACTTAGTCAACATCTGATATTTTCCAAGCGGTTGTCGTTCGTAGATGTTTGTGTGACATTTCTGAACAAATGTGACTGTATGTTACACTTTCCATTCATTATCGCCGCTCTGCTGTTAAGTAGGTTTTCGGATAAGCTAGCATCTTCACAGAAAGTGAATCTATTTTCTAATGACACGGCATTAAGCCTTTCTCTTGTTCACTTAAAGGAATTAGATCGCCTCCGTTTTAGTACTAAATGCCCAGCGGCTCCTTTGTGAATCATGTATGTCACTGCATGATGATATAGAGTCAAGACATCAGGTTGAGCTCCAAATTAACATGGCACCGTTATCTGCTCTCGTTTTTCGGGAGTAGTGCTACAACAGCTTGGAACTAAATCTTAGAAATCTGTGTGTTGTAGCTAATACTGACGGTACTATAAAGATAAAATAGGATTAATGTAATAATTTTTCGTTTGTTTTAAAAGAATAAAAAGTAAGTCTAGTAGCTTAAGCAAAACATTCTATTGTGGTTTGTCTCGGTTTGATTTTCTGGCGCTCGCAGTTGGAAGAGTTGGTCACAGCAGAAGCAAAATCGTATAACTTGTTTGTATAAATTAAGTTGCTCCGCCTATTCGCATTGGTCGGATTCCAGGGCAAATTTTCTAATGGTGTTGATGGCCTCATGCAATTCCGGACAAAACAACAGTTAATTTTCGCCACACATGTTGCTTAAGGAAGGGCCATAAATCACTTGGACTATTTCGATGAATTTAATATACTTTCAGAATGGTTTCGTTGGTGGTTGCTTGGATGAATCACAAAAAGTAATATTGGGTTATAAGGATATTCTTTAAAACAAAAATTACCGAATATTTGAGTATTTTAAAAGTGTAGTAGCGAAGACTGCAACATTTAGGATGTGCTGAATTTAAACAAAAAAGGTTTAATCTCGATGAGGATTAACCTGGTTGGGCGCGGGACTGTTGTAAACCACCTCCTTTAACGATCTTTTAAATCCATAAATTCAAACTAAACATTTATTTTATATGTTTGAGTTACATGTTTTCCTTCTTGGACTTTACACCTGCATTAAATTGTTTTACATTCCAGTTAAAAATGAAAGCTTCAAAACACTAGTTTTGGTAAAACCGATGGTCATAAACTCCAAGTCATTAACATACTCTCATCACTGACATGTATCACAACATGATGACTCTTTCTTCCTAATAATTTCAGTTAGTTCGCGATATAACTCTATAAAAATAAAATCACACGAGAGAGATTCACCTGAAAAAAACATTATAAATTTATGAAATTATGTTTTGTTAATTATACCTATAGTGGCTTATACTGGATGACGCCACAATAATGTAGCCCTGGGCCTGTATGTCTAGCCTGATGATGTATTCGTAAAAGCGACTGAAAATTTCAAGAAAATACATTTAGTGTTAGATGCAAATTTGATACGTTCAAACTTCAGATTCCTTTGAGTTAAGTAGACTCTTACCATAGCACTTCACCTTAGTCTCACCTAACAGGGGCTGTTAATTTTATTGTTTAATAAAATTCTAGGCTCTAAACTTTGTGACCGATTTATTATTAGAATCAGTAAAGATATTTAAACTATGAAACCAGAGTTTAACTCATAGGAAACTAGAGTGAAATTGTATTCCTGGCGACTACATTGTTCACTTGCGACTACTTAGATTATGACTGATTATTTGTGTCAAATTTATACGTAGCAGATTCGACACATTCTGACTTCCCTCTTTCACATAACTCAAGTCGATTTGCTAAACAGCGTTTTTCCTTGTGTCAAGAAGTTGTAGAGGAGCATTTTGTAGGTCTTCACACTAGCTATGGGTGTTCTGGAGAAATGAAGATTGAGTCAGAGAGTGGTTTCGTAAGAAACGATTAGTCACAGGAAAGAGCGGTAAAAGAATCCACAAGATCATCCATTCCGCTAGAAGAGGCACTCATCTTGGGCGTACTAAAACCATAAAAGTTCACTATCATGTTTCTATGTCCCCAGTGGATTTAACCTATATATTTCATGGGGACGAACAGTACTAAAGATACAGTACAGTGAAAAATAGATTAGATTGTTTCTGATAATTACAAGGTGATAAAATAAGCATATATGCGAAAAATCAGAAATTATAATGAGTATTCAAAGATAAAATAAGGTTACAAACTAAACTGTAGAAAAATAATTAAGATCACATCATTTTATCAGTATTTTTACGTTAGCAAGGCATTATCACATTAGACAAAGTACATTAATTTTAATGAACTGGTTAGAGACTAAGCTTTCACACAAAGATTCCTGCTCAAAATATGAGAAAAAAGTAGGAATTATAAAGTCCAATAAGTTTGGAAAATGTATTGCTAAACCTGTGAATGGAAGCATGGATCTTCTACTTTCTGTGTCAAGGACTTTCTGTGCTACTATTTCGATGCCTGACATGCGTATTGAACATCTTTCTTTCCAAATTGTGTTATAGGTGCATACATTTCATAGTTATTTAGATCACTTGTAGGTTCTCTCAGATATTAGAATAAATAATAGGATGTCAATGGAGGTCCCTGTGTTACAGTGGTAGGGCGTTGGTTAGAAAAGCCCAAAATATTTGGAGTCCAAATCATGGCACTTCCTTTTTGAACTCTGATTCAACCTAAGGTCATTATGAAAGATGTATAATATATATTGACTTTTCTGAAAATAGAATAGTAATTAAAGAGCACCTTAGACAACCACTTTCTCCAGCCTCGAAGACGAAACGCGGAAAACAATTCATAACATTTCAGTTAGATTAATTCAATCAGTAATAAAGAATATCCGAGAAATGGTTACTCCACAATAATTTATTTTACATAAGCTGTAAACTTTAGCGAGCTCCACATTATTTGAATCTCTTACAAATCGTAAGATGTTGTGTTTATTTCTTGTCCAATAATTGCATAATTATCATACAAAAGTCATTCAGAATGAAGAGGACTTAACGGGCTGTCCCCAGAAAGTTCAAGATATATATCTTATTTGTAATGTAAGTATTTTAAACCTAAGATATTTTAATCAGAATCATTACGACACCTTTTGGGGAAAAAAGTAATGAATATTTTAAATGCAAATATCTTAGAATGGACGGTTTTTCTTGAAAAACTTACTGTCGCATCTCTGGAAGATACTAAACCTAAATACGAAGTTCGTTGTTTCACCGACTTTGTTTTTTAGTTGTACAGTTAAGAGACAGACAGGCAGATACACGCGCTTGCGTAGTCGTTTTATTAATTTGAGTTTAAATTTAGGGAGTTTCAAAGCCTATATTTCCTGTGAAATCTCGATATTGACTTTTGAGTGGAATGTAATACTTCCTCTAATTACGATAGGTAAATAACAAAAAACACAAAACTTAGATGCCTAAATTAGTGGTGCATGAATACAATGAAGCAAAGAAAAATAATGATAACCAAGACATGAAGAAGTGGAACAACTACATAAGGAGTGTGAACCAGTAATATGAAGGGCGACAAAGACCAGGAACAAAAATAGCACAATCACCAAGGTGACAGTAATATTTACAGCAATAAATGTAATAATAAATCAACCAGAAGGTGAATAAATATTGGATTGGACGTACAACAAAGAGAGGAATAAGTACATAAGCAATAAGTTTAAAAAGAGAACGAAGATGGGTTTTTTATATTAATGGGATGAAAAATGACAATAGTGGACTAATATGGAACAACAATAAATAGAAGAATAATCGCTACAAGAAGTATGACAAAACAGGAACTTTAAGATGGTAATTAAGTTTACAATGGGAAAGTAATAAGAAGGGGAGAAGCTACTGGAAGAGAACCCACCGCTATAAAAAGATTAATTTTAAAAATAATGAAGATGGTTTATAATAAATACAACATATTGTAAATTTGGAAGATGAAGGTTTAGGGAGGCAGAAATAGAGAATATTTACATAATATTTACATGAAGAATGAAGAATTGCGGAAAGGGAATGGTTAGTTTTAGGAGAGTGGAAGAAGAACCGCATAGAGTTTACAAGTAAAGAAGAAGGTTGACAAAAAGAGATAGGACAAGACAAGACACAGATTGGGATTTTGATGAACCGACTCTCTTCCGATATCGATGAACAATCGTGATTCCCATGGAGGATAGCTTGGATACCTGAACGGTTTCTGAGCAGATGTTATCAGTTGTACTAGGGCAGGTTTAAATCCTGTGGAATAGTAGATTAGAAGAACTAATTTGCCTAATAAGCTTGAACCTGTTTTGGACTATTGAATTGGGAAGTAGATAGAGGAAGTAGATATGAAAGGTTGGGGGAATTCCAGAAGTGCTTAGGTTAATATTAATTAGTTAATAAGTAGATGTTAAGTATATTGTGCACACTTAATTACAGTGAAGATTTACTTAGATAAAAAGAGGATAATTAACTTAATAAAGTCTGGCACACTTATGTTCCCATATGTAATCAAGGTGTAGGGACTGAGAATGCACATTTTATTTTTATTTTTTACGTCTCAAATGAACTGCAAGTAACGGAAAGTAATGGGAGTATAATGTTGTATTCTTCAAACTTATTTCTTTGAACTAAAAACATGCAATTAGGACTAATGGTTTCTGATTTCAAAATAATATAGAGTTTCCAAAAATGCAAAATAATTTCAGCCCAGTATGTATACAGTTTACTTTGCAGCCTTTAAGTAACAAGGCTTGCAAAACTTTGATGGTGGTTTTAAGGAATGAACGAAGGCTTAGAATTCATGACACGTAATTTTGCAAGAAGCAACGCATGAATGTTTATTAGCTTTGCTGTATGTGTTAGAACACTACAGTGCTTAATCTAGCCAAAATGTATCTGAAGTAAAGATTACCAAATTAACTGCTCTTGGAATACGAATATAAGCAGGGGTAAAATTGATAACTTTGACCACACTGAAACACTGTTATATTATCAGATAAGAACCATCTTGTTTATTATTCTTTATCTCATAATTCCTTCAAATAGGTCTATCCCTTAATTTTATTGTGTGAATATTGAATTCAGATATCAACTAATAATGAATTATATTTTTTTTTTGACAACAGCACATGTTAACACTAATAATGCAACTTAAGTAAATACTTCAGTCCACTTGCTCAACTACCATCTCTTTAATTTACAAGGTTATCCTTACTTCCCTTGAAATCACCATAATCTTTGGTTTTGATTATCATTATTATTATTGTTATTATTACCATTATTTAACTTTATTCCTTACACCTCACCGTTGTATGTTTGTATGTTCGTTACTACATAATTTAAAATTGTTCCCTCTATCGAAAATGGTGTTATATCATCTTCTTTCTCCTACTAGGACCTTTTCTACTACTTATTCTACGACAATTCTTCACTAAATTATCCGAGAAGATGCTGAACGTGGATAGCGATATGGACATCCTTACTGCTAACTTCTCCTCTCCCCGCATCACCAGGAAAATCCTGGGATGGCTCATTACATCCCCCGAATTTCCTGTCCTTCCATTTCATCCCATTAGTCATTCCATCCATCCTTCGTCCCATTTGTCTGTTTCAGGTTGAGAAATGTCGGCGATGGAGTTTCGGTGCAGCGTGGCAGATAAAAAGGATTCTCTCTATGAATCTCCTCGTCCCTCGGCCTTAGGCGGGTTGCCGGGGTATAAGGACCACCCTGGGGGGGGCGTTGGACCCATGTGGGGCGGGGTCCCTGGTCTGTCTGTCCATTTGGTGGGACGTTTATATCTGGAAACCTTAGGAACCCTGCTGTGCTGTTGCTCCTGGTTCCGGCTACCCGGTATGTCCCTTCACCTTATCCCTTCCTCCCGGGGACGCCCCCCTCGTGGACGCGTATAGTACAATGTCCGAACTCCCTGAATCAATTATCCCCTCTGCTTCTCATTGCATTTCGTTCTCCCTATTATTTCTTCCTCTACGCTAACTGGATTATTTATTGATATTTTACAGGTTATTTAGAACATCCACATCCGTTTCTTCTGATTCTTCATAGTTTATTCCAGTTTACCCTGACCAAATGAGTATACACTTTTCACTTTTGGTACTATTTAGTAAAGGGAGTATTGCATTTCGCCAAAACATTCGATGTAGAGATAGATATCACTGGAGGTCTCGCGAATCCAAAAAATAAATTTTAGAAAAAGGTCCGTGTATATGTGTGCGTCAGTGTACAGCATAATGCAAAAACTAAAAGTCGATTAGATAGGAAACTTGGTATTTAAGTTTAGGACATTCGAAGGATATGACAAGAAGAGCTTAAAGAAACTTCCTCTACCCTAAACTACCCTTTATTGATAAAATGTTCGTTATTTTTTATTTTCTCAAAAATATTTATAACGATTTTGATTAAAATACCATATATTTAAGGTATCTGCATGACATATAAAATCATACACCTTGAATTTCATGAGAGTAGCCTGTGAAGTCCTATTCACTGTGAATGATTTTTGTGTAACTGGTACACGTAAGAAATAGACAAAATCTTACTACACTTCTTATTTCACTGATTACCCTCCTTGTTGTAGGAATTACATCCCAATGACTTATAATCAATGCCTTGGCTCAGCAGCCTTTCAAGGAGCAAGCAAACTCTGGATCATAGCATATCCAGGATGGGTGACCAGCTCAATGCCTGGTATGGCGGTGAAGAAGAAGCAATATAAAATATAGTGATGAAAGGAATGATAGGAAAATTGGCAGATTTCGCATAGGAAAATAAGGCAACCCAGAATTCGCCTAGCAACCGAGGGAAACCAACGATCAGATTGGCCGGTCCCGGAGGTTTGAACCCGGGGCCTTCCGAATATGGGCCACAGATGTTACCGCCTAAGCTATCCCTCCCTTTAATCTAGCTACACAAAAATTTAAATCTTGTTAAATTACACAATTTATTCCAAATAAATAGTTTTGTGGCGTTAACCGTTTCCATATATTCTTTGTTATAGGTTTGTATTTTCAGATCAGTACTTGTACTTTTCTTAAGTAGAAAATCGCTCTCCGTTTTTCCCGCGGTCATGTAAACAACATGGAATTTCAAAGACATCGCATAGCGATGGACTTGACTATCTCTTAAGGCTATTGTATTCCTCTTCAAACTGCAACTAAATGTGTAATAAAGCCATTTCTGCTAATGTTTATCTCGATTACCATGAAATATATAGAAGAATAAGATGTTGTAATAATAGTTTGCTGAAGAATGGGTGAAGAAAGTCATATGGATGCTACACATAAGAATTTTTTAACAAAATGTATGTCCCCGGATCCTTAACTTTGTACATTCCTCAGGTTTGAAATGGAAACCCCTGCTGTAAAGACTAAAGTACATGAATTTTCAAATACATTTGTTACACTTGCTTGAGCCTGTGTTACATAAGGACTGAAAAAAGAGTGTTGTCATGGTCCCGCGAGGGAGAAGAGAACTGATCCAGATTTCACCATCAAAATTTTCCCCTCGAGAAGGATGAAGCAAATAAAATAAAGAAAGATCAGAACAAGTGTCATCCCGGCAGGTTAAACTGTGAGAGTTGCACTTGACATAGATTGGCTGTGCGTATGTAGGTCCTACCGGCCGGCAAAGTGGGTTTGTCAACCTCCTGTTTGTTGCACACAGCTAACCGCCTTTTTTTCGCCTCTGTGCTCATTCCTGCTCCACATATCATCCTACCGCTTTCTCGCTGCTATGGCTGTGAATTAATTTATTATTTTCTTAGTTAATTAATCAGCCCCTCTTTCCTTCACATGCTACACGACTTTAGCAGCCGCTGGATAGAGAATCGTGCAAAAGCGTGAGTGCCGCTTTCCTTTTAGAAAGTGTTTGGCAATTGTGGAAGGAACTATGTCTTCTTTTCTGCTGTCGACTTCAAAAACGTTTTGGAATATTTAAATTTCGTGTATTAGATATCCTTCTCTTTTTGCCAGCCCTCTCTACTCCAACTATTTCATATTTTTTCCATTCCTACATTTCTATAAAATAACTCATCAGTCTGTCTTGTCCTCCTTTATCTCGTTTTCCTACATTTCCCATGTACTTCACATTTGCAGTCACTCATAGTTTTATGCGCAAGGACGGGAGAAGTTTTTGTAAACCCTAAACCACTCTCTTCCACCATATCCCCCCTTCCCTTTCTCACAACATATAAACCATTTATTCAGATATTGTGCATCTCTTTTCCTTCATTTATTACCCTTTCTTTCTTTCTTTTTCGCCGTTTCTTCCTGTGCATCTGTAATCAGCAGCTCCCAGACAATTACGTCACCTCTTCCTTACATGTATCTGCCTGCGTTGTTCTTGATCACTTACATGTTTTAAAACTATTCCACTATCTTTTTGTGCCTTCATTCCGTATGCTCCATTTTCCATTCATACCACATATCAAATGATTTCAGTCATTTTCCACTCTTTGTATACAGTATGCATTTTTTTCTCTCAAAACCTTCCTTTTTCATTACTGTATCCTCTTCTTACCAAAAGCTCATATTACCATTTGTGGAACTTTCCAAAATTCTAAAACTGTGCACATGCTGCTTTACTATTCTAAAGTTTTCAGGCACAACCTTTTTTGTTTTTATTCAAATATACATAATCTTTCCTGTATTTATATTCATGGGTATTCATCATTTGTATGCTTTCAACCGATTCTTCCTTAGCATATTTTGCTTAGACTGTTTATTTTGTAAGTGAATAATAGATATTTTAATTTTTCACGAATATATTCTATATGATTGATTTATACTTTATTTATGAAATAGCAATTGGTACTGAGCTGAACCATTTAATACTTACACCCTTTTTCCTGAGGTGACATTGTTCTTTATAAGTAATGCATTCTAAATATATGATGAATCAAACAGATATGTCAATGAGCCTAAAATACAGGACATTGAAGGTCACTCAGCAAATATGGGTTTTCAGAGGAGGGAAAAGCTGCCGGAAAAAATAAGGAAAAGAAAATAGGAAAGGGCCATGCCCAGGAACTGGGCTAAAGGAGCTGGAACCGACATCTGAATTTGCAACTAGATTTGTAGGACGAAAATAGTTAAAAGCTAACTAGAAGTAAATATATAAATATATTTACATACACATATGAATCAACAAATCTAAGTGTAGGTATAGACAGGCCAGTTTCGACAGTCATATTACTAATTGTGAGCACGGACGATTTTGGCTAAATTTTGAAGAGGACACGAACTGTAGCAGGAAACCTCGCTTATCAAAATGGGCTTCACTTTGAGTGCCTACAACTTGTTTTTAAATATCGCAAAAGTTATGCGAAGGCGGTTTTGAAACTGAGTATAGTATTGTTAGTTGTTTTAGTGTTTTCATTTGTAATTAAAATCAATTCCAATAATAATAATAATAAGAAGAAGAAGAAGAAGAAGAAGAAGAAGAAGAAGAAAAGTATGCACAACCGTCTTTCAGGTCGTGCTGGCTAACGCTATGAAACCAGTTTGTTTCATACGCATCGATAGCCACCAACGAGAGTCGCGTAGCCCGTCCATTGGAATTCTACTTCTTTCTGTTGCTAGTCCTTCTTGAAAACGTTGTTAATTATAAGCTAATAGAGATTTTTAGGCCGGACAAATCACAACCATTCTAAGTAGAGCCCTAGCCTGGACCAGTTGACCAAAACAGCAAGTAATTCCAAAGAAAATGACAACTAACCTGCTACCCTGGGCATATTTGCATATTAAATTGACTTCTAAAATAATTTATAAACCGCCGATCAAAACAATGATGTAAATTAACTATCAAGCCTCAGCACAGAGGGAGCCCGACAACCTTTCATCGCTTTAAGCAGAGCCGGGCTTAGCCTGAGCTGGAATACCTCTGGTAATAAATTTAAATAATACAATTCACTAACAGCAATGTAACAAAAGTCGCCATGCTCACCTGTACAACTATCTAATCATCTAGACCAGCGACCAAACCGATCACATACAATTTGAATAATGAATACACAGAAAAGATGCCCATGAGCGATATCTGTATACAGCTTAAGAAGGAAATGTTAACTCCATCCTCGATTATGTTGAGCACCCTTACCGTCTCATTGTAAGCGCCTGGTAAATACTGAATTAGGCCTTAAATTTGTGTATAACCCAGAAGTTATTGAAGAAAGATCGTTGCAGTTGATTTCTCTGCTGTAGAATTGATAGAGGTTTCGACAAATGCAACATTTGGTTTCGTATGTGAAGTTATCCTGAAATGCGATTTAAAACCTATGTCTCAAAGGATAATCATAATTAAATAACGTAGTCATCTAAAATGAAATTGTATGACGAGTAGCAAGCCTCGGACATTAGAAAGGAAATAATCTTTATTAACCTCATTAGTACAATTAACTGAATATGTAGTTGAATGGCACATATACTCAACTGAATTAAAAACATTGCAATATCTAACATTATAGGCTACATACTCAGAAACAAAAGCTTGCTGTTTTCCAAATATAAGGATTACAATGAAGAAAACACGTAAGATGAAAACCGAACACAGTTAATACTGGTGACATAAAACAGAGTAAAATGCAGAATAAAGGATAAGATCAAACAAATATAATGACAAAAATATTGAAATAACAAAATAAAAGCACGAATTATAAACCTAATTCACCTTCGCAAGGCGCAGAAGTAATTTTTGAAATTCATTGTTTCTCCGGTGTCTGCAATTGATATTTCAATTATTATCTTACCGCCTAAACCAAATCTGCAACCCAAGTACTTGTAGAAGAACCGAGTGAGATGGCTCCGCGGTAACGTCTGAGGATTGCATTCGAGAGGTTCCCATTCAATTTTTGGTGACGTACACTCTGGCCATGGATGTTTTGTGGTTTTCTCGGGTCAATAGGCGAGTGCTGGGGTGGTTCTTCTTCTACCACGACTTTCCTGTCCATCGTTTCCTGTACCTATAATTTCCTTCATCATCTGTTTCAGTGTTGAAAGATCAGGCGACAGTGTTCGCCGTGCTGCGATTGAGCGGTGATGGTGCGCTTTGTGAAGGTTCCTCCCTGGCGTCAGTCGAACAGCTGACGGTCCCACCCCCTGTTAGCAGTTTCGCTTACGGAATCCCCGGGGGGCCCGGGGCTTACGGACAGGCTTAAATGGCGTCGCATACGTTCAATCTGGAATTTTTGGGAAACCGTCCACGCTTGATGCGTCATGTCTCGGATCTAGCCGCCGTTTGGGTCTCTCCCCTGTCTCTCCCTCCCAGGGGTCGGGTCCAAAGCACAAAGGGCCAGATTGTCCTATGTGCGGTACACTGCCCCTTATTTCGGAGACCCCTCGGGATATGTGTGTTTACTTTACTTGTAGAAGCAGATTGGATCTCTGGCTCAAATGATTAGGCTTATTATTTCGATGGAGGCAGTTCATATTTCCGCAGACACTGCGGTACAGGGGCTTGAAATGCTACGTTTCTTCCTGTCCCACAACTGGGTATTCACCATGAGATTTGAATCTCATCTTTGAGTTAATAACATAGGCGGGTGAGGAAACAGATGGTACGGCAAGCATATCTATCCACCGAGCAGTTCTTCATATCGGCAGCGATCATCCTTCCCCAGATGTTCACAAGAATGGACTTCTGGAGAGCCTTATTCTAAGGACATTTCATGTTTGCAACACTACCTTTACACTAAGAGTACAGCAGAGTTGTGTGATGGACATACGTTAGACATAGTTATAAACACTTTTCTCCGCTCATTGCCGTTGAAACAACTAGGATATCGGATCCATTTATCGGCAGTTACATATTTTCTAAGCAGGAAAATAATATCCCTTCGTTTATAATGTAAAATGCACCAAGTGTGGAAAACTTACACCCTTATAGATTTAGAAACATAGCAAAGGTGGATATGATCATTGCAGTCAGAGCGAAAGTTTACCAGTAGTATATTATAGGGAAAACTGGACCACTTTTGCGTTTATATAGGAAAAGATAGGGAAAACGAGAGCCTTCAAAGAGGAAAATGCGTTTATATGGGAGCGATAGGGAATACAGGGTCGATCTGAGCTGGACAGGGGTTGAAGGAGGGAATGCGCTTTATATGAGAGAGGTAGGAAATACGAGGAGAAGTGCTAGGCTAGAAGAGTTTAAGGTGTGGAGTATACGTTTTTATGGGAAAGATGGGGAAAACGTGAACAGATGATAGGCTAAACAGATGCTGAGGGAGGGAGGGATACGCTTTATACGGTAGAGATAGGGAATACAAAGAGAGATGCCAGACTGGAAAGGAATTGAAGGGCAGAATATGACTTTATATGGTCTACATAGCAAACCGAAAAGAGTTATTAGGCTAGGAGGGTTTGAATGGCAGAGTATGAGTTTATATGGGGAGACGACGAAAACGATAGGAGAAGCTAGGTTGGAGGAGCGTTCAAGGAGGAAAATACGTTTATATGGGAGAGAAAGGGAAAACTAGGAGAGATCCAAGGAAGAGCAGGGATGAAGGAGGAGAACGCCCTTTATATGACAGAGGTAGGGAATACGAGGAGAGGTAGTAGGTAATATAGAGGTTGAGGAGTAGGATATACGTTTATGTGGGGAAGGTATGGGGAAAAATGGAGAGAGATCCTAAGCTAGGAGAGATTTGAAGGAGGACAATGTACTTTATATGAGAGAGGTGGGGAATACGAGGAAAGGTGCTAGTCTATACAGAGGTTGAGGAGTACAGTATGCGTTTATATGGGGAATATAAGGGAAACGGGGAGAGATGATAGGCTAGATATATACTGAAGGAAGGGAATGTAGGTTTATACAGGTGAGGTAGGAAACCAAGGAAAAATGCTAGGCTAGACGTGAGCTAAAGGAGGGATGGATACGCTTTATACGGAAGGGATAGGTGAAAAGTAGAGAGATCCTAGGATAGACATGTCTAAAGGAGGAAGAGGCTTAGGCCACAAAGACACCGCCAATTAAGGTTTACAAATGTTTTGATACCCTTTGGCGGTATTTTCTCTACAATTAGAGTGAAGTCCCCCGACACTAAATTTCCAAATATCTGTGTTAATCAGTCCGGTAATGTTCGTCCATGCACAACGTCGTCTAACGTCATTGAAAAAATCAGGGATATATACTGTTAACAAAGGCTATATTGAGTTCTAACGTCCTGGATTCTCGCGTTACGTCCCGTAAAGGGCTAGACGCAGGCCCTTGATTGAAGTACCCCCGCCACATGTATTTTGATTGATACGGCATAAAGAGTAATTAGGATAGTATCGCATACATGTAGGGTAAACATGTAGTATCACAGGTGTTCATGGTAATTCGGAACAGCGATTCGTAACACAGGTATTTAAGGTAATTTCGCATGATTCGGGCAGTATGTCAGGTATTTAAGTCATTTTAACGGCTAATTCAGATAGCGTTAGAAGTATTCATGGTAATATAGAGAGTAATGGGATTATAACCATTTGTTATCAAATGCTACAACACTTTTATATATTGTTTCTAAATCTTACAAAATTTTTAGAGTTAGTGTGAGAGACGGAGAGGGATAAACTGTATATCGGTTTACAGTGAAGGTATATAGAAGTATTCTAAACCGACCCTACGCGAACGCTCTAACGTATCCCCTACCTTGACTGCTCTGGATCGTCTTCTCATTGTAAATTCAATCCTAACATCGTCTAACCTAACCAACGTAACAAGACGTAACACTATGTGACATAACCACGTAACATTAAATAACCTGATGTAACCAGAAACGTAACACGTAACATAACGATGTAACTATGCAACACGCCGTAATAAGACGTAACGTGACCTAACCAGAAACGTAACCACGTAACAAGACTTAAGAACAACCTATTACTAAGACAATCTAAGCTAAACCATCCTTCATAACTTACACAATCAGTACGCAACCCTAGCCTAGCCTAGCCTAACCTAACCAAACCTAGGCCATCTTCTCATCATCTATTCCACTCAGTCATCGACTAACCTAATCTGCCTAACCAGAGATAACCTGAGTTTCTTTTACTGAAATTGTACGTGTTATCAGGTTTTATTATTTGAGAGTCTTAATTGAAAGGTTTTACGTCAACATACCTTTATTTTAGTTCCTTGTAGGCGCCTCTCCCCTTTATCTGGGCTTGAGACTAACACTAGGATTAGCTCCTAATGGCAGGGCTAACGCTTCCCCTTACATCTTCATCTTCTTCTTTCTTCACCGGGTGTCTGCTAGCTGCATACATCGCACATGAGTAAACTTCAATTTTTTAAGGTTGTAGATTAGCTGAGAAGATATTCATCTTGAGCTCCAGGTTACATTCTTTTAAGTACTGTTTCTAATACAATAATGTCCATATGCATATGTAATTATTCCATCCTGGGCAGTAACTCTTTTATCATCAAAAGGATTCAATGTGATTTTATTCACTAGAAGGTGCTAACAGCATGCTCCCATGACAGGATCAGATTCATGGGCGTTCTGATGAATTCACGGGTTTTAAGACAGTCTGTATATCGGTCAAATGTATTGTACTGCTTGATATCAATACGTTTTATGCCTTTAATGTTTTTATCATCGAGCCTTGAATATCTAAGGTGTACACCTCAGGTCGTAGTGCAACAAAGCGTAGAATTATTTTGCTCTTAGCCTCAACTTTAAATTTTCCAAGAACCTTTTTATTGTGAGTGGAGTGACATATATGGTCAACAGGGTAATCAGCTGTATCCAGGTGCTTGAGAAAACATAGCTTGTCCTGGTACACATCTTGAGTTGTAACACGATGAATGAATGAATCAGTGTCCATATACATAAGCTTCCGGTTTTCAGTCCCCTATTATGGTAACATAATGATGATAGTGATACATTAATGCCTTGCACATGGCCAACACACTCATACCGATGTATATAGGCTTGTTGAATACGATCTGTCGTGAGGCCATATGTACAGCACCTAGATTAGCAGCATATATCGTCCTATCGATAAACGCAGGCTTGGTGATCAACTTTTCCAGAGCCTTTTCAGATATAGCCAGTTGTATACCCATACGATTACGTAGGTTCTGCATAGTTTTCACAAACTTGGCGTTGTTAAACGGTTTGTAGAGATCCTTCTCGAAGTGATTTGCAGTCTGTTGTCATAGTCTATTGTTAAATTCCACATAAGGTTTTTACCACTGAGTCCATCGGAATTGTAGCACACGATAGAGTTTTGTTAGTCGTCGTCCATGATTAAGTGCTTGCTTCAAAGACATGTAACGTACTACATACTTCTTTCGAGGTACAAGATGAGGTACCAGTTTCTTAGTAGATGACTCCTTAGGCTTCATACACTCAGGCAGGAAAAGTAGATCGTTGTATAGATCGTGAAGTTCTGCAGGATACTCGATGTCGGCTTCTAATATATATCCACGAGGATCATCTTCTTGTAGTATTTCCAAGTCGATTTCTTTAGATGACACCCACTAAAATCCTCCATAAGGGAGACCCAGGCACATTGCTCAACCATATTGGTTGTTGGCGTCCTCGTATGTAATAAATTGGGTTGGTCTCGGCGTATCAGACTTATACATGTAGCGTTGCTACTTCGGCATACTGGTGGGAAACTTGGCATAAAATTCCTTGTTTGACGGATCCCCCCATGAGTAATTGATCGTAATCCTATAATAATTCCAGCTGAATTCCTGTATACAGTAGCATGGCATCCCATATAAGTCCTTGAGATGTGAAATAACGAGCGGGGTTGACTTTATGTGTGAATATCGTGGAAGGCTACCTAATGAATGTAATTTAGCCTGTAAAACACCTAAACATACTTCAGTCTTCATGCACAACTTCAGTGGGCATGACTTACAGTTCATTGTTAAGGAGCTGGAATGCACCAGTGGCGGGTGGAAGTAATTCCTAGCTCTGGAGAAAGCTATATATTACTATCCAAGTATGTAGTAGATATATAACTTCAGTTTGTGGATAGCTTTTGGTTTCTCAGTACAAGATTGGATAAGCCGGTGAAAAATCTAACATGGTATCCTGAAACACTGAAACACTTCAGAGAAGACAAATTGAAGTTGATGACCCGTATGGGAGTATTTTCCTATGATTAGGTCATTTCATGGGATGTTTTGAACGAAACCTTCTTGCCTCCTAAGGACTCCTTCTACAATAGACTAAATGAAGAAGAAATTAGTGATGCTGACTACAATCATTATAGAAATTTATGGGAGCTGTTTAATGTAAGAAACCTGCGAACTCTACTTAATCTCTGTTGTACTTCTTCTAGCTGATGTCTTTGAGACATTTTGAGATCAAACCCTCAAAACACATAAAGTCAGCCCCGCTCGTTATTTCAACCTCTCCAGGACTTACATGGGATGCCGTGTTGCTGTATACAGGAATTCAGCTGGAATTATTATAGGATTACGATCAATTACTCAAGGGGGAATCCGGCATAAGAGGAATTTTATGCCAACTTTCCCACCGAAATGCCGAAGCAAACAACACCTACATGGATAAGTATGAACCGTCGAGACCAACCCAATTTATTACATACGAGGACGCTAATAACCAATATGGTTGAGCAAAGTGCCACGGCCTCCTTTATGGAGGATTTTAGTGGATGTCACCTGAAGAAATCGAATTAGAAACACTAAGAGAATATGATCCAAATGAATACATATTAGAAGTCGACATCGAGTATCCTGCGGAACTTCACGATCTACACAACGATCTACCTTTTCTGTCTGAGTGTATGAATCCTAAGGGGTCATCTACAAAGAAACTGATACCTGATCTTGGACCTCGAAAGAAGTATGTAGTTGACGCTGACCTCTGACGCATCTGTGTTGTTCCTGGCAGTTGCTTCAGTGGAGTCCCGGGTTCGATGGTTGGATGGCAGGGATTTGGAATTTGTTTTGGTAGAGCTGAGGTTCTTATTTTCAGGGGTGGTGACACTGCCTTGATGATATTAATAATACTGCCGGAGAAGTTTGAGTTATTTCTTTATTTTGGTTACGAAGATTCCTATCTGGTCGACCCGCCACCTTCGTCGTCGAAATCACTGTTATTCTTATCACTTTCGAAGTCGCTACTTATGTGTTTCTCCGACTAGCCTTCAAATTGCCTATATTTCATAACTTCATTTTTTACACTATCAATTTCCTGATTATTTTCTTCTAATTTCGTTTCGTCGACCGTCCTCGTGGTTAGTTTGTACCGGTCTCTGTCTCGGCGTTTCTTTTCCTCTTTCACGCCTTTCGCCAAACCTAGAAATTTCCCCCACCTTTCTTAAGTTTCGTTCCGTCTTAAGTTCAAACGTATCATGTGATGTATACGCGATCTTTCGATTGGCTATCATTTTGTTTCATGATTTTTATTATTGGCTACCCCCACTTGACAACTTTCACATCTGCTTCTTACAGCTTATTTTGAGTTTTAAAATCTTCCCACGAATATTCTTAGATCGTAGATAAGGCCCATATATTTCCTGACCCTCCTAAGCTGTGAAACCGTTGTAAACGACCTGTCCGAGCCAAGACACAAAGGCGAAACTTCCGGTAGGCTTGTTGTCATCCACGCAGGTAAAATACCTCGGAGGACAACAAACTTTGTTTCCTGTCTTCCCTACAAAACCCATTCCTAATATGAATTCAGCACATTTTCGTCGCTATGTTCGATCCTATATTATTATTATTATTATTATTATTATTATTATTATTATTAATTATTATTATTATGTCTCCTGGGTCTCGATAACCAGCTTCATATGCCCTGACGGTAAATTTATCATCGGACCTTTAGGTTGGATGATGGGTTTATCGTTAATGTCCCATCTAAGCTAATCTAATGTCCCTCTCTCCCTCGGTTCCTTTCATTTATCATTTTATTTATTTATTCATTCATTTATTTAGTGGCTTACGACGATTTGATGGCGAGCCCACCGTTACACATTTATTCTGTTCACAATACATTTCAATCACTTAACACAATGCAATTTCAAATTTGACACAAGTATTTTCACAAAATAAAAGAAAAACAATCTACATAATATCTGGCCGTCAACAACCAGGCTACAAAACATTTACATTTAAGAAATCTGTTTATGCTCACACAATACATTCTTCAAACCATTTTTGTTTTAATTACAAATCTTAGTTCATCCCTCTCTCTCTCTCTTTCTCTCTCTCTCTCTCTTTTGCACCTTATATGCAATACTGGTTTTCTTGAGGCTATTAGCAGCCTCCACACTCAGACACCTTTTGGTACCTTTTTCTCCAGGTATACATTCTGTCCGGATTTCTTACTGTATGTCATTAACATCGTGAATGTCAAGCACACGGTTTTAACAGGACATTGCTATCCCAAAGCTACCAATTTGTTTGTAAACAATGTTCGCATATATGACTTTCCTTACTCGTGTTCCGAGTGCGTTTGTACATTTTCCCTATCCGACTCTACTAAATTTCTTTGGTCCTGCTTAAATGGACGAATCAATGATAAATGGTACCTACCGATTATTTTCCCGGTCCTTAACTGTTGGAGTTGAAATACCCTGTCCCCGAAGGTTTGTGATATCCGCTAAGGACCTTTCCAACACATATGCATACGTCTGTATTCCTTCTTTCTCGATGGTTTAAGCAGTCTGTTGATGTTACATATTCGTGTATACCTGATAGGGACATGTTTTGTTTACTCACTACCTGCGAGTTGTCCGCTCTCTCACCAAAATAAACATTTTCATTTTCTGTGTTTAACCCACAATACTGGGGTGCTTGACCTACTTCTGACTCATCAGCTGACTGCAGTGGCGTGTCGTTAAGATCTCTCCCTTCGCACAGTTGTTGCGTAAAAATTCTAACCACGTTAATGCCTCCCCCAATGTGCAAATATTCAATAAAAAATTGTTCTTCCTGTATTTTTTGTTTTCGTTCCCTGTGTAATGCGAGAACCTGCGCGCATTCTCTGAGGTTGAGCCTGGGAACGCTACGACTCTTCCTGTCTCCAGTTTTCCGACCGTCGTGGCCACGATCCTTGACTGGGGCCTATCCCTTGGCCTATGCTTCGTCCTGCCATTGGCCCGCTTAGGTGACCTATCGCGTCATCCATTTCGCGGTGGACATTTTGCGGCTGTCGTGTCTGTGATGGGTACCCGCTCGGCGTCAATGCGTGGCTGTACGTAGCCATGCTTAAGAGCTCGTGGTTCTCATCTCTACGGGGTGAGGTCGCTGGCCGGCTTGGAGGTGTTCTTGGCCTGTTCGGAGGTGTCCTTGGCCTGCCCGGGGTGTTTCCAGGTCGGTTCGGGGGAGTTTCTGGTCGATTCGGAGGCGTTCTTGGCCTATCCGCTGTACCACCGTGGAGGTTATTTCCCCGGTGTTGCCTACTATTCGCCGGGTACCTGGAGAATCTCATGTACTGAACGGGATACTCCTCATGTTGCCTCGGTGGCCTACCCGTGCCCGTTTGGTTCCAGGGCCTATTGTTTCTCTCCCGATTTCTCGTAAATGGCTCTTGATAACGCTGTCGGACTGTGGAATAGTTGTTCAACGCACCTTGTGCCCTCGTCCCATCATTACGATGCGAATGTATCCGATCAATGTGTCTGCCTTCAGTCCTGATCCTGGGCCTATCTTCTTCCCGCGTTCCGTACCCCTGCAGAGCGGTAAGCAGTTCTATGGCTTCGCTCAGCGTCCTCGGACGTGCTACCACGAGGTGATGACGTATAACGTCTGGGAAGTGTCGTGTCAGGAGGGATACAAATTCACCTTCGGGCATCGGTGGGTCCAGGAGTTGACTTAATTGACCGAGTCGCAAGAAGTATCGACCATCGACTCACGCTTCTCTTATCTGTATCGGCCATTATTTATTTCTGCGCGCACCTTGTACTGTGCAACGCCACTCCAATATTTTTCCAAGAATGCAGACCTAAAATGTTCATATTGTGCATGCTCGCCCACCGTCAATCGAAACCAACTCAGGGACGGGCCTATCAAGCTCCTTTTTATAATTACCATTTTGAAACGGTCGGGAATTCCCCTAAGCGCGAAATAAGATTCGAGGTCATTAATGAACTGCTTCGCATTATCGACTTCACTGTTGAACTTGGGGATTGGCAGTTCATTAAAAAATTGTAAAGGTATATTGCATTGTTGCAGGGGCCCTACGGTGCTTGACATTTCACTTGCCGGGTGCGGTGAGGCCGAAGGAGTGCAGGCAGGTTCGTTCGACCTCGGTTCGCTACTCGGGTTGTTACACTGGAACGACGAAAGCGCGGAAACCTGAGAGGTAATTCGCGCGTCCGTGGCTCCCTGAGATTGCGGTTCGATTTCCTCTAGCGCGTCCCTGCGAGCATTGACGGTCTGTGTCAGTTCCTCCCTTAATTTGTTAATTTCATCATTAACCCCTGCTTCAAGTGCCTGTTGCTTGTTCTGTAATGCTACACAGACTGTCATTGCTTCTTCCCTTGCCTTATCACTAATTGTACATATTAAGTTTTCATTGTTTACAACTTGTTGGGCCCTGATGGCGTCTATTTCCACGCCAAGTTCCTTCCTTACTACCTCTACACTATTCTGTGTTGCTTTTAGTTCGCTTCTTATATATTCCACATCCTCTTGGATTACATTTTGACTTGTTCTAATTTCTAACATGACACCCTGTATTTTATTTTCTAAGCCCTGACTGATTTCCTTCTGTTGGATGCTTAATTGCTGCAATGTTTGTTCCTGGGTGGACAATTGTTGTTTTAGTGTTTGCTCCTGTTCTGTTAATCGTTGAGTTAGTGTTTGCCCAAGTGTTTGCTCTTGTTCTGATA
Organism: Deroplatys truncata; assembly: GCA_030765065.1. Taxonomy (NCBI): domain Eukaryota; kingdom Metazoa; phylum Arthropoda; class Insecta; order Mantodea; family Mantidae; genus Deroplatys; species Deroplatys truncata. The sequence continues at coordinate 181,779,295 of CM060981.1, forward strand.
ATCGTTGAGTCAGTGTTTGCCCAAGTGTTTGCTCTTGTTCTGTTATTTTAGTGTTGAGGAGGCTCAATTGAGCCAACATTTGTTGCAGCATTTCGCTCGTGTTAAGTGATCCGGTGACTTGGTTTTCTAATGTTTCGCTATCTCCATTTTCGACACCTACCCGCGTGCTATTGTTAGTGAAATTTTCCCCTTGTTCATTGCTATTACCTTCCATATCGTTGCCGGTTAATTTCTTGCTTCTTAACAGCATTTACAAACATACATAACCCAGTTTCTTATATCCATTGCATATACACTCCCTTCCAAAATTTTATTAACTTATGTTTCATACAGTTAACACCTACTCGGTGATGGGTTGAGCTGCTGCGAAGTGTTGTAATAGTTCACTAACCACTTCACTACACTTACACACTTTTTGAACACTGATGATGTCTGCGCTGAATGTCTGCTTCCTTGTTGTAATGGAGCGGCGTCGATGTCGCTTGTTGCCACGCGTCTATCGGTACACTCTGCTGCTGGTGGTTGCTGATGTCGTCGTCGGCGTCGTCTTTCTGTCCTTCCTTCCGTTGTCGGTTCTCCGGGTGTGTTATCCGCTGGCAGTATTTCGAGCCCCAACGTAGTGGGCGCCATATGACGCTGACCTCTGACGCATCTGTGTTGTTCCTGGCAGTTGCTTCAGTGGAGTCCCGGGTTCGATGGTTGGATGGCAGGGATTTGGAATTTGTTTTGGTAGAGCTGAGGTTCTTGTTTTCAGGGGTGGTGACACTGCCTTGATGATATTAATAATACTGCCGGAGAAGTTTGAGTTATTTCTTTATTTTGGTTACGAAGATTCCTATCTGGTCGACCCGCCACCTTCGTCGTCGAAACCACTGTTATTCTTATCACTTTCGAAGTCGCTACTTATGTGTTTCTCCGACTAGCCTTCGAATTGCCTATATTTCATAACTTCATTTTTTACACTATCAATTTCCTGATTATTTTCTTCTAATTTCGTTTCGTCGACCGTCCTCGTGGTTAGTTTGTACCGGACTGTGTCTCGGCGTTTCTTTTCCTCTTTCACGCCTTTCGCCAAACCTAGAAATTTCCCCCACCTTTCTTAAGTTTCGTTCCGTCTTATGTTCAAACGTATCATGTGATGTATACGCGATCTTTCGATTGGCTATCATTTTGTTTCATGATTTTTATTATTGGCTACCCCCACTTGACAACTTTCACATCTGCTTCTTACAGTTTATTTTGAGTTTTAAAATCTTCCCACGAATATTCTTAGATCGTAGATAAGGCCCATATATTTCCTGACCCTCCTAAGCTGTGAAACCGTTGTAAACGACCTGTCCGAGCCAAGACACAAAGGCGAAACTTCCGGTAGGCTTGTTGTCATCCACGCAGGTAAAATACCTTGGAGGACAACAAACTTTGTTTCCTGTCTTCCCTACAAAACCCATTCCTAATATGAATTCAGCACATTTTCGTCGCTATGTTCGATCCTATATTATTATTATTAATTATTATTATTATTATTTCTCCTGGGTCTCGATAACCAGCTTCATAGTACATTACATGAGTTTGAAGCAAGCTCTTAATCATGGACTACGACTAACAAAAATCCAACTTGTGGTTAAACCATATGTGAAATTTAACACTAGACAACAGGCTGCAACTCACTTCGAGAGGGACCTCTACAAACTGTTTAACAACGTCATGTTTGGAAAAACTATGCAGAACCTACGTAATCGTATGGACATACAACTGGCTATCACTAAGAGGACCCTGGAAAGGTTGATCGCCAAGCCTACGTTTATCGATAGGACGATATGTGCTGCTAATCTAGCTGCTGTACATATGGCCTCGCTACAGATTGTATTCAACAAGCCTATATACATAGGTATGAGATTGGACATCTCCAAGACATAAATGTATGACTGTCATTATGATGTGTTGTTGCCATAGTATTGGGCTGTAAACCTGAAGCTTATGTATATGGACACTGATTCATTCATTCATCGTGTGACAACTGAAGATGCGTACACGACAAACTACGTCTTCTCGAGCTCCTGGATACACCTAATTATCCTGTTAAACATATATGCCACTCCACTCACAATAAAAAGGTGCTGGGTAAATTTAAATGTGACGCTAATGGCAAAATCATTCTACACTTTGTTCTACTACGACCTAAGATGTACGCCTTAGATATTCAAAGCTTAATTATAAAAGAATTAAAGGTATAAACCGTTTTGATATTAAGCAGTACATTAAATTTGACCGATATAGAGGCTGTCTTAAAACCCTGAAATCATCAGAACGCCCATGAATGTGATTCTGTCACGGGAGCAAGCTGTTATCACCTTGCAAGTGAATAAAATCACATTGACTCCTTTTGATGATAAAAGAGTTATTGCCGAGGATAGAATAACTACATATGCATGTGGACATTATCGTATTACAAACAGTACTTAAAAGAATGTAACCTGGAGCTCAAGTTGAATATTTTCTCAGCTAGTCTACAATCTTAAAAAAAATTGAAGTTTACTCAAGTGGGATGTATGCAGCTAGCAGACACCTGGTGAAGAAAGAAGAAGAAGATGTAAGGGGAAGCGTTAACCCTGCCATCAGCAGCAAATCCTAGTGCTAGTCTCAAGCCTACATAAAGGGGAGAGGCGCCTACAAAGAACTAAAATAAAGGTATATTGACGTAAAGCCTTTCAATTAAAACTCTCAAATAATAAAATACTGAATAATACGTCGTAATTTCGCTAAAAGAAACTCGAGGTCATCCCTGGTTAGGCAGATTAGGTTAGGCGATGACTGAGTAGAATAGATGATGCGAGGATGACCTGAGATTGGTTAGGTTAGGCTAGGCTAGGCTAGGGCGCGTGCTGATTGTGTAAGTTATGAAGGATGGGTTAGCTTAGATTGCCTTAGCAATGGGTTGGGTACGCGTAGTTCTTACGCCTTTTTACATAGTTAAGTTTCTCGTAACGTCATGTTACGTCGTGTTACGTGGTTACATGTTTATGTTACGCTTGTCACGTGGTCACGTGCTTATGTTACGTAGTTTTATGTCTTGTTACATGGTTATCTTACGCGGTGTTACATCTTGTTCAGTGGTTACGTGCTTATGTTACGTGGCGGTGTAGCGAGGTGTTACGTGGTTATGTTACGCGGCGTTACGTCATGTCTCGTGGTTACGTGCTTATGTTACGTTGTGTTACGTGGTTATGTTACGTGGTGTTACGTCTTGTTACGGGGTTACGTTACGCCTTGTTACTCTATTATGTTATGCAGTATTACGTCTTGTTACGTGGTTACGTTTGCTGCTTACGTTACGTCTTGTTACGTGGTGTTATGTCTTGTTACGTTGGTTAGGTTAGACGATGATAGGATGGAATAGACAATAAGAGGATGATCCAGAGCAGTCTAGGTAGGGATAGGTTAGGGCGTTCGGTGTGGGGTTAGTTTAGAGTACTTCTATATACCTTCTTTGTAAACCGATATACAGTTTATCCCTCTCCATCTCGCACACTAACTGTAACATATAACAAGTTTGTAAGATTTAGAAAAATATATAAAAGTGTTGTAGCATTTCATAACAAATGGTTATAATCTCATTTCTCTATATTACCACGAATACTTCTGATTCTAACCGAGTTAGCTGTTAAAATGACTTAAATACCTGCATACTACCCGAATCATGCGAAATTACCTTAAATACCTCTGGTACGAATCGCTGCTGCGAATTACCATGAACACTTGTGATACTGACCGGTTTACCCTAAATGTATACAATACTATCCTAATTACTCTTTATACCGTATAAGTCAAAATACATGTGGTGGGGAGTACATCAATGAACGGCCTGCATCAAGTCCTTTAGAGGACGTAATCCGGGAGTTCACGACGTTAGAACGCAATATAGCCTTTGTTAGCAGTATAAGTTCCTGATTTTGTCAATGACGTTAGATGATGTTATGTATGGACGAACATTATCTGATTGATTTACACAGATATTTAGAACTTTAGCACCGGGGGACTTCACCCTAATTGTCTAGAAAATACCGCCAAATGGTGTCAAAATATTTGTAAACTTTAATTGGCGGTGTATTTGTGGCCTAAGCCTCTTCCTCCTTTAACTCTGTTTATCCTAGGATAAACTCTCCACTTTCCCCCATCCCTTCCGTATAAAGCATATCCCTCTCTCTTTCGGCACATGTCTAGCCTAGCATTTTTCCTTGGTTTCCTACCTCACCTGTATAAACCTACATTCCCCTCCTTCAGTATATGTCTAGCCTATCATCTCTCGCCGTTTCCCATATATTCCCCATATAAACGTATACTGTACTCCTCAACCTCTGTCTAGATAAGCACCTCTCCTCGTATACTCCACCTCTCTCATATAAATTGCATTGCCCTCCTTCAACTCTCTCCTAGCATTGGATCTCTCTCCGTTTCCCCCCATATGTTTCCCACCTAAACGTATAGCTTACTCCCCAAACTCTGTATAACCTATTACCTCTCCTCATATTCCCTACCTCTGTCATTCCCCTCCTTCAGTCCTGCTCTACCTCGGATCTCTCCTAGTTTTGCTTATCTCTCCCATATAAACGCATTTTCCTCCTTGAACGCTCCTCAAACCTAGCTACTCCCACCGTTTTACTCGTCTCCCCATATAAACGCATACTCTGCCATTCAAATCCTCCTAGCCTAATAACTCTCGTCAGTTTGCTATCTATCCCATATAAAGTCATATTCTACCCTTCAAGCCCTGTCTAGTCTAGCATCTCTCCTCGTATTCCCTATCTCTCCCGTATAAAGCGTATCTATCTCTCCCTCTTTTAACATCTGTCTAGCCTAGCACTTCTCCTCGTATTCCCTACCTCTCTCATATAAAGCGCATTCTCTCCTTCAACTCCTGTCTAGCCTAGCTTCTACCCTGTATTACCTATCCCTCCCATATAAACACACTTTCTCCCTTCAAGGCTCCCGTTTTCCCTATCTTTATCCATGTAAACGCAAAAGTGTCCCAGTTTCCCCTCTAATATACTACTTTTACCTTCAATAATTGTTGTCGATGATAACTATGATGAAGACACACGACACGAAAATGCAGGCTATTATTATTATTATTATTAGTAGTAGTAGTAGTAGTAGTAGTAGTAGTAGTAGTAGTAGTAGTAGTAGTGGTAGTAGTAGTAGTAGTAGTAGTAGTAGTAGTAGTAGTAGTAGTAGTAGTAGTAGTAGTAGTAGTAGTAGTAGTAGTAGTACCTTCGATTCCAATTTATTCCGCCAAGTTGAAGTGGTATATTTGTTAGCAGTAGTTGGTAGATGCTTAATGTTTATATGCACCACGTATGGGAGCCAATTTGTCGCGGTCACTTCGTGTTATCTTTTGCTGGGCGCCTGTTATTGTATTACTACTTTGAATGTTGAGTTCATTGTCCTCCGGCTAGCTATTATTATTATTAAGTCGAACATATCTCTTGATCAAGGTGTGTAAACGAAAAGGATTTGTTACTCAAAGATAACACTGATAAAAGAATTTGTTTTTACACTTTTATTACCGTCACAATTAATTAAGTTCACATATTGACTCGTGATACACGCCAAACTGAAACTGTTATATTTTCTAATATCACTATAATCACTTAATTACAGCACATTATTAATTCGCGTGTTTCACATTTATAACAAACTTTAAGACGCGAGAGATTCTGTAGAATTGCGACGTGTAACTCGCGAACGATTCTGATGAACTAAGCGACGTTTAACTTCTGAATTATTCTGTTAGACTCAGCGACGTGTAACGCGTGGATGATATTGTTGAACTGGGCAATACTTGCCTCTGGCTTAAGTATTTTTTATACTCCCACACCCCGATATGCCTAAAGATTATAACCGAGCTGCTATTGGTTAATAAAACGCGCCAACATTAGGGTCTATTTTTATATCCAATCAAAATTAAGAAAACATATGCTCTAAGGAAGATATTCCCTCCATTTTTACAGAAAAGCGCGCCAGTCTGACGTCATTTGTTTGTCTCTTCTAATTGATAAGCAACTCGCCCCCTCGCACATTGTTACCCGCTCTTATTGTCAATTTCAGTCAGGCCGTGTAAACTTATTTCCTAACAATGCTTATAATTAACAAACATCTCAAATCAATGTCATACAATAATGCTTATTTACACTACAATCACTCTGGCATTTACATTATTGTGATACAAATTACTGCCACAAAGTGACTAAATTTCAGCTTTGGTCTTAACGTATAATTCCATAGATGCTTTTCTCTTTCAGTCTACCTTGACATAACTACAATCTCAAGATGGGACGCTACGTTCATTACCTTATCTGCCTCCGTCTTACCATAATATACAGAGATCGCATCGGCTCTTTCGACCCGGCGACTTTAAGATCGGAGTCATTGTTGGCTATCAAATATTTCCTCGGCTGTTCTCAAAATCCACAAGCACGTATCAGGATAGCTTCGCCCCGAATACCAAAATTGTTAATAGCCGAAGTGAGCGCCATTGTTACTTAGATTAGTAGTCATCAAAGGTCTGCATTTACCATGATACACACGCCTGCGGCATCCAACATTGCAGGTTATTTGTAACTAACGCTGTACTAGTATCACCCTTGAGTAGCTCCTTACATCACTCAAATATAAGTGATTGATGATTACTCTAGTCTTAGGAATGATTACCACATTTAATTTTGTGACCAGTGCTAGAGATTATGCTGCAAATATTTGCTTTTCTTAGTAGCGTAAGAGCCCGAATGTGGCGAAACGCTTTGTTACAGGTTTGGCTGGAGATCATTTTCTTAGGACATCGAGCGAGATGGCTCCGCGGTAAGTATAGGTTAGAGCTGTCAAGTACATGCGTTTTACTTGTTCGTTTCATATGGTACATAATGAGGCTCCATCGTTTCTTCCAGCCCAACTCGTTCGAACACCAGCAATGAATATACCGAACTATGGTCGAGTTACTGATTCACATGACCTCTCTTGGGCAATGGGTAGGAAATGGGTATTTACTCGTGGACCGTATTGAAGCTGACATGTGCCCGTCAGTGACAGTAAATACCCATTGCCAAAGTCACATCCAGCAGTGTTGTCAAGCGTATTACAAGGCAAAGGAATGACAATAGCCATGACAGTAAAGCCATGTTACTGCGTTTTCGACTTTGTTTCTACCTATTGTTACGTAAAGATTTCTTTTACTTCATTATGATACACAAATTCCATTTTCATGTTTTGTTTAATCAGTACACCTAAGCAAAATATGCATCACAATATGTTACAAAAGTTTCATATACAATTTCATTCAAAATTTCTGTGTGAGGAAAAAACATTTTATAAACATTTATTTAAATGAACGTTACAAATATACCTATATTATAAAGCAACAAATGAAAAAATGGTTATTCTTTTATATTCCGAAGAACATCCTCGTCCTATTATTTTGAGGCAGTATTTTTAACACTTAAATAATTTCAGTCTAATTATATAATATGTAAATTCCATAACAGCCCGCCTTGAAGCAATATGTGTATGTAATAATTTGTAAAATGTATGTAACAGTCATTGTATATGCTTATATTAGTGTATACATGTTCAGTAATGTTATGTGAATGCATTACGTAATTTAATAATGTAGGAGCTGTGAGAAATAGGTCAAAAGTTGCTAACAAAGACAATGAGGTAACCGTGAGGCAATAATGAGTTTGAGAGTTTAAATGTTACTTGTGATTCTTGGAAACATTAACGTAATTTTAGTGACAGTTTATAGAAATAGCCAATCAACAATCAGAAAAAGCTTTGGTTAAATGCAGGTATTCTATTGGAGTAGGATTAGCCAATCAGAGACTTGAAATACAGAAATTTACAAGTTTAGACGGTTGAAATCTATTCAGTTGCCTGCAGACTGTGTGCGTCCTCGAGAGATTTATTTACGTATTCGTGTGAGACAAAAATAGTATACTAGTTAAAAAGTGCAAGCATTAAATAAAAGAATCTCACAGCTCTTGATATCAGTGAAGTTTTATTTAATTTGTGTCAAGAATTAATAAAAAGGAGTGAATTAAAACTTAAAATCTGTGTAAGCCTACACTCTTGTCGCATCACGCCCTGCCAAGACTTCCATGTCTCTAAAATAATACTGACGCAGCCGAGACAAACATAAATGTATAATATTTAAAGAAACAGTTAAATAAAAAAGTTAATATTTTTTTTAAAAACTTGGGGCAAAGGCCACCTGAAAGTACATTTGGGGTGAAGGCTACCGGAAACGTTTTACTATACGTGTGGTGGCAACGAATTTCAAGTGTGGTTCCCCAACAGTTGAAATATAATACAGCATCTACAAACTGACTTTCAATACGTAGCAGCAACTAACTACTTCAAATTGACTCCCAAAGCGTGGTAAAAAATAACGTAACAAACCATCTACTTCAAATTGGCGTCCATACGTGGAGCTAAATAAATAAACAACTCCAACGTAAAGACAATAACTACTTCAATTTACACTGACGAAAATCAGGTAAACCGAAATCATGCCAGAAGTTTGACCTGCCAGGATTCTAAATGAAATGGTGGCATAAAGATGCCATTAGGAAAATGATCCTATCTAATAATCTCTGATATACAAGATAGGCCAAATATGGTTTCATAGAAGGGACATATTTACCGTTTCAGTTAAAAACAGTGCTGATTATTATAAAGAGAGAGGTAATGTAGTGTTTAGGGAAACGTTTACCGATCTCCTTCGGAAATTGGAGGGGTGTGTGGTAGTAATGGGTAATGCGAACTATCAGTCTATATTTAAAGAAACAATTCCCAATACAAATTCTATGAAAGCCAAAATTTTGCCCTGGCTTCAAAGTAAGAATGTATCTCATAATCTACATACACAATAGCTGAATAATAAACTAATTGTAAAACATCCAAAAAAGGTTATTATTTTTAATAATTCTTTGTTAATACACACATTGTGCTGCATTTCACTAGTATCATTCAACTCCATAATTACGCGTCTTGAGCTGCGTATAAGGAAGGCAACAAGGCTAGTGAAGTAAATAGACTGAGCCTTCCCCTTTGGTCTGGTCACTCTGGGCGTTCGAACAGGAAATGAATGAATGAGTGTATTTACTTACATAACGGTATACATACATAGATCCCTATAAATCGTACCGGTCCGCAGACGTACGTGCTATTATAATACACAGGATAATAAGCCAGATTAATAATAATAATAATAATAATAATAGCAAGACAACAAATGGAAGGAAACGGTGAAAAATACCACTATAAGAAGACATCATTACAAGAAAAAAGTAAATCATATTCAAATATAGCATTCCTAAATATAAACAACCTCCAAAGTAGTCATAAACCGTATCCCAATGCATTATTGTACCCTATTATAGTAAACAAAAACAGTTAAGAGAATAAATTTGCATAGCACACTAACAATGAGTGAAAAAATTACGTGAAAGAAACAGCAACGTTTAGATTCTCCTACACACCCGCTTCCCTACTATCAGCCTTCTCATATCTTCTGTCTTACCTTAAGTAGAAATTTACCTAACCTCTACATGTTTTCCCCGTCTGCCAGAAGCGTCCAACATGCCCTTAACTCTCCGTTCGTGGTGGTAAAGTATTGCGGTAAATATCTTTTCTGCATTCCTCCGTTCCCCTACAGCTTGCCAAGATATGCACCCATTTCTGTTCCTCCTCACAAATGGGGAAAATTCTCCTTCCACTTTCATCAGTAATTTTTATCACCCGCCATGCTCCCAGTCTAAGCCACGCGAGCTTATGTCTAAGGAGTTTGGTGCCCGTTTTGAAGTATTGCCCCACTCGGATTTTAACCCAGGCTGTACTTCTAACTAAAACTTCTCCGTGCATTGCGCAATTGTTTGTTGCCTGTCAATATCACAAAGGCGGTTCTTAATATTTCTCCATGCACCCCGCCTATTCCCTTACCTGGCTTCCAAATATTGTCCATCCTTATGGTTTCCAAACACCTCTTTAATTTTGATGCACATGTCGAATTTCCTTCCATTTTCAACTGTTCAAGGTAGCAGGCCGTCCTAATTAGAGATTGGTCTCCAAGAACGATTTTCATCCAGTATTTCACTGCTCTGATTTTGCACTCTATCGTCTCACTTTTGTGCTCCATCATAATTCCGCAATTGGCCGTTTCCTCCCTACTCCTAGTGTTCCTTTCAAAAATCCGGTCTTCATTTGGTTCACATTCCCTGTTTGTTCCCACTCCCATATTTCTGCTCCATATGTCATCGTGGACCTAACTGTCGCTCCAGTAAATTTACGGGAATATTTGGAATTCTGCTGCGTATCCGGAGAACTTCTGCTGCTTTTACTCTTGCTTTGTGTTTCATGATGTCAATATATTTCGTCCATTTTCCGTCCATTGCAAAAGTGAGTCCTAAGTTAACGAAATGTTTAACGTTGTCCAGCGTCTGTCCTGCATATGTCCATGTCTCCTCCTTACTATAAACCAAACCATTCTTGAAAGCCGATGCTTTAGTCTTATTCATATTGTCATTCGTCGCAATACACCTTAAGTCTGTCTAGTCTCCCGTTATAGTCCGTTAATTGTCGTACAACACAAAACTAAGTCATCTGCGTATAAAAGTGCAGGAATATGCCAATCCTTCAATACTGGTGCTTTAATTTTTTCCGCTAGCATCACATCAGTAATATCATCCACAAAGTGATAAAACGCATCCTTGCCTCACGCCCTTGTAGCTTACGCAGCACCCGGACACTCTGTTCCTGTTGTACTTTATACAGAATTCCACATGCTTCCTGCAATGCTCTAATCATTTTACCTGATATTCCATTTGTGCATTATGCCGCCATGCACTTCGATTGTCAGGGTCAAATGCCTTCTTAAAATCTACAAAAGTTGAATGAAGCCTTAACATTTGTCCCGTTCTTAACGTATCTAAAATAAACGTGGCGTCTATGGTACTGTGACCTTTTCTGAAACCATTTGAAATTTGGAAATTTTGCTAAATTTGGACATACACCCTATAGTATACCAAATGGAATGGTCTGAGGGTGGGACACCGCTCGGAATCCAGTACACCCAACTGGCCCATATGCAGGAGCTCATTTTAGTTCGAAGCATGAATGGTACAAAATAGTGACCAAAACTCGTTCGATGGACATCTCTAGTGCACGTACAGCACGATATCTGGATTACTACCGGGTTGATCACCTGGTTGGCCAATGTGTATTTATTGGTAATATAGTACGTTATCAACTTCAAGTAGCTGAATATTATATGAATTACATCGAATCACACGATAAATAATTTCAGTGTAAACGAAATCTTAACTTTAATTTTAACCAGTTAACACAAAAATAATTGGTAGAAAAATAATTGCTAGAAGGATTTTATTTGAACAAAAAATATTCCATGCTTGGGAGTGCAAGTGTAAGAGCTTGGTCGCTGGTTATCTGGCTTGTTTAATGGCAGACACAGTCGCAACAATGGATTCCAACAGTGGGGATGAAATGTTAATAGATAGCAATACAACTAATTGGATTGCATTACAGTCGATCTCGAGAAAATGGTCTGTCCATCCAGTGCATCTGGAGAGAAGCACCTTCGATGAATATCACCATTTGTATACAAATTTAAAAGAGTTCCTGAAGAAGTTTTTGAATACTACAGGATGGCAATTCAAACTTTTGATTACGTTCTAGGCCTGAAGAAACCCAAGTTGCAAAAAAGTTGGAAAAACTGTCATTGTTCAGGAAGAGGTTTGTGATTACTTTAAGGTAAATTATTTATTTAACTCATATGCTAAATGCGAGTAATATTACTGCTTTTATCTGTCGGTTGTATATATACAATATATAATGTATAATATATATATATATATTATGTGTGTGTGATTTTTTTATTTGCATAAGTATCTGCAATCGGTACTTCATTTAGACATCTTGGTTTTGAATTTCGTATGGGGTATTTCACTGTTGGTTTCATAAGTAAACAAACAGTGTAGCTGCTATGGGATATCCTGTAACCTCTAGATATGCTAATACCTACCAAAGATGCAGCCTTGTAGCCGTGGTCGCTGGAGTGTATGGCTCCAGCGCTCCGTCGAGCTGAGGGTTGCGGGTTCGAGTCCCGCCATAGGCATGGGTGTTTGTGTGTGTTGTGTAATTGCGGGACGGTAATAAGCGGTAACGAAAACAGTAAAAACACAGTAATCATAAACTGGGTAAAACAAGGGAACCAAAAAAGAAAAAAAGAAGAAGAAGAAAAGATATGTTGCAAAAAGTATCAGATGGATTTTGTGAAACCTAGAATTTTTCCAGTTGTCTTGGAAATATTTATGGAAAAGACATTCGCATCATATTCCAATCTACTCTGGTACTATGTATTACAATTACAAACAATTCTATCTAATTATCATTCAAGCCATTGTGAACTTGTGCCAACCACAAGGTCACAATAATAGATTGGGTGGCTACTGTAATCTAATAAAAGGGTCATTATCTTCCATTTACTTATTCAAACCTTTAAAAAAAACTTTTAATCCTAAATAAAAAACAGAAAATTCAAAGATAAAGGTAAAAATGTTTCATGCTAAATATATTAACTTATCATAACGATAACGAGGTAAAGTCCCTCGACCTCAAATGTATAAAAAAGAGGTACATTTCGTTCACCTGCTTTGTACGACGTAATGGAGCAATGTACCAGCTAATAGTCATTTATCTAACAGCAATATTGAAACGCCGCACGTGTTTGTAGGAGATGAAACATTTCGCGCAATAGGTGCGCGTTTGGTATTCTATACTCGAAATGGCGCATATTCTCCAAAGCTACAGAAGCCAAACGACAAACAGCTGATCAAATTGTCAAAAGATGCTTGTGTTTTGCAAAACATGAATCTTGACAAAGAAGGAGTAGAACGCCATTTAAAGGATGCTAAATTCTTCCCAGTTGATCACGCCATTCGTCCACAACAGCATGCAGGATGGCACACAGACAGAGAAAAATATATCAGAGAGTCTCTTAAAATCTTTATTCGTAAACAAAGAATATTTTATTCATAATAGCTAGGACCTATGCAGCAAACATTCAGTTTCCTGCTGACGCATGCACAAACAATAACCAACCGGTCGCCGAAAAAATGAGCGAGGTAAACAGTATCTAACAGGCGACCGAACACCGAACAGGCTTGTTCGATTCACTCTGGCCTTGGGCTTTTGTAGTTTTCCTGGTCTTATGCTAATGCTGGGGTGGTTTCCCATCTTTCATTATTTCCAATCCATAGTTTCCCTTTCATTCCATTTCGTCCTCATCTTTCAGATGTGCTTCTAAGTTTCATGGCTATGGCGGTGCCGGACAGATGGCGCGGATGCTTGCTCAAGTGACAACATACTCCCCCTTCATGTCCGCCTCCGTTGTATGGTCTATACCTATTTGCATAGGAAACAGCAGGAGTCACAAATTTAAAGAGGATTTCGTGTTGCCAAGGGGACAGTGTATGATGAATTTGGCAGTGATTTTATAGTACATTCTGCTGTCTGCAAACTGACTTAGAAACAAGTGAAAGAAGAAAATGAATCAATTCCAGAGGAGAAATTTAATGAGAAAATCTTGGCAGATAAGAGGAAAAGTTGGAGGAAAATGCTAGACGAAAATTATAATTGTACATTAGTTTTATTACGAAGAAGAGCAACTAAGTCTGATTTGATGAGAAAAATTACGAGTGGCAAAGAATAAGAAACAAAGTCTCCTGATACCCACTCCATGATGTGAGGTAGGACATCTGCTTCACCTTCAATGGGTCCCAATTTGAAATGTGATTTAGGGTGATTTATATGGATGAAATGTTTTTGAAGGTTTTTCTTTGAACTTAGAAGATGAATGTCGGATCCTGCGCTAATTTTAGAATCATTTCACTCCTTTCATTCACCGTTCGATTTGACCTACCTGCTTAAACCATATCAAAATGCTAAAAACTAGTCTTAATGTATTGTAACTAATTCAGAACTATGGTTTTTTGGAATTAGAAATTCTAGCTAAGTAACTTTTAGAACACACTGCAATGCGTCAAAAGAATGTACCTAGTTGACGTACATATATACCGGGTGAGTCTTCTCAGCCTGCGGATTGAGAAGTTATGCGGTTATGTTGTACAGGCTATGCCATAAACACTGTCCATTGCATCGCACCGTATAACTTTCGTCCGAAATGGCTGCTTTTTACCGCTATCCATGCAGTGACTTGCACTCGTAGCGCAAGTGCGCACGTTGTCCTTCAGTAGTGAAGGTCCTAGGATCAAATACTGCCACTTGAAGGTACTTTTTATGTTTAGTAAATTTAACGAGAGCGGATAGTTTAGCATGGAATTGTCGTTTCACTTAATCAGTTTAATTATGAGAATCTCATTAAAACAAAAATTGTTACTTGTTAGAATATGCTTTAATGAACATCACAAATAAAGGCAAGAGATGAGTAAAACCTCATTTATTCGCGGACGTGAATTGAACTTCCGACCTTGACCATAACTTTCCAGCATGTTAATCATTGCGTAAAAGAACACGTTAACAACGAGTACCACCGTATTCCCAATCAACGAGCTGGGGAATGCGGTGCCAGCACCTGGATTTCTCATCGTCTGTAAATTACGTTGCCTAGTTACCAATCCGCAGGATGAGAAGACTCACATTATTTATTACAAATGCGTTCTTTGTTTCATTTGTTAGATCATGACAAAAATTCTAATTGGAGTGTTTGTTAAAATCAATCACGAGGACTATAAAGTCCTTAATTAATTAATTAATCCTGAATAATTTTGCCGTTCTGGATTACCGTTCCACCAAACCTGAAAACATAGTCGTCAGTTTTAACATATTTTCTTAACGCTTTTTGAGGTCTCACACTGTGAATTTAGTGAATTTGCGCTTAATTAGTGCAAATGCTTAACATTTACTTACTTTAATTAAAATTCACAGCTGTTCCAATACATTTGAAGAACACAGGAAAAATGGTGGAGTGCCAAATTACAATGTTTTTTTTTCAGAACAGCTGATTAAAAATTCGATACTAATTTACTCAAGAACTGTGCAAAAAGTACCACTATGTATTTTGAATGTGGTTAAGCTAGTAATAAATATACATAATATAACAAAGTTCCATTATTTTTGTGTCTTAATACTCAATGTCTGGATTAATGGCACAGAAATAATCAGGAGAATAGGAATATACAATATGAAAACATATTGTCAATGTTGTGTGACTTATTAGTAATTCATAAATATTCTTATAACTATTTATAGCATAAGTTAGTAAAATTAATTAAACTATAATATATTAATATTTTAAGAAATATTAAGGGAACTACACTCAACAATCTCAGTTTTTCTCTAATATATTATTTTTTACTTGTACCTTGTTTTGCTGTTTGATATAAACGTCCCCCCTTTTTCTTCCTGTACAGTAAAATTTAAAATGAGTATACTCCAGTGACTATGCACTTTTATTTCATATTTGATAGTGTGAGACCTTCTTCTATGTATAAACTTCCAATTTTCATCATTAACTCAATTTTGAAAACATGATTATATTCCTCCTTTTCTTCCCGTAGTATGCATTTGTATTTAAAAGCTCTTTCTTTGAACCTGAAAGAAGCGAAACTTCTGAAAAATAGTAGGATGTAACGTTAGACAGGAAATCTAGCCTAGATAGGTAACCGAAGAGTCATATGCAGACATACCCCAGTTTCCGGTACTGGACATTCTACTTCTGAAAAACATGTTGAAACTGTACGTGATGGTATTCTACAGTGTAAGTGTAGTAGGTCACGTTTTCTGCGTGCATTCCTCACGCTGCTTCTGCCCTAAAAAATTAGCATCATGCACGTGCGGCTTGTGTGTGCTCGCAGGCGCGCGTGCCCGCTCAGTCATCAATATCTTAGCCTTTTGAAAGAAAGCCAATCTTAATTATTGATACAGATAAATGGAACGAAAGAGAAGAAAGGCACGCCGTAACCAAAATAGATACTTATTAGTTATTTAAAATTGTTTTTCTATTGATACATTGTTTTCACAAGAATAACTTAGACATAAACATTGATTTCCCCGAAATAACACCTAAATATTTTATGAAATATCTTGTGATTGAATCTATATAAATTAAATATTTATGGGAATATATACGAGTATATATATATAAATTAGTGTAACTTCAGAAGAACCCTCGGAAACGTTGTTAAATACTGTACCAACTGGGGTATTTTGAATCATTATGGTTACAAAATACAGTTCTTTAAAATAACGTGTTATTTGAGAACCGTGATTTCAAATATGTAAGCTTATACAGATTATAAAACAACTGAACTAGTTATACACTTAAGTGTTAGCAATTCTTCTTAAAGCATTCAACATTAAAATACTTTAAAGTGTGCAATACAATAAAGAGGACACTGAAAATAACTAGGAGAAAGATCGTCTTAAAAATTGCAAAATAACAACATTTGTGGTAATAAATCATCTAGATTAACCGCAAATACATATATTTAAAGCTACAGAAATTAGATTTTAGAGCAATCTGAGAAAAAATAAAGAGAGATGGCCTAAACAATGAAGGCATTTAGAAATAATTAAATATGTTTAGCCTACATTAACATATAGTGAAGACTAGATTAAACTGACTCTAACAATGATTGATTCTGGAATCCAAAAACGAATAATATATAAATCTAAACGGAAACCAAAATAGGTAGACCGAATAAAATATAGCATAACCAATTTTGGAGTTGGCAACCTACGAAAGTTGAAGCTTGAAGAAGCAGATA
The DNA here is from genome assembly GCA_030765065.1 of Deroplatys truncata. Classification (NCBI taxonomy): domain Eukaryota; kingdom Metazoa; phylum Arthropoda; class Insecta; order Mantodea; family Mantidae; genus Deroplatys; species Deroplatys truncata. Next base: position 181,796,148 of record CM060981.1, read on the forward strand.
ACGAAGAAGATGATGATTGTGACAATTAAAATATATAAATCTCTTTACACTCATTCCAAGCTAATTCATTATTCAATCCCCTACCCTGAAAAAATAGTAAATTTCATGCTTATGTTTGTAACTCACCCCTCATTTGTTCACTTCGATAAAGACATTGGACTGTGGAAGGAGAACCTTCTCCTATTCTCTTATACCCCGTCTTTTCCGTTTCTGCATCTCTACTCGAGAGTATGAAAATACCTAAAGTGATTCACGATGTTACCTTCTATGCCTTCATTAGTGTACAACTAAGCAATAAGGCTGAAAACTTCAACTAGTGTTTAGGTGAATTAGAAGCTTATGTATCAAATAGAAGCTTTTAAATGCTTAAAAATAGCCTGGCTTAACATGCTTCACCGAAAGTTATTTAAGTGTGATATTTTACGACATGTTGGTATATATGTATGCTGAATAAAGCGTATATGGTGCCTGAAAAGAAAACGTCAATAACATCAGAAAAACTAATGGTGATAATTGATGGGAACTGAATTTACTTCTACGAACTTTTTTTTTCGTTTTTTGTGTAGTGTTTCTGTAAATTCTCTGATAACATGTGTTTAGCATTTGATGGTCTTAAAATAAAAATATGCGCTAAAAGAAGCTTATCAAACCGCCTAACGCGCGGACAAGTATCACATAATAATACAGTCACCTTTTTACCGCTACTACGTTGCTGTAGAGTGGGGATATATTCCTATTGCCTTATATTTAATAACGTTAATTATTATAAACGATTAATAATCCTTTTAAAGATACAAATACGTATAAAAAGTAATGCGTATTAAGCTGTTTTCCCCTATACGTCAAAGTCCTGTTAAATCAGCTTCTAGCAAGTCTGCCTTTGCATACCAAATTTATTAAATAATCTCAAATATTTATATACAAAATAACGAATCTATTATATCTAGAAAAATAATTACTCTGGTCGCTCTAGATTTCAAATAGTGATAGATTAAAAAACAGACGCGCCACAAAACTTTATATATCAGGCTAAGTCCATCACAGGTTAGGAGAAACGTAATCACTAGCTTCAACCATATAATATGGCCCACTCTATACACACATATATATATACAGAGTAAATTTAAAATTTAAATTGTGTTTTATTTATGAACGCTCTTTAACTATTATGGTCCTTAGCGTCCCATTCTATACTGGGCGTGAAAGACCGGTAATTTTGCTCAGAGGCCTGTTTATCAGGCTTGAGGTTCTTACGAGCCATAAATCTACGACACGGAACCACCAGCTTTACTTCCCTTCCGAAGGTAACCATGCTAAGGATTTTTACTCCCGAAAAAGTTCATCGCCCTCCGCCGGGTTTGAACCCGCGACCTTGGGAACTAGAGGCTAGCACGGTACCATTAGTCCACGGTGAACGACATATACAGATATAAATTACGTTAGTCGTGTTTTATTTGGAGGACGTTGTGATGGTCATTTTAGGGTAGATTTAATTTGATCCTACTTGTAGGTGCGCACTTAAAAAAAATTAAATTGGCCCTAAATGACTATGATAACGTCCTCCAAACAAAACACTACTAATGGCACTGACTTTCTCTCATAATATAAAGCAACTTTTATTAAAGACCTTTATGTCTAGAACGCTTAGTTTTGGAGATACTGTACAGTCTCAACTTAAAGGTTCCACCCCATATATATATATATATATATATATATATATATATATATATATATATATAACAGTGCATCGGCGATAACTGAGCATTTAGAGTATATTATTCCTGGGAATAGAAAGTTATATTTCGGTAATTACAACATGACTTCTTATAAGTGAAAAATAACATACAGATACAGTAAAATAATGCAGCCTAAATTGCCTTGCAAAGATAAACAGCAGTTTTGGTGTTCAAAAATGAAATAAATTCCGAGCGAAGTGCGCTGCAATAACGTGGATGACTCGCATTAAGGAGGTCCCGGTTTCAAATCCCCGGGGCCGACCAACCTGACAGAAGGTTTCTTGCGGTTTTCCTCGGTCGCTAGATGAATGCTCGTTTGTTTAATTTGATCCGCGAATTTCCCTATCAACCCTTTCCACCACATTTCATTCGTTTCTCCTTCACCATTATACCAGGCGTTGGGCTGATCACCCATCCTGGGTGACCTATGATCCAAAGTTTGCTTGCTCCTCGACAGGCCATTGTCCCAAGGAATTGGCCTTGTAAGTCCTTGGGGTATAAGTCCCAAGGAGAAGGGTAATTTATTAAATAATAATAAGAAGGAAATGAAATAATTGTGGATTTTTGTCTTAATCTAAGAACTTAACTTATCAAGGCAAAAAAGCCAAAAAAAAGATCTATCAAAGCATTAAATATAAAAAATAGGTAGTAAAATGACAAAGAACTTAAGGAATACGACAATCGGGTTAGAAAAAGGAAAACAAGCAAGGAAACGAAATGAATAATGTTACATTTTCTAATCAAGCATAAATAAATTCCATACTTTTGTATATGAATTATATTTGCAAAGATAAACTCTGATAACTATGTACATTTAAACACAACTATTTGTGTAAAAATGCTATTTAAAATAGAGATGGGAATAGTTAGGAAGCAATGCCTGCGTTTCTGTCTCCTCTGCTTTCACTCAAGTCTGGATTTCATTGAAAAATTTCATGATGGTGTATTTTATGCTCAGAAAGTGACGACATAACAGGCTAATATGTCAAAACAAAGTTCGTTTCTCATCACGAAATGCCCATAGGCGTATAGAATGATTGTTAATAACAAAACAAGTCGATGAACACAGGTTCATTGAAATAATTATATCTGAATGTGATAAAATAACACAGAAGTTAAGATTAGTATTGAAAAGAGATCCTTACTGCAAGCTGAATTAAGTTCTATGGCGTAACCAAATCACCAAGTGTTGAAAAATTAGGATATGAGTAGTTGCATAACAGAACATGTGTGAGCTGAAATTTTACAACAGAACGAAACAATATAAAACTACTCTCCAAAGAAATGGAATTTAATATAGGGCTGTGATAATGCCAGAAACCATCCAAAATGAGCACAGTGCTCAACTCTATAAAACAAGTCGGGTGTTCCGACACCACGGGATGTCGCTTAGTGGTATAAATGGTGTTCAAAAGATTCATTTTATAAATTTAGCACATAAAACGAAAGAGGAACTTACCGGTATGTTAAAATAATACTTAATTCCCTTCTCTTTGTTCAGGACAAGATGCTGATCTCCACACGTTTGTGCGGATAACATCCAAGACCGATCAAACAATGCATTGCATTAAGAGCAGGCCCTTCAAACAATGTTATTTGTATATTTGACAGACTAGGAACACAATACAATACCACACGTAATATCTGCCTAAGTACAGAAGACCACTGGTTAGCCGAGGGATGAGTACTTAGCCATGTCTCCGAGCTCTTGAATGTAATGTCACAATTGTTTGAGCATGAAAAGTAAGTCTAACTCATTAATGTTTTGAAAGACGAGCTCTAGTGCACAAAGCCAGCTTTCCTTTCCAATATATTTCAAATACTGAACAACAATATAACTGCTATCATCAATGAAAGAGTGCAAATCCTCTTACCCCAAGGTCCTCCGTGGTCTAGGGGTACATGCTAACTTCTAATTCCCGAGGTTGCGGGTTCAAACCCGGCGGAGGGCGATAGATATTTTCGGGCGTAAAAATCCCTAGCATGGCTTCCTTCGGAAGGGAAGTAAAGTCGGTGGTCCCTTATCGTAGATTTACGGCACGTAAAAGAACCTGACAAAGAGGACTCTGAGCAAAATTTCCGGTCTTTCACGCCCAGTATGGAACGGGACGCTAAGGAATAGCACTTAAAGAGGGTTCATAAATAAAGCTCAGTTTAATGTTCATGTTACCCCAAGGGAAAAATTGCAGCCTTAAGAGGTAAAGGCGATGTATTACTGAGAAAATCAAAGAAACGCAATTCTGATATGTTTCCATTGAAACACAAATGTTCACTTAGTAAATAAATCCATATTCTAAATTGAAAGTCATATCAACAGCTTTTTATTAATCATACCAATTTATTTTTAAACTAATGCGACAACTTAGTTTTAGGCCTTTATTAACTTTTTACGTAGTTTCAGTTTCTCTACATTTTCTACAAATTTTTTTTCCAGTCGTTGCATTAGCTTGAAAATTCCGGTAGACAGAATTCCATTCCAGCACTGTGAAAACTTTTCGAACTACTTTATTGGTATCCCCATCGTTTCGCAGCATTAGTATTCCGTGTCTTCGTTCAAAGCATCCAAATGATGATTATCAGAGGGAGCTAAGTCGAGGCTGTAGGCGAGATGCAGAACTTCCCAACACGTCGTCTTCTTCAATAATCTCATCCATCCTTCCTTGTTGCGATTGTTGGATGCAGATCCCGACGGCTGCTATGAATGCTTAGAATGTTTTACCCATCTTCTTGCACATTTCGATGTGCGCACTGAAGTCTCTGGTGAATTTCTGCTGCGAAGATTCCTAATTTGGGGAGAAATTCAATCACAGCCGCTGATGTAATGAAGCATCATTGGCAGCCATTTCATAAGAGCTATAATGATTACGTGACGATCGCTAATGAGGTCATTGCTTGAGCCTGGCTTGCTCTATAGTTATTACAATATGCTTGGTTTCTCATAATTTACAGGTGGTGAGTATAAAAAGTAGTTACTCGTGAACCCTCGTGCAATTGATTTATTACCACTTAATGCAAATGAATCCATCAATAAATATAAAAATAGCGTGGCTGGATAAGCAAACCCTTGAAGTTCAGATCGAAAGAAAAACCGAAGTTTAAAATTTTTTGTAACGAAAATCAGACTAATGCAGATTATTGACTTCCGCTTAACAACATGTTACCAACCTAACAATAAGTAAAACGGTTTTCATCATTTTGTTACAGTGTTTTTCAACATATATACGTAAAAGTGCATGAACTATTATGACTGATATAAACGGGGTTTTGGAAAAGGCTAGAAGAGGAAATGCGTGTGAATTTGTCCTATATCCCACCCCTTATTATTTATAACGATCGCCAAGCCCATGTGAATTGTCATATGAAGGCGCAATCTTTTAGTACCATTATTATGTATAAGAAGTTTTGTATCTGTGAAAAATATTTTAATGTATTAAAAATTTCACCATAATAAAGCACCAATAAAATAGTATTTCTTTCAAAACAAATCAATGTTACAGCAGAAGCCATATTTTATAAGCAACATAAGTGAGTGGATATTGTGTCAAATTGGTATACTAATATGCCACCATAGAAAGCATTGCTATAGAACTTAGAATTGGGCTCTTATAGAATTGTAAAAACGCATGAGTCGAGAAAAACGATGAATTAGACACAATACCAAGAAAGCAAACGCAGAAGAAAATCATTAAGCTGAAACTGTGTAGGAAAAACAGATGAAGCTGTGCAGAACAGGAAGGTGAAAAAATAGATTGGAGGTTTTGCAGGAAATAGGTGACATTGCTTATAAAGCGTAAAACTGTGTCAACTATAGGAACATTTCACTTACATTTCTATGACAGCATATTATGCACCTATAAATGTTTTATTTTCTTTCAATGCCTCTGAGTTAGAAGCTAAGACTTGGAAAACGATCCAATTGCTTTACCTTGCTCACGGAAAGCATTTCTTCCGTCAGAGAACCGAAAGTAGCCGAAATCCGGTTCACTTGTAAGGCACGTGTTTGACAAGCCCACTTTAATTACAGTATCTCTGCTAATTAATATCGGCAGTGGAAGGGGAAATTCCTCTCGTAACCTGGTTTCATCACTGTCATCTGCCAGAATTGTACCAAGCTTGGAAATGGTTAATACAAGGACGAACGTTTCTATAACAGAAGTCAGTGTCAAGTTCAAGGGTGGTTAGTGTCTACAGAAGTGACATATTTCCATAGTCGAAATTATGGCAAAATGTTACTGCTTAGGCTCACATGTGAAATGTTATGCTCTAGGTTTAAATCTGAATTATATACTGTACTCAGAAACGAAACAAAGATAGTGAGTTTATTTTAACAGCATTTAACATTGTAATTTAGAATATGTCAAACTATAACAATCCGATTTGGAAGGTATAGTGGACAGAGCGGATGATAAACTGTGGACAACTCCCTCTCAAGCGATAATACCTGGCACTGATGATAAAAAAATATAATTTATTAAATGGATACTTGGAGAATACGGTACGACAGCTCCCTGCAACAAAACAAAAGCAATATCCTTCCACTGCCTTCCACATTTTATGCAATTCCAACAAAGAAAATGTAAAATGAGATAATGTTGGAAAAAGTAAGAGGTCTTAATGCTTTGGAAGTAAAAATCGGAATTACAATAGAAATTATCTCGATTAATACAAGCAAGGGATAGTTTCCGGTAATTTAATTGACCTTAAAAAATACTTCTTGTGATAATAATTATTGCAATACCAAAAGTCAAGAAAGGATTTTTTTAGAAAAAATATAACTCTAAGAGCGAAATTAGAGCAAGTTATCATATTTACGAACTGCAGTCGGTAAAATAGTGATACTACTACTACTACTACTACTACTACTACTACTACTACTACTACTACTACTACTACTACTACTACTACTACTACTACTACTACTACTACTATACTACTACTACTACTACTATACTACTACTATACTACTACTACTACTACTACTAATAATAATAATAATAATAATAATAATAATAATTACAATGTGGGGGAGAAAGTTTCCCGCTCTGGTATTGAGGGTCCGAGATTCAATTCCCGGCTCTAAGGTGGCGATTTTAAGACAACCCTATCCACGCCTTCACCTCTGACTTGCTTATGTAAAGTATCTCCAAGGCCTAATGTAATTCGGAGTCCACGGTAAAAGCTGTAAGTCCCCTCATTCCACCGCCATCCTCATCATCCCCCTGCCATTGAAGGCAATGGATTCCACTCCCTGTGTGCCTCCACCTCAGAAATGAGTGCAGTAATCGCTTGATGGAATGAGGTATTCCCGAATATCATAGGCCATATTGGAACCATTAGAAACGACGACAATCGGAAAAAATGCCGGTTTGCTTCATGCTATTACTATATAATTATGATAATTACAGCATTGGATTATCTATTTCATCTTTGCTAACAAAGCATACAATACTTGTAGTATTACCTTCTCTACTACTTACCTATAGTAAGTAGATGAAGCATTGCATTCCACCAAAAACAAATTGATTCTAGAATTTAACCGGAAACACACATTTTGAGACGCTCTGGATAAAAAACAACCATTTTTAGAGAAAGGTCTTGTGCGTGTATGGTGTGTGTGTGTGTGTGTGTGTGTGTGTGTGTGTGTGTGTGTCTGTGTCTGTTTCGTATGACTGTGTGTATGTATGTATGTGTATGAACAGCATAATAACCTTGGGACATTTTTTGTCATTTTTTATTTTCTCAAAAATGGCTTAAAGTTTTCATTAAAATGCCAAAATGTAAGATGTTGGCATGGAAAGTAAAACGCATATGTTTAATTTTCTTGGAATAGCCTTGAACTCCTCTTTATTCCTCAATTTTTTATATGGAGAGTCACTATCGGTGATAAATGCTTGGTACACATCAATGACAGATATGTGAGCGGAATAGTCCGTGAAGTTCGATTTTGGGGGGGGGGCGTTTAAGAGTAACAGTAAGCGCATTGATTGGTCAAAAAGCTCTTTTACTTAATTATATGAATAATATTTCCAGAGAAGTTTTAAATATTTGGGAAGTGATATCTCAGTGATAATACAAATCAAGTAATGGAAAGTAACATTAGGAAATACAATGCGATCACTGGCTGTATTAAAACACGTCTACAGAAAGCAGTGAGGAAAGATGTAAAATTACACCTGAATAACGTGGTGTCAAAATAAACTGTACTTTATGAAAGCGAAATCTGGGTGTTAAAAGAAGTAGGTGTAGGAAGAATAGAAACTTCTGAAATGGGTTCTTTAAGATCACTCCTGGGATTAAGTTTGAGGGACAGATCAAGAAGCCAGGATATAAGACGAGAATTACAGCTTAGGAAGACCATGGTTGAAGAGATTAAAACATATCAGAAGAAACTGTACAGCCATATAGTGTAAGGATGCCTCATGACCATCTACCGTACCAAGCATTAGATTCTCTTAAAATAAGACAAGGTGTGACGGCCACAGAAAAGATGGGTACAACAATTTTATTAAAATCCTTTGTTGTCGAAACGGGTTATAAGAAACTCATTCCTTGAATTTGGAAGAAGAAACAGAAGAAGAAGAAGAAGAAGAAGAAGACTGAATCTGAGATATTATTAAAGGAGATCAGAGGAAAGATTGGGAAGGAAACAATCATGAAGCTTTATATTTGAAAAGATCAGATGAGAAAGACCAATATAGAAAGAATTAATCTAAATTAAAAAAGAAAAATCAACACAATTGGCAAATCCATATATTACTAAAATATAGATGAAACAGAATATTAAATCTGGCTATGTAGTGGGAAAAGTGACAAAGAACAACAGACATAACTATGAGTAGACCAATTTAATACTAAAAAGTTGTGATTGTGAAAACCGGAAAAGGTAACCAGCTTAATCCATATTGGACGAAGAGGAGGAGGAGAAGAAGAAATATAATAGTAGTAGTAGTAATAATAATAATAATAATAATAAGAAGAAGAAGAAGAAGAAGAAGAAGGAAAAAAGAGGTGATAATTCTTAAATCGTACATTCAATAGGAAGGTTGCGAATTGATCTATTTAGGGAAATGAAATCTACCGTACTTTTAGAGTTATGAGCTTTCATATTTATATATACGAAGACATTGTACCATTATTAGGCCAAGAAAGCAGAATTTCGTTAGTCAGTTATGCGCTAAAGAAAATGTTTCTGTCCATTTCAGGACTTTCGTAGTTTTTTCAGTTTTACCGTTGAGATACCTTCTAGAATGATGAAGTATTTTGGCGAACAGTGGAAAGTTATTCTGAAAAGAAAAACATTCCAAGTTGATATGTGCTGTTTAATTTTCATGGATTTTAAGCAAACGATGAAGAAAGACTAAATATGCTCCCGTGGTGTTATTCTCCTTATCTTTAAAGGCGCTTATTGTATCTTCATAAAGACTAATAGGTTCACACTTATTTCTTATTTAATATAGGTAAGAATTCAACTTTTCGTAGTTAAGTTATGTTCTTCGTAGGTATAAACGTTCGCGCGCGGATTAAACTAATTTCCAGCTGTAAAAATAACTGGAAAAGATATTTTAAAAAGGTTTTCTTCATTATTGGACTTCAAAATGTATATTTCTTTTTCAGTGAAACCTTAGTGTGGTATTTTTGCTGCAATGCAATACTAACTCTAACAAAAATGTATGGCAATGAAGTAATAAGTTAGGAATATTAAAATATATTATTGAATAACATATTTCGTGTGCCGAAGAATCAAATCAGCTTGCTTATTAATTTGAAATAAAGGTTTCTGTTGGGTCCTTTCTCAAATTTTACATACTTTATCTGAGCAGAATCACAAATGCACATATTAGCCGTATTATAAAAATATATCTTCAAACATATTCGTATTAATCGAAAAATAAATACCGCAGATGTAATGGAAGTAACAATTAACTTTTCTCGCTTGTGTTTTCCTTGTATGTCAGTTACCGAATATGAAAACCAATAATTCTTGACAGATATAACGTTGAATTTTCATAAATAGTTTATTCTTATATTTATTATTAATGCAAAAACAATTTAGCGATTATCTATTTTCTTACTACAAATTTAAACTGCTTAAAATATCCGAAAATTTAACATTGACTAATTATAAACTTGACATATTTACATATTTTAATATATATTTCCTTAACACAGTTATTAACACAGTATACTAAAATAAACTTTATGACATTCTTTCCGTCATATCATCTACAGCCTGCATAAAACCGATGATTATTGTCTAGTAGGGCAAAACAGGCCAAGATTATTGTTCTTTCAGAAATAAATTAATATACTCCAAAACCCTTGCGATTGGTAATCACATGTATTACTTTTATAATTTATTTTGTTTTACGTACACTTTCACATATTATGACTTCGCTCTTCTGACCTTTAATACGCTCCTAGGATGAACTTTTGTAGTTACAATCGTATATATGTATTTACTCAAAATGGTTTGCAGAAAGGTCTTTCGTATAACAAAGTCTTATTTGTGCTTACGCTTAAGATGGCTTTAAAGTATATTGTTTTCAACGCCATGCTGAGTGTTGATGTCAAGAATCGACATCTGCTGTTTGTAGGATGAAATGAGACTTGCCATGTGCAGAGCGGGAAACCTATATCGGAACCTTGTAATTATCTCAGTGACCGGGTTCCTGCGTGACGTAACAGTCTTGGAATGTTCCTGAATATCCGCATGAATGGGATGGTCACCAGCTTGCCAGAAACCGTCCAGTGCAAGAGTGGACCAAAATTAACATAACAAGGCTGTGAGAGACAACATTATTTATTATTTTTGTCTAGTAATTTCATTTTAGCTGTTCTAAGGAAGGTTTTAATGATCAAAGAGTGCTCACAAAACTGCTGGGAGTAAACTGCAAATAGGATCAGACGTATCACATATGCAAAACATGAAGTAAAAGTAGGTAATACAGAAAACGTTAACAGTAATTACCTTTTGTTTAAAAAGATATTTCAGGAAAAGTAACAGTATCAAGAATGAATAAAAAATAAAATTGATGTTTTACCAATTAATTAGAAAGTGATAAAGAGAAAAAAGAAGAAAATTTCAAGCTACAGAAAAAACTAGGAATGCGAATGCATAAAAATATAAAGTAGTTACTTCTGATACGTTAGATACTCTTTTAAAACCTGAATTAATTTTATGTCAAAAGTAAACAACATTAATAACTTTCAAATTCATGTTTGAGATTCCCACCAGAGGAACTGAATAAGTAATTTCTCTTATGATTTTCAAGAGAGTATTTTAATGTTTCGAACATAATTTAAAAACTATAGGTGGTATATTTCTCAAAAATTAAGTACATTTTTAAACACTATATGACAGCAGAGGAGTGAAACTTAAAGTCCTGTAAACTGGTTATTGTTGAGAAGATTCATAAGTATTGCTGACCTACTGTGTACATGGAAAGCATGAAACCAATGCAAAAGAAACAATAACACTTTACAACATTGCCTTTCACCATTATCTATTTAAGTATGTTCAAAAATGCCTTAAACTTAAGTCGAAATTGTTATTCCCTTTATCTATTTTGTGGTTGTTATTGCAGCTTAATATCCTTCAGTTTTTATTACTTTCTCCACTGCTTAACTATAGTAGGACTAGGACTTGGACTAACTGCAGAGGGGGACTTACAACCTCGATCTACAAGATTTTTTGTGCCTGACGGGATGCCCCCAGGAGGGAGAGCTGAGGTGACAGGGGACAGAGAGCGGCCGGATCAGGAGGCACGACAGGGCAGAGGACAGGGTCCCTACCTTTTACGATTGAAACTCCCAGGATGGCAGCTGATGCAACTGGTTCCCTCCCCCCTGCAGGCTTACACATCCCCTAGGGGCCCGGGATTCGGAGACTGTCCCTATGCTGGGGAACAAAGAGCTACATAAGGCATCCTTTTCCCCTGCCATGAAATGCCGAGACTCCCGCCGATACTTTCAACCCTGAAACAGACCATTCGCCTAGCGAACCGGGTAAACCCCGAAAAAACCCGTGGGTCAGGAAGGTGGGCCGCGGGAATCGAACCAACGGCCACAGGCGTCATCGCCTGAGCGATCCCACTCGGTTACCTATAGCAAGTAAAGAAATTGTTACATTTCACTGAAAATTCGACATACAGATTCCACTGAAAATACATGTATTGAGGTTAATTGAATGCAGAAAAAGAGAAGAAAAAGTATTTTTAGAAAAAGGTCCTCGTCCGCGGCCCCTTTGTGTCTGTAAACAGCGAAACTCAAAGAAAATACCCCCATACCAGTTACCCTTTGCATGCAAACATTTTAGTTATTTCCTATAAAAAGGTGCAGTAACAATTTTGGTTAAAATACTAGATGTTTAAAATATTGGCATGACAATTAAAAGGCACATTCTTCTATTTTTGGCAACAGACAGTGAAGTCCTCTTCATTCTGAATTACTTTGGTAAACCGTAAAAGATCAATAAATGTTTATTAGGCAAAAAACGCAGATAAAGCATACAATTGAAGTCATATATAAATTTTGTGGAGTTAATAATTTCCGACATATTTCTTGTTATGGTTTGAATTTTCAAATACCTATACTTTTTGCAAGTGGTAAATCACTATTTATTTTTTCTCGTGATCATGAAAGTGAACGGAATTTCAAAGCCATCACAAAGTGACAGCTCCTAAAGGATTTGACTATAGCTTAAGTCCAGTGTATTCCCCTATTCTCTTGTGTCTACAAGGAAATACGAAATAAAACCACTACTACAATTGTTTATCTCGGTTACATGAAGTAATGAGAAGAATAGGCTTTTTTATAGTAATAGTTTTATAAGAATGGGTCGAGGAAGTCATACGAATGTACTTCATCAGATTCTTTCTTAATAGCAGCTTTACTCTCTGTGATGCTGCCAAGTCGCCCTCCGTGGTCTGGTGGTGCCATGCTAGTCTCTAGTTCCCGAGGTCGCGTGTTCAAAACCGGCGGAGGGCGATTGATATTTTTCGGGCGTAAAAATACTTAACATGGCTTCCTTGGAAGGGAAGTAAATCCGGTGGTTCCGTGTTATGGATTTACGGCAAATAAAAGAACCTCTAGCCGTATGAAGAGGTCTCGGAGCAAAATTTACGGTCTTTCACACCCGATATAGTATGGCATGCTAAGAACCATAGCAGTTAAAGAGTGTCCATAATTAAAAAAAGAGAGTAATGTTGCCAATGAGTGAAGGTTTTAAGTTTCTTATATATTCGGTCTTTCGGTAAGATTTCTATGGATCTCGAAATAGGGGGAGCCGTACCACAGCGGAGTTTGTATATAAACCTAGAACCTGTTTGTATATATACCATGTTGCTGGATTAAATAATCCCACGCCTCTCTCTACGAGCTGATCTGCCTCTAATCTAATTGTAGTCTACATATTTTCCGCCTTCAAATACTTCCTCAGAGATAGTAGCGTAGATGTATTCATAGGCACCAGTGATAAGGAGAAACATTAATAGTCACACTAATTTCCTATATTGTTGATAAGATCACGTAATTTTAAACCAAGATTGACAACTTTCTTCCAGATGTTTCAGCACAGATGGAAAACCACCTCCTTACAACCAAATGTGGAAGAGCTATAGACATTGCAATCAATGCTGCTTGCTCAAAATTAGTTAACTGATTTTTTACTGATAATTAGAACTGATAATTATAAACAGCACATACTGTATGATTTGACTGTATGTAGCGATATAGGATATGCTTACTCCCTTATCTAGAAACAGTATGCAGTGACTTAGAGAATTCAAAAAGATTAGCTGCCAACCACTAAGGAAAAGATGACATTTTTAATATGCAGAAAGAAAAGCGCAGTTTAAATGCTCTGGCGTTCATCTATAATTCTTCCTATTATTATATTTACAAGTTTTTATTTAAAATTATGGAGAAATCAATGTAATGTATAAAATGAGGCATGAATGAAAGCGTTCAGTTAAAATGTTGATAATTCCTAAACTCTATTGTTTTCTTTCGTCATGCAATCAATTTTCACCCCAAATTTCAGTACTAAATGTATGGAAAATGATTTTGTAAATACTATAAAAATATGAAAGGTCATTATAATTTTAAAAAATATAAAAATGAGACATTGCTTATTTAATAGGTTGAGTACGAATAGTAATACTGTTTCTTATATTAGGATAAGAAAAATATTATACCTAATTCCCCTCTTAATATTATTACGCAATTAAAAAAGCAATAAATAGAACCAATGAAAAATGAATTCTAAACTTAATAGGTTATTAAAAAATGCTTACGTTTAGAAGAAAAAAATTAAAATAAACATCATGAGAAACTGCATAATAGGTAAACTTTAATTTTCCTTGATCTTTCTGCATATTAAAAGTAATAATTTTCTGCCTATTAATTTGGCTACCAGAATTTTAAATTATAAACTAACACTTTCTGGAGTTATTACACAAACACGAGGAAATATATATTTTTACTTTCCCATGCAGTGTGTACACGACAAATAAGTATATGTGACGGCTTTATACATTCCATCTCGTAAAAATAAGCGAACCCCAACATAAATGCCATAGATATCAATGAGCAGCAAACATTAAGCTGCCTGAGGTACTAATTCCAGAGTCATAACGCAGAAAATCTGTCTCAGTAAACGTTTTACTGAAGGAAGGAAGAGACGAGCATTTCTGCACTGCCGAGGAAATAATGATTCGCTACAACGTTTTTGAGAAAATATAAAAATAACAAAACGGTTTCCACGTAATTATTTGGGTGAAGGTATTTTGTGTATCTTCACTTTTCAACTTTGGAATGTTTTTGTCATACACGAAGTTATTACTTATCCGATTTTTCGTTTTTGAGTTTTCGGGAAATTCGGATACAGGATTTTTGGATAGAATATAGTAGTTCATAAACTGCCGTAGGCTAAGGATAGATAAAGTATGAAAGTATTTTATTTGAGTAAAAACGCCGCATGCTACATTGCCATTTTAGTTTCTCATTAAACTATAGATATATATGAAAATCCTGGCTAAAAGTAATATGTTAGCAAAAAGGTATTTGCTGAAAAATATTTAAAAACAAGAGGGATTTACCAAAGAACAATTATGTTGCTTTACCTATGTTATGCAAGGTAGAAGAGACATTTTCCTAGTATAAACCATTCATCACTTTGAAGTCTATGAACTCCATAAGAAAATAACCCAATCACTTTAATTAAGAACTGAAATTATATATCATTGATCCGGTGTCTCTTGAATGACGAGACTGGCAGTCTGCCCTTCCCATAACGCTGTTGTATAATCCATTGATGATGCACTGGCGATCCAGCCTGCAGTTTCTCTCCTATAAAATGCTAAGATGCGAAGGAATATGTGTGTGTGTGTGTATTTATATGTGTGTTAAGCTTACCTTTCATTATACAAGGTGTTCAAATGTATCACTGAGCTACAGATGAATTTATGTAGCTGAAATATTAGAAAACGCACGTTGAATACTGTCTTCTAATTAATAATCACCTAGATTAGACCTGGAGAGCGAGTAAACCAGTCGATTACTCTGTCATCAAAAGACACGCTATATTGTGAGGCAGCTATTTTGTTGGACTTCTTTCCACGGCAGCCCTAATTTGTCTAATTGACTCCGTTAAAACTGTCGCCTGTGTTTTTTTTTTGTTTCTTTTTCACTAACACGAATCAAGTCTGCTTAAATTTTTCTAACAGCCGATAAATTGCGGATTTGTTAGATACGGTGACACCTATAAGGCTTCAAGATGATTGTTGACACTTGCACTCCGTCCAGCATAACTTAACACAAAAAGCACGCTGTTCTGTAGTAAATAAGTTGAAAACCGCTCGTAATAAACAAGGCAACAGATAATTTCACAGAACGTTATTCCCAATATATGCCATAATAAATAAGGTTAAATTGAACTCCAAATACAGTTACACTCCGTAGGCTCGTGAGCTAGACTACTGTAGAGTGAGGTCATTCAATCGAGATAAATCCAATGTATGTTTTTTTTTATCCTGCAATTCCTGATTTTATTATTAACGTTTTAAAGAGACATGTCTTTACTTCTGAATTATTTACAACATTCCCAATTTTATACAACACGAACCACGGATAAGCAATTAATTAAATCAAACAAGTTCTTGCACGAAGCACTTTACTACAGCTACCTGTGACTTTCGGACGAGAAAGATAGGCACAACGTGTTTGTTCTAACAAACGCTTAGGTCAGTAATTAATAATTGCATTAACTAACGATTACTAAGTTAATTGTATCTCAAAATTCTATTTAAAAACTCGAATGTTAGCCGCAATGCATCAAACTTTAAGGCAGTATTTTTAACATTTAAATGATTTCAGTCTAATTGTATAATATAAAATTCAATAACAGCCCGCCTTAAACCAATATGTGTATAAATAACATATAACATGTATGTAACAGTCACTGTATTATGTTTATATTATTATGTACATGTTTAATAATGTTATGTGAATGTATTGGGTAATTTAACAATATAGGAGCTGTGATAATACAAGCCGAAAGTTGCTAACAATGAGGTAACAATGAGGTAACCTTGAGGCAATAATGAATTGGAAAGTTTAATAATCCTACTAGTAATTCTTGGAAACAATAATGTAATATTTTTAAAAGTTTATAAATAGCCAATCAACAACTAGAAAGGCTAAAAGTTAAATAAAAGTAGTCTATTGGAGTAGGGTTAGCCAATCAGAGACTTGAAATAGATGAAATTTGCAATTTCAGGCGGTAGAAGTCAGTTGCTAGTAGACAGCGTTCCTAACTGGACGCGAGACGTGTCCTCGAGAAGTTTAATACGTATTCACTGTGAGACGGAAATTCATTACGGCGAGAATATTATAAAGTTTACATGTTAAAAAGTGCAAGTAATTAATAAATAATATCACAGCTCTATATCAGTGAAGTGGTATTTAATCGTGTGAAGGATTGATAAAAGGAGTGAAGTAAAAATATTAATTTGTGTAAGCCTACATTCTTTAGCCACATCACCTCCTACAAAGAGACACATGTTTCTACAAATTAATACTGACGCAGCCGAGGCAAACATAAATATATAATATTTAAAGAAACATAAAAATACAAAGTTGATTCCTAAACTTGGTGGGAAGACCACCGGAAAGTAAACTTGAGGCGAAGTCTACCGGAAAGTGAACATTGGGGTGAAGGCTACCGGAAATTGAACATTGGGGCGAAGGCCACCGGAAACTTTGTACAACGTGGGGCAGTTACTTCATCAAGTTTGGCTTTCCATAAGTGAAACAATACAACTCCTCCTAAAAATAAAAATAAACAACCTCCTTCAAATTGATTCCTAAACGTGGGGCTAATAACGTAAAGGCTTCAATACTCCTACTTCAACTTGGTCGCAAAAATCGAGCTTACGTAGCGGAATCGCGAAGTAGCGACCGATCTGCTAAATGTATTACACGCTAATTAATACTAAGATTAGGACGTCTTCTGTACACATAGTCACTAACAATTTACAGCAAGTGGAGAATATGGTAAGAAACAAACAACAATAAAAAACGTAAAACACAAGTACTTAATTGATTCTTTATTCCAGCATTCGTTGTAATAATGTGAGAACCAGTTTAATCTCTTGGCTGCAATAAGATTCACTATGCCTTTAATATACGCAAGTTCCTTTAGCTCTTCCTTTTCTTTTTACTCTTTGTGCCACTTACATAAGGAAGGTAGAGAAAGCAATAAATTCTACCCAAAAATTTTATATGGACATTACATCTGAAAAACTTGTTCTGGGGTAACCTGAACCACAAAAGAATACCTTTGTTAGAAAATGTGTGCGTTTGAGTGTAGGTATGTACGTGTATATATACACCTATATTTACACTCATATATATTTATGTATGTCCCTGTGTGTATGTGTGTGTGTGTGTGTGTGTGTGTGTGTGTGTGAGCCGCGCGCGCGTGTGAAGAGCAAAGCTTCAAAAATGAAAAGTCGGATAAATACTAAACTTGCTATTTAAGTACGATACGTGCCTTCTAAGTATGTGACAGGAAGATTTTCAAGAAGATTACGCTATTCTAAACCACCCTTAACATAGGAAAAACGTTTGTTCCTTTGTTCTTTTTTTCCTCCCTCTCCCTCTCCCTCTCCCTCTCTCTCTCCCTCTCTCAAAATTGTCACTAGCGGTTTTGATTCCAATACGTAGGTTTAAGTTATTTGCATGAATTATAAAATATACACATTGAGTATTCCATGAATATCTCTTATCCGAATATTGTATAATTTTATATAACTACGAAGGCATAAGCAAAAGATAAAGCTTACGGTAGAAACATATAAATCTCATTAAAGTGTATTAAATAAATGTTTTGTAGCCTTAGCGTTTTCGAAATATTCCATGTTGTAAATTTACACTTTTCCAAATATACGTCATCTAAGGACATGCTTGAAATTTTGCGATTCTGCTATTTCTCTTTCCCTCTCTCTCTCTCTCTCTCTCTCTCTCTCTCTCTCTCTCTCTCTCTCTCTCTCTCTCTCTCTCTCGCGAGAGCTTGTTATCCGAAAAAAAATCTGAATACTGTTTCCATATCATAGAAGTTAGAAACCACAACTTAGCACTTCGTGCTTAATTTTAAATCAATTCTAAATAAAAATATGTATATTGGAATATAATATGGATAGAAGAACCAATTTTATATGAGCAATATAATATATAATGGATATGTGAATTTGTTACTGATAGAGAAATTCAAGTGGATGCATCGCATATGATTTTTTCAGATTTGATTATCATTTCACCTCCTTTATCTCTGTGTAATAAAACTATTTCAGCAAAAGTTGTTCTCGATTAATTTGAAGTAGATAGAAACATAAGCTTTTTTAAGAATTTTTGTAGAAGATATATAAAATTAAATAATATTTGGTAGAGAAGATCACATATACAACCTACGGATATCAGCGGCAAAAACAAAGATATGGCCTTCTTAGAGAAAACCAAAAAAGAAGTAGAATTATATTTAAAGATAAAATAATATAGCAGGTACAAAATTGTAACTATTTAGAGTGTGAAATAATTTATAATTATGACAATGACCTCAAAAATAAAATCCATAAATTTCAAAGTATATGTTGTACAGTAAGACAGAATTTAAAAAACAAGGCAAGAAAAGAAGGAATGCTAACATTTTATAAAACCATGGCTGTACCCGTTCTAATACGGTGCAGAGAACTGGGCTCTAAAACGACAGATAGAAGAATAATTGAGACAGCTGAAATGAAACTTTTGAGACATGTGACTGCATACACTCCTCACGATCACATAGCAAATAACACCATACGACAGCAACTGTATATTTATAATTTAAATAATAAAATAGCAGAAATTAAAAATAACTGGAAGGCACACATTGAAAGAATGCCTTGTACAGTATACACTGTGACGTTATATGGAGGTATATCGATATTTAATACATACGCCATAATTCCCGCTGGAAAATTCGCTATGCTAGTTACCGCGTCATCTGTATGTTGGTTCAGTGCCTTCTTTGCATGTTCTCGATTTTCCCACTAATCGCGCGTAATTAGCTCTTCACCTTTTGTCGCCTTAGCCATGGGTTGAGTGAGAGATGGTGGTGGTGGGTCTGTGTTGGAAGGTAAGCTTTGCAAGACTTCCTCATGGGAGCATGTGTGTGTAATTTGGAATGCAGGTAATTTCGAAATGTACATTTCTAAATTTACATACAAATAAATATTTATATGTGTGAGTCGGGATTGTCATAATTTGTGCCAGATTATATTTTGTGTATGTGAGCTAAGCGAGTCCAAGTTTCATGGGTGTTCCATTTTATCTTTATCTTGTTTATAACAGTTATGTTATGAAAGTTTGTAGTAAGGGAAGGTGAAGTCATATTGGGCAGCATGAGATATACCTGTTGGGGTTATTTAATCTGTAAATCTATTATCTAAATCGTGGCCTTACCAACACTGAGTTTTGCTTAGTTTTGTGCTTATTTAAGTGAACCCTTTACAACACCATGATACCTTAGTAGTTTTTTTAAGTAATTCAGAATTTGTGCCTACCAGCAATTTAAAATTATCTCGTGATACATTCACGTTTACTCAAGAGTCCTGGCCTATTCAGGATATTGTCTTGAGTATATTTAACATATAGATATTGCCTAGGACGACCCATAGTTTCTTATTCAAGCTGTGCATTATTCATGGGCATGCTTTTGATTTTCCATAATGTCACTTCTAAAGTTTATTCTTTGAACTTTAAGTGAATGCTCAGTTAATTCCACTTTGTTGAAATTCCACTCAGTGGTGAATAAAGTGCATGGTTTTCATTATTTTATATTTCTGCACTTTATTAAAGGGATACACTTGTATTAATTATGCATTATTAATAACCTTAGCCTTCTTGACATGAAAGAATGGCGTGGAGCTATCATATCTTATTTTTATTTATTTAAGTCTCTTTTTCTGTATTAACGCAGTGTTCCATTCGTATAGTGATGGCAGCCTTTAAACATAATGAAGGTAACTGCATAACTTGTTGCGACTATCACCTTTTCAAAAATTTATTAGCCAGCTTTAAGAATTAACTTTTATCTTGGCCTCTAACTTTTGCCATAAAGGTAATATACACTTAAGTTTCTAAGTTTTGTGACAGAGTTAAAGCATTGAAGTTCTGCCATGCTTTACATTTTATACGAATATGTTGAAAGCCTTAAGTTTCAGTTCATTTTGTTATATTTCTAAAATTTATTTATTCCCTTTAAGGAGTTTTTCTTCTTGTTTTATTGGTCATTTGCACTCAGTATTAAGCATTACATTTTTTGTCTTCATCATTTCTGCATAGCTGTTCTTCATAGGCTTGATTATCACTCATCTCAGCTATGAGGGAGTTCCTTAAAAGGCTCTAAATTATTTCGGTGTCAGTTTAATTAAATTATAACAATCATGCTAGCTTACGTAACTATTATTACTAGTTCAGGCACATGTACTCCTTCCTTGGTTTCAAATGAGGTGCAATGTGTTTTTGTTATACAGTGGTGAGAGACGGTACGGAACTGTGGTTTCATAGTGCTTGTTATACTTTAGTACCGCGTTATTTAGGCAAGGTATTAGTACCTTTCTGTTTTACCTTAACACTTTCAAGCCACAAACATCAGTTTTATGGATAGCGAAAGGAGTAGAATTCTTCCTTAGTGTAACTTGTTTATTGCAGTGCAGAGTTTGGGCTAGTTTATTCTAGCTTTTGTTATCAATTGTATTAATTTATCAATTGTTCTTATTTGAGATTTGTTTTATAATTATTTATTAATAAATGGAGCGACTAAAGTTTGGATCTGGACTGCTTTCAGTTTCCCAGTATCCGCCGTTCCCAGGTCCTCTAGGGTTAGTTTATGTCTTCTTTTAATTAACTAACAGGAACCTTTCTCAACACCCAAGTAATATATACATACAAACCACGGGGATAAGAGATGTTAGATGACCCCGACGTAGATGGCAGGGTGATTTCTGAATCATAACAGAGGTAGATAGGCCTACCTTGGTAGATGATAATTATGATGATGATCACATAGTTTTTTTTCCATACAAATTCCCTAAAAAGTTTGTTTTCAAAAATTAAAAGCAGTTATTTGCTTTCTTCATTAACAAACCAATTTTAGGGGCACATATCATTGGGATTACCCATGAATAGTATAATCTTTATGTAGCCTACTTTGAAACCTGTAATCAGTTAATCGCTTGTTGGTATGCTCAATAATCTCTGTTGCCAAAGACTATCACAATGTAGTATAATGAAGTGCAATAATGATAGTCACCCTGTAAATATGTAGTGGCAATTAAATACTAAGTGATATACAATAATGAAATGACAATAGCATGCCAAATAAATACATATGAGCTCTCATGAGAATGGCTTCACGAGCTCTACATTAATCCTAAGGCTCTCGGAATATGATAGCAATTCCCTTGGGAATGCCTTAGACAACGTGGGAATACTAATCAATGCAACTGTGCGATATTCCCATTTTAAATAGGGAATGGACCTAGATGCCGAGTGAGTAACTTGTACCAGGGAGAGAAGAAGGCAGGAGATTCAGCAGATTTATGCAGCTGCACTCGTAGGAAGCCACCTTTGTATGATACATAGCCCAAAGGAATGCTTCCTAGAAACACCGCAAAAATTTTGTCTGAGTGTTTGCCCTAGAAATATGTACCGTACACCTAATTCCTAATGCTAATTTTATTCACAAACCGGAATTAGGAGAAAAATGACATAAATACTACATCCTCTTTGCCATGCTTTCTAAACAACAAATTTGCATCAATGGCTTTCTCACATAAAACATTGAACTTTAACATTTTACATCCTTTATATAATATAACGTGATATTACATAATCAATAATTAATTCCCTATCAATCTGGTGCATACCACTTGCTTGTTTCCTCTACTACGTGCTTACAGTAAGTAGAGGAAGTATTTTTCTCTCCCCCCCCATTTATATGCCGCCTTTAACATCTGAGATATACCGGTGGCTTTTGCCTTTAGAACAATTGCTCATGGCAGTGATGTTCACTCGTTGACTGAGTGTTTTGATCTTTGGATTTGTTTACCTTAGATTTTCTTTATAATACTATATTCACACACATTTACTCTCTCTCTCTCTCATACTTCCAGATTCTAGGGAGGATGGGGAATAAACCTGGCTAAAGAAAACTCCTCCAACCAGGAATCGAACCCGGTACCTCTGGTTTTAAAAGCTAGTATACTAACCACCAGACCACAGAGACAGTTAGAAGAAGTATTGTATTCTACCCAAAAATTCGATGTCGAGATTTCACAGGAAATACATGTTTTGAGGCCCTGAGAACAAAAAGGTCATTTTTATAAAAAAAGGTCCATGTGTGTGCGTGTGCGTGCGCTCGCACATCTGTGCCTATCTGTCTGTCTATATTTGTGAACAGCATAACTCAAAAACCGAAACGTCGGTTTAATACGAAACTTGGCATTACAGCTCAGAAACTTCTAAGGAAGCGACACACAGATTTTGAACAAAAATGCCCCTATCCCAAATTTCCCTTTACATGGAAAATTTTCGATATTTTTTATTTACTCAAAAATGGTTGTAACGTTTTGATTAAAGTACGTATGCTTAACTATTTCATGTCAAATAAAATGTTTGTCTTGCATTTTCTGGCAATATCCTGTGAAGTCCTCTTTATTCTGAATAATTTTTGTAATAACTGGTAAACCGTAAGAGATGGACAAAATCTTACTGCTAAAAATTTAGATCTCGTTAAAGCATACAATGTATGTAAAATAATTTTTTTTGTAGTATTAACCACTTCCGAAATATTATTTTTATTGGTTTGAATTTCAAATACTTTATACTTTTTAACAGAAAATTTCTATTTTCTTCTTCTTTCTTTTTCGTGTTCATGCAAAGGTAAGACTTTCAAATCCATCAGATAGAGACCGGATTTGAAAACATTTTGCTATGACTTTAGTTTAAAGTACTGTTTTCAGAATGTGTGAGTAATAAAGGTTTATCTGTATTAGCAAGAAGTACAAAGAAGAACAACCTTTTGTGAGAATACTTTGTGGAAGTATGAGTAGAGAAAGTAATGTGAGTGCAACACAGATACTAAACTTTCTACTATGCAAGAGGCCAAAGTAAGAGCCAGTTGTTAACTTGTATTAACATAAGTCCATATACATCTGCCACTAGCAAATAGGAAACAAGGGATTGGGCGTTTAATTTTTAAATGATAAGACTTAAAATTCTGAAGAGTTAAATTTATTACAGCAAATATTTTGGACTGGCCAACGTTGCGTAAACTGCATGTTTTAGAGAACTGCTTTGTAACTTTTTGTCCATATTTTAGGTTTTACCAAAACCTGAATTGAAGTGGAGGTCCTCACTGCCTTTTTAGCGAAAACTAATTAAATGTGTTTTATTATAATATTTTGAGTGAATACCGTTAAAATATTTTTGCGCAAACAAAAACCTAAACAAAATCCAGTTTCTTACTTTTTTCTGCAAATCATGGTTTGGGGAAAAATATTTCATTAAAATCTTCGGGAGCTTATTTAACCGACTCTTCACTAATTACGACGTTCGGTATTTATCGAAAGTTATTTATCAGGCCTGAAAATATGTTTATCTAACGACATCCCATAATTGAATATTTTGATCCTGTGCAAAATTCCAGTTTAGATAATAGACACAGAATGCTAAAATCATCTGTAAACTAATTAGCACACTGATTTTTATGACAAATGAGTGCATGTAATAAAAGAAAAACTGAGCTTAATGTATATAATGACAATAAAATACGCAACTTACTCTCCTCTTTATCTCTGTCTTTCTCTCTTTTCACAAAGGCATTTATTCCGAAATACTAATCTAAAGTAGGTAGCTGTATGCTCTTTCGTTCTGCATTGAGGCTGGTAATCTTATAACGTTGTAAGGCATAATTCTCATCGCTTTTATTTCCAATTTTCAAAACATTAATAGTCTATATTACATAAAACGCGTTATTTTAAGCGGCTCTGTATACTTTTTTCCGGTATATTTATATATTTTTGCATAACTTAATTCACACTTATTTGCTAACTAAGATGTTCGGCGTGAAACTCACGTTAGTAGGTGTATCAGATACAACTTTATTTTGGCATTCTAGACAAATTAAGCAAATGTTCATTTAAATGTTAGAATGGACTAATAAGGAATAGTGTTTTACCGATATAATTTAACATTTGTTTTACTTTACAAACATTAATTTCCAAAAAAATTAATTCGTAGAATACGTTTAAATATATAGAGATTTTCATGCACCATGCCAAAAAATATGCTGAAAAATCTGTGGTTAAATACTACAACATTTTAACACGGAAAGCAGAGCTTTTGAAAACAGTTTAATTTGTTCTAAACGATATACTCAGGTGACTCAAAGGCCTAAAATGAACCCAAAGTTTTAAATCACGAAATGGAAGCATTCTGCAGTGATAAACGTAGGAGTCGTAAGAAAATAAATAGATATTTCAATAAATCGTTACATTTCAAACATGTTTTCCTTAACCATTTTCTCATATCGCACCTAATCTTTTTAATGTAACATTATTAATTTCATATTACTTATACTTATTTCAAAATTTCCTAATTTTATGATCAAATTCAAGGTATTCTAGGATTTCATTGCTAAGTGTCTAAATAAAACAAATTTTGAAAACAACGTGCATTTGTGAACATTGTAATCTATCAGGAATAAAAAGGATAAACAGAAAGGGAGATAGAAATAAGACAACAAAAGCAATAAAAACCTAAAGTAAGTCAAATGAGAAAAAGAAAGGAAAAATATACTAGTAATTTATTCCTGGATCCAAAGCTTTTCTTTTGTTAGGATTTCCTGGTGTAGCGCTGGGATAACGTGCTAGAGAAAGCGTGATATCAGAAGTTTTTGTTTATATCTAGTTGATAATTTTGCTGCTAAAAGGACAAAAGTGATTAACTAAATTGCAAATGTAGATCCTTCATAGTGAAGTACTGCCAAAGTGGGAGAAAGCTGGAAAAATACGAGATAATAATTTATGAAAAACAAAAGGAAGAAAAACAAATAAAGAACCACTAATAGGTGCAAAAGTTAGGAAATATTAACTGCTACGAAGTCTTGATAAAACTTTGCAAAAAGAAATCCCTTGGAAGTATATTATTCCAATAAAATAAGAGAAGGAAATTAACATGGATATGCCACAGAACACATAACATAAAATTCTCTTGTAATTGCTAAAAGATTGTTAGGAGTGTGTATCATCTCGCATCATATCACTGGACCAGTGAAATCTTTCTTAGGGTATTAGGGCCGTTCTACAAATATCCGTTTAAGCTTGCCTACAGTTACTCTCCAAATAAACTTTTTTAGACAGCCTTAAACTAGAATTCCTGGCACTAGCGCAATAATCTTCATTGTGACCAACTTTGATTTTGAAACCAAAATCACATGGCAATTACTCTTTGTGTTTGCACGCGTTTAATGGCTCGATTCGGTATGCTTAGGTGTTATTTTTCATTATGTCTTCTTACTTGATTAATATGTCATGGCGCTCGTATTATCTGTTCGCAATACAAATCGCCATACTTCAATTTATCTTAATTCATTGTAGAGTTAACCTATTCGTCATATTGGCAGCCTTTTTTTTATCTAAAATGTTACTCCTTTATCTAACGTACATATAGATTAAATGGTGGAAATTAATTCAGTAGAAACTGAAATGGAAGTCAAATTACAGAAGCAGCAGAAAGAATGACACTAAAGGCACTTGGTCCCCCTCCAAAAAATCCGGAAAGCAATATGCTATAGCATTTAATCACTTCATTGCCTGGTGGAAGGCAAAACATGGTGAAAATGATTTTACTGAAAATGACTGGTAGCGAATCAACAAAACATCAAAATATCTAACATCTCGATTTTTAACGCCATTTCTCTTGTTTAAAGAAGGCGTTCTAAACGTGATCTGATAGTTTCAGGAATCAATATAATATTTATATTTTACAAATTCGAGTGATGTATAAAAAATAGTATATGCCACACGTGTTGAAAGTGGTTTTACTTTGCTTGTAGAATTGCGAAACTCGGCCTACGGCTTTCGTTTTGCAGAAACTTTTCTACTCGCAAAATAAAACCTTACCTTTACTCCTGGTATCATAATCTATTATTTCTGACCGATAAACAACGCTTTCCTTCCACAATCACACGACTTCCTCTGGATAACAATCCTGTAAGATAACTTGTGAAGTATTAAACTTGCTATTCTGAATTCGACGGAAACGCCAGTATTGAGGAATTCGTAAACTGGAAAACAAACGAGATTGCCTTGCTATGCAGACAACAACAGGCAAAATGAATTAAGTGTTTATCACGCGATTTCTTTTGCTTTCGTTTTAGAATAACATGGAAGTGATGAGGTGGAGTAGGGCTCAAAACTTCACTCATGTCAACTGCGAAAGACTTAAACTTCGTAGAAACATGCGACTGCACGAGAATAAAATGTCTGATGTAACCTGGAGGGGTGAAAAAATGCTGAGACAATCACGTCATACTTCACATAACCTTATCTCTACGTTGATGGTTACTTCATGTTGTATTTCTCATTTCCCTATGCGCCTTAATCTCTATTATAATAATATTATAAAAAAGAGAAAATTAGAATGTATGCGTATGTGGATTAATCTTAAACCTTACAATCGATTTTGATCATTCTTTTACCATTGAAAAGCCCGTCGTTGTGACATAAGAACTATACAACACCTTATAATTTCAATTCATAAATCACTAAAATACTAATAAGGGTTTGCAAAGCCTGTGTATTAATACGAATACATTGGAGTCATAAAAGAACACAACTTGCAAAGTCAGTCGGGGGAGAGGTTAAGAAAGTCAGACGTTACACTTACGTGGATATCGGGATTTTTCATCCATTATTAGGAATATCTGGGCGGTACGAAATTACAGTTATAAGGTGTAAATTGGACGATTAACCAGAAAATCCTCTGGATAACTGTATAATGATTTAATACAGAACGACGGGAGGTATATGAAATTAAAGCGTAATTAGAGTTTAAAAAGCTACCCGTAAAACAGGCATCTAATGCAGCTAGTCTTTTATAAAAGCAAGAATATAAATTTCATCTTCATCCAATGTTTGGAAATGTTTTCTCTCTCTTATTTCCTTAGATTTCCTCGTCGTCCGACAAATACAACTCTGCTATAGTTACTACTGCTAGTTATAAGAATTACAGTGAGCGTGAAAACTTTTTTGTCGGATGATGGACGTATCGGTTACTCCAACTAGCTGAAAACTTATCAGCAAAGACGTTTTTCGAGTAGTACTCCAAAGATTGTAGAGCCCGTAAATTCAGTAAATAGCTTTATTACCTATATAATAACTCGCTAGTTTATCGGCAGAATCTAGAAGCGGCCCTTAAGAAGATAAGTGGACAAGTAAGGAAACGATTGAAATGTAAAAGCTAAAGAACGAAGAAAGAAAAGTTCAACGTACATTTTCAAGACTGATCACTGTAAGCTACATAAAGAAACATTGACGAACCCTGAAACTGTTAAAAATCCTATGCAGGCAACGACAGAAGAGGCAGTAGGATATGGAGTATTCAGGGTGGACCGTTTAAATTGTGACCAAAATATCACCAAAACTAAGTGTTGTAGAAAGAAATGTCTTTAATAAAAGTTGCCTGATATAATTGTTACTCTTTATTTTACGTCGCTTTAACTACAGGGTTATATCGCGACGGATCTGTTTAGTGGATTATCTTAGATCGAGGTGTGGCGGACAGTTAGCCTTCTAGGTCTCATCCGCTCCGTCGTGTCCACAGAGACCCTAGCACATACCAACTGGATCTTCTGCTTCGTGCCGTGCAGATGGCTTAAGGGTGCCGTACAGTCTACTACTTTCATATAGAAAGGCGGACAGTTAGCCTTCTACGTCTCATGCCTGTAACCATGCCATCTTGCTTCGTCATGTGTCCACAGAGACCCTAGCACATACCAACTGGATGTTCTGCTTCGTGCAGTGCAGATGGCATTAGGGTGCCCTCCAGTCTACCTGCTTTCATTGTCTGTGGATAGATGGCACAAAATTCGCTATTACCACCTGTTTTTCATTTTTACTGTTTTAGACTTAAGGTGGAACTTTGGATCGTGGTATTAAACATCCAGTCCCTTATTTACCTTAGCGGCTGAGGGAAACCACGAAAAAACCTCAGTCAGATTGGTCGGTCCAGGAGATTTGAACCCGGAATCTCCCAAATGCTGGCCACAGACGTTCCGCCTGTGCCATCCCGCTCGGTTGCTTGATATTATAGGGCAAAGTGAAAGCCATTAGTCGAGTTTTATTTGGAGGACGTTGCGATGGTCATTTTAGGGTCAATTAAAGTTGACCCTAATTGTACGTTCCCATTTTCAAAAATTGAATTAACTCTAAAATGGCCATCATAACGTCCTCCAAGCAAAACACGACTAACGATATTTACTTACCCCCATAATATCAAGCAAATTTTATTCAAGACATTTCTTTTTACAATCTTTAGTTTTGGAGATATTGTGCAGTCTGAATTTAAATGGTCCACCCTGTATAATATTGTGACATTCATAATTAATTCCCATTATTTGTCTCGATTGTTTAAAGCTATTGTTTATAGTCATTGTTGTGGGACTGAGAATTGCGGGCAATATGTTTTACAGGGATTTGTTAATGTCGAGAAGCTTCTTTAATTTTACGTTGTACGCATCCGCGGTGCTAATGACGCTATATTTGTCGTGGAGGCGCGAGCAGTTGGCAATTGAACCTGGGCGTGTGAAGACGCAGCAGTGGGCTCTTCCGGCTTGCAAGGCAAGGTGACGGCCATGGCTGGGTTGGGTCAGGTGGAACCTTCCTACCTTATTGTATAAAAATGTAAGGTGAGTTTCCCTCTAATAAATGTTCCATGAGTGGGTGTTTGAGTTGATCTATCGCTTTTATGCTTCCTTATGTGTGAACCCTGAATTTAAGCTATCTTTCTTTTCATTCTTCCGTCTCAGATTCATCTCATGCCAAGCGAGGGTAATCATTGAGCTAAGATTTAACTTTCTATTTTTTAAGTGAAATGTTAGGAGTGGGTATTTACCGGTTTCATCAGTTCCTGATTCGAGTTCGGTCGTGGCAGTAGAAGATGGCTCCAGAGTTCACGACATGTCGCCTTCTTAGCGAAGGCTTCGCCCCTTCCCCCATTTTACTTGTAGCATAACTAAACAATAAAATTCGTTTGGAGAAATTGGAAGAAAGAGCATGAAGAAGGTCGGGAGACTAATCTACAAACTAAAAAGGCCAAACAGTTAAGGCTAAAGAAGCATGGTAAAAAGGCAGAGTGAAGCACTCGTTGAGACTCCAGGGAAAAATGCATATAATTTACAATGTAATGTAAACCAAAAATATTTGGTCTCGCAAAGGACAACTAAGCTTCATTGCGATTAACAGAAGGAGAAAACAACAATGAAATAACTGAAATACAAGAAGTATACAAAAGATGAACTATATATGTTTGTAGAAGAATTAATGCCAATCACCTGGATAGCAAACATGAAACAGGCCATTTACCAGAGAAACCCGAATGAAAGTTAAATGTGTAGAGCTTAAAATGTTAAAAATTGCATAGCTCCTGGCCCATGTGCACTAAAAATAGGACTTTATAAGTGAACAAGCCTAGCGTTTATAGTCAAATAAGTTGGACAAATCCTGAAAGTAATATTATGTTCCGAACTCTTGATAAACGCCCCCAATAATATCACCTATTACAAAAATATGCAGAAATTATTCTCAAATTACATACACATACTAAACAGGGTTCAAAACCTGTAAGCCAAGGTTTGAACCAAATATTAAGGAAATTAGCTGCTTTCATCCAAATTCAACAGGAATATGGCTTCAAGAAAAGAAAATCAGTTATAGATAACTTATTTTGAGGTTGTAATAATCGCTAATAAATGCACATTTAACGCTGAAATGCATATAGCGTAATTTATTTCGAGTTACTTTCAAGAAATTTCGACTCATTCTTAAGAAACAAGGTTCCTCCAGATATCTGATACATACAATAAACTATATGTGTGTGTGTGTGTGTGTGTGTACTAAAAACTCAATCTGATTTGTTCATTTACATGGCTTTTTCTACGCACTATCATTTATTTTTGTATAACCTCTAAAAACTATCCTTAAAAGGCTTATTTTACAATATATTTCAGTTAAGCCAGATAAATCTTTGGAGATGTAGTAAGCTTATCGTTAAAAGATTATGGTTTCATATCGAGTTGCATTAAAAATGTCAGCTCGTACTATAGCACTTTGCTATGTTAGCCACAAGCATAAGCTTAGAAAATAGACCCCATAGGCAACTCAGTTACACATTCCGCTGTGGGTAAAAGGTGGGGATACAGGAAATCGGAGCGATATTCAAATGTTTGTAACTGGCTCCTATAAACTCGGCTTGAAATTCCATACTATTTCCATAACATCGCGAGAAACAGTTGAATAGGAACATCACTTCAAAAACTGACAGAAATATTGAAAAGGTCGTACAAATAACAGTGTGTATATTTATAATACCTGATGCCACAAACAAATTATTTGAAATCAATTGTGTGTTTTTAAGGGATCTACGGTTTTTGCAAGCTTATTTTATATATCTTGTGGTTTGGCAGTTATACAAAATTACACAATTCAGAGCTATTCCCAGAAAATGAAAAAAATATATGTTATATATCGTATAAATAGACAAATTTCCTTATAAACTGCAGTTTGGGTTAGAAGGATTTTCCTGAAAATTCCCATGTTGCACGTTTGGAAGATACTGATCTTAAGTATATATTCTTGTTTTAATCCCACATTTTTTTTTCGAGCGCGATGACACTTTTTCTAAAAATGATTTGGGGGGATTTAGAACAAGTTTTCCGGTGAAATCTGGTTATCGCATTTTAGTGTAGAATATGATACTGCCTCTACCTACTAGATACGTGGCATATAAAGTAAAAATATTACAAATGTATATGCATTTAAAGCTGTTACACAATATAAACATTATAAAGTTGTGAAGATATGGGGGGAGTAGTTTATCACCCATTGATTTAATGTCTACATTGAGGATAAGAGCACGAATAACTTCAATTTGTTCTTGAATAACATACAGGTACGTCTTCAAGCACATTAAAATATGAAAGTTAAACAACAAATCAAGAGTGCCAAGAACGTTTTCCATTTGCTGGGAAACATAAGTAATAAGAAATGGCAGAGGAACGTATTAAATTATCTAGTCCTAAGACGAAAACAAGGGCTATAACCATTTGTAAAATTTCTAAAACCCATAACTTTAAGTCAATTCGTTTGTAAGTTTAATACAGCACTCAGGTTTAATGTATGATATTTTCACAAAATTTCACACATAGTTTTAAATAAGCTACAGATATATTAATTTTCATTATTATTATCTTCCTTTTTACTCTTTTGAAAACTTTTTCACACGATATAGTTATTTAAAAACATAATACGTCATAATTAAGCTCTTTATGACTATATTAATACATCTCAGACATAAATTGTTAGTTATTCTACACGTTTGGGTAGAAATATTTGTTAAAACTATTATAACTATCAAAATGTATTGTAGTTGCGTTATGACTTTAATGTTAAAACGACAATAATAAATTTAAAAAAATGTTAAATATGAGCTTTCAATTTACAAAGTATGCTTATTATTGTATAATAACGTCATAACTAGGCATGTTCACAAACATTCATTTCATCATTATCCCATTTTGTTATTCAAAAGGAGGTGTTCAAAATGGCATTCATTTATATCGAAAAATAATATGATGTGGAACAATATGAAAATGTCCCGAGAGACATTTGTGAAAGAGGACTTAAAATGATGACGGCAAAATACCATTGTTTCTGACTTTAAGCTGTTTAAAAAGTATTTAATATGTGTACAGGCCCTCCTTTATTTTTTCGGCTCCTCTGCACCAAATTTTAGTATTTGAAGATTCCTGAGGCCTCTTGAATGATTTGTCTACTTTGATGTAGGCAAACCTTGTCGTTTTACTACACTTTTATAGGAAGCAAGGCTTACAGGTAGGCATTTAAATCCATATATCACATAATTTAAAACGACTTACAGCTATAAAACCTATATAGGGCTAAAGTAGGTTTGTAGGGTTTAATAGCACTAAAATCCATATCTATGAATATTGATATTTCTTGGCACTAAACGAGCTGATGCCGCAATAGCCTTACATTTGGGAGGTTCGGGTTCAAAACCCCGCGGCCGACAAATCTGGCCGAAGGTTTTTGCGAGTTTCATCGATCGCTAGGTGAAGTCTGGGTTATATAATCTGATCCGTGAATTTTTCCATCGTTTCTTTCATCACATTTCAGTTCTTTCTTCTTTACCGCCTTACAGCAATGGACTGATCACCTATCCCGGTTTTGCTGTGATCCAAAGTCTCCTTGCTCCTCGACAGGCTACTGACCCAAGGCATTGGCTTGTAAGTCGTGGAGGATGTAAGTCCTACAAAGAGGAGCGTAATCCGTTAAATAATAAGATAATTGTTGGCCCTTTTTCACATATGGATACGCTTAAGAGCATTATTCTAAACAAGAATAATTTTCAATAATAAATTAGTTGTACCTATGTCTGCGTACTGCCTTCCAGGCTCGAGGCCCGAGATTGAATCTCGAGATGCCTGGGTAAGGTTTCTCTGGTATTTTTCTCACCCCCATTACACATTAGCGATAACTAACCTCAGTGCACTCCGTGCTCACTTGAATCATTTCATCCGTTGATTCACTGTCTTTGCATACCAGGGTGTTAAAGGCACGCTAAATCCTAAACGTTTAAAACAAAACTCATTCAGGAAGCGTCATTATACCTAAAGAAACTTCATAACTATATCTGCAATACTTTACAGTTCTGAAAATGGCTACTAAAAGAAAATTTTCGCATAATTGCAGAAATGAAATACGTAAAAAGGAAAGTCTGTACAAAACTTGATAAAGCATGTAGTAGAAGAAAATGAGCAATTGCAAGTAAACTCAGTTTGTGAAGACATTGATAACCAAATACATAAATATGGAGAACATGGGAAGAGTAAGGATAGGTGATTGCCATAAATAGACAACGAGTACATGCCATGAAGAAGGAGATACCCTGGGTGTTCTGAGGGGACAATGCAGTACCTATCCGAACCCGGTACAGGGTTTCTTTGTCTAACAACCCTGTATCATCAGGATATCATCATCGCCATCGTTATATTTTTACTTTCTCTACTACGTATAGTAAGTAGGGGAAGTATTGCATTCCACCCAAAAATTCGATACCGAGATTTCACTGGAAATACATGTTTTGAGACCCACTGAATCCAAAAAAAGCATTTTTGGAAACATGTCCGTGTGTGTGTCTGTGTGTGTGTCTGTGTGTGTGTGTCTGTGTGTGTGTCTGTGTGTCTGTGAACAGCATAACTCAAAAACGAACAGTCGGATAAACACCAAACTTGGTATTTAGGTTCAGTATCTTCCAGAGATGCGACACGAAGGTTTTCAAGAAAATCCCCCCACCCCAGACTACCCTTTACATGGAACATTTTTCGAAAATTTTAATTTTCTCAAAAATGGCTCTAACGATTTTGATTAAAATATCATATGTTTAAGATACTGTCATGAGAAATGAAATGTATATCTCGAATTTTCTGGGAATGTCTCCAAAAGTATTCTTTATTGTGAACGACTTTTGCATAACTGGTAAACCGTAAGAGATAGACAGAATTTTACTTCACAAAAAATGTAGATCACGTTAAAATACACAACTTATGTCATATACATTTTTTTTGTTGAGTGAACCGTTTTCGAGATATTGCTTGTGATTTTCTTAAATTTTTCAATACTTATACTTTTTCTCAAATTCGTTATTCATTTTTTTTATGTCCTGGACATGCAAAGAGAATGAAATGCGCCACATAGCAACCAGCTTAAAATATTTGACTATCGCTTAAAAGCTACCATATTCCCCTTGCATCTACAAGAAAATTACCAATAAGATTGACATCTCGATATCTCGATTAACATGAAGCATATGGAGAATAGGCGTTTGTAAAATTAGATTGTACAAGAGTAGAGAAAGTCATGTGAGTGTAACACATCAGATTTTTTAAGTTGAAGAGCCTGAGCGGGAAAAATAAGAGTTGATCATCTCGCGCTGACCAATTGAGAGAATGCTTGGATCTGTGAAAGGCGAACGGTGTGAGACTTAAGGACACACTTACATCTGTGAAAATAAGACAATACTTGTCAAAATTAATAATCATGGATTTTTAACCTTCTACTATGCAACTTATACGCGTATAAGCTTTTAAAGCATGTCATATAGCGATTTAAATGTCTATCTGTAAGCCTAAATTCCGATAAAATTATAATAAGAACCATAAGTTTTGCCTATATTAAAGTGAACAAACCGTGTAAGAGAGACCTCAGGAGTCTTCAAACGCTAAATTAGCCGTAGAGTAGCAGGGAAAAAAATAAACAAACGAAGGCCCGCATATGCAATAGCTTCTTTTAAGCACATAAGTCAGAAACAGTGTTATTTTGGCCTCGTAACTTTTAAACTCTTTTTTCTCACTCATTTGTCGGTGAATTCATTCATTCATTCATTATCTGTTTACCCTCTTCTTATGTAGGACTTACACCCCCAGGACTTACAAGCGGGTGCCTGGGGTCAGAGGCCCGTCGAGGAGCAGACACTCATGGATCAGACAGAGCATCCAGGATGGGTGATCAGCCCGATGCCTGGTATGGGATGAAGGAAGTAGATGAAACGAAATGTTGGTGAAATGGATGAAAGGAAAGGTGATGATGGAGCAGTTGGTGGAATGAATGGCGGGGGAAACCGGAGAACCCGGAGAAAACCAGCCCAGACGCCGCTTCGTCTATCATACTTAGATGTAATGAGATTAAACAATAATACTCATACGGTGTAAATTTTTAAGCAAAAAATGTTAAGTCTCGAGTTTAACATTTACTTTCCCCCAAACTAGTATGATGATTATAATTTAGTCTCTACAGCTATTAACATATATTAAAATTTAAATTTAAAATGTTTTCAAAACAATTGCATCGTGTGTAAACATTTTTAAAACACACAAAAGAATTGTATATATATGGAACTAATTGCATGAAATTTAGTGTGCGCATTATAAATTAAACCCTAATTGTCATAAATGTTTAAATGAATCGAACTGAAATTGTGGACTTTAGAAATTTTACGGTGGGTACCGTTAATACGGGTGTTATTTTTCGAAGAAAGATATCCACAATTGCAATGATTTCAGAACTTTAGAATCATTTCTAGTTAGACTCAGACTCAGTGAAAATGGGGAATCGATAACTCGCTCGAAGTAGGAAGGAAAACTAGTAGAACAACAACAGTTGGTTTTAAAAGAGGTATAACTGCAATAACTATCTGAATCCTACAAAAAAGACGAATTTTAGTTAAACAAAGTTAAAGAAACGTGTGTGGCATTTGCAGATCTAGAAAAAGCCATCAGTTTTGAGGAAACTTATAGGGCCTCTCAAGAAAATTGGTGTGGACTGAAAGGGTAGAACATGTCAGGGTAGAATATGTGTCAAAGAGAATAAAATGGAGAGAGGCGTACAACAACACTGTTAGTTGTCACCCATTTGGTTAGGCATCTACTTGGGAAATTGGCGAACTGTTTCAAGAAGAAGGAAGGAGTGGAAGTACGAGGAAGAAGAACAGAATACGTAAGCTTTATTGATGCTATAGCACTACTAGAAGAGGAGTATTCTAAGAGACTACTTAATGGAGATAAATAACAACTGTGAGAAGTTCAAGGTGCAGATAATGCAATACAGGTTTCGTATTATCTGGAACTTTCAAGAAAGAACTAAGTAAGAGATTCCAGAAATGCTTTGTATGGAAGTGTAGTATCATGTAGTGCCAACTTAAAATGTTATAGCCGAAAAGCAGCTGTATTTTGCTGCCATGGACATTAAACTTAAGTACCGCAGGTGGAAGAAAATGTGAAGTGCCAGTAACACTTTATGGATAGTAAGATGGATGGGGTATGTGTGTGTGCACTAGCTGTAATAAATTATTTCCTTATGGCCTAAACAGTCTTCTCTATTATACCAGGTGAGTCAGCTGCCCCTAGTTATTCGTAGCTATGCAACCCCCAGTTTATAGTCTAATTTGAAAACATTGACCGTTTTACCAAACAATCTGTTATTGTAGCTCTGCCCTTCTATTTGGTACTATACGCAATCCCCATTAATGATTAAAGGCCTGAATGAGAAACAAAGAGCTGCGAAAGCCTTAAAAAGTCGGCGTTTCATGGATATAATGCTTGCAAGGAGATAGAGGAACGTTTTCCCGAAGAGTGGAATAAACTACGTGGGTTCATGCCGAGTTGTTTTAGCTGCCGGAATGTGGTGAAGCAAAGGTTAGTTTTGGAAGTTCGAGTCTGATACAAACATAAAATTGTTTGGTTCTTTTTTTTCTCCTTGTTTTTATTTTCTGTATTTTTGGTAGTTTTAATTCAAACAAATAAACTGCGTCAGTGATTAAAATTGCTGCGTGATCTGAATTACGCCATAGTTTGTGAAATAAGAGAAATTATCTACCTAATACTTGGCATTTTTTGACAAGGCTGTACATTGACTAACGGCTTAAATCCAATTGGTCGCACTGCGTAGATCTGCCATTTTGTTTTCAAATGGTTTTGGCAACCGATGCATGTGATAAGTTGTTCCTTCAGGGGCGTTTTCAAAGGGGTGCATTGATGCGTGGTAAAGAATAAAAGTTTGTAACATTGGTTAAAATTGCTACTGCAGCTCTTAGTGTCAGAGTGGGAAGTTTTTTGTATCGACATACATAGCGATTGCATTCTGTTCTGTAAAACACTTATGCACTGAGTTATGTATCCCTCCTCTATAAAGTGTTACGTAAATCAGCCATTAGAATGCATTCAAGAAAGGCGTATGTCACATATGTCGCTTAGCACGTTGCATAAATTAAAAAATAAATAGGCGCAGCTGACTCACTTGATATAATTAAAATATCTCTTTTATGCATAAAACAAATCACTTGAATTATGTTCACCTAAGTTTTGAAGCAAAACTCCAGCTCTCTAATCTGGATAACTATGCTTGTACACTTCCAACGTTTACTTTAGACTAGCAGTGTTATTACTCATGCTTTACAACTAGTAGTTCTAGGGTTTTGCTTTTGAATAAGACCGATAGGTTGTATTATACAATATTTAGTATTATTCCTCTAATGACATTAAAGCAAATGAGTGTTTATGGAACCAACCTTAGGTAAGATAAGTTCTTTATTTCATCATTTGGACCATTGCACATTTTTTTAGTACGTACGCGACAAGTGTCACTTCTTTGAGGATTGTCGGTAAGTTATTACCTACAAGTCCAGGTCCCGTGAAATCATTTTAAGATTTCAATGCTTCCCACTATTACTCGGCTAATGGTTCATGGAAAACAAATGCTTACGATGTCAGTGAGTTTGCCATAGCGGCAGTTGAATAATTTTGTGGGAATCTTAAGGGATTTTTAAGTAAGGTAAGTCATTCTTCCTTAGATACACAATAAGTTATTGCTGTGAAAAATTAAAAGCCTGCAGCACAATGCAGCACTATTGAGTGGCTGTTTCTAAAGGAGCCTCTAAGTAAGAACTTTAGGCTGATACAAATTAATTTCCTTTCTACTCTGAGGAATGTAGAACACATGTTTCTTTGCTACAACAGTGGCAAAACCTACATATGTATTAATTCATCTACCGGTGTTTCTACCTATTCCCATGAGCCTCTGATGTTCCGCCAAATCGCTCACGTCTTGAGAGGGGGTTTGCCCGCCAGACTGTTAGGAGCCGCCCTGATAGGGTGGGGCCCCTGGAATGGGGTCACCGACCTGGTTTCGGAGAATCTGCTCTGCCCAAAAGCTACATTAGTGTTCCGCATTAGGTTCCCAAAGGCTTTGGACCGGAACGCGGGATGATTGGGGGGGTGAAAGGGAATCCACAACCAAACATACTGGACAAACTACCTCTACTTTCTCCTCAATAATGTCCTTTCTTCACAGTTTCCGAAAGATACACAAAATTAACACATGCTCATTCCATAATTACATAAAAAAGATGCCTTAGGATAATGTTTCAGCTAAAAGCGCACCAGCAACATCTCTTAAAATCGCTATTGTAAATAATATTCTATTGAACTAGGGACACTCGCTCTTCTATGCATATATATGCTTAAATTGCTTATTATATATTAAGAGGAATCTACAATATTATAAATTGCATGCAACTATTCACAATTATCCGACAAGAAGTAATAATAGTATTTTCTTAAGCAAATGTAAATATATTAAAACACAAAATCGTTGGCAGTAACCATCTATCCATCCTATCTAATCTATCTATGCTGTAATAATGGATGAAAGAGTTAACAACTTAGTTCCAATATTAGCATCTGGATATTTAGTTACTTATACAACAAAGTTTACGCTTAACACTTTTGTGTTTACGCAGTGTTTACTGGCAGAAAAATAAGACAATAAACTTAAGTTATTGATAGTAATCGAAAATACACGTTCAGAGCCATGCTAAAAAAGGTTCTGACTCCCTGTTTCTGTCTCGAAGTTTTAGCCTGAAAAACGTTAGAACGGAGAAATAGTGGCGCATATGTAGGGCAGAATAATACAAAATGATATATCATGGAAAATGACACACATACTCTTCTGATATTTTATGACTTAGCAAATTCTGCGCCTCCTAAAATTCCAGGCTTACCTTTACGCTTACCGCTAACCTCAAATTATATAGTTAATCTTTTTGGATATGGATCTTTGTTACTAAGGTTGTCAGCAACTAATAATTTGCCTATCTTTATGTTGTATCCATAATATATCGCATTGACTTCTCATAACTGCTAGCCTTATTTTGCTTTCTAGTATACGTAGGGTAATTCTGCTTAACAATAACTCTTCTTATTCTTCCTACAAGGATAAGGTTGTGAAAACCTATCCGATTTCAGTCCCATCGTATCCTTTGTCAATCGATAAATCGTTTGCCTTTTGTAATGTATAACATTGGACTGCAGGTAAAACCGCTTCGGTTCTTTTTATGAAAATAAGGTTTCCAGTATAATCTGTAAGTCTTCAGTACTAAAATATTAGAATATGTTTAACGTATGTTTCATCTTGTGCGTGTGTGCGTTTTCCATCTGAATATAAAAGTCTTAATTCCAAAGCTTTAAACAGGACTCGCCATATGTTCATTGGCAGCATTCATCATATTCGCGTGCGGGAGATACCGATCAAAGGAGAGGCTTCCGAAAGCGTGTTATTAAAAGTTATCGTTGAGAAAGAACACTCATGGAACAATCTTAAGCATTTAATTGCCATTTTGCAAATCGGCTATAATTCCCAACAGTCTATTCCTCTAACCTGCTACGAATAGCGTTCTCCTCAAATCAGTATTACGCCTTACTTTTGCTACTGATACACAGATACACTGAAATTAGTGGAGTACCTAATTGTGTATTTCAAAACCGTAAACAACAAATGATGGTTCATTAACCCCATATGAATATTAAGCCTTGCTACTGCCGTTATTATAAGCCCAAATAAGAGAGATGTTGAAAAAATAGGGATTATCATAAATAGGCAATTGTGTGTACCAAAACCTATATTTAGTTGATGTATTTATTAATATAAACATGATTTTTACTCCTTTGTTTATTTTAAACTTAGTTTATAGGGTTATAATCAAGCTTGTGTTTTTGCGCTTTGTTTATGAATTAAATATTTGATAATTATGTGCATATATGTTTTCTCGTTACAAAGTTACTACAGAACGTATGTGGCTCGTTTTATGGTTAATTGGTCCGTATTTCAAGCACAGATGTGTTATTATTTAAGCTGTATATATTATTAATTTACTGGAAATGTTTAAATAATGAACAAAAGGAATCAATATAATAGCATTTCCCGTTCTATGTCACTTGAAGAGCTTGCACACTAGTGTGCGCCATATCATATGCAAGTTAAATATAATTTGTTTATATTGTCTAACCATAGCGCTGATAATTCGAAAATGTTTTGAAGTGAAACAAACGAGCTCGCACTTATATGGCCACCCTTACCAGAGAGCGTAATCCTGGTCGGGTGTAATGGCCATTTTTATGTCGGTATTGTCTTATATCCCGCATTGGACTTTATGTCGTGTCCTTACGGATTATGAGAAACAAATTTCGGAGCTGAGTGGATATATAAAATTCCTTACCAGTATGCATTATTTCTGACTGCATGTTAATAGTTTAAAGGTTATTTAAACCCATCTCTGTACCACCCACCAAAACTACTGAGATCTTGGATTACAAAGAAACAGAATAGGGTGTTTCACAGATGGCGAGTACCTAAATGTTGAAACATATTATTTAAAATTCCCTTGTGGTATAACTAATGAAGTAGACACCGTTTAGTTCATCATCACTATCATCATCGTTTCCTAATCGTCATGGATATATTCCTATTCCTTTGAACATTTCATTCTTGGCCTACTCGAACTGTTTTTCAAACCTACACCTTTGCTACACCTTTCGCGCTCTAACTGTCCAGGATCATATTCTACATAAATTAGAATAGAACCAGTGGGACATTTACCTTTAAAGTGAAAACCTTCTGCTGTTGTACCGTAAAAAGTTACCCATCAAAAGGCGAGAATCGCATTGCACTTTTTGTCAAAGCACTTTGCAGCCCGCAACTGATATTTAAACACATGCCGAATGAAGCGGTCGAAGGCCAGACTATATTTCTTAAAATGGAAGGTTTGGGTGCAGCCGAATAGTTTAGTTTTTGTAATCATTGATATGAAAGGGCGTAGTACTTAAAACGTATAGTTATAAAGTTATTCTAGAAAAGAGTTTTTACTGCTAACATAAAATAAATCTGAATTTTGACAAATTACACAGTTTCCTATGGCGCAATGTTATCATAATACCCCTAATTTCTGTTGCATTATAAACTATTTTAAACAGTATAAAAATATTATTCCTTGTCAAAATTAATTATTCTTGACATTAATTATTCAATTCCTGAGGGATTGTGAGAATAAGAAAAAGAAAAAAGTGGGGATTTGTGGTCCATGTTGCCTGCACTCGATAACAGTGATCAAGCCTTTTAGCTCCTGCCAACATATCCATTGTATCGTAGTAACAAGCTCCTTAACTTTTATTAGATTTCATAAATCAGTCTAGACCTTTAGAAACTTAATGAAATATGTTCGAAATCTGAGCATCCAGTCCTAATTCCAAACTACTTGTCTGAGACCTCTCTACGCTCTCTGTAATTATTGCGTTAGAGGCCGTTAAACACCTTGTAGAGGGCTCCAGAATCGGTGTATATTCTCTCAAACTTTATTATTGTGTCCTTGTTAAGAGCATCTTACAAGGGCTGCAAAGCATAGCGGAAATAGTTCTAATTACTTTCCCAACAAGAGAAATTTTCCTTCATCATATGTGAACATTAAAACCTCTGCCGGTATCATCAGAATGTGTACCATTGCAGATTATGTGGTCGTATGACTGCGTGGGGCGTTATTACAATGAAAATTATCTCCTCACAGGGCCTATTCTGCCCCACTAAACACGCAGTGGTACTATCTGCAATGCTGCTCCTTTACATAGGATGGCTACACCTTCTCGTATACACTTTATATTCTTTTTATTTATTAATCTTCACTTACAAGAATTATGCCTATTGGCCTGTTCCGTCTTCAAAGTTTTTTTCCCTTCTATCCAACGTAATCTTGCTCTTTCAACATTTCTCTTCCCTACTGAGGCATAGTTGAATATTTGTTTAGACAACTTACTGTCTTTAATTCTTGTTATACGTTTGTAACAATCTTGTTTTTGTTTAATTCTACATGCAAGGTTGAAAATATCTAATTTTTGTAGAACGTTCTCTTTTTTTGATGATCCAAAGGAGTTCTGAGGACAGTTTCATTTGCGCAATACTCTAAAACAAGCAAAGTTGTATTTTTCAATTGATCTGAGTATATAAATGCTACTGTATAATTAATCTAAAATAAGTACAGTA
Source organism: Deroplatys truncata (assembly GCA_030765065.1). NCBI lineage: Eukaryota > Metazoa > Arthropoda > Insecta > Mantodea > Mantidae > Deroplatys > Deroplatys truncata. Next base: position 181,838,644 of record CM060981.1, read on the forward strand.
TTTAAAAATCTGTTAAAATAAGTAAAAGTGGTACGTTCTTGATGAAACCTCCATAAGTTGTAACCATAATTTTGTTTAGAAAAAAATAAAACTTCACAAACAGCTTTGCGAAACGAAAGTGATAACTTATCGTGAGATTTAATTTAATGGTCCGTACTAAACATAAATAATTGAATAGCATCCACAGCGTCTCTTCACAGTGTGTCATTGAATCTAAAATCCGTAATTATCGCACTTGAAACTGTGTATTTATGCTGTGTTCTTTTTTGTTATTGTTGTAAATAAATACCTCAGTATCCTTGTGACAGTCCTTAAAATAATCCCCATTCACATGGCATATTTCAATTTCCCCAAATTTATCAGCTCCTTCTGTGTACTTTGTGCGTCAATTTGTTCTTATACTCCGCTACAGCGATATAAAATCTTCAAGGCGGAAAACAGATTTATCTTGTACTGTGCTACTGATGTATTGGACGTCCTACATCTTAAATAATACCCAAAGATATTACGGATAGTGAAATAAATACGCAAATGAGAATGAACCCCGAAATTTGAAACTGCCTGGCACTCATTGTATCCGCTTAACCAGGCAAATTGACTCGAATTCCGGATTTACAGATTAACCAAGCGCAGTTAAACGTAGATCTTGGGACGATTAACAAACGTTTCTGTAAACTTTTTGAAACTAAAGTACAAAATCAAATAAAAGATATATTTTACACGAAGGACAGTTATAGATGGGCTACAATCACTAGTCACTACTGCGATTATTAGTAGCACCAGTATCATGAATCATACCACCACCACCTACGAGTATTGTCATAATTATACCATAGCTCATCATCAGACAAGCACCAAGACATTACCACCACCGTTATCACTGAAGAGAAGAGTCTGTGCGGTTTGTCATCAGTTTGCACAGACGTCATACAGCCCAGTGTCTGTGTTGACTTCTGACGTACACAAACCACGCGAAGCGTACAGTCTGAAAATGAGAAATGCAACACTCCTTTAAGGTCTAGCAGATGACAATATACAAATATGAGGGGTATGTTGAAACATTAGTGAAGTTTGAAGGAACTTTGCCTTTGTAATTCATCCATAGCTTCAGACCCATCACAAACCGAATTACACTACACTACTATAAACATTCTTAAATTATCAAATGTCAAACTTTGTCGTCGGCATCTGATAATTTTGTAGTCTTAATCTTAATTGTAAAATAGCAGTTATTCTTCTGTAGAATTTTTAACCATTTATTCCTTATCCTTTTTGTGCAAGGTCCTGGAGGTCCTTTCTTGATATTTTTCTGATACCTCTTCTATTATTGTTATGTCCTTGCTGTCGAGTCAACGTGTATTTTGTGCGGCGCACAAAACCCTCATCTTTATCACCATATCACCACAGCATACCACCATACTATCATGGCCTCACAAGCATCGTCACATTACAACATTATCGCATCACGACCACTATCACTACATCACTACCAGTGCACCATCAACATTAAACTACTACTACTACTACTACTACTACTACTACTACTACTACTACTACTACTACTACTACTACTACTACTACTACTACTACTACTACTACTACTACTATTACACTACCACTATTACTTACCAGCACTAGGGCTTCCCCGTTACCACAATATCAACATACCATTACCATAAGATAAGCACCGTCACGCTATCGCGCCACCAACACACCACCAAAATCACTACATCGTCATCATTGTAACCATCATACTACCACGAAACCATTACCATCACATCACACTACCATACTACTACTATCAAATAGTACCATCACACTATCGCACACGACACGGGTAGTCGTGGTCATTAAGGCTTGCAATCGTGAACGGGAGATTCGCGGTTCAAATCCCGCAGGACCGCCATCTCTGACAGTGGCTTTTTCAGGTTTTCCTCGGTATTCATAATTGGCAAATGCTGGGGAGGTACCCTACACTTAAGTCTGGAATGTTTCCATCCCAAATGTCTTTCACAACTATCATTTTATTTCATGTATTATCGCCGTCGACCACCTGTGTTGACGTATGTAGTAAGAAAGGGCGTTAAACACTAATAAAAACACTAACGAACTATCACCACTATCATCACACCACTACTAGCACACATTCAACTCCAACCCACTACCACTACCATCACTTCACCACCAACAACAACAACACCACCACCACCGTAGCCTTCACCAGGCCCCTTTACTTCAATTACTACTGAACTTATCAACCACCATCACCACCACCGCCATCTCTTCACCGTACTGGAAATCTTTTATACTCATAAGGTATCCCTAAAATTAATCTAATATCAAATTTCATACAGTAAATTGTGTATTCTAAATAGCCTTAGAGCAGAAGTTCCATATTTATTAATGCTTGAAGCATAATACAGCAAAGCTAATCACCTCTGTCAACTCCTCAATCCATAACCATAAACTATCATAATACAAACATGTTCAACATTACTTATATAGTCAGTGCATAACAATTAAAACGACCAGTCTCTTAGATTTAAAGATTTGTTTAAGTGGCATATTCTCCGTTATTGTCTCTAGGATGAGCGTTTCACAAATTAAGCCGATTAGTCAAAGTGTTGCATTTTCATGCTTGCTACTTTGTCACAGGCTTCTTTATACTGCAGCAATTTATTCTTTTTAATATTCGAAAGCTCACCTTGTTTATTTAATTTCTATAACCCTAGTTATGGTCATATCGGAGCTTTCACTTTAGAAATTACTTACTGTGTGTGTTTTATTCTCTGATCTTTTTTTTCAATTAAATGTTACATTGAGCACACTCACATTCATACCTCCAAACTCTGAAGAAGATAGGAAATGATTCTAGATTTTAAAAGAACAAAAATAATCTCCGACACAGGCCGAAATCGAAACGGTGCCTCTGTTTCAGAAGCTGATCGCTCGATCACAGAGGCAAATCACCTGAATGTTTCTATACACTGGAAACCAGTTATTAGTGATGAGTGGTTTTAGTTTCAGGATGAAGGAGTACTTCCAAATAGTATATTATATCTCACTGGTAGTGTTCTGTGTTCTAATCTTCGTATAAATATTCCAGTACTAATGTGTAGGGAAAACAACAATTATGGTACCATCATGGTAGTGTGGGGTTAACGTGATATTAAAGGTATGAACAATAAAAAGTTAAAGAATTGCATTAGATCATCAACTGAGCTGCCACAAAACAAAACAAATATGATACTAATATCAGTTTCATATTAACCTTACTTGTTACAATTCTATATGACAATTTAGTTCTATATTAAATTTCAGGAGATTTTGTTGTTATATTTCCAGCATAGCGAATTTTTAGTACAGAAAATTCGTATTTATTTTTAACGTTGTTATTTGTGCAGAATTAATCCATATTCTTTGAAATATGTTTCTCAAAGTATTTCTGCAATTTATATTAACTTAATTACGAGACAGACCTTAGTGAAGAGCATTTGTTTTCGTTGTGGATAATAATGTAACAAATAGTTACAATAACGTGTTAAAATGTTCAACAAATTAATCATGAGGAGAACTACGATGGTAAACATTGCATTTGTTTTAAATATGGTAATGTGCATATACATAAAGGCTAGAAAAAACCAAACCAACAATTTAAATGCTGGTTCGTAATTATTATTGCAGTATTGCTCGCTCCTTTGCCAGTCTGGTAGGGTAATTTCGGGAATGATTCCTACGACTTTCTTGAATGTTTTACGTTAAATCTGAAACTTAAAACTGCGAATTTTTGTCGAAGTTTCAGCAATAGTCACAGAAAACTTTCTTTTCAAGACGTATGACCACAGCGACATCTATTGATTGAGATTATTGATACCTCCAAAAGCAGAAGTTTTTAAACCGTCCACCGAAGGAACAAGTTTGGCGTTGTGCTGCCATCTACAGATGAAAGCTTTAATGCAATGAGCGCAATTCTCGTGATCTGAACTACAACTTTCACACAGTTCAGGTTTACACCTGAAGGTGTCACTCGTGGTACATGCTAGTTTGGTTTCCGTGCACACTGGCCGAAACAAAAAAGGTTAAGTTCACATGTTCATTTTGAAGTGCTAAGGAGTGGTGTCTTCACGACAAATAATATTATTATACAGACGCATATGCTGATGTGGTTACCCGAATCAGCCATTCCTATGTCATCGTAATCGTATTATTATTATTATTATTATTATTATTATTATTATTATTATTATTATTATTATTATTATTATATTCCTGGATTCATTACTTTAATATGTCCCGAATGCCGGCAATCTTTTCCTAGGTCCTAGTACATGTCGTTTTCTTTCCGGACTGTAACTTATAGGTTCAAGTCTTTCATTATTCATCCTGCCTAGGTACATTCTGCCCTTAATATATCCGACTTTTTTGTTTTTGAGTTATGCTGTTAACAGCAGTCCTCTCTCTCTTTCTCTCATACCTACCATTCTTCTAGAAATGTTCTTTTTGGATTTCGGGGACCTCAAACATACATTTAAGTGAAATTTTGATATCGAATTTTTCATTTACGTGACTTAATATATGTATCACCGTTTAATTTTATGTAGCTTGTACAAATAATTCTTGCAAGAGCCTAATTTTCTATATACCTTTATATGTATTTCACATTAAGGTAATATTTTCAGAAGTCCATTATAAGTTCCGTCATAGGTGGAAGAAGGATGCAGGATGTTAAAGCGATAGTATAATTTTTAAAAATGTGTCGCTAATGCTGGCTTTGAAATACCAAACACTTTCCATGACATCCTGAGAAGCAAAAGTCTAAACATCAAAAAACGACTATCTTGGAAATGGCTGATGCTACAAAAATATTTGAATTAGTTTTAATTTGAATAAGAGATCTATGTACTTTTTTGTGTCATAAGCTTTAGTTATCCCTTATGGTTTGTTATTATGCAGGCTATTCCCAGAAAATTCTAGATGTATGTAAATATTTTAAACATATGGTATTTTTAATAAAAATTGTCAGATATATTTTTAAGAAGACAATAAATAACGATAATTTTTCCGTAGTTTGGAAATTCTATTTGCATCGTACCCTTATAAGATGCTGAGTTTAAATACGAACTTTGGTATTTATCCAAATCTTCGTTTTTGAGTTATGCTGTTTACAGATACTCATACAGACAAGCACACACACATGGATCATTTTCTAAAAATGCTTTTTCCTGATTCATGCAACCTCAAAACATGTACTTCCGTTCAAATGTACTTCCTCCATGTACTACGCCCTCTAAATTTTGCATCTCCATACACAAAACTATAAATCAATGAACCAGTATATACCTGTATGCAGAAATTACAACGTCCTTTAACAAAAAAAGAAATTTTCTCCTTCCCTAAAAGTGTGTTTTTTCTGAGCTTTTTTTCACTTTGTGAGTGTGAATAAAAATATTACCAAAAGAAGGCTGGAGTAAGCTCATTTCGACAATCTTTTGATTAATATTTCGGGTTTAGGTCATTAAATGTTATATATATTCATTCTGAGATAGCAGTTCTGTTGTAAATTTCTTTTTATGGTTGATAAGCTTTGTATGCACCAGTCTCAACATGCCTTTCTATGAACTAGCATAAGAAGTTCACTGCTGTGTTAATTGTTTGCTTTGATTTCCTAGTTTTGTTTATTTTGGAATCATTTTCAACATGTATATTTAATATATAGGAACTCCTTATAGCTAGTACAGGATGTTTCTCAATATTTGTTGATGAATGGGATGTCAAACATTAATTCCTGTGAAAACCTATAAGAATACATCTGAATCCTATCAACCAAAGAGCTCGAGTTGCCAACTTACCTTTCTCATATGGTTTCCTAAAGTAGAGGTAGTATTGCTTTCTAATCAAAATTTTAGACCGATGTTTCATTGTATATTGAGACTCCCTTATTCCAAAAACACATTTTATGATCCTCATTTGGACTTCGCAAAAATAGCAAATGTAATATAGAAGTTCAGTAATTTAAAAACTTCAAAGAGGAGATCTTTCAGAAAATTCGCCAACCTAAAGAAATGTTATATGGAAAAAGTTTCGTTGTTTTTTTATTTTCTCTTCTCAAAAAAATCACTAAGAACTATGATTAAAGTATCATTTGTCTGAAGTGTTGGTATGATAAACTTTAATATTGAATTTTCTGTGGATACCCATCTAAATCCTCTTCGTTCTCAATTAGATTTACATGAAATAAATATAAGAGATAGAAACAAACTTGCTACCAACATAAATTCCGTTAAAATTTGCATTTGTATGTAGTGTTAAACATTTCAAAACTGGTACTTACCTTGAATTTTTCTCATTTTAGGCATTATGCTTGAAACTCTTAAGTATCATTCCTTAAGTTTACCATAAGTTCATGAATACACTATTTCGACTTTAATTTTTACTGGAACTGCTATTATCACATTTCTTCTACTTCTTCGTTTCTTTCATGCTTTAATAACAACAGTACGTCACCATAAGCTGATTCGCTTTTAGGTTCCTGAACATTGAAGTAATATTAATGTAAATGTTTATAAATGTAATGTTTTAAAGTGCATAGTAAAAGAAAAACAAAATAACTAGGCTTTTTTTTCTTCTTTCTTTTTCGTCTTTGGTAGTCAAGGACCATATTTCTATTAAATTCACACACAAACTTACAGACTCTATGGAAAGTGGGGAATAATCCTGATTAAAGAAGAATTCCCATCTAAAGCTAGAAATCGAGCCCGGGATCTCTGGATTTTGAAGCTGGTAGCTAGGCAACAGACAAATAACTAGGTTATACCTTATACCTTAGGACCTTCGATACGAAGTATTGTCACTCGTTAGAAGGGAAATATCTAAACATAGTGCTGCTGTTGATGCAATATGTAATCATGGGGTTAAAGGCTTATTTAACTACATCCTTACTCATGTTATTCAAAATACTGCATCAGTTATAAATAAGATATCTACATCCCTTCTTTGAAACACTTTTCATAAGTTTGTAAATTACCAAACCTACATTGAGATTTCTATAAAAGTCTAATAAGTTTCTAGTTGTCCATTTTATTCTGATTGTGTGCTCTGATGGCTGAGGGGTTAAATCTACGTCTCTCGTAGTTATAATTACCTCGTTTCGAATCCTTATTATACAGTTTCGCAAGTAAATGTTTACTACAGAACAAATACTATATGTTTTTAGTGGACAAGACATAAATTTAAATTGTGGGGCAATCATGCTTAATTATAAAAATGTAAATTAATCATCTTCTTTTACAAAATAAATGTCTCAAAAAAGAAGGCAGCAATAAAAGTGGAGGATTTACACACCCGATGTTGAGTTAATTTATATTTTTACTTTGGTTTTTCATTTAAGGAGATTTATTCATTACATATTTTTATATCCCTAATATAATTTATAAGGCAGAGTTACTCAGGATCGTTACATTTACTTTACAGCCAAGGCAGACAAAGGGGCGCAGTAAAATGCATTACAGGGAAAATCTAGCAAAATCTATTGCATCTTTGCAAATTATGCAGTCTTTCTTACATTAACAGGAAGACAAAAGGATTAACGTTCAATAATTAACGCACTTCAAGCAAAAAGGTGACACATTTATTATAAAGGGAAAATGTATAAAAAAGTAACAAGTTCACCTTTGTTCTGATGCGGGCTGCTTAAACCCCCCAATGTTGGCTCACTCACACATTACGCTCAAAAGAGGAAGAATGGTGTATTAACTTTATTATCTACGTGATAACTCCGCCCATAAACCCTGCGTCACAACCGGCAGTAGTACCAGCTTCAGAATATACAATCTCTCCAAATATAGTAAATTACATCCCTAGAACTACTCTAAATGCAACAATATTTATTTTAGAAATAAAGAAGAGAAATAAACTGTAGTTTTTTGTGTGTGAGCATAAATGCCTTAAAGTTGAACATACATTTGCAGTTGGAAATTATATTATCATGTGGGTAACAAAAAGTGAATGTATACTAAAAAAAAGAATAAATAGATAAATGAATTTGTTGGTGGGCTTTGAATGTTGGTAGTTCTCACTGTTGTTACCTGCTTGTAATTACTCGGCTATCAATATACGTGTGAAATTATGAATCTGGAAAATGATGACAGAAAGAAGGTAACGCTTCGCGCGTAGAGATGCCAGTGTGAAACAAACATGGAACGTGGAACTACGGAGTGGAGATTAGGGAAATTTAGGCTTCCAAAACCTCGTTTTCCCCCTGTATGTCTAAGAGCGCACTACTTACCGTCTCTATGGTCATCCTTGAGAATGAGCTACACTTTGACCAATAATTCGGATTTCCCTTCTCTTAAACGGTATAAAGAAACTAGACTGAGTTCACTAAACATGCTGTTACTATTTCCTTTTACTTGATACGAGATTCAATTTGCTAAGCACCAGTTAGCTCTTTGCTGAAAAAGTTGTAGTTTCACATCTCTCTTGATTACCAGGGGCATTACATTGTTTTATAAATGTACTCTATATTAGTGTAAACCTGATAAATATTCATATCTATGACAGGTGTTTCTTTTTCCCAGTTCCTAACCTCGGTGCTAATCATCTGAATTCACAAGACAAAAAACATATACAGTGATTTACTCCTATGAAGAGTAGGAAAGGAAGAACGTGTACATAAGGATAAGGACAATCTGAAAATTTAAGGACTCAGGCAACATTTAAAAATACATATGAGCAATCAGATGTCTTCAGATAATACGTTTACTTTCCGTTACCTATAGTAAGTAGGGGACGTTAAGTATCGCATTTCGTCCAAAAATTTAATATGAAATTTTCACCTCAAATATATATTTTGAGGTCATTGAATAAGAAAGGGAATTTTTTGAAAAAGATATGTGTATATATCCGTGTTTATGCGTGTATGTGAACCGCATAACTCAAAAAAGAAATAACGGATAAATACCAAACTTGGCATTTAAGTTTCACATATTCAAAGGATGCGGCAAAAAGAGTCTTAAAGAAATTTTATCTATACAAACCTACTCATTACATAGAAAATTGTGGTTATTTTATGGAATTAACTATTTCCTAATTAAATGGTTACATGCAACATAGTCTTCATTACTAGTTTATATTTTAAAATACTTCTTAAAAATCTTAAGTCGCCATTCATTTTTGTTAATTTTCTTTTTTTCTCGTCTTGAAAAGAGTAGAATTTCAAAACCAGGAAATGGTGACCCATTTTTTAAAGATGTGTATATTGCTTCAGGCTACTGTATTCCTCTTACCTACTACTAAATGTTATAAAACCATTTCTACTAAAGTTTATCTTAATTAAGGACAAGTAGATAGGAAAAATAACCTTTTGTGAGAATAGTTTGTAGAAGAGTGAGGGTAAAGTAGTGTGAATGTATTGTGAAGTTTTCTCTTATAAATATTTCATATTTGCCTGCGCATAAAGTGTGTATTCACTATGTTACTAACCACAAATTAATATATACGTCATTCATAAATTTCTCTTTCGAAGAAAATATTGAGATTTACTTAAACGACGACCTTATTTCTCTCTCTCTCTCTCTCTCTCTCTCTCTCTCGTTGAACTTAATAAGCAGCATGAAATAAAATTGCTCCTCGGTAGAACAAATTTACAGAGTTCAATTGTTTTTGCCTCAAACCTCAAATTTAAATAATTTATCCCTTAAATACCAGAGTTGATATTGAAATATTTGCTGATAGATACCATAAAAAACTTTGAGCTTCCATATTAAGGTTTTCTTTCATAGCTTGTATGGTTTTTAGTATATAAAATAAATAAATGAGAAAAGTATATGCACATTCTTGCATAAATTAATTAAAAAACCAGAAAATTCCATTTTAAATGAGCTTAAAATGAGATCTGATTTGGTGTCACTGATATGGTGCCAAAAAGATTCTTAGAATATCAATTAATAATTATAATTCACAACTAATTTATAAAATAAAATATAATCATTTATATTGTGAGAAAGCTAAAGCAGTCTGTAAACCGTGTAAAATGTTTGCCCTTCTGAGACACTTCCATGAAACCCAATTTCTTTGTTTATTTCGGTCCATAGTCTGAACATTAAAATGAAGTTTTAATATTTTAATAGTGATGTATGGGGGAAAATTGCGAAAAATAAAACACAAGGAATGGGCTCTACAAAACCAAATCATAAAATTTAAACGTAGCAACAAGAAAAGGAAAACCAACTTAAAAGACGTTTTGGAACTGATTTTACACACAGACGCACACATGCAAGCGCGCGCGCACACATACACAAACATTTAGGGGCTACAAGCGGATCGTATAGGAACACCATTGATAGTCTGTGATGACAATTTTTTAAGCTACATAATGACTTTTCATTTTAATATTGGTACTGATAAATGCAAACAAATACTGAATGCGAATGCGGAAGTGACTTCCACCTTCAAATAGTTAATTTTTCTTCATAAGCGCGAAAATAGCTACTATTGCATCATTTCAAAGTTATGAGCTTTGCTTTATCTGGAAAAATGCTCCGTCAGCTAAAGAGACAAACACCAGTTAGCTGTAGTAATACCGCACTTTGTGCTCCACTCAAACCCCTACAAGAGCTTAAACATTATTTTTTTTTCCGAACAAACGAATGGCCTGTTCGGAGTGAACCCAGTGTTAATTACTGGAATTTATTTCAAAGTTTAAGTACATGTTACAGGGTATTCACTTGGGATGTTTAAACATAGCATGGCCACGATTATCTACAAGAAGTAGCAACTCAAGGAAGTTCTGTCAGTGGTGTACTGGCTCATTATTGATTTTGATCTATTGCAAACAACCATGAACCGTTCGCCTAACATAAGGAAAAAGATGAAATGGAGAGAGAAACGTGGTTTTTTTCAGTTTTTAATCAGCACAAGCAATAATCTCTGTAATGATCTCCTGCCTGAACTAGTGGTACCGTGCTAACCTCTAGTTCCCAAGGTCGCGGGTTCATACCCTGTCGAGGGCGATGGATTTTTTCGTGCGTAAAAATCCTTACCATGGCTTCCTTCGGAAGGGAAGTAAAGCCGGTGGTCCCGTGTCGTAGATTTACGGCACGTAAAAGAACTTCAAGCCTGATAAAGAGACCTCTGAGCAAACTTACTCTTTCACGCCCAATATGGAATGGGACGCTAAGAACCCTAATAGATAACAAGCGTCCATAAATAAAACTCAATTTAAATTTAAATTTTCTGGTGCCGCAAATTTACAGTGTGGTAATAAATAGTAAAAGGAGATTTTCAGCCAAAAATATGGATCGTATGGTTGTGTTTTGGACGGGAGAAGCTCCAATTCCAGGCAATTGGTGACCACGGGCAGGCGGTCATTCTTTACTCTGCACTCAGGAGGATGCATTTGTGCCTGATTATCCAGAAATGATTAAATACATGCTAAGCATATAAACTATTCTTCATAACGTAGTATGAGACATTCCCATGTAAAACCACACCCCTGGTTCACTTATTCATCCCTTTCTCTTCTCATCTTTATTGTTATTTACACAAACAAGCAAACACTCATACTTCACTTACATATAAACCACATTTATAACGGGACTTCATTCCCTAGTCCCGTAAAACACAAAATGCCAAAGCGAGACATTTTAGCTAGCGTGACCAGGGAAAGGGCATTTAACAGAACGTAAAGAGGCAAACGGAATCGAAATGTTGCATTCTTTAATTCTGTAGCTTATTGCTACATTTTCCGTTAATAGTGCTATAAAATTCCTGTTTAATTAAGATTCTTGAAACACCGACGTATAAATTTAGTCCGATCAGATAACACTGCACAGCTAATCGCTTTCACTAATTCAAGCAGGAGTTTCGTATCACTTTTATGGAAAATGTATATTATTGTTACTACATTCTTTAAAAAAATCCGTGTTGTACTCACGCGACTTTCTCTACTCACTCATCTTAAAAAACGTTACTGTGCTATCTATTTGTTGTTATGCAGATAAGCTTTCTATTCCCATGCATACATTTTATGTAAGATACAGGTAAGCGATAGTCAGATTTTTAAATAATCTGTTCACTATGTGATGGCTTTGAAACTCCAAGCTCTTTGCAAGACCACGAGAAAAAACGGAATAGCGATTGAGAAAAGCGTAAGTGTTTGAAAAGTTAGACCAGTGAAACGCTCTGAAAATGCTTAACTACACAACAAAAAATGTGACACAAATGTGTTTTAAGAAATTCTACTTTTCCTTGAGTAGTAAGATTTTATCTATCTCTTACAATGCCAATTATACAAATTTCGTTCAGAATATACAGGACTTCACAGACTCTACCCATAAAATTCAGGGTATACATTTTATTTGTTCTTGAGATCTGAAATACCACGGACGATGCATGAGCGGGAATTGGCTGAAGGGGACTGGAATGATAGATACAAATGGAGAATGGGAAAAAAGGGTAACTGCTGAAAAGTGGAGACGCCCTCAAAAGAAGAAGAAAATGAATTTGTTATGCAAATATCTTAAACATATGGTGTAACAATCAAAATGGTTAGGACATGATTGTGAAAAATGAAAAATGAGGAATATTTTTCCATGTAAAACGTAGTCTTGGGGTGGCGGACTTTCTTGAAATACTGTGTGTCGCATACTTGGAACATTTTGTACATAAATATGTACCAAGTTAACGAGCGGGATGGCTCAGGTGGTGATGTCTGTGACCGGCATACGGGGGGTTGTGGGATCCGTTCCCGCGGCCTGCCTTCGTGGCCCATGGATTTGTCCGGGTTTTCCCCGACTTTTCAACTTCACCTTTCATCTGCTTGGTCTGTTTCCTGTTTAAAGTGTCGGGGGGAGTCTCGACGTAACATGGCAGGCGAAAAGATGCTCTATGTCAAGGATGGCGAAAATGCCTTTCTCTCCCGAGTCATCAAACATGCAACACGCACTACACCACTCAAAAGCACATGGAAAACAAATGAATAGACGGCTAGAATCGGAGTTGCGCCTACGAGTCACACTGCCTCGCGAGTCGCGCTTTCGCCACCACTACTCTATGTAATCCTTCGTTCCCCAGCCTAGAGACGGTCTCAGAGTCCCGGGCGGATATGTAGGGGGGAGGGGAACCGGTTGCACTAGCTACCATCCGGGGAGTTTGTCTGTTAAGCATAGGACCCTGCCCTCTGTCCTGTCGTGCCTCCTGGCCTGACCACCCTCTCTCTCCTCTCACCTCACCCCTCCCTACCGTCAGGGGCTACAGGCGCAAAAGATCTTATAGGTCGAGGTGTAAAGTTTCCTTCCGCAGTTATTCCAAGTCCTAAATACCAAGTTTGGTCTTAACCAACTTTCGTTTTTGAGTTACACTGTACATAGACGAACGGACATACCTACACACAAATACACAGGATGTTTTTTTAAATGTTTATTTTTTTTATTCAGGGAGTCTCAAAACGCGTATATCCGGTGAAATCTCGATATGGATGGAATGTAGTACTTCCTCTACTTACTACACTAAAGCGGTAGAGAAAGTAAAAATGTGTTTATTTGATCCAATCAATGTCGGATCCTTACTTTTTTATGTTACAAAAGTTCCCTCTTAGACCATGAACAGGCCTAAATCGATACTAATCAGCCACAGGTTTGAAAAACGATTACTCATACTACAGTTTTGTGCTGAATGATTTACCTATATATTCATAGGCTGTTATGGTCGAACAGAATGAAAATTAACACAAAGATAGGGATATACTCCTATAAAGGGAACCGACCATTGGCTACATCGGGAAAAGATGAGGCAGTGGAAATGGACTTCCTAAGGAGAGCATATAGGAATTCTAAATTACAACTTGTGCCAAAAGCAGAAATTCGGAGACGAAGTGGAAAGATTTTTTACAAGTACTGAGAAGATAGAAACTAGATAGTTATTACGGTATATCATGTTAAAAGCATGGAAGAGGAAAAATGGCCAAAAAGGGTTCTGAATTATAATCTAGGAGAAGAGGAAGATCTGCAACGCAATGGAGAGAAGGAATTAGAATGGTAATGTTCGACAGAGTGATAGAGAAACATAACAATCGAAATGCAGGATGCGCAAAGGCTGTAGGATCCGCGCTTACAAAAAAAAATATTCTAAGCTTATTTCCAACGATGTCTCAGTATTCAAGCTAAAAAGCCTCCCTTTTCAGAGATTATGATACACCATTCTTCTCTTCAGAAGTAGAGCCTTTCTGTGTAGTCTATCAGTACGTTCAGTTGCTCTTCCGCCAACTTTGAAGAAAGCCATCACTATAATAAGTCGCCAACGAGCAGATGAATATTATGAAATCTAAATTTTTTACAATTATTTTGAAATGTATACAATAGAACTGTGATGTCTGATCTTTGTAGCTAAAATAAGATAAAGGATTTATGAATACTCAAGAAACAAGTTTTTAAATACTGCATGTAGAAAATTTATCGGATCTTATGATTAAACGTGTAGTTTTCCTGTTCAGAAAGAGTATGTCTACAAACATAATATCAGATTATTAATTGCATTGCAGACAGACGTTATCTAAGTTACACACTTCCAAAACGTTTAGTTTTTACAAAATCTATATGTAATTTTCTTTAATATACGTTTCTAAGCATATGCGAATTTGATTACAGTTTGACAAATGCTCTATTAGGAGCTCTTTATATGTACAAAAACCTGATCCCATTTTAAATGGGATAAATATGTATTAAAAATTATAAGAACTTAGGAATGCAAAGGTTTAAAATAATATTTAAGCTGCTATCTCCGTTCAACAGCTATTTAAAGTTTTTTTCCCCTCAAAACAAACGTTTCTTTTGGACACCTATTCCAGATCACGCATAAAGGTACCCGTTGCCGACAATTAACTGTCATAAATCCCATAAAATGGCTTTTTAATAACATTTAGTGGCGTGTACATGACACAAAATAGAAAAACAATGTAGAACATGAAAGATCAATGCACACGTAATGAGGTATTTGCATAGTGATTACAAAAAACGTCTTAGCTAGGGTTTTTCGAACTTTAAACTTCAGTATCATGGGTACCAACTTGTACAATATATAACGTATATCTATAGAGTGATTATTTGGCAACCACTAGCATTAGAATTATTCCAAAGATTTTTAATGCAAAGTTATTGCTCATGCTCGACTATATTTGCCATCTATGCTAGAAAGAGGATTGTCACAAAGAGGTAGTAGAATAGAAACTTTATAAAACATAGAGGCTTTACTTTGCAGCAAAACATGTGTACAAATTATTTAATAAATAATATAAATTAATAAACAATAAATATATACTTTCTTACTAACACTTTTTGGCATAAATACAAATCAATAAATTAAATAAGTATAAATTACAAGCTATATATCTAACGTCACAAGTCTCACAAGTCATTCAGAATGGTGTTGGTTTCAAAGTGTCTTACATTGAAAAATGCTATCTGGCTATTACAAATTTGCCAGATATGGTCATAGAAACATACCTTTGCTGTCTAACAATAATAAACAACCTAAAACAAAACAATTAACACAATAAATACAGTTATGCAGTTACATATCATAGCCGTTAACAAAACATATACTGTGAGTACTAAGATAAAGTCCTATCACCTTACTTTAGATAAGTTATGACTTTACTTTCCTGATTCTGCTCGACTGCTAAGTTTGTACTAAAGACCAGGATGAATAAATTATTTATTAATTGGTTCTGGAGTGCATTAGGCGCAGGTGCCAGCCAATAAATGAAATTAGCTTAAGTAAAGAAAACTAACAATTGTGAATGGCGGTATTAAAATCAAAGTCCAGCGGGCGAATCAATTTTTAGAGGTTCTTTGGAATATTTCCAGTAACAAAATAGTAAATTTTATCCACAAATGCGTCTAAGTTTATCCAGAATCAATTACAGGCTTAATCCTTTGAAAAAATTCAGCAATAATTAAAATTAATTATAAACTTAGTACGCTTAATATTTCTATGTTCCCATACAATACGTAATATAAATGCATGAACACAAATAACTGTAAATGTCCTTCATCAAAAGCTATGAGCCATGTAAATAGCTTTAACGAAAGCGTAATGCAACTATAATACTGCCAACAGTCTGATTAAATGTCATGTCTTCAGTCTTGTACACACCTAAGAACTTGGTAACATTAGTAATGTGGTTGTCGGGTTAAAACGTCATAAAACATAGTTTATATTTCATTCATTTTGTGTATCCTTTGTAATAAACTAATACCAATTCTCGCTCCATTGTTCTGCTCCCGTTGTAAGTATAAAGGTTCAAACAGTGCTTATTGTAATCTGTGTGGTTGAATATGATTCACTAAATTGTATGCTAAAAACATAACTTACATTACAACCGTAAACACTAAACGCAAGGCTAATACAGCACCTGCTTGTCTTAAAACCTGGCCGTTATGATTTATATCGAGACTAGTATACAAATAAGATAACCTAGCGAAGTATAAATACTGCTATACTTAAAACTAAAGTAAAGTCACATACCTTAATTATTGTTAAAATATATTATATATACTCTACAAATTGTTCCTTATAACAAAAGTGTATAAAATGTATCCACCAATAAAATAACTGTATATTTATCCTCCAGCAAAACCACTAACGAAGAAAAGTGAATGGATGGGAAGTATATACAGCGCTCCGTAGAACTGATACGTTAGTGAGTAGCTATAAAATTGCTAATATTTAAATAAAATAAATAACTTTAGAGACAACGAAGGTAAACAAATACTTATTCTGACAACCATACTTAACAAATGCTGTGGCGTTAATTATTATTAATAATGATAAAATATCTGTTGTTTCGTACTGCATTAAGGTATACATCAAAGGAACCCTCCACTGAAATAATAAAATACACACATTTGAAGGAGCTTAATTCAAATTTGTCATTTATTTTTATGATGAATATACCTATATCAGTGGTTCTTAGATATCAGTTAGATATCTCTAAAGCTTTGGTCAGAATCCCCGTTTACATAAAAGATAAATTTCTCTAGAATTAACTGTACGAGAGCAGTTTGATTAGCCTCGGAACAGATTTAGTAGGCCTAATCCATGTTAGGGAAGAAGAGGGGAAGAAAGCTTTCCTTAATTTTTTGAAAAATGTTCATGAATGGCTTGTAAATTTTAAATTATAAAATAAGGACGATTCTTAAATATACCCTCTTCAACACTAAATGTTATTTTTATCAATTCCTTATATTTTCCAGGAACAACAGTATAAAGTGCGTCATTTAACTTTTAAATATAAATACATATTTTAATAAAACCATAACCAAGCAACTATTCGAAGTACGAGGATTTGTCTCATTAGTTGTGGTATTTCAAGAACTTGCACTAAAAGTTCCAAACAGACGGGTGAAGTATCCGTCGTATGAGAAAATTGCAAAGATGAAAAATGCAAAACAGTTCGTCCCTCCCAAAAATGTAAATTTCACGTCAAATTAGCTCTGATTATTTAAATAGTGGTGAAGGGAATTTAAGTGTGAAGGAAGTAGAAATTACAAATGTGTTATTAATGTATAAAATATTATTTTTTAATGAAAAAAGAAAATCTCCGGGATTTTGAAGATTTTATCAAACTTTCAATGAACCATTCCTTTAACAACTTTAACAATGTAAATGTTACGTCATATTTAATGAAATCTACTACCAATGCCTAAAAGCGAACGTGTTCCTTTTTGTAAAAGATAGAAATGAACGGGTAACGTGTTATTTAAATACTTCTTCACGAAATATTATTTCTTAACAAACTTTCAGTAATATACGTAATTATACAGCTTCATTTAAATTTATTTTATTTTATTATATTCTGAAACAAAATAAGTATTTGCAGTAAAAATAATAATTCAAGCTAAAACATTGTGATACACCAATGTACATACTATGACGCAGCGGCTATGGCCGAAGTTTATTGGAAGGTCGGCGCCGAGCGGTTCGAGTAAACAGCGATAACGCCGCTTGCCAACGTAACACCGGGTGCGCTATCGGAAGATAACTAGAACTTTCTGGAAGCTTTAACCCTCCGTCCTCAAGAAAGTGTATCGAAATAGTTCTAGAAGTTTCGAGAACTTTCTATGGAAGATACCACTACCTACATAAGCGAACGCTCTCGCGTGCAGACAGTCAGTCAGTCGCGAATTGAGTGCGAGTCGTCTGTGAATTGAGTGGCCACAGTCAGTGCGTGTCGAGTTGCGAGTCGAGTGCGGCAGAATTGAGTTGAGTCAGTGTGTGAACGAGTTAGCGACTACGTTTCTGGTGTTACATCAAGAGCGATTCTCCGTGCGAGTTGGTAACGGTGATATCGCGGAGCGACGGTTGTGGAGGACTTGTATTGGACTCCCGAGTGAAGTGAACCGTCCGGCGTGAAGGGGCTGCGTCACGAAGGAAGTGAAGTGACAGATAACTGAATTAGCTCACTTGATGAAGTGAACTCCCAGCGAAGTTGAACTGGAAAAAACTTAGAACAGTGACGTGAGTACTGAGCGAAGCGACAGTTGAAAAACTGGACGAAGTCACAATACTTAAACTAAATATGTAGTTTCGGCAGATCCCTGTGAAAATATTTCGCAGATTGTAATATTTGGATAGAAGTGTTGGACATAGAAGCAAGTCTAATGTTAATGATCGCGTCTGGTAAATGCCTGATGTGTTGACTGAAGTGTTGCCTGAAAATAGTCTGCAGTCATTAGAGTTTCACATTGCGCATGGCTGTCATTGTCAGTCACTCTCTGAGGTCAAGTGTCAGCTGGTTGGAATCCCAACGTTCAGATAGAATGTCCTGATGAGTATCTATGGTTTTTGTAAAGCCAATTAGAAATAAGTATATTAGTTAAGCTCATTACAGAAATCGAGCATACGGCTTATGTACCTATAAAAACATTGTTTTGTTTAAACGTGTATGTAAAATAAATCGCTGACAAATACTCAAGAATATTGTCAAGTTATGAGAATACCTACATTATGCTCGTATTTCACCTGTGAAGCAGACTTCTTGAGTGTAACTTGAGAATTATTGAATCTATAAAATTAACGAAAAATTTAAACATAAATCGGATTGTAGCAAATAGTAAGATGACGGAAAGTTAAGTAATAGCATTAGAATCGATACTAATATTATTAGTTAAATGAATATATTTCTCAAAAATACCTTGATACGACATGAACAGGGCACGGAGGGAACATCTCGCAACTCGACCCAACGCGGAAATTTTGTGCTCTCTACCCCCGGGAGCAAAGGATGAAGTGAAGGAACCGCAGGAGGCTTATAGACCGCAGGCAGGTCGCCGACAGAGATGCACAGAGGTACCTAACGATTCCCAGCTTAATGACCTGGTCACACCGGATGCTACTTAGAGAAGGCTTCCCTCTGGCGGAACCTAGGAGAATTCGACCCAACTTAGGCGACCCAGAGAAGGCTGCCATCTTGCAGGGCCGAGGGGACTTTCAAACGAGCAAGCATCTGCGCCATCTGTCCGACACCCACCTGCTGAAACATGAAGGAAAGCGAAGCGATTGGAAATGAGGGAAAGGAAATTCGTGGTAGAAAAGAAAGCACCCCAGCATTTGCCTTGCCAACCACGGAAAAACCACAAAGTACCATGACCAGAGTGGCTGGTTCCAGGAATCGAACCCAGTACTTCCCCGAATGCGAGTCTCGCACTTTACCGCAGAGTCATCTTACTCGATAAATAATACGTTTAAATTGATGAATATGAGTTTCATTGCTCTAAATTTTTCTAGTTTTTTTACAGACAGAGGCATAAATTAGATGAAGGGGGATGAAAATATTAGGTCGAGAACCCAAAGCTAAGTGGTATACCATTGATTCTTACTTAGTCTTTGCCATATTATTTGTCTGATACTTAATAATTCCTAACTGTCAAGTCATCAACATTGTTTTAATTTCATTTGTGGATATGCAAACTTCTGTTGTGTTTCATATTTGAATCCGTAAAAGGCCGCGTGTCTTTACGTCAGCTTAGTCAAATGTCATCAGTTAGCATACCTAGTTCATAACATGTTAGTTATTCGTACAATGTGTTGGTAAGTACTTACGTCGGTTATCATATGTCGTCCGTGCGAAGTACAGAACGTTGATCAGGTGTAAACATAAATGCTATCGATTTGGCAACTGATTATTAAAGAGGCTTCATCGATCACACAAAATGGACACAACGTATGGATATTTTTCAAAACCAATATGGATGTGATTTTATATGCTTCATGCATTGACGAACTCCTTGTCTAACATCTTCAGAGAAATAAGAACCTGATAAATATTTTCGCAGTAATGGGTTTAAATGCCTTAACCTGAGTTTAATCTAAATATATTTGGTATTCTGTTAAACTTAATGCTCGATGTGTCTTGCTCATTTCACTCTGCCACAGAATTCAGGAATCTGAAACAAAAACAAAGAAAGGATTTTAGCTATATAGACGAGAACATACTATATATGTCCTAAATATAAAGGGGTGTGTTTCAGTTTGTAATGCGTTACTGTATATCACCCTGAAGTCAACTGCCAAAGGAAATGAACACCAACTTATGTTTTTGCCAGAAGAACCCCTACCTGTATTCGCGTTGTTGCGTTAAATGCAGAGATTTTACCCGGTACTGTTCCCTCTCCAACTTTCATACTGTCATGATTCCCTCTTTCTCCCACTTCACCAGTCTTTCTACTCCTCTCTTTTCCCTCTCACACTCTTTTCCTTTGCATTCTCTCTTCCATTCTCTCACTCACAGACTCATTATGGCATGGAGGCGTGAACGGGAAGTCTATGGTTGAAATGCACCTAAGACCGTCCTCTCTGACTTTTTTTTAAGTTTTCTTAGTCCTCATAACTGGCAAATAACGAAGGAAGGGTACCATAAACTTACGCCTGGAACGTTTCCTTCACAAATTTCCTTTGTCGCCTTCTCTCCATCCCTCTCTTCCTTTCTTTGTGCAATGCGCTTGTCATGTATGTTTTGAATACTGCTACTTGGAGGGTGCTAATAAAAACTGCGATGTTATTTACATTTCAATGATAACGTGAAACCACCAAGTTCTAAAGATCCTACCTATGACAAATTGTATAAAATAAGGCCCTTTTTGGACTCGAACGAAAGCATTCCCTCTGTTCCATCCTCTGAGCGACTGCCAAAAGATGAACAAATACACTCTACTAAAATCAGACAACACATGAAAGCTTATGTGAATGACAATCAACACAATTGGGGATTTGTTCTTTGTGGAGAAATTGGATTTGCCTATATTTAAATACAGGGCGGGAAAATGATATTGAAGTACTAATAATTGAATTACTAGTAATGGCAATGTTGTCATCAGACTTTTATGGGAAATTCCAAAAATGGAATACTATATAAATTATATTTAAATAGATCCTATACATCCTTGTATTTAACCACATATCTATTCAAGCAAAGTAAAGTGGCTGGAATTTCATAGTCACTATTCAGAGGGCATACTTAACTGCAAGTTTCCTGCTGACAAGAAATTGACAAATAAACTTCTTGGAATCTCCGAAGAGTATGCGGTATTTTTATGACATTGACATATAAACAATAATATAAAAATACACACACAGGGTTTTAATGTACCCTTCTTCTCTACATTTATAGAGGAATTTCGAAAAACACATTTAAGCACATATGACAGAAAACAGGAAAAGCATACAAGTGCGGTCCTGCTATTGCAGGAAAATGTGGATTTGCTGGATAAAATTATAGGAAGCCTTTATAGCAGGATGAAGTCTAGGAAGTGGTATTTTGGGCTATTTTACCAATTATTAGATGTAAGAGTAATAAATGTTTGGACTCTATCGCAGTGTAAATAAAGAAGGAAACACAATTATTCGAAGCAGAGAAAAAATGTGCACTCGCTATGCAAACTGGTCCCAAAACACGTGAGTGTCGAATACCAAAAAGCAGACATTATTGAAGAATACCGTGATAAATTCTTCCCAGCAAGTACATCCAACTTCACACACAGTATCACTGTCCATTGTGGAAAGAGAAAAGAACCACTTGCAGGTATCCTTCATGAAAGGAATATTCATTTGTAGCTTGTGAAATGAATCTATGTTAGATCAAGAAAAAACGTAAAACTACTTAAAGCATTCCGTGAAGTGTATTATTTATGCATAAGAATGTGAATACTACATCTCAATTTTGTAAGAAATATGCAAATTTTATAAAGTGATTGTATATAGAATTATGAAAAATTGACAGTTTGCATTTTGCCTTCAAATTTTAATGGGAGCTGCAGAAATGTGCGATGTATTCCATTTACATAGATTGGGAACTATATAGGCAGTTAACAGCACTTGTTAAAATTGTAATGAAACATTTGGAGGTTTATAACACATTACATTTAAGTATATAATTAACTATATGGACAGCTTTGCAGATATGTAAAGACATAAAAATGGCTTAAATAAAGGTCACATTTTAAATCAATTTTAAAACATTTTCCTGTATTTCCTGCTTCCCAATTAAACAGAGAAAATGTATTAGCTTAAAAGAAAAATTTGAGCACTTGAGGATAAATTATTTCTTATTGCCAACTGGTTAAGATGCCTTCGATTCCCAATACAAGTATGGGGATGTTTAATTTGTTGGGGAGCCTGTTACGGGGTGCAGTCAGCCAATTCAGGGACTTGGGGCCAGTTGGATTGCTGCTTTTTCTCACCACACAATTCAAGTTGAATAATTCTAACTAGAGCTGCAGGAACGAATTTTTAGCTATAATCTACAATCTCCTCTCGCTCATCTCCTGTATTTATCATCTTCCTTGTCATCTGTTCTAGGGCTGTAGGACCAGGCAGTGTACGACTGATTGCGCCTGGCGGTAGCTTGCGATCTGTAAAGGTTTCTTCACTGGTGTCGCTGCGGTACCGCTCAGTTAGGTCTCTCCTCTGAGTGGCCTTGCCCCGGCAACGGGCAGTTGCGTCATGGAGTTTAGTTTAGTTTCAGGAGAGAAACCTGCATAAATATCTCCGTACATTTTGGTCTAAAAACATTACAAAGAAGTAAATTTTAATATTTAAAAAACTACTAAAGCAATCCCATTTATTTTACATCTGCAAATGTTGGTTTCTCCCTTTAATTAGGTGGTGACAGAAGTAGCCCGCTCAATCTTTTAAATCCCCTGTACTTACTCATCTTTTCATCACACAAATGCTAGATTTGAAACTCAAATGAAGCAACCAAACGTTTTTGAGTGCCTGGTTCCTGTAATATTTTCATCTCCGAGTTTTAATTTTTTAAAATTTTCCCTGTTTAACATCACTGTTGTACCATTAACCGCTTATTGCTGCAATTACTGTTATATCTGCAATACACAAACACCCACGCCCATGGCGGGAATCGAACCCGCGACCCTCAGCTTGGCAGAGCGCCAAAACCAACGCTGCAGCGAGCACGGTTACGGGGGCCGGCAAGTTAAACGTGAGTTAAATGTGTTTCAAAACAACAGCGTTATTTTTCCTAAAACTGATAGATATTTTGTTCTATAAACATAGTATTTTCTCATGTCAAGTTATTTCTAAAATTTGAAAGTCATATACTAATAATAATTCCTTCAACCACCTCATAACATATTTCAACATGAACATACGTCCATGGAAGAACATATTAAGACTACCTCTCCCACCATTAATCAACCAAAAAAGATTTGTGTAAATTGGGTTCAAAGTTTGGTTAATATCATGGGCAATTATTTGCAAAGTCGTTTTTAGGATGGCTATAATTACACCACGTTGATCTTAATGCGGTAGATTAGATCTTCAAAATTAGTGGAGTCATTCCAATAAGATGCTGTGATGTTGGAGATAATGATAGTTCCTAGAGTGTAGCCCCAAGGATGTGCCCACCGCTGTCCCAGTTTAAGACTATGAAGAGTGGTTTTGCCGCCCCACTGGATCCACATGTATAAGGAAACCTGTCCGAAGTTAGCGGGATCAACTAGTAATCTGCACAACTGACCCACTTGGCACAGTCCTCAACGAGGACATTTGGGTGATCCTGTTAAAATAATAGACCTTCTGCTAAGTAGCTTTTTTATTCGTGAATACGATAAATAAAGGCATAACTACCTGCAGAGCTTAACGGTATATTAATGATAAGCTATTTAGCCTACCTGCACAAAGGGGTTGAACTAGAAGAGCAGGTTCAGTTCCCATCTCTAATAAATGACCTTTAGTAACAAGTTTAGCATACCGGATAGACTTCTTGAATTTAAAGTCTACTATAAAGGGAATGCTAACCAAATAGGAACAAGAAATTATGCACTTATTAGACCAGGTTCATGTTCAGTGATTATTACTGTCAGAGATAATCGTGGGGATTACCAACATTTAGATTGAATAATTAACAAAGTAGCAATGAAAACAGACAGTGTTGTGGAAAAAAATTGTATCTATTAAATTCACATGGCTTTTTGTATCTACTCTCGTTTTAATTGTATATAGCTTCTACAAACTAGTCTTATTTTTCAACGTACTTCATGTTAATTGAGGTAAACGTTTAAAATAGTTTCACACACATTCCGTTGTGGATCCAAGGGGGATGCAGGAAACCAAAGCAATAGTAAAATGTTTTAAAGTAAATTGGTATACACTGGCCTTGAAGTTCCATACTGTTTCAGGATATAGCGAAAACAATTGAATGGAGAGCACTTAAAATGACAAGAATTGAAACGTTCAAATAACAACAACGGATATCTCAGAAATGGCTGATGCCAGGAAAAGGGTTATTGGAAATTAATTGGGAAATTTAAAGAGCTTAGTTTTTGTGTAGTAAGTTTTATGCATCTGTTATACAGAACTATGCAAAATGTCTTCCGAAAGAAGAGGACTTCATAGGCTGTTCCCAGAAAATTTAAAGTATAAATTTTATTTGCCATGTAAATATCTTAAATGCCATTTTAATAAAAGATAACCAAAAATCTTCCATTGAAGGGTAATTAGGTGTGGGGAATTTCTTTGAGTAACCTCGTGTTGTATTTTTAGATGATAAAGTACCGGTTCTGGTATTTATCCAACACTTTGTTTTTGAGTTGTGCTGTTCACATATACACAGACATTTGTCTAACAAATTATTTTTCGGATTTTGCCTCTAAACATGCACTTCCATTGAAATCACGACATAAATGTTTTATGGAATGCAATAATTCCTCTGCCTATTAGGTACGTGGCAGAATCAAAAGAAGAGTGTATTAGAAACAGAAACCGAATGCAGAAGGCATCAGAGGTACTACAAAACTAACAAACCTGACCTTAATTTTTTTGTGGTTTTCTCTTGTCCGTAGGCAAATGCTGAGGTGCTTTCTCATCTACCACGATTTCCTTTCCCTCATTTCCCTTTCATTCTGTTTCTTTATCATCTTTCAGGTGTGCTTCTAGGTTTCGTGGTGTAGCGGTACCCAAAAGATGGTGGGGGTGCTTGCTCCAAGGAAGGAATATACCCCATGGGCACTAGAGGGCTGGTCTGTTGGACGGGTCGTTCATCGCCCTCTCTGGGTAGCTCCCGTATTGGGACGTATCTTCGAGCCCGGAACTGTTAGGGACTTCCGCACGTCTTTTTGGTCTATCTGTCAGTGGCATGTAGCCTCCTATGGTTCCTTCATTTCATCCCTTTCCCTGGGGGATGGTAGTCACAATGGATCTCCCGTAGGTAGCGTTGCGCCAGGTGTCCTCCCTCCTCTATTGTATAACCTATATTATTTGTATATGCACAATACACCCTAATGTATATATTCAGTATTAGAATGAATGTGTAGATAAGCATTAGTGTATTGTGCAGGAACTTGCGTTTGCAGCACTCCTGTAACCTGCTTTACGCCGGTTAAATATATTTAAAGTATACTTTTTTAAAGATTGTATTAAAATGAGTATAGTGACATCCGTGTAGGCAGTTATTAATTTAATGGGTTATAATGTTTCTGGAGTGAGTATAAACTTGAAATTGAGTTTATCATTTCTATGGTTCTATATACATATGCTGAATACGTGAACAAATGTCCTCGTTAAAACGCAATAGGTAGTTCTAACAAAGTTCGGTGTATGGAATGTTCCCAAGCCGATAATTTTACTGACGCTGACGAAACTGGGACAACTTTTCTCGCTTCCTAGCAAGAGTAGAGAAAATAGAACTACGATGACTCAGGCTTGCGTGGATAATCGAGAAAGTTCACTAAATTCACAAAGAAATCGTCGTGAAGATTAAGCCAAGATATGACACACTCATTTGGCATGACAAAAACTAATGTGCTTACAACATTACAGTTGATGGATATCAGAAATTCAGGAACCAGGTTTAGAAAAGCGATTGCGTTATTTACCAGATTTCCCAGATTCTTCTAAGTGCAATCTCAGCATTCTCTATATTTATGTGGTAAACCGATTCTCCCACAATTACTCTCCAGTTCAGAATTGATTGCTCATGTGTATTCCTTCTTAAATGTGTTTAGGATCATGATGGTGTAGAGTCTTGCAATCCAGGCGTCTGTGTTTGCGCAATTTAATCCTGAATAAGAGCAATTAAATGCTACTACTACTACTACTACTACTACTACTACTACTACTACTACTACTACTACTACTACTACTACTACTACTACTACTTCTACTACTTCTACTACTACTTTTTTTCTTGTATAGGAAAGTTATTGAGAATTGTAAGCAACAGAAGACTGAGGTTAGGAAAGAAATAATTACCGAATGGCAACAAAGATAGGATGAAACCACGGTAGTGGGACAATGGACCAAGAATATTATACCAGACATAAATTTGTGGCTTCAATGCCCACATAGACAAGTTGATTATTTCTGGTAGATTTAGTAATTATGCACAGAAAATGGGTGAAGTAGATTCGGCTCAGTGTCGTTACTGTGTAGAGGAGAACTCGATAGAACGCACCTTTTTTCGATGTTCAAAATGGGATGATTTTAGACTACAAGCACATGAGAAATTAGGGATGGTACTCACTACGACTAATTTAGTTTCTATTATGATTAAGAATTGGAAGTAGTTAAAGATTTAACAAAACTAATTTTAGAGATAAAATAGAAAGGAATAGAAGGTATGGAGTGTAATATCGACAGGTATCATACTGAAGTATGCTTATTTAAGCGTTCCAGGATGATATGAGTGGATGGTAGGGGTTTTTTAGTTGGTGGAAATACAACTCGCCACAAACAGTGGTGTGTTTAGAAAGATTTTTCCCCTACCGATTAAAAAAAATACTACAATATTTATTACTACTACCACTATTACTAATATTGGTACTTATTACTTCTAGTACCAGTGCTAACAGTACTACTATTACTACTACTACTACTACTACTACTACTACTACTACTACTACTACTACTACTACTGCTACTGCAATGACCATTGAGACCACTGGACCATTGCCTAGGTTGATACTGACTTATGCTACTTTCCATCTAGAATCGTCTTTCCCTTGATGTAATGCCGTCTGGGCAGTTCCGAGGGGAATCTCTCTCATTAATTCCTAGCAGGGATTTTCACGAGAGTTGGTGAGTATCCAACTCGCCTGTTATGAGGCGCCTTTGTAAGATTTTTCTTCTGCTCTAAAAAGAAAAATACTACCGCTACTACAAGTACTATTACTAATATTACTATTACTACTTCTGGAGGTATTGCTATATTACTTATTACTTCTAGTAGTAATACCAGTGCTACTAATATTGCTGCTATTGCTACCACCACTAATATTGCTACTGTTGCAGGTATTACTATGTGCTGTCATTACTACCACCGTTACTGCTACTACTACTGCTACTATTGCTACTATCATCGCAACCAATATCATTACTACCAATTGTGTTACTACTAATCTTACTACTGCAGATTTTACTTGTAGTATTAATGATGTCAGTACTACTATTACTGCAACCACCACCACCACTACAACCACTACTAATACTACTCTGCGGGTATATCTATTGTGCTTGCTACATCTAGTACTAGTGTTACCACTATTCCTGTTATAAAAGTATCACTACTACCATTACTACTACCCCCACCACTATCGCTGATATATACTATTGGCATTACTACTATTGTTCTTATTACCTCTAGTACCGGTGCTACCAGCAATATTATGACTATTACTACTACTATTACCATTACCACTACTTTATTACTACAACTTCTGCTACTAACATTACCACTGCTGGTATTACCACAATTGTTTTTATTACTCATGGTACTACTGCTACCAGTACTACTACCAGCACTATTGCCGCTACTGATACTACTGCTATTGCTTCTGCTGGCACTACTGCTGTAATGCTGCTACTATAATAATACTAGTAAAATACTATTATACTACTACTATTACTACTACTGTCATTAATACTAATACTCTACTACTAGTCATATTATTCTTATTGCTTTTTACAGTATTACTACTACCAGCATCATTACCAACACTATTTAAACTCTGCTGTTCTGCTACTACTACTCATATCACTACTGATATTACTACTATTGTCGTTACTACAACTACTACTATTATTACTACTACTACTATTAATGACAATACTATTGCTGTTATACTATTAGCGTTGCTGTTACTGCTACTATACCACTGTTAGTTCTTCGGTGATTACTATTGGTATACTCATTATTGTTTTTACTGCTAATAATGTTGTTACTACTACTACTACTACTGTTATGAGCTTAACCTCAGCTACTGCTTTTTCTAGTAATAGCATGACTATCACCACTACTACTACTGTCATCAGCTTTACTACTGCTACTACTTCTATTAATACCATTACTACCAGCACTACTACTACTGTCACCAGCTTTACTACTGCTATCACTTCTAATAATACCATTACTACCACTACTACCGTCATTAGCTTTGCTACTGCTACCACTTCTAGTAATATCATTACTACCACTACTAGTACTGTAATCAGCTTTACTACTGCTACCACTTCTAATAATACCATTTCTACCACCACCACTACTAATGCCATCAGCTTTACTACTACTACTACTACTACTACTACTACTACTACTACTACTACTACTACTACTACTACTACTACTACTACTACTACTTCTAATGATACCGTAATACCATTACTACCACCACTACTACTATTGTCATCAGCTTTGCTACTGCTACTACGTCTCCTACTAATATCATTCCTACTACTACTACTACTACTACTACTACTACTACTACTACTACTACTACTGATACCGCTTCCAGTAATGCTACAACTACTGCTACTGCTGTAATTACTACTTGTAATATGCTATTATTTTTACTACTTATATTCTTACTTTTATTAATACTGACACTATTACGTTACTACAAACTACTACTATTAATACTTATACTACTACTGAGAACGCAGCTGATACTTTTAGAATTGAAAAACCAGCAAGTAAATATTCAAGCGACTAAGTAAATATTTAAGATATGAAAGTGCACAACACTTTTGCAACACTAGGCATGATTTTAAGAAATCATTTTACGTATCCTCTCAGAAACTGATTTAGAGAAAATTACAGCCATGCTGTAAATAGTAACAGCGTACATGTTGTTTAAGAAACAAGTACTGTTTTCATAGTGACAAAAGGATTATTATCCGTACCTCTATTTATAGGTAAAATATCTGTAGTGTTAGAGGAAGATAACGCAGAATAAACGTAGAAGTATGTATGATGTGTAAGAAATTTTACTATCGACACTACGCAATAATCTAGACCAGGCATCATCAAAACGTAGTTCTAGGGAGCCGGCCTTACCTGCTCCGCTCCCGTTAGCGTCTACCAAAGAAAGTTGAGGCAGGCCGTTTGTAAGCCAGTGGCTTTTCCTGGAACTTCACGGGAGTAACTTTGCAATACAAACCGATTTTAAGTATTATTATCGTATTGTTTTATGGAACTACATTCCTCATATGATAATACATTATTATTGTTGTTGTTATTTTGGTGGTGATGGGGGTGGCAAATAATACAGTTAGCACTTTTTAATATGGCGAGACATTGCATAGGGATTATACGAGCAAGAATAATAAGCCATGTAAAAAATATAGTTCGTATTTTCCAAGGCAAAATAAAGAGCTGCGAGTCTGACCAACATAGACATTGAGTAATAGCAATAAATTACAGTACGATAAAATGTACTGGACCTACATCGACAAACGTTGTACATTTTAGTTGGTTCAATAAAGCCTATGTTTCTTCTCCTTGTATGCTTCATACTGATTCGCATAACAAGACAAATAATGGCGCTGTAGATAAAACTATTCTTTATTGTTTAACATCTCATTACAAAATAATCACGTTACACCATTATACTGTGCTGTAATAAACTACACTTCCTCCCAAGGAGGATTGAACCTAGTTGGTGTTGTTGACCTACGCTTTGACGTACTGCTCTCCATGGTAAATGAAAGTTACCCGACAGAACTGCCGCTGCGCTGAGGGAGAGTATGAATGACGTCAAAATTCTTCCCTTTGCTCCTCTTTCAGTTGCTCCCATCACACTTAAGTACTGAGCTCCCAGCCGATCTGCTCGGTACTTGACGACAGCTGATCTAGATCTTTAGACAGGAGTTCTGGTGGCTGAAATTGCACATATTCATTCTAGAGATCGAGATACACACTAACATGCACACTAACCAGGCATTTCGCCAAACAGCAATCATTTCTCTTGGGGCACTTTTGTGTTGTTTTCACATTAATGCCATCTATGTCCACTAGCAGGTTAAGGGCCAATGTTTTTTGTAGCATTAATGTCTGTCGAAAGTGAACTAAAAGGAAGAAAAACAAGTAAAATGCTCAGCATGTGAACATTTTGGATACCCGTGTGAGAAAACAGAATAATATATTAATTACAGATGTCGTGACAGTTAAAATTTAGCCAGATAGAATAGTAAACGAAATTTTTCGAAGTCAGAAAAAGCGTGTGTGGGTAAATAGTAGATCAAAGAAGGCATTAGTTTACGAACTTTATAAATTCATGAAAATTAGAATAGCATTAATAATACTTAAACATTGGTATGGTTAATAAAGCTATGAGTATTAATTCTTCTTCCACACTGTTGTTCTTCCACATTACATTCTTCAGCTAACTCCCGTTTTTTCCCGGTAAACCACAATGAGATCTCAAATTGTTTTGAGATGACGTACTCCAATGGCGACTTACAATGCCGTAAACACTTTAAGTCTTGAACTTCATTGGTTTAGCCTCTATCAAGTCAATGGATTAACTGTTTTTCCACAGTGAGGTAGAACCAGAGGACTGAAAAATTCAATGCTGTAGCCGGGATTTGAACCACGAATCTCCCAGTTTCCGTCCGGTTGCTCCGTGGAGAATCTCCCTCTAGTTGTCGAGGTCGCGGGTTTAAACTCGGCGGAGGGCAATGGATTTTTTCGGGCGTAAAAATCCGTAGCATAACTTCCTTCGGAAGGGAAGTAAAGCCGGTGGTCCCGTGTCATAGATTTACAGCACGTAAAATAACCTCAAGCCTAATAAAGAGACCTCTGAGAAAAATTTCCGGTTTTTCACGTCCAATACAGAATGGGGCGCTAAGAACTATAGTAGTTAAAACACGTCCATAAACTCAATTTAATTTTTGTGGAGATGCTCCGGGATCTACCTTTCCAATAGCTATGAGAGTTCAGCTACAATTCTACTGATTCTCTTAAAATCTTTCTGTTGGTAAATCTGAAAGACTAGATACGCTGATATAAATGAATCTGACAAGTTGTTTTAGAAGTAAATCAATGTAACATTAATTAAAACAAAGGCTTGGTTTGTTATCAAATATCCTGCTTCTGAAGCCAAAATGAAGCTTTCAGTTGTTAATCAGTTTATTCTCCATAAATGAATTTATCACTTACAACACTTATATAAATCTGTTACAGTACCATTTCTCTAGGTACTGTAACAGACAAAATTACATAAAGCACAATCAATGAAGTTATGCAGCTAGCAACTGACATGTTAATACACAGATATCAACATCGAGGAGGGTCTGTGTTTATGTCACGGAGGCTCAGTGGGAAGATATAATTAAATAGTTTAACCACCATTATATTTTATCAAAACAGGGGGATTTATATGTAAATAAAATAGATTGACTAGAAGAAT
This sequence comes from Deroplatys truncata, assembly GCA_030765065.1. Lineage (NCBI taxonomy): Eukaryota > Metazoa > Arthropoda > Insecta > Mantodea > Mantidae > Deroplatys > Deroplatys truncata. The sequence continues at coordinate 181,870,836 of CM060981.1, forward strand.
TAACCAAGAAAGAAAGAAAGAAGGAAGGAAGGAAAGTAAGCTTTGCTACCTAAGAACTCACTTTAAAGGTGTCACTCTAATTGACCCTTAGCAAATACATGGCTAGAACTAGATCAATAATAACTTTTCCAAATCCAGAGATGCATTTAAATTGAAGGGTAACATTTTCATGGGTGGTATTCATAGGAGAAACCAGGGTGGAACCCGTTGTGGACTCTGTACTGAGAGACAAAAAAGATAATCATTGAAACTGTGAAATCTTATGCAGTGCACATTGCTTTAGGAGTGACTGAAAGATGGTTTTCTCAAAACAAATCTGTACTCCACGAGGATGTTCACTGATAGCTGACGAAAGTACAAAGGAGTCAAATAATTGGAATCAATAGAACGAACGAACTTGTATACGCAATATCTCTAACAATTTGATTGAAACCTATACTAAACAGCTTCAAATCTATAATGGTAAGAGAAAGTAATCTGGAATACAATACCTTAAAATAGGTATGTTTTGGATAAAGTGTTAATTTTATACTTAATGAAAGCACTTAAAAATCATGTACACATATTTCTAAGTAGCTTCTGTTTGCCAAAAAAATCAAGTAGACGGTCTAGCATTGAATGTTTCCTTAGAAAATCTGAAGAATCACTTACATTATTTTAAAAACCTTTTTGGTAGAGCAAACATTTGAAGACTGGTGCTGAGACAGTCTAAATGATTAAACCATAAGGTGGTTGTTGTGGATGCTGGTAATTAGTTAAAAACTGGTATTAAACTCCAGTTGTACATTATTATTTTATACATTATCACCTACGACGGGATGTACTCGTTCTACAAAATGTTATGTTGTGACATCGTTCAGCTTCAGTATAACTTGTGTTTGTAACTATTTTGTAATGCTATCCTTTGTTCCATAGTAAAATACAATCGCAGAAAAAAAACAATAAACCTAACAGGATATAAAATATCAAAACAGGAAATTTGGTGAATTAGGGATCAGTTATGACTATTCTGGTGCATAACTATTCCATATAATGTATTACTTCATTTGAATGTAGTCTGTGTGAATCTTATGCTTATTTGATGTTTTATGATTTTTTATTACCGTCTCGTACCTAGCGAATTAGATTTTTACGAGATTCTTATAAATAGCTAAATATACAGAAAAATCCTAATAGTTTGGCTGGAGTACCATCTCTATACGAAGTTCAGGAATAGTTTTTATTTGGTTCGGGTCACTCCAAAATCTTCCTGTATGCTCATTTTATTAATTTTAGAAACTTGTTTTCCATCAGTAAATTTCCTGGTAAATTTTCTGCACCATGATCATTAACCAGTTCTGTTTAAGTAGCTGCAACTAGGTTTAGAAAGTTTGTACCTAACCTGTAGAGAGGTTATGCGCAGCCCAAGAGTAGAAGAGCCGGAATAAATATGTAGAAGTGACTTGTAAGCTTTGATTTTTCACCTAAACTCAAAACAGGACTTAATACCTAGCAATAGTATAAGAAGCCATGTTATAAGAGAGCGAAGAATATCCGTTACAGCGAAAGTACTAAGCTGGAGAAGTTCTTCTGACCAAGATGGTCCGCATTACTTTCGCAAATATGAATATGACTGTTTGCACAAAAAGATACAACTAAGGAGCTTACCTCTACTTCCTTCTGGCACCCTTTTGTGCACTGTAAGCCAGACTGTGTGCCACCGGAGATGAATGACTGATATACTCCCCATGGCCATACCCTGAAGAATCATATCCTCCATAGCTAGCTGGACCGTGATAGCCTACTAGAACAGGGCTGCTGGGAACGGCGTGGTGACTGTCGTGATGAGGACGTTGTTCAGACCGTCGAGAAAGTATTTTCCTCAAGGCCACAAAGCCAGAGAGGGCCAAAGAGGCAAGGGACACCAACAGCGCCTTTTTGGCTATAAGTGCAGTGGCAAGATACAAGAGCGCGATGATGGCTATAGCTTTGAGCTTCAAACCAAGCAGGATAGGCAGAAGTGATTTAAGAATCTTCTTCTTGCGTCGCCCTGAAACATAACAGTTTTACTTAAGTCGAACTGTGGTCCTTAAAATATAATTCATTAAAGGAACGCAAGATAATCACATAGCACTCTAGTGTAAAGCAAAATGACTCTGAAGTTCTCGTTTGTGAGTAATAATTTTTGAGTTTTTTGAATAAGGTTTCATGTCATAAGGCTGAGAACACTCTTTCAAATAGAATATTAACATAAACCAGAGCACTGCAGCTAATACTCAAAATAAAAAAGAATGCATTTAACCCTGTGTTCAATCATACCTTAAGCTGCCACTTCCTCAAAATCAACTTTGTTGATTTTATATTTGAGGGGCAACATGTTTCTTAATACATTTGATATTGTGAAGCTAAACGGGCTTCTCACACTCACTTAATTCCTCTCTCTCTCTCTCTCTCTCACTCACTTTCTATCCTGCCCTTCCTTCCTTTGTTGGATTTGTGATATTAAAAGTTCTGCTAAAGTTAAATTTAATGTGTTCCTTTCCATGTTAAGAGGCTTCATAAATTATTCAAAATAATGCAGCTTTAAAGGGTTTTACATCCCTCTTCTCAATGTTTGCGTTTTTGTAAAGAATATATAAGAGAAAAAAAATTGTATCGCTCTTTAATTGCATGGTTGCTATAAAACGCATGCTGAAGCATACGTCATGTAACACAATGTTCGCGGATTATAGATACAGGCTTGTCACTTTATAAACGGTTGGTCTCTAGATCGAGACTGTATTTGTTTAGTAAAACCGTGGCTTAAATAAATTATATTTAGGTTTCGATTATTAGAACTGTACACAGATGTTCTGAAAAAGAGAGGTTCGAATATTTAGAGAGGAGGTAGTGTGCAATAAAATAAGAATCGAAGCATTTGTTGTTGCAACCTACTTATTTTTAAAATGTAACAGTTTCAATCCTTTCTGAAACACGTAATGAAATCTCACTATTTCATGCAAACAAATTACGTATATACTTTTCCGCTTTGGGTATTCACTAAAATTACAAAATCTTATCTTCCATTTCGTACATGCATTTAACATACACGAAAATAACTTACATTAACATTGCAGCTGAGAGCTTATGTATTATACTTAAGCATCCTCTTGGTACAAACATAAAACAGCTGTGATGAATAAAGCAGAGTGAGAATGGATTCATTGTTTTCTGCTTTTTCTTTCCTAACCAAAGAGCTCATACCAGAAGAAATGCTACTCTTCCAGTGATGGAAAAATGTTGTCACATCTCCGAAAAAATCAATTTAATATTATGTATACAGTGACCGTATTCTTATTTTAATGGATACAACTTCCTCTCAAAACATAAAACCGTTTACATAATATTTTTCATAATACAAATAGCTTCCAGAGGATGTACATTCAGATAGAGAAGTTTCAAGATAAGTTTCGATATCATCTCATTAAGCGTTCCTTTTAAAGCGGCATGTGTTAAACTAAAATATAATTTCGTTGCATTTGAAAACAAATAAATGTAAGTATACCACAAAGCTAAAATCATATAATGGAAATTCGACAAGTATAACAAGCTTTTCTGTTTTATTTTTGTTTTGTTGTTTACTTAAATTACGGAGACTTTCAAAGATACTTAAATTTTGCGTGTTAGAACGTAATAGTTTTGACCAAACGGTATCTTTTCGTACAGTTTAACAGAAGTTGCAAGATTGCTTTGAATTTGTAATAACTATTGCATACTACAGGAGGAAAGCAAATAATTTAGTAAGAAAGAGCGTAGTAATAAAACAAAGAAAAACACGGTGCTACTAAAATTTTAATTACTTTCTCTTGTTTTCATAAGTTTATCCGAAATGACCTCACAGTCCAATACCAGAGAAGTAACTAAATAGATACAAAATAATTTAGAGCTGTTGGATTAAATTATTTAATCACTTATAGAACTGTCGCTTTCTTTCTTTCTTTCTTTCTTTCTTTCTTTCTTTCTTTCTTTCTTTTTCTTTCTTTGTAATTACGGTTTAAGATGCATTTGATCCCTCCTCAAAGAAATGCGGTCAGATAAACGTAAATAAGTGTGACATCACATAGTCTTCATTACTTCCGTTACTTACTTGTCAAGGTTTTCCAGTAGCAAGAGTTGTCCTTAAACTGCAGTAAGGAAACAACTAATTACGGTATAAAGCGTAGCAGCGTAATAAACTTATCTCTGCGGAGCTTTCAGACACTCGCCGTCGATGTCATGGAACTACTCGGGTAATTCCATTGCGCTCAAATAATCATAGATTAACAATATAGTAATCCGAAAATGTAAAATCGAATTCCAAAATCATAATGTTAAAATAGAAATAAAACCCAAGCCAAAAGGTGCCAAAATCAGAAAACCAAAAGAAGGGCAAGAAGTTACCAGAAACTAAAATGTAAACTCATGCATTTAATTTATTACCATTTATAGTCAGCTAGCTTTTTAATCCGAACATTATTTACACTTTAAGGCACGATTAGGTAGCTTAGTGTTCAAGAGGTGCATCCTAATAAACAGATCTATACAAAGCATATATTATTTTTTATGAAATGATTGGAAAATGAATGTAAAGGAAGTAAGGCTTAAGTTTACTTGGTATCGATCCATCTAACCTATGGATATCGTATCTAGGCATCTAATATGACAGAATTTGAACCCCATATGCCTGTATTTTTATGAAAACTGGGGTTGTGGCCAACACTTAACAGGAGAAGGTTAAGAAGAAGAAGATACCTGTATTACCACTCAGATATACTAATTGCAAGACTGCGAACTAATATTAGTAACCAGTTTTGAAATGTTAACTAAATGTTAGTTTCAATTACTTTACACTTCTTGCATAAGTTTTAGATGCTATCATAAGTAATCTGAGAGAAAATTTTGAATACCCTTTAAACTAATAGCATTTTCAAGTATCAAATTATAACGCTTGCTGAAATATTTAGGATGTTTAGCTAAAAGGCTATTCATTTGCGGTGTTTTGTTTTTATTTCTAGGGTTTTAAAATCTTTAAAAGCAAAGTATAAAAAAATAGAATATTCACCTTCTGTTACAAGTTGTGTCAACTTCTCTTTCACGTTATCTGGAATTTTTTCTGCCAAATTCCGGGCCGTCGCTCCAATGTTCCATCGGAAGGACCTCTCTTGGAAGAATCCTAGTACCCTATCCACTAGATAAGATTCCAGGGCATCCTCTCTTGTCTCCACATCCTTTGCCTCTAGGACCTGTTGTCCATCAACTCCTGCGCTGGATCTGCCTGTTTCACCCTCGCGAACGAGGGACACCATACCGCCCAACATATCTATGCTCTGTTGCTCGAAGAACCCTCTCACAGTTTTAAACACACTTAGTTGCACACAAGCGACAGAGTCCGCCCGTAAACATTCCTCTAAGTTCGTGTCCTTTGAAAGAACTTCCGTACTCGCCGGTAAAACATTTGCCGCCGTATGTCCTAACAACAGCGCTCCGAAGAGCAATAGAGCATATACCTCCATCACAAATCCAAATAACTGCACAGATTGTCCTCAAGTGTTGGGATTCACTTCTACATCAGCGTTAAAATCACCAAGACAACTCTGGAAGGTTTAACAAGTAATGGTTAAAATCAGATCGGGGCATGGATCTTTTAATAGTGTCCCCACCTACTTGCCGGTCAGGTTGGCGATAACTCGCCCTTCTGGTCAATGTCATGTTTTGCCACCACTCTTCAGCTCGCTGATGGCGTAACCGCAAAGCAGGACGAACAGCTTGTAGTTGTACTGCTTTAACGCCCTCGCTTCGTCTTCCTTCCAACTTCTTGTATGTTGTACCTTCCTTTTCGCCCTTATCCTCTTCTAGCTCCATATTACGTGCAAACCATCTCAGAATTCGCTTTGTTATGTTGAAGCTTCCTACAGTGATTTATAGCGCTAATATTTCCAGTTCATTTCAGCTTCCTGTTATAGCCATTAAGTCCTTCGTTTCCTTAAATCCAGTATCCCTTTTCTGTCATTTGCTTCAATTAGTATAAATTGAGGGATATATTGTAAAACAAAGAACTAAACAAAACAATTTTACTAAATAATAGAAATACTATAAGCTGCATTTATTTAGAATATGAAGGAACGTATGAAGGAAAATCAACCCATACAGCACTAAACCACGGCTGAAATGTGCCACATCTTGAAAAACAAACAATTTTCTTACAATAAGTTGTAAGAAAATAAATTAACCTAACGTGATTATGGTGGAGTTGGTCAAACGTTTTCTATTTTCACTTTCTCTACACTTAAATGGAAACCTTTTCGTTGTTCTTAGTTTTTCTCGAAATGGATGTACCTATTTAGATTAAAATACCTTACGTTTGAGATACTAACATATCGGATGAAACCCGTATTTTATAATGTTTGTTGTCGTTCTCTGTGGACTAATGGTGCCGTGCTAGCCTCTAGTTCCCAAGGTCCCGGGTTCAAACCCGGCGGAGGGCGATGGAATTTTTTGGGCGTAAAAATCCTTAGCATGGCTTCCTTTGGAAGGGAAGTAAAACCGGTGGTCCCGTGTGGTTACGCCCAATATAGAATGGGACGCTAATAACCATAGTAGTTAAAGACCGTCCATAAATAAAATTCAATTTATTTATAATGTTTGTAAATTTCCGGTGAAGTCTCTTCATTTTTGTATAATTTGATATAACTTGATTACTATTAGATAGAGACAAAAGGTCACCAGAAAAGTTGTAGGGCAAACTAAAAACATAAAATATAAGCCTTTTCAAAGCATATCTCTTTCCGAAATATTCCCTGTTGTTCCTTTTAATCCCTGTTGTTCCTTTAAATCCCTGTTGTTCCTTTGAATCCCTGTTGTTCCTTTGAATCCCTGTTGTTCCTTTGAATCCCTGTTGTTCCTTTAAATCCCTGTTGTTCCTTTGAATCCCTGTTGTTCCTTTGTTTCTTCTAAACTTATCTTTAGATAAGAATATGTAGTTCTAAAAAAGGCAGGCAGATGCCGAATAATTTGACTATGGTTTCAGACTCATGCTCTTGTGTATATACAACAAAGTATATGTTGAAACATATCTGCCAACAATTATAATGATTACTAGAAATCAGAAAGAAAAGCCATCTGTGATATAAAATACAGGTGGAATATAGAGAATAAGTTATTGTTGTTAGAAAAGTCCTGTAATTATAACGCATCAGATTTTTTTTTTTTTTTTTTTTTTACTTTTTTAAAAGAGCCTTGGTATAATAAATGTAAGTAACAGTTTTTTGTGCATTTGTATAGCACTTTTATATCAAAGACACTAGTCGCTATTATAAGAATACTTATATGTATATGAATACTTATGAAGTAAATTCTTTTACGCCTGGAAGGATGTTTGTTAAAATTCCACGTGTATAAAAAATATCTCACGTTCCATAAGTGCGTACATGATTTTATTTACAAACCAAAACAAAAATTTATAATAAACATATTTACGAAATCAAAATGGAAATAGATTGTGAGATTTAGGGCCTATATTGAGTATAAACAATTGAATACCATATACAGCGTGTCTTAAAGAGGAAGCTCTTAAAAATCTGTACTTCTCGTGCTTGAAACTGCTTAGTTATGCTGCGTTTTTGTAAGTTCTAAATAAAAATATATAATGCTTCAGATAAAATACATTTACTACCAATTCAACCAATGTCATGTTTACTTTAATCCATTACACCACGCGAATAAGTGGAGCAGAATACTTGTAATGCAGGAGGAGCTTACATTTAATTCATGATCATTAAGGAATTTCTCTTCTGTTCTATGTTTCTAAATGCATTACATTGCTTATGTTTGTAATAAACTTCTATTTTAAAAACAAGATGTTTAATTACCGTTTAGTATACTGACTTCTAGCTTACTACTCTGTAACAAGGAGAAATGCTTAAAATATAAATTAAAATCCATATTACCTACAAAAGTAGTCAAATACTCATTCTTTCCGTAAATAGTAGTTCATATTATTAGTTCATAACTCCTATAAGGAGAATTAAATATTTTCCCACAAGTAAGGATAACTTTGGGTTTCTCCAAAATTTGTGAAAGCATGTACACGTATTTTTCTCAACACTATTTTATAATACCCAAATCATTAATCATAACAATGTAGATCATAAATATGGCATTTAAAACGTAATAACCTACTGTTAAAGCATTAGATTGGTGTACAAAGTTCGATGATAAACTAAACAGTTTTTGTCAGAGTACCCAATTTTTGTTAATAGTAATATTTGTATACATTATTTATTTATTTAAAGTTTATGGATTATATTATGTCATATTTGTTTCTACTACAGTTCATCTCACATCAGAAAGTAAAACAGCGGAATACTTGAAATATGTATGAAAAATCATTCTCCATGATCGTTGTCAGAGTTATGTAGCATAGCTTTATAATGGTTTTTTGAAATATTTATTAGTTTATCCCAAATTTTTTCATTTGCTGAAAATTATGAACTGTGGAATCTTTTCCTTCGTTCTTTTTGAGGCATATTTTATATCACAACACTGTGAATGCCAGAGTGATTGTAGTGTAAATAACATTATTGTCTGACAATGATTTTAGATGTTTGTTAGCCATAAGTATTGTTAGGAAATAACTTTATACGGCCTCACTGAAACTGACAATAGAGTGGGTAATAATGAAGGAGGGGGTGAGCTGTTTATCACTAAGAAGAGACAAACAAATGACGTCAGGGTAGCGTGCCTTTCTTTAGAAATGGAGGGAATATTTTCCCTAGAGCATATGTGTTAGTAATTATGATTGGCTGACAAAACAGACGCTAATATTGGCGCGATTTGGTAACCAATAGTAGCTCTATTATAATGTTTAGGCATTTTGGGGAGAAGTAGTATATATTCTGGAGCCAAAAGCAAGTATCGCGCAGTTCTAAGAAATCATTCACGAGGTACACATCACGCAGTTCTAAGAAATCATTCTCTCACGAGTACACATCACGCAGTTCTAAAGAATCATTCACGAGATACACGTCGCGCAGTCTTGAGGAATCTCTCGTGAGGTGAATGTCATACAGTTTGGAAGAATCTCTCACGTCTTAAAGTTAGTTACAAAATGTGAAGTACGCGGCAACTAATACGATAGTAATTACATTCGGAAATATAACAGTTTCAGTCAGGCATGTATCAAGATTAAAGATGTGAACTATTAATTAAGTGTGACGGCAATAAAAGTGTGAAAACAAATTCTTTTATCAGTGTTACCTTTTATTAACAACTCCTTTCCGTTTACACGCCCTGCTCAGAGATATTTGCTCGACTGAGTAATAATAGCTAGCCGGAGGACAAAGAACCCAAATTTTAAAAAATAATAAAACAATAACAGGCACTCAGCAAACAAGATAACACGAGAGATTACTGCGACATCTTACACATTCATTGTTGAAAATATTATCTCACTCGTATACATCCCTCTTGAATAGAATTCTGGAAAGTTGAAGTCCAAGAGTTGATGAATATTTCACAAAAAAAAATACTTATTTTCAAATTCTAGGAAAATATGTTTTAAATCACCGAAGTGTAACTTTTTTTTAAAAAAAATTGTATGAAAACATCACAAAGTTTGTGCAATATTTTCCATTGTCATATTGGCTGAAAGTAGCAACTTGGTTGAAGGTAACTAGAATGCCAATGTGGTGGCTATAATGATGGACTCAAGTTGGCAGTGCCATTCCTAAGACCTTGGATAATGTATATAGAAGGCAGATACTTTTACTTACGTTACGGGAAAACTTATAAAAGTTGACAAATTCTGATATTTCTATAGTGTTTGTAAAATTCACTGTTACTGTATGATTACATAATATGTGAGACTATGAAGCGCAAATACAAATATGCAAATCCCAACTGCAAAAATGATTATCTGTAACTTTACAGGCGTTTTTATATAATTATAGACGGCACATACATATACCTTAAACTAACCTTCTACTAAGTCATTAAGATTATTTTAGTGATGCTCAAATGTAGAATTTTCCCAATGATATCACTAAATTCAACTGAATCTTTAAATTAAAACATAAATAGCCAAAAATAAACCCAAGTTCCTATTGAGAATTACAAAGGACGTTACCGATACGAGTAGCCCAGATTAAGCCGAGTTAAGACATGGACTCGTGAACGGGAGGTCCGCTGTTCAGACCCCGCCAGGACCGTCCTCCGTGATTGAGACTTTTCCAGGTTTCTCACAGTCCTCATAACTAGAAATACCATAAACTTAGGCCTGAAATGCTTCCTTCCCACATTTTCTTTTTAAATTATCATTTCGTTTCAGATATCATCAGTATCACCCCTTGTGGTGCATATGAAATAAGAGTGGGCGTTAAGCATCACTAAATAAACAACAGGGCGTTATACGAAAAGTGTTACCAACCATATGATATGTTTGGGAATATAAGATGTTCACTCTTAAAGGAGTTGATAATTACGTAAACGGATCCGCGGAACTTGCGGATCTGGAAGCTGAAAATGTGCCAAGTATCTGGTTAGAAAGTAACATAATAACGTTATACGGAATGGAAATCAAATTTTATGATTCGCAGAGCTTATGAAAAGCAGAGCGTTTCCTAATGGCACTAAATGTTCGCCCTAAGTGGACGTATTAAAAATAATTATAATATTTTTCCCTTGAAGCTAACAATTCTCAGAAGCGCTAGTTGTTATACTCCTGTTCTAAAAACAGCCGATAACAGCTTTTCAAACAAAACTAAACCAATATAGTAATTATGAACATAATATGCAACTTTATTAATGGAGCATAACTTTGTTTCAGTAGTTATTTAGTCGTTCTGGTTTAAACTATGGCAGCTATGATTAAATAGCCTCAGTGCAAGGCAAAGGTGATATTAATATTTTACCCTTTATGTTGTTTTACTTTCCGCTAAAAAATGCGGCAATACAAGAAAAAGAGAAAAGAAAATTTTAAAGGGGATAAACAGAAGGGTATTAAACACGAGTGGTCTTCTTTCAAGAACTGCATAGATATTATAATCCTTCTCTTAAAATTCATGCTTATGAAAAGGAAGTTTTGTACACTTTTAATTCATTTTTTCCGAAGAGGTAAATGTCCTTAGGCGAAAAAAGTTTTTGAAGCATTTATAAACTAACATTAAGTCCACAGCACTTCTTAGCTCGACGTTGTTTGGTACACTAACAAAACAAAACTCGACATAATGAATATATTTATAAGTAGTAATGAAAGATAGAAACAAATTGTATCTGGAAAGTTGTAAATTCAAATAATTTACAAGCCACCTCTCTTTGAAGAACCGACATCAGTAGGTTATAAAATATAATACTGTTATTAAACTACGAGAAATTGTAGTATCATAAAGTGCTAGTTCTATACTCCTAACTCAAAATAAATATAGCTACATTTCCTTTTGCAAATATTATAACTTATCAGTGGTCAAAACTGAATGTCAAATAAGAACATACATTTTCCCCCACCTTTGACTTTTGAAAACCGCAAGACCCCCTCCAGTATTTTTAGCCGGGCACGCCCAAGGTTCACAGATTATCAAATGTTTTTCTGGAATTATTTTGACATATATAGCTTACGTCAAGCTTTTGTACATTTTTAAGAACATAGTGTCTCACGTCCGGAACTAAATCAACGTTAGAAGGTCCGCGCACCCAAACAATATACGCGATAGAATTGCAATCACTTATACACATTAAGCTTCCCTGACTATATTGGTGAGAAGCAAATTCAATCCAAGAACGCACTATTCCATTACTTTTAATCGAATATATTATATCATCACATAATACAGGCCTGTAGGTATATGGAAGAAAAGAGATGAAAAGCAAAATTATTGTTACATGCCCACCCCCGCTTTTTATAAGTATCCACATTTGAGAGAAGCGGAAGGATATATTTGCTGATATCCTATTGTTTAAGGTTATTAGAAAGTTTAAGAAAACTAGACCACGCTGATGCTTTTTGATGAAGTCAACTCGTATTCTAAAGTAAAATACTATGCATTTTCTATTTAAGTGTATTTCATGGAACAGTTGATATATCGCGGATGAGAGACTTTTTTTGCATTTAAGCTTGCCTTTCGAAAAATAAATACCTAAAGAATGTTATACACCGGGGTGAGGCCAAAAGGTTTTGCAGCTAAAATATTAAATTTAGGTACCCCAGCATAAACAATGGGGGACGTAACAGCAGAGGCAAACGAGAGATATCAGGAACCTAGCTGCACAAAGGTAAATCAGGCGTGGGATATTTATAACACAACATATAAATTCACATTTAACTCTGGTTTATTATAAAGTTACCTTGGTGTCGTTACATTATTTCCAAAAGGTTACAGACAAACATTGGAGGGAGATGCTCCACACTCACACGGACCAAGCATTCCTACACTCAACCACACACTCTGATGATATATACTAGAATTACGTTACTCACTGAGCCACGCTATCAGACAAAGAGGCTCGTCCCTTTACTTGCCTTCACCCCTCCTGACTAGGAGGTGGAGGGAAATGCCGCGTCGCACGAGAATTCAACTCACAAACGAAATAATTAGTTCAACAATGTCATTCTGCACAGCAATAATGTGTCCGCCTCGATAATGCACACACATACGCTTCATCTCCCCCACTCACAATAGTGAGGCGTACCCGCCGAAATAAAAGAAAGAAAAAAGAGAAAAAGTGAATAATACAAAGAGAATATAAACATACAAAGATTGCAAAGATAAACACACAACCACACACTCTGAAGATATACACTAGACTGGCGCTACTCACTGACCCACGCTATCAGACAAAGAGGCTCGTCCCTCTACTTGCCTTCACCCTCCCTGACTAAGAGGTGGAGGGAAATACCGCGTCGGACGAGAATTCAACTCACAAACTAAATAATCAGTTCAACAATGTCATTCTACACAGCAATAATGTGTCCGACGCGACAATGCACGCACATATGCTGCAATACTAAGTATTATAATACTTTTCGTATAAGCATTATATATTATAATAATAATCATAAATTTATTGTCAAAACATACTAATTACATCTTTACATTAAAGTTAACTCTCTAGAACCTGCTGGCATAAATGAAACTCGTGCTCAGAGAGTCGTACTACAGCAATCAAAATGTGTGGGCTACTTTATATGTACATAGTAACAAATGGGTGACTTAGATATTCGTTTGAAGTTTTACATTAGCTTTCTATTAATGTGTTTATAGAATTTATAAAATAAAAAGCCTTGTCTAATTGCATGTTCAGAAATCTAGCTATTAACTTGTACATCCCTGGGTCAAAATTGCTACTATAAATTATACGATATAAACATGGTATGTTTAAGCTCTGACAAACATGTTATCCAATATTTAGTTTTAACATTTTATCGAATTCAAATTTTTGTGAGCCATTAACTTATATTTTAATTGTTTCCTCCATTCTGGTATTTTTCCTGAGGCTTTTAAATTCCTTAAAACTGTACCTTCTTTTAAAACCATAAAATAAGTTTTATACTGTGGCTACCACTAGCTATAGCTATGTATTTTACTCTTGCTTTTGCTTACTCAAGCAGATTTTGTTCAAATAATGATAATTATGATTGTTTATTATTTAAAAATAAAAATAAACCGAATTTCCTGCCCAGAATGAGAACTGAGGATCTCGTGCATGAATCCAGGTTGTTTTTAAAACAATTTCGATGTATTATTGCCAATAAAAACAAATTAACACCATGCTTGTTTAAACTTCACTAGATATCAACATTGTGTTTGAAGCAACATTTTATGCTGAAAATGTGTATGCTTTTTATTTTACTTTTGTTTCAGTAATACATCTTGTACATATTGTAAAAATTAGGTCCGGTTTTCCTGTGGATTTTAAAAATGATCGCACTTATTCTACACCATTTACAAATATAAGCTATTTTGAGGAAACATTTGTAATTATTTTTAAAGGTTCCAAGATTTCACATCATAAATATCCTAAATAGATCACGTTAGTGGAAATTTGAAGTATTGTTTTTTTGAAGTGTAAATTTACAATTAAGGTTTTTTTTTTGAAAGGTTCCAACCTCACAACCATTCCAATATCACGGTTATGCCATTTTATGCTTACCTCTAGTGCGTAAATACGATATTTAATTGCTTTTTCAAGAACTGCTGAATGCATTGCATAAGCATGACCGCATCTGCAATTACAGTGTATGAAGCCCGAAACATGTTTAAAAGTACTTTGCATGAGTATATAACGCCATATACCACATGCTCAACTGCGCCATTGACTTCTATATTAATCTAAATACAAACCATGCAAATGTATGTAAAATAATATTGTGAATACAAAACGCAGAAAAGCTGAAAATTCTGTGCAATTTTTAGAAATCTATAAACCAAATAAAATTAAAGCTATTTTAAAACGCCAGAAATCGTAAACTGTAATATTATTTGTTGATTTTGAATTTAAAAATTGTTTTCTTTCTTGCTTCCTTACTTCTAGAATTTTTTAAAGCACTACTTCACACTACCAGTTAAGATATTAGCAGGACAAATGAAATTATATCTTTAATTTTCTGAAACTGGCCAATGAAATCATTCTCTTTCTTGTTGCGTTGTATACGTATCTGGAAATTGATAATAGACAAACGCTATATGAAACGTTATACAACCCACTGAAACGTACAATTTGCTTCTTTTTGGTACAAATAGCAAATTTGGTAAATATTTGTTATTTTATATTTAAGGGTGCCCAAAGGTGAAATTTCTAACCCTTAGTTTTTATCACAGTTTTTCAATACTTTAAGCATATGCTTTGAAATTTTAGATGGCTGGTTTTCTGATTATCAGGACTTTATGCAAGTGTTTTATGTTAGAAAGAAAATTAATTTGAATTTGGATTTTGCCACTCAACACTGCAGCAGTTTCTTAATTCGAAATGTCTGGAATTTTGTGATATCTTCTTTACCAAAGTAAATTATATTAAGAAAGAAGAAGGCAGCAAAATGTTACACTAAGTCTATGAAAGTCTGTAAGCTATAAACGTTGTGCACTGTTATAGGAAGCAATTAATTTGACACAGCTTTCATAAAAACTAAAATTACGTACATTACTGCGACTTATGAGAAAGATTTTCACAATTCCTTATTCTACTTATATGAGTTCAAAAATGCAATCATGCGAAAATCCTAAATTTGAAAAAATTAGAAATACTACTACATGATTTAAATACTAATTCACAAAACTGTAATATAGAAACTGTTTCACGCATCTGGTTGTTTCAGAAAAAAGTTTTAATATCTTAAGTATAGTTTTATAACAACTTGCCCTCAGTGCTCGAATTAATTATGAAATTTCGTGAGCAATTAAATATTGTAGCTAAAAACATATACCGTGCTTTCTAGTTAATTCTCTCCGAGTTTATACTGAAAATTTGAACAAAATTTGCTTCAAAGAACATTGTATGGAACATTTAATGCCAAAAAGTATAAGAAAAATCTAATCGAGTAAAAGGCATTGGAATAAATACAGGCTATTTCTCCTTCTGCTCTTGGGTATTTAAATGATCGCGTGTTTTCAGGTCCTCTCAGAGCTTTAAAGGGATATGAGAACAAAAGCAACAGTATCTAATTGAAGCCAAAGGTGCAACGTATTTTTGGACATAAACGCTAATTTTTTAATTTTTGAAAGTGTTGACCAAATCCTAGCTATGGATAAGCTTTATTAAGCTGAGATTTGTAGCGCAGAAGCAATACACTTTTCCCGTGCACGTTAGAAACAAAAAACTGGCTAGAGACGTAAATTTTTCCAAGTAAAGCATGTAACCATACTGCTTATACGCAAGAGATACAAGAGAAATGGTAATGGGTAGAGAAATTCCTGTGAGTGTTGCACATGGTATTTTTTAAAACGTTGGTTGAAAACCAGAAACCAATATTAACCTCCAACTAACCTACTTCCTAACAAACCACAGTAAATTCATATATTTCTTTAACAAAATTATAAAACCACACAACATGCCCGTGTATAGAAAACCGCCATACAACATTTAATATCCTCTAGATGCCAGCAAGTAGGCCGCAGTGGACCACATCCCATGAATGCAACAACATATCTGTATACAGTGTAAATACTTAAAAAATGGGGCTATTACCCAAATCTAAATTCCCTCCTCCATATTCTGCCCCACTGGAAGACATGACCTTATTCTTAACCCATAATGTAAGTTTCATAATGAAGCGACACCAGCGACTAGACAGTGCAGGAGCGCTTTCTGGGTGAGTATGCCTCTCTCATAATCCGGAAAGAGGGCCACAATTCGATTCCTTGTTGAGCTAGGTCGCGAAAACAAGGCTTTATCAGAACTTAAACTTCAGGTAGCTCTCAGGTTTTTGTACTCTGAATTCATTTGATCTCACATTAACCAAAGTAAGACAGTAATTCAAGAAGTAAGACAAGGATGTTCCCTCTCTCCTGTTTTGTTTAATTTATATTTGGATATGAAGCCGGATCAGAGAGAATGCAGATCAATTTGAGATATAACTATTAGGCCACAGAGCAGGATGGCTCAGGCGCTAACGTCTGTGGTCCTCATTCAGGAAGTCCCGGGATCGATCCCCGGTAACCGCCCACTCCGCCCATGGGCTTTTTCGGAGCTTTTCCCGGGTTGGCAGGCGAATGCTGGAGTGGTTTCTTTCACCCCGCGAATTTCCTGTCCCTCCATTTCGTTCCATTAATCATTTCATTCATCGTTCACCCCGTCTTGGTGAAGTGACGGCGATGGAATTTCGGTGCAGTGTGCATGGAAAAAGGATGCTCTCTGAGAATTTTCTCGTCCCTTGGCCTTCGGTTGGTTACCGGGGTATAAGGACCGCCTCCGGAAGAATCATTGGACCTTATGTTGAGAGGGATCGCGGTTTGCATGTCCTACTGCCGGGATGTATATCCGGAAACAGTAGAGACTCTGTCATTTCTGTGCCGTCACTCCTGGTTCCGGCCGCCTGGCGTCTCCCTTCACTTAATCCCTTCCTCCTGGGGTACCCCCTCGTGGAGCGTCGGTACAATATCCTAATTCTTGAATCGGTGCCGAAGCCCCTCCGCTTCGTAATCCTAATCCTAAATTTAACACTTTAGGCCAGTATCCTTTAAGTAAAATATTGTAACCAGTTGCTAGGAAACCTCTGCTTATCACTTAGACTCCTTACACTTGAATCACTGTTGACACACGCTCAGAACAGAACACAACTGTACTGTCGAATCAGAACTGACAAACTCACAACTCGCAACTGAACTGCCCTCGGCACTGCCTCATCTATTTAGCTTGTAAACTGTCCAACCGGCGCTAGCAGCCCCTCATATAACCCCGCATACAAAGCCGAACGTTCTCTTAGGGAAACTATTAGAACCTCCAAAATGAAATGTTCTGGGACAGAAATGATCAAAACTGCGGGGAGGGGCATGAGCACAGAGTTTGTTGCGCGGGCGATTGCTCTGAGAGGCCGGAGGAAAGTCCGAATTCAGGCACACCGGTGGCCCATAGATAACTTCGCGCGCGGTCCCATTAATAATTGCCGATGAGCAAGAAATATTCCCAAGCTCGAAAGACAATGTGCAAAGATCAGTCTATATGTTGGGTATTATAGCAGAGTAGTACAGACTTAAAATATCAGCTCCTAAACCAAAATTTCTCGCTTTCCATGGAATAGATCCCTTAGAGCCAAAAATATCATTAACGGTGAAACATTAGTACACGTTACTGAATTCAAATACTTAGGCTGTGATTGATCTTATTGACAAATCAAAAACATTTAATCTCAGATTGCTAAATACCAACAACTCTTGCGTACAATGGAGACAATTCTTCTGAAAAGAGTAAGCCAAGAGACACCTGAAATGTTATAAGGTGAAGTAGAATATTTGTTGGTAGTTGGAAGATGCTTCATATTTATCTGCACCATGTATGGGAGCCAATTTGTCGTGTTATCTATTTCTGAGCGCCTGTTATTGTTTTACTACTTTGAGTTTTGGGTTCATTGTCCTCCGGCTAGCTATTATTTCTCAGTCGAGCATATCTCTTAAACAGAGTGTGTAAACGGAAAGCATTTATTACTGAAAGATAACACTTATAAAAGAATTTGTTTTTACGCTTTTATTACCGTCACAATTAGTTAATTTCACATATTGACTCTTGCTACACGCCAGACTGAAACTGTTATATTTTCTAATATCACTATAATCACTTGTTTGCTGCACATTATTAATTCGCATATTTCACATTTATAACTAACTTTACAACGCGAGAGATTTTGTAGAATTGTGCGACGTATAACGCGTGAACGATTCTCTTAAACTGTGCGA
This sequence comes from Deroplatys truncata, assembly GCA_030765065.1. Lineage (NCBI taxonomy): Eukaryota > Metazoa > Arthropoda > Insecta > Mantodea > Mantidae > Deroplatys > Deroplatys truncata. The sequence continues at coordinate 181,889,210 of CM060981.1, forward strand.
CGTATAACCTTTGTATGATTCTGTTGGACTGAACGACGTATTACCCGCGAATCCTTCTGTTGGACTGAACGAAACCTGTCTCTGACACGGAATTTATACTCCCTCACCCAATATGCCTAAAGATTATAACCGAGCTGCTATTGGTTAATAAAACGCGCCAACATTAGCGTGTATATTTATATCCAATCAAAATTACGAACACATATGCTCTAGGGAAGAAATTCCCTCCATTTCTAAAGAAACGCGCGCTACTCTGACGTCATTTGCTTGTCTCTAATAATTGATAAACAACTCACCCCCTCGCTCATTGTTACCCGCTCTTATTGTCAGTTTCAGCGAGGCCGTGTAAACTTATTTCCTAACAATGCTTATAATTAACAAACATCTCAAATCAATGTCATACAATAATGCTTATTTGCACTACAATCACTCTGACATTTACATTGTTGTGATATAAAATACTGCCACAAAGGTAATGGCGCTCCACTATTGTAGTAGTAAGGAGTATGGACAATGACAGTGCAGCAGAAACGGGGACAGAAGCTGTTGAAATGAAATTTCTAAGGCCGCTAGCAGGACATTCGCTCCTGTATCATAGGAAGGATGAAGGAATTCGAGCTGAAATAAACGTACCCGATTCCTTAAACACTATAAATTACTATAAAAAATCGGATGTGATACGTTTACACGACCTCTTCCCTCTATCGTTTAATAGTGGGTATACAAAATATTCTTAATAAAGCTTTTATTTTATCTAGTAGATTTTAATCCCACTAAACCTTTGCAGAAATAGAGAAAGTAAAACTGCTTTATTTGGATTCATGGTGCCTCTAAACATGTATTTCCGATGAAATCTTGGTATTGAATTTTTGGGTGGAATGCAAATATCTCTATCTACTATCTGCATAGTAGAGAAAATAACAATGCAAAGAGGATTCTATGAAGCGGAAGAAGAAAGAAAACCTCATAAAAAATTTAATTTGGGGACAGAACAGGCCAGAAGGCCTAATCCGTGCTGTCCCAGAAAAAGATTAATCGTAACGTTTTCATTAATCGTTTCTCTAGACATGAGATCCATAATTATAACATTATACTGCGAGCGCGCATGTATGTATGTATGTATGTATGTATGTATGTATGTATGTATGTATGTATGTATGTAAGTGTGCGTGCGCACGTGAATGCATCTCAGAAACGATAAGTCCAACAAATACGAAACTTAAAACTTCAGTTCAGCATCTTTCTTGGATGCCACACAAAGATTTTCAAGAAAATATACCATCCCAAACTATCCTTCACAAATGTACTTGTATATTTTTCGAATTTTATTTTCTGAAATATGGCTTTTGATTAAAATACCATATTATTAAGATACTTCTATGACAATTAAAATGCGTATCCTGAGTTTTCTGAAAATAACCTGCGAAGTCCACTTCATTCTAAATTAATTTTGCATGTCTTTCCATAACTGGTAAAAGGCACAAAAAAGATCTCCTTAGGATACAATTTTTGTGTTATAGTGTTTTGTAACATTAAGCATTTCCGAGATGGTCGTTGTTTTTGGTTTGAATGTGCAAATGCTTTATACTGTAACTGTAGCGCTGTAACCGTTTAGTGGTTCTCGTGATGTCTTGGTAGGAGTGTGGAATTTCAAAACATGCATATAGTGACGCTTGATTTGACCATCGCTTCAGCCTCTTGTAGCCATATTGTACCTACAACGAAATGTGAAGTGAAACTATTTAACCAAACGTCCATTTCCTTTGTAAGCATCGTTTTCATAAAAGGGGTTAAAGAATGTCGTTTGAATGTAGCACATCAGATTTTATTCAAATTTCATGTTTCGGATAATCTTGTTTGAGAATAGATGAAATTCCTGTTAAACGGCGAAATTCCTCTCAAATTCATTGAATTTCGTATTATTGGGAAACTTTAAGACATCCACTTAGCATTACTGCAGGAAAAGTATGTCTCATTAAATGTATATCAAATAAATCATAACATATCATTAGGTCTTTCTGAAATGTTTGTTATATTTTAAGTTTTGTTAGGTTGTAGTCTACTTTGGTTGTCATTATGAGCAACTGAAACAGAAGGATTCTGCCATTTTCGCACTATTTCAGAAAAATAATTATCCGTTTATGATATAAACCATTCTGCGTTGTGCTGTGTCTTGCATGTTATTAAATCTAACTGCCACCTAATTTTAAGTTTGTTATCGCCAATACTTTAACCCTTGTAACTTTAAGTGAATAGAAAATGATTTTTAAACCAATACTGCAATAAGGTACCCTGGCGAAGTAGTAATGTCCAGTGGCAGCGTGAGAGTTTTCCGCATTTCGTCCTTTTTTCATTGTACACTGGCGTGGAAAACCTAAGGACGAGATGGGTAAAGTAAGATAACAAATGAACTACTTAGTGGAAGTAGGTGAAGGTGCGGGAGCATGTTCTCAGAGGTCTCTCACACGTACTCAGAAAGCTAGACGTCACATGGCGTGAGTGTAGCGAGCCTATAGTGCAAATGGGTCTGGTTCCGCAACACGGGGCAGTTGACAAAACAGAACAAGATGGTTGTGTCAATTAGCGAGCTGTTATGGTGCACTGTAGTGGTGTTCTTCATTGCAACATGACCCTAGACACCATTTGGATGACTTCACACGGGGAAGAATCATCGGGAAACTGGAAGAAGGGCGAAGTGTGAGGAGTGTTGCTCAGGAGTACAGAATTGTTCACAGCATTGTTTCACTGCATGAGGAACCTTCCGAAACTACAGGCACTGCTGTCCCAAGGAGAGGTGGTGGTCGACCACGCACAACTACAGTAGCAGATGACCGCTACATTATACAACAGGCAAGAAGGGATCCACGCCAAACAGCGGGTGCAATTGCAACCACATTTAACAGGACAGCTAGGCACACAATCTCACGATACACAGTGGCACGGAGACTACACAGAGGTGGTCTCTTTGCCCGACGGCCAGTACGTTGTGCTCCATTGACATCCTCACATCGGCGGCACCGTTTGCGATGGTCCCAAGAGCATAAAAATTGGACCAACGAGGAATGCGGTCGTATGCTCTTCTCGGATGAGAGCAGATTCAATTTAAGTAGTGATTCTCGACGTGCCCTTATCTGGCGAGAGGTGGGAACACGTAATAAACCCAGGAACATCCTTGAACATGATCGTTTTGGTGGTCCGGGTGTTATGGTTTGGGGAGGCATAATGTTGCATGGACGCACCGACCTCCAAATCTTTGAATACGGTACGCTCACTGGTCAGCGTTATTGTGATACTGTATTCCTTCCCCATGTGCGTCTTTTCAGGGCTGCAGTCGGCCCTGAACTCATTTTTATAGATGACAATGCGCGACCACATCGAGCAGCGCAGGTGGAGGATCTCTTGGAACGAGAGGATATTCGGCGAATGTATTGGCTGCCCGTTCCCCCGATTTAAATCCCATCGAACACATGTGGGATGCTTTGAGGAGACGCATTGCAGCACATCCACATGCACCAACGACCATCCAACATTGTCAATAGCGCTGGTGGAGGAATGGAACGCCCTACCACAAGAACTGCTTACCAACCTTGTGGCCAGCATGGGAGCACGATGCAGAGCATGCAATGCTGTCCGTGGCGATAATACACCCTTTTAAGCACGATGCATCTGTTTCTGTAAATCTAGAGAGCCATCATATGTCGTATTGACTTTAGTGTACCTTATGGTCAATGAATAAAGGTGGCATATCTGTTCGTCTCATTGCATATTTCGTTTAGTTGCCTACTGTAGCATACCGTAGTAGCTCCCTCTGTATATGATTCAAGTTTCATCGAGCTATGTTACTTGGCAGTGTCACAGCTTGCGAAGATTACTTTCGTCCTTGTTTTGCACACCACTGTATTTTAGAACCCATATAGGAACTGAGGAATTGCAAAAACATTTCTCACAAGTCTCAGTAAATGTACATAATGTTAGTTTTTATGAAATTTGGGTCAAATTAATCTCTTCCTACAACAGTACAAAACGTTTATAACTTACTTTTCATTTCATAGACATATGGTAACTTTTTTGTTCTCTTCGTCTTTCTTAATAGCATTTACTTTGGTAAAGAAAATATCACAAAACTTGAGACATTCCGAACTACGAAACTGCTGCAGTGTTGTGCGGAAAAATCAAAATTCAAATTAATTTTCGTTCCTACATAAAACCCTTGCATAAACTCCTGATAATGAGAAAATCAGCCCTCTGAAATTTCAAAGCATATACTTAATATATTGAAAAATTGAAATGAACAACAGCCAGTATTTCATATAAGGCAAATATATGCTCTAAAGTGTGTATTTTAACGAGATCTAAAGTTTTTTGTAGTAAGCTTTTATCTATATCTCGTGGTTTTCAAGCTATATAAAATTCAACGACCTCATAGGCAACTTAAAAAGCATTCAAGACACACTTTTTACTTGCTATATGAATTTAACCCATTATCGAGTGAATTATTTTTATTTACTTTTTTGCAGTATTATGCCTCTAATGCCAAAATTACATATTAACCTATGTGCTTACAGGAAATCATTATTTCAAACATTTACGAATAAGCTTAAACATGTCCATTGGCTCCATAAACACAAATATTAAATATTCACCCTTAAAACAAAGAAATAAGTATTACAGGTGGACTGTGTCTATATGCGGAGGAATACAGAACAGGTTGTAAAAGATGACGGCATATACCAGATGGCCCAACGCTCCGTATTTCATTGTGCAAATATCCCTCCGTGCGTTAAAACGGTTGCAGAACTTGACGGGGCAATTCCAAGTAAACACAGGTCAGTGAGGAACTGGCGTATTAACATGAGGGATCTTCGTTATATTTCTCTTACTTATCAGCAAAGACGATGAGCAGATTGCGTTCATTATCATCTAATGGTGTTATTATGCTGACTTCACTTATAGAATAGATGCTCTAAAATTTGCCCGTAGATTGATAGTGTTCCGAAGTCCAACTCCGTGTATATGGACGTTTCTGAGAACCGCTGGTATGACAGATGCATTTGCTTCGATATTGCTTTGACGTCAGACCTCTCCATTAAGGGGATCCAATTGAAACAATATTATTGATGTGGTCCCAAAAGAAGAGGTGATGATGAGATGATTTTGGTAACCAAGATAAGGGATCACCTTCGCCGATTCTACGTCCAGGATACTCTTGATTAAAATGGACCCTGATAGATGGGTGATGCACCGGTGCACCGTCATGTTGGAACCAGTGTTATAACGTCAGTCGTACTGGAAGCTCATCAAGAAAATCTTGCAGCTCAGTTTGCAGGAATTACAAATATTGTAGACCTCTGAACAGTGCAATAATATTGTCTCCAGACATTTAAGTCCCAGCGGGTTTCTATGTGAGCATCTCCAAACCAGTGAGGATTGTGAGGGGCTCAGTAATGCATTCGCAGTGGCATCGTTGCTGAAATAGCATGCATCCCCCCAGAGAACATTTTCAAGAAAGTCAGGTATGTCGAAAGGTATTTGCTTAACCTCGTACAATAATCATGGGTAAAATCATTGCCGCAGAGTTATTGATGGAGGTGAATTTTATACGGATGCCACGCCCTCTGTTAAAAACTTCTTTGTTAAGATATTGAAGCTTTTAAATCATAGATGCTCTTCTTTGACCTAGAAAGCACAAAATTATATATCTAGTTTCATACTTACAAAAGTATCGGAATATTTTAACACATTAATAATAATAATCGTGAGGATGATGATGATCCCTTACATTTCTTACTATGTGCAGCATGTTCCTTAAAATAATTCATCACATTCTGTACGACTCCTTAATTTTCACTTACCAGTCTCTCTCTTGTTCTGAGTAGTAAAGCCTCCTACTTGTCGCATTCGCATCACGGTACGATTAAAAATGTTTACTGGTAGTAAGCGAAGCATTGGAAACCTTTTTGGATAAAGTTTCCGAGCTGCGACAGCATTACATCACGTCTCGCCAGAAGAGAACATAGCGTTCGCAACCTAATGACCGATCCTTTTGCATCGTCTGACGTTGCAGCATGCTTAGCTTAGTGGTAGAGAGTTTACTGTTCCTGACGTTGCAAGTTCAAATCACCGTGCAGTTACAACTTTTGAGAAAAAACGAATAGAAAAGAAGAAGCAAACTGCCCCTGTAGTATTCATCTCAGCACTCTACTCTGTCAAATGTCAAATGCCTCTTTATGGGACGCAAACGGCAAGTGTGCAAAACTGAAGCTCATCATTCATCAGTTATGTAATAAACAGTAGGTCCGTACCTTGAATACTGACCTTTAAATCACGTTGCGTAAACAATAAACATTAGAGTTGAGCTAAGCATCAATAACGTTTGCATTACTAACGCTATGAACTGCGTAAACACTGGTCTGACGCTTTAATGTTCTGATTACCTCTATTGTGCGTGTAGTGTAGTAACAATAGTAATTAATAAATAATAATGTGAATAATGACCATAATAACAATAACAATAACTAGCAAGTATATCAATAATATATTGTTAATATAGCAAACGAACAAATGGCAGTGAAACGCTACGTACTCTCATGTTTGCATGGTTTTCGCTATGATGCCTTAAAGTTTTGATTTCGTATAATCCGTAACGTTAGATAAGAACAGGGTAAACACAAAAATAGCTATGGCATATATTGATTGTTCAAATACAGACATTTTCATTATTTCTCAATTAAACAGTGAGTTCATTCTCTCAAAAATAAGATCCGTGTAACTGAAGTGGAAAACATTCTAAGACCTTTTCACACTGCTCTCGTCTATCTTCAAAGACTGGTATAAGCCTGAGAACTTCCTCTCAATGAGCACGATCCGCTCATCGTCTTCGCTGATAAGCAGAAGGAGAGAACGAAGGTCGCTCATGTTAATGACCTGTGTTACTTGAAATTGTCCCGTCTGCAACTGTTTTAACGCACGAAGGGACATCTGCGCGCGTGAAATACGGCGCGGTTGGGCCACCTCGTATATTCCATGTGCTATCAGGTTTCTATACAGGTGGAAGTTTGATGAAATATAAACATTTCGAAAGCGTATATCGTCCTTGTCTTAAGGACGTCTGAATGACTTGATCTGCCGAATGCTCACTATTTACTACTGCAGCCATACAGATCTCCTTAAGACGTCACATGTAGGTCCCTGAAAAATCAAACCTTCACCTGGTTAGAAGCTCAAGCATGCCTAGAATGCATGACATGTTTTAGAAATATGTGTTTATATCATGTTAACACTGTACAGCTTAACGAAGTTCACATAGTTATAAAGAACATAAATGTATACCGAATGAATAAGAAAACCTTGCATTCAGTGTAAATAGAAGAAATGAAGCAGTCATTGTGTAACCCAATATTGCGTTTTCCGCATAGTGTTCCTACTATAGATTTGCGGTTATTACCTTCATTTTATCTTTCTTTTCCCCCTTTTTCTATACGCTATTTAAAATCGTCTGTCCCATCAAATCTTTATTGTAAATGTTCTGTGCAAGAGGTATTACGAACTTTTGAATTTTACAGGTGTAAGTTGTGGTATACGTTTAATTTCAAATCAATAACGTAATATCAATTAACAGTTTTACAACAATTTTACTCCTTAATGTCTGAAACACTTATAAAAATGTCAAGCATATAATATAAAATGTATGGTATCTAGAGCATTTGAGTTAAGAAAAATAGAGGAGGCTGAATATTGAACTTCACCTCAATGATACAGGATCATTTAAATGCAATTAGGTGCCTTAAACTTGGCCTATATTATAAAAAGGTAGTTTAGCATGAAAATAGGAGGATTGGATGTATTAAAATAACAGAAACCAACATGTGCCTATCCTCCATCCTTATTTCGATTCTTTAATATATTATATTTTTGCGCCAAAATTCACCGAAGTATTGTGATAGCGGTACTCAGCTAGTGAGAGCATAGACAAATAACATTACCAGTGCTAGCCAGTGGCTAGAATATATGCACCAGGAACAGGGGTCACACGGGCAGAGGATGGGACTAGATTTGTCATTACCATTATAAACCGCTGCGTTCCATTACGGACTACTTTTTCTGCACTTGACTGTACAAAGGGAACAAATGTGGATAAATCAATGGTTAAATCTTGAAAAAGTGGGTTCGTAGGTATATGCTGGCGCTGAAATTCCATACTCTTTCCACAACTTTAGGACAAACAACTAAATGGTGACAACACTTCAGAAAAAATCACAAGTATTGAAAAATGCAAACCAATAGCAACAAGTATTTAGGAAAATGCCAAAGCCACAAAAATATTTTAAATAAATTGTGTGTTTTAAATATATTTATATTTCGCAGTTTTAAAGTAATCTAACTTTTGTCTGTGTTTTATGAGTTACACAAAATTATACAAAATTCATTCCGAATGAAAGTTACTTCACAGAAAATTCCCAGGTTGTAAGAAATTCACCATATTGGTTACGTAAATATCTTTAACGCACTATGCTATTTGAAGTTAAAACATCTGATGGGTTACATTCACACGACTTTCTCTACTGTCTATAATTTATTACTCGGTATACTAAATATTCTTGCGGTAGCTTATTTTTCTATCTACTTGATTTTAATCGAGAAAAACATTTGCAGAAATAGATACACTACACATTTCGTTATAGATACAAAGGGAACATAGATAATCCAATCTTTAAGGCCTGGACGCTATATGGTGGCTTTAAAATTCAATTTACAAATTTTTCTGGCATGCGATTTTTAATAAGTATTCCTTAACTTATGCTAGTGAAACCGTGTCTTAACAGCAATGGATTAAGTGCATACCTCGTATATTACTATCCGACCATTTAAGTTGACAACTCGTTTATAATTACACTTACACTTTCATTAGTTAGAAACCGGGCAGAGATGGTCTTCTTGCTGCGGTTTTGATCTTGTAGCACCTAGTCAATTAATTTTTGTGTTTTTCTTTTGTACATAATTTATTCTACTTTCACTTGTTTTATTGTAGAAGGGAGTGATGCACCTGGCTACTCTCTGGTATTCTCATAAGCATTACGCTCAATCAACGGAAAGCAGTTTTTGTTTTAATCCCCCATCAGACGCGCTGCATTTGGAAACGTCATTAGTTGCGTTTTATTATTTATTAGTTGCATTTTATTATTTATTAGTTGCGAAACGTTATATAAGTCCGGTGGGCTCAGTCTATTGCTTTTTGGATTATATTTTATTATGGTGGTTCTGCGATACCTTTCTGGGCCTAATTTCTTTCCTTCATATGACTTGTCAAATTTGATATATCATTACTAACTGGTAAAAAGTGCAATATAGCTAACATGATGTAAACGGAATAATTTTTACTTTCTCTACTACGTACAGTATGTAGGAAATATTGTATTCCACGCAAAAATTCGATGTTTTGAGGACCCTGAATTCAAAAGCAGCATTTTTAGAAAAAAGTGTGTGTGAGTGTGCACGTGCGCGCCTCAACGTCTTCTAAGTATGCCACATGAACATTTTCAGAAAATTTCAGAAAAAAACCACAAACAACCCTTCACATGGAGCAATTTTGGTTACTTTTTGTCTCGAAAATGACTAATGGTTTTGATTAAATGCTACACATTTAAGATATCTCATGACAAATAAAATGCATATCTTCAATTCTCTGCGAATACCCTGTGAAGTACTCTTCCCTCTGGATGACCTTTGTATAACTAGTAAATTGTAAGATATAGACAAAATATTAATACAAAAATTATATATCTTCTTAAAGCATACAGTTTATGTCAAATGCCTTTTTATGCCGTTAACCATTTCCCAGAAATTCCTTGTTGATTTAAAATTTCTAATACTTAGTTTTTTCAAGTGGTACGTCGAAAATCGCTTTTTTCTTGTGGTCATGCAAGCAACATAGAATTACAAAGCCATCATAACGATCCGCTTTTACTTATACCTACAATGAATGTGTAAACTTGCAATGAAAGTTTGCTGATTAGCAAGAAGCAGACAAAAGAATAAGTTGTAAGAACAGTTTGTAGAAGAGTGAGTTGAGAAATGCAGCAGATCAGTATTTTAAAATTAATGACAAAATAATAAACACATTATTTTGCGACTAATCAGGTAGATGTTTTACTACATAGAATGTCTTGCAGGCAGCCATTCATAAACTGTCACAAATATTGACTCTCTATCACCTTAGGGACTTTAATTTAAGAGCAAACTGATGATTTTTATTAGATAAAATGAGCGATTCTTCCATTTATGCTAAATATTAAGGATACAGTTTTGACTGGAAATATTAAAAAATTAAGCAATATGGACTTAGTTGCATGCATAAAAACATAATGTTCACCTATTGCAAGTTGATGTTTGGTTTGTAATAAACAAAATGGGACAGAAATTTTATATTTCGATTTCCCCAAAATGTTATTCCAAGTAACTTTTCATTTATCTCTTACAGTTTACCAGTTATAGAATATTGTACACAGAACGCTAAAGAAAATCTTCGGCGGATTTTGTATCTTTTCTGGGATCTTATGAGGCGTGTCCTTCACCTTACCTATCGCAGAGCGTGATGGCTTGATAACACAACAAGGGGGAAAAGAGTGGAGCTTGAAGCCTTTGCTTTTTCTGGTGTTATTGAAAACAAAACATGATTTTTGTCTCAGAACCAGTCATGTCGTATACTAGCGAAATTACTAGTGGACATATCGTGGGTATGTGGGAGGCTGGTCGTACTGTTACAGCAATTGCAATGGAAGTGAATAAAAGTGTTTTTATAGTAAATTACTGGATAAAAATATTCCAGGAAAGTGAGGAAGACGGTCTACATTCTCGTCAGAAAGTGGGCATTTCCGTAAAACATCCGCAGATGATATTCGCTTGCTAAATGCAAATTACTCTTTTGTTATAATTCACTGATCATGCTTAGAAACTATACATAACCATGTATATGCAGATGGTTTAACGAATATGACATACATATTATGGCATTAAAATTGGGTTATATTTGTATCTATATTCCTGTTGTATTTTTATGATCAGCAATATGTCAGTAAAGGTATATTAACCAATTCTAGTTTTAACTAGAGGGAAAATATGCTGTTTTATTTATTTATGTTTGCTTCTAGGCAGCAACAAGCATTGATATCCTGTCAGAATGTAGTTCTGTTTATTTTTTTGTTATAAAGTATTGCCTTGCTATGTATTTAATGAATATCATTCAAGCTTTAATTTGCAACCCCTGAAAATCTAAACATTCCACATTTCGCTAACCTGGACGCTCATCAAGGTTTCCCCTTAGCTTTTAACCCTTTCAAAGGTGTGTCCTCCACTAGCCGATAAGGTATGGGCTATCAATCACGATAAGAGATGTATGACAAACTGAATGCATTCACTCTACCTCTTTCTCTTTTAGCCAATACGATCAAGAGCGTAAACATATATTTCGTTTCTACGCCATTTAGTAAGGTTTCTTGTGGTTATTGGCGCAACTATTTAGCAGAAGGAGTGGCACACCCTTGCACCGTGGCCTAAAGCAACGAATGAAATGGTCATGGCCTCGCAAGGCCATGTGCAACGATAAATAATGTGACATAGACGCGAGGTGCAGTGAGATTTTCTTTGGCACTCTTTGTACAAAATTAACATAATGAAAACGACGTCAAAGCCTATTCCCATAATTTTCAATTAATTTAGTATTTATACGAAATATAGACAAATTAATAATCAGATGGCAAAAATAAAGAGGGAATGTAGGATGTGTTCATCGGAGGGGACACCTCGCGCACTGCAATCATCTTGATCTATTGTGACGACACCCCCCGAGAGGAGGAATGAGGTGAAGGAGCCGGAGGAGCCGCAGGCAGTCAGATCCACAGACACACGCGGAGTCCTTAATATTTCCAGTTTGGACATCCACTCACTAGTGAGCGAGGAATCCTCAAGAGGGTGACACAGGGACTCTAACTTAAAGTTTTCTATATTCAAAGTACAGCAAAGGTCAGTGCGGCAGCTATGTTGGGCTGAAGTCTCGCCTCTTTTCCCACAAGCAAGTAATGGGGGCTGGTTGCACGATCTTAGAAAAACCGAAATAAAACACAAAAATCATACACATTCACACCAATACCCTTGTGCACAACTTGCGTACTTTCGACATTAAAAATATTACTTTACTTAGGTCTGTGTTAACGCTGTTTTCGCAAATTAATGTTGTGAAGTAAACAAATCCTGCGCTGCATGTACGCGACTTGCCTGTATGACAGCTTTGGTATTCGCAAGGAAATCTATCAATGTGTTACACTTCAATTTAGTCGAATTTCGGATATTTTAAAATATATTAAGACATGAAAAAGAAACGCGTTTCTTTTTTTAAAGGAAAATTGTAACTACTCCAAATGAAATCATCTCACCCTCTACGCGTAAATTGGCAACTTTCTGCTGTATTGGTGGAGCAATTAATTACGAAAGTTATACCTTTTTATGTAAGGTTTTTATTTATTACTATAGATCCCTGTTAAAACTTGTTGTGCAATATCAGGACAAAACGTTGCAGAATATTACACAAATTTGTAGCATTACCAAAAACATGGAAAAGTAATAATTATAAGAAAAACGTATACTGGATTTCCTTTAAAAATAAAACCAAATTATTATTTTAAACAAACATAATGCTGTTTGCTTCTGATAACTTAATCGGTTAGTTACAACACCTAACGATTATGCAATATTCCACATTTATTTTTAATCGTTCCATATCCTGCCATGTCGGCAGCCTTTTAATTTGGAACATATAACATATATGTTTTTAAAATATTTTTGAACCAAGTATTGCAAAATTTCATCCTTGGATTGATTTCTACAAATTAAATGTTTATTTAATAAAGTTAAAAAAATGATTATTGTAAAACAACTTTTTAAAATATGCAGAATAACATTGCAAATAAATACAGTTTAGTAGGCTAGGATAAGAAAACTTTTATAAACTCTTCTGTTGGATATATTTAACTTCATACAACTTTTGTCTATAAATATAAAAATACATTTGATAAGTACAGTAGAAAATGTAGATTTAGCATCAAATACATGGAAGTTAATGCATTCATACTTCTCAAATTGTGACTAGCGTGAAATTGTGAACCTGGTCGATGCTAGCTCTGATAAACTGCCACCATTGTTTATACTAATAATCATGAAAATGAACTGTAAAACTAGTTGCATTTTCAGTAAAATGCTAGAACAAAACTGATAGAATTCAGAAAGGTTAGTATTAGAATCAGTAAAACAAAACAACAGGTTACAAGTATATCGCTCTTTATAATACACAAACTTGAAAGACACCAGTCTAGAAGCACTGAACGATTGAAAGTGTGTAATATAAAGATTTAATCACTCGTAAAATCCAGTATTAAATATATTTTGTTAAAAAAATACGGAATACGAAGTACGTGCTTCCTCTTCATGAGTCCAATGGTTTCTACTGATTTTGTCAGCCAAATCCTCCTTCCCTCCAAGTTTGAGTTTTGACAGTAACCTATATAACTTAATACCCTTTGATGCCTTCATAGCGCACCCGAAAGCACAGTAATCTGGCATTTTTACTCATAAATCAGCTTCGACACAGCTGTTTCCTTATGTTTATATTGAGACAATCATCCCAAAATGGCGCCCGGATCCACGTGACCAGTTCTCTACCAATCAGTAAGCCGTATTGGCGGCATTCAGAAGATAAATCAGCTGCTGTGCTTTGTATAACTTTACCTAACTGGCGAGACAACTCACTCTGGCGTACACGGGGAGAAATTTTTCGAATTTTGAATGCCTCTGCATCCACGCCATCTGCATGGCACCGCTAGCACCGCAGGACCTGAAATCACATCTGAAGCGTGAAATGGAAATATAATGAGAGTAAATAGACGAAAGGAGGGATCATGATAGAGTACACCACTCCGGCATTCGTCTTGGCGACCAGGAGAAAACCATGAAGAACCGCATGGTCAGAGTGAGCGGTCACCAGAAATCGAACCCGAGACCTCCCGACTGTACCTACCTACCTACCCACCCACCCACCTACCTACCTACCTACCTACCTACCCACCCACCCACCTGTCTGTCTGTCTGTCTATCTACCTGTCTGTCTGTCTATCCGTTCGTCCGTCTGTCTGTCGGTCTATCTCTCTCTATCTGTCTATCTAATCTATCTATCTATCTATATAATATGGACATGATTTATCAATTAAAAAAATCTGATGTGTTACTCACATGACTTTCTTAACCCTTGTACAAACTATTTTTACAAACGCTTATTCTCCATATGCTTCATGTTAATCGAGATATCGAGATGTTAATCTTATTGCTAATTTTCTTGTATATGCAAGGGGAATTGCTAGGCTTTAAGCGATAGTCAAATATATTAAGAGCTGGTAGCTTTGTGGAGTATTCCAATCTCTTTGCATTACCAGGACAAAAACAAATGAATAACGAATTTGAGAAAAAGTATAAGTATTGGAAAATTTAAGGAAATAACAAGCAATATCTCTAAAATGGTTCACCCAACAAAAAAATGCATATGACCTAAATTGTGTATTTTAACGCGATCTACATTTTTTGTGTAGTAAAATTTTGTGTATCTCTTATGGTTTACCAGTTATACAAAAGTCGTTCACAATGAAGAATACTTTTGGAGACATTCCCAGAAAATTCGAGATATACATTTCATTTGTCATGAAAATATCTTAAACATATGATATTTTAATCAAAATCGTTAGAGCCATTTTTGAGAAAATTAAAATGTTCTAAAAATGTTCCATGTAAAGGGTAATATGAGGTGGGGGGATTTTCTTGAAAACCTTCCTGTCGCATCTCTGGAAGATACTGAACGTAAATACCAAGTTTGGTGTTTATCCGGCTGTTCGTTTCTGAGTTATGCTGTTCAAAGACACACACACATACACACACACAAACACACACACGGACATGTTTCCAAAAATGCTTTTTATGATTCAGGGGGTCTCAAAACATGTATTTCCGGTGAAATCTCGGTATCGAATTTTTGGGCGGAATACAATACTTCCCCTACTTACTAAACGTAGTAGATAGAGAAAGTAAAAACCCAAGACGCAGCAAAATTAAATAAAATGGAATCTGTTTATAACGCTACGATAAGTATGTGATATCAACGCCAAAGTATTTTAATAGCTCTAATGTAAATAAGCTCCACTTTATTTACTTTTAATTTATATTGTAATGAAGTTCAGTTGCAGGACATGCTAAATAACTGCTAGCACTAGAAAACAGTGAACCGATATTGTATAGTTAGCTATCGAGAATATTACTTTTTCCGGTGTATTTTCAAACAGATGACCTGGGAGTGCAAAGTCTTCATATTCACCAGCTTCATCTTTATTTGGTTGTTAATGTTAAGTTTTTCTAAATTATATGAAAAGTATGTAATTTTTAGGTTGTTAAGTAGCTAAGCGACTAAAGAGAAGGTACACGGTTTAAAATATCACCTACTGTAATTTTCTGAAACGTTGCCTACTATTCCGACCGATGATCGTTCCACCCATATGGTTTACATCCTTTTGCGCGAATATAACAGAATATTTTTCATTTATTTGTTAGGAATAGCCGGTGGTGTGCGAAATTACAATTATAAGGGTTAAAGAGGCGAATTTGTCGTAAAAATCCTGTAGGTGATCGTACAATAATTTCATAAAGAACGGGGGCAGATAAATGAAATTAATTAACTCGTCACTCGAGTTTAAAACGCTAACCGGCAATGTCGGTAAGCCAGTTAGTTAGCTATAAATTACCACCAACAGTGTGATTAACTAAAAGTCTACACATTAACTAGATCATTTCTATTATGTCCTTTCAATAGGAGCAATCTTTGCTATTATGGCACAATGGTTTATTACGGGTTTTTTAATATTTAATGAGTATTGATATAATTAATGTTTTGATTATTTATTAGATTAGGAGGTGATTTTTTAGTGAGATTAATGTGTTTGTAGTGCAAAATACTTTTAAGGGACAATGTTTTAAAGTTACCGAAATCCCTTTGGGAAGTAAGAATCAGAGGAAAGCGTTCGGTGGTGCATGGTCTCATATCACCGTAGCTCAACAATAACTAGTAGCATGGAACGCTGAAAATCCAGGATAAGAATTCCGGCCATATCACTGGTTTCTCATACGGGCATTAAAAAGAACAATTAATTAACCCTAATAGTGCGGTTAGCTAGAAAGTTAGAAATTAAAGAATATTCGTAGCATTGCAAATTGCCTTTAAGTACACATTATGGAGTAAAAGGTAAAGCTACGGAAGAACGGGGGGGGGGGTCCTCGAAACCGGGGCAGCGCACCGCAAGTAGGCCACAACGCCCTTTTGTTTCTATCGTAACCCCTGGGAGGAAGGGGTGAGGGGAGAGACCCCAGGGCAACCAGATCCCGATGACGACGGGCGCAAGCATGGACGTTGTTCCTAACGTTTCCAGATCGAACGTATCCGCCGCCGCCCGGGTTCACCCATAAAACCCTGACTCCCAGAAGCGGTTCCTAACTGAACAGTTCCGCAACGACGCCAGGGAAAAGTCCTCTTCAAAACGTACATCCACCGCCCAGCCACAACCCGCCGAACACCGCCGCCTGATCCTACAACCCTGAAAGGTATGATAATGAAGATGATGGATAAAGAAAATAAGGGCAGGAAAGTCGTGGTAGAAGGTGAACCACCCCAGCATTCGCCTGCCTACCCAGGGAAACCACGAAAAACCCACGGGTCGAGTCCGCCGCCGCCGGAAATGAACCCGGGGCACCCCGAATACGAGTCGTACATGTTACCTCAGTACCACCTTGCTCGGTACATCAAAAATCTTCGTTCCGTCGCGGGTGCTGCATAGAGATATCCCAAGCGCTGCTACAAGTCAATCTCAATAACCTACAGAAATGAAGGCACACTGGATTTAGGTTTTCACTACACAAAAGCCAATGTACTCTATTCAGCGGATTACCAAACATTGACCAGAACCTGGAATCCTCACTGGACTGTAGGCACTCCCCATCCCTCGTACAGTCTTTTGGCGTTTGCAGACAGCACTCGAACCGGTTTTGACCTGCCTGTCACTGAACTTTGGCCACTCTTGTTTTGCATTCTTTGTAGTGCACAGGTTTGTGGAATTTTAAATCCGCTTCAAACTTATGTCAGCTTACGCATGGTCAGTGTGAAAGAACAACTGTTAGACTATAATTTGCAATATTTTAACATAAACCTTTATGGTCTGTAAACATCTTCAATTATGCTCAAAATGACCAAAGCTGAATTAAATGGATCATGCGAAATCAATTATAACACTTAGCATATAACACTTATATTAGTGTTATAATTTTACTTTGTGTTTTTAAAATGCTGAATGTATATTTTGATTATTGACTAAAACTTAATGAGCCACCTAATTACATGTTATATGAAGTACCTAAAGCAAGTAAATGTTCCTGCAGATATACAAGTTGTGATTTTATGTGGAATAATAGTGTGTATGTTAATGACTGAAGCTATTCAAATTGCAGGCTATTTTAAGATTGCTTCTTAAAACTTATGGTCGAAAATTATAGCCCCCTGTGCAGGATATGATATAGCCTTGAGCACTTGAATACGTATATTTAACGTTTATTGCCTTGCGAGAGAGAATGTCTAGCCAGAATGCTTTGCACGCACCTAAGTCGCCCTCCTTTTATTTACTTTAATCCTGTTTTGCTGTTCCTTTAGGGCAGTGGTCTAGAAACGTATGTACTTCCTCTCCATATGGAAAGGTACCAGAATCGTTTCACTTAGTCTCAGATAGGAAATGTGTGACGGAAACCGGAACTTGTACATCGTTGACAGACAGACAGGCAGACTTTCAAAGCAGAACATCCTGATATCATTGTCACTGCTTTAGATTGTACATTTGTTTTCTTATTAAGGTAAAAAATACTTGTTACTACCTAAAATGATTTTATTAATACTTACACATTCTATATATTTAAAAAATGTAGTGAATAAACAGCATATTTCTCCCTATATGTATAAATTTAATTAAATAAATTCATCAATTAAATACATTAAATTAGATATGTTGTCTGAAAACGTGGTTTTATGTTAAGGTTTACCAGTGTTTTATTCTTGATTTTACTATGTAAAATCCGTTGTTTGAGTAAAAACTGACTCCATTAAGGGGTATGGTTTGAAATATTATTGCTGTACTTAATTTTCGTATCCTAATGGAATATAAATTATGGTTACCCGGAAAACCCAGCATCTGACAACACTAAATAAAATGGATGGTAATATTTAAAGATAGTATTATCCAATTAGATATTTTGTAAATTTAAAACATGTTTTATAAAATTTTAAATAAAGCTAATTTTAACTATTAATTCATTTTCTTTCAGTGAATAATCTATAAGGGTGGCAATGATATTCATATTCATTTCAACAATTAACATGGAGGGATTTCTCAATAATATTTACACTATTTGAGCATTTGAACGCAACATAAGCAAATAATAACAATAATAAAATATTACTATCATTATCATCACCATACTTTAATTGCTAAGAAAATACGTAATGATATTTTGATTTTTCTTGCATATGTGTTTTATTCAGATTGTGACTTCCGGAACAGTACTCATCTCATGCACTGTGAAGTCAATTTAAAATGTTCGTAAATTTTACTGCGCCAAAATTAGAAATTGCCTACAATCGTTAACATTCCAATTGTTACTGTCTCTTTGCACACATTCGCTACTAACTGCCAACTATTTCTGCTATTTTTGCTATTTTTTCCCTTGAATCAAAACAACAGAAAGATGCAGATGTCACCCTGAATGTGTGTTGATCTGGAAAGATCGTGGACGTTCTAAAAACTTCAATACGACTAGGAGTCCCAAAAGTAGAAAAACCCGCGACATTCAATAGTGAAAGGGAAGATTTTCCAGTGCGTGTGTCTGGCATGGTGTCTCTGTGTGCATGTTTCTCCTTAGACAAACACGGTATGATTCTGAAAACAAAACTGTTGTTTGTAAAGACATGTGCGAACTGCAGTGTGTAGCATATTGCAATTAGTTAGAACACAATCTGAATTAATCATTATAGTAGTAAGATATTGACATTATACATTATTCTACATAAACGTGTAACGAAAATAATTTATTATAGCATGTTAAAATGTTTATTAAAGAAGAAAAAAAAACAAGCACAAAAGCATTCCATCCCGGAAGCAAAGCTCCAATCTTAACCACAGAAAAATTAGCGTCTTTAGCGCCTGTCGCATAATTCAATATAACGCAATGTATTGTGTGTTGTGAATCGCGCGCTGTGCCGAGTTGAACTGTAGAAGGGTTTTATTTTAAGAAAGAATATTATTTGCGTTTTTATCAAAGGGTTTACAGGCAGGAAATTGAAAGAGTACGATAAATGTATTCAAGAAACACTAAAATTGTTGAGGAAAGAGAACAAAACCTCCAACTGATACAGGAGACATGAATGCAGAAATAGGAGAGAGGTCAATCGCAAATATTAAAGAAACATTAAATAAAATTAGCAAATACTGCGTTTTATTAATTTGAAAATTACAAGTTGAATTTTCATCAATTAGATATCTACAAGCAGGCGTAGGAATTCTTAAGCATTTTCAAATTATCTACATTCAAACCATTATCACTACAAATAATACAAAACAACAGAAGCCAAGGGTGACTGATAGGCAGATAAAAGCCGGTCCGAGTACTGTCTGTAAACGCCAAAACACTATACGAGGAATAGGGGTGGTTTGCGACGTCCCAGTCTATAGTCCAGTGATAGTGAAGCCCTATTTCCTTCCGCCCTGGCTTTAAAGTTTAGAAATTCCTATGTCTGTTTATAAGCACACATAAGTATAAGAGTAACAAATCAATGGTCGTTTATACTGTAGTAGATGAAATATTGAACTATCGAATAATCAGTGCTGAAGTATATGGAGAAGCAAGTACTTATTCAGTTCATTACCCTTTAGTTTATGCACTAAAACTGTATGGATTATGCGGAAGGATTAAATTACCTCAAAAAATATTCGAAGGTAAAGTTATGTGTGAATTTGAGAATGCAAAATGTGCTAATAATGAACATAATCTTAGCTGTGTTAACTCTGTAAACAGAATGGTCTCAAACTGCAGTGTTACTTCAGTCATGAATTGTAAGCTATTCTGTGTTACTTTTTTCATTTTTTGTGTATTTCTGATTGCATCACATAATTATTTGAATTTATTTATGTATCCTCCAATATCTTAATCGTAACAATACACACTATTACGTCATGAGTATACCAATTCATAAAATTGTTCTATGATACGATTATTGATCAAAATTTTGCATCTTACAGACCACTCTCTTCCAATTCACATTACCATTATTTTTAACAAAAGTTGCCAAATTGTGTAGTTTTCAAACTTCTCACAAATTGTATACCAATTTCTGTAAATCACGTTCATTGTTTTGAATAATTACTTGATCGTCAGCAACGGTCATTCACCTATTTATGAGCAACAGGTTTATCCTTGCGAAACTCGTGTATTGTGTTAGGCAAACGAAAAATAAAGTGGTGGTTATTGTTCATGGATCTCAAGTACTTTATTAGATTGTATTACAAATAGCAGTTTATGAAACAATGAAGAGTTTCAAATAGCTTAATTTTAGGGTTTCAATCGTAACCGAGGATAATAGTGATGGTCATGATGATGATGATGATGATGATCTTCACCATAAACCTAATACTTTCGGGCTAATGTTAAAAATGTATTCTTAAAGTGCTTTATAGTATACTTAAATTAATCATTAGGTGCTGGTAACGACTAATAGATAGCTTAGTCATCTAGGATGAACACTTGTGGTAATCTAATTCTTACCCTCATTATGAAAAATTATAATTTGGAGGGGCAAAGTTAATTCCTTGGAAAATTTTCTCACACAGAATTTGTTATAAAAACACGAAGAAACCTTTGCATTCGTGCTAGTTTTTAGTGGAGGAAATCACTACTTGTGTGTTATAGCAAATATCCTGGGAAAGAAACAAGTGATTGCAATGAAAGTAATATTGTTCTATCTTTGGAGTGTACAAAGTATTAAAAGCTAATTTTACAAGTTCTGCATTTCCTTTCAAATATTCAGCTTTATTCATTTGGTTCTTTTTGGGACAAAGTAAGCTTCTAGATCAAAGTAGTCCCGGTTTGTTGTATCGTCACCACCACCATAGTAATCATCAGCGTCGTGGTCATCATCATTGGTTTTCAAAGAGCCAAAAATGTCTTACAGAAAATATAGCTACTTTAAAAGAAATCCGTGAGGCAATAATAATGGCCTAGATCAACAGGAGAATCGCTGGCGTGTTATAATACATACCCAAGAGTTTCTGAATCAGAAGTTACATAAAGGATGTGTTGTCCAGTGTCGCTGTGTTTCTTTTTTCCGCCAAAGCCAACCCGATCTGCTAATTGCGTCACCTTGTAAGTGTCAGACGAGTACCCGCCATAATTATATGCAATTAGAGCAAAAGAAGAAGCAACAGAACAACCTGTTTCCCCAAGCAGCAAAGCCAAACGAGAGTAGAGGGTCAGGGGAGCCTGCCTGACCTCGAGCAGGTGATACAGGAAGTCAATTTTTATAGCACCCGCTTTCCAAATCCCGTATTTGGCAGCTACTGAACTTTCGGTACGCTAACCTCATTATAACCTTCTTCAGTGATTTACGATATGTTGCTTTGGTGCGTTCCTCGAGTTTTCGGCTTCATTCATAGATATGGAGGTGGCCCAACCGCGCCGTATTTGACGTGTGCAGATAACCCTTCGTGCGTTAAGAGTTGCAGAACTCAATGGGGAATTCTAAGTAAACACAGGTCAGTGGTGAACTGGCGCATTAGCGCCCTGAAATACTACTACTACTACTACTACTACTACTACTACTACTACTACTACTACTACTACTACTACTACTACTACTACTACTACTACTACTACTACTACTACTACTAATACTACTACTAAACCAGCGATTCTCATAAACGTCCATATGGATATACGGAGACGATTGGAACATTCCTATCAATCATCGGGAGCAAACTTTCGAACACCTATTCAAGGAGCGAAGTCAGCATAACAGTGCCGTTAGATGATAATAATAGCAACAATAACATTTATAGTAGCAAGCGAAAAAATGATAGCGAAACACTGCGTGCTCTCGTATTTGTTGCTTATAGACCGAAATGTTTGACAAGAATTCTTGGTCCCGTCCTATCTGAACCAGGACCCAGCCAGTGAGAAAAGGTTGTATTGTATTACCTGGCCTGGCCCGATTATCTAATTTTGTTTTAAATAAAATTATTTTGCAGTTATTGACTATTATTTATTATTATTATTATTATTATTATTATTATTCGTTCCTCGAAGCGCTGTTATCTGCGATGCGAAGGTATCCGGGTTCGATTTTCAGTGCCGGCATGAGAAATTTTTTTCGTCGGTCTTATTTTCTCCTAACTGGAAAAAACTGTCATTCTGTTTTATTTTTCAAAAATGGCGCTAAAATATTTTGATTCTTCTTTCAAGCTTCCACACACTGTAAGAGATACTTGCTCGACCTAACATTTATAATAAAACCGGAACATTTATAATAAAAGTCATAGTTCACATACATACAGATTATCTATTACACTTATTTAAATTCTGTTTATCAACCGTTTATCAGTGGTACTCAACAGTAATTTATAGATATTTAGACACGGACCGGCGCAAACTGTTAGTTATTTAGCAGATTAATGCTGATATACTTTTTCTTTGTTTTTCATCTCTTTTAGGTATAAATTGAAGCTCCTGTCATTATGCTCACAAACCGCGCGGAATAAATACCAATTAGAAATTTTATTTCGTAGAAGAGTACAGGAAAAAATCGAGTGTCTGGACTACTAAGGGTAATTGCTCCCTCAAAGGAGAAGAATTATTTGTGTGGTACAAAAATTATGATGATTCTCTATGTACAAAGATCACGTATTCCTAAAACTGACCCTAACCACACACCGCAAACATATCTGGATGTTTATGGATGTTATTTTAAACTTAAGATAAAACATGATCTTTATGAAATATTAACCTTAGTTAGTAGGTAACACAATTTTATTTAATAAAATGTAAACATGAAGAATGTAAGGCTCGAATACCGGCATTGTTTCTTCTCTTGATTCACAGGGTATATCCGCGGGTTTGAATAATCGGAAGGAGATGAAGTCCTTCTTGCTTTAGTAATTCGAGGGCGCTGAGTCTCGTATCAAATCAACCGTCTAGTCCACAGCACCATCCAACTTTAAAAAATTGGTACACTTTTGGCTAGATTTGCCAGATTTATTCGTAAGTTTCGAGCTAATAATTAAGACAACTGTTTTACTATTAGTATCATGAGGTATTCACAAGGTTGAAACGGTTTTACACGATGCAATTCCTGACAAAAACATCCTCTTTAAATTATGCTTTCAAAGACATCCCGCTGTGTTCTGTCGTTGCATTTGCATTTCCCGCAATATATGGTATATTTTAGAAGATTTATAGGTTTTATGAGATTTGGACTTGATCAGAACCAGTGAAATCATTAAGATATATACTTTAGAGTAAAGCTGCACTCCGTTAATTGTAACACTATACTGAAAATTCAATGATAAACGTTAAAATGATAATGGAAGTAACTGTTGATAGTGAATGGGTAACCTTGCAAGTTTTCCCGTTGCTCACGTTCAAAAATATATGATATTCTCAATACGCCTCTTTTTTATGTTCATTAATAATAGTTTCATAATAATATGAGTCCCCTAGGAACAAACGAAAAAGTGCAAGTGAAAATTTTAACTTAATAAAAGAAAGACAATTACCGCAAACTCTCCACCCTCAAAATAACAAGCGAGTCAAGCTTCATCTTTTTTAGAACGTTCAAAACAAAGGCTAACCCTTGCCAGTGTGGAACAATTTGCACAAGTGGTAATAATAACATGTAATTTCCTTAAACGTAGTAAATTTCAGGGATGGTTGATTGAAAATAAACGAATGGATTGGTTAAAGGGGAGATTTTGGAAAAGCAAACACAAATTGGATTTATTTGATAGATTTTTAGATGAAGTAATGAAGCCTTTAATCTGTGTGTCAGAGATATTGTATGTAACATCATCCTGAGATTTTAAAGATGATGATCCAATTTTGTTAGAGACATTACATAAAAAATAAACACAAAAACGCATTCAAGAAAATATCTCTATGTAATATTAAAATGTTAATCTTTAATATCCAGATCGTTTCAAACACTGTTTTAGTTATGCGGTTCTTCCTTGTAAAACTGCTGTGTAGGTATGTTGTCCCCAACACATCCAGCATATAATTATTACTTGGCTCTGTATAAGATTAGGCGCTATGGTGACTCAGCGTGTGATTCACGTAATGAACGAGCAAAACCCGTTACACCTCCAATATTAATTACTGGCCTGAAATTTCTCCTCCCAAGCATTCTAGGTCTCCACTAGTATCTATCATTTCCTTCAAAGTGCTCTTGGCGACTGCTTATTTGCTTTATTTTGTGTAACATTTGTCTCTCGCTTCTAACTTCTCCACAAGTTCATTTTTGCATTCTGAGATTGCCTTTCAGCTGTCGTGGTCGTTTAAAATGTTTTATCCTAGCTAAATGCCAATGATTTGATACTGGAATCTTTTGAGAATTCTGCAATAAAATATGTTTATTTATTTCAATAATCAAAACTATTGGTAGAATAATAAAAATCAGAAAGAGCAATTTTTACTTTCTCTACTACGTATAAGAAGTAGGGGAAGTGCTACATTCCATCCAAAATTTCGATACCGAGATTTCACTGAAAATACATGTTTTGAGACCCTCTGAATCTAAAAAAGCATTTTTAGAAAAAGGTCCCTATATGTGTCTGTGTGACTGTGAATAGCATAACTCAAAAACGAAACGTCGGATAAGTACCAAACTTGGTAATTAGGTTCAGTATCTTTCAAAGATGCCACAAGAAGATTTTCAAGAAAATCCCGCACTCGAGTACCCTTTACATGGAGCATTTTTAGAAAATTTTGAATTTCTCAGAAATGGCTCTAACGATTTTGATTAAAATATCTTAAATTTAAGATATTTTCATGACAAATTAAATTTATATCTTGAATTTTCCAGGAATGTTCCCAAAAGTCCTCTTCATTCTAAACAACTTTTGCATAACTGGTAAACCGTAGGAGATAGACAAAAGTTTACTACACAAAAAATGTTGATCTCGAAACACATAATTTGCCATAGATTTTTTTTGAGTGAACGATTTCAGAGATACTCTTTATTTATTTGAATTTTTCAATACTTTTTCTCAATTGGGAAATTCTTATTCATTGATTTTTTGCAGAACATGCAAAGAGAATGAGATGCTCCACATAGCAACCAGCTCTTAAAATATTCCTTAAAGCCTACCATATTCCCCTACAAGAAAATTAACAATAATATAGTTTCTGCAAATGTCTATCTGGATTAACATGAAGTAGACAGAGAATAAGCGTTTGTAAAAATAGTTTGAACAAAAGTAGGGAAAGTTATGCTAGTGTAACACATCAGATGTTTTCATATATTTTGAACCTCTATTATTAATACCTATCAAAATAAGTAAAAATTCTAATAAACAGAAATCCTAAAACTAATATCTTCAATATATTCATCACCACTTGCTCTGTTTTGATAAATAAGTTACTTCCGCGGTATACAGGAGTGTACTTATTAAAAAGGCCTGGAAAGTAAACTTCTTAGGAAAAAGGACTTGGAATTTACTACTGCTGGGAAAACATGTCTGTCAAAGCGAGTTCTTTGCTTACTTCTTATTCAGTGTCCCAGCTGTGGAATGCAGAACAAGTCATTGCAGCCATCTGTTTCTGCAGTCTGTCTTGGTGACACAGTTAGTTAAAGCTGGGACTCTGTGCCCATCCAGCATTTAAGTGTGTTTAAATGACATAGGCCGATACCATTGGGTTTGCTGGTTTCTAATGAACTCTTACGGACAACATTCTGGCGCACCGGTGATGATGCAATCCTTTTAATCAGTAATATTGTTAAATTATTATAATTATTGTCGTTATGTTTCTGCGAATATTTCCATTTTCTTTACTTCTTCTTCCTCTTCCTTTAATGGATTACCCTCCTCTTTGTAGGACTTACACCCCAAGGACTTAAAAGCCAATGCCTTGAGTCAGTAGCCTGTCGAGGAGCAAGAAAACTTTGGATCAGAGCATATCCAGGATTGGTGATACCCAATACCTGGTATGGCGGTGAAGAAAACAGGAAATAAATTGTAGTGAAGAAAGGGATGGTAGAAAAATTTGCACATCAAATTATCCAAGCCAGCATTCACCTAGCGACCAAGGAAAACCGCGAAAAAAAGCCTTTGGTCAGGTAGGTCTGCCCTGGGCTCCTAAATCCGATACTTTCCGAATGCGAGTCGCTCACACCGATGAACTACCTCGCTCGGTCTATTTTTTTCTACAAATTCCATAAATCTTCTTTTCTTTCCTTAATGTCTATATGATCTTCCAAGGATTGTATTTATAAAAGAAGTACCTGTTTTGGTCTGGTTTGGTATTAGTTGTCTTAGTTTGATTATAAACAATTTTTGTATGTTCAGCTTCAACACACAAACGCAAAGATTCAAGAATATTTCATCTTCTTAAGACAGGTACCATTTTACAACACGCCAAGACCGAAGACTCTCAGGGAGGAAAGCCAGAATGTTCTCCCCACCAAATAAAAAACAAAATGACCAAAAGAAACGGAGAGGGCCATTTAATACTTAGATGGACATTTACCGCAATGAGCTCGGTTAACTCAAATCATAAAGATGAAGTTGGATGAAATGATCGACGATTACAGCGATTGGTTTGTGGTTGAGGCTGTTTAATCTGCAGTTGATTTCTGACAATTAAACATTAGGGGTTTCCCAAACAACCTGATTGGTAACTTATTCTCCTCCTATTTCATACTTGTTGTTGCTTCCCTCCTTACTCTATGTTCTTATAAGAAACTTTGTCGCAACAACATTAATGTTCATCTTTAATATTGGAATCTGGTAACGCAACACAGAATTATGGAATTTACGACAGTTGAATCAATAACTGAAAATATGGTTTAATTTAAAAACTCCTTTGGCTAGACATGTGTCTATTTTTTAAATAAAAATTATCATTGTAAACATAATTCTCACTGTTTGTCAATATAGCTTTCCACAAATTTGAGATGGAACCTGTATGAGTACTAGGCGTTTGATCGTATGTCGGAGAAGTTGCCTAGCAAGCAAAACCAAATACATTGAGTTTTATTCATGGACGCTCTTTAACTACTATGGTTCTTAGCGTCCCAATCTATGTTTGGCGTGAAAGAATAGAAATTTTGCTCCAAGACTTCTGTCAGGCTTGAGGTTCTTTTCCGTGCTCTAAACTCTACGACATGGGACCATCGGTTTTACTTCCCTTCCTAAGGAAGCCATGCTAGCTAGCAAGAAAGGCGTTCAATATGAACGTGAGAACCTTCTACGTCGTATCAACATATAGCTGTCTGTACGGTATGTGTTCTACAAAATCTCTTTTGCAATGTTTTTTTCTTTTCTTTTTTTTTTCTTTTTTGGTCGTTATCGAAGGTCCATAAAAGCTGTAAGTGGGGTACTTAATATGATTTCTGGCATAAGGCAACATGAATTTATCAACAATGTGTGTTATGACTTCCTTCTGCGAATGTAAATAAAAGTATTATCCGTGTTTCAATGGGTGTTGCAAGCAACCTCTCCGCCAGTCGTGCACCACCACGTTACGTTCTTCCCCTTAGAGCTGACACTCGTTTAAAAACATTGACTCAAAGCAATGACGTCATGAAATTAATACTCAGTATTGGGCCGACAATATTTCGTCCCTAAAATGGCTTATTAAACTATCTTTGAAGGCAGCACAGATTAGAGTAAATATTTTATTTTCCTAATTTGATTAAAATTATATCAATAGCTTACCCAAATAGCGTGTAGCCACGTGAATGTATAAAGCAATAAACTCCTTAATGGAAACCAAACTCAACCAAAACCGCATAGCTTTGGCATTGAATATTTAAAATCTGCTTCAACCTTCGAGAAGTAGCGTATACACACAGAAAGGGAGAAATAATAATTAGTAGATATAATTAACTCCTAAGGGCAGGTTTCACCAACCGATGTTAAATTTAAACACAATGCTAAAGAGATTTAACACTGAAGCTTATGCAAATTATGTTTCGTTGAAGAATGCTAGCTGTAACATTTTTCTTAAGTTAACATCGCCGCATTAAGGCGTTTAACAAAACATATTAGAATTTAGAAAATAGCTGCCACGACCAACCTCTTGATGCGGAGCTGCTGTATTGGGGATTTTGAAAGTTCCTTACCAAAAAGCCGTGCGTCATAATGAATTTGAAAACTTACAAAAAGAAATTTTTAAAGCGATACAGACATTCCAAAACCGAGCGAGTAGTTTTATAGGAAATATGAGAGGTTAGAGTACTACCAATAGAAACATGCCTCTTTCTCCTGTGCTACAAGTGTTAATTACTTTGAGATTTTATCTACTTATCTTTTAATAGTAAGTGATTTCCAAAGCTACCATTTGTGGCTTTATCCGGAAGGTTCCGAAGAAACTGCTTCAAGAAACAGCTTTTTTGTTGCGGTCTTCCTTAATCAATGATAATAGACTTTCGTCCAATTTAGTTTCAATGTAATGTGCAACACAGTTTTAAACCGCTCTTTGCACCTCGTGTTTGTGGGGCTGCGTTTTATGTTAGCATGAAATTGCCGTAGTTGCTTACTGGACCGGATAGAAACGCGTGCGTTGTAATTAAATTCTTCCCATGCTGCATTCTTCTCTTTTAATTTATATCTCTCGCTTTTTCACTTTTTACATAGGATAGGTTAAGATAGGATAGGACCGGAGGGGGACTTAGTATCTCGAGCAACGCAGATCTTTTGTGCCTTTGCCCCTGACAGGTGCCCCGGGAGGGATGAA
Source organism: Deroplatys truncata (assembly GCA_030765065.1). Classification (NCBI taxonomy): domain Eukaryota; kingdom Metazoa; phylum Arthropoda; class Insecta; order Mantodea; family Mantidae; genus Deroplatys; species Deroplatys truncata. The sequence continues at coordinate 181,918,331 of CM060981.1, forward strand.
GAGAGAGAAGAGGGCGGCCGGGCCAGGAGGCACGTCAGGCAGAGGGCAGAGTCCTTACCATTTACAGACTTGGATTCCCCCAGTGCTGGCTGGTACAGCCGGCACCCCTCCACCCTATGGGCTTACACATCCCCTGGGGGGCCGGGAGCTTACGGTCCTGGGACGAAGGTATCCTTAGAGCATTCCTTTTCCCCTACCATGCACACGATGAGATCTTACGCCGACACTTGCAACCCTGAACAAACTAAGCAGATGGCGGGTGAAGTGAAATCAGACTGGAGATGAAATGGAGGGACAGGAAATTCAAAGACTGTAATTATCCATCCCAGCATTCGAGTGGCGATCCGGGGAAACGCCCAAAACAACCTCCTGGGTCAGGAAGGTCGGCCACGGAAATCGAACTCATGACTTCCCAAATGAGGGCCATAGACGTAACCGCCTGAGCCATTCAGCTCGGTTTTTTCACTCGATAATTCCGCTATACTTAGTAACCAGTTCTATAGTTAACGTATTTTCGAATGCTGAAGCATTAGTTTCTCTGCAATAAATGTTTCAGTTGACATGTCGATTTTAACCTCAAACAAGCAGGAAAACTAAACATCAATAATTGTCTCTGAACGTAACCAGTTGGCTGCTACTGAAACAGGGACAAAAGCGCATCGGAAGGCGTTCAGAAGCCGTGTAGTTTCGTCAACGCCTTCTTGAAGGCTGTTTTTCGCAGTTGTCTTCTATGTTAATAACATATTAGCTAACAATCGCTGTAAAATATTGATGAAACTCAAGAGCCTTAACACTGCGTTAAATTTTAACCTAATGTTAACTAACAAAATATTAGAGTATTTTAACATCTAAATCCTATTAAATGCTATATTTAAAAAAATCGCTTATTGTAACATTGCCTATTGCGAATTATCAAATATAACGATGTATTATTATCATTAAATTTTTGGAGAAATATATCGGCTATAACGTCCAACGTTCATTTCCGAACTTCAATTGTTCTTCATCTCGGAAACAACGTTTCCGAGCTCGCCATGATATTGTCTCCGGGTAAATTTGTGGTGAAGCCGCCGGTGTTCCTGATGGCGCAATAGGGAAGTAGCTATCTAAGAAGTGGCCTGTTTTGTGTGAACGTTACAAACCTGATGATACATATATTCGATGCGGATGAAACTTGCTTCTTTTACAACAGACCCCAGATAAGACATTGAAATTTAAAGGTGAACAGTCTTCGGGTGGGAAAATGTCGAAGACAACAATCACAGTTATGGTTGATGCAAACGTGACAGGATGATGTAAAGAAAAGCTTTCGGTTATCGGAAAATCGAGAAAATCTAGATGTTTTAAAAACATTCGCTCCCTATCTGTAGTTTATGAAAACAATGCAAAGACTTGGATGACATCTGACAATTTTGAAAAGTGGTTGCGTAACTGGGAGTCTCAGCTGAAATCAAAGAAACGAAAAATTCTTCTCCTGGTCAATAACTGCTCTGCTTATCCAGTACCTACTCACAATCTGCAGTACATAGGCTTGTAGTTGTTACCTCCAATCGACACTTCACTTCTACACCTATGGACCAGGGAGTTATAAGTTTTCTGAAAATGCAGTATAGGAAACTTCAAGTGATGACATGTTACAAAAAAGATAAATAAACAGCTTTCGGTGTTCTTAATGCAATATTGATGATATCGGAAGCGTGGGAAAATGTTACTCAAAAGATAATTGCCAATGGTTTTAAACATGCAGGATTCGGAGATCTTTCTTCACCATTCCACGATGAGGGTGACACGTTTTCAGCACAGCAGATGGTACTGATGATGAAGATGAGGATGACATTCTCCTGGAGGAATCAGTGCAAGAACATTGTCTACTTTGTCAACTTGTGAAATAGAGAACTTCGCCCAGGTAGACAACACGTGTACGCCTCAGCGAGTGAAGAAGAAATTGTAGCTGATAGCCAAAGCCAACACGTGATTGACGAACATGAAAATGAACAAGAACACAACAGTTTGTTGTGTCATCGCCTAACGAAGCTATCAGTGCAGTGAAAATTTTACAAAAACTTTTATTTTCAAGGAACAGTTTAATACAGATGACAACGAGCCGTTAAAACGAATACATCGTCAAATGCAAGACGCGTAGGTACATCTTAAATGCAAAAAGCAAACACAAATAACCGATTACCTTAAGTAGGACAGTATACCGTCGTACTCGTATGCGTTACTGTATTGCATTTTAAAGTTAAAGCAACTGGTTTAAAAAAACTGATCAGCACTATCTTTACTGTGACTGTAGAAAATTAGACAATTAAATTCCAATATGTGTTATTTTTTCAACCTACAGAACCGGAATAACAGTGTATTATTTATTGATGGTTATATGTGTAGGATATTTTCAATTTGTAGGTACAGTGCATCACTTTGTACAACATTTTAAAGAGAAACACAGGGAAAAGTTTAGGCCTTCCTGTAATGATGTATAGAATATGTCTTTTCACTTTGGTACAGTTGATTATTTTTTTTTGTAATACAGTAGCCAGAATGAAATTGGGTCCTTCAGGACTATTATAATATACAGCACTTACAGTAAGTTTTAAACATTTTATCTCATTCATTATCCAAGACTGTGTTTGGCATTATTGAACAATTTAAATTGTTGCTACTTCTTTCCTCATTTATTATAGGTAATCGACAGACATGCATTACTTGGATTGCAAGTTTAAGATGTTTGCAAAAGTGAGAGTTTAAAGTTTTCTTTGCGGCCTTGGTTGATGTTAATTTTAAGGAAATATAAAATAATATTACGTATGATATACCTGTGTGACAGAGATTTTTAGCTTTATTAAACCTGCATTTTAGAGATACCCAACATTCATGTGCAAAATTTTAATAGAAGAAATCTGTAATGCCTTCAGTTTATCGTTGTACTGTGATTGTTTAAACTCATAGTTCAATAAGATTGATAGGTTACAAATTTATACAGGGCTAACCATTTAATCTCGGTTGATCCTATAGAAACATATCAAACTAGTAGACACAATGTAATAAAGTTTTGTATGGCCATAGTTTGGTAAATGAGTAGTGTTGGTGACCTAATAATTAATGGCTTCAAGGTTTTCTAGATGTAGTTTGCACATGTGTGAGTCCGTCGTTAAAGTCTAATAACAATAGCGTGTGCATTGTTGTTACACAGTTTGAATTCCTAGCCCTGATGCTGTGACGTACCCAATAGTAGTTTGTGACTGAATGCAACATAAATGCGTGGTGTTACATTACTTTTGAATTTCAGTAAGTAATGGAACAGCGCGCATTTATCATCGGCACATAATGGAAACGGTGTCCACAAAGGCGAGCATGGTCCAGAAACTGCCTGTAAAGTATTTCATTCCATATTTGACAAATCAGGACCATGGTTGGAAGTGCACCAAGGAGGATGTCCAAAACTTTCAGGAGAACGGTGTAAATGGTGAAAAACAATCTGCTGTTCTCAACAACGAAGTATTTGAGTAGACTTTCACGCAAAATGGTAGTTTCCAAAAGCGCACGCCTTCAAACTGAAAAATAAGAAAAGCTGTATGTGTTCCATATTGCTGGTGCACAACACTGACAACCCCCTAACCCGAACAAGCAGATTGTGTAGAAATATCCCCTGAAAAACCAGGGGAAGTCCTGAGCCCTTTCATCCTTTAGGCCAATGTCGGATTTCTTACAAAAGACTACTATTCGCAGGACGGAAATTTCCAGCCAGGCGTACCCAATCTCCCATAGGTATCGGGAACCACTGCCTCGCCGAGTCCAACCCAATCCAATCATCATCCTACGGGTGGGGTTCGGACGTTTGGCCAAGCGTATTTCTAGTAACGTCAGAAGTACCACTAGTGCTCAGGAACCGCAGCGCCCGCACCACGGCAGCTGAAGGGGTCGGAACACCCCCACTTACGGGACCGTACAAGCAGAAAAGACTTACATAATCATTGTCATTGGTTCCAGAAATGTGTCAATGCACTCTCGGAAATTCTTCACTTCAAGTGGTTCTCAAATAACCCATACGATTGGAATTTAATGCTGTACTTGCTCACCTCATAGAAACACAGTGTCGCACTGTTCCTGAGATCGCAATATTCATCACCCTTGTCTTACTGCAAGGCATAACTGTAGTAAATTGTATAATCCATTCTCAATCGTTTGAATTTTATAGGCTAAAATCGGAAGCTGAGAGTGGGTTGGATATCCTATATTACTTACCAAAAGGTAAGACACGCTTTAAGAAAAGATAACCGTCTGCTTTAATACTGTAATTATTGACAGGAAGATGTAAATAATTAAATAAAGAAGTTATAAAGAATAAAGAAATAATTTCAATAAATAATTTCTGTTTATTAAATCAATTTATAATGTAATACGCTTGAATTATAAGATTTGTCCGGATAGAAAAAATAATTAGCGAGTCATGGTAAGGAAATACATTAGTACAAAAGTGCCTGGAATGCAGTGAGAGCTAAGCTTAGTACGTTTGCAAAGTCACGTAGGCAGAAATTCGTAAATTAGAAAGAGAATAAAATTCTGAGATTCGAGCAAGGTACCGTAAAGTGAGTGTAGTACCTATACGTAGAGTTTTAAGATTGGACCTCATAAGTAGATACGTTTGTGGGGTAGCGATAGGTAGGCAGGGTTTAAGTTAAAAGGGCGTACATTCTAAATCAAACTTACTTAATTCTGTGGCTTACTCGTGTGATGACTTTTGTGAAGTTTAGTTTTCATTTGTGGTAGCGCCTATGAACGCGCTTGAGTGAGAAAGATTTAGCGGCTTTTGCAAGGGATTCTTCCCAGCAACATTTCTGTGACTTACGGCAACTAAAGCTTCGCTTAATTATTGTTGAAGTAATTCGTAAATTCGACAATCGGCGACTCTTCTCAAACTGAACATTATAACCAATATTAAAATTTATCATCTAATTAAATTGGTGTTACCCTTTAAAATGCACTCACTTGCTATTCCATTTCAAATTGGACAAAAACAATGAAAAGTTGACGTCGTATTTTTAAAAACCATTAATAATTTCTACATGTGACAATTTCTGATAAAGAAAACAATTTTCACAAAATTCTCTTAAATGTTTATAGTTTTCGAGTTAAAATTCCGTAAAATTTGCTTTATTTTCCGAACGAGTGGTGTGTGGTGGGAAACTGAACCTACATCGGGTTTCAGTGAACTAGAATTTATTTTGGAGCTGAATGTTTGTTGTTTATGGTGGTATATACCAATTACATAACAATAATTATACAATTTTTAATTTTTTTCATGTGTTAAATATGAATGCATTTTTATAAAGATTACACTAATATAGGCTTGAACTTCTTTTTATTACACGTTGATTTCAGGCTTCAGTTTTATGGAGCCCCTTGTAAGAAACGTGGGAAAAAAATAATGATAGAATAAATATTTAGCTCACGCTGTGCACTTATGTCATGCTGTCAGCTGCCGTCTGCCACTACATGGGAAGAAGTTTGGAACGAATCAAGGTCACCAGCAGACTTCAAGGTTGTTTGGTTACGTCTTCTTACATACCGTTATTTCCGCACTCTCTGTTGCATATGAATATGTCTTTGTCACCATGTTTGACTTCGAAAGTGGGATGAATGCATGTGTTGTTAGAGTATCTGGAACCAGTGTGTTCTAACCTAGGAAGAAGCACTTATACTTCAACTTTGTACTCCTCTTTTGAAACTTAGCAGAATACTATAATTGCCAAACTTGATGGTGTTCATTGATACAATTTATAAAGTGTGGTTATTTGATGTCTTGGGTGTTGGAGACTTGATGGACCTGCTAGTCTCTTCATAGTTACCCCAACTCCATCGCATGGCCTCTTTCCAGGAGATGTTACATAAAAGTGCCATTCTATCGTTATTGCAAAATTTTCTAGATGAGTGCATAAATTTGAAAAGTTTTTTTCCGATTTTTATATTGGGATAAAGCACCATCAGTAAAGTAAATTATTTTATCCAAATTTCTAATTTTATCTTTGAGCTTTATTTAATATCTCTGAAAGAAGTGAATTGCGACTGCATCGTGTTTTAAACAATCAGAAATTGTAACGAATGATATACAACTGACAGCACTTCCATCATTATAGTAGATATGAAAATGATATAGCGTGGCCTGGTTATTGCTCCAGTGAAATCGGAAACCTCATCTTGGATGACAAATGAGTAATTTTCCGAAAAATCTATTACAACGAAAATTTCTGTTGGTTTCGGGCTGTGTTTTGTTTCTTGGTAGTGCAAATTTTGCTGTGCTGCTATATATGAATGTTTTTTTTCAATACTGTCATCTTCTTCAATAAGACGTCAATTAATTCCTTTGTAGGTTTCTCCAAGGTCTCTAACTTCACTGCTTGTACATTATTGTATCCACCAAAGCAGATTGGAAAACAGATTCAATACGTTCTTTCAGTTCTGAAGGACCCGGGCACATGTTATATTTATTAAAAACGGAGGATAGTTGAGGTGGATTACAAATGATTCTTGAAGTGCAGTGGTGTACGTTTTTAAAGAAATTTCTTCCTAATGAGTTAAAAGTGTTGGTTTCACGCCATCTATCGGAAGTTTAACGTTCTGATGGATCATACACACACAGACACTGTGGTGCCATCAGATCCCACTAAAACACAATCTTCAGACCGAAGTTATGCGAATTGTGAGAAACCTGTCTTAGTGGTAGGATATTTGTCCTTGAAATAACAATACAGTTACTCTAAATTGCACAAAATTAGTTTCTGCACTTGTTTTTTCTCGTGTTTACTGTCACGTAATTTTTTTCCAGGCATTTGTCAAATAATTTCTGACTTGTAAAATTCATGACTAAATTTGTGGTTTCTTCGGAAAGGAATAACACGTCTTTCTTTCTGGTGAACACATTATTAATCCTTTTGATGCCAAGTCTTTTGCCGCTGAAATCCGGTGTTTTGTTGCATTAAAATAATTTTGAGTTGTTGCAACAGACCAATTTAGTGCAAGTATGTGAGGATTTGAATTTTAGTGTTTCTATCCTGAGCGAGAATAAATACTTTCTTCAGATTTTCTAAAATTTCAAGGTTGGTTCAGGTACTTGTGACTCAGTGTCTGACTGCTGAGAAACTTTAGTTTAAAACGAAACTATTATTTTTCTAGCTTTGTCTTTTCCATATTGTTTCTGTGAAAGCTTCTGTGAAAGTTTGTTTTTTTACTTTCTCTACTACGTATAGTAAGTAGGGGAAGTATTGCATTCCACCCAAAAATTCGATACCGAGATTTCACCGGAAATACACGTTTTGAGACCTCCTGAATCCAAAAAAAGCATTTTTGGAAACATGTCCGTGTGTGTGTCTGTGTGTGTGTCTGTGTGTGTGTGTGTCTGTGTGTGTGTCTGTGTGTCTGTGAACAGCATAACTCAAAAACGAACAATCGGATAAGCACCAAACTTGGTATTTAGGTTCAGTATCTTCCAGAGATGCGACACGAAGGTTTTCAAGAAAATCCCCCCACCCCAGACTACCCTTTACATGGAACATTTTTCGAAAATTTTAATTTTCTCAAAAATGGCTCTAACGATTTTGATGAAAATATCATATGTTTAGGGTAATGTCATGAGAAATGAAATGTATATCTCGAATTTTCTGGGAATGTCTCCAAAAGTATTCTTCATTGTGAACGACTTTTGCATAACTGGTAAACCATAAGAGATAGACAAAATTTTACTACACAAAAAATGTAGATCGCGTTAAAATACACAACTTATGTCATATACATTTCTTTTGTTGAGTGAACCGTTTTCGAGATATTGCTTGTTATTTCCTTAAATTTTCCAATACTTATACTTTTTCTCAAATGCGTTATTCATTTTTTTTATGTCCTGGACATGCAAAGAGAATGGAATGCGTCACATAGCAACCAGCGTTAAAATATTTGACTATCGCTTAAAAGCTACCATATTTTCCTTGCATCTACAAGAAAATTACCAATAAGATTGACATCTCGATATCTCGATTAACATGAAGCATATGGAGAATAGGCGTTTGTAAAATTAGGTTGTACAAGAGTAGAGAAAGTTATGTGAGTGTAACACATCAGATTTTTTAATTGGAGACTTACAAAGTAACACAAGAGTTTTATTTAATTCTGCGACTGCAGTTTCCTTTATCAGTTCAGTCGAACTATCCGAACGATTGCTCTCACTACTGTTTTCACTATACTCTGCAGATACATTAACACTAAAACTAGAACTAGGTTGAACATTTACTTGGATGTCTTGTGTCGAGCAAGTAGCAGCATTGACACTTTCAATAGAACGAAAGGTAGAACGAATTTTTACGAATATTCTTTTGTATCGGTGTGGGATATCATACTTTTCCATTATTTGAGGCGATAACTTTCGGAGAGATTTAACATATACTGTTTTGTGATAGAGTAATTCCAATGACTTGCATAACGTTTGTCTACTTCCATTTTACGCAACCTGTGAAGTACGTATTGAATTGTATAAAGCAGTGTTGGTAGGAGAGCTCGTTTATTACATATAGCACTTCATCTAACAAATTATTTTGTAATGAAATGGAGATTTTTCTTACCTCAGTGCAGCATATTTTCATATGAAATTAACTGAAAACTATTATACCCCCAAAATAACTTTATATCTAAAACACAGTTCACATGGATGTATCGCAACGAATCCTTGTAAGAAAATGGCTTGATTCAGTCAGGGAACAAAAGAGGGTTTGTTTTACACACGTTCTTATCGTCTCACAGCAAAACAGTGAATGAATGAATGAATGAAGGAGTTATTGTCTAGTTTGAATTACATGCAATTTATGTAATGTTTACAATACAATGGAACTACTTATTATTTCTCTTTCCCTTATATTTAACATTCTGTTTTATATATAATGGTGAAGTATAATTTTGCACTATTTACTTGTTAGCCTTTTTCCGTATCTTCTCCAATTTGCTTCACATCTCTTTTGACCACTTTAACCTAATTTTTCCTAAATATTTTCCTGCTTTCTCCATATGTTCATTTGATCTTGTGTCAAGAATCTTCCAAACCTTTAGCTCAATTGGTACTCTTTTTCTATTTCTCCAGTATGTGGCAGTATTAATGTTCGTAATTGAAAATGCTACTGTTTATTTGCCGCACGTATAAAAGACAATTCATCGCGGTCACTTCGTGTTATCTTTTGCTGAGCGCCTGTTATTGTATTTAATTTTGGGTTCACTGTCCTCCGGCTAGCTATGATTTCTCGGTCAAGCACTTATCTTGTACAGGTGTGTAAACGGAAAGGAGTTTTTATCCAAAGATAACACTGATAAAAGAATTTGTTTTACACTTTTATTGTCGTAACACATTATTCACTTTCACCTATTAATCTTGACACTCGCCAAACTGAAGCTGTTATAATAACTTCTTTACTGCCGATTATTAATTCGCGTACTTCAACTTTTTATGTAATTAACTTTACGACACGAGAGATTTGTCATAAATTTGCTACGCGTAACTTTGATGAACTGCATGCGACGCATACTCCATGAATGCCTCCGTTGAACTCCGCGAAACTTGACTTTGACATTGAATTTATACTACCTCGCCCGATATGCCTAAAGATTATAACCGAGCTGCTATTGGTTAATAAAACGCGCCAACATTAGCGTCTATATTTATATCCAATGAAAATTACGAAAACATATGCTCTAGGAAAAATGTTCCAGCAAATTCTAAGAAAAACACGCCACTCTGACGTCATTTGCTCGTCTCTAATAATGATAAACAGCTCACCCCCTCGCTACATTATTGCACGCTATTATTGTCAGTTTCAGTAAGGCCGTATAAACCCACTTCTCGACAATGCTTACAATTAACAAACATCTCAAATCAATGTCACACAACAATGCATATTTACACTACAATCACTCTGACATTTACATTTTTGTGATACAAATTACTGCATCAAGTATTAAATTCTCTCTTCCTTTATCCGTGTCCTCGCATTCCAGAATATAATGACAATTGCCGTGTAATCCATTACATATAGTGCATCTCTCCCCCTTCTTCTCCCTGTTAGATACCTCTTACATTCATTACGCCTGACCTCCCCCATACATGCCCCATTCTGGCCTCTTTGTGGCATACTCGATGTATCTTTCTTTTCTCCATTCAGTTTTAAAATATTTATAATCTTTTAATGACCCTTTTCCTTGAAACTACTTATAATTTCTTGCTTTTCAATATACTCCACTCTACAGCAAAACGTGTAATAGCAGAGGATCGACAACGTCCTCGTCATGACTAATACATGTTGCGTGATACGGTACTGCGCGGCAAGGGGATTTCGCGCTGTTTCTATTTACTTTCTTTCTACAGCTTTCCATTGAAGAAACCATAAAAAAATGTTAATTAATATTGCTTTGACATTAAATGCTGAACAATATGGCACAATTTTATTCCATTTAAAATTGCTGTTTTCAGAAAAAATATGAAATATGACGAAAGTTATATTAAATTTAAATTCTGAAAATATCGAATACACAATGTTACATTTATTATGCATTTTATTTGAGAAGCTTACTTTTAATAGTTTCTGAGCTATGAGTCTCAGAATCATGTAATACTATTAAATTTCGGTAACTTTGGCCCCGGAAAAAAACCGGAACCACTTGTTTATCATAGCTGTGATTTTGCAAAAGATTAAGGCAACGTCTACCTTAAATGACAGAAAATTGAATCCACCCCACCCGAAAAATGCAAGGTTTCCTGCTGTCCAAATTTAGATGGAACAGTCTTCACGTATACCCCGAGATAAATAACTCATAGCTATACCACTAGAGCAGTTGGCACGAGACAATGCAAACGAGCCAAGAGATGATGACATAAAACTCGTCAACAGAGCAGGTAACATTAAACTGATGCAACTACGACATAACAGCTTCAACATTTGAAGCATCGAGTACGACTTCAGTTTATAAAAGTAATTACAGTTGATAATGCATATTAATAAATGTACATACTGAGGCTTTCAGGGCCGGCGTCATAACTAATAAATGAATTATAACTATCCGGGCTTCTAGACCACGGCCTACAACCCGGATAGTTGTAATTCATTTATTAGTCATATTAATAAAGCTGATTTATGATCACGAAGTCTACTATTAACTTCTGTTAATCATACATTGAAGTTTTTCGCAATGAAGATAGAGGAATTGAATTTAAAGCGTAATTATGGGGATAGAATGATGAAGATAATGGAGCAACTGGTGTGGGAAATGGAAATATCTGGAGGAAACCTGCCCAAACGCCACAAATTCCCCCTGCGACCAGTGGTAAGGAACCATGTAGCTTGGGAGAGAAGCAAGCAATCTAACTTCTCATCCACGGCGCCGCTGTTTCAACTTTTAGCACTTAAAAGCTCAATTTTAGAGATTTTATAAACACTAAATAGGTATTTATGAATTTTGTTATTATAAAGGATTCTATTTCTTTTAATGAGAGATGTTTGTTACATTAACTTCACCTTTATTTTGACTATCTAGGTTGCAATATCTCATGTGTCATTCTCGCATGACTTTCTCTTCGCATTACAGCTTCACGTAATCCCTTATACACCTACCATGAAATTCGTCAAAAAGTGATTCATCTATTCACATTATGCTACTCAAGATAAAATGGTGACCAAAAATAATCTCAAATTAAGCAATATGGACTTTTCCCATGCGGGAAAAAATAAGAATCGTACAAGATGCTTTCTAGATGGCTTCCTTCGGAAGGGAAGTAAAGACTGTGGTTCCGTGTCTAGATTTACGGCACGCAAAAGAACTCAAGCCTGATAGAGAGGCCTCTGAGCAAAATTACCGGTCTTTCATTACTTATATAGAATGGGAACCTAAGGACATCAGCAGTTAAAGAGTTTCCATAAATAAAACTCAGTTTAACTTATGTAAGATGAAAACCTAGAGATGAATATTTAAAAAAAATGCTAATTATATAGAACACAAGTACTTGACATAAGTTGTAAATTTCAATGATTCACATATTTTTGTAAGATTTTGTCTATTTCTTACAGGTATTTTACGAGTTATATAAAACTATACAAAGTGTAATCAGAATATAGGGAACTTTACAGGCTATTCAGAGAAAAATAAAGATATACGTGTTATTATTACGCATACAAATATTGTTTTAACTGATAAACTTTAGACCCAATTTTCAGCAAATAAAAAAATAATGAAGAGCATTCCGAGACACTCACACACGCAAGCGTGTGTAAACAAATATAGTAAACTATAGTAAAACTATAGTAAATGTAATACATTTTACATACCACTATCGAACAGAAAAATATAAAGAATACTAGGGGGAAAAAATATAAGATAGTGACAGTTGGCATTGAATTACGGACATAAAGAAAACTGAAGAAAGATTAATGGATCTTACAGAGGTTAGGGATGGGAACAGGGACAAGAAATAGAGGATTCAACACAGCAGACTAGACTAATCCTATTGTGCCTACTAAACCTCCGGAGGAAGAGAAAAAGCGAGAGAGTAAGAAGGTCCGGCATTTCTTAAGGCAGCAGGGGCAGCGCAGCAAGACCCTAACGTTGCCAGACTGAATACTGAATGACCCTTCGATGGCCCCCCCCTCTCCTCAGGGGCAGAAGATGCCATAAAAGGGAAGAAACGGTTTTCTCCTCAAAGCACATTCACCACATATGCCGCACAGCACCGTCGAACCTGCATGGCCTTGTAATCCTGAAAGATGAAGAATGAAATGAAATGAGAGGAAATCAGAGACCGAAAAATTCATTATAATATATAATCTTCACCAGCATTACCTACCGCCCTGGGAAAACCACGAGGAAGCTCAAGGTAAGGTTGGACGGGGGAAGGGGAATTGAACTTGGGACCTCCCAAATGCTACTTTGTGCTCAGTTGCTACTGAGCTTAAGCTTCAGATTTTAAGTAGAATTGCTGGCAATACCTTTTTGGATAAGAAGGGAAATGACAGTAACAGTAGAGAATTAAATATTTTAAATTTAATGCAAAGAATTACTAAGGTAAAGAATTACAGTATTAACTATTAGGAACATTCCAAAGCCGATGTTAAATTATAAACTGGGGTAGCAGAGGTGTTGACAGACCAAGGATACAATGGCTACAAAAGTCCCTCCCAAATAAGCCCTTGGGGCTTAAATTTTTAACTTCATTATGATAATGATGAAGAAAAAGAATGTCGCAGTAATCGGCTCGTGTTAACTTGTTTGCTGGGCGCCTGTTATTGCTTTATTATTTTAAAACTTGGGTTCTTTGTCCTCCGGCTAGCTATTATTACTCAGTTAGGCAAGTATCTCTGAGTAGGGCGTGTAAACGGAAAGGAGTTGTTACTAAAAGATAACACTGATAAAATAATTTATTTCTACACTTTTATTGCCGTCACACTTAATTAATAATTCACATATTTAATCTTTATACACGCCTGACTGAAACTGTGATAATTCCGAATGTAACAATAATAACTTATTTGCCGCGCACCAATTACTTCGCGTACTTCACATTTTGTAACTAACTGCGACGTGTACCTCGCGAATGACTTTTCAAGACTGCGCGAAACGTGTTTATGGCTTGAGAATATATACTCCTTCACCTCGAAATGCCTAAACATTATAATAGAGCTGCTATTGGTTACCAAATCGCGACAACATTAGTGTCTGTTTTGTCAGCCAATCACTACTACTAACATATATGCTCTAGGAAAGATATTTCCTCCATTTCTAAGAAAGGCACGCTACCCTGACGTCATTTGTTTGTCTCTTCTTAGTGATAAACAACTCACCCCTTTTATTGTTACCCACTTCTATTGTCAGTTTCAGTGAGGCCGTGTAAACTGATTTCCTAACAATGCTTATGTCTAACAAACATCTAAAAATCCTGTACATACAATAATATTAATTTACACTAACTACAATCACTCTGGCATTCACAGCATATTATGTTATACAATACTGCCTAAAGAAGATGAAGAAAAAAACTTCATTCTCAGCCATACTACGTTAGACAATCTGCACTACCTAATTTAATCACAAACGTTTGAGAATAATTTTCCTATCATTAATCTCAAACGTAAACATTGAATTAGTGGATTTTTAAAACCTTCTTTCATTTTTGGGCAACAAACGTCATTGTTACACCTGTTATCCAGATCTTCAGTTAATAATGTATAATATTAAAAATGGTCTTAATTGTTCCAAATAAATCTGGGTTTTCTTTCTGTCTGTTATAGATCAATAAAATTTTGAATAATTTTAAAATAAGGCCCAGCTTCACTTTTGCACTCGTATAAACAGTTAAGTGTAACTAATTAAACAACAGATTGATTGTGTTATTTATATGATTTGTTTCAAGAAATTTTAAATGTGCCTACAATATAAAACACAATTTTTATTTCCATGCTTCTCAGTCCTCCGGATGAATAAGCATGGGGAAATCTGGAATATCTTACTATCCTTAAATAAAACTGCAAGTTTAACTCTTAGGGAGTATATTTGACACCATCTTATAGGCCTATCATTAAACATAGTTTTTCTTCAAAGAACAGCGCCGCAACTTAAAAAAGACAAAGATGATTTAAATTGTCTTCGCCACTATTGCAACGGCGACCCGAACTACGACTAGTCTATAACGATTACAATAATGCATTAACATTATAATTATCTTCCTTTTAGTGTCTGAATCTGTAATAATAAACATTTTTCTTTATTTTATTTTATGGAATATAATTATAGCCGTTCTTACCTCACTTCGCTCGTCAAACAATCGTATTTTAACGTATTCGAATGAATAGACAATTGACAAAAGAAATGGAAAATATATCAGTACAGAGCGAACAAACTAGCCTCTGAGAGTGGTTTTCTTTTGGAAAAGTCTATTACAATCTTTGATGAGGAACTTTTGGAAGGTGTGTTATCAAATCAATTATATGGCTTCCCTAAGCATTATTGCCTGAAATTAAATAGCAACGTTTTTATTTCTTTAATAATTTAAACTGTCAGCAGGTACACTGTTTTTTGCTATACCCTCATTTGCAATCGGTGATTCATGTCGGCAATGAGAAGGACCGTGATCTTGAACACTGTTCCAGATCTACTTGTTTGGGTGCGTAGGGCAGTGCCACATTCTTCATACCGGTTTTCGTTGGACACCATAACCTGTTGTGCCGTATTCTCTACAAGAAATATCTTGCCAAGTGAATGTAGCTATATAAAACACTACAGCATGGCGTAAACAGATAGATTCCGTGTATCCAGGTCACACAGCACAGGACATTTCTGTTTAATACATGTGTGGTTGTATATTTCGGAATCCTGGCTTTGAATCCTATTAATCGTATTAAATGATTCAAGGCTGAGTAAACTTTCATTTTTTTGGAGTTTTGTTTTCCTCCTTGCTATAAAAGGAAGTATCAAAACAACGTTACACATCCAAATATTTCATTCCTTTTATAATAATTCATTAAATGTCACTGTGACATTTCGCAGTGTTTTGTAATACTAAGTAAGTAACCGTCCTAACTATGTTTAGCTTCTACCCCAATGTAGGACTCGATTTATTCTAAATTCTGTTAATCTAAACTTTCTTAACCAAATGTCAGTTATTGTCTTACTTAATTTCCTACATATTCAGAAAAAGTATTCATTATTATCATGTTGCGGGTATTGTCTAAGATCGGAAACTTCACTTTTCTTGGATCATTTTTATTAAAGGAAAGTAAATTAATTCTGAATTAACGTTCAATCTGGATAAAATCTGTTGTACTATCAACACAGCTATTTGCCCAGGTATACGAATCGACGTTACCCACTAGGGTTTTAGCCGTAGACCGCACCGGATTCATGGATGTACGATTCTTCAACAAATTCTTGGATTGCTATCTCCAATCAGGTTTTATTTCAATATCTAAATAAGAAATGCAAAATTTTAAAAAATAAATCACAAAAGCACAATATATAACATTAAGCATAATTATTCAAAATTAATTAGGTACCTGTTTAAAATCTAACATTACATTTAATACAGAAATTTACAATATTCCCAGAAACAATGAAAAGCTAGGGATTTCAACAATGAACATTTTGTGAGTGAAGTTTAACCGTTTTATGGTCAATATACAATCCAAATCAAAGCAATTCACATCCTTTGAACTGCCAAAAATTGCTGTAAATGCAATTCAAAGGGTTCACGAGTTTCCCGCAGATTATTTTGTAGCTGAAAAGCGGAAACTTTTATATACTGTATGTTTAGAGTGCATTAATTTTGGAAAGAATTTCGTTGTGCAAAAGCATGTGGAAAGTTTTAAACATAGATCTCAGAAACGGAGTGATGGACATGGTTCAACTTCAGGCAGTCCTAGCAGCATACGTATCAGTATTATATCTCAAGTATGGCAGCGTATGGAAAGTTCAAAGAATAATATGAAAGAAAGGTCAAAGTATTCACTTCTTTCGTCAGTGGATAGCAACAGCTACCAATATGAAATCGGCTCCCAGTGAAACCACTCTGAGAAGATATCTTGTCAAGTGTGCTAAGGAAGACCTCCAGCAAAACCAAGTCAAAATGTGAGGGAAAATCTGTATATCTAGTGGTTGATGAAATTACAGATATAAAGAATCGTAAGGTGGTGAATATTCTTGTTGCTCCTTTGAGTGTTTTGGGCGAGAAACCCGGTCTTGTGAAAACCAAAATTGTTCAACATTGCAATACTGATGTTATATTAAATTTAATACTTGACACACTAGATCTTATTGGTGTTCACGGGTCTAACTTCATTGCTTCAATTACAGTGCAACAGATATGCTTTCTGTTAGCATGCGATTGGCTGGAGTTGCACCTCAGCTTTTACATTCTACCTGTTGGGCTCATGTGTTGCATTTTTGTGCTGAAGAGGTTAGATTTTCACTCGAAATTGCTGACGAATCCATTGCACTGTTAAAACTACTTTAGTGAAAACTCCAGCCAGAAGGGTAAGATTACTGGACTACTTAAAAGAAGCAGAAGCATTTGATCTACCTCCAGTTTCAGTAATTATACGTTGGAGAACATGGCTGAAGGCAGGAAAACATCATAGCATGAATTTCAATGCAGTTAAACGTTGGATCGATCTGGAAGATGGGGAAGGTAGTGCTGCTGTAACAAATTTAAAACGACTGTTGAAAATGAAACCCTTCAAGTTCAACTCGAAACTATATCTGAAATCTGTGATGGCATTTGTAAACAAACACAGGTTTTGGAATCAGATAATACTGATGAAACACAGACCTAGCTTATTCTATCATAAGTTATTCATATGCTTCGAGGTTCTGGTGTAGCATGTAAAAAGCCTGAGACTTGTATGAAAGAACACAACCCTTCAAAAAGCTTCTGGAAGGAGGTTCAGGATTTAGATCCAACATTAGCCGTCCCTGAGCAGGTTTATTCCATCTTCACTTCAGGTGAATTGAAACGCTCCTCTAACATTGATGTTCTAGTGGAAGAAATATGAACATATGCAGCAATGGTATATGCAGAAACTTTGTCCCCTATTACCGCTTTATCCTTCTGGCAGAAATATTCCTCTAAGATGGCTTCACTAGGTAAGCTAGCAATGAAATCAATAATGGCAATAATGGTCCCTCCACCATCTGCTTTAGTTGAGAGAAGCTCTTCTAAGCTCAATTGGATTTTAAATTCGAAACGGTCATGTCTGACAAAAACTCTTGAATCTCATCTAAAACTTGCACTTAATCAACCTCAAGAGTGTGTTACAGAGTCTGAGAGTGACAGAGATGGCTAGATTTTCATTCCTTAACATTGTTCTCTTATTGTATTGTGTTGTTGTGTAACTTTATATTATTTGCGTAAGACACCTTACTTTACAGTCAGGAAAAAAATAATTCATTTAAGATACTAAAGTTTATTTGTATGAAAGAAATGCATTATAAAAATAAAGCGTAATAAAGCATAATTATATAAAAAATAAAGCCTAATGTCGGTTGCTTTAGTGATCAGCGATCGATAACAATTGAAAGCTTGTCTCCCGCCGGTATTCAAAAACATCACGCCGACAGTGAGAGCCATTGCCTATGACATCAAAAATTACCATGAAATTTTCACGAAATTCCTACCATATTTTAAACTATAAATACATGTTATGTATTTCCCACGATTTTTTTGGAGAAAACACCAATAAAACCTGGCCCTTTGCATCGGGTATTGGCTTTCTTTATTGAATTTTACACACAAAATCGCACTAGTAATAAGTAAATTGGATATATGGTTTACATTACAAATACCTGGATAATATGAGTTGCACCTTAAAATTGCCATAGTGAATATACAGAGTGGATCAGAAGATTACCAAGCGAGATGGATCCGAGGTAATGGTAACCTTGTATTCGGTAAGTCCAGGGTTCGATTCCCGGCGAACATCTACTCTGACCCACGGGTTTTTCGTGGTTTCCCCGGGTTGACTGGCGAATACTGGGGTGGCTTCTGTTCTACCACGACTCCTCTGCCCTTAATTTCCTGTATTCATCATTTACTCCACTGTCATCTGTTCCAGAGTTGTAGGACCAGGCGACGGTTTTAGGCTTGTTGCGGCCGGGCAGTGGCTGTGCGCTTTGTGGAAGTTTCTTCTGGCGTCGATCGGGACAGTCAGGACTCGCGTCCTTGCGGGCCTCTTCGGGGGACCGCCGGGGTTTAGGAGCTTGTGAGTGGGATTGGGCGGAGAATGCGTTAGAACTGAAATCGTTAGAGACCCTATCCCTGTTTGCGCACGTCGTCATCAGGATCTGGTCGTTCTTCTTGTCACTCCCCTTATCCCTCCCTCCATTCCAGGGGTCACGGTAGAAGCATAAAGAGCTGGAAACCTACGCTCTGCCCCAGTTGCGGGGCTCCTCAGCTCTTCCATACGTTTACCTTCTATATCACAAAATTACATCTATTAGAATATGCACAGTGCTTACACTAGTGATATTTAAACTACTTATTTTTTATTTTAAACTATTGTGCCCATTGGGTTGCTTAACAATGTTTCGTTTCCGGTGACTCCTATTGGATTATCTTATACAGGTTTGATGTCAGCGGTAGGGATGGATTTTTGTTGCGTTGCTGCTCCTGTTCTGCATCAGGATACTCCGATACTCGATCTGTGTAGGCATGTTGGTGACATGTTGGTCTATCGGTTATAATTATGTGTACATATAAGTGTTTTAGTTTGGTAGCAATTGGCATAAGTAGGGCAGAAAAGACATAGCTAGGCAAGGGGCAAACGCGCAAGATGTCCGTTATGCGTAATCTAGTGATATGAAGCAGAATATATGAATGGGGGATGACCCGGAATAGCTATCAGTTATTTTTATTTACAACTGATGAAGTAAGAGGGTTTGCTATGTCTAGGCGAGAACACCACCCGTTGTGAGAATACCACAAGGTCTTTCTGGGACAAAATCGATGTCAACGTGTATTATATCGAACCTGGGAATGATAATGTGTTTTTGTTCTTTTTAGAGAGGTTGCTGTTAGGCACTGCAGTCCCGATGGGAGTTAGGGCTGTGAGTGTAGGACTCGCCGATGGGTGACCATAGCCACTAAAAACTCCTCCACCGGAAGGAAAAAGAATGGAATTAAAAGGTGAAAGTGGCGCGGTCCCGCATAGTAGCCGCGTTGGTAAACGAAAGTTACTGTGCTGCCGTCCTATGGGCGGGAGCTGGTGAAGGTAATGTCCTAGGCTACAGCCATAACAAGCTGTCCTGACTGCAGCCTAGGAGTTGGAAGGTAATAATTTGGATGGGGATCAGGGGTGACACTAGTTAGGTAGAATGAAGTTATTCCGGCGCAAGATGCCGTCGCCGTTTCTGCTTTTCATCTGTTGCTCTTCTAACGGCTTTCTATTTCTCGATAAAGCGCTGGTGGTCCAGAGGAATTGAGAATGTTTGAGGTGACTGTTGTGGAGCTGGATGTGGGGTAATGTACTACTGAGGTGAAGCTGCTGTGAAGTTCTTGAAACTCTGTTCCAGGCTCTAAAGACGTGTAGAGATGTTATCCAGCCAGGAAGTCAGATCGGCAACGAAGGTTGGTTGTGTTAGCTGCGGAGATGGTAGCCTGCAGGTTCTGGAGCTTATCGGAGATTACGATGGCCATAGCCTCCTCCGTGCAGCTAGTTTGGCACCGATATTCTGTACCTCGGCGTGGAGGTACTGAACGGCTTTCCGAAGTGACACCCCAGTTGAGGCTTCTAGTGTTGTTTCACCGGAGGTGATGCTGAGTTGGCTGAGGTGTTTGCCTGCTCTTTGGCTGAAGAGGACACTGGGCCTGGCCGATGAAGTGTGTTGTGCCAGCACATATGGCACAGCAGCAGCGGCAGGGCACCTGACGTTCTACTTGGCTGGCCTCGTTGCGGAAGCACTGCCCTAACAAATGGGCAGATCCGCCCTAAAGCCGCTTCTTAGTCCCCAGGGTCTGCGAACTCTAGCCATACCAGTGGTGTCGGTTCTCTTTGTGAAATAATCCGAGTGGCTCTCATTGCCGAGGGCCACTGCTGGCGAGCTCCGGTAGTGAGGTTTCTAGCAGGAAGATCCCGAGGAACCCCATATATGACAGCACTGTGCCTCTCTTGAAGCACAGCTGACGTGGCGGTGCTTGCTGTGGCTTCTGCAGTCACGGCAAAGCGGCGGTTGCTGACGGTGAGCAGTGGCCGAGGCGTGAGTGACCTAGGGTAGCGGCGGTGGAGTGTCAACCCTCTAGTCGGGTGCTGAGGGAACGGCGGTGGCACCTGCAGAAGCAGGCTCGGTGACACGTCGTTGGTGCTGTTACTTCTTCGCCATCTTGAAGAGCTGTGTGTAAAGTAAAAGTGATAATATGTTGGTAATATTATATGGTGTGTGAAAGTTGTTACTGTGAGGCTGATGGTATTGTTACGTAACTCTAGCTAATTAGTTTATTGGGTTCGAACAAGTAATATGATTTTGCTATTCAGTTCTTAGGGTAGGTTCCAATAGGGGTTTGTTAATTAAATCTGTGTATCAAAACAGAGCGATCATATCAAATTGTAATTATATATGACCTATGTTGAGGTTCGAATCTCGAGGGTGTTTCGAACCCAAAATGTGAGACTGTTCGGGATCTACAAGTCTAGTCTAAAATGCATTCTAAAGATACTGTATGCTCATTAAGAACGGTTAGAATTTTTAGAAGATTAACCCAGATAGTCCTGATTTTTGTTTTTATTTTTTGTTCAAGTGTAATATTTTATTAGCATAATTATTACAAACACAGCAAACGAGACTTTTCGATAATTATACTCACCGCATAGTCACATTAGGTCTTCCTTTTAGAAGGATGGCAAGATAATATTACTACATTTTCAACAAAAATTACAACTCTAAAATGTTGTATGGCAAGACAAAGAATATGTTACATGAAGAGCTAAAACAACTTGGCATGTAGTGGTTGTTTTCTTCTTACACATTCTGCATTGCAGTTGTGTGTGTGTGTTTTCTCTTTTGTTTTGTCATCTATTGGTAAGCCAGCAACATAATGTTCTTTCCCATGATAACAACATTCAATTTTATTTGCTTTGCAATGTCGTCCTCTGCTTTCAACAATCCTCTTATTTCCTTTATGTATTACAGTAGCAATACGGTGCCTGAATGTGAGATGATCCATTGCCCCCCCTTTACGCCTGTACAGATTACAAGCATTGTGTTCAGCAATATACATGTACTATTATAGGAAGATACCTTATTTTTTGTTCCTATTGAATGTGGTATATAAATATATTTTTTATCTATTCCACACATATGATTATTATATGCTTGTAACAGTCTAGATTCAGGTATTGAAACTTACTGTTTCTGTCGTTATGTTGGTTGCCAATGTAACGACACTGTTGTCATTCCACATGACGAATAATACTCCTTAAACAATAAAAAAGTAATTAACATGTTGATTTATTTAAGAGCATAACATTTTTATTCCTACGCGTTTAAACTTTAACCAGAGATTTTATCTGAACACGACTCGTGTGTTCCTCTTTTCTCCTTCTTGAGTTTTCTGGTGGAGATAAAATGCAGCTTTTAGGTATTCTGTTTCGGCGGATTGTCCCAGAAGCTTCAATGCCTCTTTTCTT
The DNA here is from genome assembly GCA_030765065.1 of Deroplatys truncata. Lineage (NCBI taxonomy): Eukaryota > Metazoa > Arthropoda > Insecta > Mantodea > Mantidae > Deroplatys > Deroplatys truncata. The sequence goes on from CM060981.1 coordinate 181,940,518, forward strand.
GAGATCTTGAGAAGATGAACGCTGGTGAATAGGTTGTCAAAGAAACATTTATATAAAACGTGTTGCAGCAGCTGATCCACATATGCACATATAACTCCATATCCCATACCCTTGCCCTCATACTTTTCGCTACAAGTTCCAGCTCCCTGATGAGTTCCAACCATATAAGATATCCATCGCTGGTACATCCACACCAGAACTTACATCCATATCGAATTGGTTTTCCTGAAATAAATACCATTATAAATACACTTGAAAATATTTGAACAATTTTTTAAAATAAGCCATTTACTTTTATGAATTGTTTGCAACCGTGTCGTCCAAAATATGGCACCATTGACTCAACAATTGAATGATGCCGCCAATGTAGTGCCAGTGTTATGAACCTCTCATTCAGCATGGATACACACTTTCTGATTTTTTAAAATCTATCATATAGATCCACTGCATCATTGTTGCAAACATGAAGATTGTTCATGATAAATTCGAATAGGTCCCTTGATATGGTATTGGAGACAAGTTCATTATGTCTGTCAATTTCTCCTTGCCAGTACATATTACTCCTTGAAAGGAAAATGTACGCACTAAGGAGAAGGACAGCTATGAAAACCCGCATTTCATTTTCACTGCAGCCATTCAGTCTGTTCCCTTTCGTTGCATACTGATTGGTATAGAAAACAGCTATCAGGCCAATAACCTCTTCATCTACAGTTGATTAGAAACGCTGTCTTTTGTCCACTTATAACCTTCTTCCTCCTAGAGTTGCCTTTTGAAACATAGGCCGTTTTATATAATTTTTTTTTGAGAAAGGAGTAGCCTATTGAAATATCCGATTATTATTATTATTATTATTATTATTATTATTATTATTATTATTATTATTGTTGTTGTTGTTGTTACTGCACACTGAAGATGTACCAGGTTCCTGTTCTTTCTGAAAATAATTTTTATTCATTGGTGAATCTTGAGAAAGTCCTAATATGTGGGTCAGTAATCAAAACTCTGGCATTTAGCTGACTACAGGTAAATTATTTGTACAAGGATTATCCTTAGCACCCGAATCTTCATCAATGTCACCTGTGGCATTTAGAGGAGGATTAGGGTCACATCTGAACATTACTTCGTAAATCATCATTGGTATACAAATTTCATATGGTTCATTTAGTGTAATGATTTTCCTGTAAATAAAATAGGAAAGATGTTCCATACTCCTAAAATTCTTCTGGAAGGATGTTTAGAAATAATACCTTAAATACTGCCTATGAAAATTATTTTAGGTAACATTTTTGCAACTACAAGCAAGACTAAACATTTAAGATACTATTATCATAAAAATAATGTAAATAATAAGGCATTTATAATAACGTTTATCCACCCATCCAAAAATATGTCTGTCAGTTCATCCATTGGTGAAGGGTGATTTCCAAAGCACAATACAGACGACTGTGGCACCAGTATGATTCAGTTTAGCTAAAGTATGTCAATAATGGATATCGCAATTAAGTTTAATTCTCAGGAAAAAGTTCCGCAACTCCAACAATGTTAGTTATTTGAATGTTATGCGTATAAGCAAACAATCCTTCTGGAAGGGTCATAGGGTCAAGTTTATTAAGCCATTGGTCTTAGTGATAATTAAGAGATACAGCAAACAATGAGGGATGTAGGTCAGAAGTCACAATCACTAATGAATTTTAAAAAATTGTCTTTAGCTCATTATAAAAGGTACGTTTGTGAAATTTTGCACACGTGTTATCTATAAATTTAGTGTGTTAAAAAAGTTAATGGTGAATTTTCCTTACATAGGTTTGGCAATACACTATAAAATTAAAATTGAAAGAATGATTAGAAATCTTGTTCCTTTATCTCTGAAATTTGTGAAGTAATTCTTCTGAATTTTTACTGAATTGCTGTTACCTGATGGTAACTTTTGACCTCTAAAACGTTTTGTATGAGATAAATACTTACTAAAATAAAAATTCATTACATTATTTTTTTCCGTTTTGGGTATAATCTCAACGTACAGAGCTACATAAACTTTTTCTAATATTCCAATTAACTTTTCTTTAGACAAAAAGCTTAAATATTAAGATATAAAGACTTCATAAAAGTTTCATAGCTCTATTGCTGAAGGTTGCTGAGAAAAAGGAACATATATTATTTAAATGCAAGTTGCGGGAATGAGCGATTAAAGTTTTTTTTCAAGTATAGGAACAAAAACTGTTTACTTTTAAAAGTTAGCAATGCTCAGTGACCACCATATGCATATTCCTCATCATCCTCTTAATTTTTTCTTTTGGTCCCCTTCTTCTGCGTTGCTTCCTGGTGCACTTTCAGGAGACTTGACTCGGCTTTCTTTATCCGCTTCCGATCCATGTAGCTAAATGCTTTTATTGTGTACACTCCAGGTTCCAGTTCAGCTTTCTTTAAAACCTTAATTATGCTACTATTTCCTTCATTATACTATAGCAAAGCATTATACACATCAATATTCAGTACATTTAGACCACAAAACGTGATTTTAGGGCGCCTAATGCACACTAAATTGTTAAAATTTTCAATATTATTCTGGATTTTACTATAAGCACATTTTTTGCAAAAGTTCAGGATGTCACTGAACTTTAAATGTTGGCTCTATTTCATTTAACACTGCCTCTGGGAGTGAATGCTTGTGTGTATAGCTGCTGCTGTCAATATTGTACTTTCACCATCCTTCTTTGGAGCATAATTGGTGCATAGACAGTCAGTCTTCCTCTACCTGCTAAACGTGTTCTATCCTCCAATAGAGCGCCCTTTTTCTCCTTCAACAATCGACGAAGTCTTCCACCAACCCTTTTCTGAATGTGTCTAATACATTCCAGTTATTCAACTGTATAGTCATAAGGATTTGCACCCAAGACATGCTTGTAGGATGAAGAGACACCACCCCAAGATGTTTTATATATCTTACTCCTTACTGACTTAAGGATCTGCAAAACATGTCGACAACAGCTGCTTATTCCATGCCATCGCTTGAGCCATCAAAGTTTTTGCTGAAAATTAATTTGTTTTTCAGCCCATTCCTTCTCTGCTGATGGATGTGCCAAGGATTTTCTCTCTGTGCATTCATGGTAACGCTAACGCATGGTAACGCTTGGATTTAATGGCAATGTCCGATATTTCACCACTGTCAACACTTATTATTGAAGCTACCCCAAACAGGGTTGCATAGCCTCTCTTCATCCAGGTACCATCAACTGAAATGCACAAAATTGTGAGATATAACTAAATTCTTCTTCCTCTTCTCTTTACTTTACTAGTTAATCTATTGCAGTTTTCATACTTTCCTTTGCAGCAGCACATGTTATATTGGAAATGTATTTGTTTACAGCATCAAATCTTAGAATAGGTGGAAGCATGTTCATCTTTCCACAAAATATGTTTGCACCTTCTCGCCCTTTTCCTAAGCACCTCATTCCACATGTTAACCTAGAATTACTTTCATAAACACTTTCTGATCCTTTCTTGAATGAAGTGAATGAAAATTCAAAACTGCAGCTCTCACATACATATTTGAACTCAGAAGCAACAGCAGCTGTGCTTTTTTCCTTTATTTTGACACACTGAGTAGTTTTACGATTTGAGCAGGTAGGTGATATGTTTATTGCATTACATAATAAGTTTAAATCTATAAGTCTTAGCCCTGAAATTGATAAATCTTCATTGGATACACTGTTACCCAAAACTTGCAGATCAGAATCAATTTTAGAAGATGAAACTGATACGTTATGTTGTATTAGTTTGTCTACTGCTTTTTTCTATTTTTAAGACGGTTTCCATAAAATTTTATCAATTTTACACTCTATTTGATTTTGTCATTGTAAGGAACTATCACAACTATTGTGAAATACACTAGGTAAGTCAACAAAAACAACTAATTTAAAACAATATCACCACTTCAACTCCAACCTGAACAAAAACATGTGCTCTGCAGATTGTGCACTTTTGTAGTCTCCTGGTGGAAGAAGGGTACACTATATAACACAGAGAAAATAATTTTGGAGTGGAATTGCCATGGAGATTCATTGTACTAAAATAAAATGATGCAACCAGCAGTGTTCATTGTGGCTAAAAAGTTGGCGTGGCAGTATCAGCGCACTATTATGCATTTTATGTTCTTATTGCATTAAGATTTGGAATATCACGTCAAAATTTACGGATAGTGAGGAATAAATCATGAATGTTCAAAAAATAACAAATTCAAAAATCGAAAATTTTGACCTCACCATTTACATCCCTCCTTAAGGCATAACTCAGCATTGGTCTCAGTGCTAATTAAGAGATAAAGAAAACAATAATATAATGGCCTTTTAAGCTTCGTTGCTAATTAAAACATATCGCAATCTATGTAAGATAATAGTAAGCTGTTGGCATCTGAAGTTATGAGTAAGAATATAGGCAAACAAGATGGCGATCCTAATCCCTAGAAAAACAAAAGTTCTTGTATAATGTCACTATGGAATGTCCAGACATGCAAGCTGCTTGCAAAAAGCTTAGAGCATTAATGGTGTTAAATTTTAGCATGATATGCATAACAGTAATACGAAACAAGCAAAATAGCCTCAAATGTGAAATGACATTGAATCAAAGGCAATAAACGCAAATAGCTTCCAAGCAAACTAAGCTCAATGTGATATACAAAAGCCAAAACTATAAGATATGAGAGCAAAGTTTAAGGTAGTAAATACCTTTAAAGCTAATTAAGATTCGATTAAGTAAAAAGTAACGCATATTAAATGTATGACAGCAATGTGATTCAATCAATATAGGTCCAGATGCTATTTAATATGAACCGAAAGCAATAACACGAAATAGCTTTGGAGCTAATTATGATTCAATAATATAAAACGTTAAGGCATCATGATATGATAGCATTAGACTTAAAGCATTAATTTATAGTGGTGTTAGAATTAAACCTGTTACAGCAACGCCATAGAGAAAGAATAGCTTCAAATGCTAATTAAGAACAAATCAAAAGGAAATAGTAAATCTACGTGTACATATTTTATGTACTTAAATATATATTTATACATACATATTAGCATTCATATACACACACATCTGCATGCATACATATAAACATAAAGTACATATGGAAGCATACTTACACACGTGTACGTAAATGCATAGCTACATATATATTTAAACATAAAAACATACATACGTATATGTATACATGCATACAGATACCTAAATACATGAACAGGTACATGCATATACTGAGCCGCAACCCCCCCCCCTGCTTCCCTTGTCGTGGCACATATAACCAGGCCACGAACGACACAATTCTTCTAGAAAGATGGCGTTATTCATCGTGATCAGCTCAGTAACAACTTGAATGTTTGAGAAAAATATCATTATAGAAGACGCAACTTATGGTAGCACGACGTCATGGTTGTCCAGGGCTACGATTGACTGGTTCGTCTCACGCCACTGACTGCAGCGCCATCGAGCTTGTAGTCAGGATCAGCAACTCTCGGGCAGGTTGGGTCTGCAATCTACGCAGAGGGATCGTGCGGATAGCCGTGTCAGAGCTTCGTGCTCTGTTCGTGACGGCGAGATTTTGCATAACTCACCAAGGGTAACGCCTTGGCCTTTTCTGAATTATTCACTTGGTAAGCTTAAAAATTTCACTTCTACTCTTGGTGTTTCGAAATAAATATTTACAGGAGAAGCATTTATAAATTCATTCATTCGTAAATTGTATTTGTATTACTTGGCTATTTCAAGCGCATTAACGACTCTGTAAGGGAAATTAAATGTTCTAACAAGGTGAAAGAGCATTTCATGATTATTTTATTTTCAATCGTATCACTTGGAATTGTAAAAATATTTAAATTTAAAGCAAGCTGATTTAAATTTGAATGGAATTGTTAACGAATGCAAAGCTTTTCTATAGTAAATTGTTAACATATTTGCTGCACTACTTTTTAAATCCTAGCTCCTTCGTAATTATACGCGGTTCACATTATTTAGGACCTTATGGATATTATAAAGCCCAACGTAGCAATAGATATAAACGTACACATATACACACATACATACAGACAGACATTAGGACAGTATGCTTTTAGCTTCAACCCTCTACAATTTCTTTATACAGATGGATGTAATTCTTTTAGCCAAGTACAATTAATCAATAATTCATGGGTCCTTCTGTTGTAATACATTTAAAATGATTTCAACCAAAGTCCGTGTTCGAGAACCTAATACCTTTACGGTTTGCAGTAAAATACGACTATATCGAGCAAGCACTGAGCAATCTAACACCACCGTAAAAGTGCATATAGACATGAAAACTGTATATGAGGGATGACGTCCAGGTTAAATATATATTCTGAAGTACAGTAGGTTGAGTCCCTATTTCAGATCTTCCATAGATCAGAACCCTACTGTGCCCCCAATCAACAATCACGTGTTTCCGAGAGGGTACCTGGAAGGAGAAATCTAAACATCTCGTTGACGCAATAGCTATTAGATGGTAGGAGTGAATGGTTAGCACCACCAAACGTTGCTTCCGAAAAGTTTTAGGATGCAGACAAGTTGACGAAGAAACTTTGAACACAATATTGGTGAACATCGAAACCGCCATTAATTCTGGGCCAATTGATCGCTCGCCCCCTCTCCATCTCCGACGATAACTAAAGCTCCAGCCTTGTAATGGCAGCAGCAATGGTGGTAGTATGCTAGGGTAAATATCCTTTATGACGTCAGGATTACTTGTGAAACCTTGGACAACGTCATCATGCTTGAAGACACCTTATTGGCTGCTCGGCAGACTACGGCATTGCCAGCGCCGGTAGAGTCGGTGGTCAGACTGGTGGTCTCCTGGGAAAATAAAGGCAGGACCAGCGCACGACTAAACATCAGTGAGGCGACTTCTTTCTACGGAGGCTAACAGCTCGCGGGTGACGTAAGCGGTATCTATCACACGACTTTAGGACATTTACAAATTTAAAACATTATTATTATCGGTGAATATTTTCTAATTTTAATTCTTTGTGCCAGTGAAGTATGCTTTACCGTAGTTCGGAGATATATATTTAGGCTATCGTTCCTAATAAATATGTTATTTTACGGCGACCTTCAGCGAGACAAAAAAATCTATACGTATTTGTATCTTCAAGGTTACTTTCAGAGAGGAACTTGTAATGAAACCTTAGTCATACTGTTGAACTTTGATTATAAGTTTCAATTTATTTAGAGACGCTAATGCACATGTCTTGAGAACTAAATGTTATTCATAAATTTCAAAAGCTATTTAACATTGTTCATTGTTTGCTATGAATTTAATAACATGTTTTTTCAGAACGTTTCGAATGATAATTCACCCAGAATTCTTTGTCATGTTAGACCTCTATTCATCCCCGATTTTACGTCTTTGGGGGAGAAAGAGTTCTATAAATAGAATTGTTTGACTCCAGTACGCATAGTAGCCATTGTGCCAAGGATAAACTGCTTATCTTTTCATAAGTTAATTGGGCACTTACAGTACTAGTAAAGTACACAATAATCATAATATTAATAATAATAATAATAATAATAATAATAATAATAATAATAATAATAATAATAATAATAATAATAAATGGTACAACGCTGACAGAAGATCGAAATGGTACAATTCTGGCCTGCTAATCCAAAATGACAGAATTGGCGCTATAACACCTGTGCATTTCCTTCGCGGAAACAGACCAACAATTGAAAAGGGGTCGAAACCACTCATTAAGAAAAATCTAAAAAACCAGTACCGACTTCATGAACACGCATTGGAGGACTTTTGGAACCCTTGGAGCAAAGAATACTTGCTACCGTTGAGAAGTTTTTATCACGTTCGTCAACTAAAGGGCAGATCTGCAACACTCCGAGTTGGGGATTTGGTCCCACTACAAGAAGATGTACGTCCAGGTCACATGTGGAAGACAGGAGTCATGAGACTACATCCTGGAGGAGATGGTACTCCGTACATTTCATGAAAACAGATATCCCGACCTGCAACTAGTCATTCCATTAGAATTTGACCAGGGCGCGAGGATGTAGCGTACTGAGCCAGAAATGATAGTTCTCACGATCTTCAAGTGTTTATCCTTGTTTTCTGTGCTGTAGTTCTGTGTCTATTATATATGTTCTTAGGAATGAGTTGGAAATAAACACACACTAGCGTTGGTTTTAACTGTGTTGATTTTATGTAAGAGAACCAGGTCTCATCAGTACACAAGGCTTATTCTTCCCTGGGAATTATAACTAAATCCATAAACCGCTTCAAGGTTATGGGAGATATACTGTAAGAATTGAAAACACCCCCTAAAGTGATAACGACAAAGAGTTTTATATCAAATTCTTCAAAAGGTTAATGCTAAAGTACAGTCCTCAGCGCAGAATGGCAGTAGTAAATAAAATCTTCATGCCTGTAGATGCCAGCATATTCACAACACAGCGAGAACATTGGACTCCACTCACTATTCTCTCCATTTTATAAAGTGTACAATCAATATGTCATTTGTATGTACCACTAAATTAGACTGAAAAGATAATATTTGGAATGCTTAAAGATTACCCGATTCAAGAAATGTTACTGTGTATCGAATATAGTGAAAATATAATTTATGCATAGAATAGTTTTAAATTTAATTCCCATAATAATCACTTTTTAAACCAGTGAGTATGTAGAAAATCTAAAACGTCGTACAGTGAATGACAGTTAGATAATTTTTATGCACCATAATTCAATAAGCTAACTCTATTCAGAAACTAGATCACGGGGATGGCAAATGGCGGAAGTGTATAATAAATCCAATAACGCTGTGTTAAGTGCATTCTCATTGTTTTCAAAAGGCTAAAACTATTTAAAAACAAATCCTGTAGACATAATGATGGTCTACATCTATTCGACTTTGCAGGATACTTAGATGCTGGTATGCATCATACAAAACAGAAGTTGTCATTGTACTTGGATGCTGAATGGTGCTTTTTTACTTGATTGCTTTGCACATATATGTATTGTGTAGGTATATACTATAACCACGTGCGCGAAGCTACCTACGGGCCGTCGGTAAGCACCTCCCAACCCAGCAATTGGATGGGATCTTCGACTGGCCGTCGGAACAGTAGCCAGTACGATGCAATAGCCAGTACGGCACAATAACCCATTCCGTGCTGCTCCCTGCTTTACAACATTCCTTTCGGCATATTCTAATAGACTCCCTTTCTAGAACATTCCCCGTAGGCTTATATAAGGTACTGCTCTTGCTCGGGAGTTCAGTTAGTTACGGCGTTACGAAGTTGAGTGCCTTCAAGAAGTGGAAGCGTTTGGACAGTACCGAGTGCAGTTCAGTTGTGACACAGCAGTTAAGTTGTTATTTGTGACTCAGCAGTTCAGCTGTAATCCAATTTGACGGATCAATTGCGTTCTGTTCTGAGTGCGTGTCTAAACTATCTCAAATGTAAAGTTTGTGCTATGCTGAGCACTCAAGTGATTTAAATGATTGAGAGTCTTCTTGCCTATGGATATTTAGCCCATAAGTTGGTTCGCCCATTGTCATTTCCACTCATTGCTATTTAAGTACATGGTTTCTAAGCCCATGAATGTTTGGACCCTTAGGTTTCAATTTAAAAAAATTAAACTGACCCTAAAATAACTATCATAACGTCCTCCAAACACAACACGACAAAGGCATTGCTTCCCCCATAATATCAAGCAACTTTTATGAAAAACATTTCTTTCTACAGCGCCTGGTTTTGGAGATATTGTACAGTCTCAACTTAAATGGCCTACCTGTATAATTTTATTGTACCTCAAGAATTTTTGAGATGGTTATACAAAAATGTTATTTTTTACTGTACCACAAGAATGTGTCAGATGGTTATACAAAAATTGTATACTTTTATTGCACCTCAAGAATTTGTGGGATGGTTATACAGAAACGTTATTTGTTTACTATACCACAAGAATGTGTGAGATGATTATACAAAAATTTTATACTTTTATTGCATCTCAAGAATTTGTGGGATGGTTATACAAAAACGTTATTTGTTTACTATACCACAAGAATGTGTGAGATGGTTATAAAAAATTGTATACCTTTACTGTACTACAAGAATATGTTGAGTTGGTTATACAAAAACTGTATACTTTTATTGTACCACAAGAATGTGTGAGATGGTTATACAAAAATGTTATACCTTTATTTTGTCACAAGAATTTGAGATGGTTAAAACAAAATTTAGCCAGAATCACTACTCTCCACGGACTCTCCTGTACACCTTCAGTTTGTAGATATTGTCTTTAGATAATGTTGGATGTTTTCGTTCTTAAAATCTTCATATTTTTTCAACTATAGAGTCAATCGGATTTTAGTTTAAGAGGCTTCCTAATATTTGTATGTTGTCCTCTGATTTTCATCTTCATCTTTTCGTATGTGATCTAAGAATTTCCACAACGGAATGGCGAATGGAAGTTAATGTCTTGAACTTTGAATGTTATCCTTCAACATCATTGGGGGTCTTAATTGTAATGTGTGGCGATGGTGGACGGTTTTTATTTTGATTCTTCTTAATGGATCTATTAACCAAATTTTCAAAGTCATTAAAATTTATTGGACCCCCTCATGAGTGTTTTATTTTTGCAGAATCACACAGACTGGTAACTTCTTCTGTTACATTGAAGTTTGTTATATACCCTCCATTACATATTTCTCGTGTAACACAACGCCATTACTTACGATTATTTTTCTTATTTTTTCATGGTAATAGTACTAGTAATTATTATATTCTAACATGCCTTTAACGTCTGTAGTTTGTACCGTTATTCCCGCCTTCTTACTCATAAAAAAGTTGCTTCTCTGATGGTAATTAACAGGTTATTAGCAATTAATTAACATCCAAGATAACAAATATCTACAAATCTTATCCGATTGATTGTAAAATTATATCACCTGAAAGCCCTTGAAAATATATAGAAGTGTTTGAAATTACATGCATATTATTCGATAAACCTCTGCCCAGTTACGCAGGAAAATCTACAAGATTTCGGTTGAAAAGCATCAGTGTACGTTTTTCAGATCTTCTGTTATGTCCATAGCATGGGGGAAATAAAAAGTTATTCTTTTATTGCACTGCGAGAGGATTACCCGTCTTCCTAGGAATAGAGCGTCCTTCAATAAATTTTGGTGACTACCGTTAAAATTTAAAGTTCGAAGAGAGAACTAATAAAGTTGAGGCCCAGTGGCTAGAGGCAATGAGAAGAAAGAAATATTTGACTTTGGTGAGAAAAATCGGAGGCTCTCCGTGATATTTAAGCTAGCTTTGGTGAGAGAAACGGGCAATTCGGCGGAATCATTTATAGGGTGAGCCCCTGTATCACTAAGTATTAAAAATGGACGCTATGTAATGCGAGAAGCTTACACGAAACTGAAGCGTATAAAGTGTAAACTCATTAATTAAAGAGGAGAGGGTATCATGTTAGTTATGTGAATGTAAATCACAGTGCTAAATAATTTCACGTGTATAGAAGTAGACGCGAATCGTGCGAAGCATTTAAGCTGTTGCAATAAAATTACTGCGGATCTCATGAACAGTGATAGAGTACATATCTCGGAAAACAATTAGCCAGAGCAAAATTAAACTGATTATTTTTCGCAACTAATATTTAAATTCTCAGAAAAGGGAAGCTTGCCCTAGTGACAAGAAGTGACTACAAAACGTTAAATTGACCCTAATTGTAGGTTCCCGTTTACAAAAATTAAATTGACCCTAAAATGTCCATCACAATTTCCTCCAAATAAAACACGACTAATGGCATTTACTTTCCCCCATAATATCAAGAAGCTTTTATTTAAGACATTTCTTTCTACAACGCTTAGTTTTGGAGATATTGTACGGTCTCAACTTAAATGGACCACCCTGTATACCCTGTCATAGGAAGAGGATGTCACAAAAAAATTTAATAAATGAAAATTCTCTAGCCAATAGAATAAGTCATATATTCCACTTCAACTAGAGAAGCTGAATAAATATAAATATTCCACTTCATTTGTCTTAGCCACTAAGAGTGGCTTGTTGCTCAAAGCGAACAGCGACATCAATTTTAAACCTTCAGGCATTCATCAAGTATGATCTTAAGACTGATATATAGATCGTGTTTCCATTGAGCACGCGAAGGCTAAGATTGGAAATTGCAATCAGAACAAAAACATTTATGCTACAACGAGGACTCAAAGGATAAATATGTGCTTAGCTGCAGCACTGAACTGCCTTGACAAAGTTCGGAATACAGATTGTTATTATCTCCTGAAGAAAACTGTCACATTCAACATAAAATGCTCTACGAAGTAAAATAAATGTGAGACCATCCATCAGGCACAGCATTATATTCAAAAGGTTTGATGCTACGATAAAAGCATAAAAAAATCGTACAAAGTCATGAGAGGATACCCTAGCCAGCTCTGTAAATACCAATTGCATTTAAACAACCTAAAATAACCTATTTAAAGAATTTTGGTTATTCCAAAATAACAACCAAGAAAAAAGAGTATTGCATAAATACAGTTACACACATATTTCCGTTAATATAAAGGGTGAAACAATAGAGTTCAACATTGCTAGAGATCACATGGTCTTTAAAACGACAAACATAATCGCAAATGTACATAAAGTGTTACATTTAAGGTGCATTCGCAACATTATCTTTCATTCAGGTATTTAGTAGAATTTGGGAAATACTCCTAATCATACTTTTTTACAACTACTTTAAAACTTTTACCGATTTTAAACAAATTACACCCATGAACATTCGCTTAGTGTTTATTAGAATTAATTATTTAATAACCTTTATGTTTCATTTAATACATTGATGTACGATTAGCAGTTTGCAAGCCTATCTTCTGGAGTGGGTTTTCACCGTTAAATTGTGCGATAGGATGCTTTGTAAACTTGAGATTCTTCAGGTTTTATTTACTTGTAATGTTACTTTCGTCTTATTTTAATTTTGAAGGAATGTTCACACAACCCTTCAATTTTCGTGTGCTTGAGGATGGACCTGGGAAGCGTTAAAATTTCTAATCGCAATAAATCTATTCTTAAACATAGATTCACTCCCACATTCACATTTCCAGACTCTGCAGAGGATAGGCAATGATTCTGGATAGCGAAACTTCCCCACCTCAGCCTGGAATCGACCCGAGACCTTAGGTCGAGGAGCCAGAACGCACCACCTCCTTTGGATTATGGACGTTCTCCAACTTCTCATAACGGAATATCAACATTCCCAGCTTTGATGACTACCGACGTCTTATGGTGGAAAGTTTAGTCTGCATCATGAACCACTAACCCAGATAGAACGAGTTGGTTGACAGAGACCAAGCGATTCGATCTCCTATATTGAATTGCAATTTCAGTGTTTCCTCGTTTATACTCATCCAAGATCCAATGGTCCAGTTAAGCAGTTATTATTAACGTCGCTAAGGCGATCAAGGAACAAACATATTCGGAATTCAAAACTTTGGTCTAGTCTTTCAAACAAAATTTCAATACCACGAGATTAATAGCGGCTCAAAGTTGGGTTTTTTATTACTTTCTCTACCACGTACGTAGTAGATAGAGAAGGTATGGTATTCCACCAAACATTTTGATACCGAGATTTCAGCGGAAATATCTACATGTTTTGAAGCCCCCTGAATCCAACAAAGCATTAAAAAGGTCTGTGTGTGTCTGTGAACAGCACAACAAAACTAAAAGTCGATAAACACCATACGGGTATTTAGGGTCAGTATCTTCTAAAGATGCGACACAAACATTTTCAAGAAAATTCCCTAATCCGATACTACCCTTTACATGGAAGATTTTTTGAAACATTTTATTTTCTAAAAGATAACTACGATTTTGATTAAAATACCATAATATATTAATGATATTTACATGGAAAATGAAATGTAAACCGGCGGTCTTTCCTTTGGAACTTATTGCCTATTGGTATTAACTCATGTAGCTCTTGTCGTTGGGTCTCTTGCACTTTTGATTTTTAATCGTTAGATCACACACACATTCACATTCATACTTCCAGGCTCTGGGGAAGATAAGGAATAATCCTGGCTAGAGAACAATTTCCACCCCCAGCCGGGAATCGAACCCGGACCCCTAACACAGGTCCTAACTTTTTAGTTCCATTTATACCCCGCCTTTAAAGAACATTGGTCTTATAGGCGGCCTTTCCTTTGGAACTTACTGTCTATTGGCAATGGTGTTAACTCGTATAACTCTTGTCTTTGGATTTCTTACACTTTGGTTTATAATCATTAGATCATACACACATTAACACTCTCATTCATACTTCCAGACTCTGGGGAGGATAAGAAATAACCTTGGTTAGAGAAAGATTCCCACACCCTCCCCCTAAGCCGGGACCCCTAGCACAACAGGCAGGTGCTCTGCCAACTGAGCTATGGGGCCAGCCTGGTTCGAATTGTTCATTGCTCGGTCATTCTTTAAAGTCCTTTCAGCATTCATTTGTTTTTTGCGATGCCGTGGAAATAATATGGAATTTCAGAGCAGTGTATACCTCTAGTTCCTAAACATTTGACTATCGCTGTGCCCTTTGTATATATAGCGAAATGTGTAATGTAGCTATTTCTGCAAAAGTTTATTTGGATTAAAATGAACTTTATAGAAAAATAAAGAATAGCTTTTTATACCCACTAATAAGAGATAGAAGATAGAGAAAGTCATGTGAATGTAGTACATCAGATTTTTTAAATACGACTAATTACTGTACATGTATGAAATGCTTAATGCAGCTCTCGTGAGATGCGGAACTGTGAGATCGAGCATGGTGTATGTAAAACCCCGTTCTGATGAACTGGATCCATTTTTCTGCACCGTGGGCGGAATTGGTCACTCCCAGCAATATCTTGCGATGTAGATGGAACGAATGTGCCTACAAATTAACGTGAAATCCAACTATGCGAATTTCCGGTTCACCTCAAATGATGTAACAAAAATACAACCATCGAGATTCTCATTTCACACATAAGATTATTTAGGATTAAAAAACTGGAATGTAACCGTTTCTTCTTTACATTTTCCTATTACACATTTTATTGGCTGACTTACTCAGCGTTGAATTTTAAACATCGAATGACGATTTAATTAATTTCATCTATCTCCCCCGTAGTTTTAGTGAAATTAATGTATAGTAATATTCTACAATTATAACTAATTCTGTAAAATCCCCATGATAACCTAAAAACAGAGGTGAGGCACTTTTCATAATTGTTTTCACAATAGTCATTCCTGACTATTTGAACCATGTTGAAATGTTAAATCAGAGTTGAGAAATTCAATGTCGTAGCCGCGACTCAAACCACAAATCTTCGGCCCTTGGTGGCGATGCCCTTATTGCTCGAGTTACCACGACATATAATCGCACGCATACTACACCTCTTCATTTGATTCAAGTGTCAATAAATATACATAGACTTATTAAAACAATTTCATTAATTTGTTGTAGCATTGGCCTTTTCCTAAATTTTCCCTGTTGATCGTTTCAATTTTTCGGTATTCCAAGCAATACAGTTTGAAGAATCATTCTTTTGTTTATCCTGAAATGATGCAAGGCGTGCACGCTATATCAAGGAAGGTCAAACACAGAATAGTTTATAGTAGTATCAGGCTTAAGTATGTTTAGCTACAAAACACGCATTGAAACAATTTCCACAATCGTTAACTGGAAAATATTGTAAGTATAATTCCCAGAATATATATATGAAAACAGATAATATGGTTGGAAAAAGTCGTTTGTCTGTAACATATCAGATTTTTATCCACTTGTGTATTACTTTTAGCTACTTTCCGTTGTTATCTAAACACTTTATATTGGTGTGATAAGTATTCATCACAGATGTTCACTATCGATTCAAGCAACGAACAAGTAGTCATTAACTTTTTCCGTATATTGAAAGTAAACTGTGATAATCACTTAAAGGACATATGAAACAAGTGCCCAAACTTCATGAAAGTTTATAACTGTTGTCAAAAGTCATGGCATTTTTTTCTCTTGTTTTACCCAGTTTATAATTACCGCTTATTTCCGCAATTACACAACACACAAACACCCATGCCCATGGCGGGACTCGAACCCGCGACCCTTAACTTGACGAAGCGCCAGAAGTATACACGCCAGCGACGAAGGCCGGCAACATTAAATGCGTTTTATTTGTTTAAGATTTCTGTGATGACAGGCGGACACGAGATTACAATTACCCATTCTCAGGAAGCAATCCACAGCACTAATGCCCCTTTTCTTGCTCTTGGTATCTTTGATACAGAAAAGTATCACGTATGTTTAAATGGATTGACGATGGTAACTTCAGTAGGACTAACAACAAATAACTTATTCTACGCTAAAATTGAAAGTGAAACGTCTAAAAGTAGTTTAAGGAGTTTAGAACAGAGTAAAAATAAATAACCAAAGAAACTTTCATTGGTTTTTCTTTCATTTCAAAGTAGACCTTGATTAAAAAAATATTCTCGTATAATTCATTGCTCTCAGCCTTTTCATTCAAGTTTGACTTACTTCCTTTAAGCATTTGGTTGTTTCCGTGACAGCAGCCTTCTTGGTAACCGGTTTACTTTATTTCTCTCTTGTTAGGAATGTGCAACACGTAATGGGAACGGAAGTAAGATATTCTAGGAAGCAGTAATACTTTTGACGATATCGTTTCGCATGGTATCGACCAAGTAATTCCGATATATCTATTAAATTTGCACCTACAGAGCGCATGTGATTTCACTATAGGATATTTTAGCTACTGTTGAAAATTTTGCTTCCCCTCCACTTCTTCTTTTTCTTCTTCCCCTCCTCCTCCTCCGTTTCTCATAACTAAGCAGATATTCTCATTCAATTGTTATTAAACATGCGTCGTGAATTTTCGATGAATAGTCTGTGAAATTCTCTTCATATAGATTGGGTTCTACGCATTTTTTACAATTGAGAATTCATAAAAGGTACACAAAAGCGTATACAGGAGTCATCAATTTGCATAATTTGTGTAAATATTTTTTTCAGAGTGTTAGGCATTTTCAAAATATTCCATGTTGCAAATTTACACTTTATAGAGCACAAATACTTCATCTGACGGACATAATTGAATGCTATGTCAGTATTTTATTTAAAAACTTGTTGCTCACTTTGAAATTATTCTTAGGCGAAAATACGTCGTGAGTGACAAAGTGAATAGAATAGTTTTTTTATATGAATATCATAGTATAAAATGGATATATGTTAATTGGTTATGTATAGAGAAATTCATGTGAATGTACCACATCAAATTTTCGTTTACAATTACAATGTTTTCTATAGTGATAAGAAGTAACAACAATGTATGCTGCATTTGAATGCTCCAGGCATATGACAACCAAACAGCTCGCTGTGCTGTCTGGGAGTAAACTTACTGACTTATAATGAATGTGTGTTTTGATGTTTCAACAACGAATACAACCCAATGTTAATTCAAATAGTTGAATAATTTAAGAACATCATCACTTGTTTACAAACTCGAACTGGTTAAAATTACTGCAGAAGTTAAATATATCTATAGTAGTGAAAAAAATTACTATCGTGCCTTAAATATTCACTTATCAACATTTCTAAACACGATAAATCATGAGGAAACGCTGGACAGTGGAGTGGTGGTTTATCTCCATATCTTCTTGGGTTCACAGAAAGGGCATATAAGAGATTCTGCTATATCAATCATGTTTAGATGTTTGTTGTTGCAGTTATGGATGTTAATAATCTAAAAACTCCTACAGAGAGTTTTTTTTGGTAGTCTAGTAATCCTAGTCGTGTTATGTAAATTTACCCATTGCTTTCCTTTTGTTTGTAATACATATTTTTCCTTAATTTTTGTAATCTCCATTTGGATTTCTGGGCGGGCATCTCTTTTCAAGAAAAGCAACAGAATATCCATAGTTCATTAAACCTTTTTCAATCAGGAATAGTTATTGTGAAAAGTCTATAATATGGTATACTTCTTTGCAAAATTACATAACAAGAGGTTTAAGATTTTTCATGTTTATCATTATAGCCCTATTTGGGTAATGTTATAGATATCATTCTGCAGCCTATTTATTATCTAAGTACCATAGCACCTTACTAAGTTACATGTGAAGTTACATCTTAACCGGTTGCCAACTCTTTAATAGGTTTGCATCCACATTGCAAAAGCAACTTATCTGAAATGCATGAAATTCCAAATAATTAAACCCTAATTATGTAATATCGTCATGCAGACAAGGAGTTGCTACATAAGAACAGTGAAAATAATTTATTTACTTTATTTTAATCTAAAATTAGTAAAATATAAACACTGGATTTTGCAAGTTCGTTGAAATTATTGAAATAATTGTATGTTTCGCTCCAGGGCAATCCATTACTTTAGCGTAAATTATTTATAAAAAATATTTAAAATTTATTATACGTAAAAACAAAAAACACAGGATTAATTCAGGAATGAAGTTTAATACAAATATTAAGTTAAAAATAGATTAACGTTTTTATACTGGTACATCTATTACATAAATAAAATGACAACACAGAAACAATAAATTACATACTGGCAATATGTCATTCCGTGTAGTACAGCAATAAATACAAATACAAAAACATTTTGGAATAAATTAAAGAAAACATTCTTTGGTAATCTAGCAGTTTTTAGCGAGATAATTATTGGTTTCCATGGCCGCGGTACGCTAGCGACATCCCATCAGCAACTTCAGCAGCACGCTTCTTCTTGTAATGGCCGTGCTCGCTAGAGTGCGACACAGGGACGACGCTTACCACGTGACCACCATGGTCGCCGTGATCACTATGGGTCAAGCTCTTGACACCCACAATGGCCGACAACATGAGCGCGAGGCCACTGACCATCAGGGCCTTCATGGCAAGCAAGCCCAGGCCTCCCATGCCCATCGCCGTCATCATCCCTTTCATCATGAGTCCCATTGCGAGCATCATCCCATGTCCCCCTTTGTCCTTCTTTCTGGCACCTGGCACTGAAACAAAAATATGCTTCATATTTAAATGGTCTCAGCTAAAGAAAATGAAATTATTTCATCAGCATAATTCAAAATGCGAGGACTATATCATCAAGATTTCTGTAATATTATGGGTTAATCATTTTATCTCTCTCTCTCTCTCTCTGCCTCTCTCTCTCTCTCTCTCACTCTTTCCAAAAGCAGAGAGTGCCGTTTATTTCATAAATGATTATTTATTTCTGGAAATATGTTAAAAAGCTATACGCGATTTTACGGCTTGCGCAATACAAGACAAAAAGCGGGATTAATCTTACTCTTGCCTTTTTTATTAATAGCCTCGAGAGCATGATCTCTTTTTTCATAGACATAATGTAATATTGAAAATATGTAAAAGAGGGATATTAAGGGTGAATACATATTATTTTAAGGGTTTCATATATGGATTAGGATGGGAACCAATAAAGGATCATATTATGACTAAAAAAGTGGGCGTTCACAGATATTCAGGATTTTTAAAAAAATTCTTTTGTGAAAAACCAGAGACCACCATATTTGTGTGAACAATGGAAATGGTTATGGTAGCAGCACTGTATAAAACAAGTCTATTATTCAGAGTTATTGTTTGTTTTAATATATGGAAATTCTTCACATTTTAGTTAACACTTGTTAACACCCTAAATAAATTTACAGGCATAAAGCCCCATACCTACTTTATTTCACTTCAGTGAACTTAAGGTGAAAATAATAACTTCCGGATGGCGATCTTGAACACTCATTGCAATTTTTTTCTACCTCTCAATTTCATGAGAGCGACTAAACACTTATTTTTTATAATGCGTATAGTATTTTTTTTTTTTGCATAAATTTACAAGACTTCTTTCTGAGGAGACCTGCAAGATATCGTTACCATCTTCAACAAAATGAATAACTTTAAAAAATCTTTAATAACAATGATTTTATACTGTCTATTAAATGCAAAGTAATGTATATTAGTCGAAAGCGGTTGTACTCTCGTATTTTTCTCCCAATGTGCTTGTGATCAATTTGTAATTATTTATTTCTAAAATCAATCATTTGGGCTGTTATAATTTCCCCCAACCATTCATATTGTCATTTAAGTAAAAGAGAAAACATTGCTCGAATTTTTCATTTTGATAATAAATAACAGTGCTGTAATTACATCCCAGAGGATTTACATAAGACCTGTAAAGGTAATTTACAGCTGGAGTTATGTTAAAAAAATAAAAATCATTCAGAAATTATACAAATGTATAGAAATGTACTATAAAAGAATTTTTCTGACCAACATTGATCGGTAGAGGGAGTAGATTCTAATATACACGCTGAATCACTGTAGATACGTTTACAGTCTGTCACACTCATCAACTTCTTGTTAACATTTTTATACATTCAGTGTCTCACTTTTTCCGTACTAATTCTATACCTAACAGATTTTATTCCTTCATAACTTTCTCCCTGTTGGCATTTCAAAACTACTATATTACATCACTGATATGACCATTGCAGTTAAAGACGGGGTATAAATGGAACAATAAAAAATATGCTACTATATTAAATTATCAATCTAGGAAGTACATTGTGCAGAGTTCAGTAAAAGATGGATCTAGATATTTCTTCTTATAAGTTTCAACAAAATACTTTGTGAACTTTTGTTGACAAATATTTTTGTATAATTAAAACTTTTAAACCGTTTAGGAGCTTAAAATAATCTTAGTTGAAAATATTCTATTTTCTATGTGCTTAAAATATTGTATTATCAACGTAAACTGCGATGATTCAAGATACCTAAGTAACACTATACAGAGGATAGTGACACAGAGGTTAGTGATTTTATTTAAAGTTAAATAATGCGATACTACAGCATCGTTACAGCTTCAGAAAAAGCTGCGTACCTAATATCTGCGTGTCTACTTGGGGTACTGCCAATGTAGTAATGAAAAATAAAATTAAAGACCCGTGTTTGCAAGCGGACTCCATCAGAAACTGTATATTTCCCGATCGTTACCCCATGTTGCCATTCCGTGGCGTATAATATAGAATCACTTCTAAAGGTATGTGATACTACCGTCAGATAAACATTATAAACTGTGAAGCAAACCTAAACAACTATAAGTAGCTAATAATATTCTAACAGAATGTATCATTTTAAAGAAATTGTTACTTTCTCTAGTACTTACCGATATTAAGTAGAGGAAGTATTGCATTTCACCCAAAAATTCTATATTTTACCGAAAGTGGATGTTTTAAGACTCCGTGAATCCAAGAAAAAGCATTTTAGAAGCAGATTTGTATGTGCCTGTGTGAGTATCTGCTTGTCTTGTCTATGAACAGCATAACTCAAATACAAAATATCGGTTAAATACCAAATTTAGTATTTAAGCTTAGCGTCTTCAAGAAAATCATTCCAAACTACCCTTTACATGGAACATTTTTCGTTATTTTTTAATTTCTCAAAAATGTCTATGACTTTGATTAAAATAGCATACATTTAAGCTATTTTCATGACAAATAAAATGTTTATCTACAGTTTTTTGGGAATACATTCTGAAGTCCTCTTCATTCTGAATGACTTTTGCATAATTATTAAACAGTAAGAGATAGACAAAACTTACTTCACAAGAAATGTTAAACTCGTTAAAGCACTCAATTTTGTGACGTTAACTGTTTCTGAGATATTCTTTGTTATTGGTTTGAATTTTAGAATACTTCATATTTTTCTCAGCTGCAAATTGCTATTTAGAATACTTCATATTTTTCTCAGCTGCAAATTGCTATTTTTTTCTCGTTCTTTTTCTTTCTTCCTTTTCTTTTCCATGTTCGTACAAAGAGAATAGAATTTGAAAGCCATTACATAGCGATCGGCTTTCAGGAGATTTGGCTGTCGATTTAGCTTAATGTATTCTTCTTACACTACAACGAAATGTGTAAATGAGTAATGAAAGTTTATCTGTATTAACAAGAATCAGACCCAAGAATAAGTTTTTGTAAGAATAGTTTTTAGAAGGATGAGTAGCGAAAATCATATGAATGTAACACCTCAGATTTTTTCTTGTGGTCATGCAAGGAGCATTGAATTTCAAGGTCACTATATTTCGATCCCTTTTTCAAAAGCTGATTATAGGTTTAGCCAAGTGTTCTTATATCTACAACGAAATGTGTAAATATATAATGAAATTTTATTTCGATTAACAACCAATAGCTTAATACGCTTTAGTAATAATAGTTTGTAGAAGAATGTGTACAAAGTCATGTGAATGTAACATCTTTTTAAGATAAGGCCTCAAACGTATACGTTCAATTCCTCAATATTTCTAGACAATTTGTAGATAATAACATTTAGATAATTGGAAAGGTAGAATCAGACGACTGAAATATTTAATGTCATAGCCGGAATTTGAACCACCAGTGATGTCCACCACGTGGACAAAGAACCTAAAATTCCAAATAGTAAAACAATAACAGGCGGCAAGTAAAAAAAGATAACACGACAGATTACTACGACAAATTTAGATAATTGTTTTCACTTTTGACTTGCCGGAAATCTTAAAATGTGGAGAAAATGTACCGGTGTGTGAAGGAAGCTTAAGAATTGCCTAAGGGATGTTAAGAGATATAGATAATAACTCCAAAATTCACAAGAAATATTTCGTTGCAAATAGAGTAGAAGATAAAATATGAATGTGATATGGAACTGTAGGCAAATCAAAACAGGGGCCGAGCGTAGCTCATTACGGTTGATGAAGGACGTTTGACGTTCTGTCCAATTGTGAGAAGAATGAATCGAATACTCTTACGAGCGATCTGTAGGGGTACTGAAGAATGGAGAATAATAGGTTTAACGGTACCCTTCAATGCATTGAATAGAGGGATCTTCTGGCAGACAGGGATAAAGAGGAAGAAAAAGGCAAATTTCTGGCGAGGTAGCTGAGCTCCGAAAGGGTTGATAATCCGGAAGGAGGATGCGAAAAGACTAAAACTTGGGTATTTGTACCATATTTTATGCTATATTTACTTAATCTTTGTTGTACATAAGTTTTCGTGATCTGTGGGTGATGCATAGGAGATAACGTATATTCAATAAGCCTTCTTGTTATTTCGTGTTTTGTAGTCTTACTTTGTAGTTTTCTCTTCATTATCTATATCATTGTTATTTTGCAGTATTTTTTTCTTTTCTTTCTTTCTTTCTTTCTGTGTTATCAGGGCATGTAAGAGCTATTAGACTCCTAAGAATGTTAGGAGTTAGTCCCTATACGCTTTAACTGAAAAAAGGAGAAACACATTCATTCGTTCACACTCTCAGAGGAAAACAAAACAAAATAATTAAGTAAAAACGAAATGCACATATCTGAATTAAACGAATGCAATAATATAGAACAGGATGATTAAGGGAATTAGGATCTAATAATAATAATATAATATTTAAGAAATATTGCCATCATTCCGACATAATGTTTAGTAATGTCCTAATAATCCACACGATACGTGATGAGGAAGACGAATGTATGATAGTTACTAGATAACCCTAATGATACTAGTTCGGATTTCTTTTCATCGTTACTCAGCAAAAACACATTATATTAATGTCTCAAACTCTCATATGCAGCCACAAAAAGTTAATTTTGAAGTCGCCTACTTGCAGCATGGGAGGTTCTAATGAGACATAATTTAGATACACATACATTAGTGGCTAATCATTAAGCGGCACAGCGCCGAAGAACGGATGTTACCTCATGAGACATTACTGAGGTCACGTGCTCAATACTTCTGGAACTCATGACTAGAACTGATCATTTACTGTAAACAACAGATCTCTCATAGTTCTTAGGAGGTTCTTCGATAGAGACTTTACGAATAAGTTTCGTCATAATGTTGGTAATCTCTCTCGGAATACTGCATCTGCAGCCAGACATACTGACCGCTGACATTAAACCAATGGGTTCCAAAATTGGTTCGTAAATATAGGCATTTATAACTCGTGGGAGCTGTCATTATTGAGTCAGTTATTCTTATTTCCTATGGAGAGATTTTCTAATTACGCAAACATTCGCCATATTGTATAGTAGCAATTTCAGCAGAATGGATGTATGAACTTCCCAGTTTCAGATTTTAGTATTATGAGTTCCTTAAACACGCTGCGCTAATTTTTTTGTCAATGACATCCATGACTGTTTCTTGTAAGTAAACACCTACTATTTCAGTAGCAGTTACTACTATCATTCGTTGAAACTTATTACAGTCGTCCAAAAGGAGGCATTCATTATTTTGGTGCGCAATATTTTGAATAATGCCTGATGCTCACAACAAAAATGTGTGTAGGAAATGGTGCAATCGACAGGATTGCATAAAATGACAATATAACCATTAGCAAAACTTAAAGCATTCAATGGTGGATCACGATTTAATACTAGTTGATCATCTGATGATGAAACGACGGCGGCGAGTTGTAAATAACAATATTTTATACAAACCTTGTAGTCTAGCGAACTACAGGTGCAGCCCAGCCATCATGTTATTTAATAGTGTTTAACGCCCACTCTTATTACGCATGGAATCACAGGTAGTGTTCCTGCTGATACATGAAATCAAATGATAATTGGAAAAGGAACTTGGGAAGAACAAGTTCCAAACCTAGGTTTAGGGTACCTCCCCGGCATTTACCAGGTTTTGATCGTGCGCTACTCCCCCTGGTTTAGGGGACGTGAGTGTTTCGGTACCTTTTGCACATTCTTCAGAATGCTTATTATTCTCAAATATCAATAATCCTTTATATTTGTAACAGCAGGCATATATCACTGTATATATTTTAACAAAAATATGTACAACGATTTTCAGGAAATACACTTATGTTTCTTTTTTATTTTTATAAAATGACTATAACGGTTATGTTCAAGATATCTGGGATACATTAGTCAGCAATCCAGCAATCGAGAGCAGGTAGCCCAGGTTTACCTGGGCCGGATGTTAATCGCCACAGTACCTAGCCGCAAGTGCGGCTTTACCTGTGCGATATAGTAGGTGAATACATTAGTCAAGCAAGTGGAATACGCTTTTGACTTTTCTAAAAACATGTAGTCCTCTTGCCATCCTTATTCTTTGAATTTTATGTAATTATAAAACAAAGGCTAGGCAAAATATTTGTTCCCGAAAAGACCCAAATAATATAAACTCTGCAAATTTTTATGACATTAAACGTTTTTGAAGCAGTATGTCTACATTTTCACACATTGAAATCTAGCTCGGTGCGCAATCTGTGAACATTAATTGGAAGTAAGCGATTCTCATTTAAACTCACAATTTCATAAACAAACATGGTTAACAAAAACCCATTCAAGTTCAGGTTTTATTTAATTTGAAAATATTACTAGCAAACCATAATGCAAAATGAATAGAAGAATCACTTATTGTATATATGACGCCTATGAATTGATAACGGATAGACAAAGTCGCATAACTGTCGCATGAGATACAATGTATATTTTGAGCAGTAAATTTCAAGAAACTGTCCTGATGCAAGTCAAAGGCTCTACAACGTTCATCCAAAAAGAACTTTGGTATTCATTGAGTACATTCGGTTTTTAATTGAATGACTCTGTTGCTGTAAACCATTTCGTGTTACACATTAGCTTATAAATAAATGTAGCCATGATATTTGAGAGACTGTAAACCTTCAGCACTTGTAACGATAAAATATTTCAAGGGAATTTGCTTTTACTTTTTACTACAGAAGCTGCTTAATATATGCCATGCATATTGAAGCGTTTGGAGAGCTTCACATACATGCGATGTACATGTGACAATATGAGATATTGTTAAGAAGTCTAGGAAAATAAAGGAAAATTAAACTTCTGTAACCCGTTTTGTTACATTCACATGATTTTATCTATTATCGTTTATTTTTATATAGCTTCCACAAACTATTCATTATAAAGCTTATTTTTTTCTATCTACCTAATGTTAATCGAGATAATCCTTTACAGAAATAGTTTCATTACACCTCTGTTGAAGATAAAAGGAGTGTTAGAGAAAAATGAATCAAGCCAAATGTTTAAAAGCTAGTTTACTATAGGCTGGCCTAGAAGTTCCATATTTCTCCAGACATCGCAAAAAACAGCTGAATAACAACATTACTTAAAAATTACAAAGTATTGACAAATTCAAACTGATAATATATATCTCAGAAAGGGCTAATACCATACAAACGTTATTTGAAATAATTTGTGTATTTTAAAGAGATCAACATTTTTTGTGCAGTACATTTTTGTCATCTCTATTGTTTCCCAGTTATGCAAAATATACAATGCAGAGGACTTCACTGTCTATTTCCAGAAAATTCAAAATATACATTTTATTTGGCACGTAAATATCTTAAACAAATAGAATTTTAATCAAAATAGAGTCATTTTTTAGAAAATTAGGTAGGGGAATTTGCTTGAAAATCTTCGTATCGCATCCTTGGGAGTTGCTGAACTTAAATACCAAGTTTGGTATTTAACTGGCTTTTCTTTTTTGAGTTATGCGTTTACAGACACATATGTACCTTTTGCTTAAAATGATTCTTTGTATTCAGGGAGTCTCAAAATATGTATTTCGACTTCAAATTTTTGGGTGGATTACAATTCTTCCTCTACTTACTGTAAGTATGTAGTAGAGAAAGTAAAAATAAATGCCTTCTGTGGTCCGTCCATTGAAAAAATAACTAAGGAATAAATTATGGGTTGCTTTGTATAAACCCTAGTAACGAATTACACAAGATTTAGCGTTGCAGCAATGCGAGCATTGGAAGTATGAGATAGTTATGAAGAAGAATGGAATGTGTGAAATGAACACAGAAAATAAGTAGTGACGTTAATTTAAAAAAAAATGGTTAAAGGAAAAGTAATGCTGAAACTCGATAAAACATTAAAATCTTCCGGGCTGGAAGGCCGTGGTCTAAGGGTAACTGCAGTTATCAAGCTGTCCTGGGTGTTACACTCCTGAAGATGGCAATCACAGAGTTGGCCGAAACGTCGGGTCATAGTAGTTTTACCCTTAGACCACGGCCTTCCAGCCCGGAAGATTTTAATGTTTTATCGATTAACTCCGGCCGTGAAAGCCTTCGTACTTATTTAATGCTGAAACTGATCAGGTACTCGAAAAAAAAACTGTTTGCCACGGGATGCACAGGAAGAAAAGATGTATGGATAAACGACAGAAGAGGTAGGCTGAAGGTAAAGTGAATTAAGATGCATGGTTCATACTCGGAGGTGAATAGGGAAGTTGATAAGAGGAAAGAAAAGAGTTTACAGTGAAATTCCCGCACTTGCATAGAATATTTTGATTGAGTAGTTGACTGAGTAATTAATACATCCGCAAATTATTCCTATATGTCTGTTTTTCTTTTTGAAGTGATTCACCATTTTCAGACCTTTACTTGCACCGGTGAGTGTGAAAATTAGTATTATACGCAGATAATTTATGTACTTATGGAATACCAGTGAAAAAGAGTTTATTGGTATTTCAATGTATCTCTTATGCTGTAAATCGCTTATTGCTGAGATAAACCTTTTAACCTTTGTATACAGAATCATACAGTAGAAGTTTATTCCTGTACTTAGAGAGGAAAATATAATAGTTCAGTTGACAAGAACTATCAAGTCTTGGCCGTGATAATTTTGTTTAATCTGATGCCGTCTTTATAGTTTCCATTCGGAAAAATAACCATTATTAGCACATAAATCCTTATAAGTGTGAATTAAATAGAGATTCAGAGAAATTATATTCCTAGTCGACTTTTGAAGTATGTGCATTCATTTTTCTTCTGTTTCTGGGATACATACACAATATACAGGGAGATCCATTTGAAATCTTTAAACAGTAAAATGTTATATATAGAAGTTTATGCATACATCTATAAGCAGTTTGCTGTAATACAGGCGGAAAGGATGGAAGTTAACAATGAGTGATGCTTCAAACTTCACCCTTGTGGCATGACAGCACTATTGTGCATCAGTATGTCATATATATGCGAACTTTTCAAATGTAACACGGAGCGAGCAAGCTTTCAGACATGAGTATGTGCTATCGAAGATTGATAGACAATGACTTAAGATTAAGATTCCATACCATATTCAGCAAAAGCAAGTTTTGATGCAGCGTAATTACGAAGCTCTTCTGAAGTTTACTATAATTTTATGTGAGAGGAGGAAGCGGATGATCGGTGGTTAAATCGATGGATGTTCATAGATAAAGCCACATTTCATGTGAGTGGCCGAGTCAATAAGCATAAGTGCATTATTTGGAGAACTGAGAGCCTACACGTCTCATATAACACTTCACATACCATACGACACACTGAGCACACTGTAGTGGCTCATACTGCAGCAAACCTCTCAGGTGTGTGATTTAACTCTTAAATATAAACGTTTTGCTTTTCTGACATATCAAACGAATCGCCCTGTACTTTCGGGTGTAAATACAAAGTAACATTGTAAAATTATGGTTATGTGTGGAGAGAAGAGCATTGAACAAGTATACTCTAAACCAATAGTGCTGGAAATGCCTTCCTTTTCCGAATTTTGGGAACAGGCAACCTGTATGGCACTACCTGCCAATTCGTGCCATAACAACGGACACATACTTGATTATTTTAAGAATTCTCCGAAAATTAAAGGAAGAAGTGCCATTTTGAATAAAATTAATAATAATAAAAAATTGCTAAATATGCTACTCTTTACGGACGAATGTTAATTCTAGATAGTGGAAATAAATACATACTATAAAACTAAAAATTTCTTTAAATGATAAAAATTAGCTTTTTTTCCAAAAAAAAGGAATTAGCCCAGCTACAGAAATTGACTCAAGATTATAGTCCAAACGTTTCAGTGGAGAAATCAAAGTTTATGGTATTCAGAGGAAAGAAATAAATACAAGTTTTAAATAAGTGCTAGAACAAGATGAAAATTTTAACTATCTGGGCTGCAATGTAACATAAAACAAAAAATGAAGACATAAGAAGTTAAGTAAGTAAATTTCCACATATTTGCGGAATAATACCCAACAACCTGGAAATAAAATCCCCAAGAGAAACAAATTTAAAATTTTGCAAGATAATGGCAGTTCCTGGCTTACTATACAGTTCAAGACATGGATTATAAAAAGGAGAGATTGGAACCAAATACAAGCTGCGCGAATGAGATATCTCCGAATAGCAAAACGCTCCACAAGCTTAGATCTAATTAGAAATTAAGATATAAGAAAATAATTAGGTATATTTTTACTAAACGAAAAAATTTTAACAGACAGAGATACATGGAAAAGTAATTTACATAGAATGGATAATACCTGAAATCTAGTTAAAATATGTAGATTTAAACCCTCGGACTACAGAAATACAAGAAGACATGCAAAACTATGAATAGAAACTTGAGGCCGGAACGGGAGATCTTTACTAATCGATGAAGAGATTATTATCGCATTATTGGTTTTTTATTATTGTTTTTGTTGTAGGAAAGTGTTTAAGTGTTGAAGTTGGCCTTGTTGAATAAACAGTATCATGATATATTCTGCGGTGTATATAGCTGCACATTTTAAATTGAAGAATCTCCTCCATTTGTTGGCAAGCATCGTTAAATGGTTTCGCTATTCTTAACGTACATATTGGAGAGTAATGGGAGATACTAGCTCGTACGGGACTAATGTCGTCCTCCGTGGACTACCGTGCTAGCCTCTAGTTCCCAAGGTCATGGGTTCAAACCCGGCTGAGGGCGATGGATTTTTTCGGGCGTAAAAATCTTTAGCACGGCTTCCTTCGGAAGGGAAGTAAAGCCGGTGGTCCCGTGTCGTAGATTTATGGCACGTAAAAGAACCTCAAGCCTGATAAAGAGGCCTCTGAGCAAACTGGGTCTTTCACGCTCAATATAGAATGGGACGCTAAGAACCGCAGCAGTTAAAGAGCGTCCATAAATAAAACTGAATTTGATTTTACGGGACTAAAGTCCCGTCGTAAAGCAACTACTAGGTGACAAAACTTGGGACGCCGGTGACGCTGATATGATCCTGGAAGTCACTAACGTCGTTATATAAACGTAATAGTTATTACGAACTAATCATTACTGCACAAAAAATAAATACAAACATAGTATAGTCTCTTCGTAGCCACATTTGTTAGCTTTAAAACATGGCTGCAAGATTTTTCTGCTGCTTAAATCCCATAGAATAGGGATTTAGGTTTGGAAGTGCTCAGGAAAAACGAAGGTGTTATGAAGTACATTGTTTGATATTGTCACTAACGTGACTGAGGAGATCTGTATTATGTTTATTATTTTATATTAATTAACATTACTTTATTAGTCTGTCATAAGCTTCTGAAGTCATATACAATCATATTTTATATTTCTTAATTTTGCTCAAGTCATAGTAAGTTGTTTATATGACAGGAAACACTGATTTGCCACTTCCCTTGATACTTCAATGGGATTTCAGTATACCATCATTTCTTTAGGAGTACGTGTCTTTCTGCACGGCTCTTAGTTGCACCCTGTGGATAACATGATCTTTGGAAAATCCTAAGCTTACGCAATTCCAGGGCGTTTATAGACCATATTTGGTAATAGCTGCCACGATATTAGAATGTACCCCTCTAGGGTATTCGACCCTGTATAAGCAAGCACTCAAGCTTTGCTCACGGGGACTTTGTGTTGTAACTTGGCCGGGCCGCTGCACGTCCGCTCCGGATGGTTTCACTTGGCACACTAGCGGCTTGACAAAGTCGTGTTGAGTATTGGCTCTCCTCATCCACGACGAGACGTTTCTCAAGGTAAGCATTATAAAATAAATTGTTAATAATAATGTTAGCTAGTACCATCATCATCGCACGGCAGAAAAGTAACTCTTTAGAATACAGTGAGATTGCTCCAGCCAAGCGTTTTAATTGTCTCTACCTCTACAATCCTTCTTTTAGCTATTCCTCTCAGTGTCACAACTTAGGACTTGACATTTATGGGCTTAGGATTTTCCAAAGATCATTTTATCCACAGGGTGCAGCTAAGAGCCGTGCAGAAAGAAACGTACTCCTAAGGAAATGGTGGTATAATGAAATCCCTTTGAAGTGTCAAGGGAAGTGGCAAACCAGTGTTTCCTGTCATATAAACAACTTACTAAGACTTGAGAAAAACTAAGAAATATAAAATATGATTCTATATGACTTCAGAAGCTTATGACATACTAATAAAGTAATGTTAATTAATATAAAATAACCTATTCTAATTTTGAACATTTAGAAGCTAGTAACAGTGATGTGTCATAATTTAAAATAAAGAGAATTGAGGGTTGTTACACTACATCACTAAAATGTTAGTGATGTAGTGTAACAACCTTTATTTTAACTCTCTTTATTTTAAACTTATTCTAGTTTCAGTAATAGTAAATGGAGATTGCAATATATATAAAATAACAAATATAAGAAAGGAAAATCATCTACGGAAACACTATTTGGTCATGTAATTATTTAAAAATTTGACAAGGTGGAAAATCGCAATGCTATTCTGTTTGCCACTTTTCTATACTATTTGTGGAATTATTCCCATCATCCTGTTAGAAATTTCCGTGGTTAGTATACTATTAGTCAAACTGTGTTTATTCTTTCATGATTTATCATATTTTATTTATTTATAATTAAATCATAATGAAACACAGAAATAATGTGCTTCTACAAATATTTACCTAAAATGCATGTACTAATTTGAGCCAATCCACAAAGGTATGACCTGCTTAACTTTTAATTTTGTTTCCTATTGAGTTACTGCTGTCTTGTTTTGGCGATAACATTTTATTAGAAGTCTCGATACTTTTAAATAAATGCATTTGAGCAAATCTCCTTGTAAAGGGTTCTTCTCGATCTTTCCAATACATATTCTTTACGTTTTGAGATTGTATTATTAAGTAAATGATACTTGCAATACAACATCGGTGTTATCCAACCGTGTGAACCTGGTTTACCGTTTCAAACGCTTGCCACACAAAGCTCTATACGGGACCAAACATTGCTTAACGTTAAGAAAGTTTGCTGATATAAGGGTAAAATAGACAAATTAAAAGAACGGTAGTGTTTCTGGCATGTCTCCCTCTAGTGGAAAGTATTTGTGAATCCATTAAAAATACTTTCATATCAAACATAAATAGTCTGCATATTGAAATTTGCTCAACCCATTTACATTATATTTTCCAAGTATTTGCTCATTATTTTGCGTACACACAAAGAATGTGTTTTGTCTAATTCAATTAATAGATTTGCGCCTTTATGAAGTTTAGTACTTAGCAGATTGTTGAATAATATAGTTAATAGGAAAAAGATGTCAATGAAAATATTTTTGCGTGTGGATAAGGGAGGACAACCAAGGATATCATACCAAATGCTATAGTTTGTAGTGTATGTAGGAGGTTAAACTCAAAAGTAACTTGTGTGGCGTTTATAAGATCAGACAAAATATTGTATATTCGTGAATAAAAGCTTCAGGTAAGCTAAGTCTCGAACGGAGTACTTTTGTCATTACTGCGACGCATTGACCAGCCAATCGCCCAATTTTGTTTTTATCTCAAATAGTTTTGTTAACAGGTTACTGATACGAAGCAGCTGCTGAAACTAGTTTGGACTTACGAGATACAATTCTGGGCCTGTACCAAATTGTCGAATATAAAGCATATACAAACGTTTCAAAATAGTTTTAAGAACAATAGCTAATGTACCATGGTACGTGCGCAATGGCCATATACATAGAGACCTCAAGATTGAGTAGGCAGAGAATAAATAAAATGGTGCAATGAAACATCGGAGAAGAATGCTACATTATGAAAACATAGAAATACTGAAAATGCTCAATATGTTAAGTCCCATGATTGAAAATATCTACAGCATTAGACTTGAGTTAGCATGTGACCACAAGAACTAGTGTATAACGATTTGGGGATCTTCATTAGAAGACTCACGTATAACAGTGAACTTAATTGAGAAAGAAATATTACTAGATAAGTCGATGCTTCATTGTAACTCTTAAAAATAGTATATTTATATGCACAAGATATTCTGTCCTCCTACTTAAATTTATATTAAACATATGAAAATAAAAACTTAAAAAAACTGAACTTCGGATTTAAAATTTACTTTAAGAAAAATAATTAATTACGATGTCAGTAGTTAACAATTATTTAGCTACGTAAGACTTACGTTCTTTCTTAACTCCCAGCTGCTGCAGAAATTTTGCCCATTCTTCTCCGGATGGCAGTAGCTCTGGTAGTTTTATCCTCAATTCATGACTTCTAAGGAACTTCTTTACTCTTGTCAACAGGTCTGGAGCGTGTTGCCACATCCCTCTTCCAGTAGTTTCTTCGCCACCTATGCTCACTAAGTGGATGCCGTCTCCAATGTCGATATTCCCAGGAACACTCAATAATTGCGCCAAAATACGCCTCATGATCTTAACCCCATGACACGTAACCGAGGCGTTCTTTGGCAGCTCAGCGTCACCATATTCAGGGCAGGATCTCCAGGTATCACTCAGTCCTCCTGCCAAATTTCCGGCGTAAGAACTGAGGATGTCCATATCATGGTTTGTTGGTACTGCATCCTCAAAAACAGGCTGCTCGGTGGCAGAAAGTGTATCCTTGTCCTCGCCGTCCAAAGGGGCATTAACAGAGTACGAAGGTACTCCGAACAACACCGTAATGATTATTGTAAATTTCAAGGTTGACACTGCCATATTCAAGTAAACACTGACACTAATATACTTCTACAGTCACCAGTAAGCGGGAGATAATGATAGAGTGGTTTGCTCTTAGACAGTCACGAAGTGACTGTTAGGCAGCTGACGTTGTCAGAGTTTACATTACACCTTCTAGCCCTATATATATGTAGATTGGTGAGTGACTACAAACTGTTGATTTTTTCTTTCCCTTCTCTTTAACAGGTGAATGCATCCTAGCAAGCAATGGGGGTGTCTCTGAACTGGAGCGTGGTGACCGGAATAAAGAGCAAACAAAATAGAGAGAACGACAAAAAGGAAGACGTTCCATTATAATACAACAATGAGTAGCCGTGGAGCAGACAGCATAAAAAACGGAACGAAAAGAGCAATAAAAGATAAACCATTTAGGATGACTCGCAAATGGAGTACCTGGGGTTCTCATTCTGGCGTCCGCAATGTTCTACAACCCCGTAACTCGAGAACATCACACGCGAGCAACTGTTATAGAGTTTCATAAATGTAATACTGTCAAAATGCTATACGTGACTCTCAGAACTACCTTCTTAGAATGTATTTATTTCTGTTAAAATTAAGATGTTTTAAATGGCTTAAAATAATGAAAATTCAGTTCTTTTTTTATTCTTGGTTAATATTGTAACTGGAGCATTCCCTGATTATAGGCATGGGATGTTTGAATGAATAAAGGTAGATGTAACCAAAGCTTATTTAAAGCCAGTTTTCTTTACGTAGGCTTTGTGTGTAAACCATTCCTGATATGAAGTATTTGCTTCAGTCATCGAAAGAAATTCATGGGGGAAAAAACACAAAATGTATATCTTATTCTTCTTCTACATAGCTCTATAATTTTTGGACCATGTTTTATTGTTCTTCCTTGATTTCTTTTACTTGCAGATACTTTATACTTTAGAACTACTTTACTTCAGCTTTTGCTCTACATGTTGAGTATTTAATTGATCTACTTTTAGTTCCTGTCGAACCTAAACATTCGATTTTACCCAGTCCTGCATATCCGGCAAAGTATCTTAACATTTTCATTTTTGAGTGTATTTTTAACGCATGTCAATCAATGTTCCTATTCAAATGTAAGGACTGGTTTTAACATGGATTTATACAATTTTACTATTGTAGTCTATGCGAGCCTGTACTTTAATTTTCGTTGTAACGTTCCTATCGTGTATTAAAAATGTAGATTGTTCATTTGTAACTACTATATTCTGATATTCAACATTATACCCTAAATATTTCAACTGTGACGCTTGTTCTATGGTTACATTTTCTACAATTTTTGTTAGTTTAACGCCCTTTAACCGGGTAGCCCAAATCGGACGATGTATTATTTAAAAGAGTGAAATGATGCTCAAATAAGCATAGAGCTTAAGTTACCTGGCATTCCTCTGTTCAGGATAAGGAAAAAATCCGGATAAAACCCATCCTAAGCGGGATTCGAACTCGGGATTTCTTGAATGTGAGGCAGACACGTCACCTCCCACCACGGATAACGGCAAGAAACACTTTAAAAGGTTTTAAAATTCATATATTTTTGTTTTATATGCAAATAATTGTATTCTATACTCCATTGCAACAATGTTTACACAGTGGGTCATTTTTGGTTAATTATTATTTGCATTTGTGGCCAGTAAAATCTGGTTATGCGCAAAGTCCATATTTTATTTGTGTCGGCTGTATTTATACCTCACAACACTCTAATTTTCCGTTTCTAACAGCCATGAATACATTACTTGATAAAGGTAACTATTTATTAATTCTGGTTACCTTTCTTTTATTTTTATCTTTGTTTCAGTATGCATGCTTGTACTGTGTTAATCGCAGTGGTATACTTTTATTTTATGTACCTCTTCATAGTATCCATATTTATGTTCTGTCAAACTCCTTGAAATAGATATATAAATAAAAGACGTATCTCTAAATTATTACTTTCTCTACTATGTATAGAAAGTAGGGGGAAGTATCGTATTCCACCCAAAAATTCGATATCGAATAAAAAAAAGCATTTTTAGCAAAGCGTCCGTGTGTCAGTGTCTGTGTACAGCATAACTCAAAAACGAAAAGTCGGATAATTAGCAAACTTAGTATTTAGGCTCAGTACCTTCCACGGATGCAACACAAATATTTTCAAGGAAATCCCCCACCGTCAGGGACCTAGGCACAAAAGGTCTGCGTAGGTCGAGGTTCTAAGTCCCCCTCCGCTCCTATCCTAGTAATTTTGATGAATATTTTTTTCAGTAGTTGCTGTTTTTGCTCTTAACCTTTCTGTAGAATTTAAATTCAAATTTGTCTTCTAAGAGGTTTATATTCCTTTTCGGAAAGTATATTTATCGCAATGATTTCTGTTAAATATCCTGATGTATCGTTTGATTTCGCCTTAGTTTTATTATAATTAAGTACATTTTTTCTGTTCCATTATCAAGATGTTTTAGACGTACTTGATTTCAATAAACCTTATATCCTCGTTATTTTCAGGCCATTTTCGTTTTCACATAATTAAATCCTATAGGTTCGTGTGCTGATTTCTGTTTTTGTTTCTTTTTGTTTTTGTTTAGTTTTTTCCCTACAATGCCATCAATTTCAGAACTGTCTTTAAATGTATATCTATTATATTAATTTATTTAAAAAATAAATAAAGAAAACAAGGAGAACTTGAGAAACACATATTAGCTCATATAATTAATAAGCATAAAACAATCAAAAAGACACAAAAAATTAGGAAGACCTATTATTTAGCATATTGCGAGTTTAATTTCAGAATGTGTAAGCGTAAGAGAGAGAGAGAAAGAGAGAGAAAGAGAGAGGGAGAGAGAGAATGGTACCGTTTTGAAGCAGTCATAGCATGTACAGCATTTATATTCGACATAATCTGATATTTAAAACGCAAAATCCGGCTCTGTTTAGTTTAAATGTGTATTCCAATTCCCATACTGACTTCTGCTGGAACAAGATAAGCGTTTTTCTTATTTTGGTGTGTGTGTGTGTGTGTGTGTGTGTGTGTTCTAAAAGCTCCAAAAATCAGATGCCACGATGTAAGATATTACTGTCGTACTAAATGTTGGATCATTAATGGAATAAGTTATAGTTGCATGATGTATTTACAATTAAAAGGGAACTGAAGCACAATTTGCTTACAGCGTGTATAAAATTTGATAAGCTCTCTTACTATCTATACTCTCTCTCTCTCTCTCTCTCTCTCTCTCTCTCTCTCTCTCTCTGTTTTACGTCGCTTTAACTATGGCATCATATTGCGACGGATCTGTTCGGAGATAGGTATCTCTTGGTACCGATGTGAGGCGGACAGTTAGTCATCTACGTCTCATCCCTGTACCACATCTTGACTCGTCACGTGTCCACAGGGGCCTTAGTGCTAGGCAACTTTATCTCTGCTTCTATACATGTCAGGCATATGACATTAGGGTGCTTTCATTATCTATGGATAAATGGCAGTGCATTCACTATTACCATTTATTTTCATTTTTAGTATTGTTTTAGACTAAACATGGGACTTTGGGTAGTGATATTAAATGTCCAATCCAGCATTCACCTTGGCGACTGAGCGTAAACACGAAAAAAAAGCCCAGTCAGATGGTTGTCCCATGGGATTTGAACCCAGGATCATCCGACTGTGCACCACAGACGTTACCGCCTAAGCCATCCCGCTCAGCATTAACTGTGGTGTTAAAATTTGGAGAACAACTTGAATTTGAATAAATATATCATGTTAGTAAAGCGGCTACACTGTTCATCGTGACCCCATACAGCACCACAGAATAAACAAGAGGACACCAGACGAGGGCTAACACGATGCCGTAAATCACCAGTAATTTTGTTTGGCTTATAGTTATGAGAGTTAAAAAGGTGATCAAGCGATCTCGGTTAGGTAAAGCGGCATGGCTGGGTTTTTGTTTTTACGGAGTTTTTCATTTATTTTACGATACTTACTATTTAGGTTTTTTGTTCCTGAGCTCATTTCGCGTTCATTGCACGAATGTATTCAATGTTTGAAGAGATCTATGCGTTTTAAACGTAAAACCTCATAGATTAATAAATCTGTTTACTTCAAGTGCAACGCTGTGTGTGTGTGGCACATTAAAAGTATGTAGTTTATTGTGATGCAGCCACGATACGTCCTCCAGCAATGAAGCAATACCTTTGCCTCACGGTTTCTGATTTTCTCCTCCTAGTTGTTTTTTTTATTTGCCACGGCTGCTCGAGCATGAGATCTTAATCACTGGGTATGCGTGAGTGTATGTACATAGAAACACGAACGCTTTCTTGGAACACTTTTATTCACCATTAAAATAAGACTTAAGATTTGCCGATCACTTTTAAATTCTTACGATGTTACTGTGTCTTTTCCAAGACCGAAGATTATCAATTACAGCTGAACGTTCGATCCTCTTGCAAGTTCACACCCAGAAAATATTGTTCCGCACGCCAAGAAGGCCCCAACGAGAGTGTGTCCTCACCACACGAGCGTCCCAGCGAGAATGTTCTCACCACACGCGCGATACAAGGAAAAACCTCCTAACTTTCCCTCTCTCCCCTTAAACATTTCGCACCAAAACTGAGCGTCATGAAGCTTCTAGTGACCTTCACATCCTGGCCAGTGCAACTGCACCCATTAATTCCAAGAGATACTGGCTTCAGCGGATTTACCCTTTATACCTGGGGCTGGCCCCTAATTAGCTAAACTGTGCCTGTCTGTCTTTTCTGTCGCTTTTAACAGTCAACAATTTTCCCAATGCTTCTCCTTTTAGTACATGCACTGATTTTAAATATTTTATTATTTATTTTATTTCGCTATCCCTCCCAGATTATTATGATAATTATTGACTTTATAATTTCGGCTTCAATTGTTTATGAAACTTGGCTTGAAACTCAGCGATTAAATACATACATTCACAACAAGGACTGCGCCTCCTATGTCAACATTGTGTCTCAGGCAAATCCAATATTTAAATATTCCTAAATGACAAGCAATGATCCACACAAATCTAATATTTGCTGAAAATCAAAATCTTTGTAGTTTCGTTAACAAGAGGAAAGCGCTTATAACTATGACTCATCTTGCAGAGCCTAAACAAAAAGGTTGGACGGATTTGTGGGCATCATTTCTACAATAACCTGTATTTCCTTTTTACCTCTGTTTTGTTGTAATACTACATGCCAACCCGGTTTTACTTTCATTCATTTTATTGTATGACCTACTCCAGAGAGTACCCGGTGATCGTCACGTATTCTACCATTTTACAAATCTGAAGCTTAAAGGTTTCCATTGTTATAAACGATTAAATAAACAGACCCGTGAAGAAAACAAGCACAGAGGTGGAAATTTAGTCCGACGTTTGCTCAAAAAGCGTAAACGATCGCTTTCTGTTCAGGATTTCATCGCAAATATTATGCTCTAACTGTAATTATATTTTATACAAAAAATGCAATATGTTACATTAATTTCTCTACTATCATTTATTTTTATATAGCTTCTACATACTCTTCTTACGCAAGCTTACTTTTCGATCTGCTTTATGTTGATCAGATAAACATTTGCAGATATAGTTCCATTGCACATTCGTTATAGGTAAAAGGGGATAGAGGAAACCGAATTGATTGTCAGGTATTTCAAATCTGCTCGCTATACTTTTAAGATTCTATACTCTTTCTATGATATCGTGAGAAACAACTGAATAGCGACATAACTTTAAAAATTCTACAAAATATTGAACAATTGAAACCAATATTAACAGATATCTCGGAAATGACTGATGTCACAAAACATTATTTGAAATAAATAGCATGTTTTAAAGCGATCTGCATTTATGTCTCTTTTAAAATTTACCAGTTATACAAAATTTCTTCCGAATTAAGATTATTTCATAGGCTATTCCCAGAAAATTTGGTGTTTTAATCATAATCGTAAAAACTCATTTTGAGAAGATAAACATTTTCAAAAAATCTTTTATATGTGGGAGAGTTTGAGGTGGGGAATTTTCTTGAAAATCTTCGGTAGCATCTTCGAAAGATCCTGAACTTCAGTATCAAGTTGGTATTTTTCAGAGTTTTCGTTTTTGAGATATGCTGTTCATACACACACGCGCGGGCGCGGACCTTTTTCTAAACATTCCTTTTGGCTTGAGGTGCGTACTTGAACTTACAGAAACAATACAAGTTGGGTATTGCCGCAAACACATTAAGCCGTTCGCTACTTCTTTTGTTGTTAACTTTGCCCGCTAACAACTTCTTTGTGGCGACCGGTAGGACAAAGCATACAGACAGCATGCGGCGAAATAAGATACAAGGACACAAATGGCACCCATGAACTTTCCATTACATTTTAAAACTCCTCGTTACTTCACCTCTCCAACCAGTTCAGTCAGCATTCAGCCGAGAATCGAAACCGACAACTGCTGTTTATTTAGGAGTGCTTTTAGTCGTTCATTTTCAATTTGATATCGTGAAGTTTCGCACAATGGACTGCTGGACAGGGTCCTTGAAAAACTTCCATGATAGCACCTCCAATAGTGTGGAAGAAATTAAAGGTATGTTCAAATACTTTATTTTAAAATGTTAGTTGAATTTTTGTTAGCTTTTTGGTGCAATCGCAACCTTGTGAAGCACGTATCAGCGTCGCTTTGTCCTTTTACTTCTACAAATGAACCAACTCGTGAAGCGTCTTATATATGTAGTTTAAATAATTAAAAGAAAATGTTGGTCAAATATAGTCAGAATTTAAAAAAAGAAAGTTTATATTGAAAAAGAATTACTATTTTTATCTGTTTCACAAACATATACGAAGGTGTACGAAGTTAAAAACTCAATTACTTTGTTTCATACTATTTTTCAATTTTATTGAAAAAAGGTTCGCAATTGGCCGACCAACTTAATTACGAAGGAATGCTTCTGATTTCAGCACAAGCGTACATATTCTATGTTGTTCATTATTTGCTCAACAATTATTGGGTATAATTATTATGTATATTTCCGAATCTAAATTCCACTTTTAGGGCAAATTGTTGTTCAAAATTGGGATGTGATGAAATTTAGGTTATGGAAATTATACAAGGGGAACATATGAAAAGGGAACATATCACAATACCACAAACCGATATTTTTTATTATATTTAAAGATAACCAATGCAAAGACACCACTGCAACAGGTACCACTGTTATTCTTCACTGGTCCCTGCATCCCACTTATTTTGTGACTGGAGTTTTAATCGTTGTCGGTAACAAGCCATCACATATTAGTTTCCAGCATCAAGTATTTGTTTCTGCAATTCCGAACCCAGGATTTCCTTGTCGGTTTCCATATTCTTTGGCGTGTAAGATATTTTCTATTTTAAAGTATTCATGTAATGATATTATCTTCCTTAGTACATATTTCTCTTCATTATAAGCAACCTTAAGCTACAAACTCACTCATTTCCAATTTCTCTTTTCAATTAAACACGACAATTTGCATTGCTATTTTAATAAATTTATCGGTACTTTGAACTATACGCGTTTGCTAGAGACGATTTAAAACAACGTATAGTAAAGAAGATGGAGCTTTAAATTTGTTACGGTATGCATCCTTTATTTTGGGCTGCTTCTTATATGCGGAAAAATATATATTTGTTACTATATTATTACTTGAGTATGAGGTTCACCTTACATTTGATGCGCCATTAATTTAGAAATATGCCCCATATAGTATTATTATTCCAATAATATATTTTCACTAGATGATACGAATATTATTTTCGATTTAGTGTGGAAGAGGATTGAACAGTGTCAGAATTTTTGGAGAAGATGAAACTTTTTGCACAATTCAGCGATAGTGGATGCGATAGCACCTCCTGAAGCTAAGAACCAAATGCCGAGTTCTTCGGAGTTCAGTGGCATAGGAAAAAGAGCAGTATAAAGGAGAAAACACGATTCATAGTTAGACGTTAGGTTCGTTGGAACCAGCGACAACAAACCTCAGTGCGTAATTTGAGGCAGTGTTGCCAAAAAGTACGATGTTCCCAGCATCGTCATTTTGAGGGGGTTTATCCAGAATTCAAATGCAACAAATGTTTTTCCCTCTCTTTCTCTCTCAGAAGAAACGGTAGTCAACTTGCATAAACCTAGAAAATCATTTCGAATCACTCAAAGATAATTAACAAAAAAATATTTGAGTCACCATACTTAGTAAACTGCTGAGTTGCTCAAGCTGGGGTAACCCATACCATCGCTGCTAACCCAAGCTTTGTGCAAAAGACATAATTGAATGCATGCCGGATGGTAAAGTCACGAAAGCAATTGGCACTATTCCTTTGTCACAAACTATTTCACGACGCATCAGGGACATTCAAATGGAATTAAGTGGATTCAAATGAATGAATAAACAGTTGTAGCTACGTTTTTGTACGCTACCAGTACTTGGTGTTTTTCAGGAGGAAAAGACTCCAAGACACTTCACTTCACTCCAAGATACCGACTATTACAACTAGCGCTGACATTTTTAAATTAATAGATTAGTTTTTCACTGTGAATGGCTTTCCGTGGTATAGTTGTGATTATGTGTGCACAGACGGCATGAAGGCCATGTCTGGAACGACGTATATTATTATCTAAAAAAAACACAAATCGGAAGGAGTGCACCAGTAGCCACTGCGTCCTCCACTGCCAATATGTTGCTGTGAAGAAGATACTAGCTTCCCTAAAAGGAATCCTGAACGAAAGCGTGAAAGTGATTGATTTTATTAAAACACGAGCTAAGAATATCACGTGTGATGAAATGAAGAGATTACGTACATACATCTTTGCTTCTTCACACAGAAACAAGGTGGCTCTCTCAAGGAAAGGCTTGACTCGAATATTTGAAATGAGGGCCAGAATCAGAAACTTCCTGACTCCCAATGACTTTGTTTTGACACACAGACTATGTGGGGAACGCTGGCTAATAAAATTGACATACTTAGATGATATTTTTCAAAAAGTTAATAAAATAAGTATTTCACCTAAAGAAAAAACACAATGTTTCACGCCAGCAATTAAGTAAGTATTTAAAAAGAAACTTAAGTTCTGGGCAGAATCAGTGAACAATGAAAATCTTGACAGCTTCCCAATAGTAAAAAATCTGATGTGTTACACTCACATGACTTTCTCTACTGTTTTACAAACTATTTTTACAAACGCTTATTCTCCATATGCTTCATGTTAATGAAGATGTTAATCTTATTGCTAATTTTCTTGTAGGTGCAAAGGGAATATGGTAGGTTTTAAGCGCTGGTTACTATGTGGCGCATTCCATTCCCTTTGCATGTCCAGGACATAAAAAATCTGATGTGTTACACTCACATGACTTTCTCTACTCTTGTACAAACTATTTTTACAAACGCTTATTCGAGACATTGAGATGTTAATCTTATTGCTAATTTTCTTGTAGATGCAAGGGGAATTGCTAGGCTTTAAGCGATAGACAAATATTTTAATAGGTGGTTGTTATGTGGAGTATTCCATTCTATTTGCATTACAACGACAAAAAAATGAATAACGAATTTGATAAAAAGTATTGGAAAATTTAAGGGAATAACAAGTATCTCTAAAAAGGTTCGCTCAACAAAAAAAATATATTTGACATAAATTGTGTACTTTAACGCGATCTACATTTTTTATGAAGTAAAATTTTGTCTATCTCTTATGGTTTACCAGTTATGCAAAAGTCGTTCACAATGAAGAATACTTTTGGAGAAATTCCCAGAAAATTCGAGAAATTCATTTCATTTGTCATGAAAATATCTTAAACATATGATATTTTAATTAAAATCGTTACAGCCATTTTTGAGAAAATTAAAATTTACGAAAAATGTTCCATGTAAAGGGTAATCTGGGGTGGGAGGATTTTCTTGAAATCCTTCGTGGATTCAGGGGGTCTCAAAACATGTATTTCCGGTGAAATCTCGGTATCGAATTTTTGGGTGGAATACAATACTTCCCCTACTTAGTATACGTAGTA
Organism: Deroplatys truncata; assembly: GCA_030765065.1. Lineage (NCBI taxonomy): Eukaryota > Metazoa > Arthropoda > Insecta > Mantodea > Mantidae > Deroplatys > Deroplatys truncata. Next base: position 181,984,333 of record CM060981.1, read on the forward strand.
GAGAAAGTAACAAAAATTATAGAATGATTAGATTCAGACATACTTGGGGATATCGATTAATTTCAAGTTCACCTACTAAGTTCGCTTGAGTTTCAACAGTTATTTTCGGAGAAACACCATGAAAAAACGAAAGAAAGCATTTGATTTTTAAATCCATTCTCTCTTGTGTCAGAAAATCCAATCTCTCTTACAATGCAGTAATATGAATGCTTCATTTATTTGATGTTATGATAAAAGAAGTTTTTTTTAAAAAAAATAAGAAGTCACTATGTAAATTCTGATGTTAGTTAACAGACGGCTTAAAAGTTTTGCGTGATAAAACTTTGCGTGATGTTTTCCCTTTGCAACCAATCATTTACGTTAATCAGGATTCTCTGCTTATGCAGGTACAATACAAATATCTCGTCCCGTTGCGGAACCGGATGTTCGGTTCCAGCGCTTCCGAATTCATCCAAATGTGACTAAGTTGTGTAAATTAATTTAGACTCATTCCTGTCAATAGAACAGTTCTTTTACGGTCTCAAATAGCATTTTTTGTTTTTATAAATGGTTTTATGTACCAGATCTCTGAGAATATATCATAGATTTACAATACATACTTTTAGTTTTATTTTGTGTTTGGTTTTGTAATGAAATCAACCAATAAAGAATGTTTCGCATATCTAAAAATCTAAATTCTGAATGCTTAACATCTATCCTCAAATAGTATGCACATATTTAATAGTAAAGTGCTAGCGGAATATTATTGCTCTGTAATGAACTTTTCTACTGAAAAGTGCTCCATGGCCTAAAAAGTTTGGGAACCACTGCACTACTGTTTTGTTAGATCTTGGGCTTTGGCGGAAGTGGTTAACACAACAAAAATTTGCTAGCTATATGTCCAGTGTTACCTCGCCAGTCGATGCGAATTACTAACCTACTCATTGCGCTAAGCGGCTTGAGTTTGTTCCTTTACGCGTTATTGGTATGAGTTTTCTCAAACCTAGATGACTGGCACAGGGCACATTCAGCTGCATGAAGTTCTTGAGGTTTAGCTCAGGATCTACTTTAGGTGTAAAATAGAAGGAATTGGAACTCACGCACTTTCTCAGTTAGTGGAAAGCGGGGATCCTATTCACATACTATACTAGAGCATATGCAGGCGTAGACGATGAAGTATTCGCATGTGGGTTTGACTCAGAAGGGCTGACGCGTTTGTGTAATTAAAGCTTAAATGAAGACCGTGTTAACGTGTAGATTTTGTTCTTTCTAACATATACACCACAATATCATAATCATAGTAATATTACTGGTTACATAGTAAAAGTCACAATATAATTTTTATATTTTTAATTTGAACCATCCTTTTTGAAAATAATCATATCTTGTATCAATGAGTACTGAAAATATGTGATTAAATAACCTAGGTTGGCAATTGAGAGGTTTACAGATAAATGAACAGAAAGAATCTCACGTATAACACCACAAAACTGACAATTTTATTTGACTGTTTTAGTGAGGTAAACAATACATTCAGTAATAAACTTATCTGAATATTATTTGGAGAATAAATTGGCATAAAATATTTTATCAAACTAGGTATGTTTCTTCAAAAAAATTATTAGTTTGAAACTGAATATAATGCTTTACTAGATAACATTGTTTTATAAGAGTTAAATACATTTTGGATGGCAATTGTATTGTTACAATAAGTAATAACACAGACGCAACAATTCTTTCCCTTAAAATCACATTAAATTCCATAAATTCTATATATCGAACATATTTTGAACATTATAATTTAAAAGTTATAATATTTAAAGTGTGATCGTAATATTACATGTGTTTAAAATGTAATAAATACGTCCACATGCATTGATACAGTGTTTACTAGTACGGATGTCACATGAGTGCATTGTATGTCATAGTTAATATAACCTGCAATGGCTGCAAAATAAATACATAATATTAACATATACTCATAGTAATGGCGTTATTACATTTTGTAGAATATTTTTCAAATAAGCAATGCAGAAATTATGAGTCTGCAATATTAATTAATAAAACTATCATAGTTTATTACCAAAATCTATAATATGAGCACTTATTAGATATACATAATAACATGTATCTGAATTTAGTAGGGGACCATAAGGTAAAAGTGTTTTTCGTGTGATGAAAGAGTTTATTGAAAAATTCTGCTTTCTTCAACTGAAGTCTGCTGTACACAAAGTTTACTAAGGTGCAAAGTATTAAAATAAAATAAAGATACAAATAGACGATTTCTGCTGAAATATATTCAAAACATACATATAATATGGGATATAGAACTGTTAGATAATTTCTTAGCACATTTGAATTGGTGATGAAACAATCTGAAATTACGACAGAAATGGATATTGAACTGATTAAAACGTTGAGAAAGGCTAAATAACTTTCAAACGATGTTTAAATATACGAAGAACCATTAATCAGTTATAGAGTTAATAAATTCTTCTCAGTCTTTCTTAATCAGAATTTTCCTTTTATTAAGTTCCTAAGTCAGATTACAATTTAAATAATTTAACATGTAATAATATTGAACAGCTTGCAAAAATTTAGCTTTTCTCTTTGTACAATGTATTCTGTGTGAGCATTTCTATCTTAGAGCATAAAATGTAATTTTCTCCAAATGGAATAGAACCATTAAATTATTATGTCTCTAGAAACGATGAAGTGAATTTAGGCCAAAAAATTGTCGGTGTTAATGTAACATCGCAAAGTGTTCCTCGAGATTACTCTTCATTAGCCGTAATTCTATAATATTAATGCCAGTAAGAATTTTATTCCTACATATGAATTTTAACGCTATTGCGAAATCAAAACGTCTATGCAATTTTACATCAATTAAGTCTGTTTGGAATTTAAAATTATACATTGGTCTGTTACTATGTAATGAGGTTTTTTGTAATATTGATTAATAAGAGCTAAATTGCTGAAGTAGGTAAGTGTAATTCCATATTATGTAATACGTTAATATATTGTGCTAAAATTTACTTCTACTATCAGTGCAATGCTACACAAGACAAAAAAATTCCAAGAGGTGAAATTACTGTTTTCCTTATAACGACTACATGGACAAATTAACTTTTTGAAAAATCTATATAAAACTCCTTGCAGCGCGTCCTTCAGCTTGTAGAAAATTTAAACTTATCTCATACATTAGATTTTAAAACATCAAACTGTCACACTTTGTGTCCAAAGTTCCATAGCACTTTACCACGGTCATGGTCATTTTCCTCACGTGCTTTGGCTTGCTTGACTGAGCCTCCTTTGACCCGCCCCCGAACTATCATCACGTCCTTTGCGAGCATTCAATATTAGGCGTGCTATCCCAACCTCTTTCTAGAGCGGAACCAGATCTCTCACTTGCGAATTCCTCTACGTCTTCTCCCCATGGGAGTATAAAAACCTGATGTCTCTTTTTGGCCAAAGACTCCATTAAGAGCACCTGCATCCAATGCAGGTTTCACCGATGAAGATATGTCTTGATAACTGCTCCATAAATTTCCTTGATGCCCTCCCGTGGCAACATTATGCCCTTGGTAGGACTCTGGTGAATAGTAGTGAGTGTATCCATAGTGAGGGTGTGGATAGTATTCGTATTGACCACGTTCGTGGGTCTGTTGCGGATAGTCAAAATGCTGAATGGTATTTTCGTAGTATTCATGTGGATGTGCATAATAGTAGTAAGGATGACCATAATGTTGTAGTCCAGAAAATGGATAGGATATGAAACCTGAGGTCTGAAATAGTTTTTTCAGAGACATGACGGCTATGATGGCTAGAGACAGCTTGCTTACAAAGAAAGCTACTAAGCCAATGAAAGCCAGTTTACCCAAAAGCATGGGAATCAGGCCTACCACCTTTAGCACAATCCCCATTAATAATGGAAGGAAAATCGTCCTCCGTCGCGAGCCACCAGAGGGTCCTAGAACAAAAATGATAGAAATTAGGATTTTTCTGGTATATGCTTTACATCATCAGGCTGAAGAATTTCATAATCCATTAAATTATACGAAACTTGAAAGAAGTCCATCGTGAAAGGTTTCTTCTACACCAAGCTTATTTTGCTTCTAGTGATAGTTGTGTTCATACTGAGCTGTATACAAACATATAATTAAATGCATTAGTACGCAAGACTAAAGACTACACATGAAAAATCTTCCCTACAAGGGAAGCAAATGCTCCTGGGTCAGTTTAATCTATGTAATAAATCTTAAATGTATTCCAGTTCTCTTGCACATACTCAAAAATTCAAATTCCTTACACCACATTTTTATGTAGTTCACTCATTCAATTTACAAGTTCAGTGCCCTTTAGCATGAGAACAAATACAACATTCCGTTATTCTCTGGCCAAAACACTACTCGGTGGGCCATAAACCACGATCGAAGAGATTTGGTAATGAAATGACATATATGCCGTAAGCACAAACTAACTTACAACTACCCCTAAGACACCGAGCCGGTTGGCTCAGGCGGTAACGTCTGTGACCCCCGGGTTCAAATCCTGTGGCCGGCCAATCTGACAGGCTTTTTCGTGGTTTCTCTCAGCTATCAAGTTAAATACCGCATTGGATATTTAATACCACGATCCAAAGTCCGCCTTAAGACTAAAAAATAATAAAAATAACAAATATTTGATAATAGCGATTGATGTGTCATCTATCCATAGACAATGAAAGCAGGTAGACTAGACGACACCCTAATGCCATCTGCACCGCACGAAGCAGAAGATACAGTTGCTATGCAGTAAGGTCTCTGTGGACACGTGACGAAGCAAGATGGTATGATTACAGGGATAAGACCTAGAAGGCTAACTGTGCGCCACTCATCGACTCCCGAGTTATCAATTAACAGATCCGTCGCGATATGACCATGTACTTAAAGCGACTTAAAATAGATTAATAATAATTAAAAATAATAATTAATAATACTAAGTCAAGAGGGATATTTTCTCAAGTACCATCAGTGATAATAGTTGTTCCCTTTCCCGATAGAGTTCAGTGGATGTTAAAATTGCGTTTACAATCCAGATTTTTTTTTCGGAGCACGTTTCTCATGACTTTTGCGTTAAACTATTTCGCCTTTATTCTGTAAGCATTGGCGGATACAACTAAATATACCTACAATTGAGGAATGTCTTATTTCAAGCATATGGCTTTATGAAAATCGATGCTGAGCTTATGAAGAAATTAGAGAAAGCATCTTTCATCACTTCAATAAAGCAGCCGCAACTGAAGTTAATTTATGTAAACTGGAGAGAAATAGTTCACAAGTGGTTCTTTATCGGATGCTAAATGCAATAAAACACTCAAAATTTTCACAATAATGTCCTAAGTGTTAGTATGAAATAATATTCTTTCTACATTCACCGAAGAAATCGATAACCAAATGATCGGCGGAAATGCAGATTCCAGGAATCTCGAAATGCCATTGGTTGAAAAGAAGATTAAGGTAACTATAGGATTACTGGCGTAAATGAATCAAGTGACAGGTATATGGATGTGCGACGCAATGCTTGTGAAACGTTATTTGATATGTTACCCAACTTAGCTTCTCATCGTAACGCCATGATAACAGAAGAATGTGTTGTAGGGCCAGACGTAACCCTCATTTCCTTGAAGTTCAATAACATCCACGATGTTATGATGTGGCCCGGAGTAATCTTTATACCGGCTTTTCCAGAATGCAAAACAGCACAATTTAACCTTATTTTAGATTATGTTATTTATATTATCTGCGTATATCTATTTAATACATATTCCTATTAGATTCCAACATTCTGTTAAGATATTGCAGATATTCCATACTTTGGAACAAAAAACGTTACTTAAGTACTAAGAAAGTACAAGGCTTATTCCCCTTAGCTGTTTAGTGCCCTTAAACCGTATCTCCTCATCATCATCAAGGCTTATTCCATCCAAATTCCTTCCTCGCTTAAGAAGCGTTCATAAGTTCGTAGGAAATCCATTACTTTCTTTAACATTAACTCTGTGATAAGATACCATTAAGTTACTTATTTTATTTCTACAGAGAGACGCATTGTGCGCTTTCCTTAACTGGATTTTTTTAAATAAAATGTGTTCATAGAAATCAATTCATCCATATACTTCTATACTTCTTTCCTTTCTGTTCACCACGCTTACAAGCTGTTAGCAAGCAAGAAATCCTGCCACTAGGGCAAGGTTGCCCCTGGATAGGACACGAGGTTTAACCCATCCCCCTGCTTTTTCTTCGGTTTGCCTACCATCCAGGAGCTCCGTTAGCATTGTGTAGCCATAAAGTCCGACCACCACAACACACGTAATTTGAGGGAGAAAGAAGGAGAATGACACGAGTGACACAAAATGGTATGGTTGAACTAGGAGGTGTGCCACCTGTTTTAAGCATTCTTTCGTGTTTCCAGAAAAAAGCAACTCCTAGCGGATTGAGATGAGCGATTCATGAGTGGATTATAACACTCAAATTCCCGGATAAACTTGTGAACCACGACAATGAACTGCTCACATACGCATGCCAATATTATCAAGCTTGATTACAAATTAGTTTTAATTGTGGACTTGTGTATGACGTGTAAACTGTTGTGACTTTTTTCTGTGTATATAACAAGCCTGATCACACATTTAAGTTCGGAAGTAATATAAGCAGCTTTAAAGCAGTAAGAATATGTTAACACTTCTAATTTCTATTGTTTAACCCTAGAGAGTTTGTGCTTCACCAAAGGGAGTTATTCCATTCACGTTTCATGATTTTCAGAAAGATGCTTAACGAATATCCATGACAAACTAGCCAATACAGTCTAGAATCAAAAAATAGATTTACAGATGCGGAGCAGGATCCGAAAACAAAGATTAATCTAATGCAGTGACATGGAAGTAATAAGAATTTCTGAGGCGAAATACAACAGTTTTTAAGTGTGAAAAGTTTTTCCGCCGAAAATTTTGGCTCACAGAGACAAACATTTAGTTACTATCAAACATTCTGTGTAAATCATACTCGCTCAAAAACGTTGCTGGAAATGTTTCAATAAAATGCATAAACCGAAACACGAAGAGCTGCAAACTAATGTCAAAACGGGTGTATTTGACATAAAATCCCTAATAGGAATATTGTGCGCAGTTACAGCTAGAATAAATGTGATATACAGAGATATAACACACTTATTGGAATAAAAGTATCAAGAGCACAGGGAATTATTAAAGTAAATATATATACTATTTGTCAATAACGAAAAAGCTTTCGTAACGCTCGAAGAGATGGAGTATAGGTTATATTAAGGAAAAAAGAGGCATCGCACTGCACAAATTAAGACAGTATATACAGGGTGAATCACCTAAACCTTGCACCGCAAATATTTCGGAAATGGAAAGTGCAATTGATGTGCAGTTTTCACAGCATTGATTGTTGGTCAAGGCTCGTACATTTAGCCTATAAACAGATTTTAATAATACTGAGAAAGTCTATTTTTGAGTAAACATTCAATTTTTAAATAGAACAACGCCTAGTTACATCAACAGAATAAAGGCAGGGTAAATTAGAATGGCAGTGGCGTTTGTCGTAAGATTCTAGTCCGAGTGGTTTACGAGAAATCTTATTTTGAAGTCTTTACGCACCGACACTTGTACAACCTGTGTTAGCACAAACTAAATAAAAACAAAAGGGAATTACAATACTTCTGTGGATTCTTACAAGTAAACAGAACGTAGCTCTTCAAATGTTGTGTTCAAAATGACCACCGGCAGCTTCAATACACGCTTCCAGTCTGCTATGGAAAGACTGCTGCACACGTTCTAGCTATTCAGCGGAAATTTCAGAGCAGGCAGCAGTAATACGTCGTTTCATATCGTCTGGTGTAGTTGGTACATCCTTGTAGACAGTGTCTTTCAGCCTTTCCCACAGAAAAAAGTCTAAAGGGGTCAGATCCGGTGAACGGGCCGGCCAAGGTATAGGTCCTCTTCGTCCAATCCAACGATTTGGAAACAATCCGTTAAGACAAGCTGTAGCACTTCGTGCAATATGGGCTGGACAGCCATCATGTTGGTACCACAGGTTCCTCCTAGACTGCAAAGGGACGTCTTCTAGCATCTGTGGTAGATAATCAGTCAGGTGGCTGCGATACTTGTGCGAGTTCATTGTTCCGTCTATGAACAAAGGACTTATGAGCTGATGGTTCACTGTCCCACACCATACGTTTAAACTCCATGAACGCTACGTTCCACCTGAAGAAGCCAACGGGGATTGTCAAAAGACCAATAGTGTATGTTTACCTGACCATGATTAGTAAATGTTGCCTCATCACTAAACAACATACATGATGAATCTGGAGTATCCTGTCTTAATGCCCATTAGAAAACTTAACACGATTCTCAAAATCATTTCCATGCAGCTCTTGATGGAGAGAGATGTGATAGGGATGGAACCTATGTCGATGGAGAATGCGCAGTACACTTGTCACTTCCACGTGCGATTGTGCGGGAACTAATTTGCGGATCTACTGCAACGACAGCCAAAACATTAATTTCTGCCTCTTCTCCAGTCACTTTCTGTTACGTTTTCTAGGTGTTACAGTACCACTTTCACGTAATTGGTTGAAGAGATTGATAAATAATTGCCGAGATGGTTGACGTATATTGGGATACGTTTCCGCATACACAGTACAGGAACGAACTGCATTCTTCCTACACTCTCCATACACCATGAGCATGTCGGCTTTTTCTGCATTAGTAAACCCCATCTTCCACACACGGCTTATTGCTTGAACTATCAGAAACTAACTGACCAGAAAGTCGCAATCCAATCAATGAACAGAAAACACAATGCAAACAAACATAACAACATCCTACCTAGCAACCAAGCAGGTTGAATGGGACAAACAATTGTCGGGATGGAAACTTTTCAAAATACGATTTCTCGTAAACCCCTTGCACTATAATTCTGCAACAGACCATTGGCATTCTAATTTACCCAACCTTTATTCTGTTGATGTAACTAGGCATTGTTCCATTTAAAAATTGCATATTTGCTCAAAAATACACTTTCTCAGTATTATTGAAATCTGTTTATAGGCTAAATGTATGAGCCCCTGACCACCAATGAATGCTGTGAAAACTGCACATCAATAGCACTTTGCATTTCCGAAATATTTGCGGTGCAAGTTTTAGGTGATTCATCCTGTATACAGGATGGACCATTTAAGTTGAGACTGTACAAATCTCCAAAACAAATTTGTTGAATAAACGTTGCTTGAACATTATAGCGGAAAGTAAATGCCATTAATCGAGTTTTATTTGGAAGACATTGTGATGGTCATTTTAGGATCAATTTAATTTTACCGTAATTGTAGGTTTCTATTTAAAATAAAATATATTGACCCTAAAATGACTGTCAGAACGTTCTCCGAACAAAACATGACCAATGGCATTTACTTTTCTCAATAATGTCAAGCAACTTTTATTAAAGGCATTTCTTTCTACAACGCTCAGTTTTGGAGATATTGTACAGTCTCAACTTAAATGGTCCATCCTATATAACGGAGTAAATTTTGTAATTAAAGATGACAGAGTTATATAAAACTATTCTGAAAATTCAGTGTTTAAGCAACATGGAAGTTAGTAATGGTTATTATATTTATCCATTAACAAAAAGTTAGACAATGGAAATATATGGATCCCAAAGAGTTATAACAATTTTGCCTGTAGCTCACCAAATTATAATATCAATAAACTACGGTATATTAAAAAGAATTGAGTACAAATATACACGGAAAAGGATGTGAAACATCGGTAGAATATTTGACTACCTTAACATTCCCCCGACAATCTTCTAAGTTCTGATAATGCATCATACCTACCCTTTGGTGGTAGAAAAGTCATCATTCGGAATGGACAACTAATCTTTTAGATAATCACAGAGGATGAGATTTTAAACTTTTGTAGCTTCTCATTGGATCTATAGTTATATAATAATATAAAACCTACTTAGTTTTCATAGAATACAGAAACCCTTAAAATATATAACGAAATACAGCTGAAGCTGGTGAATGTGGATATTTCCCATTCATAGGCCACCAAGTTAACCAACCTCTTTGGAAAAGATACAATCTGTGGCCATCAAGAAAGCTAATCTTCTCATTATTAATAATAAAATATCGGTTGACCGATTTGTAATGTTAGCTGGATCCAATTTTCTCTCTGCATACACTTATTTAGAATGCCCTCTTAAGAATTTGATTACATCATACAAAGTAAATGAAACAAAACTTTCTTGTATATGAAGGTTATTAAAATGCTTTGTCATTGGTATCACATACGTATATTACCGTTATGAGTACATTCGATTATCTTTTGATTTACTATGTCTTATTTTCTAATTCCTGACCATATACAGGTGAGTCAGAATGACACCGAATAATTTTAAGGAGTATTTCAGGAGTTATATTTGATTATTTTCTTATAGGGAACGTATGTCCGAATACGTCTTGTTATCGAGCTAGAGGACATTAACGCTTTTCAATACCGCGTCTGGTTAGATGAAATTCTGTCAAACAGATCCCAGGTTCCCCACTCTTTGGAATATCGCTTATATTTTGTTTTCTTTGCATATTAGAGTATCGCTTGCGTTCGTATTCTACATTGTTTATATCACCATTAACCTAAAGCTTGTGTTTTGTTATTTAAATGGCAAGGGATTCGAAAATTAAAATTAGATTGAGTTTTATTTATGCACGCTCTTTAGCTGCTATCGTCCTTAGCGTCCCATTCTATATTGGGCGTCAAAGACCGGAAATTTTACTCAAAAGGCTCTTTATCAGGTTGAGGTTCTTTTGCGTGCAGGAATCTACAACACGGGACCACCGGCTTTATTAACCTTCCGAAGGAAGTCATACTAAACGCCCAAAAAAGTCCATCGCCCTCTGCCTGGTTTGAACCTGCGACCTCGGGAACCAGAAGCTAGCATGGTACCCCTAGATGACGGAGAACGACGGTAAGGAATTCCATCGCATATTATACTGAGCTTTGTGGTTCCAACAAGAAGAGGAATCACAGGTAATTTCAGCTACTAATACATATTGAAGTGCTCCGTTTACAGTTTTACAGCCTATTATAGAAATGTTCCACTTTACTTACGCAGAACTAGCGGACTTGCATTGTGCTTATAGTGCTGTTTGAGGAAATGCGAAAAGGGCAAGAAATCTTTATGGTGATCTTTACCCAAAGAGACATTTGCCTCATCATAGCACCTTTACTGCCGCACATCAACGACTGCGAGAAACTAGAAATTTCCCAAAACAAGTGCATGGTTCGGGGTCCAAAGAAATGTGAGAACAGTGGTGCTAGCAGAGGAGGTTCTTGACCGGGTCCATAGTTCTCTGTCCACAAGCACAATAGCAATAGCGCATGCCATGCATACAAGCCAGTCTTCGGTTACTAAAATTCTGCGCGAACAGAAATTACATCTATATCATCTCACACGAGTTCAAGCACTGGTTTCAGATTACTTTCCACTCCTACTACAATTTGCTCGGTGGTTTCTTCATAAATGTTGATCAACCAAGATATTTCCTATAACCATATTGTGAATGGATCAGAAGATTTTCACAAGGGAGGGCATGTTTAACTCACAGAACAGTAACATTTGGACACAGGAAAACCCTAGGGAGTATTACAGTTACAAATTACCAACACAGATTTGCAGTGAACATTTGGGCTGGTGTTGTGAATGACACACTCATAGGGCCCTATTTACTACCCCCTCGTTTGACGGGCCACATTTACATACAGTTTTTACAACATGTTTTGCCAGAACTTCTAGAAAATGTTTATTTAGGAATACGCTAGTTAATGTGGTTTCAAGGCAGGGGCACCTGCGCATTATTCCGGTGACGCAAGGGATTTCCTAAGTGTAACGTATCCTGATCGCTGGATCGGCAGAGGAGCACCAACATTATGGCCAGCACGTTCACCAGATCTAACTCCTCTGTATTTTTTTTTTGGGGGGGGGAATGTGTTTAGACTCTTCTGTACGAAACGCCGGTTAATATGAAACGGCGCTAATGGCCAGCAGCTTTGTAACATTTGATGATATTCGTGATATGCCAAGTATTTTTGAAATAACTTAATCATTACAACGATGTTATCAACTATGCTCCGAAGTCAAAGGTCGGCATTTTGAATATATGTTATAAACGTTTGTTCATTCCTTGTTTTGTTCTTACAAGGAACCTATCAATATGCTCATATCGAGAAGTACCTCAAACATTTCACTGTGTCAGCTATGCGCTATAAGAAGTTCATCTGCCAAGAAGTAGCTGTTGTTTTCAGCTGCAAGCACCCAAGATCGAATCTGGAAGATGTCGAGTCAAAGCAGTGGAAAAGTCGGAGTTGGACATCCCTTAACTGCAGTCCGACGCTACGGATGCACGTTGAGTAGACGATCGACCTTCTTGTTAAGTGTCTTGCAGGTACAAAAGAAAACCAAAAGTGTCTGGTGTTGATGCAGTGATTAAAACACAGGTTCTTTTTGCACCATGCACAGCAAATATTTGCGTCATTTTTACATGCTTCTTCACATATTCTTACACTTATTTGTAGACAAAATTTAACAGGTAAAATGAACTTGGGGGGGGTGTCGCTCTATTATATTTCTGGTTGGGAACCATGTATATTTAATCATGTGGGGAAGCAATAGTGTAAAGAATAAATGATTGCATTTTCAAAATACTGTCCCGCTGAAAAATCTTGAAATGAATGTTCTCATTAGCTGTCATAATTTCAGTCAGATAACGATGAAATGATTTTCATTGCCGGAAGAAACAAATATCCAAAGGCTGAAGTTGCTCCGTGCTTCCGGGAGGAATCTTCAGGACTTCAATAGGTTTTCCAGGAGGAATATCCTGAAGGCATGTAATATCGTCACAACTCTTCCACGAATCTAACAGTAGAGCATAGTTATTTTCGGAGCCAGGGGAAAACGGCTTCATTAAACCAGGATCTCAACTCTTTTTCCCCATTTTCACCGATTTCATTACTTTCACAATCAAATTTTCCGCCTGAAACATCTGCCTTGAAACTTTGCGCAGGAAACTGCCGGTATTCTCCTGCAGTTCAACAAATAATTTAGGGAAAATAGACCCCCCTACTAATAGTGGGCAAATGGTGTATGAATGGGTCAGTGCACTAATAAATTGTGCAAGAGTTTGTACACGTTTCTCCCCCCAAAAGATAAAGTCCTATTTTGCGCTCGAAATCACTCTGGTCAGTGTTATAAATGCAGGAAGGGAAATAATTTGACAGTCGCTCTCTGGCTGGTTCCATAAACCTTTCTGCCATTTGTCTTTTTCTTCTTCATTTAAGAATGCCCATGAAACGAATTTTGTTATCTTCCTGCTTTTAATTTTATGAATGCATTTGAAACAAGTTACCCAAGAAGGTGTTGCAGTAAAATTCATTCTTCAAAATATAGATTTTCTTGAAATTTTCAAGGCCCAGAGCTTTCTCTAAAAGCAAGAAAATAATTTATCATACATATATTTTTTATGCTTAATGGGATTTAAGAGCGCAGTTTCCTGTTTAGCGGAAGTTCATCTAACCTGACGCAGTGTTTCAAAAACACCAATGCCCTCCAGCTCTATAACCAGACGTTTATGAGCATACATTCCCTAAAAGAAACTACTCAAATAAAACCCCTGGATCGCGCCTTAAAGTTATTCGGTGCTATTCTGACTCACCTGTATTCGGGGGAATATGGGCACGTGGGGAATGAGCCAAATGAAATATTAAGCTGGTAATGGTATTAGCGAATTTTGCTTTTTCGCCAATAGCTGTTAGTACTAGCTGAGAGTGCTTCAATGGTAGCCGTGATATGCACGTTGTGTATTATTGTCTCAAGTGCTTAAAAACGGCCATCTATAACGTGAGTATTGATTTTTAAGCATGCTATACTATGTTTATATTTATTTTAGAATCATTATACACACTAATTTCCACAGTAACTATAGAAAATAGTTTGAAAGTAATAGTACAAGTTCCGAATACACATATTGAGTTGCCCCTCTCCCGCTTCAGACAATGTTTTGTTAAGTTTACGGCGGTACTACTGCTGAAAGTAAATCCTGGCTATCGGGACAATATGAGATCTAACGCTCGGGAGAATGTTGACAAGTAATTAAACTTGATAAACTGACAAACTTATTTAAATACATTAATAGGGTTTCAAATGACGCGAAAATATATACTTATATTATGTTTAAATTATTCTAGATCCTCGAAATTATGACTCAAAGGGGAAGAGGAGTAAGAACCTAAGAAAATATGGAGAGGAAGTTTGCGGTTCGAAACGAAGATTGTATAGCAGTCAGACAGCCAAAATGTACGATGTACCCAGGGAAACACTAAGACGCTATCTTGATCATGAAGAATCGGGTTCGATGCCTTCTCTAGGCAAAACCGAGAGCTTGGAGAAGATATTGAGCAGATTCTTGTTAACCATGTTATGACTCCTTCTCTTCATGGATTTTCTACGACAAAGTTGCAACTTTAATATAAAAGTAAATATGGCAAAGTGGGACTGGATTTGAGTTTTTTTAAACTGGCATGTTGACTTAGCCGTGCGCAAAGAAACGCCTCAAGTGAATTTTTTTCTTCTACATGATTTTGTGTATTTAATTATTATTATGAAACAATCACATATAAAATGTTTAATATACTTAATAAAGTTTATTGTCTATAGTTTGTCTTCTTAGTTCTTTCAATGAATTATAATTCATAGCATAATTGCCCATTTTCCCGCACACTCGGGGGAATATGAGTAAAACACATTAGCTTCGATTTTTCAATTTTATTTGCATAAATTTCGCAGTAACTAGTTGAGGTTGATGCATTATGTAGTTACATTGTTGTGAAACATATCCCCGCTGTGAAAACAATTTTTAGAATTTACAGATGGGTATAATATCTAAAATGGCATTAATATAACCATATTCCCCTATATATGAAATAAAGTATCCGCGGCATTTTTCTTATTTTACATGCATTGTGTGTGGATGTGTGAAGTAACATATTTTCTACTCCATGGCAATCTCAGCACAAAGTCAAAGCCTTCTCACAAGTATGTTCTCTTATAACTCCAATATGTTTGCATTCTACTACACAGATTTAGTAAGTCATCTTCAGTATTTTAGTAATGTATGAATAGATGTTCAGTTTTCTCTGTTTATGATAGAATATAGATGATATTTGCACACTAAGCATGAATAGTTTTCGTTACTGCCACCTGGACTGTACATCCCTCTTGTGGAGGAAATGGATCATGTTTTCGCTAGCCTTTACGAATGAAACCGGTTCGATATGAACTGCTAGAATTTATATCTGTGATACACAAAGCATTACATGAGCAGACTTATTTCAGTCAGCTGCATTTACACTGTCATTCATTCCGCCAATTGCACTCATTCTCATCGTTATGATCCTCTGCAACCAGGTGAATGAATTGAAAATTAAACAGAATGTTACACTCTCATTATATTGCGAAGGATTCTATTGTGTTATCACATGTCTTATTGTATGCCGAGTTGATGTTAAAGGTTTTGCACCCGCTTAATTTTATCCTGTGAGCATACACTGAAACTATTAGTTTAAGCAGAAACTATTCATCTCTGTTTTTAAATATTCTAAAATAGGGAGCGAGTGCAGGTTGCGCAGTAGCATAGCTGAGTCATGTGGCCTGCCAACGCATAGCGAAACTTGTCTTTCAGTCTCTCTCTCCCTCCCTCCCTCCCTCTCCCCCTGCTTAGTGGCTTCTAGTACCGACTGTGTGCTACCGACTATTCTAGCCAAATTAACGAAGAGAAACTTCTTAATTTTAACATGCAAGAACAAATTATATTATTGTTCTGGCATTTTTTTCATATTTTTCATTTTATTAGCTTCATAGTTTTATTTATTTGCACCGATTTTTAAACTTTTACATACGTAACGTTTGCAAAAGCATTTGTTATGCGTTTAATAGAGCAATATTCTATATAATATCTGAAAATGATATTATACCATTAAACTTACAAAGAAATAAGTTTGTGAAATTGTAAAGACTGAGACATTAGTGAGGAAGATCAGCATGTGTTCTTTGATATTTTGCTCGGGCACACCAAAAACCATGTTTATAGCAATTTCAGATACTATACCAAAAATTTCTCTACTTCAATGAATGAATAAATGAAGCCTGTTGTGTCCCCTTAAGGGCAAATTCCTCCATGTAGAGGGGTAAAGCTCTCTTATACATCTCTCACGGTGAGCAACTCCGCGGGAAGTAATCATGGGTCATGGAACATTTGTCCTTTACACGGATATCTACCTGTTGCACTGACTGTTTTGTATTTATGCAATGCACTGTAACACTGCCTGATATCTGTCTGTTACGCTGACTGTTTTGTGTTTATGTAGTGCACAGTAGAGTCTCCATCTCTCTCCAGCTTTTGCTGCATCTGGCGAATCTGGACCACTGTGCCCCTGCTCTTTCTTTGAAGAGGTCCGCCCATCTGTGTCTTGGTCTTCCGCAGTGTCGTTTGCCTGTGTATGAGTCCCACGTGGTTGCTTTTATCGTCCACCTGTCATCCGGTAGTCTTACACATGCCTACTTCCATTTTTTCCTGATGGCTTGTTGTGTTAAGTCTTAAATTGGTGTAATTTTCAAAAAATGATTAATCAAATAGAATGAAAAATATTAAAAAACGCCAGAAGGCGTAAACTGTGCTATATTTTTGTTCTTTCTGCATATTAAAAATTCAATGTTCTTCCGTTAATTTGGGTGCTTGAAGTTATTAAAGTGGAGACATATATAGGTACATTCTGAAGTCCTGTAGGTGACTTGGTTTATTCATTAGCTACCGGATATATAAAACTATATTTCATTAGGTAATAACAACATACCCAAGTAAAAGCTGAACTTCCAATAAAAATGTCTTTAAGTTATAAGCACAGAAACATGAAATAAAAATATCCCGGAAGTCGTCTTATGAGTACATTTTCAAGGTAGTGAAAAAAATATATTGATGGAAACTGTGGAAATGCATTAATTACATACGTCTTATAACATACTAGCGATTATAATATATTATCTATACATATTTATAATCGGTAAATTTGGATCAAATGTTGGTCAAAGTTTTAGCCACTGGACGCTTTGAAGTATCATTACTTCTTGAATGTTTCAGCATACTAAAATAGGCTTTAAGTATTTTAAAGTTTCTTTATATATAATTTTATTTTTAGTACGTTTACTCACAAAAACTTTCCACGCTAGAAACCTGTAAACTTTGTCTGCATATTCTGAAAGCTATGGTTTAAAAAACTGCAGAGTTAATTCAATTTAAATGATGACTATGCTGTTAAATCATATTCCTGTTAAATAGGTTTTTTGAGGCATGTAGACGGAAGTAGGTTTATTTTAAAAAATCAACTCTTTCCAAAAATATTCATTAATTCAATGATTATTAAAGTATTACTAATAAATACTGTGGGTATTAATTAACTGTGTATAAAGATTAATTTTCTAACCTAAAAACTGCCAAATGGTTATTTAATCCATGACCTGCTTAACATTGTTAACAATTCTCCTTGCTGATCATTGCGTACAGGAGTGCCCGTGATAGGGGTTTTAAATCGATCCTACTTTCTTCCGGAACTACTAATCACATAATATAATATTAGGGATACAATAAGCTGAATGTTTCGCATTGAAAATTCAAATTTTGTACAGAGTAATTTTGAACACAAATTTCTTACCCTTTGAATTGGCGTATTGTTTGAAGCCTGATTTGACAACTTCTTCTACTATGTCCATAATGCTATCCAGTGTTCCTAGAAAATAAAGGATACAAATTCGATTTACATCATTTATATCAATATTAAGATATTTTATTGGTATGCTGTTGGTTATATTGTGGATGTTAGCAGAAATGGAGCAATGCAGAAGAAAACAGTTTTACCATTCATTAAAATTCTGTGAATGATTTGTTTTTAACAAAATACATATTTGCCATTTACAATTTCAGAATGATATTCCTAAAGTTACAGATTTTACTACATATGTACCTAAGAAATAGCACTAATATAAGTGAAAACATTGAAGCCGGAATTATAAAGGCAATAATTATCATAATAATCTGAGATGGATAGCGATATAAAATAAGTAATAATATATTTAAAATCAGTGTATGTATAAAAAGGAGAAGCATTGTGAAAATTGTTGACTGTAAAAGCGACAGAAACACCAGACAGGCACAGTTTTGTTAATTAGGGACCAGCCTCAGGTAGAAAGGGTAAATACCATTGAAGCAAGTTTTTCCTGGTAAACAGCCGAGTACAGTTGCACTTAGCCTGGTGAAGGCCACTCTAAGCATCATGACGCTAAGTTTGATGAGAGCGTTTGAGGGGAGAGAGGGGAAGTTTAGGCGTTGGTTTTCCTTGTATTAGCGCGGGTAGATCAGTCTGCCTGAGTGCAACTGGTGAGTGCAGGACGACTTTCTCGTCGTGTGGAGAAGAATGGTGGTGAACATGCTAGAGGGTAGAACGCTTAGCTGTAGTTAATATTCTTCGGTCTTGGTAAAGACAAAGTATCATCGTATGCATTTAATAGTGATCGGTAAACCTAAAGTATTATTTTAAATACTGAATAAAAGTGCTCCAAGACAGCGTTTCTGTGTTTCTCTGTACACACCCACGCATACCCTGAGGTTAAGGTTTCATGCTGGAGCAGCCGTGGCAAAAGAAGAACCAACTGGGAGGAGACAAGCAGCAACCGTGAGGCAAAGGTATTGCTTCATTGTTGGAGGACGGAGCGTGGCTGCGTCATATTGCGCCTAAACTTGGGGCAGAAAGAATTACCTGCGTCAACATGTAATAACTGATTCATTTAAAGGCCTTATGTACTGGGTAGCTCGGATAGACCTGAGCAGTAGGTTGGGTGGCCTACTCCTACCGGTGCTTTTGTCCTCAGGAGCGGGTTTATTGCGCAGCTACAACACGAGCTTCCTGGAGGATAAAATGCTGAAGCTTTATTACTACGTGGCTCGCTCTACGTTGTGATTAGTTCTTGATGTGAAAACTCGTGTTATCAGGGAGTGGCCACAATATTGAAACAACGAACTATAATTTGCTGGTTTTTGGAGAGTGTCAACGTAATGGCGACGAGCACCAGCAATTTATAGTTAAAGATTTCCGAACAGACGACACCCTACATAGGAAATACCCTGGCCGATGGGGCGAATTTCATAACACACAAGAGTGCCTCTCAATGTATCCGGATCTTTCTCCCATACAATATTTTCCCTGGAGAGATTGTGTTTACCAAGAATTGCCCCCTAACAGAAATCACATTCGCGCAGAAATGTAACTAACGTCTGTAATGTTCCGCATTGTTTGAGAAGGTAAATGAGGAGGATTGAATATGTGCAGAGCTGAACGGATATTAGTTTGAACATCTTTTCTGAGCTCCGGGTACATCACACTAAAAGCTCCTGCAGTAACCATGCAATAGGCCACCTAACCTACTGTTCAGTATCTATCCGAGCCGCTCAGTACATGGTATACATAGTAAGAGAAAGAATCATAATTCCGCAGTTAAAATTGTAATGTTGACTGGCACCATTGTAAAGAGCAACTCTTGAAACGTATAATTCATCTGCTGTCAGACGAGTAACACAAACATATATGTGGAATACTTCTACTTTCTCTACTACGTATACTAATTAGGGGAAGTATTGTATTCCACCCAAAAATTCGATACGAGGTTTCACCGGAAATATATGATTTTAGACCCCCTGAATCAAAAAAAAGGAATTTTTGGAAACATGTCCGTGTGTGGGGGGCTGTGTGTGTGTGTGTATGTGTGTGTCTGTGAACAGCATAACTCAGAAACGAACAGTCGGATGAACACCAAACTTGGTATTTAGGTTCAGTATCTTCCAGAAATGCGACACGAAAGCTTTCAAGAAAATCCTCCCACCCCAGATTACCCTTTACATTGAACATCTTTCGAAAATTTTAATTTTCTCAAAAATGGCTCTAACGATTTTGATTAAAATATCATATGTTTAAGATATTTTCATGACAAATGAAATGTATATCTCGAATTTTCTGGTGATGTCTCCAAAAGTATTCTTCATTGTGAACTACTTTTGCATAACTGGTAAATCATAAGAGATAGACAAAATTTAACTACACAAAAAATGTAGATTGCGTTAAAATACGCAATTTATGTCATACATTGTTTTTGTTGAGTGAACCATTTTCGAGATATTGCTTGTTATTCCCTTAAATTTTTCAATACTTTCTCAAATGGGAATTCGTTATTCATTTTTTTGTCTTGGATATGCAAAGAGTATTAATCTGTAGCAAAGAGAATGGTGCTGCGCATAGTAACTAGCTATTAAGAGATATGTGTATGCATAGAGGCTACGTTATTTTTATATTGCCGTTGCAAATACAAAACAAGGGGAACATAGTAGGCCTTAAGCGGTAGTCAAATATTTTTAGAACTGCTCGCTATGTGTAAAATGTAATTCTCTTTGCATGTCAAAATATCGTTTCTGCAGATGTTTATCTCGATTAATATGAAATAGATGGAGAATAAGAGTTTGTAAAAATAGTTTGTGCAAGAGTAGAGAAAGTCATGTGAGTGTAACACATCAGGTTTTTTTTATGTCCTGGACATGCAAAGAGAATGGAATGCGCCACATAGCAACCAGCTCTTAAAATATTTGACTATCGCTTAAAGTCTACCAATTCCCCTTGCATCTACAAGAAAATCAGCAATAAGATTAACATTTCGATATCTCGATTAACATGAAACATATGGAGTATAAGTGTTTGTAAAAATAGTTTGTAGAAGAGTAGAGAAAGTCAGGTGAGTGTAACACATCAGATTTTTATCTTTCCCACAGCATTGAGAAAGCCTTAGTCACTATGTGAACCCCGCAGCAGGAACTGTTTTATTTGATATTGCTTGCTGAACTAAAATCTAATATTACAAATGAGCTGCAAAACGAAAATGTTGTGCAAATCATAGCAAATACAAACCAAGAAGATATCGACATGTAACGAGAACTCCAGAAACACGGTCAGCCAAATTTGCAATTGAATGCATTTCAACGGCAAAGAGACGAACTGGAAGATCAAGGAACAGATGGAGTGAACAGCTTGATTGAAGACGAAGCGGACACTACATTCTCCCGAGCGGTAACGTGTGAAGCTCGCATCCGTGAGGTCCCGAGCTCGATTCCCATTGGGTCGGCCGCTCTAACCAGAGGATTCTTTTTTTGAGGTTTACCCTAATCAAGTAGGCTTTTTCTGCGATAGATTATGCAATGCTGCGAATTTTCCTGCCTCTCTTTTCCAGACATATTTTCCCTTATGTTTCAGGGTCGAAAGATGAGACAGTAACTATGGTCTTATATATGTATTAATAATAATGTAAAATAATAGTAATAAGCAAAATAATTGTTATGTAAATAGATGTTAAGTATAAGTTCTATATATTGTAGGAGTTTAGCTGGAGCTCTGAAACACTTGTTAAAAGTAGACAAACAACATTTTTGTTAGAATTAGGGTCCAGGCAAACCGACTTGTAGGGGGATAACACAATAGAGGAACCTTGAGTCATTGTGTAGAAGAAAGCAATAAGCTAACTCAACGTATATTTTTGAAGAGAAACATGTCTGGAAACAACGAATAATAGCCTCTTAAGTTTTCTAGAATGATCCAAGCTGAATGAACGCAGCCAATAAGTCAAAAATAAGAACATAATGTATTGAGAACGTTAAAAAATATATTAATTTAAAAGTGCAAGTCATTACAAGGTGAACGAGGTATAATGTAGGCACGTGTGACACATGGTTCAATTATTAATCATACGATATTAAATTTTTAGATACCCTACAATTCAAATTGAAACTCGAGCACAAAGTTAATGTTCGGTTGCCAAGGCCTGAAATTGGAATATTTTGAAAAAAAATGTAATAGAAGAAGAAACAACTGTTTTATATTACATACAATGCATACGCTTCGAAATTATGGTGATGGAACCTTTGTGCTAATGAAAGGTATTGAATTTATTAAAATGAAGACGAGGTTATAGAAAAAAAGAAATATACATATTTTACATGCGTGATTTCACACATATATTGAAATATTTAAAGAATCGAGAACCACGTGAAAGAAAGTAATACAAGTTGTATTTGATTACAACAGTTGTGTACTTACTGAATTTTCCCTTTATTTTCCTTCCAGTTTGCCAATGCGAAAAGTTCAAGTTATCGATGATCTTGTGTATTAGCATCTTATCCACTTGTCTTTCCATTCCCCGGGCCTCATTGGTTTTGTTACTCATGAAGCCTCTTCCTGTTGCACGCTGTATTTTGAAACCGATGCACGCTACGGCGTCCATTCGAAGGCATTGCGAGTGTAACTCTTTGGCCATCAGCTGCCAAAATGCTCCCTCCGTCCTCGCCAAGCATACCGCAGCGATCACAAGCACTGTAAACAACAAGAAGTATACTACTCTGTGCATGTTCATGTGACAATACGTGCACCAGGTAACATGCGAGGAAACTGAGTGAAGTCTTGTAAACTTAGTGGAGCAAACTGTGTAAGGTTTGTTGCCCATGAGGTAACACCTTGCTGTCGAGATAATTAGTTTACCATACGTTGCCATGGAGACGGTATTCAGAGCTTGTCAGCTACATCACCGAGCTTAGAGTTCTTAAGCTTTAATTCCTCGCTCTGATGCAACATTTTTCATACTCGAGTAACCAATTAAAATGTTTCCTACTGTAAACGAATCCTAATGAGAGCATAAATTATGTCTGAGAACTTTAGTGTTTCAAGTTACCATTGTTCGTTTTTGGCATATAATAATGTCGAGCGAAATGACTCCTCAGCAACATGTGACGCTTCCATTCGGGAGGTTGCGGGTTCGATTCCCGCCGGGTCGGCCATCTGACCTTGGGTTTTTTTCGTGGCGAATGCAAGGGAGCTCATCTACTACCCTGAATCTCCTGTCCATTTCTTTTCATTTGTTTGAGGGTTTTAGGACCAAGTGACGGCGGTTGGTATTTTGCGGCAGTACAGTGGAATTTGCGCTTTAGAAAGATTTCTCCCCAGTGCTTAAAGGGACTGCTACGACCCTCTTCCTTCCTGGGAGAATGCTCGTCTATTTCCGGGAGCCCCTGGTTGCCGGTGGCTTGGGCAGTGCTAGCCGACGTCAGGATTGGTGTCATATGGAAAACCTTAGGGACCCCGTCCTTGCTAGCGAATACCGTCGTCCGAATCTTGTCGCCTCCAGGTCTCCCCTTCATACCTCCCCCCTCCTCGGGATCACATTGTTAGTAAAAGGCCCGTTGTATTTTACGTGCGGTGCTCCAGTTATTGGAGGCGCCTCCATCTGATTGCTCCTAACTCCTAGTAATGAAGGAGTTTTAAGAGTATTCACTTAGATAAATTCACTCATTCTGCAAGGTCTTGGTACATTCGTTTACCAGCACTATTCATACTAAAATATATGCATAAACAACA
Organism: Deroplatys truncata; assembly: GCA_030765065.1. Taxonomy (NCBI): domain Eukaryota; kingdom Metazoa; phylum Arthropoda; class Insecta; order Mantodea; family Mantidae; genus Deroplatys; species Deroplatys truncata. The sequence goes on from CM060981.1 coordinate 182,007,920, forward strand.
CTTTTGTTAAGTAAGTAGTTCACATAACGAGGAACAGAGTTCGGCACATTCATTAATCTAAAATGAACAACAAATTAGAAGTTTTTGTTTTTAACTTGTAAATAAAGGCATTCTAAATGACGTTCTGTAAATCGCAACAAGATTGAAATGAATATAGTTTATAAATATCATTTATATTTTTTCTGCTTTTGTAAATGCAGTTTGATTCATTTGGAAGCCTGGCGACACCAGAATTACCTGTATTTACGTAATTGCCTGTGATTACTTTCTCTACCACTTACCTACAGAGGCAGAGGAAATATAGTATTCCACGCAAAAGCTTGATACTAAGATTCCACCGATATAAGCTTTGTTTGCAGAATCAAAAAAAAAAAAAAAGAATAGCGTATTTAGAAAAAGATCCACGCTTTTGCATATGTGTATGTGTGTTCTTACATAACGTAAACGAAAAATCGGATGAATAAGATTTTGATGCTTAAAAGATGATGCTTCGTGCTGCCTCTACTGATGATACAACATGAAGGTTTCCATGCAATTATCTAATCCCGCATTAACCATTACGTTGCGTGTTTTTCATTGTTTTTACATTCACAAAAATGGCTCTAATGATTTTTATTAAAACATATATTTGAGATATTGAAATGAATTTCCTCTGAGTAGCCTGTGAAGTCCTATCCAATTTTGCATTATTTTTATAACTGCGAAACTATAAGAGATATGCAACAGATTACTACAGGATAAAACGTACAGCTTATCAAAACGCATGTTTCTCCATGTTGAATACAACTAATTGCTTATTGCTTAAATTAAAATAATTCGTACGCAAATATGTATCGTGAATACTCTAAGGTGAAAAAAAGAAACAACTTTTGCATGTTTATTTAAATTTAAGAGAATCCATGAGAATTTGCAAGGAGTAGAAAAAGTCGTTCATTAGATATTTAGTAAATATGCTCTGGAAGGATAAGAGTTTCATACAGATTGAACCAAAATAAATGTTCTAAATGTTTCAAAATTCATTTCACTATCTGCTAGCATATGTAACCATTCTAAGGTTTTGTTATCCAAGCATTTTCTAAGAAGTATCGTTTTTAATGCTTCAAGCACATTCTTCAATTTAAAATATTCTAATAGATCATGAATAAATTGTACTGGACATGAGGAAGCGTTAAAATAAGATAAATGTAATTCATTAAGCACAGAATGATAGTTTGACACTTGATTTGTTACATGCACACGTGTGTCATCATTATTCCTTTGTGTTTGAGAGGCTGGTGCTATGGAGAAAGCAGTACAATTCTTACCTTATGATCTGTTATTTCAGATACATCTCGCCTAAAAGCTGCGAAAACGTTTTCTCTAAAATCATAAGTATCCACGAGTCGCCGTGCTTTCACGACTTTGTTCACTAAACTCTAGGGGAAGGTAGAATGAGAAAGGAATTTGGAGGCCAGATAATCCGTGTATCATATTGTACCAGTGTTGTCGAAAGTGTTAATCAAATAAACACTGACATCTTTTACACAGTGATGTGGTGCACCATCATGTTATCTATCTTAGCATGGCTTTCTTCGGAAGGGAAGTAAAGCCAGTGGTCCCGTGTAGTACATTTACGGCACGTAAAAGAACTTCAGCCTGATAAAGTGGCCTTAGGCAAAATTTGCTGTCTTTCACTCCCAATATAAAATGGGACGCTAAGAACCATAGTGGTTAAAGATCGTCCACAAATAAAATTCGACTTAATTTATCATGTTATCTTCCAGCTACAGACATGGTGCGAAAATTTAGCATACCGCAGGATACGTTTAGCTCGTTACTGAGCTATGAATGACATTTGTTTATTTTTAGTTACTTGCAACTCCATTTCTTTCTTACGTAGCATGCTTACTTCATTCTTCACGTGTGCATTTACAAGTTCAAGAAAAATAAACACCACTTATTACTGGTGCATTTATTTTATGTATTTTGTGCATTTCTGGATCGTCCTTTAGAACCGAAAAGCTGTAGCTCACATTATCAAGACAAAATTTCAGGTTAATCCTCTGTAAAAATAGGAAGGTTTCATTATACAGATAATCCTAGGGTTGTGGGTAATAAAGCCTCATATTGATGGATGTTAGAATTATCATTAGATATAGTAGATATGTTTTCGTAAAATTGAATAAACTGAATATATTAAAAATATTTTGCGTTTGTTGTTAAATTTTGTTGTAAATCGTTCATGATTTGCAGGCGTAAAAAAATTCAAAAGGCCCGGAAGGATACTCGTATTAGCAATTCCATAACATATCTCATATCCAAGCCATACATATTCATTAGAAAACTAGTGCACCACAAAAGAATTTATTCCTAATTTCCCCAAATGAATGGTGTAAGCTTGAGATGTCACACTTTGGTTTATAATACGAACCGTAGCCATACTGAATCTTCAAAACCAAAAAGTGCGGAAAACATTTTACACTAGAAAGCTTCTGTGCCAGAAGAGGAGTTTTGCTTGTAGAATTTTTGAAAAACGAAAGGCACTATCACTGCTAGACCTTACCACGATCCACTAGCAAAGTTAAGATGGGCCATTCAAAATCAATGTCGAGACATGTGGAGCTCTGGAGTAGCTTTCCTATACGACAACGCCCGCCCACATACTGTGCAGCCCACTGTAGCCGAACTGCAAAAGATCAACCGAAAAGTTTTTGAACACCCTTCATACAGCTCTGACACCCTTTTCACTATGACTCCAGCGTCATAGGATGGCTGCGGTTCCAAGCTCGTTGAACGCGATAATTAATGTCTGAATACAATAGAAACCATTTCGAAAAATTAGTTAAAATATTTTGTTAAAAAAAGTCCCACAGGATTGATATTTTTACAAAAATAAAATGGAAGTAACTTTATGAATAGTCCTCGTATAAGAATATAATTTGGTCTACCGGGTAGTGCATTCTCATTTGAACAATAATTATTATTGTATATAATATTTGTGTTTTAGAGGTGGCATAAATTAAAAGTTAACCAAGGTGGTTTATTCATTCTATATGCAACGTATCACATTGTATTTAATGTTTCAGCTATTATTTTACTGTCTAACTATTGCTGAAGAATTCTGAAACTATGAAAACATGGTCCTATCTATGACATACATAGCACTTGGAGCGTGGGGGGAAACAAGTAGTCATGCTTGCAAATATTGCCGCTAGAGTCCTGCAGACACCGTTCCGCAGATGTCCGTACAGCTCCTTTATCTTATGGCAATCCTTGGATGTCATTTTGAGATAAGACCTTGTTGAAGTATTGTTCTACATGCTTAAACATGTTCAAAAAGATGAGCATCCAGCTATGAAATGCTGATTTTTATCATTTCATGGTATGCAAGAAGCAGAACTATCACATGTTCATTGTTTCTTGTCATGCCTTCCAGTAGCACTGTGTCGCTATGTCTCAGGTACCCATCGAACAAATTAGATGGGAACGAAGCGACTATCCAGCGACAGAGTTCTGACTTAGCTTTCATCCACCCACCTGTTTAAAAATTCCGATGTGAAGTATTCACACGATTTTAGCTACACAATACTAATTCACAGGATCCCTCGTGATATTGCAATGTCGATAGCTATAAACGAGATATTCGAGTGCATTTGGCGTTATCAGTAAAAATGTTACCTATCCTGGCATACTGGGGTCTCTGTGGACTCAACAAAATTATTTCTAACATTTTTAAACAATAAGTCTTTCAAAGTAAACAACGCGCCGATATAATCGTTACTCCCCTTGTTACTGGTTGTACACTTGCCTGAGTAACAGATAAGCTGCAGTGACAACTCCGGGATCAAATCTTTCACCAATTTACTGAGAGTGTGTTTATTTTTTAAATATGATGTGTTATTTCTAAATTAACTGTTGTGACTGGTAGAGTTAGACTGCACAAACCAAGAGAATCTATTGATGGTTGGAGATTCCTTTTCGGTCAGAACATTAAAATTGCAGAGCATACCAATTTCAAAAGATTTATGTGCTTTGTTGAAAAGTGTGGCTCCAATGTCCTAAATTGCCAGCTTATAAATCATATAGATTTTATTAAAATTGAAACCTTTCCAGGCATTCTGTATTTTTCAGTAGTATTTGAATCAAACGCGAAACAGGGTAGACGAAACAAGGCAAGATATTTTCGGAGCAACAATGAGCCTAAAAATGTTCTGTTCTCTGCTCAGTGCTATCAGCTTCAATAACACCACAGACAGAAAGGCAAGAGAAGAAACTGATCGACTGGCAGCTATAGCAGAGATATCCAACAGTTTCTTGTGAATGTATAATCAAACTATTCCTGTGGTGAATATTTGAGTTGATGAAATGTTGGTACCCTTTAGGGGTAAATGTCCATTAATGAAAAGTAAACTTAATAAGTATGGACTAAAGATGTTTTACTTTGTGGTGGAAAAAAGCATTACCTACTTGTTGAACGCATCTATCTGTAATGGGAGAAAGGAGGATAGAGTACAAAATCCAAACTGTTCACATTGACAGTTCTATCACTTATCCAGCCAGCTGTGAAAAGTAACCACAACATAGTCACTGACAAGTGGTTTATTTCTCTTGAACTTTGGAAGAGTTGCACAAAAGAGGCCTTACCTTAGTCGAAACTCGTTGCCAAAACAAAAGGATAATTTATATTTCATTTTGCGAAAAAGTAAAGTATAATAGTCACAATTTGGATTCAGACACTGCAACAATTGTATCTCAGGCGCCAAAGAAGAATAAAGCGGCGATACGGCTGTCTTCCATATACCACATCAATACAGTTTTTCAACAGGAAGATAAGAAGCCTACGATCATAGATTTCTATAATAGCATAAAAGTAGTGCAGATTCCTTAGATAAAAAATGTTCCATTTATGCATTACCTAGGACGTCGTACTACATGTTGGCACTTGGCCTTATTCAAAACTCTGTTGGGTATTGCAGGAGTGTATTCAAGCATCGTATTCTCAGCTACCAGTCCTGCAAATAAATGGACCAGAAGAGAATTTATGGTGAAACTGGGATAATCATTCGTACAAAAGTACATTATAAGAAATATAAGGCAATCATTACGAAAATAAGTGGTGTGCAGGCTACTGAAACTCCCGAAAGATCTTTCTGGACCATCAAGAAGAGATAGGTGCTTTCTGTGTCCAAGAAAAACGGACAAGAAATACAGTGCATCTGCTGAGAGTACTGCAAAACTAGGTGTCCAGAACACGGCTTTACTACTTCGTTTCAGCTCCTGTTAGAAGCTAAAGGAAGTATATAATTTTTGCCTTAGTTTCCATAGATACAACGAAAACAACTGTCGCTAGCTTTCAGTATATTAATTACTGTTTTTACTTTCTCTACTACGTATAGTAAGTAGGGGAAGTATTGCATTCCACCCAAAAATTCGATACCGAGATTTCACCGGAAATACGTGTTTTGAGACCTCCTGAATCCAAAAAAAAAAACATTTTTGGAAACATGTCCGTGTGTGTGTCTGTGTGTGTGTGTGTGTGTGTGTGTGTGTGTCTGTGTGTGTGTGTCTGTGAACAGCATAACTCAAAAACGAACAGTCGGATAAACACCAAACTTGGTATTTAGGTTCAGTATCTTCCAGAGATGCGACACGAAGGTTTTCAAGAAAATGCCCCCACCCCAGACTACCCTTTACATGGAACATTTTTCGAAAATTTTAATTTTCTCAAAAATGGCTCTAACGATTTTGATTAAAATATCATATGTTTAAGATAATGTCATGAGAAATGAAATGTATATCTCGAATTTTCTGGGAATGTCTCCAAAAGTATTCTTCATTGTGAACGACTTTTGCATAACTGGTAAACCATAAGAGATAGACAAAATTTTACTACACAAAAAATGTAGATCTCGTTAAAATACACAACTTATGTCATATACATTTCTTTTGTTGAGTGAACCGTGTTCGAGATATTGCTTGTTATTCCCTTAAATTTTCCAATACTTATACTTTTTCTCAAATTCGTTATTCATTTTTACTTTCTCTACTACGTACAGTAAGTAGGGGAAGTATTGCATTCCACCCAAAAATTCGATACCGAGATTTCACTGGAAATACATGTTTTGAGACCTCCTGAATCCAAAAAAAGCATTTTTAGAAACATGTCCGTGTGTGTGTGTGTCTGTGTGTGTGTGTGTCTGTGTGTGTGTGTGTCTGTGTGTGTCTGTGTGTCTGTGAACAGCATATCTCAAAAACGAACAGTCGGATAAACACCAAACTTGGTATTTAGGTTCAGTATCTTCCAGAGATGCGACACGAAGGTTTTCAAGAAAATCCCCCCACCCCAGACTACCCTTTACATGGAACATTTTTCGAAAATTTTAATTTTCTCAAAAATGGCTCTAACGATTTTGATGAAAATATCATATGTTTAAGATAAAGTCATGAGAAATGAAATGTATATCTCGAATTTTCTGGGAATGTCTCCAAAAGTATTCTTCATTGTGAACGACTTTTGCATAACTGGTAAACCATAAGAGATAGACAAAATTTTACTACACAAAAAATGTAGATCGCGTTGAAATACACAACTTATGTCATATACATTTCTTTTGTTGAGTGAACCGTTTTCGAGATGTTGCTTGTTATTTCCTTAAATTTTCCAATACTTATACTTTTTCTCAAATTCGTTATTCATTTTTTTATGTCCTAGACATGCAAAGAGAATGGAATGCGCCGCATAGCAACCAGCGTTAAAATATTTGACTATCGCTTAAAAGCTACCATATTCCCCTCGCATCTACAAGAAAATTAGCAATAAGATTGACATCTCGATATCTCGATTAACATGAAGCATTTGGAGAATACGCGTTTGCAAAAATAGATTGTACAAGAGTAGAGAAAGTCATGTGAGTGTAACACATCAGATTTTTTTATGTCCTGGACTTGCAAAGAGAATGGAATGCGCCACATAGCAACCAGCGTTAAAATATTTGACCATCGCTTAAAAGCTACCATATTCCCCTTGCATCTACAAGAAAATTACCAATAAGATTGATATCTCGATTAACATAAAGCATATGGAGAATAGGCGTTTGTAAAAATAGATTGTACAGGAGTAGAGAAAGTCATGTGAGTGTAACACATCAAATTTTACTTTTTCTCAAATTCGTTATTCATTTTTTATGTCCTGGACATGCAAAGAGAATGGAATGCGCCGCATAGTAACCAGCGTTAAAATATTTGAATATTGCTTAAAACCTAGCATATTCCCCTTGCATCTACATGAAAATTACCAATAAGATTGACATCTCGATATCTCGATTAACATGAAGCATATGGAGAATAGGCGTTTGTAAAAATTGGTTGTACAAGAGTAGAGAAAGTCATGTGAGTGTAACACATCAGATTTTTTTTTTTATGTCCTGGACTTGCAAAGAGAATGGAATGCGCCACATAGCAACCAGCGCTTAAATATTTGACTATTGCTTAAAACCTACCATATTCCCCTTGCATCTACAAGAAAATTAGCAATAAGATCTCAATATCTCGATTAACATGAAGCATATGGAGAATAAGCGTTTGTAATAATAGTTTGTACAAGAGTAGAGAAAGTCATGTGAGTGTATCACATCAGATTTTTTCTTTCTTTCTTTTTACGGGGGATATAAATAAAGCTTGTTGTACCAACATAAAGTTTAAAGAAGATTCCTTTATCGCCTTTTATTGTAAATAAGTTGCAATGTATTATTTCTTTAGTCCAGAATTAACGGGGTTAACTTCACTTAACAAAAGAAAATTATAGATCCATAAACAATGGCTGTTATCAGTGTTATATGCTGTTATAACACTTTGAAATAAAGATCCATAGATATTTAGAGTTTTCAAAATATGTTTAGACTGGGGCTTATCTTCTTCCCGTTATACCTTGAATGCTACTTTTCTTCGCTTTACAAGTTAAGGGCTAGGAATGGTTTCAAGTTCGGCAGTACTAACCCGGTTACATGCATATTGCAAACAGTATTCTAAATGTTGTATCACAAGAACATTATGGTTAGTAATTAGCCTAGCAACGAAACAGCGAAGAAAAGAGTCGCAAGTGATTAAAGGCGTTACTTAAATGGTGCAGTTCAGGTCAAAGAATTGCAACAACGAATATTTCTGAAATAATCAATTTATCGGAAAAGTTAACAGTATAAACATACATTTTAATAATATATATGTACATTCTATAGTAAGTGTTTGTTAACTTTCGCAGTTTATCAGCATATAAAATTTAATGGGAATGAAAAGTATTTCACAGGCGTCGATATTCCAGGTGCGCGTACCACAGGATTAAAGAAATCTCAAGACACGAATTTTATTCATCATGGCAGTATGTTTAATACACACTACTTTAAATAGAATCTTTACTGGAACTATTGAGAAAAACTTTGATCTCTACTGAATCTAAAATAGAAAATTCTAAACAGATTATTTCGGATGAGATTCTTCATAGGAATCTAATCTGGAATTATTCATAGGATATAATCGACAAGTGGCTATAATTTTCTCCTGGGACGCATGTAATTCTTTGTTCTATTTTAAAGCTATTTTTAAAACTGTAACACAATGTTGAAGGGAACAGTGAATAAACATCAATAAACTCTTTTTGCATAAACATCTGTAAGAATATTTAGAACGTAGAAGCTATATAGAAATAAACTCAGAAGTTATAGAAAGATGTGAATGTAACACATCCGACTTTTTCTAATTCTTATGATTGCTAATAATTTTAATTAACCCTGAATTATCCATAAAGAAAAAAGAAAGAAAAAAGCAACACTTTTCCATCTTTGGAATTCGAAAATTAACCAGGAAGAGTATTTTCCACTGTTAGTCAAAACAAAGCTTTCTGCTCTAAGTTCTCTCTTTATTTTGTTATACTCGCGTGTTTTTCCCATTTTTGTTCCACATATTGTGACGTGTTGGTAGCATCGGGGATGATAGTGTTGGCAACACGTCAGCGTAGGTTGGTAACACGGACAGGATGTGACGCACCGTTAAAGGGAGGGTATAACTTGTTAATCGCGGCGAGGCCAGGAAGTGCTTCTCTCTCTCTCTCTCTCTCTCTCTCTCTCTCTCTCTCTCTCTTTCTGCAAGGCAACTGAAGGGATAACACGTGGTAGACATGGAGGTCCTCGTGGAAGCAAATAGATAATGTAATTGTAAATTTCGGTGTAATATAGTGATCATCCAAAGTTGAATATGGTTTGATTATTTGAACAGGTAACCTTACTCCATAATCCTTGTAATTTTGAGAGCCATTAAGCATGTTTTAAGAAATATTCTACCTCGCCCCGTCGGCCTCGTGGTGATTGTAAAAGAATATAAAGTTTCCGGGTACCTTTTTGCTCTACCATCTAAATTTAAGTGATTAATATGTGAGGATACGACAATATTTAATTAGCATTAAACTAATTTTTCTGTATATCTTCCTTTATTGACCTTCACCTTTACCTTCTCTACCACGCACTTACAATATAAGTATATGAAGTATTGTATTCCACCCAAAAATTTGATGATTTCATCTGAAACATGTATTTTTGGGGCACCCCTGAAGACAGAACAGCATTTTTATGTCCATGTGCATGTACATGTGTGGTATGTGTTCTGTCTGTCCGTGTGTCTGTCTGTGAACAGCATAATTCAAAAATGAAAAGTCTGTTACCTACTTATCTTGACATTTAAGTTCAGCTCTTCCTAAGATGTTACACTATTTCGAGGAAATTCCCCTATTCCTGATTACCCTTTAGATGGAAAATCTTTAATTTTATCTTCGAAATGACCCTAATGATTATGCTTAAAATATTCTATATTAAGATAGCTGTATGATAAATAAAGTGTACATTGCGAATAGCCTGTGAAGTCCTTTCTATTCTGAAAGAATTTCGTATAATTTGTAAACCGTAAGAGTTAGGCAAAAACATACTAGCACTACACCAAAAATGAAGATCTCTTTAAAGCATACAGTTTATGTCCAGTACATTTTTAGCATTAACTTTTTCCGAGATATTCCTTATAATTGATTTGAACTGACAGGCACTGCTGTATTTCAATTGTACCTACAACTAAATACGTAATAAACCATTTCTGAAAATGTTTAACAAGATGCGGATAGAAGAGTAGGGTTTGTAAGAATAGGTTGTAAAATAGTGGGTGAAGAAATCAACGTGAAAGTACAGATTTTCTCTAGTTTATTTCTTGCTATATGGTACTACCAATGCCACACATATGCACGCGTTCATGCCCGAAGCGGGACTAAAAATCTAGTATTTGCCCCCTATCAAAAAATTTCAGAGTGAAATAAATACCTTAGCAAGCTCTAAACACCAGCTTCCTTCTGAGTTTTCATTCTCTTCTGTACAACGATCTACAAGCTATGTTTGAGCCATTATTATTTTTTCTTTATTTCTGTGTCTTTTTAGGAGCTATCCTCACCTTTTGCTTTGCTAACTATGAAACAAAACTCACTTATTGTGATTTTTATAAGAATATGTTATTAAATCACTTATACAACGCCTTTTGGTTTTAGTTTCATTGACTTTGAAAGCAGTTAGGTATATAGTGCGTACAAAACAACCAATATTTCCATACCGCATTTCGTATTTTTTTAAAAACTGCTACATTTTGTCGATTTCTTCTGAACAAGAATACAAAGAACAATTAATGAATAAATAATTCACATGTTAGCCTCCCGGAGTATCAAACCTACACGGCTATCACAGAAAATATCTTAATGTTCCCTCATCAACTTCATCCATGAACTGTAACCATTAGTTACCCTAGTGTTTCTTCAGGCCTCAGTTTCTTATGTCTGTTATTGTTGAAAACAAAAATAGATTTTAAGTACAAGCCCATAGAATTTCGATCTAAAGAAAAAGCAACAGAAAAACAAGTCTTAATAAGTAGATGGATGACTCGATGCTTTCATGCATCTTTACCTGTTAGCACAAACAACTTAATCAGAAGTTTCAACCAAGCGTATAATCGAATCATTTCATTGAAATTAACTGTGTAAACGTTCCTTTCTTGCAGCGTAATCTTTTACAAGGAGCTGTAGTATTTACAAACTTGTTTTCCAGCTTAAGTAATCTCCTGGCAACCGGTAAATAATGTTTTAATGCGCAAATTTAAAACAAACATGTATAATAAGTGACGGATGGGAAAACATAAACTGACTTGCATGATCGTATAATTATTCTCTTGGTTTTGCAGAATACATATTTACACATTAGGGTGTCATTTGTACAGATTCTATGTTAAATCTGGGGCTGTTACATACAAAACGACATGCATTATTTCTCTTCTGTGTTTTCTCGAATCTGAATTACTTCTTTCCCGTGAATCGATTATACCCATACCATCATATACTTTGGAAATTAACAATCTCCACTATCCCATGTAGGTTTAGTTTTTAAATTTCAAAATAAATGGACCGTGCAAAAGGTTGTAAAATACAATTAACATGAACTACCGCGCACAAAATCCTGTACATAGCACATTTGTGAAGTACTTAAGAAATTCAAATTTAAAAGAATAACTTACTCCCCTTCTTCATGTCGTAATATATTATTAAACTTATACATATAAACCTCACTTTCAATCTGGATGGAAGCGTAGATTTTGTACAATCATGGTTTTTTTGGATTTTTTTTTTTTTTTTTTTGGCCTTTCAGAGTATGATTGTACACTGTGGATTACAGAAATTGTATGTATAAAACGCTTAGGTATTCAACCCCATGACAATGCTGATAACTGCATCATTAAAAAGAAATGTGGGGACTATATGGTAGATGAAGGCAGAATTACTGTTCATTACATAGTAATGGAAGTATTATTTACCTTTTACATTCTCTACTGCTTACCTGTAGTAAATAAGGGAAGCATTGTATTCCACCCAAATATTTCATAGAGAAACTTAAATGGAAATACACATTTGAGGCTCTCTGAATAAAAAAAGATTAGAAAAGGAGAGAGAGAGAGAGAGAGTGAGAGAGAGGGAGAATGATTTATGCACAAGGGAGAAAATGGTCTTATACCCATCCCTGCACTGAAGCCTCTGCAGCTTATTGTACACCTTTACCTCTTTTTTAATTCTAAAAATTGAGGTTTATACCCTTAAAAAGACATTAGGCTCTTATTAGGCTTTGTGTTATATTATATCCTCTTATAGTCCCAAAAGTTATGTATCTACCATTAGCAAATGTTTTACAATCGAAAAATAAATTAGTGGCCGTTTCTTCCTCTTCATTACAAATTCTACACTTAGGTTCATTTTTATATTACGCTAAATTGTGTGGATGTTTCTTAAAATTTCAATTGTTATTTATTAATACAGTTACGAATCTTGTGATTCCCACTTAGTTTTAGAAATTCAATTGCTCTGTTCTTACTTGGTTCCTTCATTACAAGGTTACCAGTTTCAATGTGTCGAAGTTTTCTCCAATGTTTGACGTGCTGGCCTTTAGTCCAGTTTTGCAATGCCATTTTAACTTTTTGTTTGGTTATACCTGGAACAGGTCCAGTCCCTATAAGAGTTGTATGTGATTTTTTCCTAGCAACTCTAATGGTATTGTCTACCTAGTAGAGGTTCATCCCCATAAAAGTTGTATCTGGTCCTTTCCTAGCAAGTCTATTGGCATTTATACGTAGTACAGGTCCAGTCCCTATAAGAGTTGTATGTGAATTTTTCCTAGCAAGTCTAATGGTATTGTCTACCTAGTAGATGTTCATCCCCTTAAAAGTTGTATTGGTCCTTTCCTAGAAAGTCTATTGGCATTTTTGCGTAGTACAGGTCCAGTCCCTATAAGAGTTGTATGTGATTTTTTTCCTAGCAAATCCATTTTATACCTAGTACACGTTCAGGGCCTATAAAAGTTGTATCTGGTCCTTTCTTAGCACGTCTATCGGTATTTTTATTACCTTCAATCCCAGAATGGCCTAAGACCTATGTCAGGATGATCAGATTGTTTCTTCCCAATCGCTTAAAGCCTCCCAGAATTCTACAACAAACATAGATTGTTTGATCCGATTGCATTGCTATTAAAGCTGTCTGACTAACAGAGTAAATGCAGATTTTTTTATCCTCTCTGCAGATTTTCCTGCAGGCAGCTTGTAATAGTATTGTGGCGCCCGCGCACGTGTGTGTGTGTCTTTCTGTGTGTCTGTGTGTGAAAGAGAGAGATCTTTGCATGACAAATAAAATTATAACTTGGATTTTCTGGGAATAGTCTGTGAAGTCCTCTTCATTCTGAATTACCTTTGTATTATTGGCAAAGTGTAAGAAGTAGACAAAATCTTGCTACAAGAATGTTTATCTCATTATCTCGTCACAATTGACGTGAATTTTTTGTAATAAACCATTTCCGAGATATTCGTCTTTTACAAATACTTGTGTTTTTGTTTAATTAGTAAGTGGCTATTCGTTTTTTCTCGGTTCATGCAAAGAGCATAGAATTTCAAAGCCATCACATAGAATCCCTCTTTTTAAAAATCTGACTATCGCTTTAGCGCATTGTATCCTTATACCTACAATGAAGTGTGTATATATGTAATGAAGTTTTATTTCGATTAACAAGAAGTAAGTAGAATAATACGCTTTTTAAGAATAGTTTGTGGAAGAATGTGTAGAGAAAATCAGGTTTTTTCTCCCGTCGCTTTAATATCTTGGGTCACGGAGTTTACCTATAGGTTCCTTGATACGCCTGATTCACTAAGTTCCAGAGAGATGACCTGTTGCTGCACGAATAGCTTGCTGATATATTGCCTCAGTTGCATAGTCACCTTCCTAAGCCATCTATTTTACTCCTACTGATTTAATCAGAAGATGGACTGTAGTGAACATGTGAGTGCTATATTGTTAGTACACGGAGGAACTGTGACGCTAGAAGATAGCCTTAATCGCCTTCTGTACCATCTGCTTTATGTATATTTATTTTACTCTGTAGTGGAGCTTTGTTCAGGTATTAAATTTTCATTCCTGTATTCACCTTACGACTGATGGAAACTATTGCGGTTTTGGTTTTGTTAGAATAAAGTTTAAGAGATATTTAGATTTAAATAATACAAAACGCAACTCTCTAACGTAAACTTCTCCTTAAGTAATTATTTAGAAAACATAGTAAGCTGTAATGTAGTGTGAGACATTTGTCTTATATTTAATACGAGTACTCGTATTACTATTCCCTCTCTCTCTCTCTCTCTCTCTCTCTCTCTCTTTCTCTTGCTGTCACACTCTCACTTACTCTTTTCACACACACACACACACACACACACACACACATACACTCCCTCCTCTCTCTCTCTCCTTTATTCCTGTAGAGTGCTTCCTGTTGTAGTCTCAAATATTCCAACACAAGATTGTGCTTTATATCTCTTGATGAATAATTAATAATAACTACTAAAACGAAAATGCCGTCTTTCCAGTTTTTAATCCACTTTGTGTTCACACTGTCTTGGTGGAAAGTTGAATTTCCTGCATTTATTACTGGTAACCTAACCTACCTGTGTGTTTTGCATACTTTACTGCACGTATTATGGCGTATTAGTAGGTATTGGTAGGTACTGTCATGCCAGACACATTATTGTGTCTCATTAATGACAGCATTGTTGGGGTAATTTAGTATCACTTTCGGCTTGCATTTGAATTTCCGTCTGGCATGACACTCTCCACCTCTGGCTGGCGAGCCTAGCCAGAGTTGGACAGAGAAGGGGGGATAGATGTTAGCGTTACTTTTTTGTATGTGAGCGTCAGTCTAAGAGTTGGCGTGTAAGGTGTAGGTTGCGCGCGTGTGAGGCATCTCCCTCAGTCCTTTGTTCCCTTGTGTATGCAACGTAGGGCCACAAATTACTTTATTAATAAACCACAGGTAATGTGAATGAATTGAAATTTGTGTAATTTATTACAAAAATCCCACGCCTGCATAGGAATGTGAACATCAATGTCCTGGTCCTCTCACAGTGTCTGTGCTACGTTTCCCCCATGTGCATGTTCGGGTGATTAAAATTTAACATTTTGCTGAAAACCTTTTGGGCCTCACCCCAGCATGTAACAGTATGTGCATGAACTACATTAAATCCTCTAACTTTTTATGTGTTTATTATTGTAAATATAGAATTTATCATATTCGATAGTTAAATTTTACCATTCAAATCTTACTGGTTCTATACTTCCTTCTTATTTGTTATTACGTATTTACTTAGGATTCAAATCATGCAGCAGCTAATTACGAGTTAAAAGCTAGAAGTAGTTGAATTTAAAGTCAACAACCAGGCGTGGATAATCAATCGCCGAGACCTCCAAGGTTAATGTTGGCGGGCTTGCTAGTGGAACTAGTGTTCAGCAGCTGCTAATAATTAATTTTATTTTCACGTAACATAAGTACTATTTCTATTGTTCACTATTGTCGAAAAAATGATATGCAATACCATATGTTAAGTGCATTAGAGAAGTTTGCAAGTAGCAAATACTCCACTTCGTCTCATACTTTCAAACTCTTCCTCCTTCTACAGTGATGCATTTACTGCCTTTATCACAATATACCTACTATTTTACACATATTCTGGTTGGAAAATAAGGAAACTTGGACACGGCCTGAAACTAAGAAGTTATAGGACAATTTTAAAAGTAGTATCCTTGAAAGAAGCTGCTGTTCTTTTTTTCCAACTTAGTAATCTACTTACTACTGCATAATGCATTACAGCACTCATATATGTAGTAAACGTACAGGGTTTATCAAAAAGAAGGAACAGATTTTAAATATTTATTTCTAATGTACGCCAATAGATGGCGATACATGCGATACGGCACTGAATAGGGAAAAGTTCAAAATTTTATTTTGTGTGTTCAAAATGAGCACCATTTGTTATGCGAGAACCAGTGCTTTTCCATGTGCATACGCAACCATCTTCTACGAATTTATTGTATCCGTTGTAAATTTTTTATGACGAAGCGGCTCGCGGTTGACCTTGCAGCGAAATGCACGCTGCAATGAAACAACGGATTCACTCTTTGCATAATACAGCACACAAAACGACTTTTCTTGTGGCGTCACCATTTTCTCGTAAACAAACACAGCGCTGCTGTAGGCACTGGATGGTACTAATAGGTGGGACTTAAAACTTTCCTCTATTCAATGACGTGCCGTATGTGTTGCTATCTATTAGAAATAAATATTTAAAGTCTGTTTTTTTTAAGTTCCCTAGTTTTACCCACATTATGACACTGAGTTTTTACTGTTTTCTCGTTACCGCTTATTACCGCATTACACCACACATATACACATACACACACACACTAACACCCATGCCCATGGCGGGACTCGAACCCGCGACCCTCGGCTTGGCGGAGCGCCGGAGCTATACACTCCAGCGAGCACGGCTACGAGGGCTGGCTGTTCAACTCTCTATACCAAACAGTATTTCGCGGAGAAGCTTATTGATATGGATTTTTAAAATTCGTCCAAACTTGTAGCTGTTCAGCTTACTAAATCTGAATTTGGGGTGGGAAGCTAAGCATTATTTCAAAGGTAGCAATCCGAAGGCGTAGCTGTATTCAGTGCTATGGTGGCAAGTGACAATGTTGATAGCTCTAGGTGTACCCTACAAATACACACACACATCTCATAACTTTCGGTTAAATGAGCTGTATATGGAGATAATTTGGAGTATTAGAATAGTTAGTTTGTTGGGCTTAAGTGACTTTGACAATTAGTATTCGAGGAAACACAAACAGTCACAGATATGAAAGGGAATTAATTCAAGCATATGCTGAAATTATTTGTATTATTTGTATGAATTAGGACTATAATGGCTGAAGCTTTTTAACTAAATATTCTGCATTTTTTAAGTAGGGGAAGTATTGTATTCCACCTAAAAATTCGATACTGAGATTTCACCGGAAATATATATTTTGAGACCCCCTGAATCCAAAAAAAGCATTTTTATAAACATATCCGTGTGTGTTTCTGTGTGTCTGTCTGTGTGTCTGTGAACAGCATAACTCAGAAACGAACAGTCGGATAAACACCAAACTTGGTGTATCTTCCAGAGATGCGACACGAAGGTTTTCAAGAAAATCCCCTCACCCCAGATTACCCTTTACATGGAACATTTTTCGAAAATTTTAATTTTCTCAAAAACGAGTTTGATTAAAATGTCATATGTTTAAGATATTTTCATGACAAATAAAATGTATATCTCGAATTTTCTGGGAATGTCTCCAAAAGTATTCTTCATTGTGAACGACTTTTGCATAATTGGTAAACCATAAGAGATAGACAAAATGTTACTACGCAAAAATGTAGATCGCGTTAAAATACACAATTTATGTCATATGCATTTTTTTGTTGAGTGAACCATTTTCGAGATATTGCTTGTTCTTCCCTTAAATTTTCCAATACTTATAGTTTTTCTCAAATTCGTTATTCATTTTTTTTATGTCCTGGACATACAAAGAGAATGGAATGCGCCACATAGCAACCAGCGCTTAAAAGATTTGACTATCGCTCATAATCCATCATATTCCCCTTGCATCTACAAGAAAATTAGCAATAATATTGACATCTCGATATCTCAAATAACATGAAGCATATGGAGAATAAGCGTTTGTAAAAATAGTTTGTACAAGAGTAGAGAAAGTTATGTGAGTGTAACACTTCAGATTTTTATATTACAAATTATAACGACCTTGGAAGAAAATGTACAGAGAGTTTTAAAGGTATACTTGCTATGGTGTGTTCAAGTTGTCCTAAGCATACCCTATTTAATATATGCGATTATTCACAGTTCATGCAACACGTGGGCTATAAAGCGAGTTTCTCATTGTTTACTTCACTCTACACAGCTATGTATCCGCTAGCAGAACCTGCAGCTCTTCTGGCGTTGTTTCATTAAATGCGAAGATCCTTTACTCTCTCTCCCTTTTTCTTGCCGTTTCCTCCTCTCCCCCTAAGGTCTTCTCTCCCCTCCCTCTTTTCCCCAATGTTCTCCATCTTTCTCCCTCTCACTCCTTTTCCACTCTCTTTCCCGCTCCATTGATCACATCCCTCTTTTTCCTCTGTGTACATGTTGTATGTCTGTCAACTTATATGCTTCAAAAACCGACAAAATCAAAATTAAAACATAATAAGAGGTTTAGTACACAAACGTGTGTATCTTTCTTATGCTTGCAATGCGATCGGAACTATAATGTTTCTCACGATAAGCTGTGTGGCAGTAATTTGTATCACAACAATGTAAATGCCAGAGTGATTGTAGTGTAAATAAGCATTATTGTATGACATTGATTTGAAATGTTTGTTAATTATAAGCATTGTTAGGAAATAAGTTTACACGGCCTCACTGAAACTGACAATAAGAGCGGGTAACAATGAGCGAGGGGGTGAGTTGTTTATCAATTATTATAGACAAGCAAATGACGTCAGATTGGCGCGCTTTTCTTAGAAATGGAGGGAATTTGTTCCCTAGAGCATATGTTTTGGTAATTTTTGATTGGATATAAAAATAGACACTAATTGGCACGTTTTATTAACCAATAGCAGCTCGGTTATAATCTTTAGGCATATTAGGGTGTGGGAGTATAAAATGCTAAAGCCAGAGGCAAGTGTTGTCCAGTCCAACAGAAACATTTGTGCATTACACGTCGCTCAGTCCAGAAGAAGCATTCGCGTGTAATATGTCGATCAGTTCAACATAAGCATTCGTGAGTTATACGTCGCGTAGTTCAACGGAAGCATACACAAAGTACACGTTACGCAATTCTACAGAATCTCTCGCGTCGTAAAGCTAGTTATAAATGTGAAATACGCGAATTAATAAGGTGCAACAAATAAGTTATTATAGTAACAGAAAATATAATAGTTTCAGTCTGGCGTGTATCAAGAGTCAGTATGTGAAGTTAACTAATTGTGACGGTAATAAAAGTGTAAAAACAAATTCTTTTATAAGTGTTATCTTTCAGTAACAATTCCTTTCCGTTTACACACCCTGTTTAAGAGATATGCTCGACTGAGAAATAATAGCTAGCCGGAGGACAATTAACCCAACATTCAAAGTAGTAAAACAATAACAGGCGCTCAGAAATAAGATAACACGTAGTGACCGCGACAAATTGGCTCCCATACGTGGTGCATATAAACATGAAGCATCTTACAACTGCCAACAAATATACCACTTCAGCTGATATCTGTATTCATATTATAAGATGATTATATTTATCTATGCATTCTACATAGCATATTGGGAAACAAGTGAATCTATTGTTCTAAATAAACATTTACCTATTCATCAGTAAATATAAAATTATATTATAATCAAATCGCATCAAATAAATGTCAATATCAAGCGGCTGTTTCAAATCCAAAGTGATGGTTAGACGTGAAACTTTAAGTGCATACCAACATTACTGAATAGGGATGCAATGGTGTTAACGGGCATTCGTTTGTCTTTGGGTTTCTAGTAAACTTTAGGCTTTAATCATTAAAGCACACACACATTCACACTCTTATTCATACTTTCAGACTCTGGGGAGGATAGGGAATAATCTTGACCAGAGAAGGAATCGAACCCAGAACTTCTCGCACAGCAGGTAGGTGCTCTACCGACTGACCTACGGGGCCAGCCGAGCTTCTTTCTACTCCGCTTGCTTATCAGCAAAGACAATGAGCGGATCGCGCTCATTGAAAGGTACTTTCCAGGCGTATAATAGAGTTGATACCGTAATCATTGACAGGGATATATAACTAATTAAATAAGGAAATTATAATAAAATAGATAAATGATGGCAATAAATAATTTGGATACATTAAATCAATGTATAATGTAACAAGCTGGAGTTAAAATTCTTGCCGGGAGATTTGCGTTTTGAGAGAAATATTGCTCACCTGACATTCTACAAAAGTCATTAAGGAGTCTCTTGACACATTAGACACCCTATCCCACTTTTGGATGGATGGTTGTTAACAAATTGCTCCTATTGGAGCAATCACAATCCAATGCAGATTCAAAAACGACCACTTCATCCCCAAAAGGTTACTGTGTGGTGTGGATTTTGGTATGGTGGAATCATTGGTCCATATTTTTTCCAAGATGAAGATGGAGAAGCTCTAATTGTCAATGGTGAAAGATACCGGGCTCTTATAAGGGATTATTTTTGGCCTCAATTGGATGATTTGGATCTCAGAAACATCTGGTTCCAGCAAGATGGTGCCACATGTCGTACTACTCTCGAAACAATCGATATTTTGAAGGAGAAGTTCAGAGGTTTCATCATTTCCCTGGCCCCCGAGGTCATGTGATTT
This sequence comes from Deroplatys truncata, assembly GCA_030765065.1. Taxonomy (NCBI): domain Eukaryota; kingdom Metazoa; phylum Arthropoda; class Insecta; order Mantodea; family Mantidae; genus Deroplatys; species Deroplatys truncata. The sequence goes on from CM060981.1 coordinate 182,028,238, forward strand.
AACGCCGTTGGATTACTTCTTGTGGGGTTATGTTAAATCTCGAGTTTATGTCAACAAGCCAGAAACAGTAAATGATCTTATGAATAACATCACGCGTATTATTCGTGAAGTTGGACCTAATTTACGTTCTTCTGTCATTGAAAACTGGGTCAACCGTATACGCGCAACCCAACGAAGTCGCGGCGGTCGCTTAACTGATGTTCTTTTTCACACTTAATGACATTAATTATGTTCCAAAATAAAAAATAAATAAACCTGTATCATTTATAGAACGTGTTTTATTTAAGTTCAAAGATAGGACGCTCTTGTTGAAAGACCCCATACATCAGAGAGTTACTCTGACTTCGGTACCGACACTGGTACTTAAATTCGTTCTTGCACACAGTTGTGCATACATTACTCTCTCTCTCTCTCTCTCTGGTACCGTCACCGGTATTTACTGCTCATGTGATAATATAAGTGCCTAGTGACGCGTATCTGTGAGTAAGATTTCACAGCTTTGCGAGAGATCTCGCCGATAAGCATTTTAGCGACTCACAGCATGTTACGCTACTATTTTCTTTTATTGTGGAAACAGTTATACTGCAGAAACTTTCATACTGCAGAATTTAACAGGTATAGTAATTAGATTATTACAATTTTGAGTGCTACAATTTAGAGCCAGTTTATTTCTTCATCTCAAACGGTCAGCAACTCGTTTCAATAGCTCAAGTATCAGAACATATTAAAATGTCTCAGTAGATTTAAACTGCAGTTGTCCTTTTACAATACATCCATGCATACATTGAGAAAGTACTCATAGCTCTACCACTGGAGCAGCTGTCACACGAGACAACAGAAGAGCCACTAGATCACGGCAGCAGAATCAACAACAAAGCAGGTAAAGTAAACGGCTTCAAAATTGCCGACCATTCGTCTTCTGCCTCAAACTGAAGACCCTCGCGGGACTGTGACGATCACACATCTATTGCCTCAGAATGCACTGTCCGTGATGTTAGACAAAAATAGATCCAAGAGATCTGAAATATTTTCTATTTCAGTTACAGAGATCTTTTTTGAGGGAATAGACTCACTTTTTAGACTGGCAAATAATTAAAATGTCTTTATTTAACCCATAGCTATTTTTAATTGCGTTTACGCTGTTCTTGTCTACATTATAGACTACTTGTATAAGCAACAAACATGAGAGCACGTAGTGTTTCACTGCCATTTTCCGCCTGCTATTATAAATGTTATTGTTACTGATATTATTATTATTATTATTATTATTATCATTATCATCATAATCATTAACGGTACTGTTATGCTGACTTTGCTCACTCAATTGGTGTTCTAAATTTTACCCCTGTTTCTCCATGCGATGTTTCAACCGTCTCCGTGTATCCATATGGACGTTTCTGATAACCGCAGGTATAGTACTGGTTGGATCTTTAGAGCACTAATGCGACACTTCCTCGCTGACCTGTGTTTACTTGGAATTACCCCGTTGAGTTCTGCAACTCCATTTTTAAAGCACAGTGATTATCTGCCCAGGTCAAATACAGCGCGGTTAGGCCACTTGTTACACTAACAGGAGTTTTAAGGATGCTATTTATGAATTCACAATATCTCATTTTACACATTAATAACACTGTTCATCCAAGAAATTAAAATTACCATAAACATTTAGATTAAAATTTTATTACGTATGTATACAGACAACTAACTGGAACTTAAATGCTCGTAATCGAAACGCTGAAACTTTTATCCTATATCTTAGAAGGGCATCAGAATAAGCAAGGAAAGTTAGAATGAAGTTTGTGATTTAATTTATTTTTAAATAAAAGCATTAATTTTGGACAGAGATATTTAAAATGCATTGTGTCTCAACATGCGGTTAATATATTTAATTTTCCTTTTGTACTGGAATCGTTATGGTTTTTCTAATATACCAGATGGCCCAAACAAGCCATCCTTTGGAGTTTTATGTTTCCTGTATACATAGGTGCAAAATAAGTTGCCGCATCACTACTGTTGAAAGGGGCAGTGAGGGGCAGTGTAGGTACAAAGTGAAAAGTCACTGAGGTAGTGTTGTTCTGTGCAGGTGTTTATGAGGTAGTTTTTTGATAAGCTTCGCGTAGTCGTCTGTATGCATTTCGAGTCAGGCCATTGAGACAAAAAGATAGTGTTCAAATAACGAACACAAGATATGGTTACGAACTGTGCACAGATGCACCAAAATGCAGCTGAGGCTCGAAGGCTGTGTTCCAAACATTTTCAGACGTGTCATCTGAGAGGCCCTTACATCAATTTGGACACGAAGATGGCATGTTTTTCCACATGCTTTTATAAATAATGCACTAATGGAAAATAATTTCATTCTAATGCCATGGCTGAGTGGTTAGACCGCTCGCCTCTCACCGAGGCGACCCGGGTTCAATCCCAGGGACCCGCATTTGTGGTGGATAAAGCGGGTCTGGGCGGGTTTTCTCCGGTTTCCCCCGCCATTCATTAACCAACTGTTCCATCATCACCTTTCCTTTCATCCATTTCGCACTCATTTCGTTTCATCTACTTCCTTCATCCCATACCAGGCATCGGGCTGATCACCCATCCTGGACATTCTGTCTGCTCCATGAGAGTGTCTGCTCTGACCCCAGGCACCCGCCTGTAAGTCCTGGGGGTGTAAGTCCTACATAAGATGAGGTTAAACAGTGAATGAATGCACCTTTAACGCACATAAATATAATAAAAATATAATTTTGTTTAATCCTGTTAACTTTTCGGCATCAATTGGTGGCATATAGTTGCACTGATTGTAGATTAACTGTCGTAGAACTAATTGACTTAACATGTGTGTTCACGTTTGCGTCAGGAGGCAATCCTGAACTCATGTTAGACTTATTAAGTAACCGGTAACACCCCCCCCCTACATACACACAGGTACTCTTACATTCAAACGCTAGACTTTGGGCATACCGAGAAATGTTTTTCTTTAGCCCAGCGGAAATCGAACCGGAACAACACATATACAGATAGTTTTTCTACCGAATAAGTTCTGGGAACACTAAATGCGTTAGTGTTCGTTTTCAAGCCCTGGTCGTTTAGTGGTCTCCTCTCTGTCGGTATGGAGTCCCATTTGCAGCCTTCTGGCACCTGCGCTATCCGGCATAAACCAACTTCAACTAAAGATGGTTTGTGTGGGCCACGTGGTATATTTGAGCGTTTCAAAACTTACTTTTATTTTATTCAAACTTATTCAATTTCCGTTGTTAAATATGAAATTCTTTAAAAGAAGAGATTTAATAAGCCAAAACGGTTTACAGAAGTGAAAATATACCTAGTAATTCTAGTTTTACCTTTAGCCTTTCTACAATACATAACAACAAATAGTAGATAGCTTAAATCTTAATAGCTTAAAGTATAGAAAGTAGCAGTTTCAGTCATCTCCGTCACTATTTTTGTGCTTTATGGTTAAAGTATATTTTATGTCTGGTACTCTTAAAATTTTCAAAACATGAAAGAGTACTGGATTCATTAGCCCACCAGGCAGGAAAATACTGTACTTGAGAATAATGATTCTCGCATGCTTGTGACACGCATGACAGTTCTGCCGTGCAAAAGAACTCTTCTGTTACAGTTTCTCTACAAATTCTACACCTCTGACGCCACAAACAACAATTTCCTAGAAGCAAGAAGCATAAACACTGCTAACAGCACTAACAAGGCTAAGAATCATTGTACTTCGGAAAACAATTAGGACACAATTAGCTCGCAGGAATTTTTTCTCTTTCATTTTGTACGTTTAAAGGTACAAATAAATAAAAAATAAAGAAAAATACCCTCAGATACTCGAGAGATAAAAGAACCAAAACATAAAGAAGGCAAAATAGTCCAGAAAAATAAAATTAAAGTAAATAAAAAAATCTGTTGGACGATTTCTATGGTCATAAAATACTTCTACGTATCAAAATGCTTTAAGGGAACAGCGTACTCTGCAGGTATCAATTTTACATCACTTAACAAAACCTGCATTTCTCAGCAACACACATTATTGAAATTTTACTAATAATTAGAAGGGAATAGGAATTATTTTGGTGAGTAGTTCATGGTTCCAACTATTATAGTTATTTTTTAAAAAAATAATATGTAAAAAAATAATATACACAAATACTTTTTCCTTGGAAATTGTTTGCTACACACAATTCCAAAACTTCCTACATATTTTGAACATGCTTATTTGCTCTGGAAAGCATAATCAAAATACACCAATTGGTTTAGCCTAAAAAATTACTGACTTGAAAAAATGTTATTTTCAACCAACTTTACAACAGGTTCTCACCTTCTACAAATGCTTAATAAGTACCAAACTTCATAAAGGCTGCTTCATGGAGCACATTTGCATGTTAAAAGGAAGTTTACAAAATTTAAAGCTTCTATAAAGAGCAGTTCTTAAGAAAAAGGTGTCTGCACGTAAAATTTACATATTTGAGAAAAATGTATTTGAAATTTTGTGATATTTTGTAGGCATATAGCATGTCTGAATTAAAAGACCAGCATAATCCACTTAAAATTCCTTTAACAATGTGAATAATTGTCCAAATACCATAATTGTATATACAATTTCGTTTAGAGCATTTTATAGAAATTTTAAGACAAAATGTGTGATTTCTTTTTTTTTTTGCCATTTTCGAGTCCACGTTCCCTTAATTGTTTTTGAAAGTTAATAAAGAAGCCCTTATTTGAAGTGAAAACCTCTACCAGTCTTGTTTAGAAATCATAAATAATTCATTTCCAAAATTTAAGTTCTTTAGTATAAATAAACCCCACAATTGTTTATTTTTCATATTTAGTATTGCTTTTGTCATATCTTTGATGGACATGTTTGTTGTGTGACCAATGACCTGCACCACCCGCTTGAGTAACCTTCTCATGGATAGAATCAGTTGTGTTGTCGCCTTCTTAGTTTCTTGCTATTGAATTAATTAAGGTAGTGTCACATGATGTTTTGTAGATGCATACACGTGGTCATTGTAATGCCTTACAGTTAGCCTTACACATATAGTCGCTTTTTGTACCATCATCTTGGATAACTTGTTGACAGATGGACTGAGTTTCATGATGCCTTCTTGTACTATTTATTTTATTTTTGTTAATTTTTTATCTGCCGGCATCATAATAATAAGCGGTTAAAAGTAAGTTATGGGTGTTTTTTGAAAATTTTGAGTAGCCCACAATTTTCACTCGTACTTAAAGTTTTGTCTGAAGGTTAGTCAAGATTGATCAAATAGTGAAAACTTGTACAGAAGCGATTGAAAATATCATCAGGCGTAGTTTTTTTTAAGTTTTGAGACATTCGACAAGTTTTACCACCTTCTATAGCTCAAGTGCATAGAGTTGTACCCTTTGCAAAGTAGAATAAGACTTTAAAATTTCAATAATTCTACTTTCCAATTTAGTGCCTACACGTGGTTAGTGTGAAGGAACTATCTCAGTATAGTTTAGTCTATAAGAGGTTGAAAATAAAATGCAAGGATAGTTTGTAACATTCTTTAGGTAGCTTAGGTTAAGATAGAAAATAAGAATTGGGCATTTTTGGAAGTTGTAAAATTCTGTAACTCTTGTCAGTTAATATGGTATAATTGCACAATATTTTGAATAAATGGGTTAAACAATCCGTATTTCTGTTGAAAATACAGTAGGCGTAGTTTTGAGAGTTGTAAAGTAGCCTACATTTTTCTTTGGGTCCTGTTCCATTACTCCATAGAGTTTTGTCTGTATAGGCCAAAGTTGGAAATAAAAATTGAAAATAATGTTAGAGGAAGTTTTGAAAGTTTCAGGGTAGCTTATGATTTTATTTTCTCGTTTCTAAAACACAGGTGTACCAAGTATCGTCAAAGTCACACCAAATACATTCTATGTATTGTTCATTTTATCAATGTTACGTTCAGCATATCATTTCGTTTACAGTATTAAGAATCAGCTTATATTATTATCATTTATTTAATTGTGTTCCAGCCTATTTTTCTTTCTTATACGACAAAGGCTCGCTATTTCATCACTTGCCTATCCTATCTTCTACTTGCCCTTCCTAGGATTCAACGTAATTTTATCTCAATATACATTTTCTTCGCTTAAGATGAATTAATTATTTATTACGGCAGCTTATAATCCTGCAAAATACATATTTTAGGCAAGTGAATAAACGCAGTAAAAAGCTAGAGAAAGGTAAAATCAGTTGAATAACTGATAAATTTATATTGCAAGTTCTAAACTACTCACATAAAAGCTGTAGCAAATACCAGCACTAACTAACCTATAACTATACTTTGGATATTTAGGTTTTTACCCATTGTTTTCCTTTACGGCCTATTGAGCCTAACATAGATAATTGCACATATAATTGGCCTAAAAAGGTATTAACCAATTGTTAGTACCTATAGGCACCTATTTCAACATAAAAACCTAGTTCTGGGTTTTGGTGCCTATAAATGCCTTTTTTTAAAATTCCAATGAATTTATTCACTACACTGTTGCATTCAATAAATAATTATTTAGTCAACAACAAACCTTTCATAGACTGGATATTTATTTGATTTCTGTTTGATAAAATTCGGCGTGGTGTCGTTTTTAAAAGGATTAGCGCAACAATAAATAAACCAACAATTAGTGAAACCTTAAGGTGCCACATGCGAAATCGGAACTTCGACAATGGAATACAATAACAACAATTGGCCCACGTCTGGTTCTCAGAAAAAGTTATTTGAAAGTAAGGCAAAGTGTCGGGTCTTGTTCATAATATAACTATATTAAAGTTTTTGGTTGCTGTGATAATTTTTCTGCTAGTGTTGCAAAATGCTTAAGAACAAATCTACCAAAAGTGCATTAATAAGGAAATGGGTTTCGGATTTCCAGTCTTATACAACAGATGGGAAAATAATCTTCTGTCAGGTCTGCAATAAAGAGGTAAGCTTTTTACTGTATTTTCTGTCACTTTTATCATTCACATGAGACTATGTATGTTAACTACCGCGATTAATTGTACCGTATGACTTTTTCTTCTATCTGAAAATAATCTGAAATTTGTTTGATGCATTTTATTAAGTCCAATACTGGGGTCTAACAGTACAACAGATCAAGACAATACTAACTTTGTAAAATAATTTTTTTAAGTTATACTAATTTGTATGTAAATTATATTGGATATTAATTTAAAATTTTAATTATTTTAACAAAATATAATTTACCGACATTAAAATATACTTATAAATATATTCACCTATTTAAGGTTTTTGCTGATAAAAGGAGCCACTTGGTACAACACGAGAAAATTTCAAGCATCAAGCAAATTCTGAAATGAAAGATTCTCAGAAGCAAACTTTACTTACACAGCCAATGCCCTCAAAAATAAAATTATAATTCTATTTTGATATGTGTAAAAAGTTTGCTGCAGCCAACACTCCTTGGAATGTAGTTGAAAATACAACAATGAAGTCATTTTTATAAAAGTATTGCAGAGAAAGAATACCCTCCGAATCGACACTTAGAAGAAATTATCTTGAGATGGTGTATAAATCACGCCTGAATGAAATAAGGTCAGAAATAGGAGATTCCTACATCTGGATTTCCGTAGACAAAACCGCAGACGCCCTGGGGCGAAGTATATCAAATTTAATTGTAGGGAAATTAGATAGAAAATTATGGAAATTGGCATTTGATTTGTCCGAAGGTGTTGGAGAAAACTAATGCTCAATCAGTTGCCTACTTCGCAAACTCCGGATTAAAAGTACTGTATCCGAATGGTGTAAAGGAAGAAAGGGTGTTGTTACTGTACACTGATGATAGCAGCTGGGAAACTTTTGAAGGTATTTTTCAGCATTTAACACACGTTACTTGTCTGGCTCTTATCTATCCTACTGTATTTAAGTGTGTTTTGAAATAAAACATTAATCACTGGGTTTTCGATAGCGTGATGCATAAATTTATTTATTGTGTCTATTAAAGACCTATTTCCGTACTTTTAGGACCTTTTAGGCGCCTAAAATCACATTTTTAGGACCTAAAGATCCGAAGTCTAGCTATAACACATTAATTTCGCGCTTAAGGCTGATAGAACAACCTTCTTCTTTGTCTTTCTATCCACATTTTCTACAAAAATGCTATAAAATTATTTTAATTTTGACTTTTGTTGTATGCAATTTAGATATTCTCCATATTTAGTCTGTTGATCAAAATGTTTTAAATATGGCATTGTCGTTACATTCAAAATTTGTAGGCTTTCACGACCAGTGTCAATATTAAATGAAGTATTATCCGGGCTTGTGGGTCGTGGTCTACTGGTCTACCGGTCTAATCAGTAGACCACGACCCACAAGCCCGGATAATACTTCATTTAATGTCGTTACATTGTTCAGTCAACACTGCTGTTGTCTCCTGCAGTTAGCTGACATTATTATTACCGATAGTGCCACTTTGGCTAAAATAAGAACATATGTAATATCTTGTGTAACAGTTTATTGCTAGTTCAATGTCACCATCAAGTGAGAAGAACTTTGATGCTGAAAATATAAATGCGAAACATTCGGAAAGGGTTTCTGTTGACGAGATTAGTTGACAAATGTTCTGATGTGTGCGAAAAATATAACGTATTTTTTAAACAAGAAAACAGGAGCTTTTAAATTTTATTGTTCTCAATGAAACAAGGGACAAAATAGAATCCATAAAATTGTTTCGTCATAAATGCGAAGGTTTCGAAACTAATAATAAATAATGTGTAACTTACACATATAATAGCTCTTAATTCACTCAAGTCAATCAGTCCTTTAGAATTATTAGTGCAGGAGACATTCCTCATTGATATTTTGCTGATGGATGGATCTTCTTCAGTAAGTCTGCTTTACCACATAACATTTTGTAAAGTTTACACAAGTTTGATTAAAGTTCACCTTATTAATCAACATAGCTTTCAAAGTCTGTACTGAAAGAGCGTTCCTGTCACTTTTCCACAAATTATTCATATGAGAAAACACTCGTTCAGTGGGGGCGTTAGTTCCAGTAAACAAAGAAGAAATTCTAATACTTTAAAAAATTGGTATAAGGCACATTTTTCATATTACGATGTGAAATAATTTCTATCCAACAATTGCTAGGTGCTGTTTTCTCAGTTTCCATTTTTTATAATATTTTCGGGGATATATATTGTTTAATATACACATACTCGTCACACAGAACAATATCGTCTATTATAGTTGAAGGAGCCATTTCCGGAACTAAAACTTCAGTCTTTTGTTTATCCTGCCATTGGGGTACTTCTGCTTAAATCAGTCCCGCAAACTCTCAATGGGTTCAAGCCACTTATTTAAATATTCAGCTGCAGTTTGAATAAATGGTATGGACATACTGTTAAAGTTTTGCAATATTTGATGATAAACCCCATTTTCCAATTTAACAAGAAGTGATCTGATGTTATGAAACAATCTTCACCCTTGGAAATTAAACTAGCTTTTAAATTATTTAATACACAAATTACTTCAAAAACTGTAATTGTTTGATCCCCTATTCTTTGAACTGCAGTGTGAAAAGGTGGTGCTTGGTTGTGAAGAAAGTACAGCCAAGCTTCTGATAAGGATTTTCAAAGAATGAGTTGATAACAAATGGACATTTATTTTGAGGTTCGAAATAATATGCTTTTAGAGGAACAAACACAGTCAGAAGACGTTCGGCCGCAGGGAGTATAGCAAGCTATTTTGTTTTGCTATACCCTAAAACTTGTTTGTACTCCTGGTCTACAAATTTACAAAATTCTTTAATATTTTCAACCCTACAGTATACACAGAGGAATTAGAGTATATTTTAGAAACAATGCCTTCAATATCAATAGAAAGGACATGGGCAGCCATCTGGGTAGTACTGTGGATTACATGAGCAGAACACCCAACACCATATAAGTTATGATCTAAAATTCGTTTCAGTTTTGTGTAGATGTTGTTGATGCCCTTTCTAGATACACCTTCAAAATTGCAATTTGTTTTATCTGTTTGAGCAAGCATCTTACTTAATCATATATATAAAATTAATAAAAAAATCTGATGTGTTACACTCACATGACTTTCTCTACTCTTGTACAAACTATTTTTACAAACGCCTATTCTCCATATGCTTCATGTTAATCGAGATATCGAGATGTCAATCGTATTGGTAATTTTCTTGTAGATGCAAGGGGAATATGGTAGGTTTCAAGCGATAGTCAAATATTTTAACGCTGGTTGCTATGTGGCGCATTCCATTCTCCTTGCATGTCCAGGACATAAAAAAATCTGATGTGTTACACTCACATGACTTTCTCTACTCTTGTACAATCTAATTTTACAAACGCCTATTCTCCATATGCTTCATGTTAATCGAGATATCGAGATGTCAATCCTTATTGGTAATTTTCTTGTAGATGCAAGGGAAATATGGTAGCTTTTAAGCGATAGTCAAATATTTTAAAGATGGTTGCTATGTGGCGCATTCCATTCTCTTTGCATGTCCAGGACATAAAAAAAATGAATAACGCATTTGAGAAAAAGTATAAGTATTGGAAAATTTAAGGAAATAACAAGCAATATCTCGAAAACGGTTCACTCAACAAAAAAAATGTATATGACATAAGTTGTGTATTTTAACACGATCTACATTTTTTGTGTAGTAAAATTTTGTCTATCTCTTATGGTTTACCAGTTATGTAAAAGTCGTTCACAATGAAGAATACTTTTGGAGACATTCCCAGAAAATTCGAGATATACATTTCATTTCTCATGACATTATCTTAAACATATGATATTTTCATCAAAATCGTTAGAGCCATTTTTGAGAAAATTAAAATTTTTGAAAAATCTTCCATGTAAAGGGTAGTCTGGGGTGGGGGCATTTTCTTGAAAACCTTCGTGTCGTATCTCTGGAAGATACTGAACCTAAATACCAAGTTTGGTGCTTATCCGACTGTTCGTTTTTGAGTTATGCTGTTCACAGACACACACACAGACACACACACACACACACACACACACACACACACAGACACACACACGGACATGTTTCCAAAAATGCTTTTTTTGGGTTCAGGAGGTCTCAAAACATGTATTTCCGGCGAAATCTCGGTATCGAATTTTTGGGTGGAATGCAATACTTCCCCTACTTACTATACGTAGTAGAGAAAGTAAAAATGAATAACGAATTTGAGAAAAGTATAAGTATTGGAAAATTTAAGGAAATAGCAAGCAATATCTCGAAAACGGTTCATTCAACAAAAGAAATGTATATGACATAAGTTGTGTATTTTAACGCGATCTACATTTTTTGTGTAGTAAAATTTTGTCTATCTCTTATGGTTTACCACTTATGCAAAAGTCGTTCACAATGAAGAATACTTTTGGAGACATTCCCAGAAAATTCGAGATATACATTTCATTTCTCATGACATTATCTTAAACATATGATATTTTCATCAAAATCGTTAGAGCCATTTTTGAGAAAATTAAAATTTTCGAAAAACGTTCCATGTAAAGGGTAGTCTGGGGTGGGGGGATTTTCTTGAAAACCTTCGTGTCGCATCTCTGGAAGATACTGAATCTAAATACCAAGTTTGGTGTTTATCCGACTGTTGGTTTTGGAGTTATGCTGTTCACAGACACACACACACTCACACACACACACACACACACACGGACATGTTTCCAAAAATGCTTTTTTTGGATTCAGGAGGTCTCAAAACATGTATTTCCGGTGAAATCTCAGTATCGAATATTTGGGTGGAATGCAATACTTCCCCTACTTACTATACGTAGTAGAGAAAGTAAAAATATTATTAATCCAATAGATTTAAAATTTCTTTAAATGATAGATTAAAATGCCTGATTCAAAAGGATTATATTGATAGGATAAATCTTGTAAATTATTAAACAGTCATTTTTTTTTAATTTAAAAGTTTTCAAACTCTCACTCAAAAATGTAGCAATAATTTCTGAGCTTTTTCCAGGCAAAGATTTCAGATCCAATATTTTAATTTGAATCCCCTCAGTAAGATTAAAGTACCTAATTAGCAATGAAAATATTTTTACGGCCTGATGGTTTGATGCATCCGTCAGTATTGAAATAAAATTATCTTTCTGTAAATCAGATTCTAGTTGAGAAATGGCATGGGGTCAAAACATGTAATATAATTCCCTCGGTTTTGCTGTGACTACAAGTAATTTTGGTTCAAAAGTACATTGGAAAGGTTTAGAAGTACAATCCATTGATCTGAAGGATTCGTTATGGTAGACAGTATGGTAAGCGAACGCTTCGTCAACAGCTGTTAATTTCATATTTTTATCAACAAAACTTTCACTTTTAAAAAAAATTAGTCAACAAGGTGCTAGAAGAAGCACTTGCATGCACCATTCTTTTATGTTTTTCACTGTTTATTTGTAGCGGTATATCCGATCGCCCCCCATGGCTTATCCTGAAAGTAGGTGCACATTTATTGCATTGAACATCTGAGTCAGAAATTGTTTTCTTAATGTGTGTATATTCCTTTTAGGTCACTATTAAAAACGCACTCCCTTTCGGCGGTGGCATGTTGTTAATTTCAAGACTTTTGCCACTCGCAGTTTACAAAAGTTCACTGTATTTTATTATTTCACAAATGCAGAACACAGTACTGCCTTCTACCTGCGTAAGTCACTGTAATGAATTTCTTTTGACTCAAGCATAATATGCGTTTACACTTTTCGTTATTGTTGGCGGCGTTCACATCAAAAACGAGTGATTACGATTTCTTTGTTGATAGCACAGACCGGCACAGTGCATTGTCGTCCGGAATTGTACCTTTCCAAGCGAAGTCTCCACTCGGTTACAAGTGTATACGTATGTATTGTAGACCCATAATATAAACAGCGCCATGCTTTGTCAGTATGTTTAAATTTTTTATCAAACTGATGCAAAACAGGACATTTAGAATTTTTGAGAACTATAATTAACGGCGCTTTATGCCGATACGTCTTGCCACAAAAAAGGGACATTTTGGCATCGATCAGTCCCAGAATTGCGACGAGCAGTTGTACTACAGAAGATCAAAACTAATTTAATTCGTTATAATGATCTATTGATAAATGGACATATGAACACTGCTTTGTTTAACAGAAAATTGTAATTTACAAAATTGCAAAATAATTCAAATCAACCACTAAACTTAAACTAAAATGTCAGTGTCCACTGTTTACTTCATTAGACTTCATTTTTCTTTCCTATTTTACAAAGGGTGTTTGAAAGGGATTTTCTTTCTTATTGTACTGTAAAATTTTCGGTGGTTAATATATTATCTACTGAGCCTATAATGTAGGAAATAAAATGGGAGTATGTTTTTAAAATGAAGGTAAGCGAGTTTCATAATTTTCTTACGAGCCTCTCAACTACCGTTTTAGGCAATTGTTTGTTCGAGCAGAATTAAATGTCTAGTTTTTACAAACATCTTAATCACGTTCGCAATTTTTTCCTTTATCGTGAATATACTTCAAGAAAAGAAACAGCTTACTTGTAGGTACATTTACGTAGTTTTGTCATGAGATATTTAGAATCAGATGCTTCATCATAAACCTTAATGGGCAGCAGTATGAAATATATGAACTTTAATTTATACTATCTGGTATTTCATATTTTTCCGTCTCCAAATCAGTACATCAAATTGAACTTTTCTGTTCAGTTACTTTCCGTACTCCAGCACGAACATATGGATACCTTATATTAAGTCTACTAATAACGAGATTAACTTTTCTTAAGCACTTTTTTCCATATTGCATTATTTCACGTTTTTATGTTAATTTTAAAATGTATTACTTGCTCATCTTAATTGATTTACTTGCAGGAATGTTTCTTTTTATAATAGCTCACGATCCTTCTTTGAAACCATCTCCATGATACTTTTAGTATCCCCTTCAACTGTTTAATCAATAACTTAATTGTTGGCCCTGCATGAGCATATGAAAGATATGATTGCGTCCGTGTCCAATATAATATGCAGCACAATATTTAACCACTATACAAAGTATTTCGATATACAATGAAATAAAATATTGTATGTAGCTGTAAGAAAGTGGTTTTTTTCACAACTCGTTTCGATATCTTACTCGTCCTGAAAAAACACACCTTCCTATACAGTTATGTAAAACTATTAGTGTATCTCGTAAAACTACAGTCACATTTAATTAGGATGTCATCGGATGGTGGAATAAAAAAACAAATCTAATTTGTAACGGCGCTGGAACTGGTAGAAGGGGAAGGAGGAATAAGCAAAACACTCAGTATGTATCAACATGGCTGAAATGGGCTGAAATAACTGGTGTTGTTAAACATATGCGCGGAAAACCTTTACGATGTGGTGAGAAGACAATAGTTTTGAACGTGCATAACAAGTTCTGCGAGAAATATCCAGAACTTTCTATCGATGATGTGAAATTAACATCTGAGTTTACCGGTGTGTCAATTTCAAGTGTTTACAGCGCACGCAAAGAAATATCCACAGTTGGCGAGGTTAGAACCCCTGGCAAGAAGAGACACATGCGAGACAAGTGCTGGATGTTGTTTGTGATGAATTTGTGAGGTCAGCAATCCGCAGAAAAGTTCACCAGTTCTTTGTTAACAATGAACCCCCCACCTTAAACAAAGCGCTGTTTGCAGTTAACTCTGATCCGGACCTCTCAAACTTAATACGAGCCTCCCTCCACAAGTTGCTCCTGGAGATAGGTTTCGAGTTTGTCATCAGGAAAAGAAAAAGTATTATTGTGGACAGAGATGACATTATTTCATGTCGTAGAGATTTTCTCCGTAAAATAAAAGAACTGCGAAAAACGCGAAAAGTGTAATAGAGATTACGTAAGTAAATAGCAATTTCCGTTACTAGCGTGCTGTATGTTTTTTAGAGTGAATAAATATGCCCCAGTGGTGAAAAACTCATATAATAGTTACCGTATGGGTAAATGTGTTCAATAAACTGAACCTAATTAATTAACTACTGATACCTGATGGAGGGTGGGCGTAACCTCATTTGGAACGCATGTGGCCGCGGAGTGATACAACCGGTGATTTGTTTGTGTCTAGTTTATTTTCCTGGTGTACAGAGTTTATACT
Organism: Deroplatys truncata; assembly: GCA_030765065.1. Classification (NCBI taxonomy): domain Eukaryota; kingdom Metazoa; phylum Arthropoda; class Insecta; order Mantodea; family Mantidae; genus Deroplatys; species Deroplatys truncata. Next base: position 182,043,364 of record CM060981.1, read on the forward strand.
GTGTTCACGCAATTATTGTGTGTAAACTTCAGTTCGATTGCGTTTAGGTACATCTTAGTTCAGAAATCGTTATAGTGTTATTTGCCAAGACGTTACCATTTCTGTAGGGAGATTTGAAGGGAAACTAGTATTTATCTTATCAATTTACTGCTACCTCATATTTATTTACCTACCATATATAGCAAATATTGTTTACACTTTGGAAAGTATATTCTTACATATATATCGAGTGATCAGCGTTCTTGTTTCTCACCCCGTGAAGTCTGGGTTCAATTTCTGGCTGGGGCGGGTAATTTATCTTTATACACAACCATTCCTTGCGCTCTAATATGAATACGGAGTAATGTGGGTGTGTTCAAATTATAAGTTAATAAAAACAATATTGAAGAAAACCACATTTTCAGAGACTACGAGCACAAAAGCACCACCGGTAAGCTTTATTTTTTCTCGAGCCAAAACCCGCGAAACAACCGTACAACTTAAAGGAGCTATACAAACGAAACAATTAAAAATCCGAGTAAGTGCCCAGTACAATACCAGTTTTTATTTAATTCAGTATAACGCAAAGAGGATTCATTGGCATAACATTATTTGTGACTGAGTCTTTAATAATACCGAAGCGCTTACATGGAACTCAGGCGTCTATAAATGTTCGTAGAAAGGCAATATTAGCACAAGAAGTGCAATCAAAATAAATATAATTAAAGGCGAATCTTAGTATATGTGCTAATTTCATTACTTCTATTTGTACTAACACACACATTTTTTTCCTTCCATTTATACGCTGCCTTTAACATTTTAGGTCACATTGGCGGCTTTGCCTTTAGAACAATTGCTCATTGGCAATTATTTTCATTTGTTTTTGTTTGCTTTACTCATGAATGTTTTACTTTGTTTTAGTCTTCAAATTCGCGCGCACGCACGCACACACGCTCACACATTCATACTCTCTTTCATACTTCCAGACGCTAGGGAGCATTGGGAATAATCCTGGTAAAATAACATTCCCATCCTCCAGCCTAGAATCGAACCCAGGACCTCTGGATTCGGAGTAACATGTGAAAGTTAACATAGAATGGCTTTGCAGGACAGTTATTAAGGTATTCTAAGTTCTTGACCAGATTGTGGCAATGGCAGGCTGAGAATCTGCTCATTACTCAGAAAGCAAAAAAAACTAAGGCCTAACGAAAGCAGTTTCTGTGTTTATTCAAGGACACACGCAGTCTCACTGGAACCCATGTGTTGACCTGAAAAAACTTGCAAGTTGCGGAAAGAAAACAATACCTACATTTGTTAACCTAGATTCAAAACGGAGCTGACCCGAAAAAAAAGAAAAGTTATTTATAACAGTCGCATGAATTTCTCTATTCATTGTTACTTTATAGCTATCATGGACTATAATTCTTCTAAGGACATGGCTAACAATAAACATCTCATTAAACGCTCCCAATTATATCATTGAACAACCAAGAGGCTGATCAAACAGTTAACAAAACAAGCTAATTTACGTTATTCAAGCTTTTGTAATGCATATACATAGTTCTACAACTTGAATAGATTCTATTAAAGTGAAGAGTAGCATAAATACCACTGTAACAAGCATTTGTTTCACTGCGGAAGAAAATCACAAACTAGGTAATATATTACGCCATAAATTATGCTAATTACTACGTGTCTCATCCTCAGCCGGTGTTAAGTACGGAAATGTAAAGAAACTAGATACTAAAGAGATGCAATTACATCAAATAAGCATGCTTTAATTAAGTTTTATTATTAGCATCCTAAGAATAATGGCTATTCAGAATATGATCTTTTTTGGGGGCGGGGACAATGTATGATGCACACCTTTGGGAGCGACCGTCGTGAGAGTTCTTTAACTGGTCCCGATATATTTTTTTTATGGAAAATACAAGCAAACGAAATAGCCAGCACAAACGGGTATCAAAATTCATATATAATGAATTGAGATCATTCTTTGTTGATTATCAAATGATAAATATCCTTCATCTATAAAAAATATTTATACAAAAATTGACATTTGCTAGCCGTTTTACGTTAACCACGATAAATCTTGCCTAAGAATGGTTTCAAATCTGTCATTACGAACTACGTTACACAAAATGCAGAAAAATTCAGTTGTTTTTATCACAAGTCCATTTTGTATTAATGAGCTCAACAGAGAAAAAGAAGAAATGTGCACCGTAAAAAAATGCTGCACCTGTAAAACATACCATTACAATAAAACATTTTCGAAATGTCATATACATTTTAATGATATCTAAATTTTTCTAATTTGCAAATTAAATTAAAATGGGTTTTATTCGGACGCTCTTTAACTGCTGTGATCCTTAGCGTCCCATTCTATATCGGGCGTGAAAGACCGATAAGTTTGCTTAAAGCATCTTTATCAAACTTGAGGTTCTTTTACGCGCCGTAAATCTAAGACACGAGACCACTGACTTTTATTCTCTTCTGAAGAAAACCATGCTAATGATTTTTACGCCCGAAAAAATCCATTACCCTCCGCCGGGTTTGAACCCGCGACCTCGGGAACTGGAGGCTAGTATAGTAACTTTCTAGTTTGTGGCCATCTCTTATGATTTCCCAGTTATTTAAAATGATAGAGATGTTTCTACACCTATTTATGCAACATTTAAATGCATATTATACCTTTTATGTCCATGTTTCATGAATATTGTTAAAGACATTCTTCAGAAAACACCAAATAACGAACATTTTTCCATGTAAAAGGAAAGCTTTTTTGGGGTGGGAAATTACAATAAAAGTACATGCTTAAATTTGAAGTGCCTGAATTAAGTATCCACTTTAGTATTTACTCGATTTTTGAGTGATTTACACATTGCACAGACATAAACGTTACGTGTTACGCTAAACGTTACGTGTACGTAAATCATGTCTTTATTTCACAAAAATTCCTTTAGCTAATTGTACCTGCGAAATTTATAAAACCCGCAATATTTGAGATATATTATTCAAATTTGAGTAGTTATTACGCACAACAGTAATGTTTTGCCATGTTTAAAAATCTAGCTTGCATGGTTATTTCAATACTAATGTTTTATAGCTTAAATTCATTGTCCTAATAAAAGTGCTCCACACGATGCATTTTTAAAACTGATCACATAAAAAATTCATATTTTACAGTAAATGAAAGTACAAAAAGATCTATTATATCAGACTTTTTATATTAAATCCTAATTATTGTAGAAAAATTATTCATTTTTGTAATCTTCCAAATTCTTTGTTTTTCAAATGTTCAACATTTATTTCTTAAAATTAGAGTATTGTTTAAAAGAAATATGTGGTCATTTTCTTTAATGTACTTTTGAAAGGCAGTATATAATTTTTAAATAATTCAATAACAAATGCATTGTGAGGAAGCATTTTGTATATGCTTGAAAAATTGTTTGCGAGAAAAGAAGCTTTAAAGTTGGGAATAGCTTTCAATAATAATACGCCTATCCGTTTATGGTTTCAGTCAATTCGAAGTTTAAATGTGGCAAGTGGAGAAAACTGTCTTCTTAAAATTTAGAATTCATGTTATTTGACCATGAAAACTTATTTTTAAAACTTTTTCTCAATTTCTGGTCAAATTTCGCAGATGCATTGCCTTAAGATAACTTTAATGTTCATCGTTTCAATTATTTTTAATCCCAAAATCCGAGCAAATTTTGCACAGCGTTAAAATTGTGGAAGTATTGGATATTACATCTAAAGTTGATCCTAGAAATTCATATACTGTTTATTTACTACATAAAATATGCAATAACGCTTGTGGTAATAACCCCTGAGCTATATCAGAAAATAAAATATAACTACAATATTTAATTACTGTGATAATAAGCACTTATTAAACAACATCAACCAGTTCTATGACTAAAATTTCAATCAAAACAGAAATAAATTAAATAATACGTCTAGTAAGACGATGATATCTAAGATCACTTAACCGGAGCGTGAAGGGAAAGAGTAGATGGGTGGTAGAATATATTACGTTGTACACAAACAGAATAATGCCAGAGTCAGCGAGGAATTGTGTAATAGTAATAATTTTAAAGTAGGGAATATAATATTTCTGATAGAGAAGTTCGCAAAAATTACAGTGCAGCAACAGAATTTGAATATATCCATTAAGGGAATATATCTCTCAAGGGAAAATATTATTTTAAACGTATCAAATGGAGTTTTCAGTTAAAAAAACAGTTAGATTTTTGTTATCCACAAGTAATTTTTTATGCCCTAATGGTGCGTAAATGTTATGAAAGTTTCAAACTAATAGTATTCTGTTTTTAAAATTAACTAAACCGTTGGCTGAGCAATTGCTATGGTGTTTTAACATATCAGCTTGGAAACTGATTTCCTTTAAGATGATTTTTGTTAAACAAGGGATATTTTCTTAGTTTCTTGCAAAGCTAGGAAACCTGAAACTTTCAGTAAATAGGATTTATATGTGCACTATATTCCTGTTACTGATTTCAGTCAGTATCAGTGAGAAATATATATTGTAGAATGTAGATAAAACTCAATTTTTTAAAATTTTCATAACTCGTACAGGATAGTGTTTATTATTAAAGGTTAATTTGAAGCTAATGTAAGGTTAACATCTGCAAGAGACACGATCTGTGCAATGGAAAATATCCACTTTACTCTCAAAGATAGGAAACGACCCGAAATATAGCGTATACGTTGTGTGATTCATAATATGTTTAGTAATTTCCAATATAAATCTCCGATTCGCATTTATATTTACATAATCTCTGAGAAAGTGTTTCTTGAGTTTGTAGTAATTTAATTTACGGACTATTTTGGATCCACTTAAATGTTGATCCAGCAGAACAAGCACAAATGTCAGTGAAGTAAAATAATTTATATAAAGCTTAAAATATATGTGGTACATATATGGTAGCTTTAAAGAGAAAATAAGAAGAGATTAACATTTCAAAGTTTATAGACAATGCCATTACCCTCAGTCTTATATGAAGCAGATAAACAGAAAGAAATAGCTATGGTGGAAAACCCTATTTGAATTTGCTATGGAATACTATACATTGTATCCCTAAAGATCAAATGACACTGTGAAAAAGCAGCTAAACAAAAAAATTAATTTAAAAAGAGGTGAAAGCAAACATAGCTGACTGCACTACTTATAGTGACATCAAGTGCCCCAGCAAGAACATATATATTATATAAATAATATTATATATATTAAATCAGGGAATGTGATGTACACATTCAAAGGGGAGGACGGATGATATCTTGAGGGGATGGCTATGTTATAGAAATTTGCTAGCACTTCCACTGTTTTTAGAAAATAATTCCCCATCCATTCTCCAAAGTGGCACTCCTTTCCGCCGTTTTAATCAATTGCATTAATCGCTCCAAATTGTTATGCCATTTAAGAACTTTGTATTTGAGAAAAACTTCTAAATGCAACACATTCCCTCCTTATTGAGACATGTAACATTTTTCTTCAAAGTTGAAATTCTCAGATCATCACGAAAAAAATTGAAAGCAAACAAATAATTACTTCGTAATATACCTACTACAAAAAGCGAGCCTCCTTAAAGAAACTTCCAATTAAGTTAGTGCGTGCCATTTCCATTGACTGATTTTATGAAGTTTGTTATCGTATATAGTTATGATGAACATTTAAAAATCTTTATAGCGCGTTTTTAGCGTATACTCATTGTTTACATTGCTTATCACGCTTTACCGCACAGTGTTGTCGAAAACGAATAAACCAGCACGCCTCTGCGAACCAGATAATGGTCAAGATCGCGTTTTTCACTTGTGTAAAATTTCAGCTCGTGGACTCTGCTCTACTTGCCATTGATGACGCACGTGTTAGACGTACAGATACTTGACTCTAGCAATTAAAATGAATTATATTTCTGTCAGGAAGGAAGTATGAGTATTGGAGCGTATCACTTGCAAAATTAGGAAGGTGATATCGTTTGGGTTTGCTACCCATGGCTACGGCTGTGTGACATGTGGCATTAAAACTCTCCCACATCATATACCAAGACTTCATTCTTAATAGTGTTATTTAGATTGTGAGTGTAAAAACTTGGTCTGAAGAAAATACCTTCTGGATGTCTTAAGCTTCAGTAGAAATTGTGAAGTGTCAGCTAATATGTGCATTGCTTTTTGTAGAAGAAACAGTGTTTAGTGGTGACTTTGAACCCTACAATTTAGGCGCATCAAAAAGCCCCCGCCAGTTTGGGATCTCGTCTAGTTATATTTTGAGTAGGCAGTGGTTGTTGTAAACTTACGGCAAACAGTACACCTGATAACATGCGTTATTACTTGCACTTTTTGTTTATATCAATTCCACTGTGCGCATGTTTTGAAACGACTAAGCACACCTACTCAGAAGAAAGTGTGTTTGAGAAAGAGGAAAGACGGTATGAGGAATGTTTATCCAAGAACAAATTTAATTGTATACAGACTGTAGTATTGCGGCCTATTGAGGATGTATGGCAAAGGGACGAAGTGAAACTCATGGATTCAGTGTTCATCGAGCAGGTACTTCAAGAAGGTAACTCTTCTTGGGATTCAGGAAGGGGATCCTCAGAAGATGCTGGAAATGTGGCGAAAATACGTGCATTGAGATTGGATTTTGGAAAATGGGGCAGTATTCAAGTAGCTCGATCTGCAAAAAATCCTGATAACCTGGAATTTGCTCTTCGAATGGCCACTGGATCACGCGGTTTGTATCAAACATTTGACTCAATATTTGATATGTATTACACCACCACCACCACCACCACCACAATAACCTCTATTACTACGTCTACTACTACTACTAGTACTACTCTACTACTACTGCTATTACTACTAATAATAACAATATTATCGTCATTACATAATGTTTGCTAAGCCACTACCACCAAGCATATTCAGATGTATATATAGCTGGTTGTTCACATTTTCTTTGCTTTTCTCTTGCACAAGTTCTTGTAAAAGCTACTCGAGCCAAAATTTCCTTTCCACTTTTGCTAATTAGAATTTAAATATTTCTTCCTTGCAGCAGAGAAGTTTTAGTATCCAAAAATATTCCCATTCTGCAGAAGCTGCCTTTTCAAAACTTATACAAAAACAAATAGGCAATATTGATAAGGTATTTACGAGAAGATCGTAAAATATTATTCTCAAAAGTTTCGTCTCCTTTCACGATTTACAGCAACAACAGCCCATTCTGGTTCGAACCCCGTAATGAACCTGTGCTGCTGGATGAAGACAAATGTAAATACGTTTACTTATTCAACCAGCAAGAGAGTCACACACATTATACAATTCAGAAGTATTGTCATTTACCGCGTTTTGTAATAAACAATATTATCAAGTACTTTATTTCAAATAGAAAATATATATATATATATATATATATGCCAATTGCGGTTAAACCCAATATAAAGTTTCTATAAACAGAACTTGTGTTTCTATTATAATTTATATGTTGAGACCGAAGTAAAATAGAGATACTTTAGGATACTATTGGAGTATATTAACAAATCACTATCCCGTTGTTACTACATCGAGTGCTTTATTAGCTACAGCAGCAGCAGCAACAACAATTGGTAGTTCACATAAGAGAATGCGAAACCCTTAGCATTTTAGGCCCATTCTCTTTTTCTGAATACGTTAGTTATTCACAATCGTTAGTACCAGAAAACTAAAATGTCATGCAGACAATAAATAATAGCAAAATAATATACGAAAATTACCACCGTTGCAACTAGCATAAAATGTAGCATGTTCAATGTTGCGGAAAAAGACAGTGCACTCGTACACCCGCGCTACTTTCCAAATATAAGTACTGTGTGTGCGTGGCTTTTCTTTTACAGTGTTCCTTAATCACATCTTACAACTCCGAGTAATTACGTTTTCCAAACTATGGACTTTTTGCGCTGTAATCTCATTTATTCAGCACCATTAGAGGTGAGAAGTGGTATCTAATATTTCAAGAAGCTGGAGAACTCCTTTATTCCTCTCAGAAGAAAAACGACGACGCTTCTTTCGTCGTGCATTAAGGCCATTGAAATGGAAAGTAATCGCAGACGAACGGAAATTGCACCTTTGTTATTTAATGAAAGCAGTATGCAAATCTCAAATTTCATACTAGGTTTACGTACTATATAACTCATAATCTCTCAAGAAGTTAAGAAAAATTTCTGGGGTGAACGATGAATCTAACATTATTTACTTTTAAACTTTCTGACCTTCAATGACGAATGTTACAAAGACAATCTAATACAGCCTCCATGCACTCCATTGTTTTTTATCACTTCAGTCATAAAGCAGGCTTATATTAAGGTTAAGAGTTAGAAGTACAAGATTATTCAAAAAGAAGAAACAGATTTTAAATGTTCATTTTTAATGAACGACAATAGATAGCGACACATACGACGCATCATTAAATAGAGGAAAGTTCAAAGTTTTAAGCCCCACCTATTAATTTCATTCAGTAGCTACAGCGGCACTGTATTTGCTTACGAGAAAATGGCGACGCCACAGGAAATGTCATTATGCAAAGAATGAATGCATTGTTTCATTGCTGCGTGCATTTCGTTTTAAGTTGAACATCGAGCCTCCTCGTCATAAAAAATTTAAAATTGATACGATAAATTCGTAGAAAAGCACTGGTCGTCCTCCTTAACAAATGTGCTCATTTGAACACATAAAATATAATTTTGAACTTTTTTCTACTTAGTGATGTGTCGTATGTGTCGCCATCTATTGTCGTTCGTTTCAAATAAATATTTAAAATATATTCCTTCTTTTTGAATAACCCTGTAGTTATAGCGCGTAAACGTATCTCAAAGCATGCGCTTACCATAGGCACTATGCCTAAAGATTTCTACTGAAAAATGTCTTCACGAGTATTATTAAATTCAATAGAGCTTGTGTACGAATAATGTGATAAGTACCCTTTCGTTTTCATTGCGAATAGTATCACCGTATAACACGTGTATTTCACTATGCTTGTCATTATATTAACACCTGCATTTTCATTGCGAATAGTTCTGGGAACGATACATAAGAGGCACTGCCAAAAAAAAACCAGCAAGGAAGCCCTTTAGTCATTCACAGCGGATAACAGACCTATGTCAAGCGGGAAAAAGGGAGAATGGGAAGTTTATTTGTCAAAGTAAACTTATAAAGTTTAATAATGGATTATATTTACTTGGCCCTAAACCATAAAGTTACAGTTTAAAGCGATAACATCACTAAGTTTTTTTTTATTTAATGACAAATAATTTTTGTGAAGCTTCTAGCTATTTTTATATTTAGTCTTAGTTATGACAAAAGTATTATATTGATATTGGCATAAATGGAAATTAAAAACAGTTCTACATATTTTACAAGGGATTAACGGGAAATTCGATCCTTAAAATGACGAATTACATGCATCAACAAATCCTTTTCAGAACGTACTTATTCCCAAACCGGCGTAGAGGGTGAACCGTTATGCATTTTGAGTCCACCGAGGTTATAAAATTCTCGAGGTTTCAACTGCCAACTACGAAGCTCCTGAGCAAGAGTCCGATCACCACAGGTATTTTATGATATACCTATAATTTCGCTGAAAATCCTCATTGTAATTCTATCCTACCATATCTCCGAGAGTAAGTACAATATTTATACTCTGAATTCAATATTTATACGCTGAACTCTTGCTTTCGTTTGTTCCCCTTAAGTTTTAATATATTCTCTTCTCCTGCGCATGTGTATGATAAAATTAAACATAATACAGTAAAGTTGTGAGCCTTTGAAACAACACTGCATCCTTGCGATCTGCAAAAAATGATTAGTATAATTTAACACCACTTTATCTGACAGTGCATTCGAATGCGGCATATGCAGCTTTACATTCCAAAACCGTTTCAGTCCGTTTTCATAATGGCTATGAATTTGAAACTGCACACAAAATCACTGTTTCAACTTGAGCTGAAACGCAGCTACGATTGTGATAATCATAGCATTTGTAACACATTTTCTTGCAATTTGGCCAGGTATAAGCCAAGCTTATCCAGGGTTCTATTCTAAGAAAGACCCTTATAGACAAAACTCGCAAAGGAAAATGTACTCATAGAGCTTTTTGCCTTTGAATAGTTATTTCTTTCCCTATTCAAAGATAAAATAATCCTGAGAACCTCGAAATAATGAACTGCTTCTTAAGATTTCATAAATCATAACAGCGAGGTTAATCAAGGGAGAGATACATAAAATCAGCCCGATACTGCAGGTAGAAGTGTCCAAAATATGAAATGTAGAAGCTACTGTAATAATATCGTTGGGTATACTGGGACAGGTAATGCTATGTACCTTAGAGGACATTAGAAATGAAAACCAAAACAAGCTCTGGGACTAAATGTTATACCAGTGTAAACAATGCAAAACACCTGACAAAATGGATGTCTGATTTTTGCTTTTAGCATCAATCATAGATCCCTGCATAATGACAAATGCTTACTGCGAACCCTGCCTCCGATTTCTGCCTTCTTTTCAGCTCTCCTATTGTTCTCAGCACATGAATAGTTATTATAGTATTGTATACATTTGTTGACATATGTTTAGTTCCTTAAACGATTTTTTCGATGCACGTCTTAGCTTGAGCTGCATAGATGAACCATTAAAAGAGACATTTCAAGTGCCTAATCATCAATCCCAGATGTTACTAAATTCTATTCGGAGTGTTGGATACACATTTCATACGGAAATTATTACTTTCATCCAAAATAAACATTATTTTGTGGTATAAACGAGCCTTTTTATTCTTTCCATCAGTTCTAATGATTACCGAAAATTTTTATGTCTTACAGAATCTTCCTTATTTTTCTACTGCCGCAGTTCTTTGAATCGAAAGAATGAACTGAATGACACAATGGTGAAAATGTACCCAAGACGGCTATTATACTAATTTGTTTAAGATAAATCCGAAAGAAGAAATTATTAAACAGAAAAGGATTTTGGATTGGGTACTGAATTTGTAATAAACCAGTAAGAGTCGGATGTGCTCCCCACTGCATCATGGCAATAAATATTCAATTTTTCACTTTGAGAATAATCACTAAGTTAGTTTGCCTAACAACTTAGACATTTGATAGTTGTATCTATACGGATTAAGCTTTGCTGCGCCCAGCGCCAATATAAGGCTTAATTCATTATTCCTAATCCATGAATGGAGAATATCATTAATTTTAATAAGAATGGCATAAAAATGTCTATGAAGCACATGTGCTATTAGCACATAGTTCGAAGGAAGTATTTTGCGCGCCATTTCGTGGACCAAAAGAATACCACGATAATTTTAATGCGGCTATCATCGTCACTGTAGTGGACCAACAAGTTAGGCAACTAACGTACTGATTAGTTTTACGGTGAAATACATTGTGGAATATCAAGGACAACTGCTGAAATGTGACTGCATGATTTTTTCCCCTCTCAGGAAAACGCTCAAGTGTATTGAAAATAGCAGTGCCATTAATGATGGGATTCAAGATGACAGGTATGCTGATCGTCTCCATCATCGCCGTTAAAATTCTTCTGGTGAAGGCCTTGGTGATCAGCAAGATTGCTCTTCTCGCCGCTGGTTACCTGGTGGTGAGGCAGCTGTTGAGCTCCCGACTATCACAACAGTCGTACTCCCACCATCAACAATATCCCCTTTCTTACTATCATGAACCACACCGTGGATTAGAAGCTGCTGCCATTGCTGACTATGGTTACTATGGCTATGGCACTTCGGGGAATGGAGAAACTGATCTCCAGGCTCACTTCTCAGGCAACGTTCCCGAGACTATTGCACCAGCAACAGTATCATCAGGAACTAAAAACCACACAGGGGACAGAAGAAATGGTAATATCGTTTTAGGTTCTAAGTTTCACTAGTTACAATAACAAAACCCATAGCATAAGTAACTTTATTGCTCCTGATTATAGAAAAGCTGTAAGGAAATTACTTTTGCAATACAAACCCAAATGTATCCAATTAGATTAAAACAGTTTTAATTTTCTAATTTCACCCAATTATGTAATAGGCAAAAACTCGTAGTTAATTATAAACATTGCACATTTTTTAATTTCTTCTTACCCTTAACTTCTGTATTCTTGTCGTAGCTTTGGCTCGATAAACCACAGTTGATACACGTTTGTGCTTTCCAAAGGGTGAATGACAATTATTAATGAATATTGCTATATTATTAATATAAATAGCCTCAATCGAATATTAACTCCGAATTCGTCGCTTTAGAAGCCTGTTTGATGGCCACTAAACCTCAAAGGCAGTCTGTTGAACATGTTTTATTTAAGTAATGTAGTCTTTTCCTGATATATGTTCTTCTTTTAAGCGTTAAAAGTAAGTGAATCTTGGTTCTTAATACGTTTGTACTATGATTTCATTTAATGCAGTAATAATAATTCGGAGTAGATTTGAAGCCATAATGTATTTTATAGAGGATATGTGTTATAGTGCAAGTGTTCTAACAGCACTATCATTTACCATAAATTAACAAAGCGCTTTTCTTTACTTTTGTCGAGCCTTTAGTATTAATTAATGTTGTGATTTTAACTAGGGTTGAATGACTATAAGAAATAATAGGGCAATATAACAATAAAATATGGATTTCCTATTCTTCTAGATAATGCAATTTTAAATGTGACAACTAGCATGCGTTAATATTAAAGTGATATTTCTTTCAAGATGCAATTTAAAATGAAGTGTACATGAGTAGAGTCTGAAAAAATATTACTTCCTAAGAGCAGCCAAGTTTATTGTAACAATGAAAATAACACTATATGAAGCAGTTTTCTGTAATTGCGTAACCTTTCATTCATTATTTCATTAGCTTCATTTGAAAGGTACTTTGACAAAATAATGCTTCAGAAGAGCATAGAGCATTTCTATAGCTAAACGACTGCTTTTAACCAGTGTGTAATCATAAAAATGGAGTGTAATATCTTTACAAAAACTGCTTCAAATTTAAAGGGCAGCTAATCATCCCTAAAATTTTTTATGGTGTTAAATGCGAGAAAAATGGGGTCAGCAGGATAGCAATAGTAATGTTGCGTCATCATCGCTAATGGTAGTTAAAGATTCGTTGAGTTTTGACGATTAAAATAGAGCGGGAATGGCGCTGAATACCAGTCTGCTCATATCGTGAGCTGCGCTGATTTTAGCTTTACGACTGCAAACATTTTTAAATTTTGTAAAAATTATCTCCAGTTCTTAAAAATATATAGGAAACCAGAGTTGCGCAGAGATTCCGCTGCATAACACAGTAAATCCTAATCTCTTATAACACCATGCTACTACGTGTATGGATTCGTCTTTACTTTGCCAATTTTAATAATGTAGAATAACTATAAGGGCGTTGTAAAAACTTTCAGATTTTGAAATCTATAAAAAACATTTATTTATTGTAGTGTTATGGTTGGAGTTAAAATGTTTAAAGTCCTCTTACATTATCTGTGATTATACTTAATTTTATTAGCTATAGGCGTTTTTCTCCTTCCAAATGTTGAACAGTTTGCTATTTTGTCTTAAAAAATATATACAAGGAGTATCTGCTTGATAATTTTCGAAACACTTTTGCGGTAAATAGACGATGAAATGTTTCAGGGCACAGTGAAGTTCAGTTTCAAAAACATGTCCAGAGGGAGATTTCAGCTTCTCATAAACACATTACATTGAATAAAAGCACCACTAACTACCTCTACCAATGACTGAGTGTGTATCTAAACTGCTTAGCTTTCACAGCACCACAAAGAAATAAGATAAATTTCAGCCGTAAGTGCTAAATAATGGCAAATTACTTCTTACATTGTATAGGGAAATGGATTTCGAATCCGTATAAAAATACTGATGTGATACTAACAGTGATTGCCTAATATATTCACTCAGACTATAAAAATACTTCATACGAATAACCATGTTTAAGAGCGAAACGCTTTGCACGTAAGATCGCAACAGTTGTCGCGGCTTTGAAGTTGTATTTCAGTGCCCTCTCTAGTTCTATTCTGGAACTGTTTGAAATATACACTTTTTATGAAATTAATGCGGATTCCTTAGACACTAGGGGATGTCAAAAGTAATATTGTGATAAAGTGAATTATGGGTCAGAGCTGCACAATAAGCGTTATCACATTATCAGCAGTAGTAGCAGTCATCATCGTTAGCTTCATGAGCTAGGCCTCTCGACCATGATCTCACAAGCAAATTGATCCAATTTTCTACTCGTGGATTTTCTTTATCTCTTTGCCCTTTTCTTTTTTGCTCTAGGGTCTTCTTTGGAATGCTGGGTTGTGGCATCTGTTGTACATGTTGAGAATAATTATTCCGATATTCTTTTAATTTTGTTATTTAACTATTTTCAGTTTTACCCCTGTCATCTTACTATATTGCTTGTCTGACCTTCCACACTCAGCAATAGTCCGAATTTCATTTCTAATACCTTTTATTTTTACCGATACAATACTAAAAAATCCTATGTGATACATTAACACGACTTTCTCTACGCTGTGTCGCTTATTAGTGGTTATACAAATTACTCTTTCCAAAGTTTATTTCAATTTTAATCGAGATAAACCTTTTTGGAAACAGCTGCACTACACATTTCGTTATAGATACAAAGGGAATAGCGATAGTCAAATTTTTAATAACTGGACGCTATATAGTTCCATGCTCAGCATGCAATCGCGATAAACACTGAATATAGAAAGAATTTGAAAAGAATGACAATTAATAATGGATATCTCGGAAATGCCACAAAAAGTTATTTTAAATAGATTGTGTGTTTTAAAGAGATCTATATATCTGTGTAGTGCGTTTTCGTCTATCGTTTAACATTTAATTATACAAGATTATACAAAATTCATTCCGAATGAAATGCATTTCACAAGCTATTCCCATAAAATTCAAGATATACATTTTATTTGTAATATAAATATCTTTAAGATGTTTTAATCAAAACCTTTAGAGCCATTTTTGAGAATATAAAAAGTTTAAAGAAATGTCCCATGTAAACTGGTAGTTTGGGATGGGGGATTTTCTTGAATATCTTCGAGTCACAACTTTGGAAGGTGCTGAATCTAAATACCAAGTTTGGTATTTATCCTACTTTTCGTTTTTGAGCTATGTTGTTCAGAGAGACACATGCACAGACAGATAGACACACAGATACACACACAAACACACACACAGACACTTTTCTAAAAATGCTTTTCTGAATTCAGCGGGCCTCAAACCATTATTTCTAGTGAAACCTGGAATTTTTGGTTAGAATACGATACTTCCCCTACTTACTATGCGTAGAAGAAACAGTAAAAATTAAAAGAAAATTTGCTTTTTTCAACGCAAATTCTTGTTTGTTTAATTGTTACCTAGATTATGTTTTACATCTAGTGCTCAAAATGTTTTCTCGGTTTTAAGTTCCGTGCGACAAAATTAGCATTTCTGGCAACTCCGTAACTTTTGGGCACCTATCCCAATTCTTACTACAAAACTGTTTCTCTATTCACTCGAGTCTTTTACGAGATGAATATTTCCATTTAAGCAATCCACTAGCCTGAGATTTGGAAATCCTGTTGGTCTAAAGGTAGCATTTTTGCCGTGTAAGTACAAAGCAAAGCTTCTCTGACCCATTGAATTTAAATAAATGTTTAGTAACTTTTAAATATCGCACTCTGAATTCATTTCAGTGATTTTTGTATACATTTTTTTATTTTTTAATTTTTTGTATAATTAAACTAATAACCTACGGATTTGTAATTGATATAACATTTCAAATTATGACTAAGAAAAGTAAATCGTTATTTACTATTAATTACTTCCGCTCCCTCAAAATTGGAACAGTAGATATGTATACTTAGTTATTTCTTGGAAAGCATAAATATTATCCGTCTTCCAGTATTAGGTGTACATTTTCAGATAGTGCTTTCCATGTGTACTAATATTGATTATTATTTTCTGTTAAGGTGTTCGACGTCCTCCAGGAATAAGTCTTGTGAAAAGTCGCTTGAATCCTGTATCGATTGTAACATATCGCAAAGTTACACATACAGGTAGGAGCGCTGGACAGGCCTCGTCAGCTGTGCAGTCAAATATGTAACAAAACAAACTTTCAAGATACAAACCAAATAAGGTTTGTTCACGACTGGTAATAAAAAAAATCGACTGTTGGCTGTATTCACATTCAGAATATGTGTATTTATTAAGTTTAGTGCTATTTACATCAGGTAATTGTTATTTGTTAGCATACATAGATTAAAATATTTCTAAAGTATGCAGATTGAGTGCATGAGTAAGTGAGCGAGCGGAAAATGTGTGCTACTTGATATATTTGTATATTTAAAGACTAAATATTTATTTCATGTATAAATTTGAAATACTGCAATTCATTTGTTAATAAATTTATAGTCTATTAGCTCAATAGCTACATTTCACTTATCTGCTTTATTTTTCGTTTTTATGAAGTAGTGTTAAAAAGGATATTGAAATTCTGGGGCCTATTTAATAGGTTAATAACATAAGCTATAAACATTCAACAAAATGTTTATTTTCTTTTTTCTGCCTCTTAGTATCTTACCTCACAAACGATGTTTTATTGTGGAAAAAATGAAAGAAAGAATTACATAGCGACGATTAGGGGTTTCCAGTTTTTATTTTATTTTTTTTTTTTGAGAATAAAATATCGAGATATTCTGAACATCTCCAGAAACACCGAGCGGGTTTACTTGCAGCCCCTGTCAAATTCCCGCTTTTCGCTCTACCATTTCATGACGTTGAGGAATGCAGCTTTCATTTCCACTCTGAGTTTGGATTTTTGTATGTGTGAGTAGTGGACAGACGTAATAGACGTAACTGTCCATCACAAATCAGAAAACAAACACAGAATAAAAACAGGACACTCAAAAACACTCTGGTTTTAATTTAAAAAACAGTACCCAACTTGATAGTCGTGTATTCACTGAAAATTATTTTCTATGGGCATACCATCAACAATAAAATCTCTTAGACGAGCTTTGTAATACGTGGCTACCCCTTTGGCGTTACTGGAGTTAAGTATTAATTTCATACAATTTTCTACTTTTCTTCCCCTTATAAATATGGCCACTAGAAACTTGTAAAAATATAGAACATTACAGATAGGAGGAGGGGGAGAGATTATCTTGTATATGAGCAGATTCAACAAAATACAAACGCGCGTATACTTATTCAAACTTCATTTTTATTTTCGAATTCTTGCAATTCATCTAAATTTTACTTGTTTCTGAGTTTTGTTTCCCAAAGAAATTCTAAAGTATGTGAACATTTAGAAGTATTAAAATATTAATTTAATGAGTTTATCTGCTTAATAAACATGGTGATGAAATCCAAGAGAGGAGACGTTAAGGTTGTTAATCACATCGGTTTTGTTCATTTTATAAACAGCAAGTGGTTAATAGTGTGCATCTGCGACTGCGTTACCAACTTTTAAGGGACGATACAAGAGGTCAGGAGCTCAAATCTCTTATTGTAACTATTTGTGACATAACACTATTCCGGGCATCTTCGAATGCGGCAGTAGAGTGCGTGCTTGTCGTGGGAATCCTGAGGTTAATGGAAGGAGCTCTCAGAATTTGTTGATATTTGAATATTGTAGCTTGATTCAATTAATGATTAAAATTTATAACGGAATTTAAAAGCACTACTAACAAACGGAGCGCTTCCATAGATGATACTTGTAAGAAAGCCGGTCATGATACTCGTTATCACAACTGAAATTCTGTAATGTAGTCACATAATTATACAACAATATTTAATCAGTTTACCTAATCTTTCCAAGGAGCGCGTGGCAGATCCAATACGGTTTACGAGATTCAATACTCAAAGCTAAAAGGTTTAACCAAAGATCTAGTAGGTGCTCAAAATTTATTTAATTTACAGTTGCAAAACGAATTCCAGATGAGATGGACATTACAGCTCTATCATCTTGTTAACCTTCTACAAACTGAACTTAAGTTTAAGATGCTTAACTTTGTCTTGGGTGCAATGGAGTAGCACATATCCACGTTTAAAGCAAAATAATTTTCAATTAAACATGGTTCTTATCAGCTTTCTGAGTTACACTCTTCCGCTAGTTTGATGCATATTTGGGCTACTTGAGTCACCAACATAATTATACACATTGAAAATATTCTCAATAATTTACTTTCATACTACATAAACTAGTTAGAATTAAAATGTTAAAGAACTTTTGTGTGATGGTATGCTACTCATTAAACCGCAAATGATCTTGTCATATAAAATTATGCAGTTAACATTATGTAATAAGTCAAACATTTATTATAAATTATTATTTATTATTCATAATAAATAACATATATTTACAGGCAAGTGTTTATTAAATAAACTTACAAGTCCCCTGAGTTTGGTGCATTTTACTGTAATACACGCAAGTCAGATGTGCGTCTAAACAAAATGTCTGTCTAGTGTAAGTATCACAGTCACGTTAACATCAGGTCAATAGGAGAGTCAGTCAGTAGCACTTCTGTAACAACAGCTCTCTTAATGAAGAGTACAAAGAACTATAATTACGATCGAAATTCTTTGGTTGTCAATTGAACTTCAATTACATTTTATGAAAATAGCTATTATGGTGATCACCCCTGCTAAAATCAAGTTAAGGGCTTGAGAACCCTTTCTGGTTCTCTATCTTCTCTTTGGGATAATGATACCGACAATATATCGATAGTTTCTCATTTATATGCGCAGATTATACACGCAGGGAACAAATGTAATAATAAATACGTTAGTACATTAAAATGGAAACTAACATTTTGCTAATCTTGAAACAAACGCGCTTATACTAGGCCGAAAGTCTCAAGATTATTGTTTGTGGCATCTTGAATAGTTTACTTCATATTCAAAATTCTATTATTACGATGATAAATAAAGCTATGTACACAAGGAATGTTTGATATAACAAAGTCTCCTAGGACGACGATGATCTAGAAAACCTGCAACAAATAACAGAAAATAGTATATTACTAAACCTTTGTACTGTATTGTATACTTAACTTATGCTTTACTTATATTTTAACTTACAGAAACATAAAGCTATTGTAAGAATAAGATTGTGATAAACATAGCATTAAAAGTTAAGTAACTTAAGAGCGTTCAAAGCTTAATTTTCGAAAGTTCTGGAAAAAAAAGTACATGTTGTGGAAATAAAAGTTTTTCGTAATCTTGCTTTCGTATATTTGTATCACTTTAAAGGGTTCATCAATGCGCAATTTTTGTTCAGTTCCTTTTCCAAATTTCGGTATGTATTCTATAGACAGACGAAGAGATTTAAAGCATATTTTCTTCTTATCAAGTCCACTTTCGGATTTAGGGTTTTAATAATTAAATATATTATTGATTTTTACAAAATAAATTCGTTACATACTTCATTATTTTTCCAGGAAAATGTTAAGTTTTATGCGGAACGTCATATATTATTTTAAGGAAATATTGTTCGAGAAACAACATACAGGATTTAAAATTTTAGTGTTCAGATTTTCATTACTTGGAGCTTTATACAACTTGGTGTTGATTCTTTAAAATTCTTTTAAATTGAGGTACATAAGACCATTAAAATTAATTTTTAAAATAGTTACCTTGAAAAAAAATCTGTGTTAAAAACTTGGAGGAGATTTCCAGGAATTAACAATTTGAATAATGAGTATTTCTATCCTTTAGAAATTAAAATTCAGCATCAACTTTTCTGTTCACTATATCAATATAATAATGTTAAAAATACATTCACTGTATTCCCCATATGTTTCAATTGGTTTATTCCATTTTAATTACGTCCTCTGGCCTAAACAACATATATGACAGTATTTCTTTAACATTCCTGCCCGCTTCTCCTATAAGCTTTCTATCTGGATAAGTAGTAGAATATTTAGAATATTTATATTTACGCACTAGAAACTGACAGCACATAGCACATTTCTTTCTTATAATAGGAAAAGATGGGCGAAGTTAAAGGGGAGGTTAAACTGAAAAATTGCCATTAGGCCCTAAAAGCGCCCGTCAGCAGTATATTTCTTCTTAATATCGCAATACTAGTAGGTATCGCTGCGATGAAAATTGTCACCTCAATAAAAGAAATCCTACAGTGTTTGGACTTCCGCTATATATAACACCATATTGGACTGTTAATGTATGAAGTGAATTTCCAAAAGTTGTGAAAAGGTTTAAATGCGCTACTTTTTATAATACGTCCTTTAATCATATTACACTCTATATGATATACAACCGGCGTAGGGATTGTGCAAGCAAGGTAAAAATTAACCATATAAAATCCTTATGTATCACCCAGAAGTCAGTTAGTAAATAGATTGTTGCGGAGAGAAGAATGTTTACAAGATTTGCTAAATCATTCAATTCAATCATGCTCACTCCAGAACAAAGAGTTGAACATTTACAGCATAGTGGTGCTAACCACAGAACTGTGAGACAGGCTGCAGATGAGCTTCTCATTATTTCAAGCTGAAAATCAAATTTTATATACATTTGAGAGGACTATGTTGCATGAAAAACGAAGTAATCGACCAAAGACAACTACTGATGAAGGTAATACTATTAACATGATTGGAAAGGTGATTGCAAGCCCTAAAATAGGTCAATTCATCATGTGTGAGCACAGAATCTCCTTCACGAATTTAAAAAACATCACATTTTCGTTCATACGAGCTTAAAAATTGTTCACACAATGCATGACAGTGGTCCTCTACACAGGCATCGGTTTGATGGATAATGATAATGCTTTTTTTAATGTTATATTCAGTGATGAGTGTTTACTTTACTTGAACGCTCATGCCCAATCTGAAAACGCACGGTACTGGTCTCTATAAAATCCAAATTGAATGCGTTGAGTCTTACGGCATCATGTTACCTCTGTTTATTTACCTGAAGAATGCAATCCGTCGGTCACCTTCTGATGACGTGTTACTGATCAGCTCGCTATTCACTGAAGGTCCTGTTGTATTACCTACTGTAATTGCTTTTGTGGTAGAAATATGTTTTCATTAACCTTCAGGGCGTGACACGTGAAAAGTTCAACTGACTAAAAGTAACTATAGACTACACCGCATATGAAGTTCAACAAACAATTTTCTTTTTATTGTTCTGTGTTGTAACAAAGCACATTACTACAGTTTGAATTCCACCAGCGCGCGTTACTTTAATCACGTTTTTAACAACATACAAAAATACTTCCACATTTTTATTTACTCCCTGCGAATTTCTCGTAAAAATTAACATATTACTCGCGCGGTTATGTTCAAAAACTGTTTTCCATTCTTAACAGTAATTTCGGCACGAAAAATCTTGTTGCGGAAAGCATAGGTTCCTTGTGCTCTGAAATCCAAAAATGTGTGAATTTTTCACAAGCATCTCATATATATAGTTCCGAGAGTCGCGAATGTGAAGCTTGCAAATTAATTCTATTGCTCCTTGAGCTGGCGCGAACTTACTTTGCGTTCAAACACTCAGAAATTTCTGTTAATATGATTGCCTAACTCGGGGTCATATGGTTGAATACAGTGCAAATATCTTCGGTTTGTGGAACATTTTGGGTTTTCCCTAGCGTCAGCTACTGGTGTCTTATTTGCACGTCAACTAATAAAGACTTGTACCAACATGTAACAGAGTGCAATAACCTTAATTTTTTTTTCTTTCCAACGCTGGTTACATTTCTGCTGGTATGGAAGTCTAATGTTGTTTGAAAATAAAATATGGTTACAGACATATTTCCTAATATTATACACGTGAATGAACCCTGTGATATAATAAAATAATGACATAAATATGACAGTAAATACACAGACATGATTAAACCGTATGACGGTGTAAATACTGTCTCAGGCTAATGACCCAAGTGCTCCCAGAGTAATGCTGTGGTGTGGTCTTCTTGGTGACGTATTGGGCCCACATTTCTTTGAAAATGGCGTGCACCAATATTCTTATAGTTAAGTGCTAGACCCCACTTTATTAGACTTACCAAATACGTACCAATGAATACACAGTTTTAACAGGACGGCGCTACTCCTCACTGTGCTATAATCTTTCAAAACAATTTTAATCGCAAATTGAGGCATAGATGGATTTTACGGGTGGTGCAGCGCCTTGGCCTGCACACTCTCCTAATTTGACGACCCTAGTTTCTTTGGGAATATATATATAAAATGTTTTATAAACTCAGTCCGTATCTTTGGAAGACTTGAAAGTGCGAATCAATCATTCGGTATATTTCTCCAGCTTCACTTTTTAATGTGAAGGATCAAGTGGTTGTTGATGAACGTGTTTCTCCGTTAGCTCTTAATGAACTTTAAGTACTTGATATGGTTAACTTTCATTTTACATTACTTAAAATTATTGACTTGTCAAATGACTTTCGGATTACATGATATATAGGAAATCACAAAGGATACTATTGGTGAATAAAGACAAACATTCTGACTCACCACTGAGGAGAATCTTGCAATTTACATGTAAAGATAGACTGTATCCTTGTGTTGATGATACCTCAGACTGCTAATTCGTGACAACTGAAGGTGACTGAAATACATAATTCCATTAATTATAGCTTGCATATTAGTTATCTTTAGTTTACAGCTTTAAAGTCCGTTATAAATGTTCCTAATGTCCTTCTGACTCCCCTTGTAATGAAGCCCAAGTGGAAAATTATAGTTTTTTTTATTGGTATAAATACTACAGTATCACCTTACTTGATTATACTATACTTTTGTGTAAGGGCTGAAAGCTGAACATCTATTGAAAAACCTGACATTGCAGCTTCATATAAATAAATAAATAAATAAATAAATTTGATTTCAAAATCCTTTCCATATTTCTATTGTATCTGCTGTATATACAGGATGTTTCCAAAGTAGAGGTCATAAATTCAGGTATGCATTCCCCATATATATATATATATATATACAATAAAAAGATCCATTACAACATGTGTCTGGAAATGCTTTTTCTAAGTTATAGCCTTCAAAACAGCGGTATTCACAGCAACGTTTTTCAGGTAGTTGCCGTAACAGAAAATGTTAACAGGACACTCTGGCATTCCGAAGTTAAGGGCACATTGAGTGTTATTTGGTGTACAACTGAGCGACATCAATCAGGAGCTGACAGAAATGCACTTCATGTACGGTAAGGCGGACGGCAATGCTATGTTGGTTCGTCGTTTGTACCAAGAGGAGTACGCACAGCGAAGATGTCCGGATCGGAAGACATTTAAACGTCTTCATCGCCGTCTGTGTGCTCATGGGAAGTTTACATTTCCAGGTTTGGGGAGAGGACGACGAAGATCTAAGACTCCAGATGTAGATGAGGAGATTCTGGAATCTGTGTACACGGCTCCTCCTATCAGTACACGAATTGTATCCTTATCATTTGCAGCGTGTACAGGCCCTGTCACCTGCAGATTATCCTGTTCGATTGATGTTCTGCCAGTGGTTCGTGCAGCAGTGTGCTACAAATCTAAACTTTCCTGCCTTAGCATTATTTACACATGAAACAGTTCACACGAGATGGCATTACAAATTTCCGTAATCAGTATGTATGGGCATGTGAAAACCCACATGTAATTGCTCCGCAATTGACCAATTGCGGTTCACTCTCAAAATGGGGCCGGTATCGTTGGTGATCGGTTAGTTGGATCCCATATATTTGTAAACAGACTTACGGGACAGGCGTACATAAACTTCCTGGAAATCACAATACCTCATGTGCATGAAGACACTACTCTGAGCATTCGTCAACAAGCATGACGGCGCTCCTGCACACTTCAGTCGTACCGTTCGCCGGTACTTGGATCGAAGGTTTTCTGATCGATGGACAGGTAGAGGTGGCCTAATTGCTTGGTCATCATGCTCACCTGATTTGACCACTGTCCAGTTATACTTTTGGGCTATTTAAAAGCGTTGGTGTGTTCGT
This sequence comes from Deroplatys truncata, assembly GCA_030765065.1. Lineage (NCBI taxonomy): Eukaryota > Metazoa > Arthropoda > Insecta > Mantodea > Mantidae > Deroplatys > Deroplatys truncata. The sequence goes on from CM060981.1 coordinate 182,067,365, forward strand.
CTCCGGTGTCTGGCATGGAATCCTTTCAGAATCAAACTGTGGCAGGTTGTGAGGAAATACATAATACTCCTGGAATTTGGGGTCGTGCTCGCACGGCCATGAGAGTCGATGTAAGATCTGTATTTTATATATATAAAACTTCCTTTCTTGTACCCAGTTTATGCTGCTGTTTTTTACTGTTTTCGATACCGCAACACACATACACAAACACCCATGCCCATGGCGGGATTCGAACCCACGACCCTCAGCTTGGTGGAGCGCCAGAGCTATACACTCCAGCGACCACGGCTACGAGGGCCGGCACGTATTAAAGCAGGAGGTGGACACTTTGAACATATTCTGTAAATAAAGCTACCCGCAATAGGAAATTGTTCCGATTAATATTTTGTTTTGAAACCATAACTCTTAAACGAAGCATTTCTGAACACGTTTCCCTATGTAGACATAGGGAAGGTAGGCAATAATGTATAGTGAATTATGTCCTCTATTTTTTAAACACTCTGTGTAATCAAAGTAGAAAAAATTCACCGCTGATAACAACAAAATATCGGAAGATTTAATACCAGTTAACATTAAGCTATCTACATCTCAAAACATTGATTAATATAAAGAATGAAAATAATAACGGCTGAATGGCCTTGTCTGATAGATTAACTGAATAAAGATACCAGGGCTTTATGTCTGAGGATAAATGGGGTCAGTGAATGACGCCTCTCCTCATAATCCAGTGCAATTGCAGCTTAATTTACTTTTCTTCTGGTTCTATGCTTAGAATTCCGATGGCTGTCGATAACACAAATATTACATCTGCAACAACAGACAGTAATATTTTGCCCAGTAATTAAGTTCAGTAGCATACTTACAGACGTCCTCATAGTTTATTGAATAAGCAGGATGATAGCGTTGATTCAGATTCAGAATGAAATCATACTAGGAACATAAAGCCTTTGTTTTCTCTCTAAAGAATTTATAAACGCATAATTTTTCAACTATAAAAATGCTATTACAATTCCTAACCTCTATCAATAATGCAATTGACAATTAGGCAACAGAATTTCCGAAAGCGAAATCAGAAGAGAAGGGAGCGAAGCAGTGTTGTCATTGGACTGTGAAAAATGACCTCACAGCTCCTAAGCTCTCCCTTACCTTTGATCTTACACCCAAAGGAGTTATCTATTAATTATGGTCACATAACTTGTGTTGCTTACATTCCATATCATTACATTCCTTATAGTTTGGAGGTAACAACTTGATGTTAGATGTTTAAGAACTTCAATGTCTGCTGATGATATGCACAACGTTACACACCCACATAAAACTTAAAGCAAAAGTTCTGCTAGGTTTTTTTCTATGGCAAACTGTCCTCAATACTGTCCTCAAATTTCTATAAAAATAAGTTTAATACCGAAAAAGACGACAACTTTTCGAATGCAGCTCCTATTCAGTTAAATCTTCGATCTTACATTCTCCCATCTTGCTAACATAAAATCTTTATTACTAACAGTAGATATAAACATAAAACATGTAGCAGAGCCATTTACTAGTTATAAATGTGATACGAGCGGCTTAAAGGAATATAACGAAAGTAACAGAAAAATAAAGAGCAAACCAATATTAACACACACAAATCTAGAAATCTAGATTTAACAATAAAGAGGAGACACAGAATAAATGCAGAATAAACTACATAGAGGCACAAGAAAAAAACAATATCACGACCAGAAATTTAATAAACTATAAAAGGGCAAATTTATTTCCTAATTATTATTATTATATTTTGAGAAAAAGTTATAATAGTATAGTTTTACTTTCGCTGATTAATAAAAGAATCTTTAAAGTATATAGAAATGAAATTTAAGCCGAAAAATCTATTGCTTTTCTAATAATGCTAATTACGTTGAAGTATACATACTTCTTGTCAAAGCCTTCCACGAAGTTTCTACTAAAGGAACACCTTTTATACCAATAGAATGGGTGAATTAATCAGAGGGAGGACAGTAAAACAAGAAGAACAGTACTGAAACAGTACTTGAAGAAGTTGAAGACAATGACTATTAAAACAATAAAAAATATATTAGGTGTTCAAGGACTAGAACTATCGAATAAGAAACAAGAATAAAAAGAAGGAATTGCCTATTAAAAGCATAAACAATAAAGAGTCATTAACGCATTTGGAGTCTTATGACACAGAGGCAGGGAGTAATTGCTGAAAGGAATTTATTAGGCAAATATAATTATTTTATAACGAAATTTCGAATATTTGGCTTCAAGATATTCAGGATCTTATCTAATGAAGCTATAGAAACACTAAGAATTAATGTTATACCTAGTGAGGAATGGGAAGATTATTATATACATTTATTTACAAGATTTGTCAATCCAAATGAAATAAGCAACCAAAATTACAGAACAGACGCATTAAAGGAGCCAAAAACGAAAATCATTTGGAATAAATTTTAAAAAATGTGGAATTTATAAATTACGCAGTTAGCAAGTATGAAATGAGAGTTTTATAATAACTCTAAAATTATACTTGAAACGCATGAAAAAATCCAAAATCATTAGATATACAAAAGGAAGAAAAAATTAAATATAAAGGGACAATGCTATTAATAACAAGTGCTAAACAAATTATATGTATGAATAACAAATTCCTCATCCTGGGTAGAATTCGTACCAGTAGGCAGGTTTTGTACATTCTAAATATTTGTGGTAAAACAACAATTAATGGGAAAGAAAGTGTAGTTTAACCTTTCTTTATTCTTATTACTGACTGCTGATTTAGAAGCTTCGGAATTCTAGGAATTACATCTTGGAAACAAGAAATTGTACACGATTTTATTAATCGCAGACGATAGTTCCTCCTTACATCCACAGATACGTTTATAAGAAAATATTACAAAATTAAATATTATCTTGGAAGACCCAATCAATATATATTAGAAAATTTGATTAAATAACTGTAAAGCGAAGTATCTGTTAATGAAATTAAATTAAAGCTGTGATTTTGGGAGGATAAACAGAAGAACTGTAATAGAAGTTAAAGATTCTATAATACAAAAACTAAACTCCTCTAAATACCTAGAAAATTAAATGCCAATACAAAGCACAAATATAGACCTTGAGAGTAATAACTTCAAATACAGCAATAAATTGGTTAGTTTAGAAGATGTTTTAGAAAATCAAGGAGGAAGCAATTTAAATTAAGCTATGCAATACTACATCTCAGGCTGAATGGTAATGCATCATGGGTATGAAAAGATCGGACAATAAGGAGGATCAAGGATTCGAAATAAGACCTTTAACTTAGCTTTAAGTTTCGAAACAGAATCTAATGCATAAGATGAGAGTTAAACATAAAGCATCCCATGATAAAATGGCAATGTGTCAGAATTAATGGCACAGCCATATAAACAGAATGTTATCTGGTCAACTACCAAATAAGCTCTGTTTTACAAATGTAATGCCAGATAGGACATTATATATTAAAAACATTAGAAATATTCCATAGGTCCTTGGTTTCGGAACTGGATATAACCCACTTCTTGAGAAGGAACAAGAAGAACAACAATCGAGATTATAAAAATAAATGTACAGGAGGTAGTTCTCAGTTGCAGTGTTCAGAAATGCAGCATAAGGCCACAAGCATAAACAAGAGAGAGCACATATTCGCGATCTAGGGGTAGCATGTTTATTTCTAATCAGCAGGTCCCAGTTCGAATTTAGGTTCAGTCGTATGTCTGGTTAAGCTTTCCTTCTGGGGGATTATCTTCATAAACCAAATGTTGGACTCAATGAACTTCAGATTCAGCTGAGCACCATTCTCCCATTTCATTTCCATCGCCATTTCTGCAGACCAAACGTAATAAACAGAACGTATCACTTTAAAACTTAATGCTACATGAATGGAATGGACGAATCTGCTTGAAGTTTGTGTTTGAGTAGGAGAGGGAATGAATCGCGCGCGAGGCGGTATATTCTTCCGATGCAGGAATTTACCATATCGCGAGAGTTAACTTATGAATTTATACTTCTTATTACACATGTCGTCCTTCACAAGAATCTAAGAATGGAGTTTTACATGAAGCGTAAGATGCTTCCATTGACAGTAAAACACCGCCTACTACGCCTAAGGGCATGAACGCACTAGACATATAGTATTGTAGTGATTTGCTATTGCCTTATGTGGTACAGGAATGAACTGACACCTTATAAGCGCACTCTTGTGCCCGGGACGGAAGTTTTTCAGCGATTGAAAAATTCCTACCTCCAACCAGAACCGGACCACAGTCCTTCATTTTCTAACGCAGATTGTGAAGGGACAAGCTCATAAACCATAAACTATACTACTCATCAACTGCTATGTTTCAGCAGAGAAATTTGAAGATAGCGCCATGGTAGCGCTGTAAAACTGATTTTGATTATCTTACAGAAGGACATCCTTTGCTGTAGGAATGTAAGATATGATAGTTACCTGTCTTTAGCGAGCAGCAGCGCCTCCAGCACGAGGTGCATAAGCGCTGTAAGCCATATGATGAGGACTCTCGGAACGGCCCCAGCCGGAACTGTAGGAGTCATGATGGTCACCGGAACTAACGTGGGAACTGGTGTGATGAGGATGAGCCACTACCTCATATGAGACGTGCTTGCCATGACCACCAGAGAAGAGCTTCTTGATCCAAAGGATACCGGCCAAGACGAGAGCGATCTTGCTGACCAGCAACGCCTTTCCAACCAGTAGTACTAAAGCCTTGAACGCTATTATAGCTAGCATACCAATCTTGAGGGCTACAGCGGCTATTATGCCTCCCATGTTCTTCATCTTTCCACGACCTGCAACACACCAACAATACTATTATTTGTTCCATCTAGTCAACTAAAAATAATCGCCATAAATGCATTATTATTCAATTATAAAATGAGCACAAGTTTTATTTGTTGAAAAATACAGACTGCAAACGCAATCTTAATACACATCACAAATACACCCTTTTCCATAAAAGCAACAGTAACATGTTAATTAAAAATGTAATAAATTGTGCGTGCAAATTAATGGCGTGAGTTTCAAACACCAGCACAATTCTGGAATCTAATTGAAGATTAGTTTGTGAAAGGGTGAGCAAGTTGCATTGGTATTAAGACTATAGCAAACAATATAGGTCACACACTCTGTCATTCTATAGCGTGGGTCATTCACCTGGTGTTGTTTCATTACATTGGTTTTCTGATTTGAGCGTAAATAACTCTATCCTAAGAAAATCAATTTTTTCAGTTTTGGAGAATATGCAGGATTCCATGGAAATACCGGTGATTTTTTTGCACTCCTGAGATAAGGGGAGTGTGGAAAATGGGTTATTTACATTAAATTTCATGCAAAATTCTAAGTAGAAAGGAACACAGAAGGTGCAGAACTTAGGAGAATACGCACCCTTTGAAAGCACTACTCACAGTAAAATTGCACTTCGAAAATATGTATTACGTATATTGAAACGGCCTGGTCTCCTTACCTGTCTGCGGTATATTTTATGGACTGATGCAGCTAAGCATCATTTGGTTTCATGGGGAATGTCAGTAGCCATGTGGGCCACAGTAAAGCAACTCCTTCGGGTTCTTTATTCACATGTAAATCCAAATTACTCCTTAAATTCTCTCTCCTAGGCATACACTATACAGGGTGAATCATATCATATCATAGAAGGGCTAAGAGATAGAGAACTGGAATGTGTTATGTATGAAGAATATAAAAGTGTAAAGAGTTATCTATATAGGGTGAATCACCTAAAACTTGCACCGCAAATATTTCGGAAATGGAAAGTGCTATTGATGTGCAGGTTTCACAGCATTGATGGTAGTCAGGGGATCGTGCATTTAGCACATAAACAGATTTTAATAATACTGAGAAAGTGTATTTTTGAGCAAACATACAATTTTTCAAATGGAACAATGCCTAGTTACATCAACAGAATAAGGGTAGGGTAAATTAGAATGCCAGTGGCGTTTGTTGCCAGATTCTAGTGCAAGTGGTATCAGAAATCTTATTTTTAAACTTTTACACACCGACACTTGTACAACCTGTGGTAGCACTAACTAAAGAAAAAAAAAGGGAATTGCAATACTTCTGTGGATTCTTACAAGTAAAGAGAACATATCCCTTCAAAGGTTGTGTTCAAAATGACCACCGGCAGCTTCAATACACGCTTCCAGTCTGCTATGGAAGGACTGCTGCACACGTTCTATCATTTCAGCGGAAATTTCAGAGCAGGCAGCGGTAATACGTCGTTTCATATCGTCTGGTGTAGTTGGTACATCCTTGTAGACAGCGTCTTTCAGCCTTCCCCACAGAAAAAGGTCTAAAGGATGAACGGGCCGGCCAAGAAACAGGTCCTCTTCGTGTAATCCAACGATTTGGAAACAATCCGTTAAGACAAGCTGTAGTACTTCGTGCACTATGGACTGGACAGCCATCATGTTGGTACCACAGGTTCCTCCTAGTTTGCAAAGGAACGTCTTCTAGCATCTGTGGCAGATGGTCTGTCAGGAGGCTGCGATACTTGCACGAGGTCATTGTTCCTTCTATGAACAAAGGGCCTATAAGCTGATGGTTCACTATCCCACACCACAGGTTTAAACTCCATGGACGCTGACGTTTCACCTGACGAAGCCAAAGGGAATTGTCAACAGACCAATAGTGCATGTTTCTGCGGTTTACCTGGCCATGATTAGTAAATGTTGCCTCATCACTAAACAAGATACATGATGAATCTGGAGTATCATGTTTTAATGCCTATGTACAAAAGTTAACACGATTCTCAAAAATCGTTTCCATGCAGCTCTTGATGGAGAGAGATGTGATAGGGATGGAACCTATGTTGATGGCGAATGCGCAGTACACTTGCCTGACTTATGCCATTTCCACGTGCGATTGTGCGGGAACTAATTTGTGAATCTACTGCAACGGCAGCCAAAACATTAATTTCTGCATCTTCTCCAGTCACTTGTTTGTTTCTGTTACGTTTTCTAGGTGTTTCAGTACCACTTTCACGTAATTGGTGTAAGACGTTGATAAATAATTGCCGAGATGGTTGACGTCTATTGGGATTCGTTTCCGCATACACCGTACAGGAACGAACTGCGTTCTTCCTACACTCTCCATACACCATGAGCATGTCGGCTTATTCTGCATTAGTAAACCCCATCTTCCACTCACGACTTACTGCTTGAACTGTCACAAACTGACTGACCAGAAAGTCACAATGCAATCAATGAATAGAAAACACAATGCAAACAAATATAACAACATCGTACATAGCAACTAAGCAGGTTGAATGGGACAAACAATTGTCGGGGTGGAAGCTTTTCAAAATACGATTTCTCGTAAACCGCTTGCACTAGAATGCTGCAACAAAGACCATTGACATTCTAATTTATCCAACCTTTATTCTGTTGATGTAACTAGGCATTGTTCCATTTAAAAAACTATATGTTTGCTCAAAAAGTACACTTTCTCAGCATTATTAAAATCTGTTTATAGGCTAAATGTACGAGCCCCTGACTACCAATTAATGCTATGAAAACTGCACATCAATAGCACTTTCCATTTCCGAAAACCTTTTAGGTGATACACCTGTTATATATTCACTTCCCAAAACTTGTTCATATTTGGCTAACATCTGGTTTCATACACTACCAACTAAGCATAACCAACCCGAGCCATACAGATTTCCTACAGATGCTGCAACGGATGACGAATCTAACCAATTACCGGAATTCCTTGGATGGCCGACTGCAGATGTGAGACGGGATATCATCAGAACCTATTTGCTGTATAGTGTGTGTTTGTTTACCTTAGTGTTTAAAGCAGCTAAAAGGTGTAGTTAAGCAGTATAAGAGGATAGTACTTAAGCGCTCAAACCTTTACTGTATATTACATACATCATAATGGGTTGATAACGTTTGTGTTGTTATACGATATATTTTACATGTATTTTTATTCCTCTTATTTCTGGTGAACTCAACGATGTAATAGAAACCTCTCAGTATAGCAAAATAAAAAATATATACAATAGCATGCTAAGAACTGAGTACTACCAATACTGGATTAGAAACTGAAATAATTGAACCTGGAATACATGAATTAAATATAACCAAGGAATGAGTTTCGATGAGAGTTGAAAGGAGCCTCCTCAATGATATCAGAAAAGGGATTTAGAAAACAAATATTAATGGGCTGGAAACAGAAGTATACTATATACAAAATAATAGTGATGAGACAATACCACTATTTCTCGATACTCGTCACCGATACTGATTTTTGAGCAGTCGGTACCCGATAATCGTTATTCATTTTATAAAATAAACTGTAAATGTGATAACTGGTTTACTGAATTATGTTCTTATTGTTAGTTTTGTATTCGTAAACACATGTAACCAAATTATATGTCCCCCGTTCTTAGTCAAGGCTAATAATAATAGCTACCCTTTTTATGTAACTATATTTTGAGCAGAAAACCTTTTAAAATATTTTATAACCATATTATAGAAATTGGTCATACGGTATATCTGTAAGCTATACATGGTGACCCGTGACCCGTGTTTGACTTGTGTAATTACAAACTAACAGATGGAAGGAAAGAACAAATATTTGCATTCGCTGTATTATCTCATGTCTTAAGTTCTGATTTGTTTCTGCTGGATGCACAGATTTTGGTCATTGGAGGTGGTAAATGTAATGACTGAGAGTCACTCGCCAAACCAGACTATTACAGAAACGTGATTTAGTATGTCAGCTAAATCAGCTTCATTTACAACTCAGTTAACGCTGCATGTTACATGAGTACTTCTACTCTTCCCCCGCTGTTTTGCATGTTTTCATTTAGACACAAGATTCTATGGAATGTTGCATTGATTCATCTACACGAAACGCAGTCAAGGTTTATAAAGAACTATAGTCCAGCAACTTTTTGGGGATACGTGCGATGCAATAACATGAAACCTCGACTCCTTTCATTCCTTATCTAACATAAAGATAAATGCAAAACCTTTTAATAACGCAAAACTTAAAAATGTAAAAGTATAGAATAAGTATCAATGTTTATCCCAAAGTATTAGAATACTTCGATATCACCGAGTATCGAGAGTGCAGAGGTATTGAGTTATCCCTCCAAAGTAGCGTTATTAGATTTGGATGAAGAACAAATGTAGCTGTGGCACAAACGTGCATGTTTACCTAAGTTTAAATATGTCTAACTTGGCTGGGATTAGAGACTTAGAAGCTGCAAAATACAACGTATGATCCCAGAAAGAGAATCTAGCCTCTTTGCGGAGAAATAGAAAACCGATGCTAAGTGCGGTTACTGAGCAGTGTACAAAGAATTTCTTTGGAAGCTAAGTTTGTAGATTCTAACGGAGACGGTTAGAAGTTGGGGTTAGCTTGCATAGGAAGACAACTGAACAAATATGGGTGCTTTACTCCGCGTGCAATGAGAAGTAAAATGTTTGAGCAACTTGTGTGTGGTGTGTGCGTCTATGTGTCTGCGAGAGAGAGAGAGAGAGAGAGAGAGAGAGAAAGAGAATAACTCGTAATCTGATTCGTATCCGAGACATTATATGATCATTTTTTTCTCTTCTGCTTAATCTACGGATACAATAGCGTGTGTGCTTAGGAGTTTCACGTGGATAATTTGTAAATATGTGATAAATACATATCTGCTACTTGTTTCTAGAAGTTATAGTTGCAACCTAATATATTGCACTTTGCTACAGGCTTCTATTACTTAATACCGTTTTGTGATAGGCAATAAAACTATTTTTGGAATGATGATAAAAATTAAAACGTAAGTAATAGCTTTAACATTACACCCGTTTTGTGCATTTAGTGCAATTTATCAGATAGGTCATATCGTGCGATGAATGAATGAAATGGTAAGTTTGGTTTCTGTGGAGTTTTATGAGACAGTATAGGTAGATTCCGATGGTAATTAATATGTATTAACAAATAAACAAAATACATATGCGTGGTAGTGATTCATAAGAAATAACATTGCAGAATCATAAAAATGGTAATAACCAGAAAGGGAACGTTTCATGTTAATAACTACACATGTATTATTGCATAAAATTAAATATTTTTATAATATATCTTATATAAAAATTTCATGCTATATTTTGTGTAAGAATTAAAACTGAAAAAGAGGGAAAGATTAATATTTTGGTAGACAAGTAATTAGTGGCTCAGGCTGGAGTCAGCTGTTATGCAATTCCAAGGTAAAGGGGTCTTCGTATCTTACTTGAGTAGGCAAATTCCAGGTAGAAAAACAAATATTACGTTTTCAGAGAATTAGCCAGTAACTGCAGGTAATTGTAGCAACATGTAGGCAATGGAGGAAAGAATAAAGTGTCAGTATTAAGAGAATGTCCTTAACCGGGAGGTAAAACATAAACGAAATAAAAAATATGTGCCAATGTACCTAATTCATTAGCAGTGAGCATTCATAACTCAGTCCGCGCCTTTCAAGCATTCAACATACTTGAATGGCGGCGATGTAAACCGGTGTAAGTGTTCTTGGAGCATCTATAATTTCTTGAACGTAACGTCTGCAACAGCTAAATGTTTGTTCATGTAACGAGGTAATTGCTGGCTTGGCGTAATGCAATTTAATATTTTGCTTCACTGGACTCCGGAAATAAATAGAAAATTGTAGCGGTAAAAGGCAATGAAAGTGTCATTTAAAAAACATTGTATTACCCACGCCCACGGAAAGAGTTAGGCCGAGGCAAATGACAACGCGACAACACAACACCCAACGTTTCGCAGTTGTTGCAGTTGTCCAACAACAACAACTACATATACAATAACAACATACTACAAACTTAGTAAATAATCATGTAATTGAAACTTACAACTAGAACACTAAAATATTTTTTTCAGAATTTTTTTTCACAAAATTAAATAATAGTGTTATATCTCGATTTTTGCTAATTCTTGTTACAAGCTCTGGCGAAAGTAAGATGAAACACAACCTAACTTCTAAGGGGACCTAATGTATGTCATAAGCAGGTATAGCAAGTGTAAAAGGTAAAGATAAAGGTACGTATTACGGAGGCCCCCCCCGCAGGCCAGTCGGCACATTGTGCTTCCAACTGATCGCTGGAAGGGAAGAATGACGGGAGAGACCCGAAGGGCGACCAGATCCGGATGCGGACGGGCGCAAGCATGGACGGGGTCACTAACGTTTCCAGGTAGAACGCATCCGACGCCGCAGGTCCCTGCTCACAAGCCGCCAACTTCTAGGGTTCCCTGGAGCGAGTCTCACTCTGAGGAGAGATCTGAGGGGTACCGCAGCGACGCCAGGGAAGAAACCTCTACAGAACGCAAGCCACTGCAACTGCAACCCGCCGAACACCGTCGCCTGGTCCTACAAAACAGATGACAAGGAAGATGATGGGTACAGGGAACGAGAGGAAGGAGAGTTGTCGTAGAAGATGAACCACCCAGCATTCGCCTGGCGACCCATAGGCCAGAGTGGGCAGTCGCCGGGTATCGATCTCGGGACTTCCCGAATGCGGGCCACAGACGTAACCGTCTGAGCCGTTCCGCTCGCTTAGTAGATTAGGTAGTAGTAACCGTGTCATTCAATTTAGAGCGAAAAAGTAGAAATCAACATAGATGCACAATTCCGTTGTGCAACGACCTATTGCATTGCTTCATATATGTTAATACGTTGTCTGCGAAACCGATGCAAACACACAAACACACCCAAAATTAAAACTAAAATTACCGAAAGTTTTTATTCGCAGTTCTGTTACTAATATAGATGAAAAGTGTCGATTTTAGCAATCTTCTTCTAACTGCGTTTCTATCGGTGCAATCTGGAAGAGCTGAGGTAATAGACATAATCTGTTTTTCCAGTGCATTCTTTACAACAAAAGTAGGTAAATTCACAAATTGATGAATTAAGGTAGTGTTGGTGGTGGTGATGGTGGTGGTATTTTACCTAATCTCCACATGTTAGTATTAACGTTGTGCATTTATGATGTTTGACATTAAGTAAAAACGTTGTTTCCACTGAACTGAAAACTCCAAAATTAGGAAAATCGGTGTTTCTTCACTTAGAAACTCATAAAAGGTTTCAGCTGTTAATTAGCATTATTTTTACTATACAGCCTAACAAATAAGCAATTCACCAGTGTGTGCTCTGCAGATATTATTCCTCGGCGAGAAATGTTACTACTTTATTTGACGCTCTGTAAGATAGCGGTTTTAAAATGTCAAAGAAAAACGAAGCACCAAGCCGCAAGAGAGTAACCAAACGTAGGACTAATGGCTACCACAGCACTACCTGATCGTGTTATTACGCAGTTTTATTGTTGTTGGTAGCCTCGAGATGACGTCACGTTTTTTGTGGTATGTACGTACGCCAGGTGCCCGAGTTCCGCCTACGTGCTCATCTTCCACTTTAGGTACCGCTTAGCATGCATGTAGCCCAAAGCTGTGGTCGCCAGCTAAGTTTCTCTGTAATGAGGGCACCGCGATTCCCGCAGCGCCAGAGTGAGTCCCTTTAACGGTCAAATTTTAAATTGTCACCTTCTATTACATTGCTGTACCCGGGGAAAGAAATAACCCACTAGGGACTGGAATACAATGTTATCTAGTAGAGCATTTGGCTACTCATACATACTATGCAGAGGACAAATGCTAGACTCCTGAACAAATTCCACTCTTTTGTATAAAAGTATTTGTCTTTATAAAATTCAATTAACTTAAAATAAAGTCTTTTTTATTTTCCATAAATCCCCAGACTAAATTTCAATAGCGCAGACAACCAGAGTTTTATGATCAACGAACTGGGACAACCAATAATATGCTGAGGAGTTGTGCAGTCCCTTAACTCTGTAAATGCATCTAATAAACTTCTTAAGAAAATAGACATTAACCCGTAGCTATTCCTTAGAATGGGAAATAAATTTAACAAACTGTTGCTTACTCACGCGAAAAGAATATGAACAAGAAGAAGAAAAAAAGGATTAATTTCCATAATAGGATCACAAGACTAAGTTATTTTAATTATAGACAAGACTAGCAGGTAAGGAATGTTTTGAAAATGCAGCTGAATTTAATTCTAGGGAAGCAGCGAACTTTGGAATTATTTCAAACAATCGATGACTAAGTTCGATGTTTTCTGCAAGATGGCACCTGGAACTCAGTTTGAAATTCGAGGGCTCAACCTCTGAAATGAGAGGCCTAAATATTATAAATCATATATTTTAAAATCTTGGGATCTATAAAACGCTGTGACTCACTGTCGCTCTAGCATTGCATTTGAAGAACATAGATGCATTGTTGAGTGAAAATTACGGAGTATAATAATAATTATAATAATCACCTTTTCTTCAACTACTTCTTTTCTTCTATAAACATTGGATCTCAATGAGTGCAACCACATTTTTTGTCTTTCTGTGCTTTAAAATCCTTGGAATTTACAGCTCAAGACCTCTTTAAAAGAGCCTTTGTATGGTTTCTAACATTAATATGAGTTTTTACTTCCCCTTTATTCATAATGTATTTTGCAAATTCTTCTGCCATTTTTATCCTAACTAACCATGTTGATTCCAGTTCCATCCAAAAAGCCTCATTGTACCCACTGCAACCAAATTTCATTGTAGTCCTTTTCCTCTCTTGAAAATTTGAAACTCGTTTTCATGGAGGTAAAATGTCTCTCAACTTCAAATACAACTTAATTTTTTGTAATAAAGTCTCTTTTGAATCGCTGATATTTAATAGACACTTTCTTACTTCATAGGATATGTTCGTGAAATGTGATGTAAACAGAAATACCCTACAATCAAAATCTTCGATATAGCCATATATGGTGGCATGATTCAACGCTTAATAATTAAAGAAATTATATTCCAATAAAAGATTTACACACAACTGAAATAAAGTTGACACCAAAATAAGTTTTCCCAAGTCCTTGCACGTAACAAAAAATCAAAACTTTAAATACACTTTACTCTTATTTTATTCATTTAGAATTAACTTTGACATTGATTTTTAAGTATATTTCACATCGTTATAATGACTTGTTCATATCGTTACTATAGCTCTGTGGTCGCAAGCAAGTGTAAAATCAGATGAATGGTATTGGTTGCACAGTCGCCTCTCTGTACTTTTTACTTATTTTACTCTAACTGTGGAATTATGGGTTATATCCAAGGCACTTTTTACGTAGTTATTTAGGAAAATAGAATTAATATTAAGATTGTACGCTGCAGAATATCTCAGTACTTTGTCTGACATTCCGAATTAAAACTACAGTTACTATTTCTTAAGCCATCTTCCTCGATTCCTAATTCTTATTTAACATTTTAAATTTAAAATTCATTCCACTTGTCACGTTCATCTAGTTTTTTTTATAATATCAATAACTCAATTGTTATGATGGAAATGAGGATGCACTTCTTGTGTTACAACATGTTTTAACACGCTTTTCGGCTGTGTGTTCAAATTAAATTATTTCGTCATTAATACTGTTCATTGTAATTACTTTTGAAACTCGTTTGTAACAACTAAATGCATAAGCATTGTAAATTGATTTTTATATACAAGCTTTGCAAAACTGTTGTGATAAATTTGCTTTTATCATTCTTTGGGGCAGACGTATTAAATTTTAAAGCTATCATGGAATCGTTGTCTTAGGGTCATCTAAAGACATGTCGGCGGCTTTTACCTTTGAAATAATTGCTCATCGGCAATTATGTTCGCTCAATTTCTTATTCTGTTAATCTTTGGGTTTGTTTACGTTGGGTTTTCTTTATAACTTAAATTCACACACACACACACAACCACATTTACATGCTCATCCATACTTCCAAACTCTAGGCAGGAGAGGAAAAATCCTGGTTAAAGAAATATTCCCATCCTCCTGCCGGGAATAAAGCCGAAGACCTCTGGATTTGGAAGCTAACCACCAGAACACATATAAATGGCAGTCATCTGTACCACATATAAATTTGCGATACCTTAATGGAACAGTTATAATAACTGCAAGTACAATAACAATTGACGTTATAAGTACAATTGTATATTACTCGCTTTTAGTGTACCTTTTGTTCATAGTATCCCACATAGCGAAGCTTCATACCACTTTTATGTTTCCCTACATTGAATTGCCGTTTATTTCATCCCTAAAAGGAGACACCATATTTCAAAACTGAAGTATGTATATGTTGCTTATTTTTCATTGCTTAGCAGTCCCTACATTAAAGGACCACCACCTTTCACTGGTGTGGAAAGTGTGGAAAGTCAAACAATCTGTGAAAGAATGATCCCTATGAAGCTATTACCAATAGTCAACGCTGAGAAAGCTTACATTCTTCAATGTATTTAATTATTATGTAATAAAATTACCTGAATTTCACTGAATTGTTTTCAAACATAAAGAAAGATATCAATATCTTAATTGTAATATTCTTGTTCATTTACAAAAGTGAAAGGCATAAAATGCTGAACAGCACATTACATTTATCAAACAAAGCGTTGAATTTTATTCTTCAAATTTAATGCAAATTGTTGACAATTATGTTATATTTATGTTATGGAGAAGGTATAACCGTATATTTACTCCACTTATAGGTCAAGATAGAAAATTACAGTAAAACCCTTTTGTGTGTGTGTGTGTGTGTGTGTGTGTGTGTGTGTGTGTGTATATATATATATATATATATATATATATATATATATATATAACTAGGGTACTCTCGGAAACCACTCAACTGATTATGATAATACTTTCACCACTGAAAATCTATACTTCTGGAGGGATATGGCTTATAAGATATTTCCAGCAATTTTAACACCGTTAATTTAAGAAGGCCAATTCATATCAGCCAATTTCAATCCCGCTTCGTTTAATATTATCAGAGGATATGTGTGGCATTTAATCGCGAATAGGGCTGAGTTTTAATGTTTTCTAGTCCAAAGGGGTGGCTTAAATCTTTTAAAATTGAGTTGTTGTAGGGGGAAGTTGTATATCGTGTTCATACAGCGACATTTAATCTCTAATTTCGGTGAAATTTGTTATCAAGGAGTGTATTTGATATGAGTTTTACAAAACTAGTAATATTGGGTTTTAGAAACTGTTAAAATTGATATAAATAATATAATTTCCAAAAACTTCCGCTACCCTTATTTTTGATCCGTACTTTCAACCCCTAATTGACAAATCAACACTCTTTGACTCATCTACATAAAATGTATATCTATACTAAAAGGCTTATATTACAGGATTGCTACCTTCAATTTCTACCCTAGCACATTTTCAAATCCTTAGAGAAGTCTGTACTGTTTAACTCATCTAATTAGAAGATTGTACAATTATATGTTAGCACCTGATAAAACCTCAGGTTGCCTTCATATTTCCAATACCTACTTAACCCTTATTTTCAATCATATAGTACCTTGAAAGTTTTAAAACCACCCTTATCCTTTGATTTCATGCCTTTATAGTCAAACATATACACCTCAGCTAGAGGGCTAAGAAAAAGTATAGGACTAACAACATAAAAAATTACTCCATTAATATTCTCAACCTTTTATGTACAAATCTGCATCTTTTTATCCACCTGAATAAACCTCGGATACTTACACTTTAGACGAGGGTCCGGGTTCAAACCCGGCGGAGGACGAAGGATTTTTTCGGGCGTAAAAATCCTTAGCATGGCTTCCTTCGGAACGAAAGTAAAGCTGGTGTCCCGTGTCGTAGTTTTACAGCACGTAAAGGAACTTCAAGCCTGATAAAGAGGCCTCTGAGCAAAATTTCCGGTCTTTCACACCCGATGTGGTATGGGAAGCTAAGAACCATAATAGTTAAAGATCGTCCACAAATAAAACTCAATTTCATTTAGGTGAGAGTGAAAATTGTAGACCGCTCGCGACTTTATAATCTCCCTTATCCTTATTTTGAATCCCTTACAAGGCTTACAGGATCTATCCGTGGTATGGTGGGTAAGACAGCTATTAGTTAATTTAGCAATGGATCTATTATTCAATCTGTTCTTAATGGGCAATATGTAGTAAAAGATGATTAAGCTGAAGTCTAAGTATTTCTGCTAAAAAGCATTAACAATGCAATTAGTTATTTGCTTTATACTTGATGTGAGGAACATACACATTTAGCCATGCAGAATTAATATCATGCGTGTTTATTACATGGGTGTTTTGCTGACATGTTTGGCCACTTTACATTACCTGCCGTAGCGGTTCTGTAAGCACTTTTACAAATTACATGTTATCAACGCTTAGCGGAAAAGAGTAATTTGGTCTTAGAGGAGGGTTTAGCAAATTGACAAGAAGCCAAACTACCTTCACTTGTCGCCAGCTTGTGCTTTGCTAAAGAGGAACACATAACTGAAGTCCTACTAAGAAAGCAAACACCTTTTTCATAATAAAGGAGATACATTTACTGCACCACAGAATGCATTAGAAGCATTTTAAAAATTCTAAAAACTAAACTTCACATTAACAAATGCCTAATAAATATCCCCCCTAAAGACATGTTTGTTGTAATATTGGCGAGCTAAATGATAAATCCGCGGCAGCTTGTTTGTAGGTGCTCGATACTGAATTTTCGACAGGATTTTGAAACAAAAATTACTTCTTAAACTTTTCATAGCAAAAATGAGGATCCAATTTCAGTCTTCTCTTTTAAAAATTAAAATCTCCAAACGTGAGTTAAGTTTCTGAAAATATTACATAAAGTTTTTAAAGCTGATTTTGTCTTAATTCTGTGTTTTTACATTTTTTCTGGTTTAAAAGGTTCTATTTATGAACATTTTATTCGATTTCTTTTCAAACTTTCCGTATACTCTCATACATTTTCTTAATAACAACATATTTTAGGGTTTTAATAATGTAATCAGAATTTACTATTAGGCTTAAAAGTATCACATACTTTATAATTTTTCCATGAAGTTTTAATGCCGCAGAAAATATAATCTTTGACTGTAAAGAGCTATACTTGAGAAATACTATGCAGAATAAATTTTTAACTTAAAATGTTGAAAATTTCGACATGAGAGCATTTTATATGCGACCAAATTTTCATTTTTTAAGATTATTTTCCTTGAAAGTTAAGTACAAGCACCAGGAAATTAATTTGTTGTTATAAATTATATTGCACAAATCTGAAACAACATTTTAAATAGATTTGCTTGAATTGTGTAGTAATTAGAAATTTCGGATCTAAGGATTCTTAAATAATAAATTGGGCTATAATTAAGCTACCTCCACTGTTAGTCGTTAAATTACATTGTTTAATAACGTCAATTTAATATATGCGACTGAGCCTTTCCATATGAATAAACCTACTATTACACAGTGTTTTCGTATTTAAATAATGATACATTGTTTGCTTACCATGAGATGAACAGTCAACAAATTCCTTCAAGCAGCCCTTAGATTTGAGCTTTTCTTGAATAAACCAGTTCTTTTACTGCTCAATTTTTTCACTGTATCAATAGTTGTTCTTAGAATTTCTACTGCAAAACCTTTTCTTCCTATGCGGCCTTGCTAAAGTGTTTGGTTAAACGAACTCTAGATTACGAAATTCTATTTTATGTGGAAATTAATCTTCATACTATCCTACTGTAGAAATAAATCCGTGAGGAGGGTCATTGAATACTAACTGAAATTGCCGCATCTAGCAGAAGTAATTGTTTTAATGCAATGCGTTTAGTCGGACAGAACATATAGCAATATAAATGGATGAATGGAAACAATGCCTAATTGACCTTCCTTACCTAAGATTGAATACAAATCGATCAGCCGGGTAATTCGACTTAATCAGAACTCGAACTTGGGTTCGCAAATATATTACGCCTACACCAATGCGATGACATAAATTGAATTCTTGTCATCTATAACACGTCTGACTAAGTTGCAAAGCACTTGCCTTATTCCTTTACACCAAGAGTATACATATATCATGTCTTACAGAATTATTTATACCTAGATCCGAGTAGAAAAACTACGATTAAAATTATGTACCATCGTAGTGAAGAAACAGCTATAAGTACAACAATATTTATTTTTCTCTAGAGGATATAAATACTCTAAAATAAATCATGAAAATGAACAAAAATAATGTACATTAAATAGGGAAGAGAAGTAAGATTCCAAATTTCTCTTTATTTAGTTCTTATTAATGAAAGCATATAAGTTAGCAATTTTCAAAGGTTATACAGAACTAAGGAGTTCTTTGCAAATTTGCTGATTATATGGATAATCTCACTCTCTACCGTAACACAAATTATCTTCAGTCCTTAGTATAAATCAGCATGTTTATGGGTTTAGTCCCCCAGGGTACGTTGACACATAGTCGAAAATATTGTTTTATTAGCTTAGATACTTCCGAAGACTTATAACACGTGTATTACAGAATAAACAAAGAATCTGTAGCAAGTATACCAAATTACCTCCCTATTATATTTTGAAATTGCAAAATCTGTGCCTAGATACCTTAGAGGAGTGAATAAATCTAAGCAATAAAGGACAAACTAGCTTTTCTTTCAAAATTCGTCTTTCAGAAGAGAATATAATTGATACTTATTAATACTTTGTCATTTGTGTTTGATAAATTATCCTTTTAAAATTTTTAGCCCTGTAATAAGAAGGCTCAACGTTATATGTTTATAAATTTAGTAGCCCCAGACAGATCTCAAAAACACATACAACACATATAGACCTATACAAGGTTATTATATCCACAGTATTATAGAGTGGTTATTTTTATGAAAAAATGTGCAACATTAATTGGGATGGTTTGATTATTCATTAATTTTATGTTCTTTTGTTGAATTTTAATAGTTGTTCAAACATTAAAAGCTTTCAATCTCAAAACGCAGTTATGAACAGGCAATGCCACTACTTTGGACCACCTGTATGTTTATGAGCACACCATTTGCAGGCAGTTACGTAAATAATTTATTTTATGGTGAAATTATTGTGTATATATATTCACACAATAATTATGTATAAATGTAATTATGTAATCTTTTTCAACGCAGCTATTTTGAAATAAGAAATATTATTATATGTTACTCTTACAAAACAAATAAACAAATAAAATCAGAAGTTCAGCATTAAAACAATAATATTCTGTCCTTTGTTTCGATTAGAAAGTCTGACTTACTAAATGCGCCATATGAGCAAAAATATAATTAATGTAAATTTAAATACAGCTTAAAGTTTTCTTAATATCTTTTATTAAAAGGATGTTTATTTTTAAGGTATAAAGTTTGCAACTTTTGGCAGCGAATTTTAGTACAGTTTAAAATATGAATAAATGATACTTTAAATACTTCAGTGTAGCTAGCATTGTTGTAAAATTAATAGATATTCTCGACATATTAATGAATCATTTCAAGCACATCGTTGATTATCCATATGAAGAAAAACTAGATAATATGATCAAAGAAGCTAAACAAGGATTGGTGTAAATTAAACAGAGTTTAAAGCAATAACCTAATATCATTTTAAACACCAACTTAGGTAATAAAGTTAAGATTAAATGGTGAATTAATTTCATGGTAGGTTAAACAATAAAATAAAGGGCATTTTTCATTCTCCAGATAATTAAAATTCCTTTGGCAACGGAGAAGCCCTGATGCTTTAGAAATCTTTCCAAGAAGCAATTAATTTGATTTAGATTAGAAAACATAAAGATTTAAATTTAAGTTGATTTTTATTTATGGACGCTCTTTAACTACTATGGTTCTTAGCGTCCCATTCCATTTTGGGCGTGAAGAACCGGTAATTTTGCTCAGAGGCCTCTTCATCAGGCTTGAGGTTCTTTTACGTGCCGTAAATCTACGACACGGGTCCACCGGCTTTACTTCCCTTCCGAAGGAAGCCATGCTAAGGATTTTTACGCCCGAAAAAATCCATCGAAAAAAAACATAAAGCAAGAGTTTGTTGCTTGATAATTATATACATATTTCTGGTAATAATACTTGGAAATATTTACTATTAGGCATACTGTTACTATAATTCTTAGAATTTCGGCATTATTGGAAAATCCGTTGAGCTGCAGGTAGGAAAACACAAAAAAATTTGAATGTATAAGGTTATAGCACGTACCTGTTTCTAAAGCTCTGGAGGTACGAATTGACATCCCCAGGTTCAGAGTGCCTTCATCATCAGGATTGGCAGAAACAACTATATCGGCATCAGGGAACACGCTCCATTTCAAGGACCTGCTCCTGACGAAGTTCCAGAATCTGTCAACCAGGACGTAGTTAAGTTGTGATTCCTCATCCTGCAGTTCTCGAGGAATATCGTCATATGTTTCCACTAGGTCTGCAGTTTGTGTGATGTGAACTCCTTCTAGGACCTCGATGTCAGACTTCTTCAAAAGCCGATTCATGTAGGATACCATCTTCAGCATGACACAAGACGCTACCTCTCTCTTGCTACACTTGGTGTTCAATTTCTGTAAAAGGATGTCCTCGCGGTGTTCCTGGGGTGCTTTGACTACATCGTTTGCGTCAAAACCTTCCAAATTCCTGGATCCTCGCAATGATGAAGGTTCCTCCACTGCTGGGACGGATGTCACTTCTAATTTCTTGTTCTCTTCCTGAGCATCGCTTGTAGGTTCGCTGTCCTTTCCTGGGATTTTTCCTACCTTTACCTTAGTAACATCGCTTATGGGTGTCTCGGGTTTCATCGACTCCGATGGGACCACTGCGACATCTTCGTTAACGGGTATCGCCACAGACACACTTGCGAGACACAGGAGTAAAACCACAAACATTGATAAATGCATATTACTTTCGCAGCAATAAAATAGTTGAATTTTTTGTGCCAGAAGTTATACTACAAAATGAAAATAAGTTGCAGCTATTTTACGTTTTTTTGTAGCTAGAACATCCTCGTCGTTGTATATTAATGGTAAGGGTTCCCAGTGACCCGCCGCTTATATGGTACCGAGAGAAGAAAAGCGGTAGTGGGGAGAGAGTATTGGACCTCCTAAGAGTTGCGACCAGAGGGAACCGGTACTCTGAGAAAACTTGCTCTACCGCTGCTCCTCCAGGCAGGGATCTTAACAACGCTCATGAGGACCTCGCAAAAACACATTTATAGCCCACTTTCCTCCAAATGTAGGTTTACGACAAAGATTCTTCTCCAAACATGGTCTTATGTTGCGTAGACTTCCCCTTTCACTGAATTCATATCGTGTTCCCTCACCAACTATACTGAACTAAAAAGTTTATACACTGGATAGCATATCACTTTTTAAGCTCAACATTATACTCCTTAAAAAATTCTAATAATCTATGAAGTAGGGTAACATGTGAAATAATCATTAAAAATAATCAATAGAAAAAGACTAATAAAAGTCAATGCGAATTTTTGCATTAAAATGCGAAAAGCTGTGTTTTAGGTTTTGTACTTCCATTATTTAATAAGTTTATCTTGGCACTAAAATTTGGGGAAAATTAAATCGTTATTAAAATATCAGAGCCTATACGTTAACACTGTGCAGACTTTTGAGTGCTCTTACATTTTCAACACAAATAACAGTTGCTATAGATTTACTTTTTAAACACGTTTATATGCTTTTAGAAACTGTGGACATAAACTGGAAATACATTCTTTATGTTTCAAACATTCAAGTCCTGAGCTATATAGGCTGCACTATTTAAGTTGAGACTGTACAATATCTCCAAAATTAAGTGTTGTAGAAAGAAATTTCTTTTATAAAAGTTACTTGATAATATGGGGGGAAAGTAAATGTCATTAGTCGTGTTTTGTTTGAAGGACATTATTAGACCATTTTAGGGTGCATTTAATTTTTTTTAAATGGAAACCTACAATTAAGGTGAATTTAAATTGACCCTAAAATGACCATCACAACGTTCTCCAAATAAAAACGACTAATGGCATTACTTTCTCTCATAATATCAAGCCACTTTTATTAAAGACATTTCTTTCTAGAACACTTAATTTTGGAGATATTGTACAGTCTCAACTTAAAGGTCCACCCTGTATGTACTATGTAGTTCGAATACTAACATTTTTTAAAACTGACTTCTAATGAGCATTTTCGGATAACCAAATATCTATTAAATATAAAATTATCAACATTAATGTTTTTGAAACTGCCAACTATACAACATTGAAGGCTAATGTTTTGCTTTCGCTTACTATAAAGCGTAATATGTTCAAGAATATTTAGTAAGAAATACAGATTTTGAGAATTTCGCCTGTGGATTCTTTTAAATAATTTACTCTTTATTAACCGATTAAAACTAAGTCTACTGAAGGTCATATCATAACTGAAATAAAGTTGCTGACGAATGTTTTAAGAGTGTGCTGGAAAATTCTGCAGCTTTATGATTTCCTCTGGTTTATTAGTTTTCATTTTCAGCAGCATCACCGTGCTCCCTTTTAATTTCTTCGCTTATAAAATGTATTATTATTATTATTATTATTATTATTATTATTTTTTTTTTTTCATGAGCACCATCGTCATTGCTGTTGTTGCTCTGCTCTATACAATCTGTACAAGATAGAATCCAGACAGCATGCTGAAAAACTGACATCTCGTTCTTATGGAGAAACTTTGCTAGTAGAAGATGGCTCGAAGCAAAATTATATATTCTTTGTTTTTACTTTTCATGAGCCAGACATAGCATCTACTAAGAATAGCATTCATGCTTTCGTTTCCATTTCTAGCTTTAAGGTCCCTCATATTCTTCCGACTGTCCATTTTGTTTCGCTTACAAAAAATAAAATAATGACAGGAACATAGAATTACGCACATTACTCTATTAAAACGATTACGATTATTCAGACTAAGAAGGATGACCAATTCCATCTAAAGTGGTTTCAGTTTCACCATTTTCCTTTATACCAGTGTCGAAACGATATTATTAGAGATTATCTTTCTATGATATAATCCTAACTGATTTTCAATTGATCTACAATCTAATATAAAAACGCCGTTCCAGTTAATGGAGTTAATAAAAATTATAATAATTAATCGGAGCAGGCATTAATACTGTGTAGGAATTCTGTACATAAATGTTTTACTATCTTTATCACTCTTAGTCTCATTTCTGCATACAATATCATTCTCCCTTTGATAAAATTGGGAAGGTGAAATTATCCACAAAATTGAAGAAATCAGTGGATTCACTAAAGACAGGTTGACACCAGGTTTTTATATTTCTAATTATCATTTATATTTCGATAACTTTTGATTCAAACTTTAATGTTTTCCAGTTGGCATTAATTATTTGTTGGGCTACAGAATCAAGAGCTTCCACGTGGAGCAGGCAAACTCTAGATCATAGCATATCCAAGTTGGGTGATCAGCTCAATGCCTGGTATGGTGATGGAGAAGAAGGAAATAAAACAGGGGATGAACGGGATAATAGGAAAATTCGCGGATCAAGTTATACAGTCCAACTTCGCCTAGCGACTGAAGAAAATCGCGAAAAATCCATCGGTCAGATTGGTCCGCCTCGGGATTTCAACCTGGGACGTCTGAGTCATTCCGCTCGGTAAGTCAAAAAGTATAAGCATATTTTATCTAGTTTGGAGGAAAATGTAACTGATTTTACTAATAGCAATAGCCATAAATATTAGAAAACAAGCTATAAGGTGTTTCTTCTTAAGTTCTGTTCTGGCATTAGTTGTGAAACATATACGAATTGTTGAACTTGGTTCAGTTTCTTTGCTTGAAGCCTCACTCAAGACGTGGACTAATTCTTTGTTACCTTTATCTAATTTCTGGTTAATATATATATTTTACAGGTGATTTTGTAAAATGTTTACTTATATACAAGAACGGAAAGTACAAAATGCTAAAATGTTGCCAATGCACTGAAATGTAATGCTATATTCACATTTACGATCATGTTCACCATAAAATGTAAAGATGGTTATAATCAAGTACGCCTTTCATGAATTTCTTATCATTATGAAGACTCTCACGACAAACCAATACAACTCAGAGAAAATGTTACATTATTTATTTTTGAAGCGAGTCACCATAAATGGCAATCATGATACCATTTCATATGATATTTAACGTTTTATCATATACGAATCAGCATAAACCACAGAGTTATGAAAGGTAACAACTCAAACTATTGAAATTCACATTATGAGCTAAAACAATTTAAACCATGCATTTTCGTTTACATGTGAGGTCGATGTTAACCCTTTCTTTAACGTTACTAGGGCATAAGAATTTCTGAGAGTTATGTCATTTTCTTGAAAATTCGAAGAAAGGTAGGAAATGGAGGGGAAGAATGCAAGACCTGTACAGGTAATTCACAATGGCATGGGAATCTCGAGACAAAACGATAACAGAAGTGTGTTACTGGGGAAATGTGGGCGAGAGAAGAACCACTCTTTGAAGCAACTTTTCCTCTTCAGTTCCGCATATTTTAAAGCTTTCAACTGCAATAACTGTTCGTACATACTCAGCTCTTAGAAAATAAAGGTGTATTCATCCAGCTTATTGACCTCAAATACAAAAATGTTTACAAAAATATGTAGATCTTAAAAGTTTAGCCATGTATATCCATATTTTGATTCACCTTACTATGTACTTCCTACAAATACGCCATCCTCCCCACCACACTCTCGTTTGCGGATGACTGTATTGTTGTCGCTGTGAAATAGCCTCATGTTTTTCCCCACAGATATTTCTTTGTGTTTTATACGTTACACTTGCTGCATTAGCACAGTTATTGTATAATTAGAGCTGTGCAATTTAATAATTATATTCTTGTGGACATAAATTATGTATTTTCCCATTCGAGTATCTCTTGTTTTCTGAAAATGGAAAAAAGAAATAATGCAACGTTCCATTTATTTTGGTGCCTGGTACTTCCTTATTTAAATATTATTAATTTAGGCAAAATATAACACACGTCGCATGGTAACATACATTGAAATACACACAAGAAAACGTAAAAAGAAAACGTAACACATGATACTTGAATCGGATAAGAAGATTTACGGCGTATGGCTATATCGCACGGTAGCTCAAATGATAAGAGCATGGGCACGAGGAGCCTACAATCGCTGGTTCTAATGCGCTTACATGCATGGTCTTTCCAGTAACACAATTATTGGAAATTTCACTTGAATTGTGAATATTTGATTGGAGAGCAAAACAGATGCAGAAAATATTAGTTATACAATTCTGTATAATACATGAACATAAACGAAAGTAGTACTTACAATACTCTTTGAAAACAAAAAGTTGAAGCCTTAAAGGATAAATCTAATATTCTGTTCTTTTAAGCTGTTCAGCGCTGTTTATATTTAAAAATCCACACAGCATTATAAGCCACTTGCTAATATGAGTGAAGTTCCTATAGTAAAGTTCGATTAACTTATATTTTTTATTTCCACAGGTGACGACCATTTGCCTTTTGCAGGTTAGAGAAAAGTCCGAACAAAAATAACTTGTTTAGGCAAGCAGCCCTGGCCGGAGTATGAAGTCTTAGTCCTATCAATAGAGGGAGATAAGTTAGCATCTTTGCGTGGAAATACACTGCCAGCAATTTCAGAAGTCATTTAATATCCATAGATTTTTGGAGCAGAATATAATTTCATTTTGCCTTCACTTGCAAGAAAACTGACACAGTTTACAATGCTAAGCGTACGCTGGTGGGTAGTCTGAACACCCGAGTTTATATAAGAGTAAATATGTAATCATGTGGGATTTGTGGTGGGCAAAGCGGCGTCTGGGCGGATTTTCTCCGGGTTCTCCGGTTTCCCCCGCCATTCACTCCACCAACTGCTCCATCATCATCTTTCCTTTCATCCATTTCACCAACATTTCGTTTCATCTACTTCCTTCCTCCCATACATGGCATCGGGCTGATCACCCATCGTGGACATTCTGTCTGCTCCATGAGTGTGCTCCTCGACGGGCCTCTAACCCCAGGCACCCGCCTATAAGTCCTGGGGGTGTAAGTCCTGCATAAGATGAGGTTAAACGGAAAATGAATGAATGAATGTAAATATGTAATATTAAATCAGGAAACATTTTATTTCATCTATATAATCTTAGTAAAGAAAGAAAACAAATAATATATTCGGTTGGGAAATTTAATGTCGTGTCCGCATATTGCCATGGCAGTTCAGTTGGTTAGAGCAACTGGGCGGAAACCGACATCTGTGATTCAAATCCCGGGTATGGTATTGAGTTTTTCAGTCTTGATTCTGCCTTTCCAGCCTTGTTGTACACACGGCTTCTATGAAAGAACAAGCATTTAACATTAAAATTTGTTCCCTAGAATAGCATTATCCGTTTTCACTAGTTAACCTGTCAAACCTGACTGCAATTTTCAGAGAAAAATAATTCTGATATGCAGTTGTATTAGAAACGTTATCCCCAAAATAGGCTACGGTTTTTCAAAATTAAATAAACAATATGATATTTCGTGCTCCCTTATTTGCTCATTAAATTATTATTAAGCACAAACATTTTCAGAGTTTCACATATATGTAGGTGTACAAAGTAAATTAGTTTGGGAATTCAAATACCAATTCACTATCCGTTTGAATATCTGTTGCCTATCCTTATTTACAAATTTAAGAATAAGCCTACAGTTAACATTTCATAATAATGTTTTATTCTGAAAAGTCGTTCAAGATAAAACATTTGTATATTTTTAGAGGTATAACTTGCGGAATATCTGTTACCAACTGCTATTTGTTTTGCTACGTCTGTTTTCACAATATGTTTGGTAGCATCTTTGGTATGCAGGGTCAACTAAGTGCGTGTAGTACTGATTATGAAACTCAAAAGATTGAAAATGTAATAAGTCATATTAGTTTTTTTAATTAAACATACCTTACTGAAACGTTAAGAATATAATGTGAAGTTAAAAATTGATAATGTTAATATCAGCGCATGTATTTTAATATCTAACACTGATACTTTCTGAGGAGAGTGTTGGTATTTTCAGCCAGAGAAAGTAGCCCGTAGTCACCAGCAGTTATCTTTTCATCTACAGTAGCTGGTTTAGGACATAAGGGAAATGCAAGTCGAAATTCCAATAAAGCTATGTAGTTAATGTGTCATTCCATATTTAATTTACACATGCTTTATACTCTGTAATTTTGGTATGATGAATAATAAAACTTGTAAACAGTTGAAAACATGTTGCAAGTCTTGAGTCACAAGTCGAGTGTGCTGAGCAACTAAAAATATTTGGAAAAGTTTATTTTAGAATAATATTGCATTCTCGGATATACAGATGAATTATTTTCTATTTTAAGTGTTGAATATACCACATAAAGTGATAGTTGACAGTAAAGTTGACAGTAAAATAGCAGATAAATTTTGGTTGACTGTATCTTAGTTTCTAAATCCATAGGCAATGGTTTCGACTCCCTCTGAAGAAGGAATTTTTCTGTTTATTAGAATTTTTGCCTCTTCTCCCACTGAAATATAAATAAGATATGAATGTATGTACAGGTTAGAACCAAAAGTAACAAAATTCAGCATCTAAAATAATGTTTAAATGCTCCACATGCATAGTTCGTTAGCAACTCCTTCAAGAGTTATTTATATTGTTTTATGTGTGCCTGTATGAATATACAGGCATACGTAAAACAAGAAAGAAAGAGAAAGGAAGGAAGCAACTCCAATTATTTTGTGCGTATTTTGACTAAGATTCGCAGAAAATAAACATATTTACATAATTGATATTGACTTTTATTTCTCGTAAGATCAACTTGTCGTTACACGTATATTTCAGGATTTTAAGTGTAACTTGTGGATGTAATTGAGGTTGGAGCTACACCATTTCTCTTTGGCTAGTCGTCGTCCGTGGACTAGTGGTACCGTGCTAGCCTCTAGTTCTCGAGGTCGCGGTGGAGGGCGATGGATTTTTTCGGGCGAAAAAATCCTTAGCATGGCTTCCTTCGGAAGGGAAGTAAAGCCGGTGGCCCCGTGTCGTAGATTTACGGCACGTAAAAGAACCTGATAAGAGGCCTCTGAGCAAAATTTCCGGTCTTTCACGCCTAACATAGAATGGGACGCTAAGCACCACAGTAGCTTAAGAGCGTCCATTAAAAAGAAAAACTCTCTTTGGTTATGTTTACCTTTGTCAAGTTTTCGCAGTAATGGATAAAACCATAAACTTCCGAGTATTAAATATGTTTTCTCTGATAAGCGTGTGGGTTTAAATGTACATCTACTGATACTATTTGAGAAAGCCGAAAAACATTTAATAATACAGAGAGATAAAAGCGGAAATTCGGGACACATTTTTCATGAGAATCACATGAAAATTACATTCATTACATTTGTAGTTATCATCTTGAGTTACTGTGTACTTCTTGTAAAGCATTATGTGATTAATTTTTATTCTACGAATGCATGTGTATTGATACTCATCTGTTTCTGCTAGTACTAGCAGCAATTGGTTTTTATGGAGATTATAAATTAGGTAACGTTTAACTCCAACTATATTACTTTATTTATTCTTTTTCCTTCATGTATTAGGCGTTTCTATCTGAGCATATATATGTCTTGTCCAGCCATTTTTATGGTCTTCCAATATTTATTTTCCCTATTGGTTTATAGGTATTAAAATGGAATAATAGTCTGTCTATATTCATTCTTTGAAGATGACTTATCCATTTAGTTTTATATTGGTTAATTTTTTCATTCACATTTCTTATATCTTTCATTAATTTCTTATATCTTTATTTCTTTTATGATCTGTTCTCTTACATCCTGCCACTGCTCTTAAAAAGTTCATTTCATTTACTTCGAATCTCATTTTGTTTTTCTCCGTCATAACCCACGATTCACTCTCATACAGTATGTTGGAACTGATATTACTTTATATAAATGTTAATATTGTCTTTTCTTGCTTTGTTTTTCAGACCTTTTACCATTAAAATAATTAAAAACTCCAATTTTAAATACGATCATGTTGTTTTTATATGATAAACTGCATCCTAAATATTTAAATTCTACCAGCTGTTCTGCAATCTTATCTTCTATAACCATTTTTTATCTTATAATTTCTTTTTCTTTGAACGCTATCGTTTTTTTTCTTAGGGAGATTGTCGTATGATATTCTTTTGCTATTTTAATGGTGTATACGTTGACTTTTGAAGATTTTTTTCTGAATTAGATATAAGAATCTGGTCATCTGCGTACATTAAAACATTATTTTAATTAAAGCAAGTAATTAGCTCCAATGATACATTAAGAATAATGATTGGATAGTTACAAGATTTCAGAAACCAAATTCAAATTATTTTTATACTTTTCAGGTTAATAAAATCTGATAGTTTAATTTGTTTAAATATAAAATCATATTGGTTTAGTAAGCATCCCGTTCTTAAGAGCTATTTATCAATGGTAAAAAGAAGAGTCTGTCTATCTACCAAATACTACTGAAAATAACTTTTTAAAATGGTATCTTTGAATTTAGAATGGTATTACTTTTCTTATAAGGTTGACAATAAGCTACATATCCATGTTTTGTATAAGCCTACGCGCGGTTTATGGCTAGGATTTGCATTTGTTATATATTCTTATCGGAATTTTCAGGATTTCGTTTTAGCGTTAAAGGAAGCAAGAATGTAAATTTACTTTCAGTATATCATTTTTAAAACATGCTGCTTAATGTTATCCTCAGCTTAATTCGCTCGAGCTAATGAATTTATTTAAATATCGCGGAAGCCATTTCTGTATCGCATCATCAGCTTATAGTTGGAAAATTCTGATATATTACCTTTATCAGCAGTCGCTTGAGCTCGTTTGAAACCAATTCGCATTACTTTACTATTACTTTCGCGGTAAAAGTTGTAGGTTTATTGTCCCATCGCCGTCCTCATTGCCATCCTACCATTAGTGGTAACGGATATAATCTGCTTTTATTAAAGCTTAAATGTTAACAGTACATTATGATAAAGTGTTAAACGTAGGGTTTTATTTTGCGAGTAGGAATATTTGCGAAACGAAGGCCGTCAGGCGTGTTTCGAATCCTACGAACAAACTAAAACCACTTTTATATGTGTGGCTTATACTATTTTTAGACAGCGCTCGAATTTGTAAAACATCAATAAAATAATGTTATATTGATTCCCGAATCTAAGACAAATCCGTTTAGAACGAGATCAACTCACGTGTATAGCGAGATTCTTGAAACAAGAGAAATAACGTTAAAACGAGATCAACTGTCGTGTGCAGCGAGGTGTCAGATGTGTTGATATTTTGTTGTTCGCTGGCAGTCATTTTCAGTGAAATTATTTTCAACGTGTTTTGCCTTACACCAGACAATGAGGCGATTAAATTCCATATCACATTGCTTTCTGGATTGTTTGGGTAAGTGGTTCTAGTGTTATTCTTTCTGTTGTTTCTGTAATTTCACCTGGCTCTTACATTTAGGTATCTTCTGAATTCATAATTGCCGCCATTTAATCTTTATGTGGATTATACTAGATAAAAGAATAACGTTTAGATTCAAAGAAAGCCAGGTCTGCCAATATAAGATAAAGGTTAACTCCACAGCGAACTACGATAGATTGAAGTATGTCGGTTTGTATTGTGAACAGATAATTCAACCGCCATGAGAAATTAATCACGTAAAGAGATACGAGGAAAAGTAAAACCCGATAAAACCAAATCGAATTATTAAACATGTGCAAATACAAAAAATAATTGTCATGTGATTGGACTGGAAACCAGATTTGGTCACAATTTTTTTTTAAAGTTCCCTTGTTTTACTCAGTTTAGAATACTGCGGTTTTACTGTTTTCGTTACCGCTTATTAGCGCAATTACACAACACACGGACACACACAAACACCCATGCCCATGGCGGGACTCGAACCCGTGACCCTCAGAAAGGCAAAGCTCGGAGCTATACACTCAGTGACCACTGCTACGAGGGCCGTCATGATGGAGTGGTATAAAAATTTTATGCACTAGTGCAATAATGTAAAGCTTTTACTTCGTGTGCACAATGTTAAAGTTCTACTCTTAGGTCAAGCTGTCTATAAAGTTTCTTTATATACCGATGATCACTCCTACATAATGGATCATGCAAATTAAATGTTGCAGGTATTATTTTTCTTTTCCTCTCTTTTAATTTCACAAATTCCCATAAACCACCTTGTAGATTATTTTATATTTTCTTCTAAGGGCATATTTGTTTGCGGAGTAGATCGTTTTTGTAAAATCCGGACTATTAGGAACTCAAGCAATACAAGTTCTGCAAGCTTTAAGCTGTGCTATTCAAAAAGCTTCCTTACTTTGCTTTCCACATTAAATTGCCTAATTGTAATCAGAATTTAATAAAGATGTACTTTTCTAACGTTTAGTTTCATTTGGCTGCTTATTTTGAAATGCCCATGACATCAGCATCAAAAGTGGTGTACGATAATTTTACCTAAAATCGCTATTTAGTGGTATTAACGCTAGCATCAATTCTCGATGGCGATAGCATTACATGATGAGAAAGAATCGGTAAAAAATCTTCATATTCTAGAAGTCGTCCCTATCACAGTTGTCACTTAAGTACTTTTGGCACTTTCCAATATTATAATGTGAATCTTCTCCAAAATAACATTACATCCTGTGACGATACCTTTGAGAATGTACTGCTGGTGTCATAGCACGTTGCGCTTACGGCAACATAGAGCCGCGTATTAATACATAAAAATAGTTCCTTTGGTTTACCGGGAAAAATACAAGTCAGTTGAAAAAATTATTGTGCGGACTTTTGCCATGGTAGTCAGTTGGTTAGAACAACGTAACGGAGATCAGAACATCCGTGGTTCAAGTACTGGCTATGGCATTGCATTTTTCAGTCTAATTCCACCTTTTCAACCTTTTACTACTCACGGTTTGTGTTAAAGAACAATCAATTTTCATTGATTGACCTAATATAGTACTTAACTATGAAGACTGGGACTTAAATTACTGACCACATTGTATCGCCATTGGGATATGTCATCTCAGAATGAATTTGAGATCTCATACTGGTTTACTGAAAAAAAATATGAGTCAGCTGGGGAATTTAATGGCATGCCGGCATGTGACCATGGTAGCTCACTTGGTTAGAGCACCTGAACGGAGATCGGAAGATCCGCGGTTCAAATCTGGTTATGGCATTGAATTTTTCACTCTGATTCCAACTTTGTAAACTTATCCTACACACGATTTGTGTAAAAGCATAATTAATTACCCGAGGGGTAGTTTTCATTTCGGTACATAATTCTAGCTCGGAGAGATATGCTGTAGCTACCTCAGAAGAAGTTCCGTTCCAAGTTTGATTAGTTATTTTGGTAAGAGAATTCTAAATTCAAAATGTAATTATGGTGCCTTGAACTTCATTATCCAGTATACGTTCATTGTCTTAAACGTGTCTATTTGTCGTCATATTAGGACATATGCCTGTTTCTAAAGGTAGCATATGAAATTGCTAATTTCTTTCCTTCAGCTATGTGTAACTGTCATATATTTTATCAGTTAATGTAGGAAGGAATGGAAATATCTGAAGCTTAAAGAGCCCTATCCGGTTATAGATGAGATTAACGTGCTAAATAACATATTGCCCAAATTTATGAAATATTAAAACATTAAAATTCATAATTGTAAAAAACATAATATACATATTTATATTGCATGCGCCTAACGAATTTTATATGCTTTAACAAGAATATACATATATGTTAAATAATAATAGTAAAGTTGATTGTTGGGCATTCAAATCACAATAAATATACAAGGTATAGTATTACCTTTAAAACAAAATCCTTAGAAACTTAACATTACACGAACAAATACAATTCCCAGTGTGTTAAAATTCCTAATGGGGTTTCTTGGTTCACAGCAATGATTATTTTGAAAAATCGTTGGCAGTCCAAAACTTCTAATTTTCAAAATTCCAGAAATATAAATGCTCGTCTACTCTCTGACCCTGTTCTTCGACATAAACTTGCATTTAGGTATTCATAGCTTTAGTGCAGTAAGTACACAAAGCTAAGTATTTGTGGTTTTCAAATTACTGTTACCGTAGATTATTATAGATAATAAAGTTGAAGATACTGCAGCTACATTCTAGATTTAGAATTTCCTTGAAAAATAAACAACTAAACATGGCAGAGAATTTCTGCCTACATTGTTGCAGTATACCTCTCTGAGCTAAATTATATCCCGACCATGAAAACTAGCTTTCGGAACTATTTTTATGTATTTATACGCGGCGTAAGTGGAGAGGCTCACAACGCCGAATGCATTCTCAAATATAATATTTACAAATTTATTGTATTAACACCACTTCAAATAAAACACATTATTTCGCGTCTATATTAATAATACAAAATTAATGTATATCTAATCATATTAGATTAGGTAATACGGTTACAAAAATATGATGTGTTACACTCACATGACTTTCTCTACTCTTGTACAAACTATTTTTACAAACGCTTATTCTCCATCTACTTCATGTTAATCGAGATAGACATTTGCAGACTCTATCTTATTGCTAATTTTCTTGTAGATGTAAGGGGATAATATATTTACAAGGGCAATATAGAAAAACAGTAGCCTTTAAGCACATACATATCTCTTAATAGCTGGTTGCTAGGTGCAGCACCATTCCCTTTACCACAAATTAATACTCTTTGCATATCCAAGACAAAAAAATGAATAAGGAATTCCCGTTTTAGAAAATAAGTATTGAAAAATTTAAGGGAACAACAAGCAATATATCGAAAATGGTTCACTCAACAAAAAAAATGTATATGACATAAACTGCGTATTTTAACGCGATCTACATTTTTGTGTAGTAAAATTTTGTCTATCTCTTATGGTTTACAGTTATGCAAAAGTCGTTCACAATGGAGAATACTTTTGGAGACATTCCCAGAAAATTCAAGATATACATTTCATTTGTCATAACAATATCTTAAACATATGATATTTTAATCAAAATCGTTGGAGCCATTTTTGAGAAAATTAAACTTTTCGAAAAATCTTCCATGCAAAGGGTAATCTAGGGTGGGAGGATTTTCTTGAAAACCTTCGTGTCGCATCTCTGGAAGATACTGAACCTAAATACCAAGTTTGGTGTTTATCCGACTGTTCGTTTCTGAGTTATGCTGTTCACAGACAGACACACAGACACACAGACAGACAGACACACACACGGACATGTTTCCAGAATGCTTTTTTTGGATTCAGGGTGTCTCAAAACATGTATTTCCGGTGAAATCTCGATATCGAAATTTTTGAGTGGAATACAATACTTCCCCTACTTACTGTACGTAGTAGAGGAAGTAAAAATAAATATTAGAGTTCCTATCATTATGATAAGTTTCACTATCTGTTGATATTTCTCTGACTGTGAAACCTTGATCGAGATACATATCTGCTGTGTATATTAATGGGTTCCCTAAGATAGGAGTTGCGTAGGCTGTTATTGGTGGGATCAGAAGATTAATGTTGAAAGCGGTGACCAAGATCAGTGACTTTGTGCCCCTAATTTATATATGAAATACCTAAAGTCAGGAGTGCATGTTGATTGTTGAGGCGTAACGGATTTTCTACTTGAACGAACAAGTACAACGGTTTACTCACGTTGCTAACAATAATTATTAGAGGTTCGTGATAACTTAGCCTCAGTCCGTCACTACAAAATATTTATGGGCTTAACTTTATCCCCCGCTAGCAGGGTTTTCCAATAAGTACCAACTAAAGGTTTTGCTAGTATGAAAGTCAAGCACCACTATCACTAGAATGTACTGCCACAACAGCTAACAGCACAAAACTCCAAGAATTAATCGATGCCCATAGTCTTATTGCACTTCCTTAAATAATGTCCCAAAGCAAACCAGGAAAGGAACCTCTGTGGAACATATTCTTAATGAAAAACACTACATTATGTACATATCAATGTTGGTAGCGTCAGAATTATCTGAATTTAAAACCTATAAATAGGCAGCGTTGAGTTCTACAGTCTATGCAACAAGATACAGACACTGTATTTTGTTTCTCATTTATGCCCACACCGGACTTTTGAGATATATACAAAATGTCATTCCCAACCTGAGATTAACCTAACACGGGTATTTCGCTGCTCTGGCAGACTCTCGCGCGGTTTCTTTCATTCTGTTTAACGCCCGTACTTACTGCATACAGTACCACAGGCGGTGGACACTGATTATATGTGAAATGAAATTATAATTGGGAAAGGATATTTTGGAAGGAAACGTTCCACCTAATTTTAGGGTACTTCCCGGGCATTTACCAGTTATGAAGATTGAGGAAAATCTGGAATAAATCTCAGCCAGGGAGGGCGATTCTGGCGGTATTAGAATCAGAATCTTCCATTTACGATTCCATGCCTTAACGGTCTCGGTATATCGGTAGACTTTCGCGGCGTAAGGAATGGAGCAAACATATAAAACATTACTGAAATTAGTTAGCTATTTTGTTTTCTTCATAGCATGATTTTAAAAAACACAATATACTAATATGGAGCATATGAAGCAATAAAAATCCAGATGTACACCCATGGGCAAAAAAACTTATTCATCCGCAAATTCCATGTGACAGTCGGAGAGTTTCGAGTACCTTCGTAACAGCGGTGTTCTCAACGCACAAGCGGGAACTGTAGAATGGTCTGTACTTGTGAGCGCAATGGTTTCCTTATAACGGTGTTTCTCGGTGATGACGCTCATATGCTACTGAAAAGAGATCCAAGAAAAACATTTCTTTGGGCAAGAGGTTAAGAAGGTGCCGCTTGTGCTCATAAACTCCTCGGTTCAAATCTTGCATTAGTTGTTACTTTTTATATTATTAATTTAATGACTGGATGTGTAGAACATAATATCGCATTAATATAACTTGGGGATTCAATTCTACTAAAGTACTCGTTTTAAATAGCTAAATAAATAAATGCAAATAAACTATTATCTTATAAAGCTAAAACACACAAATAATAAAAAAAATTAATTATGAACCCTGAGCACCTATAACCGCCCTCATTTTCGAACCATAGCTAAAGTTAAATCCCTTTAGTAATATGGATGAGAAGCTGCAACATCTCAGGCTACTTGAATTTGTGGCCAGAATCCTGTACGAATTCAACAATTCCATCTATCTTATCCTCATAGAGGGAATCAAAATATTCTCAAGTATTACCGTGTATTTCGCACTGTTCAGTGTATCGTCAAGCTGCCACAACGCACATAGACTCCTTTGATATCCAACGAGATACAGATACACAATCCATATAAAATTGTGAAGCCACGCATTTTACGTAGTAATAACTATTCTGTTATGAACGTTACCAAATGCCATGTATGAAATGGAGTGTATAGAAAATTTCTGTCACTATGTATTGATTCAGCATTATTAGCAGAAGTAAAAAAACCTTTGCTACATGCGAACCTGCGGTCTTAACCACAGAAGTACGTACTTTGTCACAGCGCTACAGAGAAGACACATGGAAAGTTGCATGTTTAATAACTCCGTAAAACAACTTGCTGCAGCAGCTACACAACTGTATTGCGTATGGTGTAAACAAGGCTCTGTGCTGTGTAAGACAGAAAAATTTGGAGTTCAAGACATGACTCACTTTTTTGTCTACGGGTGTACATATTTTTGGAACATCAGTCCAAGAAGAAGACGACGGATGCCGTGTTTAATAAGTAGCAGTGAACAGAGGAATGGATGCGAAGTTTTTCTTGCCAACGTTTAGCTCTTGTGCAGTGTTCTGGTAACTGACACGTTAATTGGTGAATTTTGAGAACAGGGTTATTTCCTTACCACAAAAAATCTTCTTTTTAGACTTAATTTCTTTAGTAATTCTTGAACTGTATGTATTTTCAGAATTGCCTACAACACAGGTGTCGAAAAAGGATTCATGGCCGTGGTTCTCTCTCTGGCTGGCTACCATTCGTCTTTCACGTGCTGCAGATTAGAGACAGCCGTAGCCGTTATTTTGGACGGCTCCGAGGATGGAATCGTTCTAAAGGTAACCATAGGTTTGGTCATAAAATTCCAAAATAACAGTCCTCTAAGTTTTCATTAAGTCGATCGTTCGAGAATTTTGATAAGCAGTTCCAGAAGTAATGGTCTGATCGTAGAGATTATGTTGCGTTATAACAAAATAATTACAACTGTGTATATAATGCGAATCCCTGGAACGTCCTGACTTAGAAGTTTCTATAGAGGGCAATTTCCATCAAAAATCATCCGCCAATCAGATTTAATTATGCTGCTTGGTTCTTGGAATACACAAGCAAAAGACAATTACCCGAGATGCCATTTTGGAATATAATGTTCAGTGTCATGGAAATGATACGATGAGGACGATGATAATGCTGATTAATTCCTTTAACATGACTTAAGTAAGCAGAATTTATAATAAGGTTTCAGAGTAAGGCCACATATGCATTACTGTTAACACTACGGTGTAAATTCGCGCATATATAGCTGAACGTAGGATGGGAGGGGCAGAAAAAGAGGGGAGTGTCGTTGGAAATATTCTTAACAGATGAAGAATCATGACTTGATAACACCCGAGTCAGCCAAGTAACAGTGGACCAAGAGTAACTTGTCCTTACGGTTATGTGTAAATACTCCTGGACGTACTTGACTTATTTTGGAACCCAATATTTCTTTGGAACTGTTACTGAAAATCCACTTCTACTGCAGTGTGTATAACATGTTTTGATGAGTCGTGTAAGGACATTTTCGCCATCTCAGGTCTATACTAATCATTATTTTGTAGACATACATATGTCCAAGATTATTCCATATTAAGAAGAGCTTTAGACTCTCAATTTGGTATTTATTTTCCGGAATTTTCATTATTTATTAATTGAAATATAGTATTCATTTAATAATAATGTTAGTGGGAAATCCATCAACATGCAGTTAAAGCTAAGGGATAAGTAGGACAAAGTGAACATTTCCATCAAAATATCCTTGATATTCATGTCTTTATATAAATTGAGTTTAGCGATGACAAGCTGAACTCGTTACAGGTATACGATTAGCAAGTAGGTTCCATCCAAATTTATTAGCATTTTATTGAATGTGGGCTAATTTGCACATTCCACAGCGCAGCGTATAACTTACACTATGAAAACTTTTAAACCTTTTATAGGTTCGCATATAAAGAGCTGCTGCATAATACACTAACGTTTTCTTGGTAAACTGTTTTCAAACAGACACAACAGTCACAATGTTGACCATCTGTTTTTATAGTTCTGAAGAAACCTGGACGAAGAAGGTGTCCCCATGTTTCCTCTGGGTTAAAGTAGATATTGTCGCGGGAGGGTAATTAAGGGATGTTTGGGGTGGTAACAGTGGGAACTCAAAGGGGCGCCTTCACCAAATGTCACGGGGGGAATTAAGGAATGTTTGGGGTGGTAACAGAGGGAACTCAAAGGGACGCCTTCACCAAATGTCACGGTGGGAATTAAGGAATATTTGGGGTGGTAACAGAAGGAACTGAAAGGGGCGCCTTTACCAATTGTGACGGAGGGAATTAAGGAAGGTTTGGAGTGATAACAGTGGTAACAAAGGGGCGCCTTCAGCAAATGTCACGGTGGGAAACACAGAGGGTTGGAAGGGGTAAGAAGAGGGGATAACGATCAAGACTCGGGCAACAACAACACATGTCACGGATAAAGGAGGTGTAGCTCAAAGGGATCTCAAAGGGGTGACTAATTCGCAGATAGCTGGAGATCCGCCCGTCTCCATCCCCTGGGTAGAACAATTCACACGGGAAGGAAGTCTTGGACTAAAGGAAGGTCCTTAAAGATGCCTAGTATCTAAAGCACTGACCAAGGGGAAGGTTTCAGTATGACCAGTATGGTTCTAAATATTTACGTAGTGCCCCGCAAGTGTATAAAAATATAGATTTATTACTATGGCTCGAGGCCGCCTACGGGGTTACAAATAGTTTAGCCAGACGGCATGCTTACCGGAGACGAAGCTGGTGTTTCCCGAATCATGGTGTTGTCTTGCCGATTTATGATTGACTTTTCGTAATGATTTTCAAGAATCAGACTGACGCAGATTTGTGTAGCAGCCCCTCTCGAGTCCCCTGTTATCCCAAAAGCCGGGGGTTTTAAAGGTGAACCATTGCTACCTCAGCAGTCCTTCACCTCTTGGACGAATGTTCTAATCCAAATCAGAAGAATTAGCGCAACGTTTCTAAGTTAAATGAAACTTGACGTTACGCATAGCAACGATAGAGTGCTTGGACATGCATTCTGCGTATCAGCCTTTTTAACTTTTATGGTGTAATAATTTCCAAAGCTACTGAGCGCAGAACAATGTTACAAAATTAAAGTAAATTCATGCATCGTGACAATAGCATTGCGAAGAATAAGTTGATAAATGATTTAAGGAAAATTGCGTGATAAAGATTTGGCTTACAAAGGGCTCCAAGGACTTATAACTGCATTTAATATTTCAGAACATAAATATCTGTTGATTTTAATTTTCTAAATACTATATAGACATTTCTGGCCATATTTAACCAGAAGTCTCTTTTAAAGTGCATCCTCTGTGTCAAAAATCAAGTGATGGATTTACCCCACTACATAGGGTAAAGCCTTGAAGGATTGGATCCTCAAAGGATCCTTACCTTGAAGGATTTTAGAGGAAAGAAAAATAAGTGTAAAACTCCATGTTGAAAGCCACATAAAACCTAATTTATTATATAGCTGCTAGGATAGTTTTACTTATCACTAGAAAATTATAGATACAATACAAATGCTGAAAAAAGTTAAAAATTATTAAGGTTGAAACTTGTATTGCTTCTTCTATATTAAAGAATTATATATAAAAATATACAAATGTGTAAAATGTATGCAAATTTATATTATAAAATCCTGTATTGCTCATTTAATACCATCCTCTATGTAAATAGGGGGAATTCATGTCGTGAATTCTTTTGAATAATGGAATTGCCGTTGCTAAAACTCATAGAATTTTATCCATCACTATCTTAAAAAGTTTTTTATGCTGAATTCGTTATAAGAAAATGGATTAGTCAATACTCTGAATGCAATGTTTTATTAAAATATAGTAACTACCCATACTACGAAACCTGAAATAATTAAAAATTAAGCTGGTACTAAGTGCTAAGCGAATTTATAAGATTTACTTGTAATGAATTATAAAATTGATGCATGAGACATCTTGCATTTTAAAACCAAAGTAACAAGGTGGATATTTTGCCTTCAGCTCGTATATTTTGAGTACAGTATACGTTACAACTAGTTTTCCCACTTTCTGAACTGACTCCTGTTTTGTATTACTTGTAACTTGCGTGTTACCTTTACCGGCGTTATCGAAACTGTTAAAATTATTAACCGAGTATGCACATACTAATCATGTCGTCCGTATAATCTTGTACCTTATCTGATATAGGTGAAGCTCATTCTGTACTTCTGATTAAGTATAATTCATATTAAGCAAATATGTATTGTGCCTTATTAGCTTAGAACACTAGAGTACGTTATTAGATACTTGCATTAAAGTGATCAAGTGCAAGTGTACCTGCGCATTTACTAATCAGCATAATTTAGCTCACTGCTAATTATGTTAGAAATCGTTATGTTGGCGGGCCGTTGT
Organism: Deroplatys truncata; assembly: GCA_030765065.1. NCBI lineage: Eukaryota > Metazoa > Arthropoda > Insecta > Mantodea > Mantidae > Deroplatys > Deroplatys truncata. The sequence goes on from CM060981.1 coordinate 182,109,024, forward strand.
AAGCAATCTTTACTATTTTAACTAAAATGAATATAAACAGTTTCAATATCCTTGCCGTATGTAAAAATGGGTTTATTTAAATACTAAGAAGCTGTTTAAACCTGTAGTAGTTAATTTTTAGTAGTTAATACTTAAATTTATCCTTTGAGAATCTTATTAAATTATTTAGATTATTTATATGTACTTTCAAATAAGAAAACTATTAACCTTCTAGAGCTCATTCGCGTGTTTTAAAAGTACTTTTGAAAGCAGGATATTATAAAATATAAAAATACTTGTGGACAATTATTTTTTAATATTTGCACACTATGCTACTCTAATTATAAAAATAGGTCAACTCACAGTTCATGTAAAGCACCTCAGCATAAAGAATCTTCCCTCCCTAACACGTTTCGCAGGATATCACTTTGTGGTAGGTTAGGAACTCAAACCTTAGCTTGGGAATATTTCTATAATTGGTGAAATCACAATTCTGGTCAGACAGGTATAGGAAGAAGACTGTTATGCAAGCGATCCGAAATGCACAAGGTATGTTTTCAGAGAGAGTGTTCTACTAACAGGAGTAATTATTAACAAAATTATCTTACTTGTTACGCAACTACCATTAATTTGCATTCTATTAGACAAGGCTTCTTAAAACTCGTCTTCCATAACGGGTTTTGAACCACTCACGTGATATCATTCTGCAATTATACACATTTTTTGGACTACGAAAATATATACTTTTAAATCACGCTTTTATGGTTTTATATCTTTAAATACTGATTTTTTAAATGAATTTTATAAAGGAAACGATACAAGTGATACTACTGCTACTGTTTTAATGCATGTGTTGCTCTTTTCAACACTTTAAAAGGAGATCTGACCAGTTTCACGTATGAATGCTTTCTCATATCGGTTCGCGGAGGTGGATTCTTCTTCTTCTTCTTACGGTCAGGCGCTAAACATTCGGTTCGATCCAGCTTCATAAAGGCAGATTCTCAATTTCATTTAGCTCTGTGTCATTGAGCTTATAGCAGTCTATTTCCAGCAGCCAATGGAAGCGTTTAATCAAATTTTCTGTTTCATATTCACTTTTCAGTAAATAAATTGAGTTTTATTTATGAACGCTCTTTAACTGCTGTGGTTCTTAGCGTCCCATTCTATATTGAGCGTGAAAGACCGGTAATTTTGCTCAGAGGCTCTTTATCAGGCTTGAGGTTCTTTTACGTGCCGTAAATCTACGACACGGGATCGCCGGCTTTACTTCCCTTCTGAAGGAAGCCATGCTAAGGATTTTTACGCCAGAAAAAATCCATCTCCCTCCGCCGGGTTTGAACCCGCCACCTTGGGAATCACTTTTCAGTGAATAAGATTCTACTTAATTCACTCCTAATTGAAATTCTGTCTTGCGTGTTGCAACAATCGATGGAAAACCTGCTACAGAGCAAGAAAAAGATGTCTTCTCTTGAGGAAGAACACAATACACAATATCAGTTATTTTATTACCCACTAGCAGAAACTGCAGGTTTGCTCGCGTTATTGCGTTGATGCAGAGATACTTGCATGCCCTTCTCCTTCCCTTACTTCCCCATGGTCTTCTCTCCCTTTTTCTCCTCCTCTCATCAACTCTTATTCCTTAATTACCTACATCTCTCTCCATCTTCCATTCTTTCTCTCTCTTTTCACTCTGACATTCTCTCCCCCTCTCTGTCACCTTCTCTTCATCTCCCGCTGTCACTTCTCTGCGCAATCCATATGTCGTTATTGAAAATCACACTAAAACAGCCTATTCTGTAAAGTAATAAAAATTAAAACGTTTACTTACTGTACCTCTTCCTTATGCCTGCACTGCGATAGGAATTATACCGTTTTTTATACAAAATGGTTTACGTACAAAAATAATAACAAACGCTATCACTCCTCAACGTGATATAATTTTTTAATCCTATGAGCAGTCTGTAAATAGCAAGTTTATCAGAAATATAATTATAAACCTCTGTAATATAACATTTAAAATATACGCTGCATTTTCAATATTTTCTTTTATTTTGCTCTCCATTACAACTCTCCCACATTGAGGGAAGTAATTAAGGGTAATATAGACGAGCTTTAATATAATGATTTTCGCAATTCTTACGTGAAGAAGTAAAAGAACGCACACGCACGCACATAAACAAATAATAATTTTCAAAATCGATATTTGGTTTCAATGTATTCCATTATAAATGATGCGAATTATTCTTTCAAAACCAAAAACTATCAGAAAATTGTTAGAGTGTTATTATTCAGATGCAGAGAGAGAGAGAGAGAGACAGAGAGAGAGAGTACTAATACTACATTACGTTGAGATTAGGAAGTGCATTTTACAGATTCGAGAAGTTCTAAAATGGTAACTCTAAGATTTTTTATTTACGTGATGACTAAAATACCCACAAACGTACATTGCACACTATTTTTGAGTAATTTAATATTTAAAACCTAAAACAAAATTGTCTTCATGGGCAAGGATAAGTGATACTAAGTATTTAAGCCAATTTAAGTTAAAACTATGACGGATGCTGAGGAATTTTGAGGACGTGACATAATACACACAAGGCATTGATTTTCTTTAAACACCCGATAAATCATAAGATGTTACGGGACCCTAATATACTTATTTCACATTTGTAAAATCTTGTAAAATCTTCTTCCATCGTATGCTTCCCTCGTTTTCGTGCCAAGAAAAACACATGATCGTTGCATAATGAAATGTAAACTCAAAATGCCTATGTAACAAGGTTTTTAAAAATCTGATGTGTTACACTCACATGACTTTCTCTACTCTTGTACAAACTATTTTTACAAACGCATTTTCTCCATCTACTTCATGTTAATCAAGATAAACATTTGCAGAGTCTATCTTATTGCTAATTTTCTTGTAGATGTAAGGGGATAATATATTTACAAGGGCAATTTGGAAATACAGTAGCCTTTAAGCACATACATATCTCTTAATAGCTGGTTGCTAGGTGCAGCACCATTCCCTTTCCCACAGATTAATACTCTTTGCATATCCAAGACAAACAAATGAATAACGAATTCCCATTTGAGAAAATAAGCATTGAAAAATTTAAGGGAATAACAAGCAATATCTTGAAAATGGTTCACTCAACAAAAAAAATGTATATGACATAAATTGCGTATTTTAACGCGATTTACATTTTGTGTAGTAAAATGTTGTCTATCTCTTATGGTTTATCAGTTATGCAAAAGTCGTTCACAATGAAGAATACTTTTGGAGACATTCCCAAAAAATTCAAGATATACGTTTTATTTGGTATGAAAATATCTTAAACATATGATATTTTATTCAAAATCGTTGGAGCCATTTTTGAGAAAATTAAAATTTTCGAAAAATGTTCCATGTAAATGGTAATCTGGGGTGGGGGGATTTTCTTGAAAACCATCGTGTCGCATCCTTGGAAGATACTGAACCTAAATACCAAGTTTGGTGTTTATCCAACTGTTCGTTTCTGAGTTATGCTGTTCACAGACAAACAGACACACACACACAGACAGACAACAGACACACAGACACACAACGGACAAGTTTCCAAAAGTTTTTTTGGATTCAGGGGGTCTCAAAACATATATTTCCGCTGAAATCTCGGTATCGAATTTTTGGGTGGAATACAATACTTTCCCTACTTACTATACGTAGTAGAGAAAGTAAAAAGCATGCTTAACTTAGAGAAATTTACACAGGTTCCTAATAGTCTTATATGTTATGGTGTTAAGCTCCACCCTTAAATACGCACTTGAAAATATCACTTTCGAGTTATAGGCATATACGAAGTACTTCGCATAATTGACTAAACATATTATGTGCACATTGTAAGGTACCGTTGGGAACTTCTCCAAATAGGAAGTGTTTTATGTTTTAGTTCATGCTACAAAATGTTTGAGTTGACATCCGTGGGTGGGTAGCGTGTGTTCCTCACCTTCAAGATGACTTCGACTCGCGGTTGGGCTGTGTTACCTTGATAAGATTTTACTGGGGTTTTCCTTATCCTCAAAAGACTAATTTCGATTAAATAAAACTTCTAAGGACGCCGAACTCATTTGAGTATTGCAATTAATTGTTCTTCCACACAAGTCATGCATAACACAAGGTTGGAAAGGTATAATCAGAGGGCTGAAAAGTTTTCATTTGAGTACCATTTCGCCCATTTTAATCACCCATTTAGCTTACCCAGTTAGAAATTGAAGCAAAATATAATTAGAATTTGTCCTTGTTTTTACAAAACGTTTCTTTCATAACTATTAGTACTCATAAAACGTCTTTCATGCTGTAAAACTATGCTGTATAAGTATTTCAATGAAAAACTAAGTAAGGCTCCAAATAGGCTAACATAAATAGAATTTTTAAATTGTTGATTTAAGTTGAAATTATCTTTTATAAATGGGCGTGGCGGCATTATTTTTCATACCAAACAACAAAACTAATGTTCTGTCTTAACTGTTCACACATGTAGTGGCTGTAGCCAAATCTAGAATTCTCTCTAAATTAAACTATCTGATAGTAATGCTATATGTAAGAGTCTCGGGTTGAAATGCAAAATTTTAAACATCAAGAGTAGAATTCGATTAGCATTCACTTTTGTTACTATTAACTTATATTATTGTATACAAAAGATTAATTTGGTCTCATCTATTCTCATATTCGTTATTTTATGTGGTGTTTTTATGTGTCTACCTCACTGTAGATCCAGTAATGTTTCATTTTGCTAGTTATTGCTCGCTAAAGTGATAGAAGAATCTTAATGGGTCCTACCACGGTAATGAATAAGTAAATAAAAGTGTAATGTCCAATGGTCATTAATTTGATACATTTGGTTATTCAAGCATTCCGAGTGTTTCAAGCATGAGATTTTGCATATGGGAACTAGAAGATGTTACACCAGAATCATTACGCCGTCTACCGTCATACGTCTTCTAACCTGCTAGTGGTAGAGAAACGTTAAGAAGTCCATGACTATTCTATTGTACATCTGTCCTTGGAAGATGGTCATATGTTCTAGAAGCGATCTTCTAGGAAATAGGAACAGGAACTATTTTCTCCTGCAGCATCTACCGAGGAGTGGGACAGCATAATCTCTACGTTCCACTATCTCAAGATGACTGCTTCATATAAAGATGTAAGAGAGCTTTCTGTAGAGCTCTGACCGAAATTCTACTATAGTTACGAGCTATAATCGGGAAGATGGTCTCCTTAGTGCAGCCCCTCTGGGGATTTTGTTATGCTTCATAAACACCGCATACGCTCTTTTGTACTGTCCTTGTTTTCTCAAACGCCCAATTTCACTTATGTATTAGGCACACCAACGGTTGATGAGTGAAATCGATAGCTTATTAGTATGCATGTGTATCACACGTACTTTACCTCACTTTCGAACGAAAAGATGGGGTCTGTACCTTTACACCAATTAAACGTTTTGCTTCTCTATCAGGATGTTTTGATGTTATTAAAAATCTGATGTGTTACATTCACATAGCTTGCCTACTTGCTCTTCTGCAAACTATTCTTAAAAAAGTTTTTAATTGTTACTGCTTCTTATTAACCCAGATAAACCTTCAAATCACATTTGCACATTTTGTTGTAGGATTTTTAAAGAGCGTGTCACTATGTGATGGCTCTGAAATGCCCTGCTCTTTGCAAGACCACGAGAAAAAGACGAATAACGACCTCCTATTTGAGAAAAGTATAAGTATATGAACATTCAACCAACAACAAGAATATCTAAAAAAAAAAAAACTGTTAACTGCACAAAAAAACTATTTTGCACAAATTGTGTGTTTAACGAGATCTTCATGTTTTGTGTAGTAATATTTTGACTATCTCTTAAGGTTTGCCAATAAAAAAGTCATTTAAAATGAAAAGGACTTCACAGTCTTTTTCCAGAAAATTCAAGATGTGCATTTACTTTGTCATGCAAATATCTTAAGCATATGGTATTTCAATCATAATCGTTTAACCCATTTTTGGGAAATTAAAAATAACGAAAATTGTTCCATAAAAAGGGTAGTTTGGTTTGGGGGATATGCTTGGAAGATGCTGAATTTAAATACCAAGTTGTATAAATAACCCAATTATCTATTCAGACAGATACAACAAGCACACACGTACCTTTTTCTAAAAATGATTTTTTATTCGGGGAGTTTCAAAATGTGTGTTTCTGGTGAAATCTCGGTTTAGATATTTTGAGTGGAATGTAGACTTCCCTTACTTACTATAGCTCAGTAGCAGAGAAAGTAAAAATGGGTATCTGAATCTTTACTCTAGTTAAGCGATTTGCTTCTCTATATGAATGAGTTGGTGTGATTTACAAATTATTTGCTTAGGTAAAATTTATAGGATAGTATTCACAATGAAGGCTCTAGAAATGGTAATTAGTCTTTTTAAGACTACAAAATAAGCAGTGGAATAATGCAAATTCTGCTAAACAAATAGCACCTCTTTCCCAAAATGAAGGTTTTTTTTTTTAGTTTATTGACCTATTACCTACTGTTTGGATTTCTTTAGTTTGGGCGTTAAATAACTGACCCATAAAATATTGTACAGGTTATAAGTGCAACTGAAGTGTATGACAGCTTTTGAAAAAAAGTTGTCATACAACAATTTTCCTGTGAATTTTCATTCCACAGGACTTGACAGTTGTTTTTAGGTACAGCATATTTTAAGATTAAATAATGCTATATACAAAAATTTCTATTGCTCATTAACCTACTTAAACGTAAATGGTTTGCAGTAAATGGATGAAGTGAACGCAATACGATACTATTCATAAAATGTGGATGTTTAAATTTAGTTCGCATTAACGCACAACAGATTAATCACAAGGAATTCAAATCAGCCACACTTTGTACACAATATTATGCATTCAGCCACTCCTGGAGTATATGTGGACTGGAATATGTTGGCTACAAATACGCACATAAGAAGAAGCTTTCACAACCAATTTTCTGAGATAATAGGGTTTGTATTTACAGTTAATCAATAGCTAAACATAATTTTTATTAATGAAGCATGCATCGATTGTTCCTTTGAACGGAGATTGCTCATATATGCAGCCATAAAACCTGTAATTGCTGATGAATTAACTGTCACTTTTAACATAGTTTAAACTCGCTTATAATATAAGAAAATAACTAATTAACGTTTCATAAGATCATTTTATACTGGTAATAGCCCTATACTGTATGCTTACACATTTAAATTGTCGTTAAATGAAAATCACAAGCTTTCAACCGAGTTTCACGATATAGCATCTTAAAAAATAAATCTCTAATGTTCTCAATTGCGGGCGACTAATATCAACTCCTGAAAGTTGCTTGTGCACGTTGGTTATTGTGTTACATACTGTACCTGAATCGAGACCTATATTTAATGGCAGACAGTTTACGAAAGGATAAATGATATCTGCTGTTCAGATTTATAAAAATCTGAAGTGTTATGTTCGTATGACTTTCTCCACCCATTATCGTTTATATTATGTAGCTTTAGAAACTATTTCTACGAAATCTAATTTTTCTATTGTATACTAATTTATCCAGCATGTATTTTCTAGTATATTTTGTTAAGTTTGCAAAGAGTAAACAACTCATAATAACATAAGAGATTACCTATGTTGAAACAATTGTATCTGCACTAAGAAGAAGACTGTCGTCAGCAGTTCCTGCCACTCTTCTCTTCTGAAGATGTCCTCCACAGGATGAAACATCAAGTTTTAATAACTTTATTGTTCGACCACGGCCTACAAGCCCGGAAAGGATGTCATATTTTACTAATAACACGTCCCTGAAAGCTTATGATCATAATATAAACTACTTTGTAAAGCAACCTAATACATGCAGTATTGCTACTTCAGTATACATAGTAATAAAGAAATAAGGGAATAAAAACACACACAAACGTCCGACGCTTTTTCTTAAAATTCTTCTTTTTTGGATTCAGGGCCTCAAACAATGTATTCCAATTAAAATCTGGATATTCGAATTTTTTGGGTGGAATGTAGTACTTACTCTAACCACAAGGTATGCGGTAGAAAAAGCAAAAATCGTAAAAGTATTGAAAACTTCAAACCAATAAACACGAATGTCTCGAAAATGGTGGATGCCACAAAAAGGTTATTGGAAATAAATTGTGTATTATAAAGAGATTGTGTATTATTATATCTTCCCTCCTTCTTTCATTCCTTTCTTCTTGAGAGAGGGAGTTTTACATCACTTATAACTTCTCAGATCTTCAAAGAAAAGAAAATAATAATGATTGATGAGTACTCCAAGATTCCCGGGTAGAAAGATCTGAAAAGTAGTCTACCTTTCCTTATAAGTACAGAGAAAATCTCAGAAAAGTTTCATTTCGAAAGAGATTCTACCTCGGCCTTCCGAATTACTAGACGCACACAAATTACGACACGGAGTTGCACATACTGTATTTAACGTATATTGAAGAAAGAGAAACATCACAAGATAACCATTCTTTAAATAAAAAAAATTGTGAATGCTATATAATCAAATATCAATCAAGATAAAAAGTGCCAAATACTTTATATTCGAATCCCTGCAAGCAGTTTACATATCCCTACCCTTTATTTAAAATTCATACGAAAAAATTAACTTCAAATGCTGGCAAATGTTCTTGAGATAAGCCTTAATATATGCTCATGCATTAGAAATTTAATAATGTACGTTTTAATACAATGCTACACTCGTCAGAACGTTTGAACATATACTAACGAATATTTAAGAACTTTATTTTCATACCAAGGATACTAAATTTGTCGTTTATTGGAATATTTTTCGCTGTTGTCCATTTCTTAACAAATCTGAACTCTTTTCCTGCTGGATTTTGATACCATTTGTCGTTTCACTTTCCCTTTTTTTTTTTTAAAGTTCCCTTGTTGTACCCAGTTTATGCTACTGTATTTTACTGTTTTCATACCGCTTATTTCCGCAACACACATACATACACAAACACCCATGCCCGTGGCGGGACTCGAACCCGCGACCCTCAGCTTGGCGGAGCGCCAGAGCGACCACTCCAGCAACCACGGCTACGAGGGCCGGCTTCCCTTAATACACTTTGACAGATCATCGTTATAAACTGCATTTCTCCCGTACTACACTATGTTTAGAAAATTATTGAATTTATTCGGTGTTGCAGTTGATTGCTAGCAGCCGCCGATTGCTTCTTGGTCTTGGCATTTTTTTAAATATGAGAGCATATATTTATTTATTAATTTTGCTTTATGTTTAATGTCCTTTAATTGGATAAGTCACAACGAACGATTAATAAAATAGGTGAAATTATGCTCAAATGAATCCGGCACATATACAGGCTTAGAGACACATTCATCTTTTCAGTAAATGGAAATAACTTTGTGTGGGTAACTCACTGTAACCTAGATTCTAACCCGAGACCTCCTTAATGTGAAGCAGACACGCTTCCCGCACATCACGGAGGTGTGCTGTTTTTTTTATTATAATAGATTACAGTTAAAAAACTTAATAAGCTTTAGAGTTTTTAAGAATCCCGAAATGTTACCAATTTATTAAATCCTTCCTATGTGCCTGCGGTTATAATAAGTGTCTTCACATTTAGGGACATGTTGCCACAATTGGCAATTGAGAATAAGCGAAAAAGCAGTACCAACGATTAAAGAAAAAAACGACAGATAACGCCAAGTCACCAACCTGTAGTTGTATTATCTAATGACGCAGTTGATATTGCCCGATATTAAATTCCATAAAACCCATATATTAGCTAGAAATTACAACAGTTGTAATGTATGTATATTATATATAAGGTTAATCGATGATTACACTCGATGGTTTGCATATAGGTCCATATGGTATATTTGTTTCGGTTATTAAAAGTATTTAGTCTATTTTAGCACTTCCGCTGGAAAGATTCCTATACAAAATTTCACTATTACACATTATGACATATTGTAATGAGCGTAACCGAATGGTGCTAATAGTTGTCGAAAATTAACTTAAGCAAGATTTAAAATTGTTGGCTAGGCTGTTTTACCCTACGGAGGTAAGTAGCATGACTTGAAACTCGGCGAAGAAAGTGATCATGCAGCGTCAACCTGACAGCCTAGACAGCTTGAAGCTTGCCGCGGAAGCCTTCAAGAACCCATTAAGGTTTAAAAGCGTTTTACTCTGTTTTTTTTATAATTTAAATTAATAAATTTGTCTGGGTTCAAATAAGCTTAGTTAGATATTTCAGCGAAAATAGAATCTTATTGCGATTAGTTCATTAGCAAGCATGCAATCCCAATTCCTATCCGAGAAACTGCTAACCTGAGTGTGGCCGTAGCTTCCATTTCTGTTTATTGACATGTACCATATGAGATCAGGGGTCAATAACCTTTCAGTTTTCCATTCATGTTATTATGAAAACTGTAGGTGTCAACTGCAGCTGAATAAGAACGTTTCCTCAACAAATATTTCCGTATTTAACGAAAGAAAATATTCGGCAAAACGCAAAACTGTAAAGAAAGTATCAAATTAAAGAGTGCTGATTAACGTAACATCACACAGTACTTAAAATCTGATTATAAATCAAACATTATTCTCTCGCAGATACTTAGATCTGAAACAAAAGAATTAATATCAATGAATGCAGATGACCTAACCAGAGTGCTGCCAATGGGTCACTGGGCCAAGCTGTCCAAATGCTCAAACTTTATCTTTGATAGAGGTAACGTGGCCAACAGCTCATTAACCCTTCAAGTATTTTTAAGAAAATATCTTAGTGGGACACAGTTTGTCTGAAGCATACATCAATGCCAAGGTTTAACCTAGGGGTCAAGTTCACAGGCAGTCGTTAGCTTCCATCCTCGGAAGTTGTTATTTATATATCGCAAAGGTAATTAATTTTAAGAAGCCGAAACAATAAATCCTATATAAATACCACAACTACAATTTGCTTACCACTCAGGTGAATCGAATTGGTTTCTCTTCTCTTTAACTCAAATTAATAAGAAACGCCAAATACATTTTATTGCTTTATCAGTGAACGAAGTTTATCTTGAAAGCGGTGTCTCCGGAGATTAAGAGGAAACAATCATCTATAATATATAGCCTGTTTTGTGGAAATTAGCAGTGTAACTGTTGCTTTTATATTGTATTGATATTTATGATACCAGAGTCAAAAGCGAGATTTATTCTGAGAGTAGAATAATTACGAAACGAATGTAGCAAGACCAGCAATTCTGCGAGCACAATAAGATTGCTTTGAACATGCGTCTTATGCACTATTTTTAACAGTTCGCCAATACTTAAAGACAAATGATAGAACATAAATTATATTATTTTTACCTATTGCGTATCTGTGATGCTTAGGAGGTTGTGATGGTAATTTGTTTCTTAGCAACAGTGCTGATATTGTGGCATGTGCACAGATTATAGTAATAGTAATACGTCCTCTGGTTACCCAAGTCGAAGGTTGGCAGTTTATCTGAGGAGGGGCGATTGAGGGGAAACAGTCTCATTGGTGGGGATATGGCGTTAGTGACGCCAAGCTTAGCGTGGGTTTTCTGAGCATTCTGTGACTAGTGTTCGCGAGAGTTAGACGGATAACTGTCTACGACATGGCGTCCTCGCCCGGCAGACACATGGCGTAAGCACATATTATAATAAATCTACCAACTATTCATTTCCTTGCCGTTTTAATTATGGTAGGATAGAATCCTTGCCTCTCCCTTCAGCTAGGAATTATGTTAGTGTAAGAATATTTTTGAGATAACTTTAGCTACGTCCCTTGTCGATACCTCGATTTTAAAGTTCTTTGTTTGTTCAACGATCCCTCTCATAAGCGAGTTGCCCTCCTCTGAAGTTAAGTAATTATAAATTAGTGAGGTACACGACAAATTGGTGTGAGGCGCCGAGGAATTGGTTTGATTTGTTTTGAGATTTTAAGTGCAAATTTTTTTCCCTCCAAATTTAACGGTTTCTGCTCCACGTGGTCGTGAAAAATGTAAAGTTCTTTCTGGCTAAAGGGTAAGGATTTTTATACTTTAATTTGTGATTCTCTTCTTATAAATTTTGTTTCCATCATTTCTGAAAGTCTGGTGTCGAAATTTCAATTTTGAGTTCATTTTTGCATTTTTTTTCCATTGTCTGCCGGCGTGACGCTAAAACTTCTACTCCATTTTCCCTTTGTTTTGGCTTCATTTCCTTTAAATTATATCACTGTGTTCCGTTCTTCGTGCTGGTTATTTTCCAAAAAATGTTTTTGTGAAAGTTGAGAAGAAACGAGCGATATAGTTGTAGTTTCAAAATGTGCTCGTCACGTGTTGGCTATCTGTTTGCAAATCTTGTTTTTTGTGCTTATTAGCAGTGGTTTGGAAATGTATAACTTTATATTCCAGTGATTGTGATTTCTAGCTATTTACTGCACTTTTCTGGGTCATTTTTCGTGTAACTTTTATGTACGCACGTGTGTTGTGTAATTCCCGCGTGGTCGTGCATTTCAGCAATAATTTTAGCTCGTGAAACCAGTCTTCCTCAGCACGTGTTTTGGCGCGTTTCTTTGTGTGTGCATATCAGATTATATACATTTGATTTAAGAAAAAAAAAAAGAGAAGTTTTGTGTGCAAGTTTAAATTACAAGTCTGTATTCTGCTCCTTTTTGAGAATATTAGCGGTGGTCACAGTAAGTGTGACGTGGTTTTTTTAACTTCCAGTTCGAGGTTTCTCACTGAAGCTATCATTTTGTTTTCTTCCATGTGTTCATTCTGATTAAAAATCTTGGTATTGTGTCCAAGTGGCTTGTGTAGCCGTGTGTTAGTATAATTTTCTGATATTTCGTTGCGGGCGCCTTAATTGTGTTCTTTCTGCAACTGTTTTATTTGGTTATGTTCTGATCTTGCTACTTACATTCATGTGATGCTATAAGTGTTTAGTTTGGTGTAATCTGTATTGCTTGGTCCTACTGTTTGTTTATTGGTTGCGTTATCTTTTGTGCTGCAATCATGCCTAAGCGACGTACTGCACAGAAATCTGATATAGTAATTGCTCCTGTTAGCGAGCACAGTGACGTAGACTTTCTGTCCAGTGTTGGTTCGCCTGTTGTTACGCAGTTGTCAGTGATGGCTAATACGCCTGTCGTGGCCCATGCCCCGCAACCAGCTGTCTGCCGCCCGGTCATTGACCCCTCGTACTTTGAGAATTCCAGTAGGATGTCGGCACATGAATTTCTGCAGAACTTTGAAATGGTCGCTGCTGCTAATGGCTGGTCAGAGGAAATGAAATTGAAATGCTTTCCATGCTATTTACGAGATACTGCTGCATCATGGTTTCAAAATTTTCGCCATCGGCACCCTCACCATGATTGGATTTTCTTGTCTACACAATTTTTAAATGCATTTCAGATAACAAACCAGAGTGATATTCTGGAAATGAAACTCAGACAGCGGGTACAGTTGGATGATGAACCTGTTATTAGTTACATCTATGACGAACTATCTTTATGTGACCAAGTCAACCCAGCTATGTTGCAGTTGGAACAAATTAAACATTTGCTTAAAGGTCTTAGACCTCTGTATGTACAAGCTTTATTGCCATTAAACCCTCAAACTGTTGATGAGGTGATACAAATCATTCGACGAGTGGACAAAGCACAGTTTTACATGCAGAACCGTGAACATCTAGTGTCTGCTCAATCTCAGGCTGCAGTGGTTACGCCACCCTCTGGTCTATTTAATACTGCATCTGTTCCTGCTGTTACTTTACCAGCTTCTCCTCAGCCTTCTCAGGCTTCTTCTCTTGTGGGCGTACCTATCGATCCTATGCATCAGCTGATTGGTCGTGTGGAACAGTTATGTAACAGAGTTAACCAGTTTCAGTTACCATCTTCGGAGAGAACTTCCCAGCATTCACAGCTTCCACGGTCAGCTGACTTCAACCGGAGGGACCACCCGTCACCTGCTATAGATGCAACAGGCAGGGCCACCTGGCTCGCTTTTGCCGGAGCCGCCTCCCGCAGTCAAAAAACGACTGGCGCCGAGCCTCGCGCGACGAGACGTAGCAGCACCACCACCACCCACCAGCATGGCTGCACCTCAACGGGACATAGCTACACCTCAACGGGATGTGTCTGCATTATCAGGTCAGATATTGCAAGTTCCTGGTCGTATTGCCCAGACAGAGCTCTCCATCTTGCTCGATACAGGAATTGTCGTAGATTTACGGCACGTAAAAGAACCTCAAGCCTGATAAAGAGGCCTCTGAGCAAAATTACAGGTGTTTCACGCCCACTATAGAATGGGACGCTAAGAACCATAGTAGTTAAAGAGCGTCCATAAATAAAACTCAATTTTTTTTTTCGATACAGGAAGCGCAGTGAGTATTGTGAATGCTGCACATGTTATTGATCATTCTACACTAAAACCTATAGAGATGATGCTCCGCACTGCAGGAAACAAGTTACTTGATGCGCCTTACCACACTGTGTTAGATTTCCATATTAATGATGTTCTTTTTCAGGAGGATGTGAAAGAGTTGTCCCATAATTTGATTTTAGGCAATGACTTTTTGCAGACCCATGATGTTATAATTGATTATGCACATAATCTGATAACCTTGAAATCTTCTAAGAATGATGCATTCAGTATACCAATAACTCTCACACAAGGACCTTTTGTTGATATGGCAGTAAACCCTCTCCTAGATGATGATTGTACAGATTCTGGTGTTAAAATGGCAGTTATGCATGATGTTAAAATTCCACCTCTGTCTACATGCTATATCTCCGTTAAGCCTTTGTCAGCCATTAGTAATGAGGTTATGTTTGAACCTGCTCTCAACATAATGCAAAAGAAGAATCTTTCTATTCCACCGTTATTGTGTCATTCTACCTCTGAACTTACTATTCCAGTGCATAGTATTACTTCAGTTCCACAAACATTGTTTGCAAATACAGTCTTAGCTAAAGCGTATGATGTTGCACTTGTTCAGAGTAATTCTGTTTTGTCATCCGATGTTACTCCTCTGCCAGCTCCAAATTGTAATTTTAATGTTAATGGTAAACTCTTGGAAACCCAGAAGGCTGACTTACATGCTTTGTTATTGAAATATAGTGATCTTTTTGCCACAACATTACAAGAAGTTGGTACTACTGATGTTGCAGAATTTGATATCAAAGTAAATGATCCTAAGCCAATTAAGCAAAGACCATATAGAGTTCCCCATAAACAAAAAGAAATTATTGCTGAGCAAGTTAAAGAGATGCAAGATGCTGGCATTATCAAGGAATCACAGTCCTCCTGGGCTTCTCCTGTAGTACTTGTCAAAAAGAAAGATGGCTCAATGAGATTTTGTGTCGACTATAGAAAATTGAATGCTGTTACAGAGACCACCTCTTTCCCTTTACCATTGATAGATGATTTGTTAAGTTATTTGGGGGAGGCTAAATGGTTTGTCTCATTAGATTTACTGTCAGCATACTTTCAGGTACCTATTGCAGAGGATAGCCAGAAGTACACCTCTTTTGTCACTTTTCAAGGTCAATATCAATTTACACGCTTGAGTTTTGGGTTGGCAAATGCCCCTAGGTTTTTCAGTTATATCGCAGACAAGTTGTTAGGCGATTTGAATTTTAAAAAGGCTATTGCATATCTGGATGACATTGTTGTGTTTGCTAAAACCTTTGAGGAGTTGTTGCAAAATCTTGAGGCTGTTTTTCAACGTCTGGATCACCACAAGTTTAAACTTAAACCAGAAAAATGTTTCTTCGCCATGCAAAAGATAAAACTCTTAGGCTTTGAAGTTTCTAAAGATGGCATTTCACCTGATTCTGACAAAGTTGTTTCCATTCAAAATTTGCCTCGTCCTAAGAATGTTCGAGATGTGAGAAAAGTTTTAGGATTGTTTAATTTTTACAGGAAATTCATCAAGGATTATGCTAATATTGCTCAACCTCTAATTCAGTTGACTAGGAAGAATCAAAGTTTTATTTGGGGATCTGATCAGCAAACTGCATTTCAAAATTTGAAAGACTTATTAGTTTCGGCCCCTGTCTTAGCTCACTATACTCCTGGTGCTTATACCGAACTACACTCTGATGCCAGTGGATTAGGGGTTGCCTCGGTGTTGTATCAGAAGGTTGATAATGTGTTGAAACCAGTGGGCTATGCTTCGAGGACACTATCTAAATGTGAACGTAATTACAGTGTTCCTGAGTTGGAATTGTTGGCCATCTTGTTTGGACTTACCCATTTCCGCAGTTTTGTTTATGGCTACAAGGTTCATATTGTATCTGATCATCACTCTCTTTGTTATCTAAATAATTTGAAATATTTGACTGGGCGTTTGGCACGATGGAGTTTGAAATTGCAAGAGTTTGATTATACCATTTCTTATAAGTCTGGCAAGAAACATCATGATGCTGATACTCTATCGAGATTTCCTGTATTACAACCTACAGAAAGTGATCTTGAACAGCTTGATGAACTCCCCACATGTTTGCTGTCATCAGTTGAAGTTGCTGACCATCAGAAGAAAGATACTGGGTTACTGGAGCTTATTAATGCTCTCCATGATCCTCCGTCGGCCCCTGCTAAGCTTCAGAGACAAGTTTCCAACTACACCCTCAAATCAGGTGTTCTTTATCGTAAAAATGCTGGCTCCACTGGCCCTCTCCATCTGCTGGTTATTCCAGAAGCTCTAAAACATGAAATTCTTTCTTCATGTCATGATGATCCTCTTTCAGGCCACTTAGGATTCTCGAAAACATTTGCCAAAATTCACTCCAGGTATTACTGGGTTGGTATGAAGAAAGATATTGAACATTTTGTCCGAACCTGTCCCAGCTGTCAAACAAGAAAGGGACCGAAGAATCAGAAACCAGCAGGCTTATTACAACCAATTCCGGTTACATCTGTAGGCGAGCGGTGGGGTATTGATTTGCTTGGGCCTCTCCCACGCTCCAATTCTGGACACAAGTATGTTGTCGTTGCGACCGAGTATGCTTCTCGCTGGGTCGAGTCTGCGTCGCTTTCTTCAGCAACAATCCCTCAAGTTGCTAAATTTATTTTGCATAACATCATCTGTAAGCATGGAGCCCCTGCTGCCTTGTTATCTGATCGTGGCTCAGTTTTCTTAAGTGAGGTGACACAAGAATTGTTGAGATCTTTATCAGTGTCTTCTAATTTCACCAGTGCTTATCATCCAGCTTGCAACGGACTTACTGAAAGATTTAACCAAACCCTCTTAAATATGCTCAGCCATTTTGTGGATAATAATCAGAAAAATTGGGACTCAATATTGCCCTATGTCATCTTTTCATATAACTCGAGTGTTCAAGAGTTTACTAAATGTTCACCCTTTTTCTTGATATATGGTCGAGAACCTTCATTACCTAACCAGGTTCAGCTACAAGCTACGTCTAATGACCTTTTTGTGAGACAGACATTGCAAGAGATTCAAAAGGCACGAGAGGTTGCTGTTGCTAATATTACAAAGCAGCAGGTGAAGCAAAAAGAAGCATTTGATGCTAAACATCGAGATGTGGTTTATAATGTGGGTCAATTAGTTAAAGTTTTCACTCCCATTAGGAAGAAAGGTAAATGTACAAAGTTGTTACATAGATATTTTGGTCCTTTTGAAATTATCCGACAGATCACTCCTGTTACCTACCTTGTTGGTCGACCTCATGCTCCCCGTACCAAACATCAGAGTGTTCATGTGTCACGCCTTTACCCTTACTATGATCCTGTGGGTCCTTATAGGCTGTAAAGTCTGAGTTTCTGATGCTTAATTAAGCCTTACTTTTCAGGAATATGTGATATGAATGTCTCTGCTAAATTAAAAGTGTGTTATTCTTGTGGGTGTAATTTAAATTTTGAATTGTGTTTTGGTAACTGCAAATCATTTGTTTTGTTTGTTGTATTATGCTGCAGGAATGTGTTTCAGGTGTACTATGTGCTTAATTGAGCTTTCATTTTCAGGAATGTTATGTGACAATATTGTTTTGAGTAATGATGTGATGTTGTTTTGTTGCATTCGATTTGATTTGATATGATATGATTTGATTTTGACTCGATTTGATTTTGGGTTCCATAATGATGCTGTGATCTTTATTTGCAGAATATTGTTGCATGAATAGTGTTTGTATGTATGTGTGTATTTGAGGTTATGTGATATAGGTGAGATTTGCCTCGGTGGGAGTGCCAAAGAGTAACCCCGATGGCGTAGTGTGAGGTTATGTGAGAAATAAGAGTTGAGATTTGCCTCGGTGGAAGTGCCAAAGAGTAACCCCGACGGTGTTGATGTGAGATGAGGAGAGATGAGATGAGACGAGATGTCAGCTTCGGTGGAAGTGCCACAGTGTAACCCCGACAGTTGTATCATTTCAGAGATTTCGCTTATTGGTGTTGCTGTAACGTGCCCAGTATAGCGTGTGTGATGAATTCACACGAGAGATTATATAGATGGAAGTGAATGTAATGAAAATAATTTTTTTTCTCTGTTTATGCAACAAGTTTATTACCATCTTAGATAGCAAATGTTAATACCACCTGTTTTCCAGCTTAAATTTTCATTTTGAGGATGTAGATGCAACATTATAATGTCATGTTATTTGTGTAATTCCTGAATTGTTAATGTGATTTCTTGAAGGTTATGCCTATGTCAAATGTTTTGAATTTACAGCATGTTAAATGAGACACGTAAGTGCAGATGTTTTGTTTTGGAGAGAAAATTGAAAGATGATGATGCTTGAAGTAATGATCGAGATTGCACTATTACTGCTGATGATGTTGATAATGATTATGATTGAGTTGATGCTCATAATGAGATGAGAACGATAATGATGTGGACAAGAAGTTGTATTGGTGACAAGAGTAGGACACTAGTAGTTGAAAGCATGTCACGTGGCGTAGTTTAGAAATGTATTGTGGATGTAGCTTGTAGTGATGCATACACTAGTTTGAGTAGATAGTTAAGTCAGTGTTGTGTGTAATTTGGGGCCATGGTCAGTGTGAATGAGTTCATTTCATCGTCATGTGTGATTGTCTTGTAAGTGCACTTACTTTCTTTTGTTTGTGATACCAGCTGGTTATTGAGATGTAATATTGGGATCCCAAAACAAGGTTATGTTTCATTTCTGTCATGTTCATGTATTTTGAGTCTGTTTTACTGTTATTTGGATTATGAAGCATTGTAAGTTACACTTTGGATGGCAACTCTGTAAAATTTCTTTCTTATGCCAATTTGTACTAATTTTTTCTTCTCTTTCTTTGCCCCATGTCATAAGAATTTTTTTAGTGTACACTTTTCATACTTTAAAATCTTTAATTGTAAATGACATACCCTTCTTTTATGTGTGATTGTTTGTGGGAGCATCCTGTTTATTGTGTGGTGGTTTTGTTTTAGTATTTTGCTGTGGCAGAGAGCGAGAAAGTGCATCAGCATCCCCAGGGCACACCAGAAGTCAAGAAACACCACAGGGAAGCTGTCGGGCAGCCACTACACTGCCGTGGCATTAGGAGCCACCATGTCGGGGGGCAGTCCAAGCCAGCGACTGCCCACCCTGTTGTCACCACCAGAGACCTGCGGTGCTAATTCTACACCAGGACAAATCGTCGTTGTGGGCACTGTCTAAATCCACCCACAAACAGTTACGGCAGACCATCACCATTTTGCGCAGTGTAGTGTGCCTGTGAACTAAGGCAGCGTGGTGTGTGCGTGTGCGGGATGCTAAAGCTAAGTGCATTAACAATACTAAGTCGACAGCACTTACGTCGCTCGTCTCTCCACATCACCCAGCACCATTGTTTCGTCGGCTGGGTGCTTACCACACACATGTCTATTGTTATATTTTACGTCACACATTTGTATGTCATTTTTGGTATGTCTTTGTCTTGTTGTTTCATGTTTATTGTATTTATTTCTTTCTGTCGACGAGGACGTCGACTTCGGTGGCCAGGGGGAGATGTGGCATGTGCACAGATTATAGTAATAGTAATACGTCCTCTGGTTACCCAAGTCGAAGGTTGGCAGTTTATCTGAGGAGGGGCGATTGAGGGGAAACAGTCTCATTGGTGGGGATATGGCGTTAGTGACGCCAAGCTTAGCGTGGGTTTTCTGAGCATTCTGTGACTAGTGTTCGCGAGAGTTAGACGGATAACTGTCTACGACATGGCGTCCTCGCCCGGCAGACACATGGCGTAAGCACATATTATAATAAATCTACCAACTATTCATTTCCTTGCCGTTTTAATTATGGTAGGATAGAATCCTTGCCTCTCCCTTCAGCCAGGAATTATGTTAGTGTAAGAATATTTTTGAGATAACTTAGCTACGTCCCTTGTCGATACCTCGATTTTAAAGTTCTTTGTTTGTTCAACGATCCCTCTCATAAGCGAGTTGCCCTCCTCTGAAGTTAAGTAATTATAAATTAGTGAGGTACACGACAATATGATGAGTTATGAAGAAAGCATTGCATAAAGAAGGCTGTGAGAATACTTGGCGTCTAACCGTTAGACATTTTAAAGAACTTTATTTTGCCAAAGTCGTTGTTGTCCTTGGCATTGAGGCACAGTTTGATCACAGAGTAATTTGCCCTTAATGTTGAAGATATCCATATTTTTGGCCTTATCCTCAAAATATGCTAGTAGCACATTTTCTTCTTATTCTTCAACGGATTATGCTTCTGTTTAGAGGACTTACACCCCCAAATACTTATAAGTCAATGCCTTGGGTCAGTAACCTGTCGAGGAGCAAGCATACGCCTAGATCATAGCATATTCAGGATGGGTGATCAGCCTAATGCCTGGTATGGAAGTGAAGAAGAAGGAAATGAAATTTAGTGATGAAAGGTATAATAGGAAAGCTCACGGATCATATTGTCCAAATCAGCATTTACGTAGCGACCGAGGAAAACCGTGAAAAAACTTCAATCAGGATGGTCGGCCCCGGGACCTCCGAATGTGAACCACAGAGGTACCGCCTGAGCCATCCCGTTAATCAGCATAATTTCATTATGATAAGATTAATTTGTACGTTTCTTACGTTGCACCATTGAAATGCTGTTAATGTTTGCACCATTGAAGAAATCTCTTATATGCCATTTCGTACGCTTCGTTGATGTTTTGGGTAGCAATTCTAATGGTAACCTGTGCGCCGCTTGTAAAATTTTAGCTCGTCCATTCAGATACCATAATTGCTGCTTTTAAATTATCCGCCATTACATCAACAATGCAAGCCTCTTGGATAATATCTTCACATCTGCCAGGAAATCAAAGTTGCCAACTCTGGAGTAGTATAATTTTATACTCACAAATGATTTGCGCGACCTCGAATGCTAGGAGCCGCACGAGGATGTGCTCGGAATATTTGTAGGGCGCTCATCCCAACAACAGTGTCGTGAGTGATTCCCATGCAAAACTCTGCTGTTGTCTGCTAGTGCCATTTGGCATGTTGTACTTGCACTAACAAGTAAATACTTCCTCTAGTTATGTGGCGAGTATAGCTGCAATAAGAGCTACACCTTTGGGGTGTTTGGTTGTGGATTAAAGTGTAATATTTAATTGTAATGTTTGCTTCCATTATAATATATTATGCGGGAACCTGGGCAACCAGGATGTATGAAAATAACTAATGTAGTTATTAGAAAATTGTTGAGAAGGGCACAAAGTAGAATATTATTACGTTTTACTGTGCTGTAAATACTAAATCAACAATGGCTTTACCAATAACAACAGCAATATAGTCATTGATTATTTAATGCGTTTGAAAGGAGCTAGATTTTGGCTTTAGAGAAATATTTTCAAATGGTAGAAAAATAGTTAGAGTAAAGTGTAACAATTTGTTAGATATTAAGCAAAATTTGAAGACAAGATGACAACATGAGTGGGACGAAATAGAGGACTGAAAAAGACCTTTTCAGCTATTTTCAAATGTTCAAGAAAGATTACGACTAACACACATACAAACAACAAAAGAATTTTTACACTCTATTACGGTACATGGTCCATAAAAGAAGTATTGAAATAAAATTAACAGAACAAATGACACATGCGATGTTTGTACAATTAGGGACACCAGAACAAACAGTTTTTGAATGTAATAGATACAATCAACATCTATTACAAGAAAGGCAACTTTTAGGAGGATATAACCTGTATACAATTTTAACACATCCTGATTTAATTAAACATTTACAAAAATTAATAAATTATATAAGTAAAACAGCATGGAAAAAGATGTATTACCAAAACTAAGGAGGGAACAATTACCAAGAGGAACAGAGAAAATTAGAAAATCTGAGAGGATTAGAATAATAAATCAAAACTTAGATATGGGAAACGATAGAATGGTAAGTAAAGAGATGGTTAGCTTACAAATGTTGATATTGTCAGAGAATGAAGAGGAGGAGAAGATGAGAAGTAATGATGAATATTAATACTTAACTATACCGAAATTTGATAATAAATATAGGAGGGTTCTTTGTTGTCTCACGGGATGATGGGAATGGGCAGAGAGAAGAAGATTTCAATTAAGACGACGCAAAGGAGAGAAATATTGAAATTCAGGAGGAGGATGGGGAAGAAGAGGAAAGGAAAGAAGATGTGTTGGGGAGTAGGTTCGTCATCATTGGAGGAGCAGCTAGCAAGTTCGCCATTGTTGGAGGAGCAGTTAACGTGGATTGGAAGGGATAGTGAATAGAGATATGATGATGTTAGATGCATGGAGACCTGAATTTGTTATTATATTATTAATAGGAGGCGGAATTGGAGTTCATGTAGGTTTGGAGGTGAAGTTGGTGTTAGAATTAAATGGAGGATGTGAATGAAGTAAAATGATGTGGGATAAAGTGGGTGGATATGTTATGATACAAGAAAGGAGATTTAATGTTTGGTTAAATGAGGTAAATATTCATAAAGGTTCAATATATAGTCATAAAATTTAAAATTCATATATAAAATAATTAAAAAAGAATATAATATGTGGAGATTAAATGAGTTGTTTTCAAGCAAATAAATAAATTAATTAATTAAACATTAAATGGCTGAAAATTAAATAATTATTATGAAAACAATGAAATATTATAGACAACTTTAACTTTATAATTCTTGTTTATTTACTTTATATATATTTATTTAAATATAGATTTTAGAATTCTAATTAGGTTTTGTTTACCCTTTACTGTAATCTAATAATTTGTATTTTTTTCTTTCTTTTCTTTCTATTTTTATTTACTGTTTTGTAGAGTTTGTGTAGTTTTTAGTTATTTTATCTAAAAAAAATGATTAATATAAAATGCAATTGTGTTGTAAGAATAAACGTAAAGTTTGAATGTATGTCTTGGTGTAGTGACCAAGGTTCAGGATAGTATATTCAGATTTTATTTATTTATTTATTTGTGGTTTATATAATTCAAAAATATAATGGGAATGACACAGAAAGGCATGAGGATACGTTGGATAGGAATAGTCATTTTGAAGGACAGGAAGTTCCCATACCTGAATTTGGCTCTTCCAGCAGAACAGGACTTTCATCTCCAGAGCAACAAGAACCTTCAAGTGCAAGTGAGTACAAACCATCTCCATCCAGTATATTACAAGATATTGATAACAACATACTGGAGAACATTTATGAAGACTATTCACCCTTGACTTCAACTCCTATAGCAATTTTCTGAGTCGCTATAAGTGCATTCGAAGTAAATCAAGTTGCAACTTGAAACCGGATCCAGAACCGCGATGGTTGCCAAGTCTGAAGAGAATGCCGGTGTCATCTTTTGATGTCATCTCCAATATCTGATGTTGATTCTGCTGGCGGCTGCTACAGTGATTGGCTATGAGATCTTTCTCTCAGGGTATGCGTGGGCGTAACACCAATTTAATTTACTGAGAAATTTAATGTGATCTAATACTCGAGCTATTGAAGCGAGTTGCGACCGTTTGAAGATAAACAATGGAACTGACTATAAATCGTAGCACTCGAAATTATAACAATTTACTTATAGCTGCTAACTTTTACAGTATAAATTTAACGGTAACCGGTTACCCTAAGTAACTGATAACCAGCGCAGTCTTTAGCGCTATGAACTGCTGATCACCGTAAAAAACTGCAAGCCCCTTACGCTGTACACGCAGAAAAGAAAGAAGCTAATTTTAGCCATACGTGCTCTTTTATTACTCAAGCTCCGCCTATCCTAGAACTATTCCACCAAGGTTCCTCCCCGCTTTGGGCGTCTCTGGTACTTTTACTATGCAGTACTTCCCCGAATCTCACAATTTCATTCCCTTTCTCTCTTATATAATTTCTGTGTACATGGAAACGTAATGAATGCAAATCTTAACTGCATTCCAAGAATCTTTATGCCTAACGCGTTCGCTCCTCAGCTACTACTAATGTGTTAATATGAATCGCTAATAACCTTTCTTCGGACAAATCTTTTCAACTCAAAGTTGTTACACTAGACATTGTCTTTTTGCAACTGTTTCTCTATCTTACCATCATTTCTTTATTTAATTCTTTATATCTTCTCGTCAGTAATTACGGTATCAAAGATAATATTAGGTTATTGACTAGCAGAAGGTGGAATAGAGTTTACTTCAAGGGAAACAGGCTGTCACAATTATAAACTATAAAAGAGCATATATTGTCACAATTTAATAGGGTAAGAGCGTGTGGATTCTCAGTTCACTATCTGCAAATATGAGCACCTGACGTGTCAAGTGGTTGGGCTGGACAATATCACAACTTCGATTACTTTTATTAGCAAACATAAGGTTAAATATGGCATTCTTACAAGCATATCATTACGTTCGTCACACGTAAGAACATACAACATCATAGTATTCATCATAAGGCATAAGGATTTGTGAAGGAAGTGAACAAATATTTAAAATACGGGAGTGTGGACAAAGAAAATATTTGGAACAGTGACCATAGTCGATTTAATTATGAAATCTCTTCATTGTCAACACTACCTCACAAAGGAGAGAAAACTACAGCTGGTGTGTTGAAATCTGCACATAGCTCTACACACAGCTACACAATTGATGTGGCTTTATCAATGAGTGGCGGATTATCTATGTCTGTTTTCAATAAATCCAAGACCTTATGACCCAAATGTTCTAAAGAAACTGGAAGCTACATGTCCAGGAAACATTCATATGGAGGCAAGCGAAAGTAAAAAATTATGAAAGAGCATATGAACTACAGTCCTTGGTGAACATGTATGTAATACTGGAAAGAGCCTATTGCTGTGTGATTACTGATCAGGCCATAAAGATCGTACTCTTTAAGATGAAAGTTTTCCGAAAAAGCATGACAAAATATTTCCAACCTCTTGATGTGTACTTCTTTAGACAATGTAATCTCTACGTGAGAAGGATCATTGATTTTGTACGACTACAATGCGAAAAACCAAAAGTAAAGTTACTCGATCGTCCTTTCATCATCAGATTTCACTCTGTGCTAAACAATCAACTTTCTGCACCAAAATACAACAGTATGTTACAATATGCTCGGCAAAAGATAGGTTATGACATTGGCATACCAATATCATCGCTTGAAAATGTAATTAGTGTGGCTTTTGACTTTGTACTGCTTGAATTCGGAGGTGATGTTGAATGTGGAAAAGTAGTTTAGTCATATTGCCCTGTTCCACTTTGCTTTGACCACTTCATTGAAATCCCACACCTGTACTTTGAAGACTGATTGTAAATAGCTGTGCAATACTCTCAGGCCAGTAGTAAAGTTCATTGTTCAGTTATCGTCATTATTGTAAGCAGAGGAAAATCTGGCAGTATAATTACGACATTAAAATATATGTGCTTTTGGTCCTATTATATCGACGTTTCGTTTCTTCGCGTTATTAAAATCCCTCCTAGACCTTTAATAGGTGACCATACCAATGTCTCTTGTCATCCGTGGACTAGTGGTACCGTGCTAGCCTCTAGTTCCCAAGATCGCGGGTTCAAACTTGGCGGAGGGCGATGGATTTTTTCGGGCGTAAAAATCCTTAGCGTGGCTTCCTTCGGAAGGGAAGTAAA
Source organism: Deroplatys truncata (assembly GCA_030765065.1). Taxonomy (NCBI): domain Eukaryota; kingdom Metazoa; phylum Arthropoda; class Insecta; order Mantodea; family Mantidae; genus Deroplatys; species Deroplatys truncata. Next base: position 182,135,066 of record CM060981.1, read on the forward strand.
GCCGGTGGTCCCGTGTCGTAGATTTACGGCACGTAAAAAACCTCAAGCCTGATAAAGAGGCCTCTGAGCAAAATTAACGGTCTTTCACGCCCAATATAGAATGGGACGCTAAGGACCACAGTAGTTAAAGAGCGTCCATAAATAAAACTCAATTTAATTTTATACCAATGTCTCGAGGTAAAACGTACAGTTTTGATGGAGAATGACTCGCGTCACCGTTCCTGGGATAAGCGACGTATATTCCAAGTACATCCTCGTGCGGCTCTGAGCGTTCGAGATCGCGCACATCCTTATCAATGGCATAATTTTCTCCTTTTAATTAATATCATCTACCGATAAAAGCCCTCATTTTACCTTCCACCCAGATAACTAACTTCGGTGGTCTAAAAATATCATTCTAAATATTATTTTAAAACGTATAGTAATAATAGAAGACAAAATACTTATTTACGTAAGACCTATCTGAACTTTCTTGTAGTAGTAAACCTTAACATAGAGAAAAAAGTCGAAATCAGAAAAATAGTGGATTCACGTGAAAAGTTTTGTGCAGAAAATACAGTTTTTCTTATTTAAACGCATAGTGCCCACAGATACTAACTTCTCGACAAAGTTTAGCGAGATGAATCAGCTCTAAAAATTCACGCTCATATTTCCTGTCGTATAGTGACCTGAAAAGTTAAAACCTCTTAATTAAACCCTTATTGTGCTGTTTCTGAATCCGGAGGTAATAATTTGGTTAATTTCTTAACACACATCACAGGAATTAACCTCAGATGTCTTTATGTTCTAGGTAGCCAAACTTATGTTCATAAACATGCTCTTCTCCTAATTCGTAAGAATTATAAGCTTATATTACGTATTAAGCTATATATGTATTATATTTTATTCTTATTATACAGAGTGTTTTAAAAATAGGTGCATAAATTCAGGTATGCATTCTCCATATGGAGACAATAAAAGGTCCATTGTAACATGTGTCTAGAAATGCTTGGAACCTTTTTCTTCGCGCATGTAGTTGCCGTGGCAGAAGATATTAACAGGACACTCTGACAGTTCACTCCGAAGCAAAGGGTATACTGAGTGCTACGTTTGGCGTTCGACTAAAGCACATGTACTCAAATCAGGAGCTGGCAGAAATGTACTCCATGTGCGGTACGGTGGACGGTAATACTGTGCTGGCTCATCGTTTGTACCAAGGGAGATACCCACAGAAGATGTCCAAATCGGAAGACATTTGAACGTCTCCATTGCGTCTGTGCGCTCATGATAAGTTTAAATCTCCTGGTTTGGGGGCGAGATGACCAAGATTTACAACTCCAGATGGAGAAAAGGGGATTCTAGATTCTGTGCACACGACTTCTTCTATCAATACACGAAAGTTAGCGTTGCAAGTGAATGATCCTCATACTTGTCTGAGGTTTGTTGCGAGATCAATGGTTGTATCCTTTTCATTTGCAACGTGTACAGGCCCTGTCACCAGCAGATTGCCCTGCTTGATTGACGTTCTGCCAGTGGACTAAAAATCCAAACTTTCCTGCCTTAGTATTATTTACAATTGAAGCACTGTTCACACGAGATGGCATTACAAATTTTCACAATCACATGCAACATTCATCTCATCACCTTGTATATAATTAAACGCTTTACGGTTGAAGCCAAGCTTCAAAGATTAAAATACGTTTCTAGAGCTTTCTAGCTCTACTTGTCAGGGATGGGTATGTTCTGTAAACTCTTTTACTTTTTTGTTTACCCGCTGAAACGTGGCTTAGGCCATAAAGGATTTTATTAGTGAGCAACAACCGCCACGAAAAGTTACATTATAAATACATAGATGTTTCTTCAATCAGCACAGAATTACTTGCTACTGCTGCAGCCCGGCTTCGTTCGCGTTATTTCACTAACTCTCTCTCTCCCTCTCCTGTTTTTTTTCACTGGCCCTTTCTTTCTCCCCCTCTATCTACATTCTCTCACTTTTCTCTCCCTTCTTTACTCCCTCGCTTTATGCGCTTCTCTCTCTCTCTCTCCCCTACTCAAGATTCGTCTCTCCATTTTCCTCTACCTCGTTCTTTTAGCGCAGCGTAAATATCATATGATGTCTAACAATTAAATTCTCATTAGCCAATAGTTTTGCTGAACTGCCTCGATTTTCTCGACTTCGCGAATTAATTTCTACGCCAGGTTAAATGTTCTTTCGATGACATTTTTTTCAGGTATTTCACAAAACAAAAAGAAAATAGAAAGGATACTGTGCCACTTAGCAAATGCAAACTTCATTTTGAAAATATCACACTAAGGCCCAGTTGCATAAAAGTTGCTATCTATAGTTCAGTTATAACCGAAGATCAGAAATAAACTTAGTTTGTTTCTCGGCGCCGGTTGTATAATGCTGATCTTAGGTCAGATGAAATCCGTTCAGTGCTGATCCGAGAGCACAAAAACAAATGCGGTAACATCGCCAAACATGTGGCAATTTTCGTATTGTATCGAAAGGACTCGAGAATCATTGGGACCATTCGACTCTGTTTGATTCAACTGTACAGGGTAGCCAATATAGACGTAAAAAAAACTAAATTAAACTTTCTCTTTATGCTTTTAGTACCGGAAATAGTGTTATTTTATATGGAAAGTATAAAAGGTTACTCAAAATTAAAATAATATTCATAAAAAAAGTTATTTCGCTTACTTTATCTCCATTAAATGTGTAATGTACCTCTTTTTATTTTCGTCTGTTTGCAATGCTGTGACTTGGAAAGCATAACCCACAGATTAATACATAACCATAAAATGGTAGTTCAGGGAAGGGAAAAAACGCGTTCCACCAATTTTAAAAGTGAAGAAAAGGATATGCTATTGCACATTGTTTTGAAATATAAAGATATAATAGAAAACAAAAAAAAAACAGACAGCAACACCACAAGGAAAAAGGAAGAGGTGTGGAAGGAAATAACTTCGGAATTTAATTCAAGAAGTTTTATTGCACGTGGTTGCAAATGTTTGAAAGTGTGTTATGAAAAATAAAAAGCGCACAAAGAAAATAAACGCCGAAGACAAGGTTAATATTTATAAAACAGGAGGTAGTATGTTTGTGCCGTCTTTCTTATACGAAACTGGCCACAAATTGATTGCGGCACTCAAGCCGCAATTTGTGCCGGTTACTTGCGATTTCGACGACGATGTGGGCTTCCATGCTGAATAAATTGCGAATGTAGGTATGGAAGTCGTCTGCAGTTCACCGCAAGATGTAATCGTAAATGATGTCCAACTGGAGGTCTGCACTTCACAAGAGGGAGAAATGCAGCTTGCGAGGTCCTTCAACATCTTGAAATGCAGGTACACCCAGATCCACATCATTCCCTGAAAAGAGTAGGAAAGAAGACATTAGGGAGATGTTCTACAAGAGGAGGTTGGAATGTTTAGAAGAGCAACATGAACTGAAAATGAACATTTTAAAATTGGAACTAGAAATGAAGAAATCACAGAAAATGTAAAACGTTGAATATGGGGTTAGGTAATAATAAAGTTAAGTGAACACCTGAAAGTGTTGTTAGTTAGTGCAGTTCTCAGTGCTGTCTTTTCCCTTATATCTCTCTGATTTAAATCAGGTATAGGCAGTTCCCGGTAAATTCTGCTTCCTCTGTAAACAGCACTGCCTACGTCAGGAGTGTCTTCTTCTGCATTAATGGTCAAGGTATATAACACAAATGTTGCTACTATTATAGGAGCAACTGAAAGTAATTTCACAGCTAAACATGGGAATCGTCTTTTGACAACGCCAAAAGACCTTTCAATAACTGTCAATAACCTTTCAAACTGATCTTATTTGTCTATGAGCCCTGTTATATGCCCATTCTGCAGGAGTTTCTTCGTGCATTGTAGGTGTGAGTAAGTAATGACAGCAGTGATAAGCACTGTCTCCTAGGAGCACACCTCGGAGAAATTCTTCAGCTTCAAGCTGTGCATGAATTCTAGAATTTCTCAAAATGTTGCTATCATGCACTGAACTTGACCATCTAGCAACAACATTATGGAAGCGAAGTTGTGACTCGCAGACAGCTTGAATGTTTAAAGAAAACCAACCATGGCGATTTCTGTAAATCTCATCATTATTCCCATTGGGATATGTGTGCAGTTTATTTCACCTAAAACTCCTGGGAAATTACATACATTATGGAACTCTCGCATAACCTTTCTTATTTTACCCTCTTCCCTAGGCATCTTGATGAAATAAGGTCTTAAGGCTGCAATCTCACTTGTAACTTTGTGAATAGTCCTACTTTCAGTTCTTTTATTGACATTAAAGAAATTCAATCACAATTTGGAAACTCCCAGTTGCATAGAACCGTAATGCGACAAGGAAGTGCATAATTCCTCAGGGTTTGGGTCCTTAATTGTGCATGTAGCCTATGCTCCAGTTCTTCGATTACATGCTTTGACAGTCGAAACCTCATTTTAAATTGTCTCTTGTTAAGTTCTAAGATGGGATTCCTTCTATGTTGGAAAACACGAGGAGCCCTATCAAATTCAAAATCCTCATCATCGGAGATATCGGAGTAACTGACACCTGAAAATAATAACATGTAGCATAGGTTATAAATGCGAAACAATGCATCCTACCAAGCCAATTGTAAAATAAAGAGGTTAATTAAGTTTTGTGAAAAATGAAGTTTCATTAAAGTACAAAATATGTAACATGTTAACTAATTGCTTATTTCCTCTTGAAAGTAATCTGGATGTTTGGAAAAATTGTTAAAAACCAAATTTATGTAAATAACATTTTACAAAAGTAAATCAATATTGAATATTGTGTGGTATAACCCCTTCTTTGTCAGGCATTCAATCATTCAAATAACTACAAAAAGATTATTTACTTACCATTTTATTTAAAGCTGTGCTATTTATTTCTTCCTTATTAAAAAGCAGCTGTTATGTACGAGTAGCTTCTGTATTCTGCTGATCTAAGTTCAATAAAGTTAACCTAAGAAAATTCACCAGTCAGATTTGATCTTAAATCAAGGTATGTAATACTTAGATCAATCTTTATACAACCAAAATTCTAAGTTCAGCTTGGCTTGAGATCATTTTCAGATTAACGTTCATGCAACTGGGCCTAAAAAGTTTAAAATCCGTGAAGACTTATGAATATCGGAGAACTAAAATCTTTGAAAACTGCCAGTTCATGAGAATCGTATTGTTTTTCCTAAGAATTATTCCTGATTTTTCTTGGTTTCTACCATTTTAGTGGAATTCGAGTACTTTTCGGTAAGAGTGGACGTTTTAAACTCGAAGAGTACATATTTTAATGATAATGAGTTTAAGATTTTGTATTTACTGTTTAACTATGTCATTATTTAATATAAAGTGTCTGAATGGAAGTATTATGTCTGGTTTAAAATAAGGTTTTAATCCAGTTAGGAAATAGAATAAATAATTGCCCTATATCTGTGAAACTACGTGCCTTTTGTATGCATCAGCCTTATAACTAAAATCCTCTCACTCATCGGTGTTAGTCTTTCTTATAATGCCGCTTAAGGTTTTGATGCAGTCATGAAAAGAGATGTGCCCTCAAAACGTTCATAGCTCTTTCTCTCCCAAAATATGTCTATTATCACCGACTCACATTCTTAGGCTGTTCCTCCTGTTTTATCTTTGCTTATGAGTTTAATAATACATTTTCCTTAAGAAATTTAGTGTAGCCGCAATTATCCAACGTTTTTCCTTAAACTTCACCATAAACGAAACGACTATATCCCTTATGCTGCCACATACTGAAGTGTACTGAATGCTGACTAGAACAGAAAGTTTCTCCTGCTGTCTTCATTACCCATTATGAACAGCGTTGTGCCACTACTGAACCATTTGATGTATTTGACAACCAACACACTCACACCTTACACATGAGTAGACCGTCTTCATTTTCTATTCCAATATTTCATTCAAAAGAGCAATGTAACGCCGTCGCCTTTAAACAGGGAAAGTTTAAGAACTTACATTTCAATTGCAACAAAGGCATTATTGTTGTTTTATAGAGAGAAAGGGAAATTTCTTGTCGGCTTATGGAATAAGAACCATTTTCTCTTGTTATACGTCCCTTCAACATCCCAGGCATGTCACGACCAGTATAGGTCATTTCAAGTATATGATTCAGAGGGTGATGAAAAGATGAACTTAGTTACGTAGTCGCCTTCCTGCACAATATGCTTGATTAACATGCTGCATAATGGTTTTCTTGCACCATTTAGCTTGCTGCTTTTGAATTAACCATTGTGCACGTTTGTGTGGTTTCTAACACCAGACAAATGACTTAACACATTCGCCTTACTTAACCACCTACTTGGGTAGCTTGTTACTAGATGTCCCTAGTTGTGTAGTTACTTTCCAGTATTAAATATTTTTTATACTTTTGTTGTGGCAGAATTTTTTGTAATGGTAGTGAAAAATCAATCCCATATTTCCTGGCGACTGATTGAGACAAGGGAAATCACCAAAAAATCTTGAAGTTAGATTCGCTGAGACAGTAGAATGGAACCCACCACCTCCCGAATGCAAGTTAAAGGCGAAACTGCCTGCCCATCTAAGAACCATCATGAATATCTCCTTTAGCTGTTCATTACCTCTTTGACATTCCGTGATAATCTTGCTCAATAGTATATTCAATTTAACTCCATACAAATTATCGGAACATTCTGATAGTAAAATTAAAACAGTACAAAGATATACATTAAGTAAATAATGCACATAATGTCACAATCAGCATGGGACTGTAATTACAGTTCACTTTCATATGCTTCAAATGAAATAATTATTACCTATAGAATACTCGAATCAGTATGGGCATCTAACAGCTTTATATCAGAAATCCAGTCTAATATTTTATGACTATTATGCAATTTTATGTCCGAAAATTGCTGTATTTTTCTCCAGTTACCTTATTTTGTTGCAACTAAACTTTTTTTAATGTATGATACTACATTATTATCTAATATTAATTAAGGAAACATCATTTATGTTAAGCATATGGGAAATAAAGGTATCACCCGATTTTCGTCGCAATAGTTTATTCTCAAGCAGTAGATGTCATTCTCAATGTTAAGCTACAGGGTTTAAATCTGAAGGGTACAGGGGAAAAACAATTAAAGTCGACTTTTAGCGAAATTTGAGATTCTGGTACCAATGGATTCTATGTAGGCAGTACTACATTCCAACAGCTTCATACATGGGAAAAACTACATGTAATCCATACAAAATTAGCATAGATAAAAGTTGTTCAGGGGAAAAGCAATCAAAGTCCTCTGTGAAATGGAAAATATTCAGAGTCCATATACATTTTAAATGAGAGTAATTTTGTACTACTTCAGAAGAGTTTATTCTTTTAAATGTTGGTCAGCTTGGATGTTTTAAATGTGTGACATACCTTATGTATGTGATCTCTTTAAAACACAGTTTATTACAAATAACCTTTTCTTGTGGCATCAACCATTTCTGAGAATATACGTTATTAATGGTTCGAATTGTTCATACTTTATAATTCTTTTCAGGTCCTTTCGATATTCAGCTGCTTCTCGAATTGCACGTAAAGAGCGTGGAATTTTAAGGCTAGTTCAGTTCTTAAACATTTGACTATCGCTATTCCATTTATGTCTATGACGAAATATCTGATGCAGCTATGTATTTCCGGAAAGTTTTATCTCGATGACATACCTTAGCTCCTTGGAGTTCTATGTTATTGTTGACAAAATGTACCATGCGCAGACTGAAAAGTAGCCAAAACCTTCGTATTCAAGTTTAATTCCACTCTTCAAGGCAAATTACGACAACCTAGAATCCCTGAAGAACATTCTGTTCTGAAAATGCTCAACTCTATTTTTCAAGATTACCCGTAGTTTACAAGGAGTAATCTGTTGATGAAAAAAAAATAGTAAAATAAACCTTCGTAAGAATGATTTGTATACCAGCGAGTAAGCGCTAGAGGGTAGAGAAAGTCATGTAAATGTAACACGTCAGATTTTTTCCTTACTGCTTCATTAGCAACGAAACCGGACGTGTGAATTTGAAACAGTTGCTTATTGTTTTCCAAATTGCGCATGCATTGACCTCCATATTGCTTAATTTGACATTATTTCTAGTTAAAGACTGTGAGCAACTTAAAATAATAGAATACTCACGTTTATATGGATACTATAATGCTATTTATGAATAATGTAATTGACAGAGAAATTGTATGAGTATGGCGCAACAAATGAATGTACTTTTTAAATCACATCCAAATAAATCGAAGGTAAAGTAGAGTCGTGGTTTGGGCATTTGGTAACTTATCTGTCTACGAAATCTTCTTGTTCGTTGGCTTTAAAATCCGTGGTGGAATTATCCATGCTAGGGTGATTTGTTTTCCTGTGTTCATAATGATGGCATAACTATGTAATTATTGGTCTACGGCGTTGGATAAGTGTCTGTCTTTCAGGGAATATTTTGTGCTCATAATGGCTATAAAGAAATTGCATCCAAGTTCTTACTGTGCCATTATTGCGTGATCATTTGAATTTGTGCCATGCAGTGCTCTATGACTTCACTTGTCTACCCGCTGGGCCTAGAATTAATTTCCTCTAGTATTTCCGCAGAGTCGTACGACTAGTTTGTCGGAGAAGTTGCCTGGCAAGCACTGCTTTCGGCTTTCACATATGTATCCTATCAAATCCTCTTTCGCACTGGCTTGTTAGGTAACTTCTTCGCCACACGTGTGCTACGTTACGTTCTTCTCCTTGCTTCAAAAATTTGACTCGAAACAATAACGTCATAACACATATACACGCAGTATATTGTATATGATTACTGCAAAGATAAGTTAACCTATGCAGAACAGTAAATTCAGAATGCACTACCCAAGTTCCTTTATTTCCCTTAATAAATATCGTGAAAGTAGCCTTTAGTTGAATGTAACTACGTTTAAATTTTATATGTTTCATTACGAACAGCGGAAAGAGCAGCTCAAAAGACCTTAAAGCGCGAGAGCTCGTATCGCGAAATCATTAGTAGGTAAGAACTTTAGAATATCATACAGTACGTAGGTCATGCCGAATTAAGGATTTTATAATTACAACAGCACAATATATGAACGATTTGCAGTCATGATCATCAGAAATGATGGCACAATTACCTCGCAGTTGATTGTACTTTCTACGCTGTCTATCTGAAAACAATGCACATCCTGTTCCTCTTTCTAATAACGAACAAAAAGACCTTTGCGTCGCGCTTTTCATTTCGTTGCTTTGCCTCCACCATCAATGTCAAGAGAAGTTGTTCTACAGGTTCCTACGCAGACAAACCCTTCTCAACATTACCACATATTATGTTAAATGGGACTCATCCTACTTTCAATTGTTTTATGACTAGTCACCTTTGATTTATCTATTGGTCACTGTGCACTCCTTATGACTTCGGAAGTGAGATGCTTGAAAGTTCTTGGAAGATGATACAGCTGCGAGCTTCATTAAATTTCTCCATCAGGAGACTACGGAATTCAACGCTGACATTTTAGCTCTGCAAAACTTTTCACTTAAATTATAATAAAAAAAGAATCTGATGTGTTACACTCACATGACTTTCTCTACTCTTGTACAAACTATTTTTACAAAGGCTTATTCTCCATATGCTTCATGTAAATCGAGATATCGAGATGTCAATCTTATTGCTAATTTTCTTGTAGATGCAAGGGGAATATGGTAGGTTTTAAGCGATAGTCAAACATTTTAAGCGCTGGTTGCTATGTGTCGCATTCCATTCTCTTTGCATATCTAGGACAAAAAAATGAATAACGAATTTGAGAAAAATTATAAGTATTGAAAAATTTAAGGGAATAACAAGCAATATCTCGAAAACGGTTCACTCAACAAAACAAATGTATATGACATAAATTGTGTATTTCAACACGATCAACATTTTTTGTGTAGTAACATTTTGTCTATCTCTTATGGTTTACCAGTTATGCAAAAGTCGTTCACAATGAAGAATACTTTTGGAGACATTCCCAGAAAATTCGAGATATACATTTCATTTCTCATGACAATATCTTAAACATATGATATTGTAATCAAAATCATTAGAGCCAGTTTTGAGAAAATTAAAATTTTCGAAAAATGTTCCATGTAAAGGATACTCTGGGGTGGGGGGATGTTCTTGAAAACCTTCGTGTCGCATCTGTGGAAGATACTGAATCTAAATACCAAGTTTGGTGTTTATCCGACTCTTCGTGTGAGTTATGCTGTTCACAGACACACAGACACACACACACACACACACACACACACACACACACAGACACACACACGGACATGTTTCCAAAAATGCTTTTTTTGGATTCAGGGGTCTCAAAACATGTATTTCCAGTGAAATTTCGGTATAGAATTTTTGGGTGGAATACAATACTTCCCCTGCTTACTATACGTAGTAGAGAAAGTAATAAAGACACTTGTGTCTCAGCTATCGCCAATAAATGCCCTGACTTTTTTCCAGAAAAGAAAATAGTGTTGGATAAATGTTTCAATGCTGAAAGTTATTAAGGTGCAAGAGTACCTTTAAATGTTATACTTGTCGTATGTTCTAGATCGACAAGACATATGATAAAAAAAGCATTGCACTGATTGTAATCTCTTCTTATATGTAGTATTTTTCCACGCCCTGCCTTGGTTGTTTAGAATCTTAGGTGCGAACTTATAGTGCTTTCTACTCTTACTTACTACTTAGTCGGTTTACCCTCCTCGTATGTAGGGCTTGCATCCCCTAGGACTTACAACCGTGCCTAAACAGGCCTGCCGAGGTGTAGACGAACATTAAATCAGAGAATGATGATCCCGGAACGGGGGCCCAACCAGATATGTCAGTGAGGAAGTATATGATGTGAAATGAAGGCGAAATGGATGAAAGGAAAGGTGATGATGGAGCAATTGCGCGTCGCTGTGGCCTATCTGCCAGTGGCCTGTGGCCCCCTGTAATTCCTTCACCTCTCCATTCCTCCTAGGCGGTGGTAGCTGCAATAAATCTGTGTAGGTCGCAGTACGCGAAGTGTCCACCTACTTTGTATAACCTATATAGGAGCAGTTTTTACGATTAGGTTAGTACCAGAATCGAACAAAAATTATTTTTGCTGATTGCTACTTCAATTGGGAGCTATTTCTCGGGCCAAACAGCTGAAACAAAATGAGCCAACGTCTTCTGATATTACTATGCATGTTACACGTTTTATAATCTTTTTCGCCGAAATTAATACTATAGATCAGGGCGAAAGCAATTTATTCTTTGATTATAAAATATAACAGTGGGGATGCTTTTTATTTACATGACTAAAAGTCCAGGCTAATTCAGATTAACTAACAATTTTATTGTTCAATAATGCTACTTGAACTGTTATATCTTAAATTTTAAAGTATTTTTTAAATTATATTTGTAGTGGTTTAATGTATTTGTACCATCAACATACTTCTCCAATTAAGTGCTACTAGTCATCGCTCATTCCCGTTATGGGCTAAGGATTATGCTTGTGGTACAGAGAATATCCCGTCCGAGCGATTGTCCTAGCGACACTGCAAAAACCAAGTCAGCTGTAAACCGCAGACACGCATTCGATAGATCTTAAACCACACGTCACCCACCGTCACAATGCAAGAGGGAAAAAAACAAAACAAAAACAAAAATCCTCAACCCAAATCGCTACCGATATCAATACTGCCTTCAGAGTGTATTCAAAGAAGTAATTTCAACATGATCTCAAGAAATAAAACAGAAATGATAGAAGTAAAATATCTTCTTAGTAACTTTGATATTTCAAAGTAAGATAGATGTAGTCTCTTAGCGTGATAAGTAATTCAATATACCCACATCATCAAAGCCGCGTCCATATTGTTGAACCACTTAACATATACATACTTTGCATTATAACTACATTTAACCATTTGTTACCATAAAAATATTTTGCTTTTTAAAATATGTGCTTTTAAACCACACATTTTGAACATGGTCCCTTCGGTGTGGAAAGCTTAAACTGCTAGTAAAAACCTAGGGCGAACAAACCAATCTGTTATTGGAATTTGTGGTCGCTGAAGTGGATTTAAATACCTGTGGGTACTAAGACATGCTTCTTTATTAATTATGACTCACATTCATCTTATTTTCAACCGCATGCTTTACTACATATGCTCTTAGGAACTGGCACTAATTTGCACAAATGCAATGTTACATAGTATAAGTGAAAACTATGTTTATTGCAGTCTCACCAACGCCCACCTTCCCTCTCAGGCTATCCTCACGTGTTGCATTAATCTGGTGTATGTTAGCGATCGAAGAAATCCGTAGACAAGGTTACGTGCAAAGACCACAAAGGAAAATTATGTTGGAGAAGACACTACTCTCAAAGGGATAAATACGGAAACTCATTTCCGGGATAATGGGGTAAAGTTTATTTAACGCTCTGCCAATTTCAGGCGGAAGCGGCACCTTTCGTTTGAGGATAGTACAAATAACGGTTATAATGGAAATCCATGTGACAGTAGTACGGTATCTTACACTGCAAATTCATTTAGAGAACAGCTTTTATAATACTAAAACGCTTTACAAACACATGCCTAACAAACAAAACAGAAGGCGACCTGTTATGAGAAAGCTAGCTGAAGAATTAGTGATTTCGAACATTTTATTCTTAGAAACCTGAAAGGTCAGAGAGTTGGAATTCGAATTACTCAAATAATTAGAGGAACGATGGCTCAATATTGTTGCTTTAACATAAAGAAAACAAGAAAGAAATACAAAAAAAGTAAACTCCTCTTGAAAGCAACATAATTATAATACTCGCTTTATCTCACTTGAATAAGAGTGTGTATTTCTAAAGTGGAAAGAAATGGTGAAGTATACTACGAGGAACTTGGGATACACAATCCCATAGTAGATAAATTCCCAAGGATCTAATTGTTTTGTAAAAGATACAACGCACGTAATGGATGCAGCTTATAACTTTTAATGAATTGAAGATAACAATTTCACAGCAAGGAAAATGTACACAAGTATACTTGGTCTGCAAGAGGCTACAGCACTATTGTAGAGTACTTTATAGCAAAGAAGAAAATGTCATCTCATATGAAAGATGTGAGAAAAATTACTTCATTACCGCAGATAATAAGAAAGTGTTTAAATCTATGTACAAGAAGAAAGTGTAAGGATGCACGAAGCCGGGCGATGGCCATACTTTATGATGCCGTACCCTTTGCTTCAATATCTGCTGTTGATTCTGCTACAGTGATTGGCTATGAGATCCTTCTCTCAGGATATGTATGAACGTATTTTGAAAGGATAACACCAGTTTAAATTGACTGACAAATTTAATGTGATCTAACACTTGAGCTCCTGAAGCGAGTTACCGACCGTTTGAAGATTGTGAATCGTAGCACTCGTAACAATTGAATTATTATACCTGATAACTTCTGCATTATCTACCTTACGGTTTGAAATAACTGTTTCCGCTAAAAACAAATTAGAAGCGTAATTGCCGTGAGTCACTAAAATGTTTGGCAGCAAAACCCCTCGCGGATACCGCTAAGTAATAACTGAAACCCAGTGCGGTCTCAGGCACTACGACCTGCCGATTACCGTAAAAGACTGTAAAAGAAATTTTAAGTTGCTAATTTTAGCCATATACGCTCTTGTATTACTTAAGCTCCGCGTAACTTAAAGCTATCCCTCCAAGGTTCCTTCTCGCGGGCGGCCAGTCTTAAATTCCTACGTATGCGTATGTGACACTCTTACTATGGGGTACCTCCCCGAATCTCAGAATTTCATTACCTTTCTCTTTTACAGAATAAGTGACTCTGCAAAGGTAAACTTATAACCTTAACTGCATTTTGGGAATCTTTATATTAACGCGTTCGCTTCTCGGCCGTTAATAATACTTTGCTCGCTAATTACCTTTCTCCGGATAAATCTTTTCAACTCAAGCTTGTTACGTTATACGTTGGTTTAATATACGCCAACTACTTATTGCAATTACTTCTCAATCTTACTTTTATTTTTTTATTTAATTAGTTATATCTTTCTGTCAATAATTACGGTATCATGTTGCATCATTAAATGTTAATAATAGCTGAAGGGTTGTAATTAGGACATAAATAAAGGAAGAATGGCATAATATAACACTAGCTGTAAAGAAAGCATTTTACAGAGCTTAAAGATTAGGAATGAAGGTATAAAAATACCATTAAACAAGAAAATATGAGCACACATGTATTAGTACCACGTCATTGTATAAGACTAAACGTAATGCAGAAGCAGATTATGTTATAATGGATGAACTAGAAATTACTTTAAACGAAAATTAAATTAAATTAAAATCAGTAAAACATCTGGGAAAGACGGGTTAAATGCACGGAACTTGAAATATGGACAGTTAAATAATAGACTTTTCATTTCATTGATATAAAGAGGAATAAGGGTGAAATGACAAAATCATGGCCAGAACTCGAGTAGTTCGTATTTGTAAAGAGTAAATTAGTATCAGATGTGATAATTATAGCGAAATTGTCTGCTTAGTACTAGTTTGAGTGGTATACATAGATTTTAAATAAAATGTAAGAAATATATTCTGAAAGTGCTAATATTCGAAGAACAGAAAGTAACTAGAATTGGACACTCTTATACAAATACGATTTTTCTCATTAACTAGCAGGCAAAAAGAACATAATTTAATATGCAAACAGATCATGATCATGAAAGATCTTTCGTTGTGTAAATAGACATAAGCTGTGGGAGATTATGGATAGAATAAACTGCCCTAAAATTCATTATCTATAAAACTAAGCATTAATACTGGACCTGAGAAGATAGAGTGAAGATGCATCAATAAATAAGGAGTTTAAGGCAAATATGTTTTGTTTACTCAAGTTTATGTCTAATGTATGTGAACGATATTATTGAAGTATAGAACAAAAGAATAAGTGGAGATATGGGGATAGCTCCTAATCTTACAATTACGAGCATGATTTTCACTTATGATCAGATCTAAATAAATATGAATAAAATAAAATTCTAAACGAAATATATGAATTACAAAAAGTTAGTGAAAAGCATGATTTTAAAAATTTTGTACGCAAGACAAAGCTACATTTGTTTTCCAAAGAAAATCCAACTAAGTACATAAACCATTTTAAATAGTATTCCAATAGAATAGGTAACAAGTTTCAAATATTTAGGACGTGAGGTTACAAAAAAAAGTTCATAAAAGTAAATTAAAATATTTAAAACTATTTGCGAACAGGTACATATTTACGAAACATTAAAGATGCAGAGAGTAAAACAAGAAAAGAAATGCAGATACATTTTTACAATGTCACAGAGTGCCATTTCTATTTCATAATTCACAGATGTGGTCTATTTCCAAAAATGTCATTAAAAGCTGCAAGCAACAGAAATGAAGCTCTTATAATTAGTAAAAGTCTGTACAAGCACTGACAAAATCGCAAATAGTGACATAAATGAATTAATGTTTTAGATTTTGAAGTAAGGATTAATAACCACAGACAATAATGGGTTTAAATACAGATAGGATTAATTATAACTGAACCTGTATAAGAATATAATCTCTAGATTGTTGGATAGAAGAGATAAGTATGATGCAGCAGTAATCAGGAACACTTGAATTAAGGAAGAACAAGAAAGTGGTCAGCACCCTATATTCTCCATTATGTACAAACTGGATCCTTGGACCTTATGAAACGTCTCCCTAATTTTAGAAATCGTATAATCGACACAATAGTGTCCTATGAATAACGAGAAGACGTAGCAGATTTTCATGTTGCGTTATGTGGCGCCAGCTGCAACAAGACCAACAGAAATAACAGTAAAAACGTTTCTCAGTCACCATTTATAATAGTAGATGCTTCAGAACTAATTGCAAAGGAAATGGGAAGTACGCTTCTTTACTGAATAAGATGGAATTGCAAAATACCCTATATATGCAAGATTTCTGCAGGAAACACTTATGACAGCATAGTATTTGTGTACACAACTTGATAAAACTGTGCTTTGGGATAGTTCTTAAATGAAACACCACAACCACCCACAATACCACCCACAGAATTTGCTAAACAAGAATGCTTCCATTCTTCAGAAGTATAATATTAGTTCATCACAGAAAAGAAATATATGTAAGTATATACATAACGGATGAGTTAATATAATCTTGAGATGTTATGGCTTTTAATCAGGCATGTGATATAGCATTTGCAATATTCTCATTTATATAATATGAATGCCTTTAATTTGAAATGTACTCATACACTTTTGTACCGACGGCTTTTGCGTCGAAAATAGGACTATGAGCTCTTCCATCCAGACAAAAAAATCAGGCTCTTACGAGTAACGTGCGCTTGGGGCTAATTTAGAGGTTATGTAGGTGTAAGTTTGTACTAAGTGTTTGCGTTTAGGAAGGCTGTAAAAGGGCACTGACAATACATCCAGATTTGGCAAAAGTGGTATGAAGGAAAACAATCGGCTCAGGTCTTCCAAGGATTGTCGGTCATGTCTTAATCTATATCAAAGCCAAAGTTTATATTAATACTTTCTTTGGGATTCAGGAACGTGGCATTTATGTCAAATAGTGCTCGTAATGCTCGCCATTTAAAATACTAGCTCGTTTGCGTTTTAATTTTCCTTGTTGAACAGGGAAATATAATGAACAAAGTGAAAACCGGGCTCAAATAAATTAAGACACTATGCTCTAAAAAGTTATCCAACACACAAAATGAATAAAATGACATGGAATACCAATTTGACATAAAAAGTAATGCCTTTTTGCAAGCTATAGCTTTCAGTTAAAATGGAGATTTTTCATTAAGGGAAGAAAACTCTGATAACTGCACATTAACAATGACTGTAGAAAATATTCGTCTACACTTTAAAAAGTTAAAGCAACATAATAAACGGTGAAAAAAGTTCTAAATTATAATATGCAAAAAGAATAAGCTATATTGCAGTTTACGTGCTCTGGCGTATTCTTTTACTTTCTTTTTTTCAAAATTGTTCATATTATTAGATTTAATGCTTTTGAAAATTGTACCAATTTTTAATTTTCATATGTGGTATTTACAAAATTATTTTTCATGTATTTAGCATAGAACATGTTTTGTTATAATATGTGGAATTGCAGTGAAAATGGATTTTGATCTGATGAAGAGAAGAATCTAATTCCGGAATTATCAACAACGTTGTTAATGAAATTCCTCAATAATGATTCAGTTTTTACTTCAAAATTTATTTCTCTAGTTTGAATCATATGCCATCGAGATTGTCAGGTAGCATATAAATAATTGCTAAATGCATATGAAATACATTTGTAAACACTTCACATGAGAAGAATGAAAATCGGTAAATTTTTAAAAAAACTATAAAACTATGAAAAATCTGGAAATACACCGGAACTCCCTACTGTAATATTGTTTGGTAGTATTTTTAAAGAGGAGCCAAATACTTTTTGAAGTCACTGTATGTATTGGAAGACTGAAAAATGGAGTTGAACATCACTGACCTAGCGCAAGACTAAGTCATAAAGTCCAGTCACTACATATCCTCCATGGCTATAGCTGAACTAAGCAAAAAGTGTTACGAACAATGGAAAGCTACTGAGCCAAAACATTTCCAAGGTGACTCGAAGTAAGGCACCTGACTTTTCTGCATTCTCTTCTTTGAGTAAAAACTTAATTAATACAGTCTCAATTAACTCTCGTCCCCAGTAGCTTTATCTAGTACAAAGACAATGCGACATCTATCAAGATCGCAATTACCACAGTATATCTGTAATCTTGTGACAGTTGAGAAGGAAAACACGAGACAAGATTCCACTCTTTGTTGCACGCTATACTTACCTACTGACCTTATTTTGTGCGTATCTCTTTCCTTTAGGCAAGAAACAAGTGGACGACAAAGAAATTAATGATGAGAGACGGATCAGATATCATTTGTTTGCTTTTCACTCGTGCTCCTGGAAGCACAGAACACACTCTCATGCTTTCGGCAGCTTCTACCTTCAAGTTTGTTACTATCGTAAACAAAATTCTCTGTAAGGATTTACTAAATGGTCCTATTAGAGAAAGTTTCAGGGTCAAAAATGAAACGAAAAGGATAATAAAATCTGCATATCTTTAGTCAGATTTGTTTCCTTAATGGTTTTCTTGTAGAGATTTTTCATAAATGAAAATGTAATAGAAACATAAACACTCCAACGCTCCTCACTCTATTTAAATATAGGCACTAAATTGAAATACCCTCATAAGACACAATAAAACAACGAAAAGTGTGTGACTAGATGATATGGATGATTTGTATGTATTGACATTATTAATTGACTTCTCTAGAATAAAGAGTTCTTAATACTGCAAAAATAAACAAATGCGTCTTAGCGTCTAGATGCTATAATCTCTTTATCAGTGTAACCAGAAAGTATTTAGATTATAATTTATAATTACTTAAAACATTGCAACATTTGAACACAATAAAGCCTTGTTAACAAGGCTACATCGCATAATTTGTATTTTTACTGTACTAGGTAATGGTAGAACGGGCACAATGGTCTTGAGGTAGATCCTTAACTGTGTTAGAGTGTCCCACACACGTTATATGTTGTAATAATTAGCAATATTAGCATATGGTTAACTAGGTAATTAACAAAAAGTTACAAATACACCCTATATTGCAAAAAGAAAATCTTGTATAATCTCTTGGCATCATCTGTAGAAACATAAACGGGTTTTCTGTTTTTGTCAGTACTTCTTAAATGTAGACAAAACCTGTAAAACCTTAAAAGTAAACTTCACAATATTTTGTGATTAATTCCCTAACATACACTATATCTCAACAACAAACACAGAATCTTTCAATTTTTATTTCATTTATTTATTTTTATGCGAATTAACCCTTTATTTTGCACTCGTGAAAAAATTAAGAAAAACATTTTTGGGATAGGAAACAAGAAAAAAGTCTCTTGAAGACTTTTTTTATGATTTTCAAATATTTTAATTATTGTTTATAAAAAATACAGCATGTTGCTGAAGAACAACATTGCCCGTACAAGTTCCTATTACTTATTACTTTATATGTAAGGACCTAAAATAATTCCTCTTAGGAACAAAACAGAGAACTAATTGGTATTTGGAACACTTAACAGTGGAATATCCATTAGAATAATAACGGCATCGTCCTTTAGGTCCATATTTGGGACAGTGTTCCACATTACCATAGCGTGAGCGATAAGTGGGATTGATGACTTCTTTCTGTGTGGTGGTATTAATTCCAAGCATGCTCTGCCTGTATTTTCCCTGTTATCATCAAACCATTTTCAATATCAGTTTTGAAACTCTTAAGGCTGATTTTCTTGTCTGCAGTTTTTCTACGACACATCAGTCATCCACTTACAACACACAAGTCCGGCACATATCCAAATGGAAGCAGGTACCAACGTTTCGATTTATCGGAACTCTGAACAGTTCTATCAACATTTCAGCTAGATCGACACCTCCCATGTGTTTGTTGTATTGCCTTACAATGTTTGGGCAGGCCACTTCAGTATTTCTTTTTCATTGCTGCTCCACCTTTTTACAGATGAGGCTGGCTCAATGCCACAAAATAAACTTGCAAGGCATACCACTGTATTATCAACCTACTATAGTACAATCAGACCTGCAGTTGCGTCTATTCGAAAATCATAGCTATCGTCCGCATTTCAGAAGGTATTTCTCATCTGCTACTAAGCAGTTTTTATGTGATTCTTCCTGAGTTCCCAGTGATTCATATTGTGTTTTTTTAAATATACAATTAGATCCAGGGTACAAAAAGGTTATCAAAATATACTCTGGTATTCACATCTCTGGGTATTGTTCTGCACAGTATTAGAATAACCTGACCTCCAAGCCCAAATTATTTCCCCTCTTCAGAGAAATCTTTCAGCATTCCTTTGCCAGTGTAAGGCAAAAGGTCATAGGTAATTCTAATCACCACAGCACGCACAAAAATTCTGAAATCCCATTTGTGCTGTTTATTCTGGATGTACTGCCGGAGCTTATCTACTCATGTACGCTTGTAGAGAACCATCATTTCATCGATGGAATGTTCCGATTCATGCTGTTGCTTATGGCATTTTCTTACCACTTTGACAGTCCGTCATTGGAATTCTCTGCATTCTCATTGTTTGCAAAATGCAGATTTGCGAAGTTTCTGAAAGTGTTTCAGACTGAAAATATCGGTGATTTTTTTCACCTCTGGTAGAATGTGCTCAGTAATCAATATATGAAGATATGTTTACAATCCCTATAAATAACAACACCGAAAAACTACCCCATTTCATTTATATTTGTATCCACTGAAACAATATTTTCCTGCACAGAGTAGAGGTTTTTTTCAGCCACAATTATGTTTATCAATTCACTACCAAAATATCTTCGGAAGTAATCCCGAGGAGTGTTGTCTTGAACATCAAAGAAAGAAGATGCACTTGCTGCACACGTGGTGAAGACTGGTTTTGTCCACTTGAAAACTCTTGGGTTTTTCTTCTTTTGACAGTTAGTGTTACTGGCATTGCTGGTGCTTGCTAAAGAAGCAGTGGGTATATTATTGTCTGTGCACTCTGGTGTATCATCGGAATCAGAATCGGCATGACAAGCAGGCCATTGTTATTTAGTATTTCTGGAGTATAATCAGGGTCATCATCGTTGGTGTCTGCAAGTATTTCTGGTTCAGAATTACTTGAATCGTCCACATCGGACAAAGTAGGGTTAATTGGTGGAAGCATAACAACTCCTCTTTTTCTAGTGCCATAGAATTTAGCAGATTACATTGCTAATCAACTTCTGTAAAAGAAAAAGTGATTATAGACCTAATATAACCTTTAAGCACATTGTGTTGATGCACGAGCAATGATGCTTACAAGCAACAGCTTTTTTTATAGTCATTTCCACAAACAAAAAGTTTTCAACTGAGCCCTGGTTTATATCCAAATTTACCGTTATATGTTTATAAAACAGAATCCAGAACAATTTATTGGTTATCACTCGCTGCGTACACACGAAACGAAACGAAAACTAGCACCATGCGAAGATGTTTACAAATGTTATGGCAACTTGTATGATGGTGTCATCTGGTGCTAGAAACCATAACTGTTAGAGACAGCAATTATCAGAGGTGGAAGAGATATGTTGCTTCAGAGCATCATTGCCAGCAAATCGCAGCTTGGATGTGTAGTTCTTGCATAAAGCACATGATAAACTGATGTTGCCTGTGAGCAACACTACCAAATAAAGAGCTCGCCCTTTAACCGAGTAAGTCATATCGGTCATCGAACAAATAAAAAGAGTGCAATAATAGTCAAATGATGCCGGAGTCCATTCATCTTAAAGGTGCACGACATTCGTCTTCCTTCTTTCTGAAGACGAATGTCCTCCCAACGGATATTCTAATGCACGACCTCTTAAATTAAATTAAATTAAATTGAGTTTTCATTTATGGACGCTCTTTAACTACTATGGTCCTTAGCGTACCATTCTATATTGGGCGTGAGACACCTCTTTATCAGGCTTGAGGTTCTTTTACGTGCCGTAAATATACGACACGGGATTACCGGCTTTATTTCCCCTCCAAAGGAAGCCGTGCTAAGGATTTTTACGCCCGAAAAAATCCATCGCCCTCCGCCGGGTTTGAACCCGCAACCTTGGGAACTAGATGCTAGCACGGTGCCTGTCCACGGAGGACGACTAGGACCTCTTAGAAGTGAGTTATACACCCTATCCTCACACTACAAAAGTGGGTTAAATACACTTTTGGTTTATCTTTTAATTTTTGTATATTATTTTCTGGAAACATGCTATGATTGCCCTGTAATTATTCATATAGTTAGGTTACTTTTGATAAATATTCAGAAACAATATCTCCTGCAGTCTTATCAGTTAATCAATAATTACCTCCGCTCATTCTTTCTTTTCTTCTATTTTTGTAATGTCACCGAAATCTAAAAGTACTGCACTATGTCAAAAAGGGACCAGGTATATACGGTTTTGGTTGTTTCTTGTTTAAATCAACAAATGAAGGAAATAACAGTTAGCAGCCAACCTGTGTGTGTGTGTGGGGTCGCAGTATAACTCAAAATATAAATTTCAGATAAATACCAAAATTTGGTATTTATGTTGAGCGTCTTCCAAGGATGCGATACAAAATATTAAGAAAAATTCAAACCCGAAACTATCCTTACTTGAAAAAAAACTTTTGTTATTCTTTATTTTCCCCAAAATGGACCTAACAATTTTGGTTAAAATGTATTTTTAAGATAAGTATTCGCATCACTAATAAAATATAGTTCTTGATTGTTTTGCAAATAACCAGTGACGTCGTCTTCATTCCCAATGGATTTTGTATAATTTTGTATAACTGATAAACCATAAAGAATAGACAAATCTTGCTAGATGCAGATTAAATCTCGTTAAAATACACTTTATGTGAAATAAATGTATTGTGGTATTAACACTTTTCAAAATATTGCTATTTTATATTTTACAATACTTTATTATACGAGTTTGAATTGGTGAGTCGACATTATTTTGTCTCCCTTAAAACTAATGTAGTTATAGTATAATGTCCTGTGCAAGAACAAGCTAAACTGTGTTTGAAATGCTTTTATGCATGGTATTATTTAGATGTTCCGCAAAGAATTATTCGTCACGAGTACATTAGTGCACACGATTTTGCGGAACCAAAATGAAATATCCTGTTACATAAAGCACCTAATAATTTCAACAAGCAGTCAGAATATGAAAACCTCATTCACCGAAATCACGAATGAAACTGTTGTTTTGCGGGATTCACTTGAACATCACAAAATATTGCATAGTCATGAAAGAAGCAACATTACGTGCTTCCTATAAAAGTAGCATTTTTATCCTTCTTTGCTCTTTACGTGTTGTGTTCTTAGATACGCAAATTGTATATTATTTCTAAAAATACAAAAATTAGTCCGTATGATAGATATAGGTTTAGTACGTTAAATGATTATAAACAACAATTGAGACACCATTTGTCTCGAGCACTGTGCCATCAAATTCTATGCCCCAATATAATGTCCCAAGCATTACGTATTAATGCGTCTATTATTTCAACATTTGTAGCTCATGAAGATACATATTATATTTCCCTAGATAAAAATGATAAATCACTACCAGGAATTACCAGTGAGGATAAACCCCAGAGAAAACTGAAGAACTCGGTTCTAAAATTAAGCTGTACGCAATTAAAGCGAAGTGATTTCTTTAGCTATTGATAGAGGGCGTGCATATTGAAATTATACTTACATTTTCTTCAGTAATATAAGTGCAAATATTTTTATAATATTAACTGAACTTAACTAGATCTGAAGTCGAAAAATAATTATGACCAAAGATACGATAATCGCGGAGTTGCTTACGTATTTCATGTTTCTCAAAAAAACAATTTTATTGGTTTTTATTCCAGATAGAACAGAATACATACATAAAATTAAACCACATTGATAAAAAAATAATTTGCCGTTATAAAACATATGAACCACGAATACGCCAAATGTAACTTTGTTGCTGCGTAAACGAATCAAAGTAAAGATGGTTGGAGCTGAGCAAATTAATAAAGGAGGAAAACCCAATCACTTCATAGATGTTTAATAACCGAGCGTGTTGGCTTAGGTGGTAATGTCTGTGACCTGCATTAAGGTTCAACCCCCGGGGCCACCAATCTGAAAGGTTTATTCGTGTATTTTTTCGTCGCTAGGCGAGTTCTTGGTTAGATAATTTGATCCGCGAGTTTTCCTTTCATCACTGCACTTAGTTTCCTTCTTCTTCACCGCCATACCAGACATTGAGCTTATCGCCGATCTAGTTCCAAAGTTTGCTTGCCCCTCAACGGACTACTGACATAAGGCACTGGCTTGTAAGTACTTGGGATAACTCCTCCAAAGAGGAGGGTAATCCTAAGATGATTAAGAAGTTTTTTAATAATCGCGCTATTAATTATCAGTATAATTCAACTATAATTGGTCAAAAGTAACAATGTACCTGTTGATTGTTCGAAAGGTGCTCTCATTACTTTAAACACCTTGAGAAATGTTAATAACTTGATATTTAGTTAATAAAATGTTGCTTACTATTTCACGGCTTCTGTCACAACTTTTTTCGTTCCAAACATCCTGCTTGTTTACTGGATCTCTCAGTTTTTTTGAAACTTTTCCTGATAACAAGCTTGAGATTTAACTTATTGCTATGAATTGAACTACAGCATTATGAATATTAAGCATAACATAGTGTACTGAATTACGCAAGTTACAAATCAGTACGTTTTACTCTTGTGCTATTTCCATTATACACTTCGTTTCTTAGCATTAACACATCAATGATACCTGACGATACTTTGCCCCAATTAGTTCTTGAAAGTTAAATGCTACGTTCATGATATAATAGATAGTATGTCTGCATAATAATTCGAAGAGCTCGGGTTCAAACTTCGGTTCTAGTGAGCCAGCTGAGAAAAGCGCGTTCCGGTGTGTTCTCTATCGTGAAAAGACTGTGTGCACTGACTCATTTTTGCATTCATTAATCTAATCAATTGATTTTTCTTTGTATAGACTCAAATGCCAAAAATACATTAAGCTACAAGTACAAACTAGACCGCTTTGTTTTTTTTCATTGTTTCATTTGTATATCTCCGTTTAACTTCTATGGTCATATCGGAGGCTTTGAGTCGAGAAAGAACTTGTAGGTTTTTTAAAATGTTGTTTTTAATAGTGTTTTAGCATTGAACGCCTCACATTTATTCCCACATGCATACTCCCAGACTCTGCGGAAGAAACGGAAAGATTCTAATTAAAGAAAACCTCTGCCGCCCCTGAGGGAGGTGAATCGGGGACCTCTGGATTAAGAAGCCAGAACGTTGACCACTCGACCACATAGGCAGTCAATGCGCATTTCTTCACTTAAATCACTGGTTTTATATTTCTTATAGGGAAAGACAAACAATTAATTGTATGTTTATTGTAACTAAATTGTTCGTTGTAATACACTTCAGATATCTGGAATAATATAAAAGAGTACAGTAAGAAATATGATCCTTTGTATAACCGAGTTTCTGTTGAAAAGCCGAATAAAAACAGTGTGTGGCACTTTTGAATGCAGAAGTGTAACAATAATTAAATGCATAAAATCACATTTGAAGGTATTACTTATGCATGTGATATTGTGTGAATGGAAGTTTAAAAGCGTGCATGACGTGCTTAAAAATCTCTCGCATAGTTGTAACTTACGGATGTTTTAACTTTTAAAGCAAAACCTTATAATTTTTAAAACTTGAGACCATATTGTACTGCATATCCTTTTCATTCCCAAAAGCATGTCTTGAATTTGGAAACAGACTGTCTGGGTGGTCTAGTAATCAGCGTCTTTGTTTTACCCTGAATAATCCCAGGTTCGATTTCCTGGCAGGTATCGGAATTTTTATTTAATTAGGACCATTTCCTACCCTCCGTAGTGTAAATACAGGTATTTATGGATGAGTTTCGACGTTAAAACAAAATGTAATAAGCCCAATGTATAATTCAACAATGTAAGCATTTAATGAAACCTAGTAGTTGTTACAACTGTTGGTATGAATGTAAGAGTTTCTACCATTATTTATTTGCATTGTTATTCAACAAATTATTAACATAATATTTATCTATTATTATAAGTACTTATTAGTTTTAATATCATTTACCTACCGGCTGAGTCTTCTCAGCCTGCTGATTGAGAAGTTATGCAGTCCCGGCGATGTACAGGTATGCCGTAAACACTGTCCACTGCATCGCGTCGTTCAATTTCGGCCGAAATGGCTGCTTTGCAGCGCTATGCGTATAGTGACTTGCACTCGTAGCGCAACAGTGTGCGCGTTGATCTTTAGTGGTGGAGGTCCCAGGTTCAAGTACCTACTGACACTTGAAGGTAGGTACTTTTTATGTTTAGTAAATTTAACGACAGCTGATAGTTTGGCATGGAAATGTCGTTTCACTTAATGAGTTTAATTATGTAAATTTCTTTAAAACACAAATTATTACTTGTTAGAATATGCTTTAATGAACATCACAAATAAATGCAAGAAATGAATAAGAAACCCCATTTATTCGCAGGCGTGATTTGAACTTCCAACCTTCACCATGACTTTCCAGCGTGTCAACCATTGCCCTATTAAAACACGTCAACAAGCGCTACCGTAGCCCTAATCAGCGGGCGGGTGAATGCTGTGTCAGCATCCGTATTGCATTTCGCATCGTCTGTAAAATATAGGGTTGCCTAGTTACCAATCCGCAGGATGAGAAGACTCACGCGGTATAGTAAATAAAGGAAATACTAAATTCCGAATTATTTTTGTAAAAATAGTTTCGTTGGTCCACATGTTTGCCTGCCCTGCTGCCTGTGAATAGCATAACCCAAGAACGACAAGTTTTATAAATGCCGAATTTCATATCATAGTGAAACATTAAACATGATATGCAAAACTTTCCAAAAAAAATAATCATTTTCTCAAAAATCGATCTAGCGATTTCGATTAAAATATCATATCTTTAAAATATCTACGTAATTAAAAAATGTAGAGCTTAATTTTTCTGTAAGCAACCTTTGAAGTCGTCTTCATTCTGAATGAATTGTGTATAATTGTCGTAACTGATAAACTATACGAGATAGAAATGTAAAATGCTAAAGATGTGGATCTCATTGAAATATGCAATCTATATCAAATAACTACTAGTCATTTTCAAAATATTCGTTGTTACATCTTTACGTTTTCCTAAGTTGAACTATCAAGTGGTAACTATTAAGTATCTCAAGCGATTCTTACTTTTTCTCGTATGAGTTCATGTGTAACAAAACCTAACTTATGGTATGTGAGCAGGTGTGTTTTGTTTTGCTAATCGTGCATGCCACCAAACCCATTTTTCTTAATTTAGATAATTTATATTAAACTTTTAACGTAAAGTAACATGAATAAAACAATGACTTTATATGATTACTACAATATTTAAAGGATTATGAAGTTGCAGTGGGTAGGGATTATTTTCTATCCATTTCTTGGTGATTATATAAATATTTGCCGTAAGTGTTTTAGTTACAATAAACAATTACAGGTCAAAACAAAACTCGACACATTACCTCTAGCGTCTAGTGGTTATCGTGCTAACTCCTAAACCCAGGTATCCCAGGTTTGATTCCCAGCTGAAGTGAGAATTTTTCTGTAGTTATAATTAATTCCTAACCCCCTCTGGAATTATAAATGTCAGCGTGAATATGCGTATGACTTATTGATTTAGACTAAAAGGAGTAAAACCCATAGATTAGAAAAAGTTGTAAACGACTAAACGCTGCTGTTGGCGGTCTTAATCAAACCTATTTAGAAAAATCCTATCATTTTCATCAGTTTATCACATTGGATGAATATTAACAATTATAATTATAAGATCAAAAGAAACCATTGCAATATTTAAACAACAGGCCTTAATCATGTGCTAGTAATGGTATTTATATACTCTTTGCATGAGGATATGAGAAACGAAGCCGGGCCGAGCATTTAAAATACTATGCTCTTAGAACGCAACAAAATTCAGAGGAAAAACAGCGAATATTTCGATATGATAAATATCCAACAAGTTTGGTTTGACATTAGCTGTATGTTCTAAACAGATTTCATTTCTCCTAGTAAGTCTTTGCCTATCTCTTTACATGTATATACATTCGAATGAGAATAAAGTGGGCTATTCAAGAAAATTCTGTATATACATTTTATTTTTGTGAAGGATTATAATACGTAACCCAATAATCCTGGTACACTTTTTAAATTGTTTCATTTGCATAGGCCCCTTTAACTGTTGTGGTCATACTGGGGGGCTTGACTTTAGAAACAACTAACTCCTTGACTGTTGGTTTTTAAACTGTTGGTTTTATTTACCGATTTGAATTAGAAAACACTCAAACTCCCTCCCACATTCATATTTCCAGAGTTGGCGGAAGGGAGGGAATCATTCTAATTAAAGAAAAATTCTCTTGCCCCAGCCGGGAATAAAACACGAGACTTCTGGGTTAAGAAGCCGGAACGCTGACCACTCGACTAAAATGCAGTCTTAATAAAATTGTTACGCCAAAATAAAATATTTGCATATAAATGGTTATTTTAGTCGGGATGTATTTTCCGAAAACCTTCGCCCCGTATCCTTAAAATATTTCAGTATGAAATGATTTACTCATCCAAGTCTTACATTTATTAGTTATGCTAACCATAGAAAGAACAGCTAGAAAAAGTATGCTTCCATAAAGGCTCTTTTTCCAGAAAAAGCTCTTCCTTTTCTAGGATACCCCATAAAGTGTATTTTCTGTGATTTTCGATATCGAATTATGCAGTACTTCTTTCACCTAGAGATTCAAGAACACTGTTTTAAAACTTGTAAATTGACGTAAATATATCAAGAGGAAAAATTTTCAATGAAAAATATAACGTTTATTTATCACGTAAGATGTTCTCTTTCACGTTCGCTTTTGCGTGTCGACTTTTCTGACTTGATATAAAGAGACGATTGCTATAATGTTAATGGAATGCAACACTTCACGGTGTTGTTATGAAAGCTTCTTCTGCTTTTCTGTGCACGAGAGTAAAACGTTATATTAAGGCAATTTCAAAGATTATTTAATGCACTACTCCAGAGGAAAGCGGTACCTGGGTTCGTTGTCAACCTAACAGTGCCATATAAAACCTGCTACATCGGTTGGCTGTCCTATGATGGACAGACTGTCTACCGTCTGTCGGATGACTCACGCTGTGCGCTGATGTACCTTATCTTACTACTTTTTATAGATCGTGTTTGCCTTCTTGACAAGAACAAAGCTTTGCTAACTGTTGTTGCACTGAGTAAATATTTCATAGGCATTCATGCGGTTACAATTTTTACATTTATATTTTTTTCTTTCTGTTTAAACAGATGTCACCCATCCTGGATGCTCTGTCTGATCCATGAGTGTCTGCTCCTCGACGGGCCTCTGACCCCAGGCACCCGCTTGTAAGTCCTGGGGGGTGTAAGTCCTACATAAGAGGAGGGTAAACAGATAATGAATGAATGAATGAATGTTTAAACAGATGATATGCAAATCGTCCAGCAGAAGAAAGTCGTATACAGCGATACAGCCAATGAATTTAACTTCTAAAGAGTGCTCCAAAAAAGTATCCGAAAATTTTGCTATTAGACTTAGGAACAGATGTCTGAAAGGCATATTTAAACCGGATGCGTTACATTCACGTGACTTTCTCTAATCATTCTCCTACGAGATATTCATATAAAGGCTTATTCTTCTATCACCTATTTCTTATTAATCCAGATAAACGTTTGCAGCAATGGTAGCATTAACACTCCTTTGTAAGTGTTAAATGGATAAAGTAGGCAATTTGACAATCAAAGTTTTAAGAGGGCTCGCTATCCGATGATTTGAAGCTCTACTTTTGTATGAACATGAAAAACAACCGAATAGCAACTTAGCACACTAAAAAATAAGTATCGGAAATTCAAAATCAATAAAAAATCATATTTTGTAAATGATTAATTCCACAAAAAGATTTAATTGACAGAAATTGTATGCTTTAATGAGATCTCCATTTGTTATGTAGTAAGTTTCTATATATTTCTTAAGGTGTGCCGATCATACAAAATTAATGCTGAATGAAGAGGACTTCACAGGCTACTTGCAGAAAATTCAAGGTATATTTTCTGTTTGTCATGTAAATATCTTAAACATATGTTATTTCAATCTACAGATTAGACTGAAAACATAAAAACCGCGAAAGATTCTCTACATAAGGGGTAGCTTGAGTTGGGATGTTCTTAAAAATCTCCTTGTCGCATTCCTGGAAGATGCTGAACTTAAATACCAAGTATGGTATTAAATTTATTTTTCGTTTTTGCGTTATGCTGTTCAAAGACATGCACAGGATGGACGGACTGATATACACAAACATACACGGACCTTTGTCTAAAAATATTTTTTTGGGTTCAAAATTTGTATGTGGAGTGAAATCTCGACTCACTTATAGATAAGCAAGAAGCAAAGAAAGTATAAACCCTCTCAGAAAAACCACAGATATTGAGAAGAAACTTATGGATTTTAAGCTTTAAAACTAAACACGAAGTATTTTAAACTCTTTCACCAACTTGTACACTTATAACCCTTTCATTCCTACAAGCTCTCAAGAAATTGGAAACAATGTCGCCGCGATCTAGTATTCAGCGCCTGGTTATGAGCCCAGAAGACCCGGTTTCGATTTTCTGTTAAGTATGGAATTTTTTCTTTAGATAATTAGAACCATTTTCTATCCTCCGTAGGCTCCAAAAGTATGAATGTGGGAATGTTCACGAGTGTGTTTCAATGCTAAAGTATCGGATGTGTTTTATTCACATGACTTCCTCTACTCTTCTACAAACCATTCTTACAAAGTTTATTCCAGCTACTTCTCGTTAATCCAGATAAACTTCCAATTCACAGTTACAAATGTCGTTCTAGTATACGTAAGTAAAGTGATAGCCCGATGTTTAAAGAGCCAAAGAAAGTCCATGCTCTTTGTATGATCACCAAAAAGAAAGAATAGCGACTTCCCAGTTGAGATAAGTATACACACACACCTACATATATTATAATACATATAATGCATATTATATATATATTATATAATCTCTGAAGTAGTTAATTCCATAATATATTTTTGTTTGACATAAATTGGGTGCTATAACGATATATACGTTCTCTCTCTTACGGTTTAGCAATTATACAAATGCCTTAAAGAACGAAAATGACTTGTGAAGCTATTTTCAGAAAATTCAAGATATGTATTAATTATCTGGCATGTAAATATCTTAAATATGCAATATTTTAATCAGGATCGTTAGGGCCGTTTTTGATAAAATCAAGATTATCGAAAAAATGTTAATGTAAATAGAAGCTTAGGATGGGAAATTTTTTTAAATCCTTATTTCACATCTCTGGCAGATACTGAACCTAATACCAAGTTTTATATTCATCCGACTTTGCGTTTTTACTTTCTCTACTACGTATAGTAAGTAGGGGAAGTATTGCATTCCACCCAAAAATTCGATACCGAGATTTCACCGGAAATACATGTTTTGAGACCTCCTGAATCCAAAAAAAGCATTTTTGGAAACATGTCCGTGTGTGTGTCTGTGTGTCTGTGTGTGTGTGTGTCTGTGTGTGTGTGTGTCTGTGTGTGTGTGAACAGCATAACTCAAAAACGAACAGTCGGATAAACACCAAACTTGGTATTTAGGTTCAGTATCTTCCAGAGATGCGACACGAAGGTTTTCAAGAAAATCCCCCCACCCCAGACTACCCTTTACATGGAACATTTTTCGAAAATTTTAATTTTCTCAAAAATGGCTCTAACGATTTTGTTTAAAATATCATATGTTTAAGATAATGCCATGAGAAATGAAATGTATATCTCGAATTTTCTGGGAATGTCTCCAAAAGTATTCTTCATTGTGAACGACTTTTGCATAACTGGTAAACCATAAGAGATAGACAAAATTTTACTACACAAAAAATGTTGATCTCGTTAAAATACACAACTTATGTTATATACATTTCTTTTGTTGAGTGAACCGTTTTCGAGATATTGCTTGTTATTCCCTTAAATTTTCCAATACTTATACTTTTTCTCAAATTCGTTATTCATTTTTTTATGTCCTGGACTTGCAAAGAGAATGGAATTCGACACATAGCAACCAGCGTTAAAATATTTGACCATCGCTTAAAAGCTACCATATTCCCCTTGCATCTACAAGAAAATTAGCAATAAGATTGACATCTCGATATCTCGATTAACATAAAGCATATGGAGAATAGGCGTTTGTAAAAATAGATTGTACAAGAGTAGAGAAAGTCATGTGAGTGTAACACATCAGATTTTTTTAGTTATGCTGTTCAGATACGCTCACATACATACACGGAGATTTTCCAAAAATGTTTTTTATTCAGGGTTCTCAAAATATTTTAGGACAAATACAAAACATTAGTATTTCCTATGAAATATCGAATTGTTTGGTAGAATACAATACTTCCTCTACTAAGTGTAAACACACAATATAGAAAGTAAAAATCTATAATAAACCCAGTGTGTAATTCAACAAGGTAGGCGTTAATGAACAATAACAGTTATTTCAAGTTCAAAACCCTGGTTTAACTGTACGACTTATACCTTAATATACGAGTTAATCCATCATTTATTTGTATCGTTATTCAACAAAGTATCCATACAAAAACCTATTCTTTTTTTACTTTCTCTACTACGTATAGTAAGTAGGGGAAGTATTGCATTCCACCCAAAAATTCGATACCGAGATTTCACCGGAAATACATGTTTTGAGACCTCCTGAATCCAAAAAAAGCATTTTTGGAAACATGTCCGTGTGTGTGTCTGTGTGTGTGTGTGTCTGTGTGTGTGTGTGTCTGTGTGTGTGTCTGTGTGTCTGTGAACAGCATAACTCAAAAACGAACAGTCGGATAAGCACCAAACTTGGTATTTAGGTTCAGTATCTTCCAGAGATGCGACACGAAGGTTTTCAAGAAAATCCCCCCACCCCAGACTACCCTTTACATGGAACATTTTTCGAAAATTTTAATTTTCTCAAAAATGGCTCTAACGATTTTGATTAAAATATCATATGTTTAAGATAATGTCATGAGAAATGAAATGTATATCTCGAATTTTCTGGGAATGTCTCCAAAAGTATTCTTCATTGTGAACGACTTTTGCATAACTGGTAAACCATAAGAGATAGACAAAATTTTACTACACAAAAAATGTAGATCGCGTTAAAATACACAACTTATGTCATATACATTTCTTTTGTTGAGTGAACCGTTTTCGAGATATTGCTTGTTATTTCCTTAAATTTTCCAATACTTACTTTTTCTCAAATTCGTTATTCATTTTTTTTATGTCCTGGACATGCAAAGAGAATGGAATGCGCCACATAGCAACCAGCGTTAAAATATTTGACTATCGCTTAAAAGCTAGGATATTTCCCTTGCATCTACAAGAAAATTACCAATAAGATTGACATCTCGTTATCTCGATTAACTTGAAGCATATGGAGAATAGGCGTTTGTAAAATTAGATTGTACAAGAGTAGAGAAAGTCATGTGAGTGTAACACATCAGATTTTTTCTATTGGTTGTCTATAGTAAGTTAGGAAGTATTATGTTCTACTAGAAACCTCTATATCAGTATTTCACCAGAAATGCACGTTTTTAGGCCTATTGATTCCTCTCAAATTTATTTTTGAAATAGCTCCACATGTCTGCCTGTCTCCCTGCACCTCTGTCTGTCTCTCTGTAATCAGCATTATCCGATTAGAATACCTAATTTTATTATTTATCATTATTTAATCTATAGACCCGAAGTACAATATGAAAAATATCTTATACGATTATCTGTGGAGGTAATGTGTGCGCGCGCGTATATAAACTATAAAACTCAAAATACAAAGTAGTATGAATACCAAATACTTAAGTCGGAGAACTTTTAAGATTTCTAGGCAAAATTTCCAGGAAATTCCGTGACGCCAAACAGCTCTTTACCGGAAAACTGTTCATTACTTATTAGTTTAATAGAAAGGCCCACATAATTTGGATTATAATATGACAATTGTTTGAAATGTTGACATGACAAATACCATGCACATATTGAATTTACTTTTAAGATCCTCTTCATTCTTATTATCATTGTTTTTTTTATATCGGATGTAACTTTTTAGTAGAATTATTCTTATGTTAGATTTCTATTTCCAAAGCTTCTTCAGGAAATATCTTTAATCATTTGTAGTTCACCGGATGCGTAACTATGTGCAGTCAAACTGTCAGAATAAATTCAGGTGTAAGTGGTTAAGTAGTGGTTTCCTACTAAGTGGTTAAGTATCAATATATTTTTTCTGCTAAATCCCAAAGCTACACTAAAGCGTCATGTAACTCATCATTCATAGTTCTTGTTGAGAATATTAAAACTTAAAATTACACTGATTAGTTATATTTTTCATTTTAGTTTCGTGTGCTAGATAAATACTACATAAAATAGTATCAATAATGGTTAATTGCTAGCACCACTCTGAATGAGAAAAATATCATGCTCAAGTGAAGGCGAGGATTCTCTTCTTCACTCACAAGTACATTAAATAGCACACACACACACACACACACACACATATATATATATATAGATATATATATATATATATATATATATAAAAGGCAATATTATTAAAGACTACTTGTGATGATTAGAGCAATAGGACATGAGCTTAATTTTAAATTAAAGCTAATTTGACTTTATAATTTCTTTAGTAATTAACTCTCAAGTGTAAAAGATTAGAAAGTATAGCACACTAAAGTAATACTTATAACAATGAACGATAATCCAATAATATTAAGATCTACAATTAATTTAAGGCAGGAAAAAATAATTTTCGCTATAGAAATTCCTTCCTGATAACCGTTTTAATTGTGGTTTTTAATTTTAAAGTTTTACAGTACTTGCAAATCAATATATTCTGATCATTACATTTTATAATGTAATATCTATGCTGTATTTTCGCTAAGGTAATTAGCTCTATGTATATTTTCCCTATTATTATGTAGTGGAAAATACGAAACATGCCTTATAAAGTTCTAAGCTTAATAAATAAATTATTTTGTTGTTATTTTACCATAAATTGTACGGCATATTTTCTGTTATTGATTACATTTATAAATATTACGAAAAGGTCGTAAACATGTATTTACAACTAGATAAAAACCAGGAAGACCTAGGAACTCGCGATTTATTCTTTATTTCATCCTCTTGAGCTAACCTAATGTTTTACATCAAATGTTTTAAATGGAGAAAATATAATATAATAAGTTTTAATGCAGTACATTTTACAAAGTGGCATAGTGCCATTTTGCTAAGGATGGCGAAGATCTACGCTGCAAAGGAACAGTTACAGAAGGCGCGGTAACAAGTTTTCTGAAGACCGAGTTTTACTGATCGCGCTGGTCCATCTGTAAGTAGGTTTGTTGTGTTGTTGTGTGACGTCAGCCACATAGGCCAAGTGTTTCGAAACATGCCCGTAACAAACTGATGCGATGTCAGGAATGTGCACCTGGATGACGCCAGGGGTCGAAGGAGTAGCATTCCTAAGGAGCGGATGTTGGGCAGGATTTGCAATGTCCCCTCCCCCCAAAACTAGATAAAGCATTCTGTGGTTGATATATTGTTGCTCTTCCCAGTGGTATTTTAAATGCATAAAAGAACACATACTTTGTAGTTGAGCTTTGAACTGCAATGAAATTTGTGGCTTTTCTTACACTTTTATTTTCTTATTTACCTCTCTCATTATTGTTTCATGCACTGTTTCGTTTGTGGTTTTGTTCATGTGCACATTTTCCCTTTTGTCATCGATTTATTCATTCACTCTTTCTTTCTCATTTGTATATGTTCCTTTGTTGTTACTAATATATATGCATGTATGCACAGAGTTTGTGAAATAATAAAGGGTGTCAAATTCAGAAGCTTTTGTTTGCCATACCATATTCGTAGATGCTCCTATATGACGCCACGTGTGAAAGCATATGTTTCTCTCATAGTAAGCAATTTTGACAACTTTCCTGCATGCATTTGTGTGGTATTATGTCCCTGTTGAATTATTACCATATTTGGATAAAACGAGACCATACTTCCAAGCATAATCATTTAGTTAGACTTACGAATGGGGATTAGAAACGAGGATGATATCAGTAATGCGTCCAAGGCTAGGGCTTTTGCGCCTACTAAACCGGCGGGAGAAGAGTTATTGTGAGAGAATACGAAGGACGGCCAGATCTGATGGCGGCAGGGGCAGCGCAGCGGAATCTCTAATTTTCCAGATTGAACATCCCTGGCCGCCTCTTCGATGCTCCCTATGTACGCACGGATAGGTTCAGGCAGAAGGTGTCTGAAGAAAAAACAGTTCTCAGCTTAAAGCACATTCACCGCATACATCGTCCACCATAGTCCATATACCAGCGCCTGGCTGCAACTATGGAAGATGAAGAGGTTAACGAAATGAAAGGAAATTAGGGACAAGGAAATTCATGGTAGTATATAATCCCACACAGCATTCGCCTAAAACCACGAAAAACCCATCATCAGGTTCGCCTGTCCAGTGGTAATCGAACCCTGGATCTCCCGAATGCGAGCTTCAGACGCTACCGCCTGAGTCATCCCGATAGATGTTTTAGTCAAGTTTGTGTGCTTTATTTTCTTCCTTCTTATGAGTTTTACTTTCATATAACATCTTAAGTCTACAGAGCCAGTGAATTATGTGAGGATTCATGGCAGTCTGAAATCTAAATTAGTGAAACGCATAAAAAAAATACAATGCTAAGATTACGTAGCAGAATGACTGCAGTAAAATTAAGGAAACACAGGCAAGAGTAGAAAAGTAACTTCATAAATAAATATTTATTCTATAGAAAGGTCTACATCACTTTACAAACTGACAAAAAAAACTCTGTGGATATACAATAAGAAATATAACTATTCATAAATTATTTGTAAATTGATTGTCACAAAAATCCTTTTAAAAATAAGGAGTCATGAAAAAATCCTCCCTCTATAATGCTACAGCTTTTTGAGAAAATAAACATTTTAACACTTCACGAAGCACTAGTAATTTAACAAAGAAGTTTTATTTATATCCGGTGATCTTTACGATTATGTCTATTCTGCCTTTTCCACAAATAATTTCCCCGGAAAGTGACCACATGCAGGTATTTCAGCTTGTAGATTTACCATTGACAATGACATATTTTAACGTTTGAGACATGAGACAAGTCCTGCTTTTGACACTACATACTTCTCGCTTTGTTGTAAAACTAGGATGTGTGTATAATCTGGGTTTAACCTGATAGTTGATGGTGTTCTAGAATTTGACAATTATCCACTGCGCAGCCAAAGAGCACCAGATATCTGAATCCAGATCACCATCTAGCGATGATGAAATTACATATAGTTCCGTTCATCCAACCTTGACATTGAGGTCAAGGCCTTTAGTACCACCCGTGCCCTCAACAAACGCCTATCGCCAACCAACAAATACTTGTGGTCTGCTGATGACGCATAGCTTTCCAGTTCACTACAGGTTTTGCCAAAAGAAGTCATTTCCGCATACGCCTAATATCCTCTTCTTTGTTTATTTTGTTTCTTTCTTACTTTTTTTTAGATACAGCATTCTCCTCTTGGAAAAAATATATTGTATCTGTTTATTTCTACTAATGATCATGAAAATCATTTCTCTAACAAACTACAAAGCTCTCGCCCTGAACCTGGAAACATTTCTAGAATGTTTCGTATACAGCTATAGGCATGTTTTATAAGCCCTTATGAGATGTATTTAAAGCCCTAAGTTATTGTCCTCCTCCACTGTTATTTCTTTTATACATTAGGAATGTTCCTTCTTTTCTGTTTTATTTCTTCCACTTTTCCGGATATTTTATCTTGAATGAACTGCCAGTCTTCAAAGTCTGCTCGGTATTATAGAATGTATTATTTCGAAACTGAGGAGGTTGCGAATAAAACCGGTCAATTCCAAAACAGCATTTTTTCCAGGAAGTAGAAATAACTATAATGAGGCTTCGTTTTATTCGATAGTGACAGATATTTTATGCTTAACGCGTATTAAATCCCTAGATGTCATGGTGTGAATAATAATTTTTCACACTTTTTGTTTACAATTTACAAGCAAAAGGTTTTGAAAATGTCGGTTTTGTTTGACAGGGTTGGAAATGTCCGACTTTTGACTCAGTTACATAGGTTTAGCTTCCTATTAATAAAAAATGTAATACTTTTACAATATAAAAAGCTATAAATATCTGTATTATATGGTTGAAGGTTATTATAGTATGAAATTGGAAAAAAAAGCCTTTAAAAAACCTAAACCCTTAAAAAAACATGTATATCAAATATGGTACACCAGGCTATAAGGGATTAAGTTTATTGTAAACGTTAAAATCCTGCCAATAAAACACAACCTTGCGTGGAAAATTTAATAGCGTATGCGCAATAATCTATTGTTTATTCAGCTTTTAAAATAAATATCAACTTAGACCCATAGAACATATTTGGTATTCCTAAGTCCATGATAAAGGACGAGGAGGACCCAAGTAGAACAACTGGCGTGATGGCGCGCTTGGATATGCTGGCGGAGTTACATTTGAAATACATTAACAAATGAGTCGTTTTCATTATCGAGTCTGTTGTTGAGAGGTCGCGCGTAGAAAAGCAGTTTGGTCTGCTGATAAGATTTCACCAACGAGAAACATTTATGTGTCTCCACTGTAACAATCACAGTAAGAAAAGAAATGTTTTATAAGCACAAAGAAATTAACGTTTTTTGAATGGAAGTGCGTGTGTTTTGATGCAAAACAAATAGAGAATTATCACTCGTGTGCCGTAAAATCATCCGGTTTTAATTGAAAATAGTACTTTTATGCCACTTTTTCTTATGTAAATGACCGCTTTTGAACTGCTTGTTTTACTGCGTTATTAAGGGGGTATATTGGACTTTAAGGTAATAAAACTTTCATTCACCTGTCGCATGTACAGATATAAAAACCTCGAAAACTCCTTGCCAAGTCTATAGAAATAAGCATTTTAACCTGAATATCTCGTGAAAGCGAAACTTAGCTTACCACAAATCCGTTCAATGATAGTCTGATCATTATTTCTATCCAATAGCGCTGTTAACACTAATGCATTGCGGTTACTCGAATGAGTTTGTCTATTTCAAAGTCTAACCTAAAACATCTTAGCGACACTAGAATACTACCAGTTAATATTGTTGATTGAAAAGACAGTACAAGAATTATGGATACAAATACAGAACTATATACTAACTCTCTCTCTCTCAATTGGTACTTTAGAATATGATACATTTTGTGCCGAGCTATCATTAGCTGTATATCTGATCTATGCTATAAGTGTAAATACTTTAGGTGTGATGAATTATTGTATTTGGGACTGTATTAAATATAGCTGGTAGTAAAAATAACTCTATTTTCGTATATACGTATTCTCTATTTTCTTTCCTGTGGGCAATATTCATCTAAGTTGAAATTAAATGAAGAGTTTTGGCATTTTACCTTTTTTCGTTTAAATAAATTTTAAGTTCATTGGATAAATTTTCTTTCCTGTGGGCAATATTCATCTAAATTGAAATTAAATGGTATGGCCAAGTGTTTCCTTTTAACAAATAAGGAACAGATTAATGAAATACATTGTGTTGAGCGTAGAAACATAAATAGCGCAGGAAGTGAGAAATTGGAAAGAATATGGAGTGATATAGTAAGTAATCGAGAGTGTTAGGAAGAGTGGGCGAAGGAATGAGAATACTTGAACTGACCAGGAAGAAAATACGAACTGTTTGTCACTGGGATTTTCTCTCTGTTGGATGAGAAGAAACTGTTGCTAGCAGTTGTACTGAAAGGTACAATGAATGAGAAAAACGTTCGGAGCAGATGTAATTGATATTGCGCAACATTAAGATATATTCGTTATACTCGAGATAAAAAAGGACACAGAAAAGAGGAGAGTGCCGAAGAGGCTGGCTTTGCAGTGAAAGACACTACCAAAGGCTGAAAACGACTATTCATTAATCGATATGATTTGGTTGAAATCTATACCAAATAAAGAATAGTTTATTATGAGAACTTCCTAAAAGCTTACTACAGGATTATTTTATTATGAGGGCTTCCTAAAAACGTACAACAGGTTTATTTTACCATGAAGATCTTCCTAAAAACTTACTATGGAATTATTTTATTATGAAGAGCTTCCTAAACTTATACAGAATGATTTTTCAAAGTGCACAAACTAATAAATGTTACTAACGTTAAGTTATTATTTCTCTCACAATATCAACGCGACGCGCCCCGGAAAGTTAATTATATGTGAGAGCGAGGAATGACTGAAATTAATACACTGAACACCCAAAATAAGTCTGGATCCGTGGAGCTGAGAGTTCCCAGGTTGGGAAAACCCCGGGTGAAACAAATTTTTCATCAACTCAACCAAAATTTGAAATCAGACTCTCCTCCTAAGAAGGCAGACGCACTATCATCAACCAAGCGAGTAGGATGTATTAGCAATCTTGTTTTGAACTCTAGTATTCAGTTAATCGACCTCATACGTATTCTTGCAAATGAACTATTGCAGATCGCAAACAAACACCCTTAAGCGCAGAATATCTTAACTTAATAATCGATTTCCCTATATCAAAATAGTCCACTTGCTAGGGCAACGTTCAAACCAATGTCAAAGAAAATGAGTATACAAGCTTTCGGTTTGCGATAAGATGTCACTGCTGCCTTTCCTATAATGATATGGACACACGGCAATTACTAGCGATTTTCATGGAATTGCTCGCTTCAATTCAGACTTTAGAGTATTACTGTATTGTTAACCGTTCCAAATTTTTCTGCTCCAGTTAGTGGTGCAGGAATAATCAGTTACGATCCAGAAAGCTGACAGCTCCCCCAAGCATGATTCTTCACTTTCGTGATCTAAATCGATGCTACAATTTTGTATCAAATGAATTTATTAGATTCCTCAGATATTTGACAATTGAGACATGGCTCTAAAAAGCTGCATCTTTTTGTAAAAGACGTACACGAAAAGAGTGTCTCAAATTTAATTAAGTGCGCTTATATCAACGTAAGCTCCGCCTACTTTAGAACTAGCCCACTAAGTTTCCTGCTTACCCAAGCCAAAATTACAATTCTTGAGT
The DNA here is from genome assembly GCA_030765065.1 of Deroplatys truncata. NCBI lineage: Eukaryota > Metazoa > Arthropoda > Insecta > Mantodea > Mantidae > Deroplatys > Deroplatys truncata. Next base: position 182,175,975 of record CM060981.1, read on the forward strand.
ATGCGATTGTTGCCTTGTTGCTATGGGGAACCTTCCCGAATCTCAGAATTTCATTCTCTTTCCCTTTTACAGAATTCTGGGGTACGTGACTGTTCAAACGTACTGAATTCACCCCTTAACTGCATTCCAAGGATTTTTATACCCATGCGTTCACTACTTCGGTTACTGCTAATGCCTTTGCTTAACATAACTCGCTAATGACCTTTTCCTTGGACAAATATTTTCAATTCAAGCTTATTACATTAACCCTTGATTTAATATACGGAAATTATTTATTGCAATTATTTATCTATCTTACTATAATATTTCTTTATTTAATTATTCATATTTTTCTTTCAATAATTACGGTATCAAAATGCCCCGTTACATTCCTTGATTTTTCTCAATAATAAAAGAATGTACACGTTTGCCCGAATAAAATTTTACTTTAAATTTATCTGATTCCCCGTTGGCAACTCTTTCAATTTGTATACAGTGTTTTACAAATTTCTTCTTCTATGGCACTTATTATTACATACAAATATGTCATTGGCAGTTAATAAAATTCATACACATAAATGCAATACTCTTTATACTATTTTTACTGTAATATTTTTATTTACATCGTTAATTTCTTTTCTGAATTTATATAAATTTCTAAGAGCCTGTTTTGTTTGTATTTGGTTTTCAGTTTGTCTTTGCTTGAGTATTCTGGTAGAAGTACTGATTCAAATCTTAAGCTCACAGCACTTCATTGTTTTCTGCTTAAGACTAATTTATACAATATTGTGCTTATTCTGTAATTACTTTTTTCAGAATCTTGTCTTCCGCATTACACATATTTATTATAATCATCTATAAACAAAATTTCACTCACAACTTAATTTATCAAAAGCTAGAAATATCTGACTGCATACCGTATGGGCGAAGGGGTTGCTTATGCCAAGGATCCATTAGTTTTCCATCTTTAGCATCTTTTAATTCAAAAGCATGTTTTCCAAATTTAGCTACAATTACTGCAGAACCTATGTTCCATTCTTTTATTTTCCCCTTTTAGTATACTCGGGACGTCTTGAATGTGAGGCAGACACACTACCTCCACACCACAGTATGGACTTAACAGTTTCGTATTGCAGTATATTTTCTAAACGATGATGTCCCCTAGAAACTGATCAATGGGTAGTCATTTTGATTAGTTCACAAGAACCTCATTTATCCGGACCAGCTGGGAGCGCGGAAAAGCCGGATTCATGAAAAACTCGATAATCCGGAAACAAACTATTAAATGAATATAAACTATTAATATTTACAAACGTTTATTCTGGCACTAACAAAAATAAGGTAAAAACACTTTTTGGCTTAAATAGCGTGTAAGTTTCTTTTGTTTCAAATTTGTACTGCGTTTGAGAAATAAGAAAGCAAATCAAGCAAAAGTATGCAAAAAATAAATGCGGATAAACAGGCAATCGATTAATGCGGGCCAGATGAACCAAGTTCTTCTGTATGTATTTTTTGTTCACGCTAAGAAACGATATGTGAATGTGGCAACTCAGTAGAGAATCTCAGGTTATTTTCTAGCTACATAGAAACCTTGAGTCGTTTCTCAGTAGCTTAATACGAGACCAGTTTCTAGATTCTGTAAGCTTTCTTGGATCTTTAACGTGAGTAATATGTTTCTGGATATATGCCTTTGTCTATGACACTAAAAATCGCATCACTTCATTTTACACATTTGTAATAAGCGGCATAAAATATGTTATAACTCTAACCTGTCTATAGTATTTTGTAACCTTGGCAGTGAAACTAATGTTTGGTTTAAGGAAACCTTATAGGGCTAATTTTCATTATATTGAAGCAAAGCTTAGAAATATACTGATTAGGGGTTAGATTAATAATAATAATAATAATAATAATAATATAATCAGCGTAAAATCGAAGAAATAAGGGTACAAAATCTAAATAGTTAAAATTTTAATAAATTTTATTCACTTTGGTGCTACAGCAAAATTCATAAGCCAAATGCTGTTGAACTTAAGGTATAGGTTACACAACAGAGGAGTACACATAGGTTTATGTAGCTACCACTCCCAAGAGGAAGGGATGCACTTAAGGAACCACAGGAGGCCGCAAGTAGACATGCCACAGGGAATCGCGGAAGTCCTTAACCGTTCCAGGCTCGAAGACCGTCCCACTGCTGGAGCGGTCTAAAGAGAGCGATGAACGATCCGTCGACCAAGCAGCCCTCTGGTGTCAATTGGAGGCACTTTTTCCTTTGAGCAAGATTCACACCAACTATCCGGCACCGCCATATGCCACGAAACCTAGAATCACATGTGAAAGATGAGAAGGAAACAGAATGAAAGGGAAATGATGAAAAGGAAATCGCGGTAGATGAGAAACCACCTACCGATCAGAAAACTTAAGAAAAACACAAGGTCAGAATGGGCGGTCGAGGGAATCGAACCCGAGACCTCCCGAATGCGAGCCTCACACGTTACGACGGAATCATCTCGTTCGGTGCTGTTGAACTTTGTTATCATGCCAAGGTTTTGCTAGACCACCAACCATAGTGCGTAATCCCTGAAAATTTGATAAATCAGAATTATTGTAGCTGTTATTGAGATGTTAGTTGTTAAAGAGACGTTAAATACTTCAAATAAAATAATAATACGTATTACCATTGAAATCGCCCAGCAGTATAATAGCCCAACCAGGATTCGCTACTGATATTGAGCCTGTGGATTGACTAACGTAAGATTTTTCAGCCGCGTCGTTAGAAATGTGTTTGATATTTTAAGTTGAGGGGAACCTTGACGTTGTGCTACAAAATGTAAATTTTGAGGATCGCTGTGCATTCAGGTTTGATAAAAAGACAAAAAGCACTTAATAAGTGACATTAAAATGATCTGCTAGTTACAATTCATACCATAAACGCATCACAAGTACGCAGAAGTGTACAGATTATGTACCTCTGCAAACAACACAAACGAATGTTTGAAGAAAATCTTTGCAAGACACAAAAGAGAATTTGAGGAAATGAGAAGAAGCAGAGGAATAGGACATAAAATGAAGTAAAAGATCGAATATAGTAATTATTCTAAATTAATTACATAATTAACTTAATTGCTTTCAAATGTTTCGATCGAAACCACTGATCCGTTACAAGCTTAATGGAATCCAAGTGATACATGGAGCAAATGTAGGTGCATCTTCTCCTTCGTGGATCTGTGTCATCCATCATGTTCTGTATGTGGTGGAATGTGAGGTATTGCAAGCGACACACTCACGTTCCGCTGAACACCGAATTAAACTTTACTGGAACACGGAACGAGGCAAAAAGAACTGAGTTTTGCTGCAGGTTATGTTACGGTAACAAAAGAGAAAATGTGTGCTGGGCGGACAAGTTGCAGGACGACACCCACCGCCTACCTTTGGGCTAACTTTCATCCATATCATTTCAAAGGCTTCCATTTCTTCAGTGGTAATGAATATAGTCTGACCAGTAACTACTCAAGTGCAACTGCAGCTTCAGCTGCTTCTCTTTCTTTATTTTTTTCACTATTAACTTATTTCACTTCAACCTGAAATTACATCTACCTATAGTGAGAACAACTATGTTGTAGTATCCGCAAATTAAGTGCAAGGCGTCATTATTTGTTTCATATTAGAGGTTTCTTAAACACTTTTTAATTTTGTTTAGTCTGGTTTGAAACGTTGACTAATAAACCTAGATCTCTTTCAAATTAGCTAAGAAACTTGCATAGTTATTATAATAACGTAATGTTGCTAAGGTTGGAAAGGTTAACAATACAGGGGGTAAAATAGGAAAAGAAAAAATAAAATGCTCTACAGATTTGGAATTTCAGTGTTTCAGTTAGAAAATATGTAACTTTAGTACTTCTGTTTACTGGTCATGGGTACCCTATTCCCAAATAGTTTATCCTCTTACCCTCTAAAGTCGTCAGCCGTTCAGATTTGTTGCTCATCCCAGCAGACATAAAGTTAAAAATGTCCAAACTGTTTCAAATTTTGATTTAAATAGAAAAAAGTTAAATAAGTAAGCCAATCACTACGCTGTAAGGTTTCTCATATAATTTATCTTATTTGTAAATCTGGTTTAACACTGATTCGTCTCGTATCAGGCTCTAAGATGCCTTACAATTAAAAAGATCAGAAGCATTAAATACTTTAGAATTATTGCAGAATTGAAAAAAAACTAATATCTTGTATTACTGTTGCGGTGATTTTATAATGTGTGATGAATAATATGAACTGAATACGTTGCTGCGTCTTTAGGGCGGTATTTTGAGCAATTAGATTATTTTCTTTATCTGCAGGATGTCATAACAGGAGAGCAATAACTTTCAAGAAGTTTTCAAACTGAATAACTTTCTTAGTTACTTCGTAGAAATGTACTTTATATAAATATCAATTTTCACAATAACAGTTATTATGCTATTGTGTTACCCTGCAATTTTACGCCGCAATTTCTTCTTATTATATGTCGTGAATTCTTTTCGACGTGTACTAACGCGTCTTTCACTAACGCTATCTCGGAGAATAGTATTGAAAAAATTTCGGTATCTATGTAACCTTATGTTCCCATCGTTCCCACTATTTATTCTCCAGGAAGAAAATTGAACAAAACATAGCGTTTCTTTCGCTTATAGCTTAAACATTAATGATGGCAATGCTTGTTAATTCAAAACAATGCACATTTAAATTTAAATCAAACTTTTCGGTTTACCTTGCTAACACAAAAGCTACTCATTATATAAATATCACGATTAATGATAATAATACAATTAACATTAATTACATAAATATATAAATTACATTATTGAACAAATACGTTAATTATTTTGGAATAAACACATCCATAAAGTCTGCATTTACACATCCAATCCATTTAAACATTGGCTCAATGTTCACTTCCTGTTCACTCCCTCATAAAACTAAAGAATTAATAAATCAGAATTTAAAACTGTTCATAAATGGATAGAGGTTTTCAATAAATCCATTAGAACCAAAAATTGTAACTAAAACAATCAAGTTTGTTCTGTCAATAGACAGTTAGTGCTTACAAACTTATTGCTGATGAAAACAGACTACTAAAACAAATGTCAAGATTGAATTTATTGCAAAGTTTAAGAGAACTAGGAGTGTATAGTTTATCAAGAAGGGCACTGAATCCAGGAAACATACGTATTTCCTATAACTGTAGTTGAGTGTAAACAAATGACTCCAGTGTTACTATGCTTTTATCATCTCTCTAGAGTTTCATTTAGCATGTGTGATGACTAGTCTGCAAAAATTAGTCTTCTTCTAGAGGAAAAGTGCCAAAAATATAGACATTTGGGTTCATTTTTCTGAGAAGTTAGTTGAAGCAGAGAGTTGGAACTTTTATTTCATTTATTTCATTTTAAAGCATTCCATTTAATGTTGCTGAAGTAGAAGAGTTGAATTGTTAATATTATTTCAATGTTTAAACTTTGTTTTCTTTCGAATAAAACTAAATTGAAATGTATGCTTAATTTTTTAAGTCAAAATGTTCAATACTTTAAATTATATGATTTTAAAATTTAATTCTATTTCAGCCAATTTAACAGATTATTTTACAGAAACATAGGAACTCTAAGCTATTTAGTGTCCATAGTTGTTTTTTTAAAAAGGCACGTATTTTTAAGAAAACTAGTTAAATTAAAAAAATTTTCTTTAGTAATTAAAATATAAAAATTTAAAAAATTGTTGCTGTGTTAGAATTTATCAAATATAACTAATACATACAAATGTTCATATAATTCTAATGCATACCTCATAGAAGTTCTATTTCGAAAACTTAAATTCTTAAGAAAATTTTAGGGTCTCAAAGGTGAAACAGACGTTTTAGTTCATTTATTGTTCTCAAGAACTACCTACTAAATTGAATTGAATTTTATTTATGGACGCTCTTTAACTACTATAGTCCTTAGCGTCCCATTCTATATTGAGCGTGAAAGACCGGTAATTTTGCTCAGAGGCCTCTTTATCAACTTGACGTTTTTTTGCGTACCGTAAATCGACGACACGGGACCACCGACTCTACTTCCATTCCGAAGGAAGCCATGCTAAGGATTTTTACTCCCGAAAAAATCCATTGCCCTCCGCCGGGTTTGAACCCGCGACCTTGGGAACTAGAGGCTAGCACGGCACCACTAGTACAAGGAGTACGACAAGAACTACCTACGATACAGTTTTCAAATTAGGTGGAATTATTTAATAAACTATAGGAAATAGAGATGAAAATGTTCACAAAACATAACCGATTGATCCGTTATGATCAATTAACTAATAAATTCTTTTCTTTTGATTTCCTAATTAAGTGAAAAGAAACAGAAAATAAAACATTTACACAAATAATACGATAGGCTAGTCTTTCTATTATCTTGGAGAGTAAGTTAAAACAGTTTCCCTCTAGTATTTAAAATATGAAGAAGGACTAATCAAATTTAATTGCGGAGGTAGATTTTGTACTGCCGCTGTTGTTATCTGTCATTAAGCTATTGGATGTAAGGTCGTGTAACTTGTTTCCAAATCTGAGGTAAATGCTTTCCTACCGCGGAAAAATTTTGAACCACGTCATTAACCTTATACGCATATCTGCACCTCATTGTTCTAATAAACAGGACAGGCGCTTTAAGAATAACTGGTTTTGACACTGAACCTTGCGTGCTTGCCCCTTAAAATGTTGTGTTTGGGAAGCGAGGCGAACTAAGGCCAAGGTTAGTAGCACGGATGTGTGAGAACAAGGTAGTGAAAGCGAGCTTAATAACAAGTGTGACTTGCACAACGCATCAGTGAATCAATAGAGCGTCATTAGCAACGATTTAATTCCAAAGCATGCAGCAGCTTACGGTACGATTTGGAAGGTGCCTATCCTATATTTTATACTATATGTATGTCAGATAATATACCTCCTCTCTCCTGGTGTCACGGTTGTGGTTTGGTGCTATTGGGAACTTTTAAACAAACAATTCACCTAACTTCGTAGATTTCAATCGATTTTGTTCAATAAGCTTAAAAAGTGATTAATAAAACTAAACATTATATTTTTTATATGTTAACAGTAGCCACATAAGAAATGTCCAAATAAGCAGCATTTATCTAAATGTTATAAAAATCCTGTACATGCTGCTCACCACAATTATAAATGTTTTAAAGTTGATATAAATATCTTTAACAGTTTTTGAGAAAACAATTTACTCCTATTATATTAATTAATTAGGTGTTGCACAGGATACAGGAATCGTAATTTTGAAAAAACAAACCTGCTATACATTATTTAAACACCTATACATAAAACTAACGTATAGAAATCGTTTCACCCTTCTGTTTGTTTCAGAAAAAAGTATTAAACGTTTAAAACTATTTTTTTAACAATTCTTCCTCAGTGGTCGAAATAATTATGTCACATCTTGAACAATTTAAAACTGTAGCAAAAGCCATATTCCATGTTTTAAATTCATTCTCTCTGACCTTTTGCTGAAAATTTAAAGAAGATTGGTTACAAACTACATCGTATGGAACATTTTGAATGAGCAAAAGTGTAAGAAAAATCAAAAGTCAAACAAAGGCATTGGAAGTAAATGCCTATGTGCTCTTCAGCACATAAATGGTCACATGTTGAAGCTTTAAAGGGCTCTGAAGGAAACAGTTATAGTATTTAATTGAACCTAAAGTTTCGAAGTAATTTTTGAACCTAGAAACCAATTTTTTTAATGTTTTTAAAGTTTTGAGCAAGTTTCAGTTATGAGTACCTTAAATAGTTCTTAAAACAATTAAAATTGTATAGTGATCATAAAAGCTACGTATATTTAATGTTCACTACATTATTTTTTATTTACCTCTTGATAAATGCATACACAAAATCTGTATCATTTATATACACAAGTGAATGGTACTGCAGTATTTAAAACTATTTTGCTTGATCCCTACAGAAGGAGATAGATTTTTAAAACTCCTATGCTTAAAACAAATTAATAATCTAAAAGGTATCACACCCAGAAGGATTAAACGCAACAATTTTTTAAGTATGCTACAGAAAATATGTACATACAAAATTAATTTTATGGCTTAAAAGCTGTACAATTTAAAAACTTCACCCATATGTTTGAAACTTGGGGTGTCGTTTTTGAGGTGCTAGTTTCCAAAACTTACGAACTCAAAATAGTTAAAAGTATATCTTAGGGAATGCCTTTTCTATGTTTGAAATGGATGCAGCGGTACCATGTGGATGAAGTCTGAAACATCACTCATTGTTAACTTCCATCCTTTCTGCTCATATTACAGCAAACTGCTCAGAGATGTATGCATTATCCTCTTATATATAACGTTTTGCTTTTGTGGCATCTCAAACGAATCAATCTATAGTTCAAGTTTCTAGACTTTTTTGAATAACTTTTAATTACTGGATGAGAAAGTTTATACAAAAAAGAGCACCGACCTTCTCTGTGAAACACGTAATTAATATTCTGTCCATTACACTTTCTTCCTGAGACTAAAAAGAACTTTTAAGCAGTTCCCAGTTTTTAACCAAAGTGTCTGTTGCAAGTAACAAAGATAGCTATCGGGATTTTACATGTTCAAATTAGGAGATCATTCTGAGTCTATAAATTCACAAGATTCTTGCAGCTATATGACAAAAATGAGAATGTACTTTTAATATGAGATTTTCAGTATCAAAAGAAAATTTCATACAACCAAGTCTGGAACAATTGTACAAAGTATGAGCCAAACAGTTGACTTGCACTAGATTTTCCTTCAAATTTTGGAAATCCTTGTAGTGTTTGTCATAATTAACTGAGGCATTATCTGCAGAACTTGAAGACAGCTGTCGCTAATGAAGATTCATCGCTGCTTTCATATAAATCTAAGAGGTATGTTTTCATATTACCTTCTGGACTGAAGTATTTGTAAACTTGGCAATCATTTTATGTTTACCTTTGCTGCTTGCATGATTTGTCACTGAGTGATAGTACCCATTTTTATAAATTTCTTATTAAATTCAAAGCTGAAACTGAGACTTTCTATTGGATTACTGCAGCTTTAGTCCTTCCTAGGATCATTTTTGTGGTTGTCTTAGAATTATAAAAAACCCCTCCTATTTAGTTTTAAGTGCAGATAAACTCGGAAAAGAACTATGATGTTTAACGGAGTGGTGCACAAAGGCCAATTCCGAACAACACTTTCGTTAACAAGTGTTGGAGTAAATGGTTTTGAAAAAGCTCTACACACAAGCTTTTATCCACAGAACGTTTAATTCCTCTATGCTTCTGTATCTCTAAGTGGTATATTATGCCATCTACTTTACATTTGAAAAATGTACAAAACACATGACTTTCAGTAAAACGACTTCTTTTTAAAAGCTTCACCTCCTCAAAACACTCGACTTTAACTTTGCACTTTCTTTTCTGCAATTTGATGTTGAGCTATGAAAACTTATAGATATAACTATAGAAACGAACTATTTTAGCTGATCAGAGCAAACAGGAAATAGGAACCACTTACCGCACGTCTGTAGAGTGTTTAAAAGTTCACTCTGGGTTCCATTACTACACCTGTGCAGTACTAAATGAGTAGGAGGCGAGCGTAGACCGTAAGGCCAGAGCGAGCCGCGATGAAACAACAGCGTCTTTTAATCCGAGGTTTGTGTGTGTGTGTGTGTGTGTGTGTGTGTGTGTGTGTGTGTGTGTGTGTGTGTGTGTATGTGTGTGTGTGTGAGAGAGAGAGAGAGGGAAAGAGAGAGAGAGCTGTATTCAAACGACGGGCTAACTAGATTCAAATAACGGAATGACATGCGCATTAAAGGAACATCTGAAAAAAAATTAAGAAAAAAATAAATAAAAAATAAACCACCAGCCAAGAACGCTAATCTGCGCAATAGTAAAAACCTAAATTAATACAATGTGCATAAGTTAGGAAGGCTGTATGTAGACTACCAGTGCCCTGCTGCATAAAATAGAACATTGGTAAGTCACCAACGAGAAGCGACTATGATAACATGGATCATTCAAAATTTAGTGGCAACAATGTTTATATGTGACGCGGTAAATGATACAATCTGATAACAGTGAGAAAGAAGAACGTCTGATGTATGTTATCTGTGAATTTGAGGACAATCTTATTTATAAAATATTTGTAGTGAGTTTAACGTGTCGACTGCTATCTGTAGTGCTCTAAAATGTTTAATAAATACGAACAAAGATGTTTCACTAGAATTCAGATTGCAAGAGGCAAGAATGCTCGACAATGCCATGCAACATTACTGGAAGCTTGTTGTAGAGAGACTTTACCATATCGTAGGTGGGTGCATGCATTTCGTGGAGGTAGGAAAGATGTCCATAAAAATCGTGGAGCTGGCAGGAATTAGCAAGTGATAATGTGCATATGAACGCTGTTAGAGCACTACTGGAAGAACACCGTTGTTTGACTTGCATTGAACTAGCAAGGGAAGTTGGAATTGCTTCTGGTACGATTCTCCACATACTTAAGAAGTTAAAGATGAAAATCTGCGCTCAATGGTTTCCACAGTCTTGAAGAGGAAAACATGTGGTAGAGAATGGAAATAGCGAGATTGCACTTGGAATGCCATGGACGTGGAGGCGTTTTTTTCAATGTATCATAAGTATCATAACTTTTAGATGAAATCTGGGTTCGATATTACCAACCAGAATTGAAGAGTCAATCAAATGAGAGGTGGCACAACGATTCACCACGGCCAAAAAAATATCGGCAAGAACAGGATCCATTTAGTCACGTTCATGGTTGTTTATGATTTTGACGGTGTCCTTGTCACTCAATCAGTTCCCGCGGGAAATCGTGTGAATGGTACATAACACAGTTACTTTCTGGAACACCACTTACAACCGGCCGTGCAAACGTCCAAATCTCCTGAATTCTCATCCTATTATGCTACATGATGATGCTCGCTCTCACATAGCTGCTCCTGTGATTAATTTATTTCGCAGATGGAACTGGGAAATTCTGAAGCATCCTCCATATTCTCCAGATATGAGCCCATGTGATTTTGACCTTTTTGCGAAAATGAAATTACCACTTAGAGGAATTCGCTTTAGAACCAGACAGACAATTATAGCAGCAGTAGAGCAGTATATTCGAAGATTAGTACAAGACTCGTGGATGGCATACGTCGTCTCCCTGAAGTGTGAAAGTGGATTATTCAAGTTGGAGATTACTCCTGAGCTCACTAACAATATGAATGCTCCAAAAAGCTTACTTTATTCTTAATTCATATGTTGCCACTAATTATTGGATGGCTCTTGTATTACTTGCACGTAACTATGTAAGTAATTGCTGCTACTTTTACGCAAAAAAGCGTCTCGACAGGATCTATTCTGGACACCCGGATTTAGGAGTAAGTAGAAGGCAGACGGTGGAGCCTTCAGTAACTGGAGCACATCATCGCAAATAGGCCATAGTGGGCCCATTTTGCTCTCAACGTGACCTCTGGAAGGAAGGAATGAAGGGGAGCCTATAGGTTAACCGGATCCGGACGACGATGAGAGCTATCAAGGATGAGAGCTAACAATTCCAACATGGCACCAATCCTATCGCGGTTTACCTCTGCCTAAGCGACTCCCAACCCGAGGGCCCTTCCGGACAATTGAACAGAGCTGCTTAAAAGTAAACTCGTCGGATAAAATCCGGACATACGGTCATCCTAAAATTAAATTGTGTGCAATTAAATTAAGCCTCCTCTGATCTGCACAGCTTTCTGCGATTGTACTTTTATAACTAAGTTCAGGCACTTAATATAACAGTATTACATTTTGTTCTTAATAGCGGTGTCATAGCCTAGTGGTTATACGCTCGCCTTTAACTGATATAGTCCAAGTTCGATTCCGCAGTGGGATTTGTGCCGTACAAAGTGGTGCCTGGGAGGATTACTAAGATTTCCCATGCCAATTGCTCCTCATTACAACAATATCTCTATGAATAGTGTAGTCCGTAAAATCAAGGGAAGAAAATAAAAATGTATTATACTTTCGTCTTCTCTGAGAGAAATCCTTTGTGGAGAAATCGGCAAAATGCGATAATTCTGAGAAAGCCAGGTTAACCATTTCAGTACACCATTATCAACTTCCGCAAATTTTTTCTCTTATTTTCGTGCGAAGCTCTATAAATAAAAGCCTCTTTCCCAATCAAACAGGAATCAAGGCGAATTTTATTCCGTGAGAAAGTTAAATGAATAAGCTCAAAAGTTAGTAAAAGCACGAGACGTTAATAATATTTATTCAGAAAGGTTAAGACTCTTGGCTCATAAGATGGCCGAAACTTTATAAGCACACTGTTTTGTTTATTAATATGGAAAAGTAATCTGTTTACTCGCGTTTGTTGCTAAATTTAACGCAAACATCTTGCTGAGACGCATCCAACCAGCAATGTGTCGCACGATTGATGCCTTCACTGTGGGATTCAAATGACGAGTTTAGCTAGAATGATGTAGTGTTATACAGAAACGAGAAAATATTCGGCTCCACTCTAAAAAATTCTAGTAGTGAAATTAAGAGAAAGAAAATTCTGTATAGGAATAATGTGTTTAAGATTTACATGTACTAGTATTTTCTAAGCATTTTGGTTAGTTTTATAATTTTCTTAACGTTCTACGATTTTCCAAATTTTTACTTTATCCACTACATACCTATAGTAAGTGGGGAAGTATTGGATTTCACCAAAAACTTCGATACCGAGATTTCACCGGAAATACACGTATTGACAACTCTCGCGCATTAGAAGTGAAACTTCTTGGGTTAGAACATTTGTTGATGATTTTATTATTTGAGGATTAGAAAATGGTTATGTGGAATTTCATGAAGAACATCTCTCTTAATTAAATGAAATATTTCTTTTATTCATCAATTTCCATTAATTATATTGTAAGAAAACAATAATAGGATTATATAGTTGAAGTATAGTACAGATAATTTAGACGAGAGAATACTGCGTCGATGGTTGTGCCCGTTCTGATTGTAGACTGAGCCTTGTCAGTGTTCAATTTTAACTTGAATTTTTCATCAAAAACTCTAATCAGTGATTGAGTGAGTTGAAGTTGATGTATAAATCACCACTCATAATCATTGGCATTTGTCCAGATCTTTTTCCAACAATGCTGCACCTTCAATAGTATAGGCCAAAAACAGTATGAATGAGTTCAACGATACCATTAACTCTTGCATTGTTTGATATGTAGATGGCCACCATTATAATCATCTGACCATTTTCCAATTAACATTTGGCTGTACAAATGTCATCAATTCCCGTACTCAGTAAGCCCAGTACGTCGGCTTGATTACATGTATATCTATGTTAGGAGTCACAATATTCGCCCTATCGTTGGCGTTTCTGTCGATTGAAGGGATTACACCAATTTTCCACAGGAAGTCGTTTTAAGAACACTCATGATCTAGTAATTCCTGCTGGAAGAATGTTTAAGTAATGCTCATCACAAGTTTTATTATTTTTCTCAAAAACTCGTCGATGTCTTCATAATCTTCCATATCTATATTTATTCTTATATTTTTATAATATTCTGTGTCTGTTTGTTTGTTTTTTGTTTTTTGCAAATCAGGATTCTCTTTTGGCATGTGTGTGACGATTGTATAATTTTATTTAAAGCAGGAAGCTCGCTATAACAATAATAATATTACGTGTTTAGCTAATGTGCATTATAATACCCAAGCATTTATTGGTTCCCTGTGCTACTGTCGTCCTCCGTGGACTAGTGCTAGCCTCTAGTTCCCAAGGTCGCGGGTTCAAACCCGGCGGAGGGCGATGGATTTTTTCAGGCGTAAAAATCCTTAGCATAGCTTCCTTCGGAAGGGAAGTAAAGCCGGTGGTCCCGTGTCGTAGATTTATGGCACGTAAAAGAACCTCTGAGCAAAATTACCGGTCTTTCACGCCCAATATAGAATGGGACGCTAAGAACCATAGTGGTTAAAGAGCGTCCATAAATAAAACTCAATTTACTTTAATTCCTGTGCTACTACTGACACAGTATACGCGGCGCATGCGCGTAGACTGTCTAGGAGCATGCAACAGAGAGATTAGAAATGATTCTCCCTCTTTCTTCTAAACTACCGTTTGGAGTCTCTCGATCACGTCAACTCATGCGTTTCACTGTTCGTCTGATCCAGGCCAATTTGTCCTATCTGACTATCGCTATAGCCTACTGCACCTTCTTATAACTGTAATGAAATTTGCAAATGTGTAATGAAAGTTTATCTCAATTAGCAAATAGTAGGTGCAAGAATAGGTTTTTGTAAGTATATTTTGTCGAAGAATGAATACAGAAAGTCATGTGAATGCAACAAGTCAGAAGTTTATCGTGTGATTTGTTCACAAAATTACTTTGCATCCATATGTTACAGCAGTTTATTTGGTATAATAAATGAAACTTATGATGAAAATTGATTTTGGTATATGGAGGGAAAAAATTTTACTGTCGAAGTTATTAGGATGTTTGGCTGCCGGGGTATTCGAACCCCCTTTGAAGGGTGTTAGACTCCTCTGTATGGTGAGATCACCGGTCTGCCTATCCGTCTGCTGGGGTGTCTATCTGAAAAATTGGGGACCCTGTCATTGCTGTACCATCGCTCCTGGATCCGGCTGCCCGGTGTCTCCTCTTGCCTTATACTTCTTCCCGGGGATGCCAAGTTCCCTTCGTAATTGAAGAAAAGATAGATAAACGTGTTTACTGAACTTCTTCATTGATTCCTCGGGTTTTTTCAAATTTATTTCTTCGTCGAATATGTGCTGATATGTGCTTACTAAACACATATAAAATAATTTTATAAATATCACGCATTAAAAAGCTGAAGAATCAGTTCAATTTTCAAACAATTAAAAAGCTAATCAAATGAAAAATCTCGAAAAACGCAAAACATATAAACTATAACATGGTTTGTCCTTTCTGCATTTGAAATCTCCGTTTCTAATTTCAAACTTAGCCCTATAATTTTTATAATGAGGACGAAAACTGTAGTGTGACTATATGTCCAAACAAAGAGTAGTTTGCTAAGAAGTTGTCCTTATTGCGAGTTGCACTGATACTAACCGGTACTTCGCAGATTATGGTTGAAAAGGAGTATCGTGATGTTAAAATATATATAGTTTAATGGGGTAGGTCATATCGGACGTGAATGAATGAAATGATGCTCAAATGAACCCAGGGTGCTTAAAGTTACTGTCTGTCATCTATTTAGGATAAGGGAAAACCCCTGAAAACCTTATCCGGCTAACTCGCCCTAACCGAAAATCGAACTCGGGTCCTCTTGAATGTGAGGCAGACGCTACCCCCACACTATGGAGTAGAGCAAAATCAGTCTTGGAGGACGAAGTAATTGTCTCGGCGGAAATTGAGTTGAACCTTTATTTAAAGAATCAACCAAAATAAGATTAATAATGCGCGCCATATAATCAAACGCGTGCAAAATACTAACATTCTGCCGTCAATTTTTGAGATTTAGGATTAATCAGACGGAGAAGCCCTCCAGCCATTGGAGCTCAGCACCACACATAGGTCGTTATAGGCCCTTTGTGACTTGCATGACCTATGGGAAGAAGGGATGAAGGACGACCACATCTGGACGACATGCGCGCAAACTAGGACAGAGTCTAACGATTCCAGAATGACATCAATCCTGAAGTCCGCGTGATCCTGCCTGAAAAAAAATTATTAAATAAGATTTTAAATCATTATATTGAAATCATTGATTAAAACCTCTTAATTTTATCAAAACATAATATAAATTTTGTGCTCCAAAATATTCTCTTCTGACATCTTTAATCCGGGGTTTCCGGGATAAACAATCGACTCCCTCCCACCAGGAAGGGCTACCAACCGACCATCCAAGCGTTAGGAAGAAATCTTTACACAGCGCAAGCTCTACCGTCTGCAACACACTGATCGCCGTCACCTGGTCCAACAATCCTTAAACAGATGAAGATGAAACAGATGAAAGGAAACGAAGGAGATAGGAAATTCGTGGTAGAATAAGAACCACCTAAGCATTCGCCTACCGACCCGGCAAAACCACGAAAAAGCCAAGGTGAGAGTGGCCGGCTCGACGTGAATCGGACGAGCGTTACCGCGGAGCCATCTCGAGCGTTCTTATGCATGTAAAATAGGTCGTGGATTGTACAGTGGCTGAAAACTTGAATTTTATTTCATTGACGCGGCTGATAACCCGTGAAGTTTGAATAACTAACATTCTCCGTGAAAGTTTTAAATCACACAAACTTTTCTAATTCGACTTGAAGTGTTTAATACCTCATTTAGTTTGTAACTATTTTGAATTCCTGGACATGTTCTCCATTAGTTAAGATAATAGTTCATTTCTTTACTTGCTCTGATTACCAGCTAGTCGTCGATATTACAATGCGCATCGTTTTTGTCGTGCCTATGTGAGGTGCTACGTAAAAAACATATTAGTGGACTTTTTTTAAATAGTTTTTTGCCTTTGAATAGTTTATGAGTTCGCGAAAATATTTACTTTCCATTTTACCTTTCTAGGATTAAGATTAGATTTACGCTACGGAGGGGATACCTAGCACCTTGACCCACACAGGGATCTTTTATGCATTCACCCCCGGGAGGAATAGATGAGATGGAGGAACCGCGGTCCACGCAGGCGACAGAGATGCGCAACGGTCCCCAACAGTTGACCACTTAGCTCTCAAGGCACCTCTCCCAATCCACCGGAGAGTGGCTCACAGGCTCCCCTCCAGCGGAGGCCGGGGAAAGCTGGACCCAGCAGCAGAGATACAAGTTCTAATGCGCAAGCCATCTGGGCCATTTGTCCACAGTCGTCCGGCACACAGCCCCGGAGCCAACCTGTAACGTAAAAGAAAAAGATGAAATGAGAGGAAATGAGGGATAGAAATTCGAAGTAGACAATGAATCTTCCCAGTATTCGCCTAGTGACCCGGGGAAACCCCCGAAGAAACCCATGAGTTAGGAAGGTCGGCCGCGGGAATCGAACCCACAATGCGGGTCACAGACGCAACCACCTGAACAATCCCGCTCGGTTTTCACGTTTCTATTACTTGTCGATACAGCGATTCTATTATGATCTCCAAAATCAATTAGGAAACTCCCTGAGGATTAATATTCATTGTTCCTGGTGAAACGTGTGCTTTTTTATTTATATGAGATATTTGACCTACAGTTGTGAATGTCAATTTAAAAAACTGTTTCATTCAATTTTCCAAATTAATTTACTATTTAGCGAATTATTCTAAACCTAGGTATTCTATAACGAATTTGAGAAAATGTATGTATTGGAAAATTTAAGGGAATAACAAGCAATATCTCGAAAATGGTTCACTCAACAAAAAAATGTATGACATAAATTGTGTATTTTAACGCGATCTACGTTTTTTGTGTAGTAAAATTTTGTCTATCTCTTATGGTTTACCAGTTATGCAAAAGTCGTTCACAATGAATACTTTTGGAGACATTCCCAGAATATTCGAAATATACATTGCATTTGTCATGAAAATATCTTAAACATATATTTTAATCAAAATCGTTGGAGCCGTTTTTGAGAAAATTAAAATTATCGAAAAATGTTCCATGTAAAGGGTAATCTGGGGTGGGGAGATTTTCTTGAAAACCTTCGTGTCGCATCTCTGGAAGATATTGAACCTAAATACCAAGTTTGGTATATATCCGACTGTTTGTTTTTGAGTTAGCTGTTCACAGACACACAGACACGGACCTTATTCTAAAAATGCTTTTTTTTCGGGGCCCTGAAAACATGCATTTTCGGTGAAATCTCGATATCGAATTTTTGAGTGGAATGCAATACATTTCTTACTATACATAGTAGAGAAAGTAAAAATGATTTTTTGGTATCAGGAGGCCTCAAAACATGTATTTCCGGTGAAATCTCGATATCGAATTTTTGGGTGGAATGCAATACTTCCCCCTACTTACTGTATGTAGTAGAGAAAGTAAAAGGCACTTTTAGAAAAAGGTCCGTGTGCGGGTGTGTGTGTCTGTGAACAGCATAACTCAAAAACGAAAAGTCTGATAAATACCAAACTTGGTATTTAGATTCAGTATTTTTCAAAGATGTAACACCAAGATTTGCAATAAAGTCCCCCCCCCAACCCACACTACCCTTTACATGGAACGTTTTTCTAAAATTTTTATTTTCTCCAAAATAGCTCTAACTATTTTGATTAAAACATCATATTTAAGATATTTTCATGACATATATATCTTGAATTTTCTAAGAATTTCCCCAAAAGTCCTCTTCTTTCTGAATACCTTTGCATAGCTGGTAAACCGTAAAAGAAAGACAAACTTTTTCCACACAAAAAATGTAGAACTCGTTAAAACACAATTCATATCATATACATTTTTCTTGTAGAGTGAACCATTTCCGAGATATTCCTTATTATTTGTTTGAATTTTCCAATACTTATACTTTTCCTCAAATGTGAATTCGTTATTGGCTTTTTTTTAATGTCCTGGACATGCAAAGAGAATGAAACTTTCCGAATAGTAACCAACTCTTAAAAGATTTGAATATCGCTTAAAGCCTACCATATTCCCCTTGCACCTACAAGAAAATTAGCAAACAGATAGCTTCTGCAAATTTTTATCACGATTAACATGAAGTAGATGGAGAATAAGCGTGCGCAAAAATAGTTTGTACAAGATAAAGTCATGTGAGTGTAACACATCAGATGTTTTTTCTAAGCGTATCACTTAACAAATGCAAGAAGCCTAACTAAACTACGAAACGTTGCTTTTAATGATGAAAATTATTATTATTGTTGTTATTATTATTATTATTATTATTTATGTATTTGGTAAGTTTTAAATCTACCAGAAGGAACGTTTAATTAGATTTCATTTTAAACTCCATGAACGGTTTAAACTACTTGGGGAAAACTATTTCTTATTTAAACCCTCCCTTAAGTCAATTAAATTATATGTACAACTAAATCTTTTTGGAGAAAATGGCTTTTAGCTCATAACTTAAGCGTCCTATCAGCTGCATTGTTTCATTAATTGTTTTATTGGGACTAAGCGCACATAAAACATATGCAAAGTTTCAGAGAAAAATGTAATTGTACAAAAAAATGGGGTTCTTATCTTAGGTTAATGTAAAAAGAGAAAGATCAAAGCTATGACAAGCTCACCAAGGATCAATGTGCTACACATACATTTTCTAAGGTGCAGTATAGATGCTTATGAGGTTAGACGAACAGGCCAAGTATCAGCGTAACACTGACCCTGACCTCCAAGTAAAGAACATCATAATGGCGCCTTCCACACTATATTGAAAATCCTGTTCTTCTTGTTTGTCGAAAGCGACATACATTATGCAGTATGGCACAGAGCAACTGCTAGCCTTCTTTGTCGAATTAATACTATGCATTGACAGATAAAGCAAGAGAAGAAAATTAAGAAAAGTGAGTGCAATTAAATCGCAATTGAAACTTCAAACCTTCCATTTTATGAAAACCTGGCAAAGATGCAGCAGCTAAGTTGAACACACTAAATGCGGTGTTCTGGTTAGGAAAGGCTCCCTCAAGAGATATTTTTCCCTCATGTTAAATAAAAATACTCATCATACAAGGAGTTGCTTTAACCTGGCATGTCTCAGTATCAGGCGGAAACGCGGGTTAGTTGGGATACGGAAAAGGAATTTGTGATAGTATTGTCTTGTGCCCGATTCAGTCGGCTGACAGGTGTTATGCACTTGCCCGATATGATGCACTAGTTTTTATGCCTATAGTGGATTGTTGTTTCTATTCCGTAATTCCAAACTGTACTACCCGTAGCTAAGTATAACCTCTAATTCCCGAGGTCGCGGGTTCAAACTGGATTTTTCGGGCGTAAAAATCCTTAGCATGGCTTCCTTCAGAAGGGAATTAAAACTGGTAGTACCATGTCATAGATTTACGGCACGTAAAAGAATCTCAAGCCTGATAAGAGGCCTCTGAGCAAAATTTCCGCCCAATATATAATGGGACGCTATGGACCATAGTAGTTAAAGAGCGTCCATAAATAAAACTCAATTTTAATTTTGTAGCTACATAAATGCTACAACGCTATTTAATGTTCAGAGCAAATGCTTGGTTCTCCCTTTCTCTCAATTCGTAGAGCTACTTCTGATGTGACTACAGCAGCTATGTTAGGTTGAAAACTGAACTTATTGGGTTAGGCTCGGCGTGATAATGGTTCCTACTACGCGGAGATCGAGAAAGTCGTGTCAACCAACTTTCAAATCGGGGTTGTAATTCGCCTTAGAAGTTTACATGCCAGCTCGGATAACCTGCAGGACTATGCTAGATGTTGTTGAGCTCATCAAGGTATTGGTAATATTTTGTCACCTGGCATTGGCACATTTAGGAACATTTTTATATAGCTACCTTTATCATATGCGAAAGTGAGTCCACCATATGACAATTTAAATGCCCCTTACCATGTGTTAGCATTGTCTTTTATTTTAAATTGAGTTTTTGGTTTTATAAATAACTTTTCAGGAGTCTCCCGACACTTAAATTTAAAGATGCTTACAATGCCTTTTTAAATTATTAGTGTGAAACTTTGCAAGCAGTTCCCAAATATATACCAAATGGTATGTAATATTTCTTAAATTGTATGCTTTCTTAACTGAGCTGGTAAGTTCAAAAATGCGCACATGCACACGACTTTTATAAAAATAAGAAAATACAAACAGGAAGTGATGTACAAATAATAAGTTGTCTCTATGATATTAATTACATTTTTATAATCATTACTATAAATATTAAATTTCCAGACAAAAGAATAAATATTACATGAATATTCCAAAATATTGGAAAAGCGTGAAAAGTTCACCATAGGGACTTTTTGTAAATGTTTGCAGTTTTGTTTAAAAAATTATATTTTGCAAACAGATTCAATTACAATCACCAAATTGCCACTCACGGTTCGATATGAACCAAGTATTATAAGTATAACATGGATTAGACCATTGAAAACATCATTTACAAACTTAATGCATTTGAAACAAAATTCTAGTTCCACCTAACACTAATTTGGTGTCTAAAATGTGATTTTTGGAGAAATGCGTGTCGCTCATAAGAACAACCTTAAGTTAAGTAGTTGAAAAGAACTTTATTTATGTTGCCAAATTGAAAATTCTTTCTCGTCAAGGAAAAGGCTTATTCTCTTTTGACATTATGGGTTCTAGGAATAAACATAAAATTACTCAATTGTTAATATTCTAAGGTTCTGGCGAGAAATGAAATTGAGTTTTATTTATGGACGCTCTTTAACTGTTATGGTCCTTAGCGTCCCATTCTATATTGGGCGTGAAAGACCGGAAAGACCGGTTCTTTTACGTGGCGTAAATCTACGACACGAGACCACCGGCTTTACACCCGTTCCGAAGGGAGCCCTGCTAAGGAGTTTTGCATCCGAAAACATCCATCGCCCTCTGCCGGGTTTGAGCCCACGATCTCAAAGACTAGAGGCTAACATGGTACTCCTAGACAACGGAGGACGACCGTTCTGGTGTGGACATGCTAAATAGTTAACTTGGAGAACAAAAATTATGGACAATTTCTGCTAAAACCGCTGCAAAACTACATAAATGAGATAAAGAAGATTTTCTAAGACAAATGAAAATTTGGAAAACTTGCATGATTTCCCTAAAGTCCGATATTTGCTTCCATTTAAATTTGAAGAAAACTTCAGCATGGCAGCTTTTTGTATGAAAACAAGTCTAACAGTGACTTACAGCACGTATTACCAGTAATAACGAAAGTGTGAACATATGGCTGCTCCAGTTATTTCTTACTATGGTAATGGCAATCCAGTCACGTTTTGTTATTCTGGGGAAAGTGCTGCTTCTTTAAACCAGTTCATCTTGTTCGGCATCCGGTCCGAATCATGAAGAAAACTTCTTTTACGGATGTCTTATTGCACAGTAAAAGTGCTTTACATAACCAGAACAACGAGCATCACGTGATCTCGTACTGAAAATGCCCTTGACCTCTCTTTTCTTCAGAGTATTTATATATTTATGGTGCTTCATGCAAATAAATATTATAACATAAGTCATAGACAATTGCTACTTAAGTAGATTTAGAAGTTTTGATTCGTAGGGATTGGAGCCCTAAAACTGATCCTTTTATGTTTGGAAAAATTTATTTACAGCATCGTTATAGCTTTAATCTCGAGAGCAAATACTACTCATGCTTCCTATTATGTTGTTAAATGACTTTGAATATACATAATTTCTTAATAGGATAAAAACTAGGGATGGGAGCTCAATAACTTCGACACCTCGATAAATCTCGATACTCGGTGGTATCGAAGTCTGTCTAATACTCTGAGATAAACCTTCGATATTTATAAGTATATAAGTTTTGCATTACTGAAAGTTATTGCGTTTAACTTTATACCAGGAAAGGAATGAAAGGAGTCGAGATTTCACGTTATTGTCTCGTACCTGTCCCCATAGAGTTACTGGATTGTAGTTCTTGATAGACTTTGATACTGTTTTTACTGTGGGTGAATTAATGCAACAATCCTTAGACTCTTGCGTCTAAATGAAAACATGCAAAACAGTGGGCAAATGAGTAGAGGTACTCATGTAACACGCAGAGTCAACTGACACACTAAATCACTTTTCTGCAACAGCCTAGCTTGGTGACTCACTCTACCATTACATTTACCACCTCCGATGACCAAAATCTGTGAATCCAGCAGAAACAAAGCAGAACTTACGACATGAGATAATACAGCACATGGAAATATTTGTTCTTTTCTTCCATCTGTTGGTTTGTGTTTCCTTAAGTAAAACTCGGGTCACGAGTGTAGCTTACAGGTATATAATTCCCATTATATGGATAGAAAATTCTTTAAAAGAAAGTTTTCAGCACAAATATAGCTACATAAAGCAAATAAATTATCATTATTTATTATTAGCCTTGAATAACAAAGGGGATATAATCTGTAGCATTATCAAGATAAAAAAAATCCTGCCAATTGGAAAATGTCAAACAGAAACAATTTGGGAATCAGCATACAATATAAAATTGGTTATATTCGTTTATACACAAAAAAACTGCTAATAAAGTATCCAGTATCGGTACTCAAAAAGCAGTATTGGTATCGAGTATCGATAAATAGTGATATCGTCCCACCACTAATAAAAACCAGAGAATATATGCAGGCGTTTCTTATAAAAAGTTATATTAATTCCCTTTGTTACTATACAGACCGAAAAGGAGTCATAAAATACTGCTGTAGCGTCAGTACTCTTTAAAATCGCATAACAAAACTAACAGACTAGCAAATAAAAATGGCATATACTAACAACAAATGTAACGCAACTTCATTTCATTGGATACATAAAAATTAAATTCAGAATACTTTCAAACTTGAAATTGTACTCACACTATTTTTCTATACTGTAGTATTTGCATAAATTGTGCCCTTTTTACTGTTGCTGGCGAATTTCAAGGAGTACTCTAACCCTATTTCTCTTCCTCTCTAAGAAACATTTCTTTTTTACAATCATTTTGAGTAAATCTAATGCTTATTTTGATAAACAATTTCACAAGCGATTTATTCTGTCACATAAGTTCGTTCGTTTTGCTCGCAATAGCGCCTGAAAACCCTCAACACTCAAGTTAATATTGTTGCCTAACCACCCCTACGACTTAAAGGTCAACGACAGACTCGCTATTGGCTATATCGGTCTGTGTTTGTGACTGACGTTGGATGGAGCAGCGTGAACTATGGAAAGCAAAAAGGAATATTTCCGACATCTTATGCTGTTTTACTATCGTAGGTAAAACCACCTAATAATGCCGTGCCGTCTACAGGAAAGATGCAGTAACGAATCGAGCATGTCAAAATGGTTTAGTCAATTTCGAGCTGGGAATTTCTCCATAAAAGACAAACCTTGACCTGAACGGCCAATGGTTACGGACGTAGAAAGAATTCATGAAATGATATTCAACAATCCACGAATAACAGCTCGGGTGTTGGCATTGGAGCTCAATTTAGCTCATGTTACTTAGTCAGGAACTTGAAAAAACTGGGTTACGTAAATATTGGCGATGTATGGGCTCCTCGTGAACTGGGGGAAGCCAATATGATTCAGCACCTTTCCATTTGTGATTCCTTATTGAGACGCAATTAGAATGATACTTTTCTGGAACGGCTGGTAACTGGAGATGAGAAGTAGATTGTGTACAACAGCGCCCGAAAGAGTAAATCATAGCACAAGAAAGGGTAGCCACCACTATCAGTTCCTAAACCACGGTTGCATCCGAGAAAGGCTATGCTATGCATTTGGTGAGATTGCAAAGAATCCTGTATTACGAACTTCTTCCGAATAATGAGACTATCAATTCCGAGAAATACTGTTCTCAGTTGGATCGTCTCAAGGCAGCCATTGAAGAGAAAAGACCGGAATTGGGAAACAATATTGTCTTTCACCATGAAAAAGCCAGACCACATACGTCTATGGTGACCCGTCAAAATTTTGAGTGGGATGTATTATCCCAACTGCCGTATTCTCCAGACATTGCCCCATCCGACTTACATCTATTCCGTTTCCTGCAGAATTTCCTGAATGGCAAACGCCTCACTTCCTTGGGGGACTGTAGACTGAACCGAACAGTTCATCAACCAGAAAACCCTCACATTTTGGAGAAATGGAATTTATAAGCTGGCAATATATTAGCGACAATAATGGTGTATACAGCAGGAAATAAATAGTTTGTTTGCAAAACCTAATTGCCGTAGTGATTTATCTTTTGAACGACCTTGTGTTTAAAGTTTGTAAACTAAAGTTCGGCAACTACGCTGTCATAGCTGTGCGGGTGAGGTGTGTTCCCAGGCGTTCTTTGTGATTGAAACGTAACGAAAAACCAATGAACTTATGAGACATCCTAATATAATAACGAATGAAAGAGAACTTGGGCTTTAAATGAAATGTTTGTAAGAAAATGTATATCCATTATTTTTATTAAGAGAGATTTTACAAAAGAATTATTTATAACACATGCCCAAATGTCTTTCGCAGACTCACCTGATATTACAGACTTGTTTGCGTCTCGTCTGAAAACCTCTAGATTCAACCGATAAAGAACTTCTTATAGTTATGTAAGAACTAGCTATATAATGATCTATTTTCAGCATATCTCCTTCTGAAGAGTATTTTTATCACCGTAACAACATACTAAGCTGCATAGTAATGTAAATGCGTCTGGCTATGGCGGCAATGCTTAAGTTGTAGTTGTATTTCAAATGATACATTCCTTTGTAATCCTTCGTGGCATAATGGTTATCATGGTAAACTTTAAAACTAATGTCATGGGTTCAAAACTAGCGGAGGGCGATGGAGCTTTAGAATGACTTCCTTTGGAAGGGGAGTAAAGAAGGTCCCGCGTGAGGCTTGTTCGCACATAAAAGAACCTTGTACCCGTAGGGAAAAAATATCCCTGGATAAAGCCGTCGGCCATTCACACCCACTGCAGGCTCAGGCACTAGAACGCAATACAATACAATGCATAAAACATACAATACATTGGCGCTTAAAAAAGATGGATGAAAATGTTCAGCTTTGAAATAAAAAGCTCCTCAAGGTTAACATGTCCATTTTCATTTAAATGTGAATGTACTCTGTTTAATATGTGGAAAATTCAACCTTACTTAACGACATACGAACATTTTCAGCTTTTTAATAAAATCTCCTCAATTGTATATAGAAAACTCATTAGAGGTGTCTATGATGCATAGTTGGAGCGACAGAAGTAGTCTATCAGCCAAGCAATATGTCACCCAGAAATTGATGCAAAATATATAAAATATTATTAAAAGTGCTGTACTGTATCCGAACCAAAAACAAAGTATTAAGACTTTGTCATAAATGGATTTTTCGACGGACGTGAACACCTCAATAGAAGGATTTATTCCAAAACCAAACGGGGCATACTTGTAAGTTTGGTATTTAAACTACCCATCTTCGAAGGATACAGGCGAATATTTTTAGAATATTCCCTTACTTAAGAAAGATTTTCGTAATTTTTTATTTCCTTAAAAATGACCATGGCGATCTGAAACTTGATATAATAGTTCGAGATTGGCATGATAAACAGTATTTATTATCTTCAGTTTTACTGTTGGAATGTTTGTTAAACCTTTTTGTATTTTTGTATTTTCTAAATGAGGGTACCATAAAGGATATAATTTACTATAGAAAAAATGCGCTTCTCGTTAACACAGGCTTCTATGAAAACAAAAGAATATTTTGTCTTTCTATTTTTATTTTTTTTTGTCTTTGTCTTCGGTTTGTCCATCATCTAAGGTGTTTCTATTCTATTAGCACAGCGTAATCGTGAGCAACTCTCAAGATAACGAAGCTGGAGGAGAAAAACGTACAAGTTATATCAATTCTTGACATCAAATATATCCAAAATGCCGAAGTATGCCCAAGTATTCTCGGATTTCCTGTATATTTTGAAATTTAAGTTTCCAAAACGTTTGTTTCTCGCCCATGGCTGCAGTGATCCACTTGTGTTCTACAAATTTGGCCATCATCTCTCCTTAGCCAATAGCAAACTGCATTCTTAATATTACCATAGTATTCTCACAACCATTGAAACCATTCCTATGTAGATATTTATCCTCAATATAATATACGAATAAACATAATGGAGAAGGGAAGTCATTATACACCTATGAAAATATGTTTGTGAAATCATTTTCTAGGAGGAAAAATAGCATTTTAATTTAAAGCTTAAAATATATTACATAACAATTACCAATTGTTTGTTTCGTTTCATCCAACAGAGAGATCAGTACAATTCACCAAAACAGAATAACTATTTCTATGTTCACAGCTTTCTTCGACTCTTGCGCCTACAATAACATTATCGTAATTCAAAAGTTTCACTTAATCGGAGCTAAGAAGCTTTGGCAGCTTTCTGTTCAGTATGAGTTGGTTACTTCTACATTCCTTGCGGAGATACACCAAACTAATCAATGCTGATGAATGTAGGCCACCCGGTCAACCGCGTACTTGACCAATGCAAGTATAAATGCACCTTAACGGTTTACATGAGAGAGCTGTCATAATAACACTTTACATTCCTTCCAACACTTTTAGTGTCGTTTGCATAAGCTTAAGAAAATCACTGTGTTAAGTGCGTGTCTGTTTGTCAGGAGCTAATGAACCTAATGTAAATCTGGAGACAAGCTTGATTTCTTTTTCTTTTGGAATATAGTTTCTCTGTAGATTTCTCCCCGTGAAAGTCAGAGTGCGTTGTCCCGCCCGTTAGGGTCGCTTCGTCCCCTCTCTCGGGATTCTTCGCCTCTACTGGGGCGCGGGTGTTCCAGCTGAAAATATTAGGGTTTCTGCACGTCACTATGGGCCTGTCTGCCTGCGGACCAGTGATCCCCTACGGCTCCTTCACCTTATCCGCGTCACTATGGGCCTGTCTGCCTGCGGACCAGTGATCCCCTACGGCTCCTTCACCTCATCCGCGTCACTATGGGCCTGTCTGCCTGCGGACCAGTGATCCCCTACGGCTCCTTCACCTCATCTGCGTCACTATGGGCCTGTCTGCCTGCGGACCAGTGATCCCCTACGGCTCCTTCACCTCATCCGCGTGACTATGGGCCTGTCTGCCTGCGGACCAGTGATCCCCTACGGCTCCTTCACCTCATCTGCGTCACTATGGGCCTGTCTGCCTGCGGACCAGTGATCCCCTACGGCTCCTTCACCTCATCCGCGTCACTATGGGCCTGTCTGCCTGCGGACCAGTGATCCCCTACGGCTCCTTCACCTCATCTGCGTCACTATGGGCCTGTCTGCCTGCGGACCAGTGATCCCCTACGGCTCCTTCACCTCATCCGCGTGACTATGGGCCTGTCTGCCTGCGGACCAGTGATCCCCTACGGCTCATTCACCTCATCCGCGTCACTATGGGCCTGTCTGCCTGCGGACCAGTGATCCCCTACGGCTCCTTCACCTCATCCGCGTCACTATGGGCCTGTCTGCCTGCGGACCAGTGATCCCCTACGGCTCCTTCACCTCATCCGCGTCACTATGGGCCTGTCTGCCTGCGGACCAGTGATCCCCTACGGCTCCTTCACCTCATCCGCGTCACTATGGGCCTGTCTGCCTGCGGACCAGTGATCCCCTACGGCTCCTTCACCTCATCCGCGTATCCCTGCCTTCCACAACAGATCAAGCTGACCGCAGTGAACGAAGTGTTCCACTTCCATAAACACATCCTAAGAAGCTTCTTTGTTGTACAGGGGCTATAAGTAACCATACCCCAGGACAATACTTACCTGGTGATATAACATATTTGCCAGAGCTCCATTTTTATCCCTGCGGAGATAGGTACTTCTAAATATGGGCGCCAGAAGAGTTACTTTCAGCGAGGTGCAGTTCCGGGGACTCTGGCATAGCATAGCTGGTGGAATTTTAATACTTGAAGTCGGAATAACATGTTTAGAGGCATTTTACTTTAAAATACACAAAATATATCCCTTATTACTTAACTAAGTAACTTTCGGAAATTATGATGATCATTATTGTTTATTTATTTATTTATTGTTCTCGTTAATCGTTACCATTATTCCATAAACTTGAATCTATAGCTCCGTAATTTAGTAAATATAAGAATTGAATGTGATCGTAAAATCAGTAGATGATCAACAACCGAATTAACATGTGTTTCAATCCCACGGCACTAATCCTTTTACAGAGTTCATCACAATTAATGTGAGAGCTGAGCAAATGTACAAACAAACAGTCCTCGAGTCGCTGAAAAACAGGCTCATAGATATAGCTATAGGTTATGGTTGGTGAAACCTCGCACACTGCAATCTGCATAGATCTTTTATGGCTACCACTCCCTAGGAGCAAGGGATAAAATGAAGAAACCAAAGAAGGATACAGGCCACAGAGATGGGCGGAAGTCCTTAATATTTGCAGGCTCGAAGACCTGTTCCACTGCTGGAGCTGCCTAGAGAGGGCGATGAACGACCCGTCAACCAAGCAGCCCTCAAATGTCCACGGGAATACTCATTCCTTTGAGCAAGCATCCACGCCATCTGTCCGGCACCGCGTCATTTTAATATATTGCATACTAATGATTATTCAGCTTCTTGAAAATGAAGAACGCACTGCAGAGATACAAGAACTCGGAGAAAAGGTCACATCGCAAGAAGAGAAGCAGGATGGCGGCATGCCATAAACCTCAGTATATGTGAGTTACGAGGTTGCATTAGAAATTGCCAAGTCTTTTAGTTGTTTTTCGGATGGTTCACTTATTACACGATGTGTGCTTATAGCTGCCAGTAAATTCAGCCCTGTGAATGTTCATCAGTTCGAGAGTGTAGGTGTGTCACCTTGTCACCTCCTACTATATCACGTAGAATTCAAGATCTGGCGGACAATCTTTACGGACAACTTATTGAAAGAGCAAGAGAATTCATTGCATTCTCTATTGCCATTGATGAGAGCACTGACATATCAAGTATGGCTCACTTATGTGTTTTTGTTCATGGAGTGAATGACAACTTGGAAGTCGTGGAAGAAATACTAGATTTGGTGCCAATAAAAGGGTCCGACATTCTGAATTGCGTAGCGGAAGTTATGGAGAATTCAGGGATCCCATGGATACACTTGCATCGGTAGCCACTAATGGTGCTCCGGCCATGGCTGGTTTGCACAACGGGTTTGTGACTTCCTAAAAAATAAATTAAAAAAGAAATAACAGCGGTCCATTGCATAGCTCACCAGGAAAACTTGTATGCCAAAACAAGCCGGCCCTCGTAGCCGTGGTCGCTGAAGTGTATAGCTCCGGCGCTCCGCCAAGCTGAGGGTCGCGGGTTCGAGTCCCGCCATGGGCGTGGGTGTTTGTGTTGTGTCTATGTGTTGTGTAATTGCGGTGATAAGCGGTAACAAACAGAAATAATACAGTATAAACTGTGTAAAACAAAGGAAGTTTAATGCCGGTCCTCATAGCCATAGTCGCTGGAGTGTATACATCCGGGACTCCGCCAAGCTGAGGGTTGCGGTTTCGAGTCCCGCCCTGGGCATGGATGTTTGTGTGTGTCTGTGTGTTATGTGATAGCGGTAATAAGCGGTAACGAAAACAGTAAAAACACAGTAAATATAAACTGGGTAAAAAGAAAGGGAAATTTAAAAAAATAAATGAATGTAAACAATGCAATGAGTCTGTTAGTGAAGGTTGTAAACAAACTCAGGTCCCACGGTCTAAAACACAGACAATCTAAAAGCTTCTTAGAATATTTGGAGCATGAGTATGGTGATATACCATATCATACAGAAGTTTTACTCAGTCGAGGCAAAGTTTAAGTAGATTCTTCTAATTATTGGAGGAGATACGTTTGTTCTTGTAAATGTGTAGAGAATCTATTGTAGAGATCGAAAATGTGATCTTGCATTTAAGGCCGAATAAGTGAACATTTGAATGATTTGAATGTATCACTTCAAGGAAAAATAAATTAGTCACAGATATGTACTGTAGCATCGAAGCTTTCGAAAATATGGTGTCATTATGGAAACGTCAACTGTCAAATGGTGATCCTTGTCATTTTCCCAGGTTGGAGAGTGTGATCCGTGATACTGATTCCCTAGAGGTGGGATGTTATGTTGAAAATCTACACTTGCTTTGTCGTGCATTTGATCAACATTTCACGATCTGATTGGCTTAAAAATGGACTTTGATTTATTCACTACACTATTTATAATGAATATTGATGGTATTCCCTAAGATGTTAAACTTGAGTTTATTAGCTTGAAATGTGACATTAGTTAGCTAACAGTAACAGAAACAGAGGAAGTTTGCTAGACTTCTACAGTCGATTTTCTAAATCAAGATTCCCTCGTGTGCGGCATCTGTGAGCAATGTTTGGTTCGACCTATGTATGTGAAGCCTTATTTTCAGCTATGAAACGGGAGCCAACATCAGTGATTATAAATTAAGGTGTGCATTAAGGGTTCAGAGTTGTGCTTCATTGTCTCCAAATGTGGCGAATATTTTGGAAACCAAAAGACGTCAGAAAGCAAGAACTGAATGTTTAAAATTCTTACTTGAAACATGTGTTCACTGCACAGTTTATATTCGTTTAATTTAAAGTCTTCTTTGTAATATTTTACTGTATAGAAAGTTTTATTTTGTTATTTTATATTTGTACGACTTTGCCAGAGTCATAATTGTGCTAATTTCCACTAGCAAAGTAGTGTTCCGTTTTTATAATAAAAATATTGCTTTTATATGCTATCATTTGGTTGTGTAGGGTTAAAGGCTATAATAATTGATTTGTATTGGGTCGTTTTGTCTATATTTTAATAGCAAGCACAAGAGGAATACTAAACCAGGTATAACACAGCTTGTGACTGATTCCTTCTCTATTATCCTATTCTTAATATTTTAATGGTAAGGGAACTACAAATTACCGGACACCACTGCGTGAAGTATTGTAGTGATTGACTTATAGGCATATACCTCGTCGGCACAAAGCAGTGACCAGCATCGTGCGCACAGTACAGATACGGCGTGCTTGGGAGTTGGTTATCCCTGTTCTAGTGGTTCAGACTACCTAAAGCTTATCTCTACTGCTATGTCTCCTAAGCTATCCTACTTTCACTTTTGGTTTAAAAAATGCTTAAAATTGGAGCATAACATTTGTCACAGGCATATAAGCAATAAATAAACTAACATAAACCTAGTTTTCCTTATTGTTAATGAGATTTAATTTATTCTCCTCCCCGTAGCATCTATTCAGAAACCTTGTCATACACATACAGAAGCACCTGTAAACACCTGTCTGCAGGCTGCGAAAGCTGCACTGCATGTAACAAAGATTCCAGTTTTATTGGTCTCTTCCTAAAATGGAGAGCGTTCACCCAGACAATTAAGGTCATTCCACTTTTACAAGCACTAGCGACCTCTCTCCAACGTATGTTGAAGTAGACAGTTACAAGCTCCACCAGATGGCGCATAATGAGAGATGGTACAATTTTGTTGTCATATGCGAGTCTTTAATTATATAAAATGCATACTTCATGTAATAAAAGTGTGTATTTCTATTGTAATAACCACCTGTGAACCATGCAAAAGGAAGGAACCACATATTCTTGCGAAATAATTGCGATAACATTCTACGAAATCTGATGCTCAATTTGAAAGCTTTATCGGTCTAAATAATTGGTCTTATTTTTTGTTACTTTCGATATTCAAATTTCATCGGAAATAAACGTTACGAGATTCTTGGAAGCCAAAACAATAATTTTAAGAACAATTATCAGTGTATGTGTATCCGTGTAACAGTGAAGAGCATCACTCAAAAACCGAAACATTGGATTAAAATTCAAACCTGGCATTCTTCGAAAATTTTAACGAAATTTTCTCCACCCCTCAAATGTTTTCGTAGAACGAGTTGTTTGGGAAATATTCGTTGCTTTCTTTTTAGCTTTTAGTTATATAGAAGTTACATAAAATTTTAGCTATAAAAACTTGATATCGAGATTTAACGGGAAATATAAGTTTTAGGGTTCCCTGAATAATAATAATAATAATAATAATAATAATAATAATAATAATAATAATAATAATAATAATAATAATAATAACAAAGGCCCGCGTGTGTATGTGTATATATGCGGGGTGTGTGGAATGTGTGTGTCTGTATAACTTGACCACAACAGTATTGCACTTCGCTGGGCTGGCTTCCGTGTATATTCAAATGCAGGTTTCCGCAAGTTCAGATGCAATACTATCGTGATTGCCTAGTATGTGTGTATGTGGTTTGTAAAAAGCATAGGTAGGATAGGACTGGAAGCGGAGGGGAACTTAGCACCCCGACCTACGCAGATCTTATGTGCCTAGGCGCCTGACTGGGCGACCCCGGGAGGGAGGGATGAAGTAAGAGAAGACAGAGGGCAGCCGGATCAGGAGGCACGACACGTAGAGGATAGTGTCCCAACCATTTACAGATTTGTACTCCCCGGGAGCTGGCTGGTGCACCCGCCCCCTCTCCCTGTGGACTTAAACATCCTCGGGTGGCCTGGAACCCGGAGATCGTTTGCAGTCCGGCGACAAAGGTTTACTCGAAACATCCTTTTCCCCTGCCATGCAAACACCGAGACCTCCCGCCGACACTTGCATCTCTAAAAGAAACCAAGCAGATGAAAGGTGAAGTAAAATGAGAATGGAGATGAAATACAGGAACAGGAAATTCGGGGGGATGTAATGATCCTTCCCAGCATTCGCCTGGCGAGCCGGGGAAACCCCGAAAAAATTCATGGGTCAGGAAGGTCGGCTACGGTAATCGAACCCACAACCTCTCGAATGCGGACCACGATGTTACCGCCTAAGCCATCCCGCTCGGTTGTAAAAAGCATAACTCAAAAATAAAAAGCCCATTAAACACCAAACCTGATATTCAAGTTCAGCGTTTTCCTAATATGTGGCATAAAGATTGGTAAGAAATCCCCATACTCCAAACTACCCTTTACATGGAAAAAAGTTCGTTATTTTTTGTTTCCTCAAAAACGGCTCTAAAGATTTTAATTAAAATGTCATCTATTTAAGATATCTCCATCATGATAAATAAAATGTATATCTTGAATGTTCTGGAAGTAGCGTTTGAAGTCCTCTTCATTCTGAATGGTCTTTGTATTTGCTGGTAAGCGGTAGAGATTGAGAAAATCTTACTGCACAAAAATGTAGATCTCGTTAAGAGACACAATTTATATCATATAAAAATGTTAGTGGTGTTAACTATTTCCTAGATATTCTTTGTTACTGGTTTGGATTTTCAAATTATTTGTTAAGTGGTCAATAGCTATTCATTTTGTCCCGTCAGGATGTCTCGTTTCAAAGGCATCACATTGCGATCCCTTTTTTTTAATTCTAACACTTTAGCCTACTGTTTTTTTTTCCTCTTCTTTTCTTTCTTTTCTTTCTTACGTCGCTTTAACCTCGTGATCATATCGCAAGAGATCTGTTAATAGATACCCCGTGGATTGGTGTGTGGCGAACAGCTAGCTTCCTTGGTCTCATCCCTATACCATACCATCTTACCTCATCGCATGTCCACAGAAGCATGTGCGTAGCAATTGTACCTCTGCGTCTGTGAACGGGCAGATGGCAACTTCGACACGTGTCCATACAGGCCTTAGTGCATAGTAACTGTATCTCTGCTTCTACACGTGCAGGACAGATGGAATTAGGTGCCGTCCAGTATACTGCTTTCATTATTTGTAGGTAGATGTCACAGCATTCGCTATTACCATCTAGTTTCATTTTTGCTAGTATTTTATACTTACTGTATGTCTGCATTACATATCCAATCCGGTATTTACCTTGGCGACTGAAGGAAAGCATGAAAAAAAACCAGTCAGAATGGTCCATGGGATATGAACCCAGGACCTCCCGAATGCAGGCCACAGGTATTACCATCTGAGCCATCCCCTTAGTACTGCATTCTTCTTATATCTACAACGAGATGTGTAGATGGGTAATAAACGTTTATCTCGACTAACAAGAAGTAAAAAGAAGAACAAGCTTTTGTAAGAAAAGTTTGTGGAAGAGTGAGTAGAGAAAGTCATGTGAATGCAACATATCAGATTTCTTCCGGATTAAACTGCACTATGATCGCATTCCGCGAAGATATAAAGTGATTGGCTCACTTCCCCCCCTCCCTCTCTCGCACGCATGAGCTCGTATCCTTTACGTGGCCCCCTCTACTAAGGTCATAGCCGTCATAGCGAAAAATTCGATGTTCGAAACTCGTTTACGTTGGATTAAATACTCATTGGTCTGATGGTTTAAATAGTGAAACATGTACTGATTCAGTCTCACATTTATACTTTTAGACGCTATGGACCTGATAATTGAACTCGAGACAAGAGACAGAACGCTGGTCTTTAAGTTTTAATATTGATAAACAATCATAGCTAAACGTATATTATCTCGTGTATATATATGTATGTATATATATATATATATATATATATATATATATATATTAGTGACTTATTTTACGAAACTCCTCTATGGGGAAACCACCCTGACACAAATAATCTTTTATCCTACAAAAACGAGCAATTAGGTTAATTTGTGAGTCTCACGAAAGAACATTGTAAACCACTTTTTATACAGCTTGATATTGGTACATGTCCGTGCATTTACATTCGAAATTGCCTTTCTTACGTTAAAATTAATTTAGATAGCTACATAAGACGTGCTTCTATTCACATTGTTATCCTACAAGCAATAGTAGTATATATTTTTATAAACGCAAATATAGTAAAACCCAAAAGAGTTATAAAGATTTTCATTAAATATGTTTAAACACTTTACCTGATAATATCAAGAATTATACAGTGAACAATAAAAGACATATATCAGAAAATCCTCTTTATAATGTACGCGATTACCGATGTACAATGGTAATTTTAATTATTTTGGCATTGCTGTACATGTAAAATATCTACAGCAATAAATGTGCCTATCTACCTATAAGTAACTGAAAGTTGCTTCATCTTGCGTGTATCCAAGCCCGCTTCGTTAATATGAAATAATTTTAGACCAAAATTTATTCTAATTAATGTAAAGTGAAGACCTGAATCGCTTTTGTGGTGAATATTATAACATATAAGAAATATCTGTGAAAAAGTAACGGTTAAAGAAGTCGGGTGTAACCTCTCACATTTATACTATATCTACTATGTGCTTAGTAGGTGAAGAAGGTATTCCATTCCACCCAAAAATTCGATACCAGATTTCGCCAGAAATACATGTTTTGAGGCCCTTTGAATCCAAAAAAATGAGAATCCAACATGTGTCTATGTGTCTATGAGTGTGCGTGTGTGTCTCTAAACAACATAACTCAAAAACGAAAAGTAGGATAAATACCAAACTTGTATTTAGGTTCAGTACGTTTCAAAGATGCGACACAAAGATATTCAAGAAAATCATCCCACCCAAAAAAAATACCCTTTATATGAAACATTTTTCAAAAATTTTTTATTTTCTGAAAAAAGGGCTATTACCATTTTGATTAGAATACCATATATTAAAGATATTTACACGACAAATAAAATATGTATCTTGAATTTTCTGGGAATAGCCTATTACGTCCACTTCATTTGGAATAAATTTGTATAATCTTGTACAACTGATAAACGTTAAGGGATAGATGAAAACGTACTACACAAAAAATGTTGATCCCTTTAAAACACACAATTTATTTAAAATTAAATTTTTGTGGCATCAGCCATTTTCGAAATATCCGTGAAAAATATTTGGAATTAGTCAATACTTTTTTCATTCAGGTCCTTTCGATATTCAGTTGTTTCTCGCGATTGCACGCAAAGAGCATGGAATTTTAAGGCCAATGTATAGCGTCCAGTTCTAAAACATTTGACTAACGTTATTCCCTCTGTATCTATAACGAAATGTGTAATGCAGTTATTTCCGAAAGTTTTATTTCAATTAAAATAAAAAAGGAAAATAAATTTTCGTAAGAATAATTTGTATACCTACTAATAAGGCTAGAGGGTAAAGAAAGTCGTGTGAATGTAGCACATCAGATATTTACGTTCTCTACTGCCTATAGTAAGTAGGGGAAGTATTGTATTCCATCCAAAAATTCGATACCGAGATTTCACCGGAAATACATGTTTTGAGACCCCCTGAATCCAAACAAAGCATTTTTGGAAACATGTCCGTGTGTGTGTCTGTATGTCTAAATTTAAATTGAGTTGTATTTATGGAAGCTCTTTAACTATTATGGTTCTTAGCGTCCCATTCCATATTGGGCGTGAAAGACCGGTAATTTTGCTCAGAGACTTCTTTATCAGGCTTGAGGTTCTTTTACGTGCCGTAAATCTACGACACGGGACCACCGGCTTTACTTCCCTTCCGAAGGAAGCCGTGCTAAGGACTTTTACGCCCGAAAAAATCCATCGCCCTCCGCCAGGTTTGAACCCGCGACCTTGGAAACCAGAGGGTAGCATGGTACCACTAGTCCACGGAGGACGTGTGTCTGTCTGTCTGTGAACAGCATAACTCAGAAACAAACAATCGGATAAACACCAAACTTGGTATTTAGGTTCAGTATCTTCCAGAGATGCGACACGAAGGTTTTCAAAAATATCCCTCCACCCCAGATTACACTTTACATGGAACATTTTTCGAAAATTTTAATTTTCTCAAAAATTACTCTAACGATTTTGGTTAAAATATCATATGTTTAAGATATTTTCATGACAAATGAAATGTATATGTCGAATTTTCTGGGAATGTCTCCAAAATTATTCTTCATTGTGAACAAATTTTGCATAACTGGTAAACCATAAGAGATAGACAAAATTTTACTACACAAAAAATGGAGTTCGCGTTAAAATACACAATTTATGTCATATACATTTTTTTTTTGAGTGAACCATTTTCGAGATATTGCTTATTATTCCCTTAAATTTTCCAATACTTATACTTTTTCACAAATTCGTTATTCATTTTTATGTCCTGGACATGCAAAGAAAATGGAATGCGCCACATAGCAACCAGCGCTTAAAAGATTTGACTATAGCTTAAAACCTACCCTATTCCCCTTGCATCTACAAGAAAATTAGCAATAAGATTAACATCTCGATTAACATGAAGCATATAGAGAATAATCGTTTGTAAAAATAGTTTGTACAAGATAGAGAAAGTCATGTGAATGTAACACATCAGATATTTTAAGTGCTGCTGCTATGCGGTTGTTTCCAGCATATAGAGACATTTGACTATCGGTTCTGCTTTCTGTATTTAACCACATTTTGCTACAAGGTATTGTGGTAACATTATGGTTTGTTAAGTTCCTCGTTGTGGTAGCCAATTTGTGGCTATATTAGTGTTTGTTTTAAAGAATGCTACTGTTTATTTGCCGCACGTATGAAAGCCAATTTATCGCGGTCACTTCGTGTTATCTTTTACTGAGCGCCTGTTATGGTTTTAATTTTGGGTTCACTGTCCTCCGGCTAGCTATTGTTTCTCGGTCGAGCAAATCTCTTAATCAGGTGTGTAAACGGAAAGGAGTTTTTATCCAAAGATAACACTGATAAAAGAATTTGTTTTATACTTTTATTGTCGTAACACATTATTCACTTTCACATATTAATCTTGACACTCGCCAAACTGAAACTGTTATAATAACTTCTTTACTGCACATTATTAATTCGCGAACTTCAACTTTTTGTGTAATTAACTTTACGACACTTGAGATTTTTCATAACATTGCTACGCGTAACCTGCGAATCGATAAACTATGCTAGGTATTCACCATGACTGTTTTTGTTAAACTCGACGACGTGTAATGTACAAATGTTTCCGATGAACTGGAGCCGACGTGTAATGTACAAATGTTTCCGATGGACTGGGAGGGATCTACCTCAGACTTAGCTCTTTTTATACTCCTACACCCCGATATGCCTAAAGATTATAACCGAGCTGCTATTGGTTAATAAAACGCGCCAACATTAGCGTCTATTTTTATATCCAATGAAAATTACGAAAACATATGCTCTAGGGAAATTGTTCCAACAAATTCCTAAGAAAAACGCGCCAATATTACGTCATTTGCTCGTCTCTAATAATGATAAACAGCTCACCCCCTCGCTACATTATTGCACGCTATTATTGTCAGTTTCAGTAAGGCCGTATAAACCCACTTCTCAACAATGCTTACAATCATCAAACATCTCAAATCAATGTCACACAATAATGCATATTCACACTATAATCACTCGTGACATTTACATAATTTGTGATACAAATTACTGCGTCAGTATATGTAATGAATCTATTTCAGCTAAGATTTGTTTCAATTAACATTAAGTAGTTAGGAATAGCTTGTAGTAGCTATACAAAAATTATTGATGGAGAGTGGAGAAAATGATCTGAATGTAACACATCAGATTTTTTTCGGATAGTTTCGAATCCGTACATTTTGGACCTACTAATTGAAAATATTTGTTGCACTAACAAATTTATTTTACAACACACGATTATTTGTTAATGCCCTTTGACATTTAAATTGCGGATAGAACTTATAAGGAATCGTCAATTTTTCAGACAAAATAAATCTCAAATAATAAGAGACACGTCTTACCTAAATTCCCTTTTGTAAAAGAAAAGAGATTTACAATAAATGTTGCAATACTGAAAATTATTAGAAATTCAGGCTGTTTCTAATTATTGATCTCCTTTTCTTTCGTTGTCAACCTTAAATGAGGAATAAAGTCTAACGAGTTACATCCAAGAAACATGTAGGTATTTTTATTTCATTGAAAGCTACCCCGAGCAAAGTCAACTTATCCTTGTTTAAGTCTTTGAATCAAGAAATGATGTTCAAGAAATCTGCAGCTTCTGCTGCTAAGAATAAAAGATTTAAGTAAGATTGCTGTCCTATGCAAAGAAATGTGGAGAAAAATCGTTTAGAAAAGTATAATTTAACGTTTTTCACAGCCCGCCATAGGTTTGTAAGATTAATAGTTCGAATTCTACAAAAATACGGAATAATAAAATTAAAATTAAATTCAGGTTTATCTAAATATCGTTTTAAAATTAATTCAGCTGACAGAACTTTTATAAATATAAATATAAAGCTAAAGCTTGAAAACAACAGTAAACGATATAAAATAAACCATGCAGTGAATCTATTTAGAGACAAAACAAACCTACGAGTATATGACAAAACCGAAAGTATTTATTTATTAATTTTACTGCAAGATAAGGAAAAATTGTTTTCCTATAAGACACATTAATTATAGCTTTGTCAGGAAGAACAGCCGTCACACCATTAAAAGTAAGTCGTAAATGAAATAGCTTAGCCACAAATTTTTGGCGATTATTGCTATCCTTCTGAACTTTTTCAAAGTTACAAATGTTTCAGGAAGTCTAAAATTAAATGTAGCTTTAGAGTTATTTTCTATGTCTTCATAGCGATACAAAAAGTAAGAAAAAAGCGTTTCATGCTTGCTTTCTGCTACTTGATACGGTCGTTTTTGAAGAGGTTTTGCACCAATTACGAAGATTCCATCTCGAATGGGTATAGCGTTTTTTTTTCTGTTGTTTGTCGATGGTAGAAAACCATTCTGCTTAGTGACCATGAAAACAGTTACTGTTTTCGAGGAGCATTAGCACTGTGTTCTACAAATTTTGTTCCGCTCCCTCCCACTTTTAAGTGCGCTCGCTACAGAGCTGCAGCTCTTAACGTCGGTGATCTGTCTGTATTTTTGTAATAATTTGAGAACTCGTTATATACGAAGTTGAAAGCCTATACTTAAATGTTTGAGGAAAACTTTTCGCTACCTTTAAAATAGGTTTGAAATCATAAAAAGGCACATACGGCTACTTTTCATCCTAAAAGTTTTCGAATTTTGGCGATTATTTACCAGAATACCTACCAAATTTGAAAATGGTAAGAGATAAAATATTTTAATTTTGAATGTTGCACAGCATTTTAGGAACGCTTATCGTAAAGCTAATACACATTAAAGCATTGCCTATTGTTTTCAATCGTTTCTAATGACGCATTAGGAATTAATTACAGTCTCGTTTGGTCTTCATCACCATCATCAATCCGGTGAGGAGGGTGTTATTCACCGCCTTAATCATCTCCCCGAATTTCTCAGAATATCCTCCATAGTTCTATCCCAATGCAACAAATGAGAACACCAGTGGCTGCCAAACACACTTTACTTGTCACTTAAATGCTCAGCGTAGCACAAACTTTACACTTGAGACACTTTTGGCACATACTCAGAACAGAACTTAACCGATCCGTCGAATCGAATCGTAACTGAACTACTGAGTCACGACTAAGAACTGAACTGCACTCGGTACTAAATAAATAAAAATCGGAAATACTCCGTCTTGGTAGCTAATATCCTAAACCGGGAAGTGTTTTCCAAATTCTTACATTTATTACAAAACGTTTTAATTACATTCCAATACATTTTATTTCCTCAAATTACTCATATGCTAAAAAATATACATAAAAACAAAAATAAAATCAAAACAAAATATACAAAGATGATAACAATATGTATAAGAAGATAAGAGTAGGAATAAAATA
This sequence comes from Deroplatys truncata, assembly GCA_030765065.1. NCBI lineage: Eukaryota > Metazoa > Arthropoda > Insecta > Mantodea > Mantidae > Deroplatys > Deroplatys truncata. The sequence continues at coordinate 182,217,151 of CM060981.1, forward strand.
AAGTAAAAGTAAAGAAAGAAATAAAAGGCACGTAAGATTAAGAATTAAAATAAAACAAAATACTTTTTAAATATACAACAGAAAAGTTAGGAAGTAAATATAATAAAAGATTAGTACTCAATAAAAATACAGTAAAGTATTATAAATCACAGGGAAAAAAATAAAGTTACTCTGCTTAATCATTTATTAAACTAATATACTACCCACTAACCTATCACCTAAAAGTTGCACCGCAAATATTTCAGAAATGGAAAGTGCTATTGATGTGCAGTTTTTACGACATGATTGGTAGCCAGGGGCCCGTACATTTAGCCTATAAACAGATTTTAATAATACTGAAAAGTGTATTCTTTGAGCAAACATGTAATTTTTAAATCTATTATATCTATTATATACTAATCCGCTAACAATTTAAAACTTCAAACAAACAACATATACAAAATTCTAATTATCTGAATTCTATGTATCAATCTACTTTACCTGCAACTCACTTTTATTATAAATTCAAATTATAATATATTTTCACTTTATAGACTTCAAACTAATTTCATCTACTAATTCACTATCATTTAATATAACATAATGCACTTCAAATTAAAACATTGAAACTGCACTCGGTACTGTACGCCTTTAACTTACAAACTCTTCGACTTCTTGACTCCACTTAACTTCGTAACGTTTTCACTAGCTTCACTCAACTGAACTGCCCGGGCAATAGCAGTCCCTATATTGGATCCCATACAAAGCGGAATTTTCTAGGAAGGGAGGCTACTAGAACATGTCGAAAGGAATGTTCTGGAGCAGTAAAAACTGCGGGTAAGCGGCACATAATGGGTTCGTTGCGCGGCTATTGTTCTGAAGGACTGTCGAGGGCCACACCAGGTGCCGGGTCGGGATGCGCTTACCGCGGCCCGCAGGTAGCTTCACGCGGTTATATATATACAGTGGCCTTTAACTTCTATGATCATATAAACTTGAGAAAAAGCTGAAGGCATTATAACTCATTGAATTGTAGGCTTTAATGTTGGTTGTATTAGATTTTATTATCTCACATTCAGACTTTCCAAACTATGCGGAGGGTAAAGAATGATTCTAGTAAATGAAAAATTCCAACATATCAGCTGTATATTGAACTTGGAACCTCAGAACTGAGAAGCCAGAGCGCTGACTACTCAAATACAAAGGCATTTTAGAGAACTTTACAATAAATGTATGAGTTAAAGAAATAAAGTTTATAATGCATACACCTATGGAATTTACATGTAAATTTATTCAGAGCATATGATTAAGATACCGTGGTATTCATCATTAATTTACAACTTAAAAATGCAATAGCCTTGTTCTGCTTCTGTGTTCCACACCTCTGCCAAACGTAATAATGTCCATATTTAATAAAACTTTTTTCTTAAAAGATTAATATTAAATAATTCTTACAGCCTTCATATTTTGCATGCACTTTTTGATTCAGTTTATATAGTGTTGCAGGTGCTGTAAAGCTGATTTGTCAAGCAGCCTGTGCAAATCTGGGCAAATTAGCTCTTGAACTGGTTGTTGTGGAGATAAAATTCTATCAGATGTCGCGATTGTAACTCTGATAAAAGAAATCTGATGTGATACATTCACATGAATTCCTCTACCCTCTATTGCTTATTAGTAAGTGTACAAACTATTCTTACAAACGCTTATTAATTTCTCTACCACGTGCAGTCGAGCGGAAAAAAAAACCCTACCGATGCTTCTGGTTACTTTTAGTGCTTTCCATTCTTGAATGTTCGCAGAATCTCATCATTTTTGTTCCACGCGTGTCTTAGGTGAGCCATCCTCTAATTGGTTTAGCTGGTCAGATACGCCAGCATTACCCTATACAGAAAGATTAGACCTAGCTGGGCGATGAAAGGGTAGGGAATCGATATATATATATATATATATATATATCACCTGAATGAATTAAACAATATACATCCCAAAGACTTATTATACTACCCCTGAATGAGTCCGGCTCTTATTGGTTCGGCATTCAAGTACTAATCTCTGTAACCGAATGAGGGATGGAAGGCGCGGCAGAGGCGTGTTAATTATCGATTGCCAATTAAACCGCGGTTCTTCATATTGGTACGTTTTCTTTTTTTTAAACACCCGACTGTACCTAGTAGGTAGAAAATGTATTGCATTCCACCCAAAAATTCGATACCGAGATTTCACCGCAAATACGTGTTTTGAGGCCCCCTGAATACAAAAGAGCATCCAAGGATGCGACGCAAATATTTTTAAGAAAATTCCACCACCCCAAACTACTCTTTATACGGAACAATGTTCGTTATTTTTTATTTTATCAAATATTGATTAAAATACCGTAAGTCTGAGATATTTGCATAAGGAATAAAATACTTATCTTGAATTTTCTAGGAATAGCCTGAGAAGTTGTCTTCATTCTGAATGAATTTTTATAGCTTGTAAACAGTAAGGGATAGACAAAAATTACTACATAAAAACTTACATCTCATTATGTGAAATACATTTGTTGTGACATTGGCCATTTCTGAGATATTCTTTATTATAGGTTTGAATTGCCAAATAGGTACTTTATACCTTTTCAAATGCAAAATCGCAATCCGTTTCTTACTTTCGGTTTTGTAAAGATAACAGAATTTCAGAGCGCTTATATGTGGTCATTACTGACTGCCTCTGTAGTCCGTTGGTTAGCATACTAGCTTCAATCCTGAGGTCCCGCGTCGGATTCCCGGCTGGAGGATGGAAATTTTTCTTCAGCCAGGATTATTCCCCATTTTCCTAGAGTCTGGAGGTATGAGTGAGAGAGTAAATGTATCTGTGGATGTGAATTTAATAAAAATTTGATACCCTGATGGCTAATTGGTCCTTGACGACTAAAGCCTTCTCTACAAAATCAGATATCACATAGTGACCCTTCTTAAAACATTCGACTATCGCCAAAGGCTATCCCTAAAAAAATTTAAATTAAATTCAGTTTTATTTATAGGCCGTCTTTAACTGCTGTGGTCCTTAGAGTCCCATTCTATATTGGACATGAAAGACCGATAGTTTTGCTCAGAGGCCTCTTTATCAGGCTTAAGGTTTTTTACGTGTCGTAAATCTACGACCACCGGCTTTACCTACCGAAAGAAGCCATTCTAAGGATCTTTACGCCCGAAAAAAAATCATCGCCCTCCGCTGGGTTTGAACTTGTATTTCCTTATTCCTCTTCTACCTACAAGGAAACATGTAATGAAACAATTTCTGCAAATGTTTATCTCAATTAACACGAAGTAGATAGAAGAATAAGCTATGGTAGGATGTGTTCATAAGAAAGAGACACCTCGCGCACTGCGACCATCTTGATCTATTGTGGCTATACCCCCGGGAGGCAGAGATGAGGCGAAGGAGCCGGAAGAGGTCCAAGGTCCACAGGCAGAGAGACCTACAGAGACGCGCAGAAGTTCCTAATGTTTCCAGTTTGAAAACCCGCGCACCAGAGGGCGATGTAATGACCATAGCTGGCGGGACAGCTTACTCTGGCACACACGGGGTTTCTAATGCGCACGCATCTACGCCAACTGTCTGGCACCATCAGCACCGTAGAACCTGAAATCACACAAGAAACGTGAAATGCAAATGAAATGAGACGAAATGGGGGAAAGGATAGATCGTGGTAGAATACACCACTCCGGCATTCGCCTTGAAAACCAGGGAAAACCACGGAAACGGAACAATGCCTAGTTACATCAACAGAATAAAGGTTGGGTAAATTAGAATGTCAATGGTGTTTGTTGAAGCATTCTAATGCAAGTGGTTTACGAGAAATCGTATTTTGAAAAGTTTCCACGACAATTGTTTGTCCCATTCAACCTTTTTAGTTACTAGGTACGTTGTTGTGTTTTCTGTTCAAGATTGCATTGCGACTTTCTGGCCAGTTAGTTTGTGACAGTTCAAGCAGTAAGTCGTGAGTGGAAGATGGGGTTTACCAATGCAGAATAAGCCGATATACTTATGGTGTATGGAGAGTGTAGGAAGAATGCAGCTCGTTCCTGTACGGTGTATGCGGAAACGTATCCCAATAGACTTCAACCATCTCGGCAATTATTTATCAACCTCTTAAACCAATTACGTGAAAGTGGTACTGTAACACCTAAAAAACGTAACAGAAACAAACAAGTGACTGGAGAAGATGCAGAAATTAATGTTTTGGCTGCCGTTGCAGTAGATTCACAAATTAGTTCCTGCACAATCGCACGTGGAAGTGGCATAAGTCAGGCAAGTGTACTGCGCATTCTCCATCAACACAGGTTCCATCCCTATCACATCTCTCTCCATCAAGAGCTGCAAGGAAACGATTTTGAGAATCGTGTTAACTTTTGTATATGGGTATTAAGACATGATACTCCAGATTCATCACCTATCTTATTTAGTGATGAGGCAACATTTACTAATCATGGCCAGGTAAACCGCAGAAACACGCACTATTGGTCTGTTGACAATTCCATTTGGCTTTGTCAGGTGGAACGTCAGCATCCATGGAGTTAAATGTGTGGTGTGGGATAGTGAACCATCAGCTCATAGGCCCTTTGTTCATAGAAGGAACAATGAACTCGCACAAGTATAGCAGCCTCCTGACAGACCATCTGCCACAGATGCTAGAAGACGTTCCTTTGCAGACTAGGAGGAACCTGTGGTACCAACATGATGGCTGTCCAGTCCATAGTGCACGAAGTACTACAGCTTGTCTTAACGGATTGTTTCTTAATCGGTGGATTGGACGAAGAGGATCTGTACCTTGGCCGGCCGTTCACCGGATCTGGCCCCTTTAGGCTTTTTTCTGTGGGGAAGGCGAAAGACACTGTCTACAAGGATGTTACAACTACACCAGACGATATGAAACGACGTATTACTTATGCCTGCTCTGAAATTTCCGCTGAAATGCTAGAACGTGTGCAGCAGTCCTTCCATAGCAGACTGGAAGTGTGTATTGAAGCTGCCGGTGGTCATTTTGAACACAACCCTTGAAGGGCTATGTTCTCTTTACTGGTAAGAATCCACAGAAGTATTGTAATTCCCTTTTGTTTTTCTTTGGTTTGTGCTACCACAGGTTGTACAAGCGTCGGTGCGTAAAAGTTTAAAAATAAGATTTCTCGTAAACCACGTGCACTAGAATCTGGCAACAAACGCCGCTGACATTCTAATTTACCCTACCTGTATTCTGTTGATGTAACTAGGCATTGTTCCATTTAAAAATTGTATGTTTGCTCAAAATATACACTTTTTCAGGATTATTAAAATCTGTTTATAGGCTAAATGTACGAGCCCCTGACTACCAATCAATGCTGTGAAACCTGCACATCAATAGCACTTCCCATTTCCGAAATATTTGCGCTGCAACTTTTAGGTGATTCATCCTGTATATATAATTCTTTACACTTTTCTATTCTTCATACATAACATTCCACTTCGCTATCTCTTAGACCTTCTATGATATGATATTTACTTCTTTCTTTTCTTTACATAAATTACATCCTTGATAAATAATACAGGTTTAAAAGTCTAACGCTTTATAAGTTAGGTTCCTCATACTTTAACCCCCGGGCTGTATGTATGGTGTAGAGCTCTACAACAGAGAAGACTATTATGACAGTATTCTCTCTCTTGCTCCTTCTTTGAGCGCCTTGCCTATTTATCCCAGATGTTACCCTATCCTACTAATATGTTCTCCTCTATTATCTGCTAAGATTTTAAATGTTATTACATCTTTTGGTAATTTATCCCACTGCTTATTCCAAGTACTATCCCTCCGCCTTCTAACCAATTCACATGTAATTAGGCAGCATAAATGTCCTCTTGTTTCCCAAATACGAGGCGTATTCCAAAACTAAAGTCCGTTTGGTCATAATATCAACATTGCTCATGAGAAAAAGTTGTTATTGACGGTAATATGTGTCGACATATATACTTTACTTTTCTTCATAATCGCCGTTCACATCTATATACTTGCTGTAACGTTCCACCAGCTTCTTTAAGCCCTCGGCATAGAAGTCTGCCGCCTGGGACTTGAACCAGTTAGTAAGGCTCGTCTTGAGTTCATCGTCGGTTTGAAATCGTTGTCCACCCAGCCACCGTTTCAAATGCAAGAAGAGGAAACACTCGTTTGGTGCCAAGTCGAGACTGTACGGAGGATGGTCAAAGAGTTCGCAGCGAAGCTCTTGAATCTTCTCTTTGGTTTTGGCAGCAGTGTGCAGGCGTGCGTTGTCGTGCAAGAAGATGATGCCAGACGACAGTTTCCCGCAGCGTCAATTTTGGATCGCACGTCTCAGTTTGGTAAGCGTTGCACAGTATGCATCAGCTGTAATTGTTGACCCACGGTCCATGAAATCAGTCAAAAGCACGTCCTTTTCGTCCCAAAACACGGTAGCCATAATTTTGCGATTCCTGTACGGCGATTGCTTACACTTTTTTGGTTTGGGTGAGTCGGAACGGCGCCACTGCTTTGATTGTTGTTTCGATTCTACGTTGGTGTACGCTATCCAGTCTCGTCGATCGTAACAATGTGGGAAAATAAACCATCTCCATCTTTTGTATAGCGCTCCAACAACGACCGTGCTCTACGCATTCGTTGGTCTTTGTGCTGACCGGTGAACAGTTTTGGCACCCACCTCGCACAAAGTTTCAGATATCCAAGCTGTTCAATGACAATCCTGTAAAGTGAGGTTCGAGCAACATTTGGAAATTCATCAGCCAGACCACCAATCGTCAAAAGCCGATCACTTTGAAGTTTTTGGTTCACTTGCTTAACGATGGCGTAGGTCCCAATACTGGGCCTACCACTCCGCTGTTCATCGTGCACATTTGTGCGGCCATTTCGAAATTCTCGATACCAGTATCGAATCTGTGTCACTCATTATGTCCGGTCCTCACATGGATGTTCGCAGTTGACGATCCTTTTGCCAGTAAAAATCTAATCACACCACGCACTTCACAACTGGCGGGATCTACGATTATCGCGGCCATTGCGATCTGCTCTCACCGACTGGCAAACGCGTACTGCGTCAAATCAATATTGCGGGAGGTTCCTCAGGAGTCGGTAGACAGCACTGCAGGCGTGAAACGTCATTCAGGCCTACCATTGTTCACCGGACCTTAGTTTTGGAAAACGCCTTGTATACCGCATTCTTCTGTCAAGTTTGACCTTAATTCTTTAAGAAATAGTACACCTCTTCACATCCCAGCATTGTCCATCCTTCCCACTTTGTTAGAATTATCCATGTATTTCTCCCTACCCCAATTCCTTTTAATATTTTTCAGTAATTCCAATGAGCAATGAGCTCAAAACTAACTCATATCTTCTGTTTCTCTACATCCTCAACTTTCTACCTTATTTCTTCCAGAATCCATTGCATTTAGTTTCACCCCATTGCCCAAATTCTCCCATTCCAGTTTCTTTCACCAATTTCTTCACCTCCCCATTACATATCTTTTATATTTTATACATTCTTTTAGTGCTTTATTACAATTTAATTTCAGACATTTATACCAGTATTTCAAAACCCTCTCAACTATATTACCCTTCCTCCCTAATCTTTCCACTTTACCATACTTACTCCTCTAGGTAAACTTTTTGACAAGCCCAGAACCTCTCTACAATGCATTCTGTGTACTATGTCAACTTTTTGCCACCATTTCACCATTTTCAAGATTTCTATAGTATACATCATCTTTGTTTTCACTGTTGTTTCATATAATCTTTCTAACCATTCCATTGATAATATAGGAATAACCATATTTCGACTGCTTTCAATGCTATTTTTCCTTTCACTAGGGAAACTTTAGCCTGTGCTTCCCAGCTTCCATTACTTGAAAACCTTACATGCAAATAATCAAATTCCTTACTACCTTTGTTTGCTCTCTATTTATATACCATCCTCCATCTCTTCTTAGTTTTACCCCTTTTGAAAACTATTCTTTTTTATTTCTTGCAATTTATCTTTAGACCAAATTCATAACAAAATCTTGTTATTTCATTAATAGCATGTTGAAGCCCTACCACAGTTGCAGCTCTCATCTGCAAAAACCAAACCTGGAATTTCTTTCTTTCTAATAACTAGACAATGGCTGTTACTCTTCTTTATCCTATCTATAATATCATCTATAAATAAGCTGAAAAAAATTAGATTTAGTTGCCTTAGACCTAAATTTTGTCCCATGGAATCTGCTGTCCTATTTCTTTCCCATCTTACACGAAATTAATTCATCACATATTTTTTTGTAATCCTCAAACAAATTTTTCACTGACCTGCTTCCATCTTAGTTTATATACCAATACATTTCTGTTTATCATATCGAAAGCCTTCTTAAAATCTGCATAAAAATATATACTTTTCCCCTTCACTTATAGTATATTATCATACTATTGTGTATCATTCTTCTAAATCCTGACTGAAATTCTGACAATTTACTTTCCATTTCCATCCATTTTATAATCTTACAGCTAAAATTCCCGTGTATATTTTACCTAGAACATCTAGTAAGTTAATTCCTCTATAATTATACAGATTATTTATACCCCCTTTCCCTTTGTATAATGGTACAAACATACTTATTTTCCAAGACTCTAAAATTGATCATTTCTCTTTAATCTTATTTAATAGTTCAGTTAACTTCGTGCCTCCATCCATTTTACAAAACCATTTCCAGTATTCACTAGGAATTAGTTCTTCTAGGAACAATGCGCCTGTTCTCATCCATAATCCTTCTCTTTTCTGCCTGCTACATAAATCGACACAACCTCTCTCTTCCCTAGTCTCTCATTATTGTTTTATGCAATCTTAAAAAAACTTCCCAAGACCAGGCTATGATCTCTAAAAGAGTATAATTAATTTCAATTAATTATATATCATAATTAAAAAAGAAAACCTTAAGAAACAAACCCATAAGCACCCAGTATTAAGGTACTTGCGATGACAGGTCACCATTGAGATTGTCATCTCTAGTGAGATTCCTTGATGGTGTATCTCGGAAACAATTCGAGTCAATTGGGGAATTCAGTGTCCCACTGGAATGTTGTCATGTTAGCTCAATGGTTAGAGCAACCTCACGGAGAGTGGGAGAAGTGTGTTCAGATCTGAGCCATGGCTCTGAATTTTTCAGTTGACTCTATATTAAAAAACAAACCTGCCAAGATCAGGACAAGGTCTTTAAAAATAATAATTAATTTCAATTAATTATGTATAAGAATTAAAAAAGAAAATCTTAAGGACCTTTTACTTTATAGACTCATCCAAATTCGTTCTCTTTTACCCTGTTTTCTGCTCTAAAATCATCTTTCATTTCTTCCTCCATTTACCATATGTCCCCCATCGCTATTTTCTCCATAGCCTTTGCTGTTCATGTCCACCAACAATTCTTGTTTGAAGCTGCCCTTTGTGATTGATTCACATAAGTCCCCACCTTCTCTTTGTAAGCACTTATACCAGTATTTGAAAATGTGTTTCAAGGACTAAGCCTTTCCTCCCTGTTTCTTCTTAATAATTCTTCCTATGATGCATCCTCATTGTGTAATGATCATGTCTTAATAAATACATGTCTTCAATAAATTATTTTTATAAGTCAATGAAAAAACCAAATAACCTATATTATTTGGACAAAATCGCCTCAAGAAATTTTACCTTGAAGCCGGAGACTGATAATGCATTTTCTGAAACTAAATCAGTTAAAAGTCTTGACATTCATGTTAATAAACAATTAAGATGGGATAATAACATTGACCAACATTTCTAAATTAGGTGTTTAAGATTATGTTTTTAGTTAAGTAGTTAAAGAGTTACTTACCATCATTATGTAAGAAATCTGTTTATTTTGCACTTTTCTATGTATTATTCACCATTACATTAGACATCCAAGATTATTCAAAGGAAAGTAACCTCAACTGGTGTAATCACCCTTTGTTTTCTGTGCACTTCCATTGATATCCAAAAGAAGAAATGATTGCATGTGGTGGATCATCAACAAATCCAGTGAGGTTCACATCCTCAATGCAGCACAACTGAGATCTAGAGCAGTCCACCTTTTCTGCACTAAATCTGTATCTATGATCAAGATCCAAGGTAACCTTAAATGGAAAATCAAATCTTTACCTCAGTCTCAAGGTAGTGGCAGTGGGAGTGGTGGCGGTGGTGGTGGTGGTGATTTTATTGATACTGTAAATCATACTCGTACAATACACTGATTGTTCATAATATACATCTCACTGTTTAAGAAATTCCTCCCTTGAGTAGTAACAAAGCGCAACCAAATGTGCCATTAGGACTGATTTAAAGGTAGTAAATCTTTTTATTGACTTAAACCTGACAGTAAGCTTGTTATATAATTTGTAACCTGCTAGATTGTTTCATTTTGCAACAGTTTTGTATTTTTTTCATTACATATGTGTGTGTGTGTGCGTGCGTGCATGCATGCATGCATGCGTGCGTGCGTGCGTGTGTGTGTGTGTGTGACTTTTGTCTAGTATTAAGGTTGTGGATTTCTCTGCTTGTTGGAAATATATTACCGCCAGTTAAATATTGTCCTGTAAAGGGATTAATTCATATAGATGGAGGAAAGATGTGAAGTGCTTTAAAGATGGGCCTACATATGGTTCTTCAATTTCTTTCTATCATTGTTCTTAACAATCTTTTTGCAATTTTAAACAAGATTTTACATTGTGGTGAACTCACAGTACACAATTCTATATTGCATGATTGAATGAACATAGGAAAAATAAACGTTTCTTGTTTCAACATTTACATTATTTACTAGCAATCAAAAAGTGTAACAGATAATGTTAAAATAATTTATCAGGACATTGATGTGTTTATCCCATTTTACATTATTCTGTATCTAAATACCAAGAAACTTTGTATTACTAATGTTTTTTATTTCTGTGTTATTTAGATGAACTATGGATTCTTTGAGAGATTTATTCATAGGATGAAAATGCATTACAACAGTTTTCTCTGTATTTGCTATCAGTTGGTTATTTAAACCAATTCAAGGCTTCTCTTACCACTTGCTTTGTAAGTGTCTCTTGGTTTGCTCCTTTCGCAATTATATTTGTATCATCTGCAAACTGTATTACTTTATTTGTTGACAAATTTTTCTCCAAATCGTTCACAAATAACAAGAACAGGATGGGGCCTAACATTGATCTTTGTGGAATGCCTTAATCAATCTGTTTTGTCCTTGATTGATGGTGTTTTAATGATCCATCTTTATTATGTGTAATTTCTACGAATTGTTTCCTGGCCTTAAGATATGAGCTTATCCATTGTAATGGTATACCTCTAATACCTAAATTCTGTCTCTCTATACATACATATATATATATATATATATATATATATATATATATATATATATATATATATATTTTGAGGCAGCATTTTTAACATTTAAATGATTTCAGTCAAATTATATAATATAAATTCAATAAATTGCCTTAAAGCAATATGTGTATAAAATAACATATAAAAACTTATGTAACAGTCATTGTATTAATTTTATATTATTATGTACATGTTTAATAATGTTATGTGAATGTATTACGTAATTTAATAATTTAGGAGGTGTGAGAATAATAGGTTAAAAGTTGCTAACAATAAGGAAACAATAAGATAACCTTGAGGCAATAATGAATAAGAAAGTTTAATAATGCTACTTGTAATTATTGGAACAACAATAATGTAAATTTTGAGACAGTTTATAAATAGCCAATCAACAACCAGAAAAAAAGCTTAAGTTAAATGAAAGTATTCTATTGGAGTAGGATTAGCCAATCAGAAACTGAAATAGGGCAAATTATACAAATTCAGAATTCAGTTGCTAGCGGACAGCATTCCTAACCAGACGCGAGACGCGTCCTCGAGAAGTTTAATATGTGTTCAATGTGAGACGAAAATAGTTTACATGTTAAAAAGTGTAAGTAATGAAGTAGTTTAATGTTATTTATAACCCACGTTGTGGTAGCCAATTTGATAGTGGTTTTATTGTTTACGTAATATGTTTTTACGTAAATTATTAGAACTTGAAGATCTTATATTGTGCTGCTTTTGTTTTGTTTGGTTACATAATTTTAACTGTCCCACGTATGGGAGCCAATTTGTGATGGTATTATTTATAATGTTTGTGTATGTGTGTTTACTTCACGCGGGGAAGCCATCTTGTGACGTGATTCATTTGTTAGGTTTGTTAGCTCCATCTGGTGTTAGCAATTTGCGGCAGTATTAGTTTTTGTTTGAAAGAATGCTACTGTTATTTTATTTAATTTTGGTTCTCTGTCCTCCGGCTAGCTATTATCCTTTGGTCGAGCACTTCTCTTTATACAGGTTGTGTAAACGGAAAGGAATCTTTTATCCAAAGATAACACTGATGAAGAAATTTGTTTTACACTTTTATTGTCGAACACGTTAACTATCACATTTACACATTGATCTTAACACTCGCCAAACTGAAACTGTTATAATATCTTCATTACTGATAATTCTTAATTCGCGTACTTCAACTTTTTGTATAATTAACTTTATAACACTTGAGATTTTTCATAACTCTGTTACGCGTAACCTGCAAATTGATATCCGAAGTGTGCCGTACAAATACTTTCGACGAACTGACGGGAATGCGACATGTAGTGTACAAAGAATTTTGATGAACTGACGGACTATCTACCTCTGACTTGGCTTTTTATACTCATACACCCCGATATGCCTAAAGATTATAACTGAGCTGCAATTGGCTAATAAAACGCGCCAACATTAGCGTCTATTTTTATATCCAATGAAAATTATGAATACATATGCCCAGAAGATTCTAAAAGAAAAACGCGTCAACATTACGTAACTTCCTCGTTTCCAATAATGATAAACAGCTCACCCCCTTGCTGCATTATTGCACGCTATTATTGTCAGTTTCAGTAAGGCAGTGTAAATTTACTTCCCAACAATAATTACAATAAACAAACATATCAAATCAATGTCACATAATAATGCATATTCATACTATAATCACTCTTTACATTTAAATAATTTGTGATACAAATTACTGCATCAGTAATTAATAAAAGAAACTCACATCTCTCTATATCAGTGAAGTGTAATTTAAATCATGTCAAGGATTAATAAATGGAGTAAGTGAAGTTTATAATCTGTGTAAGCCTACATTCTTCAGCTGCACCACACCTTATTAAGAAATTCATGTCTCTAAAAATAAATACTGACGCAGCTGAGGCAAACATAAATATAATATTTAATGAAACAGTCAAATTACAAAGTTAATATTTTTAAACATTGGGGCGAAGGCTACCGGGTACCATATGTGGTTACAACTACTTCAAGATCGGCTACCCAACAGTCGAAATACAATACAACACCTACTCAAAATTGGCTTTCCATACGTGAAGCAAAAAACCTACTTCAATATGCCTTTTTTTCTGTCTAAAGTTTCTATTACAGTATTTACAATTGGAAACATAACACTTTCTGTACATCTGCTCTTTCAAAAGCCATGTTGAGTTTCTGATATCAATTTATTTTCTTCAATAGAGTTTAATAGACTTTTAGGGAATATTTTTTCAATTATTTCTGAGAAACTTGATAGCAATGCAATAGGTCTGTAGCTAAAAATTTCCATCTGGTTGTCTTTCTTAAACAAGGGTTTTACTTTAGGCTACTTTTAAAGTTTTTGGAAAAGCTGCATGTTCAGAAGAGGCATTTCATGTAACAGCTATAGGATATGCTATTAAGTGAGAACATTTCTTAATTAGAAAATCTGGAATGTCGTAAATAACATGTGAATATTCAGTTTTTAGTTCAGCAATTACAGACAGTATGGATCTGTTGATTTTATAAACATTAATGAGTGAAATAAAGTTGATTGACTGTGTAAAATTTGAATTTTTTGACTTTGTTTTCCCAGGTAATTACACTCTAACATTTATAAAATAATCATTAAAGGATCCTGCTATTAATTTGTGTTATTGATGATACCAGAGTTACTTTGAAGTTCAAGATTATTGCTGCTAGATGTTTTGCCAATTTTGTTTTTGACTATATGCTAAGTAACTTATTTATGTGCTGAGCTTATATAATTATCGTTTTCAATTTTTAGCTTCTTTAATTGCTTGTTTAGTATGTTTTGTATTGCTTGAAGTAACTACTAAAGCGGGATATCTGTTTTTGAGATTTCATGTAAGAATCATTTTTAGTACAGGAAGCTTTTATACGTTTTGTTAGCTATGTGGTTTGTATATGAATCGTATTTACATACACAGTTTTATATGGAAAAGCTATGTTAAAATCATACATAAAGGGAAAAATAAAAGCATCATATTTTCACTTGGGTTACTATGATTATGGACTTCATGCCAGGATTCATTTTCAAGCTTACATAAAGCATTTCTATATTACTATAATCAAATATTCTGTTTTGTCTTTCATACTTATGTGGTTGGGATATTCCATCATTAACTGTGAAACTTATTGTTTGTGCATTATGGTCACTAAAACCCATTTTAAGTTTCTGTATTGTATGACTGATCCAAGATTATGGTGGAACCAATGTTCAGTGTTACTCTAGTATACATCTTAACGGTGGCCTTTAAATTGTAAGATGTTACTAAATCTATAAGCTCTGTTTTCTGTCTGGAGTCTTTGTCAAAATGTATATTAAAGTCACCACAGACTATTGTTTTTTATTTACTGGTTTGATATGCTTAAGGTGTGCTTCTATTTTGTTTAGGAAGGTATTAAAATGTCCTTTTGGTGGCCTTTATATACATACTCAGAGTGTGTTATGAACTAGCAATTCAACAACAAAGATTTCTATGCACTTTTCTTTGGAAAACTGTTTCAGGAAAGGTGACAACTTATATGCAACATTTTCTCTGACATAAATGCATCTTCCACCTTGGCTGCTATTCTCTCAACATAAGTACCTATGCCCTTAAGGTATAACTTATGAGTTTTGAATTTTCTAAGCAATCTGATTTTGATCAGTGCTCTGTGAAACATAGAACAGAAGCATTCACAACATCTTCTAAATTGAGAACCCTAAGATAATTTATTTTATTTGCTAAAGATTGCAAATTTTGATATAACAACTTTAATACTGGCTTGTTTACCTTGTTCAGAATAACATTTCCTGTTATATTCGATGCTTTATGGAACTGGATGTTGATATATCTTTGCCAACAGTTACCTTAACAATTAGTTTCCTTGTTGCATACAGATTTCAATAACTGCTTATTGCTTTATCTAGCAGATATGATCCTATTTTGTTCAGATGCAACCTATCTCTACCCAAACATGTGTTATCTAAGAATTCGATCATGTCAGACACCTTCTTTCTAGTCAATATGCTTTAAAGGTTTAATAGGAACAAATTTAAAATGTTCTGTAAGGAAACAGGTTAAAAGAGTTGAAATATCACAATAATTACAAAGCATTACTTTAGGTAGTTTGGCAATAGAACATGCTAGCTTTAATCATGTGGGAATAGAAATGAAACATGCTCAATGGAAAATAGAATTTAAGTGAAGCTAGGAATGTTTTAGTTTACTCACACTTAATGCATTAAAGTGATTTATTGTAGTTTTAATTGCCCAGTTTTAAGATTTGATTCATTTCAGTCCAAGAGTACTTTATGCTACTAATAAGAATGCAAGAGGTGTGAGGTGCTCAAACTAAAATGAAAACTCAAGATCACTTCGTTAACAATCTGGATAAATTGGATTATGTTACCTTCATAGTGAGGAAACGTTAAAAGACTTATTGTGTGTATAGGAGTAGTGGTAAACTCTCACAGCAATATAATATAATGGGTTGTTGTTATAAAACTGACCGCTCGAATGGAGTTGTGCATCAAAGCCAATGGGTTACCCACTCTCCACACCCTGCACTCACAACAGGGTTTCCATCTTTTGCCACATAGTCATTAGCATCAGTAGTTCATTTGAGAAGATGGGAAGGCAATCAAGGATTGCCAAGGCAAGGATCTTTACAGCAATGTATATTTGTATGTAAGTGTCATTTTAAATACATGTGTGTGTGTGTGTGTGTGTGTGTGTGTGTGTGTGTGTGTGTGTGTGTGTGTGTGTGTGTGTGTGTGTGTGTGTGTGTGTGTGTGTGTGTGTGTGTGTGTGTGTGTGCGTGCATTCAGGCATGTGAGTGTGTGTGTCTAATGCTCAGGAGTTAATAATGAAATCATTCTCCTTCTTGCTTCCCAATATTTTGATGTTAGATTTTCAAAAACCACAAGAGAGTTTTGAGATGTTCCATATCCATTTCCTCTTCCTTGGAGCACAATAAACAATTTGGAGATGTTACTATTCCAATTTTGTAAAGATGTTTATGCAGAAACAATCATGTCATGATAAGTCAAAATGCAGTAACAGAAGATTTTCTTAGTAAATCAGGAACCATTAATGGATCATTTAAAATTTTCTTCCATTTTGAGTGATCATTTTGAAGTGTTATCTGTGGGTTGTAATCAGAAATTACTTTTCTTTTTATGATTCGTTTAATTGATTCATATGAAAAATGTTGTTTTATCACAAAGTTGATTTTAGTATCTTTCTTTGCTAAAATATCTGCCATTTCATTTCCAAAAACATCACACTGTGCAGGAATCCAGTGTAAGACTATATTTTTATTTAGCTTCTCTATTTATTTGATCATATATGTATTATGCATAATCCTTTCCCTTTGTTTAGAATGCAGTCCTGATGATGTGTTGCTCTCACCTCGGCTGCTCACTGAAGATCTTGTTGTCTGGATTCGAAAATCTGTTTTAATTATTTTTGTGGTAGAAACATGTTTTCATTGATCTCCAGAGCATGATATGTAAAGGCTCAATTAGCTAACAAAATAACTGTAGGTGACACAGCTTATAACACTCAACACACATTTTCTTTTTTATTGTTCCAAGAGGTAACAGAAAACATACAACCAACCTTTCAAGTTGTGGGTTAAACGAAGTACACGGTTACACTTCAACTTCCACCAGTACATTTAATTACTTGTATACCGTAAAGACTTGTAGCATATTCTGCAAATTTAGTTCTGTCTCCATGAATTTATTGTCACTTTTAGCACATATATTACTCATATGGCTATGTCCAAAACTAAGTTACATTCTTAAAGTAATTCCAGTGTGAAAATGTTGTTGCGAGGAGTACAGGTTCCTCCTGCTTTTGAAGTCCAATACTACCTGAAATTTTGACAAGCACTTCAAATATATACAGTTCTGAAAGGCGCAAATATGAAGCTTACAAACTAATTCTATTGGCCCTCAAGCTGGCGCAAATTTACTTTACTTTAAACACTAACAAATTTCTGTTAACCTGATTGGCTAACTTGGGGTCACATGGTAGAATACAGTGAAAATTCCCCGGTTTGGAACCATTTCGGACTTTCCTTAGTGTTTAGTTACTTGTGTCTTATTTGCATGCTAACTAACAAAGACTTTTACGAACATATAACACACAGTAAAATAACCTTTACTCTTGTTTTTTTTTTTTATAATGCTTGTTATATTTCTGCTGGTGTGGAAGTCTAAAGTTACTAAAAATAAAATATGAGTACAGATATATTTCTTTACACTGCAAATGTGAATGAACCCAACTATATAGTAAAATGATAACACAAATGAGACAATAAACATACAAACATAATTAAATCATAGGAGAGATGTAAATACTGTCTCTGTTTCTTTAATACTCATTATTTTGGGCTGAGTAGTAGAACCAATAGCTTGGAGTGCAGCTTTAGAATCAGATAGAATAACTGCACCTTTGCATTTATGTAACCAAGGAAATAAATTTTGAAGTGATGTATATATGACAACAATTTCACCATCAAAACTGGTTGTATGTTCCCCTACTTTTTTATAAAAGGAAAATAATTGGGAAAATGCACCAGCTGCAATTCCTTCTTCATCAGATCCATCAGCATAGATATGAATTCAGTCACTGAGTGGGTATATTGTATTGAGGATTTCAAGGGTAAAAGCTTTGGTTTGAACAGGATTAGCTTCACTTTTATTCAATATTTCATTAAGATGAAGTCAATAGTCAACTATAATTTTATTGATTGGATTATAACAAGATGAAAAATTTTCTGGATAGTCTAACAAGTTTTTTCAAATTCTTCACTGTCTGTATAAACCCAATTTGAGTTTTCATATTTTGTGTAGAATTTTGATAGCTATACCATTTCTTATAATCAGGGTTAGGATTTTAAGATGCGCACCTTTTTTCTTAGAGTAAGTTAAAGCTGTGCGGAAAGATATCACGTGTGAAATTTTATTTCTAGTTGTGAAAAGAGGCATTTTTTCTCATACCTTTTTCCCTTTTTTGGGACCTTTACCCCTTTTTGACACCTTTCACCCATTTTCCCCCAACTATGTCCTAATCCCCTTTTTCACCCTTTTTTCTTTTAAGTTTCATTCCAATTTATTCTTTAACTTTCAATTAAAATCTCCTAGCTTGTTGTGTATGTGCGAATAGTAAGCCTACCTCTTTCAGTAAATGCCACGCAGGAATTGAAAGCACACCCGCAACAATGGAAAAAATTGTGTGTTCGACGAAAACCTCTTTCTCTCATTTTACTGCTATAAAGTAGCCCACAATAATTCAATTGACAATGAGTGATTCTATCCCACCAGAATCAGTAGCCTGCTGTTCGTGAATGTGAGTTTGTTACTGTGAGAGACATCTGTTTGCGTGGAGGCAAAGGCTGGGGATGCAGAGATGGCAGTAACCTCACTCGCACAGTTCCGAGAATTATTAAGACTGGGTTCTGCTTGAAACACTAGAAATCGCTGAGACTAAAGTTCCAGCATGAATGAGAACATTCTGGTAATTGTCACGGTGTTATAAGAGAATGTGAACAGCAAATGGGCGCAAGAGTGAGTTGTGTGACAGTTGCATTGTGTTAGCAAGTGAACTAGTGTTAGCTCTATGTTACATTACCAAATGAATGTACTAGTACTGGTTTTACCATGCCAAAGGTGTCCAGTGCTCGATTTATTGTTCTGGCTGAGGAATTCAAACAAAATTTCATAGACACGATGGAACTGTTAGGTGATGTACTATTTGTGATTCAGGATTTTTGTTAGATGAAAAACACCAGCAAGATCGTATCAAACAACACATTTCCAGCTCTAAGCATCAAATGAATAAGACTCTTCAAGCAAACAAATCATGGCAACCTCTATTATGAAATGCATTTCAACAGAGTTCTTCAAAAAGCCAAAATTTGAAGGAATTAAACATTGATTTGTGTGCAGTTCTTACACAAGCAGGAATGCCACTCAATAAGGTGAACCATCCAGCCTTCAAGAGATTTCTTGAAAAATACACAAAGATGTCAATGCAAGATGAGAGCATTTTAAGAAAAAACTACATGGAGCCTGTTTACCAAGAAACCATAGAAAGAATTGAGGAGAAAGTGTCTGATTGAGGTGTGGGAATCATTGTGGATGAAACCATAGACTCTATGGAATGATATATTTTGAACATTTTATTTTTTCCCTTAGCAGGGGAGAAAGTTAAGCCCATGTTGTTAAAAATATACGAACTGTGGAAAGCCAATGCCAGTACAGTAATGCAATCCATTATGGACTTCTGCCAAAAACTCTGGCCTACTGGTATCAGTTTGAAAAACTTCTTCTTGTGGTTACGGACCAGGCTCCATGCATGGTTTCAGCTGTTAATTAATTGAAACCTTTATTTCCTAACTTGAAGCATGTGACATGCTTGGTTCATGCCCTTCACAGGATTTGTGAATCCATAAGGAACGAATACAACATTGCAAATCAATTCGTTTCTGCCCTGAAGAAGATTCTACTGAAAGCTCCGAGGCATGTTGTTTACTGCAGGGAAATCACTGGCCTGCCCCTTCCAAATTTCCCCGTCATTACTCTCTGGGGATCTTGGATTGAGTGTGCTGCTATGTTGTGAGAATTTTGACAAAATTAAAGAGTTTGTGCTTTCTTTGGATCCATCCGATGCAGGTGCAATTTCCAAGGCACAGCAACTTCTGTTACCACAGAAAATACATAATTTGCAGACAGAACTATATTGTGTCCATAGTTACAAGTACCTGCCTGCAGCTATTAAACGATTGGAAAAACAAGGTCTGGAAAAAGAAAAAACAATGGGATATTTTTATTCCGTGAGGGAGCAGTTAGATGGCTTTGCCAAAGACAAACTTGAATCTAGTTTTCAGAAGAATGCAGACATTGAGGAATTCGCCACATCTGTAGCGTTGCCATTCCGAGTGAATACAAGGATTGCCCCACTAGTTTCTGTGGATGTTGAAAGAAGCTTTAGCATCTACAAAGACATTCTATCTCCTAACAGAAACAGACTTACTTTTAAAAATGTGGAGATACTTCATTTCTTGAAGTACAACAGCTTCATGTTTTTTCCTTCTTTTGATGAGTGATAATTTGATGTACTTGTTTGTAGTTCAATAAATTAGAATAGAGGAAAGAGAAATAGTTGAATTAGTTAAGGTAATGCACAACTGAAATTAATCCAAAATCTAAAAAAATCTAAAAAAAAAAAGAAAATAAATATGTTCCCAAAAAATTCTCCATTGCTTGTAGTTTTAGAATCCACTTTTATTTTTGACCCAGTGAATGCTTCAGGATCAGATCGTTGCAAGACTTTTTAAATACCCTTGTGCATTTGGTTGCTAGCTGTTTATATTTTTAAAACTTCATTTTAAGGCGTTTCTTATTTTCAGCATTTCTGCATATTCAAAACGTTCCACACAATGTAGTTTTCATCCATTCATATTGACATTTTTATACTTATTTCAAAAACCCAAATAAATAAAACTATCATAATTTTTCTGTGTAATGAATAGTTTTTGCGCTACTAAGTTTTAAAGATAACAAAGTATACAAAAAAAAACAAAAAAAATGCAAATACAAAACTGCAAAACTTTTTTTTCTCTTAAACTAAGAATGGTAGAAAAAAATTATATCACAGATTTGTAGTTCCTTGACATAGAAGCAACATAAGATTTTTGTTTTTGAAAAATGCATCATGTGTTGCATTTTGCATATATCTATAATTTTATATTTTGAAAATTAATAACTTGAAAACTAATTAAGATTTTGGATTGAAATTCACAAACAATTATACCTAAAGAAAACTGACATGTGGTTAAAATGTCAGCCCAATTGAATGGATAGTTTAGAAAATAGCAATTTCAGTTGTGCATCATCTTAAATAAATCAGCACCTTATTGTCCCTTTTTTCACCTTATTTGAGCACCTCTTCCCTTCCTTTTTTCATCTGAAATTTGCACCTAAAAATCCTAAACCTGCTTATAATCTGGTAGTGTTATTAATTTCACATAAGTTAGAAGGGCTTGCATTTGAGGATCTATCATGATGGGTTTGCTGGATGTAACAGTTCATAAACCTTCAATTGGAGTATATTTAATGCCACCAGTTATTAATCATAACATTTGATTTTGAGTTTGTTCAAGGATTTTTCTGTTTGCAGTTGACAAAGTTATAAGTACTTCACAATATTTTAAAATGGGTTTAATGTACATGTTGTAAGCTGTATTTTAAGTTTTCTTAGAACAACCCCATTTGTTACCAGCAAGTCTTTTTAATGTTTTGAATTTATAAGTTGCGTTTTTACTAATGCTTTCAATATGCTTTTGCCAAGTTAGTTTATTGTCAATAATCATCCCTAGGTATTTAGTGTTTTTGGTTCTTAATAAGTTAATGTTAAGTAAATTGATATCAACTGATTTCTTCTGTAATGGGAAAAGTTGTAAGCTACTTTTATCTGTGTTTACAGACATTAAATTATTTGAACACCAGGATTTAAACTTGTTTACTGATCCTTGTACTAATAATTTCACTTTTTTAAATTTATGACACTTTGACAACACCAAATAACCAGATATTTAGCAAAAAGGGCAGTTTTTGTACCTTCATTTTTAACTGCTTTGGTAAATCATTGATATATAGTTATATATATATATATATTAGATAAAGTTGTGGTTAGTATACCTTGGGTAGACCAAGATGTGTCTGTTTAAACCAGGGGGTTGTTGAATAAATTCTGATATCCATCATAGTATGTTTGATTTAATTCCAAAATTTTGGATTTTCTTTATAAGATTGCATCACCAAGCATTATCATAAACTGATTTAATATCTATAAACACAGCCAAGGTATCTGCATTTTTTTTAAAATCCTTCTTTAATTTCTTGATTAAGCAGGATATCCCGTTCATTTGTTGAATGATTTCTCCTAAATCCTGCTTGACATGATGATAACAAATTGTTTGTTTCTAGGAACCAATTTAACCTTGTGGAAATCATTCTTTCTATAATTTTTTCCAAATTACTAGTTAGTAAAATGGGTCTATAATTATTAATATTTTCTGGTCCTTTATTTGGTTTTAAGATTGGAATAATGATAGCTTTCTTCCAGTTTTTAGGCACAGAGGTTTTCCGAACATAATTATAAAAATGTAATAATTCATTTTTGATTTTAATACCTAAATATTTGACAAATTCAATGTGAATGTAATCAGGACCACATGCTTTATATTCTGAAGATTTATTTATAGCATAATCAACTTCTGATAGAGAAAATTAAATTTTAAATATGAATCGGCTCTGCAATCAACATTAAGTTATCTGGACAATTGCCTCTTTCTAGAGCTTCAGTTCACAATCTTGTGAATAAATTTGAAATTACTGGTTCAGTGAAAAGCAAGAAACACATGCAAACATGTACAGTGTTACCAGAAGTACCATTAGAATAAACTGGCAAAAATCTTGAATTGCTACAAAAATCACTATCAAAGTTAACAAAACCAAGTTGGGGTTTCAGTAACTTCCACACATACAGCATTTGATATGAGTTAAGGGTTTGTTTTGTTATATTTTATGAACAGGTTTACAGGAATACAGATTTAAGAAACAAAGCCAGTGTGTTGGCATGGCTGGCTGTGGCATGTCATATTAACCAGATGGCTGTTGTATTGAAGGCCAAACTGCATTGAAAAAAACAAAAAACAGACATACAATTAAAAGTAGAATCTGAAAATAATCACCAGACAAAGTATGTGCTGAACATTCTTTACAAATATTATAACCATCATTTTGGAAAGGTGTCAGATATTGAAATGTAGCAATAAGGTAATAACTTTAACAGCATTGTTTAATCCCAAAGGTCTGATAAATATGTTAAACCAGAAATGGTTAAGGTACAAGAAGGTTTCTACTGAAAATCTGTCACTGTAGAAATGTTTAAGATATCACAGAAAATTGGACCAATTAAGTATTTCAAAGTGAAATACCTATCCAGAAGAATACCAAGAATACCTATCTCATTCATCAATGAAACATATGTAAAGTACTGATATATCGTTGGCTTACTTCTAAAACTTCATCAGACTTAGGTCAATTAGGAGATTTTGTGTGTTTTAATTAGAATTTGTTATACTTTATCATCGTTTAAAACCTCGTAAGACTGAACACTATATTAAGGCTTATATTAGTAACACGTAAACCTTGTGTTTTTCTAAGCCTTTAAATGTTACCTTAAAAACTTATAAGTCTCCATTTTATTCTGGAAGAAGGACTTACTGGGATTTATGAATGAACAGTGTTAGCTTAAAAACTCTTAAGTCTTAACTTCTTAATGAATTCAGACATATGAGGTTTTATTAAGAAAATTGTTGCTTTTAACCCCGTAAATCCAGTACATTGCAATAAGAATGGCAATTCTGTTTTCTTTGTTATAACCCGATTTCAATATCACAGAGATGATTGTAGCCTATAAATAAACCGATAATAATAAATGATGCATTTGTGATCTCGGGTTTTAGGCTGTCTCTTTTTGTCCAATGAGAGGTGCTATTTTATTATACAGTTGATCTGGTTTAGAAACAACAAACACTTTTCCAGCTGGCAGTTATTTTTAATAATGTCAAATTATGCTATTGTTAGCCTGCTTTATCTTGCTGTGACAATGAGTGATTATTTTGTATTCGAGCTTCGTTCTGTGAGGTGATTCTATAGTAAGTGGTTTGTGACATGGTATTTCATGTTAGTACATCAAGAATTCTGACATTTTAATAGTAAGTACTCGTATTATAACAAGTTAAGGTAAATTAAGGCTTCGTAGAATGTGAAGATAGGAGTTCTAATCAGGGCTTGAAATGGAGGAGAACAAAACGAAATCCTGTTCCATTTCTTAAAACTTTGGATGTCTTCCATTCCCTCTTGTAAGAAACAATGGTTTTAGTGTGTAACAAAATATTCTGCATAAAAAAATCAAAGGAAACAAGAAACGACGTATCAATAACAAATGTGGAAAATTGTGTAGCAGCAAGCACCCCTACAGTCTGCAGTTACAATCTGAGTACATTCTTACACAGCTAGTATAATTATAGTACCTTTTTTACATGGAAAATGTGGTTTCACACCCACATTATTCATAAGCTAAATAATCATTATTTCACTTTACATTGCTTTTATAATGTAGTGCGGAAATGAGCAAACTAACCTTTTCATGTTTCGAATTGGATTATTAATTTATGGAGCTACTTATGTTCCAGTTTACATTGAAGTTATCAAACTCTGTAGGAAAAACAGAAAATTAATTTATTTACTTAATGATTGTTTAAGTCTTACATAATAATGTTAATAAAAAGAAAGAATGAAGAAAGCCAGTGTAATTTTGTACTATGCTCTCACAAACTCCCAAGGTAGGTATTTTAAGTAAGTCTGAATTTTAAGTTTTAATGGGTAAACATTTTGATAAGATTAAAATTAAAATATGAAAATAATGAGTGGGAAATAACATGATAGGTTCGGTTGGTTAAATTTGAGGTTTTATTAGCTTTGAGTTTTGTAAAAAGTTTTGCTCGATCAATTAGATTAACGTTCTCTTTGGGAAAGGTTTCCATTTTGATCCCTGGTTTTAAATAGTAGAAAGCAATCTTCAAATGGGAATACCATTAATATGATTACTTAAAGCAAAAATTTGTTACCCATTACTTACCATTGCATTCTCCCTCATTCATTTTTAACAGAAAATGAGTTTCAGAGCTCAGAAAATGTTGAACATTTTGGGAATACAAGTATCGTTGGCTGGAGAATATAGACAAAATTTAATTACAGAAACTATTGAGAGAAATGAAGATAAAGGGAATGAATCTCAACTTTCCTCAAAAGTTGTGCAAACAAATAAAAGTGATTTGAGTCGGAAAATGTAAATTCACATCACATATGTGCGCTAGATGTTATCGCAGGAGCGCTTTCGAGAGATGTTTCTCTCATCTTCAGCTGAGAATCCGACTGACGGATCTCCCTCTCCCCTCTCCCCATGAAGCTTTTCATTAAATGTTATTCCTGCCCTCTGTTGGGAAACCTTGGAACTTAAAGCTGTTGCTGCCCTCTGTGTTGTCTGTTGGTCACTCATCATGCTTCTTTCTTCTCTCTTGTGATGTAATTGGTCTGCATTCTGTTGAAAAGTCTTGAAAACACTTGATCTTGAGTTTGCTGCCCTCTGTGGAGAACCTTGGGAACTTCTATTTTTTCTTTTGTTGTTTAAATGGATCAACTGCATTAAGTGGTCTGTCGGTGGTATCTCAAAATTCAAAACCTTCTCAATGTTGAAGTGAATGAAGATCTTTTCCCATATTTCCAAATGTGATGGTATCTGAATAGATTTGAGTAGTTTTATCTCTTGTCCAATCTCATGGTTGCTATTCCAAAAATGATTAGCTACTGCTGATCTATCTGTTTGTTTCAATTTTATATTTCTTTGATGTTCACTTAATCTGATTTTTAGATTTCTTTTAGTTCTTCCTACTCCTACTCTTTAGTACTCTTCTTTGTCTAAAGGTACCCTCATCAATCTATAAATCAAACTTCTGAACACAGCATGTTGGTGTGACACAGGGTTGTAGAAATTATTTTTAATGTAATTATCCACATGCGTTGGTTTCCTATAAATGCCAAATTTAAGACAGTTTTCTTTTCTTTTTACAAGTATATCCAGAAATGGTAGAGAATTATTACTTTCAATTTCCATGGTAAATTTAATGTGTGTATCTTGTTCATTTAAAATATCCAATGATGAATTCATGCAATTTGGAGGTACGACTGCGAAAATATCATCTACATATCTATACCATATTTTAAAAATATGTGGATGTGAAGAGGTGACAGTTTTCTCCAAAGAGCTCATATAGAGGTCAGCCAGTAAAGGAGATAAAGGATTACCCATTGCTAAGCCATGTGTCTGCTTGTAAAAGTTCTTATTGAAGGAAAAATAATTCTGATTGATACAACTAGTTGTAAGTGTAATCATCTCTTGGATGTAGTTATCCTGTAAATTCAGTGATTCCATCCAATTTCTTAACAAATCTGGTATATTATCTGTAGGTACATTAGTAAAAAGTGATGTTACAACAAAGGATACCAACATATCTTCTTTATTAATTGTATAATTCTTGATATGATTAATTAATTCTGTTGAATTTTTAATACATAACGATGGAAACTTTTCCAAAGAAGTATATTCCTTTGTTAGCCATTTAGCTAAATTGTAGCTGTGTGAGCCTATATTATTAATTATAGGTCTCATACTATTAACTGTTTTATGAGTTTTTGGCAAACAATATATTTTTGACAAGGTAGGGTTATTAGATTTGAGCTGTCTCTTCTTCTCAATTGAGAATATAGTTGCATTGGATATCACTTGGTTCACCTGTTTTATGCATAAATTCAGAGGATTTTTATTAATTAATTCATAGTCATCTTTTTTTAAAAATTCATTAACTCTGTTATGGTAATCGTCACTATTTAAAATTACTATTTGGTTTCCTTTATCTGCCTTCAGATATACTACTGGTTTTTCATTAAGTTTCTTTATGGTTTTTTTATGGAAATTCTTATTTATAGTGAAGTCCATCTCTCTTATAATTTCTGTGCTTTGTAGTTTGAGACTGCTAGCTAAGGCTGAAGTTAAGCCCTGAGTGGCTATCTCTGTATCAGCTATATAATCTTGGATATTATTAGAGAAAGCCATACATGTTTTAAATCCTTTTTCTAATACATGCAGTTCTTCTAAAGTCATAGTTTGATCTGACTGATTAACAACAGATTTCAATTTATTAACATTCTTAGCTTTATTATGATTTACATATTATAACTGTGTTTCTTTCAAATATTGAAATTTCTTCTTTAATATATAGTTTTTTTTATGCATGTAATACTGTAAATGGGAATAACATCTATCTTCAAAATCTTTCCATACTTGTTGACCCAAGGTTTTAGTTAAGAATAAATGCAATTCATAAAGTCTTAATTGAATACCGTTTACATTACTATAGTGTTTCATAATTTCAGTTTTCAAAATGGTTCTTTTTGCCATTCTTTGATGTCGGCCATTACCGGTATTTTTAATATATTTCTTAACAAAGCAAGGTACTACCATATATATAAGACACAGTTTAATAAACTTGATACTAGCAAGCAAGCTTCTTCTTTTACATTGCAATTTTACATAAGTTTTTAGGTTAACTTTTTTTGTTCTTCTAAGTAAACGTTAAAGTATGACAATCGTACCTGTTGTTCCATGTTGAAGAATCTCAAGTAGTCGGATGTACCCACTTCTCTGGCTTGAAGGCCTAATACATTTTATGATAAACCAGAAGTATTATTTATAGTGTTGTTATGTAACATTTAAAGTTTTTTGAGTCGGAAAATGTAAATTCACATCACATATGTGCGCTAGATGTTATCGCAGGAGTGCTTTCGAGAGATGTTTCTCTCATCTTCAGCTGAGAATCCGACTGACGGATCTCCCTCTCCCCTCTCCCCATGAAGCTTTTCAAAAATATATTGTTTGCCAAAAACTCATAAAACAGATAATAGTATGAGACCTATAATTAATAATATAGGTTCACTCAGCTACAATTTAGCTAAATGGCTAACAAAGGAATATACTTCTTTGAAAAAGTTTCCATCATTAAGTATTAAAAATTCAACAGAATTAATTAATCATATCAAGAATTATACAATTAATAAAGAAGATATGTTGGTATCCTTTGACGTAACATCACTTTTTACTAATGTACCTACAGATAATATACCAGATTTGTTAAGAAATTGGATGGAATCACTGAATTTACAGGATAACTACTCCAAGAGATGATTGCACTTACAACTAGTTGTATCAATCAGAATTATTTTTCCTTCAATAAGAACTTTTACAAGCAGACACATGGCTTAGCAATGGGTAATCCTTTATCTCCTTTACTGGCTGACCTCTATATGAGCTCTTTGGAGAAAACTGTCACCTCTTCACATCCACATATTTTTAAAATATGGTATAGATATGTAGATGATATTTTCGCAGTCGTACCTCAAAATTGCATGAATTCATCATTGGATATTTTAAATGAACAAGATATACACATTAAATTTACCATGGAAATTGAAAGTAATAATTCTCTACCATTTCTGGATATACTTGTAAAAAGAAAAGAAAACTGTCTTAAATTTGGCATTTATAGGAAACCAACGCATGTGGATAATTACATTAAAAATAATTTCTACAACCCTGTGTCACACCAACATGCTGTGTTCAGAAGTTTGATTTATAGATTGATGAGGGTACCTTTAGACAAAGAAGAGTACATTATAGAATTAAATTATATAAAAAATGTAGCCACTGAAAATGGTTTTAAACCTCAACTTATTAATAACTTACTTACTAAATACAAAAAGAAACAAAATTTACATAGCAGTAGCACTTTACAAAACCCAAATAAAAAGGATGTGATATATAAGAGGTTCACATATCATCCAGTCATGTTCAGAAAGTTTGAAAAGCTATTCAGAAAATACCAAATTCAATTAGCACCTCAGAATGTTTTCAGTTTGAAAAATATGTTAAATACACCTTTAAGTAATACAACTGACAAATTAATAAAATCAGGAATTTATCAGATATCATGTCAAGATTGTCAAGGCTTATACATAGGAAGAACTAAAAGAAATCTAAAAATCAGATTAAGTGAACATCAAAGAAATATAAAATTGAAACAAACAGATAGATCAGCAGTAGCTAATCATTTTTGGAATAGCAACCATGAGCTTGGACAAGAGATAAAACTACTCAAATCTATTCAGATACCATCACATTTGGAAATATGGGAAAAGATCTTCATTCACTTCAACATTGAGAAGGTTTTGAATTTTGAGATACCACCGACAGACCACTTAATGTAGTTGATCCATTTAAACAACAAAAGAAAAAATAGAAGTTCCCAAGGTTCTCCACAGAGGGCAGCAAACTCAAGATCAAGTGTTTTCAAGACTTTTCAACAGAATGCAGACCAATTACATCACAAGAGAGAAGAAAGAAGCATGATGAGTGACCAACAGACAACACAGAGGGCAGCAACAGCTTTAAGTTCCAAGGTTTCCCAACAGAGGGCAGAAATAACATTTAATGAAAAGCTTCATGGGGAGAGGGGAGAGGGAGATCCGTCAGTCGGATTCTCAGCTGAAGATGAGAGAAACATCTCTCGAAAGCGCTCCTGCGATAACATCTAGCGCACATATGTGATGTGAATTTATATTTTCCGACTCAAAAAACTTTAAATGTTACACAACATCACTATAAATAATACTTCTGGTTTATCATAAAATAAAAGTGAATTTATTATTAATGATTTAGATACTGAAAACACTGAAAAGCAGCTTCATGGTTTAGATTCAAATAAAAATACAGGTAAAAAACATACTGTTCTAGGTATGGAACGGAATGAGAAATGTCTTAATACTGGAGGAACTCTGATAGAGAAAAGGAGTGGTGCTGTTGAGTTATATGTAAATGAAGATGAGCATTATACTATTTTAGAAATGTCACCTTTAGAAGGAAATAAAACAAATTTAAATTCTGTAAAGATAGTTTCAGATGATACCCCTCAAGGGAAACTATTTGTTGATGAATTAGGCAGTCTAGTTACATTTATTGGGGGTAAACCTGAACCAGTTTCTGAGGACAACTGTCAATTTATACAAAGTGATACTAATTTTGATATAAGTATATCACAGAAAACATGAACAATGACAGTCATACTAGAGGAAGAAAGTGCAAAAGAAACTTAGTACGAGAACCTACATGGACATCAGAGGAAAATAAAAAGAAAAGAATACATGGTAAAGCATATAGGAGGACCAGAATATCTAGAAGTAAATGGAAGTATGGTATTAAAGATAAAGTAGGATAATGAGAACTATATGCAACTGCAAAACGAGCACCAAGTTCAAGAAGATGTAGCAAAACTCTAATAAACAGTAGCAGGAAAGAGAACTTTGAAGCTTTCTGGAGGACGTCATGGGATGAAGAAAACGTCATGGTGCAAAGGACAAGAAAAATAAGAAAAATGAGGTTTCCAGAGGAACAAACAGCTTTAGTTTTCATTTGCACAAAAACAGTACAAGAGTAGGGGTCTGCAAGAAAATGTTCCTCAATACAATATCTATTGGGGAATGGACAGTCCTAAACTGAATTAAAGAAAGTGGGTATAAAAGTGGTAATCCGTGAATAAAGGGGCAACCTTGAATGCAACAAGTGAACAAAATAGGCATGTGAGAGTAGTGTAAAAACTGGAGATGTCTATTGCTATGTGTGACATGAGAGTGAAAGAGGGTCCAGTGCTAATGAATTTGCTACAATGCAGTGCAATTTCATCTCAAAACACGATATGTGTGACAAAGAAGATGAAATAATATTTTACAGTGATGGTTGTGGCTATCAGAATGGAAGTGTGATACTAGCAAATGTGCTACTTGATTTGGCTAACAAGATGAATGTCTTCATAGTTCAAAACTATTTGCCAAAAGGCCACATACAAATGGAATGCGATTCAGCGCATTCTTGCATAGAGAGGAAATTAAAAAATCAGGACATATACACACCTGCAAGCTATGTTGCAGTGTTTAAGACAGCAAGACTGAAATATAAACCATACGAAGTATATTACCTAAGCCATACCTTCTTCAAGGATTACAGTTCATTGAAGATATATTCTTCTATTCATCCAGGCATCAAGAAAGGGGACCCTCAGTCAATTACATGTGTTGCCTGGAGTACTGCCCTTACATGATAGCACGGTTCAAAGTTGACTTCAAAGGTAAATAATCTAAATAAAGTATAAATCTCAAAACAATGAAAATTTTGAATAAATACTTATAATTATATATTTCCTCTCAGATGGAAGGACCTATATAACAGAGGAAAAAGTGGCAGTGATAAAATCTTCTGAGATGATAGTTGCTGGTCTGTACAGTGCTCCCCTTAGAAAGACAAATTCATTGACTTGCAGGTACTGAGTCATTGGTTCCATAAGATTTCCAATCATTTTATAACAATTTGCCTTGTGAATAGGTTACTTTGCATAGCACCAATTTCATAATTGACTTTTGCAGGTTTATTAGAGAAACGTTACAAGAAAAAATGGTTAAAATATAATTATTTGTATGCTTTTTTTGCTGTTAATACCAAACCAAGTCTGAATTGGTTAAATATTGCACTCAAAACTTTTTAAGTTAATAATTACTTCCAGGAATTCATTAATAAAACAATGTAAATCTCGTAAAACTCCTGAAAGCTTGTAAGTCAATAAGATATATAAGGGAGATTTATTAACAAAACCTTATAAGTGTAATAAAATCTCATAAAACCCCGCAAGTCACTAAAGTCATTCCAATATTCGATTAATAAAACCTTGTAAGCCTCGTAAAAATGTCAATAATATTTAAACATTTGGAATGATGCATCAAATTAGTAAATTGTAATGTCAGAAGACGTTTCATAAGAATTTGACTAACAACAGCGGTTTTACAGAGATGTAAAATAGTTTTCTTAGCCTCCTGTAAAACTGTCTGGAAGTGACATATGAGGTTTTAAAAGTAAGCCGACGATATATTACATTAACAATAATAGAGTCAAATTGTTAGATGCAGAGTGAAATAAAAAATATAATTACAATAACATTACAGTAAATGATAATGTTATAATGATATGTTATAACCGGTCAAAATTTAATAAGAATTTGAAAAGGTGCACTTAAGCTGAGCCCTACCTAACTTGGGATTAAATGTAACGGTACTAATTGTATATGTTTTAAGCCCCACGTTGGTGCGGCAATTTGCGACGGAATGTTTATGTAATATCTTTTTGTTGTCGAGCCCCACGTTGTGGAAGCCAATATGATGTTGTATTACTTCAAATTAATTGTAGCCCCACGTTTGGGCGCCAATATGATGCGGATGTTGCTTGCAAATGTTTGTTTACATAACTTTAACTGCCCCACGTATGGGAGCCAATATGCAACGGTATTAATGTTGTTTTTACTTCATGCGTTGCCATCTTGTGACGTCATTCTTTGTTTTGGTTTGTAGCTCCATCTGGCGTAGCAATTTGTATCAGTTTTGAAATAATTTATTTTAAATGTCCTCCGGCTAGCTATTTAGGTCGAACATTTATCTCTTGCAGGGTGTGAATCGGAAAGGAATCTTTTATCCAGAAATTATACTTAATGAAGAAATTGGTTTTATAACTTTTATTGCCGAACACGTTCACAAACACTTTTACATATTGATCTGGATACTCGCCAAACTGAAACTGTTTGTAATAACTTCTTACTTATCACTTTTAACTCGCATACTTCAACTTTGTGTATATTTAACTGTATAATACTTTAGATTCTCGTAATTCTGCTGCGCGTAACTTATGACGCACTGAAGACAGCGTGCTAGAAATTTTTGATGAACTGGGCGACCGACGTGTAAGGTATTGAGAATTTTGTTGAACTGCGGGGCGATCTACCTCGGACCTGGCTTATATACTCCCACTCCTCGACATGCCTAAAGATTATAAATGAACTGCTATTGGCTAATAAAACGCGCCAACATTAGCGTCTATTTTAATATCCAATGAAAACCACGAATACATATTGCTTTAGGAAATATTCTAGAATGTTCTCAACGGAAAAAACGCGCGAACATTACGTAACTTCCTGGTTCCCAGTAATGATAAACAGCTCACCCCATCGCTGCATTATTGCGTTATTATTGACAGTTTCAGTAAAGCTGTATATTATTATTTACCAATAATAATTACAATTAATAAACATCGGAAGTCAATGTCACATAAAAATACATATTCATATTACAATCATTATTTACATTTAAGTAATTTGTGATACAAATTACCGTATCATAAAACATGGCAAATTATACATTTTCTTCAAACTATATGAACAAAGAAGATTGTGAAAACAAGAAAAATGCTGATGAGCTTTTATCCACCTCTATGGTGTAGGGGAATGGTTTCTACTGGGATTTTCCCTTCCTGAAAAGATGAATGTCAGGTAACTCTAAGCTCTAGAAACCTTGAGCTTTTTTGAGCACCATTTCACCCATTTCATTCTTTTGTCAGACATATAACTGGTGAATAGTAACATGGTGAAATTGGAGAATGAGGAAATAAGTTTACCAACAGATATAATGTAATTAGGTTTGAAGGTTATCTAGTTCGTATTAAAATCACATGAGTGTTATCAATAAGGATATAATCAGTGTTGCAGGAAATATGGTTTTTTGTTTTTTTTAATGGAAGGAGATATTTGCCACAAGGAATTTGTAACAAATGTAATAGAAAATAGAGAAATATTCAATGTGAAGTGAAAATAAATTCAAGATGAAAATGTTGTGAAAATGCTACAAAAATATAGAGCCATGTGAGATACTTGTTTCCAAAGTTGGGAACATTCCTTTGTTTATAACTGAAGTCAAATAAGGATTGTTCCAATTCATGCAGGTGATGTATGCATTAATTAATACCAAAGAATGATGTGAAGTTCCATTTATCAGATATGTTTTACTAATATAACTTACTTAAATGCAATATTGTATAAAAGGACTATTCAAATTATGAATGTTTGTTCAACTTGATGCAGATGTGAATGTTAACAATTCTGTGTAAGTTTTTCTTATCCTAATTTTTTTTTAAATTTATTTAATGTTATGCTATCTACAATCTACATCTACTGTTATGATAACAGTCATATACAGTTCATCAATTAATTACATTAATTCATAATAAGACAAATAGTTACAATGATAGTTCTCAAAAATTAACAAAACAAATAAATTATAACATATTACAACACAACAAGTAACTGAATATAAAGAGAAAATAAAATATAGAATATAATTACACCATTAATTTTAACATAATATCAATATTTACTAAAGATTGCTATTCAAGTATGAGCGAGAAAGTATTACATATTGGATTGACTGATATTCTGCAGGAATTTCTTTTAGATAGGCCACTTGAGTATATTGCAGTGTGGAGGTAGGAGGAAATCTTTTCAGCTCTGCGATAGTTATCATATTGTTGGCATTTGCATCGTAGATGTTCAACAGTGAGCCTTGTAGTGCAGAAACATTTTGGGAGTAGTTCTTGGGTGATGAGTTAGAGGTAAGTAAGTTTTGTAGGTCCAATTCATAATCCAGCAGCAATTGCTCGATCTTGGTAGTTCAAGGCAGTATATGAGAAGGGACTGGTATTTTCCTGTTTAGTAGAAAGCAGTCTACTGCTTGAGATATGGATTCATTGATGTTTACAAAGGCTGTGGATCATTCTTTTAAGGTGTGATGCAGCATTCTGACATGGAATTTTGATGGATTGGACAACTAATGATTAGCTAGTGGCTTCTTTGGCTGCTAGGTCAGCCTGTTCATTACCTTTAATGCCGATGTGTGATGGGATCCAGACAAGGGTTACAGTACAATCTTCAGTTAGAATAAATTGAAGAGTATGCTGAATGTCACATACCAATAGGTGAGATGTGGATTGATCTTGAAGAGCCTGAAGTGCACTTTTGTAATCTGTAAATGTTATGAAATGTTTACTACCTGTTGCACAAATTAGTTGTTATTGCCTTCTGAATTTCCATTAATTCACAAACAAAAATTGGAATACATATCTGGCAGATAGGAGGAAACAGTTTGATTTATATTTATAACAAGTGCATATCCACACTGTGTTCTGTCTTTGACCCATCAGTGAGTATATGATGTTTAGTTTGATAAAAAACAACAAGTTCATGGTACAACTACATATATATTGCTGTATTAGTATTTGACCTCACATTTTTACTGAGATCCAAATTTACAT
Organism: Deroplatys truncata; assembly: GCA_030765065.1. Taxonomy (NCBI): domain Eukaryota; kingdom Metazoa; phylum Arthropoda; class Insecta; order Mantodea; family Mantidae; genus Deroplatys; species Deroplatys truncata. The sequence goes on from CM060981.1 coordinate 182,252,441, forward strand.
GAGGTAGTTGGATTCTCCATGGTGGAAAATTGGAAAAATTTGGCATGATTACTTATCATATTTGGCGTGATGAGGAAATGATATGTTAAATTCAATATGTCTTAAATCTTCTATATAGGTATGAAATTTGTAAACTGTATATCAACTTGATATGTAATTCTGTGTAAATGCTATATATCTTCAAATTGAAAATACCAAAATCTAACCCAAAATTAAATTTTATTTAAATAATTAACTGCTAATCTTTTGTCTTGTTTCGCAAATTCCTTTTACTTTTTCACAAGAACAGGATTCCATACATGTCAATTATTTTCTGCAAAATTTGGCTACAACTTCAAAAAATATTGTGCAGCTTCTAAAACTAAGATTTATATCATTTACTGATCTATCCTATAAGGTCACATTGTATTAAGTCTGTTTTGTAGTGTTATAATTTGAGCAATTTTCATTACATTAAAGCTGTACTTTTAAATAAATATATTCTGAAACTTTCTGCTTTGGATAATCAAATTATTGTATTATTTTTTGGATATTTTATGTAAATCATTCATCTTTAAATTTCTATTCCAATCAGGTAACACTGAAGATGCCATATAGTCCAGTTATCATCATATTGACAGTTGATTTCAACATAATTTTTAAAAATCAGAAAAAAATAGTACACATAATATCTCAGGTTGATCCAAAGAATCATGCAGAAACCTCTTTAAAAATATATTAACTTTACTTTCATAATACTTACATGAACTAAATAAATACATACACGAAACTTTAACAAACTCTACAACATGCAAAATCTAACAGCTACAAGGCCAGAACAAAAAATAGCTTAAAACCACCATGCACAGGTTAATGCTATATGAAACAAGTCCTCTCTATGGTGCAATTAAAGCATATAAACAAGCTGCCAGGCAAAATCAGAGACATTACAGATCCCAAACTATTTAACAGAACAGTAAAGAGCTTACTTATTGACAAGGCCTACTACTTAATGGAATACATGAATGAAAATTTATAAAATTATAAAGATAAACGTTTTGAACTAGTAGAGTGTACAGTGTTTGTTTTAAAAGATAAATTATTGTTGTTATTACTTTTATTATTCATTATGTATCATTGTTGTAAATATCATCTCATATTATATGTAAATACCTACCTTTTATATATATGTACTGTCATCTAGTGTATGTCATCTATTTGACGATTCACCTGCTTATGCAACCTTTGCTTAAATTGTAATGTAATTATACATGAAAATAAGGAATCTTATCTTATCAGTGTTTATTCAATATATCAGGACCTTTAAAATTCATAGCTAACAAACTATTTGCAGCACTTCTACTTGCGTAATTGTAACTTAAAAAGCTAACATAAAAGATACTTTTTTTATGATTGTTACTCCAGTTCATATTTAAATTTGTTTTGTGTTACAGAACATTACAATAAACCACTGATTCCATTAAACCAGCAATGTTCATTCTGTGCATTAAGTTGTGTGAGACCAAAAAAATGAGCTTGTTTGCTATAGTAGATTTATTCATCTTAATAGTAGTGTAATTCTTATCCAACACAGAAAATATTGTACATCCTACTATTCTTTTACTCTAACCCTTGCTCCCTTTTTGCCATATTATTAGGGCAAAAGTAAGTGATGATGTTTACATATTCATGCATTATCCCATATATAACAGTAATAAATATATTTTTGTTTTAAATAATGTATTTTGGATGTCTAAAGGTATGTGTAACTTTAAAAACCTTTCTCTGGCAAATGGCATTGCAGGTTTGACAAAATATATAAAAAAAAAATCTGATATGTTACACTCACATGACTTTCTCTGCTCTTGTACAAACTATGTTTACAATCGCTTATTCTCCATATGCTTCATCTTAATCGAAATATCGAGATGTTAATCTTATTGCTAATTTTCTTGTAGATGCAAGGGGAATATGGTAGGTTTTAAGCGATAGTCAAATCTTTTAAGAATTGGTTGCTATGTGGCACATTCCATTCTCTTTGCATGTCCAGGACATAAAAAAATGAATAACGAATTTGAGAAAAAGTATTGGAAAATTTAAGGGGATAACAAGCAATATCTCGAAAATGGTTCACTCAACAACAAAAAAATGTATATAACATAAATTGTGTATTATAATGTGATCTACATTTTTTGTGTAGTAAAATTTTGTCTATCTCTTATGGTTGACCAGTTATGCAAAAGTCGTTCACAATGAAGAATACTTTTGAAGACATTCCCAGAAAATTCGAATATACATTTCATTTGTCATGAAAATATCTTAAACATATGATATTTTAATCAAAATCATTAGAGCTATTTTTGAGAAAATTAAAATTTTCGAAAAAATGTTCCATGTAAAGGGTAATCTGGGGTGGGGGGATTTTCTTGAAAACCTTCGTGTCGCATCTCTGGAAGATACTGAACCTAAATACCATGTTTGGTGTTTATTTGACTGTTCGTTTCTGAGTTATGCTGTTCACAGACACACACACGGACGTTTCCAAAAATGCTTTTTTTTTATTCAGGGGGTCTCAAAACATGTATTTCCGGTGAGATCTCGATATCGTATTTTTGGGTGGAATACAATACTTCCCCTACTTACTATACGTAGTAGAGAAAGTAATAAAGTGACTCCTTTTGCCCTAACTTCAATAATATTTCCTATGTAGCTGGTCAAAATTCACCTCTTCTGCAAACAGTCTTAAAATTTCTGTAAGAATAATATTCTACATCATCTATTTCAAGAGAGTTATCCCTCTTTTCTATGTAATTCATATTTTTATTTAAGGCCTGTCTTGCCAATATTAAATGAACCTAGTAACCACTCAAGATATTACAATGCAAAGTTTTCTGAATATGCAACACTGCTATATGCAGCTACTAATCTACTTTCATTAGTAGCTGATATATAATTAATAACAGTGCTCAGTATTTTTAAATTGTACCTTATTTTAAAATGTTTGTTGCATTAATATAAGACATATTTTTACTGCAGCAGTAGCTTATAGAGATGACAAGCTTTAAAAAGTAAGATTTCATACTTGTCATTGATGATATAGCTAAACTACTGAAACTGAAACTAGAATATGGTATGAGAGGTTAGGTCACATAAGTAAAGAAAACTTAGAAAAACTTGAAGTTGTTAGAAGGCATACACTTAAGGACAAATGCCAGCAGGTTTCTAAAGAACAAACTAAGTTACCTCATACTCAGGAAAGAATCATTTACATTTTCTCTCTTTCTCTGTCTCTCATTTTCTCTCTTTCTTCCTTCCATCCTCCCTCTCTCCCTTCCTTTCTTTCTTTCCTTCTTCCTTTCTTTCTTCCTTTCCTTCCTCTCTCCTCCCCCTCATTCCCTCCCTCCTCCCCTCCCTCCATCCCTTTGTTCTTTCTTTCCTTCCTCCCTCCCCCCTTCTCTCTCTCTTTCTTTCTTTCCTTCTTTCTTTCTTTCTTAATGATGTCAATTGCTGGTGTCATATCAGCGCCACTGATATGCCCGAAGTTCATCCTGCAGGAGTTCTTCTATATGCTAGTGAATCTAACCAACAAGCCACCCAGACTGACAGGAAAGAATCAGAGCAAGTAGGTCACTAGAACTTTTCATGATGATAAATTAGGTCTCATCAATATTATGAAACGGCAAAAGTATAAACATCAATGAAGGTCAGAACATACTTTTGACCTTCTTTGATGATTATACTTACTTTATAATCAGTTACTTCATAGAAGTAAATCAAAAGTATTTTATTATTTTAAAGTTTATTAAGCAATGGCAAATGATCATTATATAGCTTATAATTTTACCATAAAAATAATAGGGTATCTAATTCTAGTTCATGTTTTCAATTTCATAACAATCACATACGAAAGATAAGTTGCTTTAGATGTGATAATGGAGGTAAGGCCATATCCAATGAAATTAAATTCTACTTTGAAGGAAAAGGAATCTAATCTGTGTTTGCAATGAGGTATACTACCAATAAAATGTCATTGCATAGGGAATCAATAGAACCTAGAAAAGCTAGATGCATGTTATTGAAATCAAGTCTAGCAAAAATTTTTTGGAATGAATCAGTATTAGTTGCAGTGTACATTGTAAGTAGAACCCCCAAAAATAGCCTAAAAGAAACCTATGGTTTGGTAGGAAGCAAAACATAAGTTAAATCAGAACTTTTTAATGTATTACTTATCTTCAGCTTCCAGATACTAGAATTAAAAGTAAATTTGAATCCAATTATATATGTTCCAATGGCTATAGGTGGGGAGTCCACAAGATAGGAAAGTAATTACAGGTAGGGGCATAATCTTTAATGAAAATAAACTTGTAAGTACATGACACTTATTAATAGCTTGGGAAGACAGTGAAATAAAAAGTAGTAATTGTAAAGAATGTCAAATAGAAAGTACAAAATAAATGAAACCTATAATCCAGATTCAGAGTTTATATAACATGTGCTCAAGAATCAGATTCAGAAAAGTTTATTCAAACTACAAAAAGTAATAGGGTAAGGAAAGCACCTACCTATTTGAAAGACTATGTTGTAAGCACTGAACATGAACTGAATCTTGCTTTGTCTGCAGAAGCACTTAGCTTTAATGCAGAATCTTATGTTCACAATATATCAAATTAATATGAGAACACAAGCAGAGCAGATAAGCATTTGTGGTCAGATGCAATAAATCAAGAATTAAAAGCTCTGAAGGAAACCAACACTTGGTCATTAACTGAGTTATCCCCAGATAGGAAACCATTTAATAGTAAATGGAAATTTACTTAAAGACAGAACTGAATGGCAAAATAAGATACAAAGCAAGACCTTGTCATAAAAGGTTGAAGTCAAAGAAAAGATTTTGATTATCATGAAAGTATGCCCCAGTAGCCAGAATAATACACTGTAGCTATATTTGTTCATAACCATAGCTATTATGTAGCAGATGCTATTTCATATTTTCAGGACTGTCTAACTAAAATTTTAACATTTAAAATTTTATGGGCCACTACTGGCGTAGATCATATTTATGGAGCACTAAGAGACAATGACAATTGTGAAAAAAACAGACAATAATGGTTATTTCTACTAATATTTTGTTCAAACAGCATTAAAATCTTGATTACAAAAGTGATCTAAAGAAAGTCGCTGTATAGAGTTATCAGGGATTTCCCCTTTTAAATATTTTTACTGTGGATTGAATACAAGGTAATAGGAGAGAAGGAGAAGGAAAAGAAAAATAAGTATAAAGAGATGTTAAACCAATTCTGGACTCAGAGGCATAGATAAGGAGGAGTTTTGGGGAGTTGGAATCCCCCCTGCTAAAATAAATGTAAAAATTAATAACAAAAATGCTTTCATTAAAGTCATAGCAGCTTTCTAGGTTAGTGGGAATAGATACTTCCTAATTGTGTCACTGGTAGTGCTATATTTACACAGTATGTCTTAGACAATATTGCAACAGAAACTGTCCCTACTTTAGATGGCATGGGTACAACCATGTTAAGATATCAGGGCATGTTTTCATTCCAGTGTTAAATTTGACTGGTTTCCAAATTAGTGGAATATCTCCCAGTTTAGAACATGACTAGAAACCCTATTTTGTAGTGAAACAAAATAGCCTGTAGTGTTAATATAAAATACTTCACAGTGGTCATTAATTCTGTCATAACAATTTGATGCATATGCAAACCACCATATTCTAATTTTAATACCACTTGCTACTCCTTAATCTGTGAATATAAAATCAATTTATTTAAATATTTCAACTCAGAATTAATTCAAATTTATCATTTGAGTTGATACAAATTGTTTAAAAATATGGACTATTATACATACCCCCCTTAATATTTTTCTGGCTACGGCATTGCTGGGACTGTTGTTGGTATCATTTCTCACTAGTGGAAACTGGTGAAATCTTGCTCTTAAGATTTTTAGCAATTTTAAATGATGTACAACAAGATAATAGGCAGTAAAAACTTTTTTAATAATCTAAATATGAGCTGAATGTCAAATATGAATTAATTGTAAAACCACTCTTCCTAACACTACCATCATTCAGTACACGCTTTTATTATAACCCATGATGTACAGGGGCTGTGCAAATAAACAATGCTGCAATCTGGTGAGAACTAGTTCTTGGTGGGAGCAAATTATTTCAGATAACCTTGAGAGAAAGATAAATCTCATCAGGTGATTTAACCTAGTAAATATTTTGCAATTCTTGAAAGAAAACAAAACTATAAGTAGATCTTAAACCAGATGTGCATTACGAATTGCATGTTAAGTATTCATTGCTCAGTGTTTACTGCAATTGCACTCAGGAAAACAGCTCACCAGAACTAAATTTAGAATAAATTTGAAATTAACTATCCCTCATCTCATTTGCACACTTTGGGAGTTGATTAATGTTTTTCTCTCTCAAACAAAATTCTGAAGTTTCCTTTTACAGCTTTGCTCTCACTTGAATACTGATGGCTGGCACACAAATTTTCCTTCCTTCCTTCTTTTTTTTTTTTTTTTTTTTTTTTTTTTTTTTGTGCAAGTCCCATTTATATCCCACCTTTAACTACAATGGTCTTATCAGCAAGCAGCCTTTTTTTGGAACATATTGCTGCCTATAGGCAATGGTGTTAACTTGTATTTGCTTGTCTTTGGCTTTGTAGTAAACTTTGGGCTTTAATCATTAGATCTCACACACTCTACACACACACTACACACACTACACACACTACACACACACACACACACACACACACACACACACACACACACACACACACACACACACACACACACACACACACACACCTGCACTCTCATTCATACTTTCAGACTCGGAAGGATGGGGAAGAATCTTGGCTAGACAAAAATTCCCAACCCCAGCTGGGAATCGAAGGACCCTTTGCACAGCAGGCAGGTGCTCAAACAACTTAGCTACAGGGCCAGCCAGATTGGTCTTATCGCCAGCCTTTCCTTTGGAACTTATTGCCTATTGGCAATGGTGGTGTTTACCTACTTAATGTGAAAATCCTAAAATGTTAGAGTCACACAAGATTTTTGGAAGCATGCATCAATAACAACAGACTTTGTTCATTATGTTTTAGAGACAAAAGACCTTTAATTGCTTAATTTTTCACACTTAACTAAATTTCACTTTAAGACTTAAATCTTGCATCAGTTATTCATTCCATTTTGGACACTCTGGTCAAACATAATTTAATTTGCACAATATGTACATATAATAGTTACTTCTTTTTTATTTTTCTTTCATTTGTATAGCCCCCTTTAATGGTCATACCAGGGAAATAAATACCGACAATGTTAGTACCATGTTGGCCCTAGCTTTTATCATTTATAGTGAAACATGCTCACATTTTTTTCCCCTCATTTATACTTGCTAGACAGTGCACAGGGTAAAAAGCAGGATTCCGTATCTCATTTTTCAGATAGCATTTCAATTTGATAAAAATGTAATATTGCAAACATTATCATGTAGGAGTCTCTATGATTGCTATATTCTATGCCTATAAATGACATTGTTTCAATTGAACAGCATTTTAAAATGAAAGTAAGATATGTTACAACATATATACATTTATTTTACACTCTATTCATGTAGAGAATATTACAGAACTTCATACAAATCATAAATACATACAGTGACAGAAACACTGTTTATAAAATAAAGAAATTACTTATTTTACATCCAATCACTGCAGGACACACAGAAATCCTCCAAAACAAAAAAATGTGCTCTCTTCATTTGTGTTTTCTCAAACATCTAAATAATACTGACAAAGGCTTCATGAAATACTCTGTGATTATGGCTTTTCTTTCTCAACATTATACATTGCCATAGAATTTGATAAAAACAAAGCATCTCATTCAAGCATTTATGATCTTCATCATAAATTTATTGAATATTTAGCTAAATGTCTATTTTTTGTCCTGAATAAAATCAATTACTAAAACAAAAATTTGGTGTACAAAGAAATCCAGAGGATTCAAATATGAATGAAAAAGAATGTTACCTATGGAAGGCATTTTCTTCTCCAAGTTATTTGGAATTGGAACAAAGCTTTCATTTTCTCTTATTTTCAAATAAAGCTGAGAATTTAATGTACCTTTTATATACAGAATCATTTCCACTATTTTATGATGTATGTCAGTATTTCTTCAGATCATGTCCCAAAGAAATACTCTTTCAAAATCAAGGTTAAAATTTAGTAACAGAGAAATGCTAGTATGTATTCCTCAAGCAGGTTAATATCTCAATCAGAAGCAACTGCTGTAACTTTAGCTTTACAGTTTACTTTTGGCAAGTGGAGAACTTAACACCTGAGAAGAATTTTCTCAGCAACTTGAAGATAAAACCGAGAAGGTCATAAAGTCATGGCACATTATATACAAACACCCAGCCTTGTGCCTGAAGAAGTGCCATTTTGATGTCTACAGTCTTGTACAATCAGTGGTTCATGTTTCCTCATCTTGTCTGGTACTGCTGATATCCCGAGTAGGCAAGTTGATGAGCGTCATATGTGGCACCTGCTGGCTGATCTCTAAAGGCTACCGATGAACCCTCAGTATTGGAAGGCTGTGCTTCTGTATCTCTACCATAGGCATCATAGTAAGGACCATTGCTGAAAAAGGAATTAATTATGAGAGTTTTTGTTGAAACAGCCAAATATCTGAAAAAGCTAAGATGAACACAAACTTTTCTTCAGCTCAATTATACACAATCCAAAGATTATTATATCATCAATGGAAGTTAATAGAAGTTGGAGTACATTATACTAGTTTATAATTTAAATATTTCTTAATTGTTGCACATAGGAAATGATTAGAATTTACACTCAACATACTAAGCAAGCATATGACTAAAGAATTGCATTGGTATTTCATTGAATATGGCAACAGCAGCACAACAGCACTAAAAGTCTCTCTCTATAAATCCAAAGTTCCAAACTCCAAGGAGTAACAATTAGAAAATTAAAATGAGTAGTTTAAAGCATTCTTGGAAATTGTGCCCCATTTCACTTCACACTTATCTTATGGGATCAGGATGGAGATAATTAGATATTTTGTAATCTTTTCTCTGTAGTACTCCTGACCCCTATAAATGTACACTCACACAAAAAAGTAAAGATGGAAAATTCAAGCTGTTTACAATAGTCTTAAGCCGTTTTTGTACAATATTTTTGGCTGTAAAGTTATACATGATGCAATTTAATTACTCACTTTTGGCATTTTAAATCTCTGGCTTTACACCTTATCTCTTAAGTGGATTTGCAGTGCAAGAAGCATGAAACATTGAGCACCACCTTTTCACCCTTCTGTTTCATGATATTCAAGGTTATGTTACCCTTCCTTTGTTACTATTTTGAATTGATAATGTAGCTTGAAATCCTTCTAATAATTTTTAAATTTCTTTACCCTTGAAAAATGTATAGAAGCACACTCTAGAAATGATAGTAAAACATATACTGTTATTGAAAGGGGAATTATGGGAAATAGACACTATCATATTTTCACTTATGAAGCTAGTAGCAGTACATACCAAGGCATTACATGTATATTGTGCTCAAACTTCCTATTAAATTCTTTGGGAAAAAAAAAACTTGGGTGACCCTTAAGAATGGGGAGGTATATCAAATTCAGCTGGTAAGAAAATTCTGTTTATGTTTACATTATAATAAGAAAAACATTCTGACATGTGAGGCTTTTTGCAAAAAGCTATAATCTCCAAGATATATACACAAGTTGTCCAACTTTTAGTTTCTGTATTTGCCTGAAATATGTAGGTTTTAGCTACACTGAAAAGAGCTATATTAAAATTATTTATTATGAGACAAACAGGTCATTGTGGGGGCAGAGAAACATTCAATTATTTCAGTGTTATATACCTATTCATGTACCTTTTAATTCATGCATAAAACCAAAATATAAAAAAATGTTTGTGAAAATTGGTTGGTTTTATTTAATCAATATAGATTTTTTATTGCGCAATTTTATGAACCTCTGAAGAGAATCCTGGGGACAAAAATTCCAAGAAATAATTCCTGGTCAAGTGGGTGAACATGCAGCTAAAACACAGCTGAGTCCACTTCCACTATATTACAGACTAGTAGTATGAAAACTGGAAAAATATTCTAGGAAAGCAAGGAATATAGTCATGGATAAACAGACAAAGTAACAGTAGTGAAAACATCAAAATAAATTAAGGGGAAGAAAATAAATGCAAATGCAAAAAGAATGCAAATGAGGAAGTGGGCAAAGAATATTTGCAGTGTAGAGGGAACCAAGGTGATAAAAGTGATTTAATTTCTAAAGCTAGAGATTTAATATATACCAACATATTTATACTACTATATTAATACCAAACATGTAGCACTGGCAATTAATCCATTAATAATTGTACTCTTGAGATGTTCATCTGTATCAATTATATTAATTCAAATCAAAATGCATCTCCTCCTACATATATTTAACTAAAAGGGTGATTGTTAAAATATTCCTTAAATCCTTGATTCATAGCCTCTTAGGATTTCATTTCAGAAATTCAAATGGCTTAATAGCCTGTTTAAGGTTTGAAAACTTTGAACAGGCTATTTTGCAATTTTTATGCTCCTTAGGAGGCAAGAGCAATCAATTTTTTTTTATTTGCTTCCAGGCAACATTCCTGAAAATTTATGTTTTTACTCAAGGTTTTCTTGCAGCTAATACTAAATTCACACACATCACCTAACCACCGGAATACTCCATTAAACCCTTTGCTACAAAACTTATTCAAGGACACTTCCACCATATCATGGAATGTTATTTTCATTTCATTTCAATTCATTTCAAAATTCATTAGCATTTTGACCCAGGATACACCTACTCAGGAGATGATCAGTGGCAAACCATCGATAAACATCAATAACGAAAATCATTGAAATAGCACCTTGACCCTGCCCCCTTTGTGAGAACTGGTATGACATCAAATGCACAGACACAGGAAGTCCATTTTGTCAAATGTTCTAATAAATTAGTTTTGTAAATTTGTATTTGTCATCCTATAAGATGGGATTTTCAACAGTGACAACTGATGCACATATTATAGCTTTTTGCTTTATTGCAATTAATAATTATTCTATTCTTTTTTTTTTTTAGGATACATTTTTAGTTATGTTTGTCTTATCTTCCATTTCCTTTATTTGTGATGTTTTGTGCTATAACACACTAATTTCTAAATATTTACCCATAATATTGATGAGGACTTGAGGCAACACCAGTGGAAGAATACTCGTGCTTGTACCGATGTGGTGGCTGATGGTAGAAGTTAGAATGTCCATAATTGCCATAATTCTGGTTAAGATCAGGTTTGCAAAGCCTGAGGAAGCCGATGATTCCAGGAACGACCAATGCAATGAAACCAAGTAGCTTCTTGAAGGAAGCCAATCCAAGAATAAGGGGCAGGAACAGCAGTAGCTTCAATTTGAACAGCTTCAGGATGATCAGCAAGGGGATAAACAGCTTCTTCAGACGTTTCCTTGCTGTTGGCATAGGGCATCACATTATCGTTAGCATTGTATGGATTCACAAACAGTCTACAATAAGCTCACAATTTCATACAAGCAATAATTTCAAAACTAAAATAACCTTTACGTAATTTAAAATCATACAAAAAAAATATTTAATAAATTGCAAAACATATGTTGTACTGAGAACTATAATCAGAAAACATTCAGCTAAGACAATATTGTTGCTTACCCCACTATGTTCTGTATATATGCTGCTTCTGTTCTTTTCTATAACATGTACTTAGTTTTTAATTTTTACTTTCTCTACCACTTACATATATTAGGTAGAGGAAATATTTTACTCTACCCAAAAATCACCATAAATATTTTACTGTAAATACATTTTTGAGACTCCCAGACTCAAAAAAGAGGAGTCTTAGAAAAGGTCCATGTATGTATGTATGTGGATATATATATATATATATATATATATATATATATATATACATATATATATATGCATCTGTGTCTATGTGATAAAAGCTTAACTCAGAAAGGAAAAGCCAGATAAATATCAACTTTCATATTTGAGTTGAACATTTAAGCATGCAAGGTGAAGATTTTCAAAATAATCCCCACACTAAATTACCCTTAACATAGAAATGTGTTCGCTACTTCCCATTTTTCCAATGATGCCCATATATTTAAGATATTTTCATGACTAATAAAATGTATATATTTAGATTTCTCTGAATAGCGTGTGAAGTTTTTTTCATTCTAAATACATTTTCTATAAGTTTGTATTGCTGGTAAGCTTACTGCACAAAAATGTAGATTAATTGAAGTATTCAAATTTAAGTCAAACAACTTTTTCTGTAACATCAGCCATTTTTGAAACATTTGCTGTAGTATCTCTAAGCTTTCCTCCACTCATTCAGAATTTTTTATTTTATGAAAAATAGTTTTAACAATTTTGATTAAAATTCCATATGTTTGAGATATTTATGTACATTCCAAGAAAGTATATCTTGAATTTTCTGGAAATTGCCTGCAAAGTACTCTTCATTCAGTAAGAATTTTGTAAAATTTTCTATAATAGGTAAACCATAGGATATAAATAAAAACTTACTACACAAAATGGCTAAATCTCTTTAAAACGCATAATTTATTTGGAATAAGCTTATCTGTGGCATCAACAATTTCTGAGGTATGCATTATTATTTGTTTCAATTTTTTAATACTTTTTCATGTTTTTAAAGTGCTTTCACTATTCAGTTGTTTTTCACAATGTCATGGAAAGAACAGAATTTCAAGGTCAGCATATAGTGACATCTCACTATTGATTCTGTGATATACCTCTTATACCTAGAACAAATGTGCAATAAACAATTTCTGCAGACGTTTATTTCGATTAACTTGATGTAGATAGAAAAATAGTTTTTTTTGGAATAGTTTGTAGTAGCTACATCAAAATAAGCGATAGTGTGTAGTGTGTAGTGTCATGTGAACGTAGCGCATCAAATATTGTTTTATATATATACAGGTGTATGATATATACAGAATGTATCATAATTAATAGCCCAAACTGAAAGGGTTGAAAATATACGATATAAGAAGCAAAAAAGTTCCAGAAAGCATGGGTCGGCAAACAAACCGTGTGTAAGATTTATTATTGCGAATGTGTGGCTATGAGCGGCCACTGACGTGAATTGCTTGAGGATCTCCTCCTTGAGCAAAGTCGAAGTGTGTGGTACTGTATGATGGAGCACCGGCACATTTTGCTGCTACTGTAAGAAGACATTTAACGTAGAGATATGGTTCAAATGGATAGGTCGAGGAGGTCTTGTACCTTGACTCCACGATCACCTAATCTCAGTACTTTGGATTTTTCTGTATGGGGTCACCTCATAAGTGTAGTGTGCAACACTTCCGTTGATACCGTTGAAGTACTGGAGCAGAGAAGTTTACGTGCTTGTCAAGAATTCCGAGATGATCCGGGAGGTGTTTGAAAGAATTAGAAACTCACTGCAAAGATGAGTGCAGTATTGTATCCAGGTGCAAGGAGACAACTTTGAACACCTCCCTTAACAGGGAAGAGTGTACAGTATTAATAATATGTAACCTGCAAAAGTAGAACTGTATTCCTTGTTAAGTTAAGCTATGAGTGAATTTTGAGGCACTTATAATGGCATATATATATATATATATATGTGTGTGTGTGTGTGTGTGTGTGTGTGTGTGTGCGTGTGTGTGTCTGGGCGTGCGTGTGCGATGAAATAATAAACGGAAAACATATAGTTGGATTCATAAAACCACGAAGGCTACAGTGTCTGGACCACTTATGGAGAATAGATGAATGTTGAAGGCAAGAATTTTTCAGCAAGGAGAAGAAAGCTTGGAACTTCCCAAAATTCTGCGGATTTAAAGTTTATGGTAGTAGCAAAATGGAGTGCGAATATAACAGGTAAAAATGGAGAAGAAACCAAGGAGAAAAAGGTCCACCTCAGCCAGTAGGTCGGTGATGAATCAAGCAAACCGTTTTCTGCAAAATAACAACCAGGGAACCGTTTCCAAGCTGCCCTGCATTATACCCACTGCTGATAATTCCTCAAATATGTAGACAAATCCAAATGCTGGTTTTTCGTAGCTGTCGGAAGAAGGCATTAGGAATATTATGACCTTTTGCCTTAGGTTCGGGTGAGCCATAGTACTAAAGCATATTATGACGCAGCGGCTATGACCAAGGTTATCGGGAGATCGACGCCGGGCAGTCGGAGATAAACAACGATAAATAGTCTCGCCACCGCGTTATCGCTAGATAACCAGAATCTTCTGGATGTCTCTTCTCGAACGTTTGAGAATCTTGTGGAAATTTCCATTAAGTATATAAGCGAGCGTTCTTGCGAGAGCAGTTAGTCGAGTTGAGTCAGTCAGTGAGCGAGCGAGCGAGTTAACGAGTGCCGATATCAAGAGATTCTCCGAGCGAGTTGGTGACGACAGCTGTGACGTGCAGTGAGTGCTGCTGCAGGAGAGATTGAAGAAGTCTTGTGTTCGACTCCCCAGCGAATGAACCGTCTGGAAGAAGAGAAGAAGTGAAGTGCGTCACGAAGAAGTGTAGTGACGGGAAAGTTGAGCTAGTTGACATTAGTAAAATGGTAGTGAAAATTAGTGGTTCCAGTGTAAGTTGAATTAGATAAAACAACTAAACAGTGACATTGAGAACTTGGAGAAGTGACGGAAGAAAAAGTGGACAACGTCACAATATTCAATCATCAGTACATAACAAGTACAATGATAATTCTGATTCTTTTGACCCGCTTCTACATGCAACTAATGTTCTTTATAGAAAATATCCATGTTAGTTTTACTCTCCCATATAAATTGAGAAAATAACGCCAAAATTAAGGAAGCGTACCCAATAATTATCACATACGTCGACCACACGCATTGGCACGGAATGCTCGTAACCTACATGCTTACGTTGGTAGGTATGGTCACTTCCTGCCAGCCTACATTGTACAAATGTTCCTGTCAATTAGATACGACATCCAAAATTGTTTACTTTTTCGTGAAATGATTCAGCATGCTCCTCTCCTTATAGAAAATAGCAGTACTTTAGTAATTATACAAAGAAAAATATTTCGTCAATTTACTTATAGCAAATCGAAATTCCAAAACAGTTACACCATCAAATTTCTGCAACCTTTAGTTGACTATGCAGTACTTTTGGCTATAATAGGTGCTAGCCAACACCTTTATTTTGATGCAGGCAGATTTTCTGCCGTGCAAGGTGCAACAAAGCTTAGGATTTGTATTACAATCTTTGCACAAGAGTTGCGGTTAGCTATCTCTTGGTTATCACTCACTGTCGGTTAAAAACAGCACATTGTATTAAAAACTGTGTTATTTAACCTGAAGTTTGTTTTTATATATGGTTAGCAACGAATTTAATAAGCTATTACTCATGCCTCCTAGTAGTATCTCGTAGCATTAGAACTTCAAAGGAAACATCCTGTTGAATCATTCAAAGAACGAGCGGGATGGCTCAGGCAGCAGCGTCTGTGGCTCATTCTACAACCGCCTACTCAGTCCAATGAGTTTTTCGTGGTTTCCCCGGGTCGTCAGGCGAATACTGGAGTGGTTCATCTGCTACCAGGACTCTCCTCCCTCTCATTTCCTGTACCCATAATCTTCCTTATCCGTTTCAGGGTTGTAGGTCCAGGCGACGGTGTTCGGTGGGTTGCGCCTGGCGGTGGTTTGCGCACTAAAAAGGCTTTTCCCCTGGTGTCGCTGCGGTACCACCCAGGTCTCTCCTCCGAGTGCGCTCCGCCCCAGAGATCCTGGAAGTTGGTGGATTGTGGGCAAGGAGCGGGCGGCATCGAATGTGCTGTATCTGGAAACGTTAGGGTCTCCGTCCATGCTTGCGCCCGTCGGCATCCGGATCTGGTCGCTCTTCGGGTCTCTTCTCTCATCCCCCCTACCAGGGGTCGCATTGGAAGCAGAAAGATCCCTTATGGCCTATTTGCGGTGCTCTGCCCGTTCTGGGGGCCCCTTCGTGATAATACCTATACCCTTACCACTCAGAAGAGTACTGCTGGCCTTTCGGTCTCTTGATGTCACCATTAGAATAGCTTCCCCGTTTTATGTTACTTTCAAGCAAGACCTAGGCCAACCACTCAAACTTCAACGCTCGAAAATGGCACTAAATGTCACTTTGGGACAAAACCGTTTCATTTCTGAAAAATACACCACCTGATTCAGCTATCTTTGCAACTTGAAGGTTCGAATTTTCGAAAAATGGAGTGCCCCTTGTTAGTTCCTTCCATCTATGCTCTACTGTAGTGATGGTGGTGGTGGTGATGGCGGTGTTGGTAGCTGTTCTGGTTACTGCAGAAGTAGCTTTGGTGTGAGGACCTTAGTGATAGCGGAGGAATTGATGGTTGTTGTGGTTGCTGCAGAGGTAGCCTTGGTGATGAGGGTCTTAGTGGTAGCGGTAGTACTGTAAGTAGTATTAGTAGTAGTAGTAGTGGTGGTGGTGGTAATAGTAGTGGTTGTTGTGGTAATAGTAGTGGTGGTAGTAGTAGTGGTAATAGCTACTGTTGTGGTTGCTGCAGAAGTGGTGGTAGTAATGACAGTGAGGGCCTTAGTGGTTGCGGTGGTATTGGTGGTAACACGTAAATGACGGACGAACCGAGGGGCCTCCGAAACCGCAGGTCAGTCGGTCCCTTGTGCTTCTACGGTGACCCTCTGAGGAAAGAATGAGGGGAGAGACCCGAAGGGCGATCAGATCCGGATGACAACGGGGCGAGCACAGACGCGCTCTCTAATGTTTCCAGATAGAATGCATCCAACACTGGCGGGGGCCCACCCACAAGCCACCGAACTTCCGACAGTCCCTCCGATGCGGGGCCCATTCGGAGGCGGGTAATAGTTGAGCAGTTCCGCAACGAAGCAGGGAAGAAACCTCTGCAGAGAGCACAGCCACCGTCCTACCGCAACTCCCCGAACACCCTCGCATGGTCCTACAACTCTGAAACAGATGACGAAGAAGATGATAGGTAGAGCAAATGAGAGGTAGGAGAGTCGTTGGTGAAAGATGAACCACCCTACCATTCCCTGCCGACCCGAGGAAACCACGAAAAACCCATAGGTCAGAGTGGTTGGTCGCCGGGTATCGAACCCGGGACCTCTCGAATGTGGGTTCAGACGTTACCACTCGACCCATTCCGCTCGCTGCTGCTGGTGTAGTAGTAGTATCTATTGTTGTGGTTGTTGCTGCAGAAGTAGCTGAAGTGTGGCTGTATAGTAGTCATTATTATTGTATAGAAGTAAGCAGTGGTGGTGGTTGCAGTAACAGCATATTTTAGGAATAGTAGATGTTGTTTGTTATATCTAGTAATGTTAATAGCAACAGTATGGTTGTGGTGGAATTGGTATGTAGTAGCAGTAGTGCCTGTTTGTTGCAGCAGTTTTGAAAGCAGAAGGGATGCTTGTAGCAGTATTATAAGTGGTGGTGGTGGTGTAGAAGAGTATTTTCGTTGATAGTGTTGAAAATGTTGCAATGATAAAGCGGTAATATTGAGCCGTTGTAAATTATACAATAGTGCTGATAGATGCTGCTGGTAGTTATTGTGGTAGTAATCATATTGCTAGCCTTAATTATAAAAGTGATAGTGTAGCAGTGGTGGTGATTGTTATGGTTGTGATAATGAAGTGGCAATGTGATTTATGGTGCTCGTAAGTGGCAATATTGGTGTTAGTGATGAGTTGGCGGACCACAATAACATCTTACTGCTTAACGAAGCACGCTGTCTGAATTAAACTTCAAACACATGCAAATAGAAGCAAAATAGTATCCGTGAACATGGCTCGACCGTTAGCGAGATTATTGGGAATGTGTGGTTACAAGCCACCACTGACTTCGATTAAAAAATCTTCATAGTAAAATAAATTTGAAATGTATGTTTTTAA
Source organism: Deroplatys truncata (assembly GCA_030765065.1). Taxonomy (NCBI): domain Eukaryota; kingdom Metazoa; phylum Arthropoda; class Insecta; order Mantodea; family Mantidae; genus Deroplatys; species Deroplatys truncata. The sequence continues at coordinate 182,270,425 of CM060981.1, forward strand.
TTTTCGATTTAATATGACTCAAAGTCCACAAGGAATTTCATTACTGTTTTATGTTACATTTTAGAATTACTGTACACTTGTATTCATTAAAGGAGTTGTTCAAATGCTGCCCTTGCATCTGGAGGCAAGACTACTCGTTTCTGCGGTGAGTTTCGAATTCTTTGGAACACCCCCGGATCATTTCAAAATTCTTAACAAGCATACAAAATTCTCTGCTCCAGTTCTGTGTTAACGGGAGTGTTGTACACACTGCTTTTGAGTGCCCCCAGAAACAAACATCTAAAGGAACAGGTACAGGCCAAGGTACAGGTCCGTCTCTACCTCTCCATCTCGTACCTGCGTGTCAGATATCACTAATAGTAGTACAAAAGTTTGCCGGTGCTTCATATATACCACGTTGAGTTTGCTCAAGGCCTCGTACACTCAAAATATCAATTATTCATAAATATCAAGGTCGCCGTTGGCGGTTTAAAACCCTTTGCACATGCACGATGAAATACAGAAAATATATTAAGACCAAACTGTTTGAAAGAATGTAAACTCATGTTATCAATAGACATTTTAACTCAGTACTTGCATTTTAATAACCATTTGCTTTGTGGGTCAATGTTTTTACCAACCAATTTAGATTTACATACATAGATTTAAACATCATTTGCATTTTTTCTGTCAGAAGTTCATTAATTGGCCATGTATTTTCCAATACATGTACCCATAGTTATTTAACTAACTGTTGAGTACATTCCTAAACCATATAAAAATTTACCGGATGTATTAATGCAAGTGCAGCATTATCTTCATGCACTATTTTTAGACTTTGGAAAAAAATGTTTCTCAAATTGCAACACACTTATATAGCAAATATACGCTATAGTGTAAGACATATTACTTACAAAAAGGACTAGCACTCTTGTCCTCCAGAATGTCGATCTCAGAAGCAATCTCATCAATGAATCGCGGAGCATAGCGGCCATCTTCTGTGACATCATTTGCGAGTTTCACTTCCAGTGCTGTGGACTTGAGGAAGCGCTCTACTTTACGCAGTAGAAATTTTACAAACTGGTCCCACTCAGGTTCATCAGCACGTGGAGTGGTTGAAAACTCGAAAGGCTCCTGCTGCAGTAATCGCAGTTGTCTGCCTGGCATACGCACCTGCAAACCCACAGATATGGTGATAAAGTCTTCTTAAAAGTGTTCTTTTGAATTTGTCAACACTAAATCTTCATTAGAATGCGCGAGCTAAGAAATATTCGTCTAAAGAGTTAATCAGAAATAAAGAGCGCATTTCAGATTTTTATTTCAAGCACATCGCGAAAGGCAGAAACACATTGCAGCCATAATTGCATTGAGGTACGTTCAAATTTTTAAAAGTAGGCTTAAAGTTCCATTTAGTGCTACGGAAGTGGCATAAAGTAGTATTGGTTGTTTATAGGATAATACCGAGCACAGGAAAAGTAAGTTTGCATACTGCAGTTTGCTGTCCATTGTTAAGATGTGATACGTGACGAGGAATGGCCAGTGTCACCTTTTGACGTCGTCTCCAGTATTTGCTGTTGATTCTGCTGCCGGCTGCTACAATGGTTGGCTATGAGATCTTTCTCTCAGGGTATGCGTGAGTATAATTTAAAAGGATAACATCAGTTTAGTTAGCCGTGGAATTTTAATGCTGACGAAACGTTATGTTTGAGAAGAGTCGCCGACTGTTGAATTTGCGAATTAATTACTTCTATAACAACAACTGAGAGAAGCGCAGTTGCCGTAAATCGCAGAAATGTTGCTCGGAAAGATCCTTCGAAATAGCCGCTAAACATTACTCACTCAAGCGCGTTATTAGGCGCTACAAACTTAAAATGAAACTATCACTCGCGTAGTTACAAGGATCGTCTTTACACGATTAAGTCATATGATTAAGCGAATAAGTCTCTGATTTAAAATGCATGATTTTTTTTACTTAAGCTCCGCCTACCTATCACTACCCTTCCCGATGTTCCTTCACATACGGTCCAATTTCAGAACTCCAACTATGCGTCTCTTACCTTGTTACTATGCGATATGTCCCCGAATTTAAGAATTTCACCTTTCTCTTTTACAGCATTTCTGCCTACGTGACTTAGCAAACGCACAGAACTTATAACGTAGCTGTATTCCAAAAATCTTTAAGCTAATGCTTTCGCTCCACTAATGTCCTTTTTCTTCGGACAAATTATTCAACTTAGGCTTATTACATTATACATTAATTTAATATACGAAAATTATTTATCGCAACTATTCCTCTATTTTACTGTCATTTCTTTATTCAATTATTTATATCTTCCTGTCGATAATTACGGTATCTTATGTCACTTCTGCAACTGATTTCATAAATAGCCACCTTGTCATAATCAAATTTAGATGTGACATAACATTTTTTTATAAATAGGAACCAATTAATTTGCCCGTGGCAAAAAATGACTACTGTTTTTATGTTTCCATGCAATAAATGATGTTCTAGTTAAATTGCATATAGTCTAAACGACCATACACCTAAAAAATTAAACTTCCCCCATTCGGTGAATGTGTTTCTGTTTTTTATGGTGTCTTTGATATAAAACGTTGAAATCTGCTCCTCCATTTTGGCATATGCTTTGAAATGTTACTATGGGGAGTTTTAGTCAAATTGTGTGTCGAGTTCATAGGACTTGTCCATGTACACAATATATGTTAAATGGAGCAAAGACTAACTTCTTGAATTCTATAGTTGCATGTTGCTGGAAGTTTTCCACGTTTTTCGCGGAAAGTACTTAAAGTTTTTGCCGTGGCATTGCTATTTTTAACTTAAAAGTGATTAAGTATCTGAATTGTTGCCGCCTTCCGGTGTTAAGGATAAAACAAAACTTAGTGCTTCTCTAAATACTATACAAGACAGCTTAATGGGATGAAAAATTCGGTACAGACCTTTGGAGCTTCTATTCTTCTACATCTGTCAGCATATAAACAAAATGGGTGCGGAAACCTACCACAGTATTTAAAAAAAATTCATCCAGTAGTACTGAAATGCATTAATTATGGATAAATCATTATTAATAAAGGTGGTGTCCCAAAAATGCTGCATCCCCATGAGTTATTTTAAAGGGTAAGAGCTGGCGAATGTTTACTTCCTGCCTTTCCTGTAGTATTTTTCTAGGGAAACTGTTAATTCTTATTTAATATCAACCATCAAATCGTTAATATATTTATTTTTTAAAAGTTTCGTTGTTTTAGTGAAGTCTTATACAAAGAAATTTAATTCTAATTAAACATTGGTGTGTAGTTTCAATCGATTTTACATCAGTATTGTGTTAAACTTTTTATATAATGAATGTATATATTCAAATGAAATTTTCTGCTTCTTTTGACCATTATTTAAATGCCTAGCTTCACCTCATGTTTAGTCATGTTCAGTAACATTTTTATGCTGCAATACGAAAGATCTTGTGCTACATTCACATCATTTTCTCTACCCACTAGCATTTGTTTTATACACCTTTTACAAACCATTCATGTTAACCGTTAATCTTCGCAGAAAAATGTTATTTACGTAACTGTATAGGTAAAATAGTTTTTTTCAGGACGAGTAAGATGTTTAAGCTGAAGCAAGTAGAGGCTGGAATATCGAAACAAGTCCTAAACTAAGCACCATACTTTCCTGCAGTTGCGTACAATATTTTGTTTCATATTATGTCGAAATACTGGTTAAATACTGTACTGCGTATTATGCTGGACATAGACGCCGGGTGTGTTTCATATGCTCATTGCAGGGCCAATACACTTATATGTTGGTGTTGGAGTACGGAAAGTAACTGAATGGCATAATTCAATTTGACATATTGGTTTGAGGACTGAAAAACATAAAATTCCAGATAGTAGAAAACAAAGTTTGATTACCCGTTTCGTTATAGGTATAGGATGGATACAAAAAACCGAAGCGGTTTGTCAAATGTTGAAAAGCGCGTCTCTATACCGGAAATAAAATTCCATATTCTTTGCATGACAACTAAGTGTTGCGTCATTTCAAAAAATGGCAAAGAATTGAAAAATTGAAACCAAATAGCAAATATCACGGAAAATGGGAAATTGAATTTATTTTAAATGAGTTGTGTGTTTTAAAAGATCTACAATTTTTGTATAGTAAGTTTTTAAATCTTATAGTTTATTAATTATGAAAAAATTATACAAAATTTCTTCTGAATGAAGAGAATTTCATAGGCTAATCCCATAAAGTTCGATATTTTATGTCATGTAAATATCTTAATTACATGGTTTAATAAAAGCAATTTGAGCCATTTTTGAGAAAGAGAAAAATAACGAAACATTTTATTTCCATGTAAAGTGTAGTTTAGTTGGGGGGATTTTCTTGAAAATCTTCCTTTCGTATCTTTTGAAGATACTGAACCCTTTTTTTTCAGGTTGTCTCAAATCTTGTATTTCCGGTGAAATCTCCATATTGAATTTTTGGTTGGAATGCAATGTTTCCTCTCCCTAGCAGATATATGGTAGGGAACACGTAAAAATGATTACAGCATACTCAGTAATGGCTTTAAATAATCAAATTTACGCATTTAAATCGCTATTTTACGTTCGTAATAACTTCTAACTTATATAGGCTATGTTATATGGAGCAAACAGTTAAATTTAGCTAGTCCCAATTTTAGAAAAATTAAAACAATATGACTGACCTTGAGTGTAGGTCAAGGAGTTTCCAGGTTGAAAAACTCCTTCTACGAAGAAAGCTGTCTTAACTTCTGACAGTACTAAAGTGTCCTAAGGCTACACATAACTGGTTGGAAGCACGGAGGTAAGTTGCACCAGATTAGCATCAAGCTTAGCAGCGATCAACATAGAACTGCTCGCTTAAACTCTTTGTACCAAAAGGCTTCACATCATTTGCATACACAGTATTTTGGCATAATAGAAGCTCTTTGGATGAAATAATACACAGTTAACCTGAATTATAAGTTCTGTCATAATTAAACTGTGGGTGAGAGGTGACTTGAGTGAAGCGCCTTCAGCATTTTCCAAGTAATAGAAGGTCACTCTGTTGGAGTCTTAAATGGATAAACAAGCATATCTCGTTATTCTCCGAATCAAGGTTTAGAACTGGGAGCTTGCTCAGGATAGCACACTTTTAACTCAGAAAACAATCTAATCACACATGCATTTTGTCCTTCATAGTACACGCATGTTTCTGTACTTAATCGAGAAGTAAACGTCTGTAAAGGGAAAGCAGCATGATATCGAAAAATACGCAGTGTAGCATTTAATTCAAAGAAGAAATTTATGCTCAAAATTTGAAGTTTAAGGGAGCTATCATGCACAATCGCTCATTAAAATATATACACTGCAAATGTTATTAATATTGTGTTTATTTTGCATGTTCTGTTGAATTTCAAAATCAGCTGTCATGCAGATACAGGATAATAGCAATGGTGCTTGCAAGAAAGAGTGCGACTAGCTACTTCTGTTTCTGAAATGTTTTCGAGGGGCCTAGTGTTAGTCTATTGTCAATTTTACGCCTTCGAAACGATCGTGGAGAAAACATTCTGAAGTAACACTGAGCAGTTCAGCATAACTACATAGCATTTAGTACCTCGGTAACTTTAATATACAACCAAAATCAATGGATGTTTTGCGACCTATTTATAAATAAGAATACTACCTGCGTGTTATGGTCAACATTCTACAAAATCAACATGCTTTTGTTGGTATTCCAACTCAAATTCTATTAGGTACGATACTTAGAAGCATGCCAAAGAAAACACTGACTTAGGAGCATTACATTCCTCAAGTTAGCCAAATGAGTGGGCATACACACAGGCGCGCCAACGTGCACAGAAAGTAAATAAAACTAATATCCAAACCAAAGAAATATATTTAGTAGGTGTACTCACCACTCTTGCATTTTCCGTGAGTTGGTAAGCTTCCTTGTCAAAGAATTCGTCCAGTGAAGCAAGGGCTCTTGATTTGAAGCACTCAGAGAGGTCACCATCAAGACAGGCGGAGTTAGCTCTCGCTAAGTAAGGGTCAGTATCTGCCCCGGTGCCCAAACCAATCCAGTCCAAAATATTCTTGCCCTCTCTAACCCCATGTGCACCCCTTGCTGTCCCATTTGCCGGTGATACGAAGCTTCTGGTATCCACTGGACGTATGGTGGAGTTACCACTTGCCTCTTGTACCACGTTCGAGTCCGTTATGTTGGCACTACTGCCCCTACTTCCAGTTTCCTCCACCACTTCACTAGCCACCAATGCTACGGCGAGTGTTAGTATCTGGAAAGCACAGAAAGCCATGGTCCCGAGCCACTTTCTGTTCCTGATGAGTCCCAGTTGAACCCGTGACATCCCGAAGGAGTCCAAATGTCCCAATAGCTGTGTGTAACCACCAAGAAGTCGTGAAGCGGCGGCACGCTTGTCCCGTTAGGTCGCGAAGCACTGGAAACGGTACAGCCTGCTTTCCTTCAACAGCTGCCTGTGAGGTCCGGAGCTCCTGTAGAAAGTCAAGAAGAATGTTCTAGGTTAGCCGTGTACTCGGGCACGTAGCAATGTGTACGGAGTTAGGATGGGTCAACTTATAGCCTCGCGGCTTTTTTACGATACCGTCACTGTTCCTTATAGTCTAGAAAAACAAATTTCTAGTACATAACATTTTGTATATGCTGAGACTACTGTGGTCAATGGATAGTTTATACCTACTCGAACATAATGTGAAAGGTGTTTTTCAGAAATTGTTACAAAATCGAGAGAGAAGATAAAACAGGAGCGTCGTTATAGTTATACGATGTTGGTGCTAGGATAATGTACATGTCTCTCAAGCTAGGAATCAGGGTTCCAATTCTGTTCTTGAGGCTCAAGTTTTTTTGTGCAAAATTTTCTCTCGCTCATCAGACATCCTAAATGCTTAAGATAAAGAGATAATTTATTCATTCATTCGTCTTCTAATATTAACCTGCTCCATTAAAAGACGAGAACTTGTTAGTTTCTGCGCATCAGTGGTGCCACATGATTAGCTGTAGAAATAAAAGTTGAGAAATCAAGTATTCCATAATGATTTTGTTATATTTTACGAATAATAATAATAATAGTCGCATACTAAAACCCATTTTACCATCAATGGCTTGGGTGAATTCTATATGACGTATTTCTTCAGTAAAATAACTATATTATATATGTTTGCAATTACCATGGGCTAGGTAATTGTAATTCATAAAGCCTGCTTTAAGGAAGCAAATATGAAACAGTTAAAGATTTATGAATAAATAATTTGGAATTAGAAATTTTCATTCAAAACATTCTAACAATTAATGTTGTTTTTATAAAGATCATGGGCAAAATATAATTTCTTTTTCATCTGGTAATTATAACGGTTGTAAGAGTATTCCAGGAGAGTGGAATCGGATTTAAAAAATTTAAAGGCAAGGCTGGAACTAGGATGTATGGTTCTAGCTCCAGCATGGCGCCGAATAATTCAAATATTAACTGGTACACTACCGTGCTAGGCTATGGAGGAAAGTTAAATCATACGTAGACATGTTGTTCTATATTGATTCATCAATAAATAGTTAGCAATACTCCTCTCTCTAATTCTTAAGATCTTCTCGCTTTATAATTCCAGCATTCCCAAAATTCATACAGCCATTCGGACAATTTATATCACATTTCATGTTTTACCTCATCATCTATTTAATTTCCGTACTCATACTGCAATGCTTTGCTACAGGGTAAGGCTCTTGAGGTTATCTATTTTGGTCACAGGTTTTTAAATGAATTTACTTTCTTTTATCCATCTTCTTTACACAGTTAGGTGTGCTGTTTACCGTCACGGATGGTCGAAGTCGTTAAGACACGAACTCGTGAATCCTCTCTGACTGAGGTTTTTCTAGGTTTTTTTCAATCCTCATAACTGCAAATGCCTGGGAGATACCCTAAACTTAGGCTTGGAACATTTTCTTCCCAAATATCATTTCATTGCATGAAAGTGTCATAAGTATTTAATAAAAACGGGTTTTTAAAACTACTAAAAACAAAGAAGGTAGGTACTATCTTTAGCTTTTACAGTAAAGGCTGTGTTTTAAGTGCTCTATTGTGCACCTACATATTCATTGCATTGTTTGAAAACGCGATTTAGTCTAGCGAAGGTTAGTAAAAAACTGTCATTGTGATTTAATTGTAATAAAGACTTTAATTACAGATTTTTACATTTTCTCGATATTATATATATATATATATTATATAAGTTGAGACTGTACAGTCTCCAAAACTAAGCGTTGTAGAAATAAATGTCTTTAATAAAAGTTGCTTGATGTTATGGGGGAAAATAAGTGCCATTATTCGTGTTTTGTTTGGATGACGTTATGATAGCCACCTTAGGGTCAATTTAATTTTTTTTAAATGGGAACCTACAATTAGGGTCAAACTGAATTTCCCCTAAAATAGCCATCACAGCGTCCTCCAAATAAAACACGTCTAATGGCATTTACTTTCCCCAATAATATCAACAACTCTTATTCAAGATATTTCTTTCTACAGTGCTTAGTTTTGAAGATATTGTACAGCCTCAACTTAAATGGTCCACCCTGTATACAGTAGACTCGCGATTAACCCAGATTCCGGGTTAACTGAGTGAAATAAACCCATATATTTTTTGTATCAGTGCGGTGCTAGAATCCAAGATAGGCTAGACTATGAAAGACTTTTGAAAAATTAATCTTCTCATTTAGTACTGTAATATGTTTATCTTTTAATTAAACTGTATAAAATATTGGATGTAAGTTTTAAAAATGATGTTGTAATAAGCAATTGCTATACGATCTATTAACACAGTATTTCGAGTTTTTCCTTATCCGAGGTAGTCTCGGTCCAATTATCTCGATTACCGGATTGTAGTCGCCATTCCACTGTATATGTTGACCTGATACGCTATTTCTTCTCTTTATTGTTCTTACAAATATATTGAAATGTGTTGTATCTTTTGTAGGATAGTAAAGACACCGCATCTCATATTCAGCTTTACCTTCACTATAAATTATGAGTAACTAAAAGGGTGGACAGTTATTGCTCTCTTCTAGTCTCAGGCAAAATTTTCATAACTTTCTCTTTGTTTATAATACGAACAAATACCTCAGAAATTGTATTCGTTTTACTTAGTGAACGGTATATATTCAGCCCTCTTTAGCCCCACAATGTAACTTTGAATATACTTAACATAATATGTTTCTCTTTAGACTGCATCTGTTCAACTTATCCGCTGATTCTGGTGTTTTTAATCTCGCGAAGAAAACATCTCCTTCTTTATGAACTGGTATCGGCTTCAGTCATACTATCTTAAATACTAAATATGACTATGAAGAAGAGAGAAAACGATAAATAACTGCCCTTGCCTTTTAGAGATAAAAGAAAAAGGGCTATAGTATCCTTTCTTGATCTTCTATTAATTATCTTTGTCACAAGTTCTCGTTCTTTTCACAAGGAGAACTTGCGACAAAGATAATTAACAGAAGATAAATAAAGCCTATGTATATTACTATAGCCCTCTTTCTCTTATCCCTAAAAGGCAAAGACAATTTTTTCCCCTTCCCTGGGTCACTTTCTTCTTTTCCCTTTCTCTGTCGCCTTGTTTTTTTTTTCTAGTGTATGTTTAATTTCTTCAAGACTGTTTTTGTTTTCTTAAGTTAAAATACGTTTTCGGTATATGTTTTATTTTTATTGTTCTCTTTTTCATTTCCTTTCCCCCTCTGTTCCATAAAAAGCAGGCGGAAAATGTATAGACTACTAGCATGATTGAAAACAAATGGAATATGAAAGCAGTAACATGGAGGAAGAGGTAGATTTGTAACTGCGATCTGTAACAGGGAAACCATAATGCAATACTTCATGAGGATTGCTTAAGCAGTAAGTAAAGTTACACTGCAGTTAAGTAGTGAGGTGATAGCCCATTTATGCACATAAAGAAGCTGCGCGCCAAACATAATAAGCATTTCAAACTAGCTAAATCTCAATGGCATGCTTAAAGTAGTTCTACTTTCCATTTCCCTCTTGTGCGAATACTTTCTTCACACACGAGCTTTGTCGTTCTCCGTGGTATAGTGGTTACCATGCTAGCCTCTAGTTCCCGAGGTCGCGGGTTCAAACCCGGACGATGAACATTTTCGGGCGTAAAAATCCTCAGCATGGCTTCCTTCGGAAAGGAAGTAAAGCCGGTGGTCCCGTGTCGTAGATTTGCGGTACGTAAAAGAACCTCAAGCCAAATAAAGAGACCTCTGAGCAAAATTACCGATCTTTCACGCCCAATAAAGAATGAGACGCTAAGGAAGTTAAAGAGCGTCCATAAATTTAAAAACAAACACACACACACACACACACACACACACACACACACACACACACATGAACTTCTACGCTGGCAGTGGATTAGATTCCTGCATGAGCGAGTTTCTGTGAAGCAGTATCACTTACTACAACCGAGTATGTGGTATTCGGCCGAGTCTGCATATATTCGCCCTTTCTCTTTCAATGAGAGAAGTTTCGTTTTTAAGACTACTACTACTAACTACCCATGCAGCCAATACTTCAATGAGAACAATTGAAAGCGTGTTTGAGGAGGACAGAATTATTAGTAGAGGTTTGTGGTGCCCTTGATCCCCAGAACCTAACCCCCATGCAAATTTTGTCTCTGGGATAAATTAAAACAAAGCATACAAGACAAACCCACACACCCTGAAAGAGTTAAAACTAAATATTCGCCAGGAAGTTCACAATGTGAACTACGGCGAGTAATGGATATTTTTAAAGAGGTGCCAGAAATGCATGGACAACGACGGGTCTGGGTACCATGCTAGCCTCCAGTGCTCAAGATCGCGGGTTCAAACTTGGCGGAGAGCGATAGATTTTTTCGGGCGTAAAAATTCTTAGCATGACTTCCTTCGGAAGGGAAGTAAAGCCGGTGGTCCCATGTCGTAGATTTACGTTACGTAAAAGAACCTCAAGTAGTTAAAGAGCGTCTATAAATAAAACTCAATCTCAATTTCTATAATGACGGTGGCCAGTTTCAGCACCTCCATTCATAACTTTGGTAAGTAATGCATTTAAATATAGTTAAGGAAATTGTTCTATTATAGCATCAGTGCCACTCTGTGGTAGCCGTAGATAGCAACATGGGCCGCCATCTCGACTCGGGAAAATATCGCGCTGCTGGTTCCTAGTTCATTGAATCTCCTGCAGTAAAAGCCAGCTAGTATAGGCCGTGGATTTATGGTTGCACAAAATAATAAATAAGGTAGTGTAGTTGCAAATGAGATGACATATTGAAGACAGCACAGAAAAAAAATAAATCAATATTTGGTTTTTCTTGCTATCGTGCATGAGCGCATGATTTTTTAAAAATAATTAATTAGACAATAATACAGTAATATTTCAGAAAGTGAAATAAATTTAAAGTATATCCGGTTGTAACATTAATCTTACTGTTAAGTCCCGCAACGCTATGAATTCAACGTAATCGTCGTTTAAGAAACAACAGTACATAAGTACAAAGGAAAATTTTGCTTTAGAGAGGGGAAAAGCCTTAAAAGGTCTATAAAAATCATCATAACTCAAACCATTTCTAAATAAGAGAATAAAAGTATTACTTCTACGTTTATTTATCCTTTTTGGCTAAGCGATATTAAACCGCCACATTTGGCCGCATTTTATTAGCGATGCAGTGTTTCTTAAATCAACGATAAACTCGAAGACAATATCGGCTCGCTATAAAATATTTGGCCAAGTACAAATGTCGCTTCAGCTTTATTGGTATCGGAATACGAATCGGTCTGATTCGGTTTCTTCAGGACTCGATTATAGATCTCAAAAATGGATTTTTTGAATTCAAATGACTTTCTCTACCCACTATTCGTTTATTTTTATTTAGTTCTACAAATTATTCTTACAAACGCTACTTCATGTTATTTGAGATAAACGTTTGCAGAAATAGTTTCATGATACATTTCCTTGTAAGTACAAGCAGGATACAGGCAACGGAGCTATAGTCAAATGTTTAAAAGCGGTCGCTATACGCTGGCTTAAAATACGATTCTCTTTCCATGAACTCTCGAGAAACAACCGAATGGAGGCAGTACTTCAAAAAACATTACAAAAGCATTAAAAATTTCAAACCAGTAAAACGGATAGGTGTATTGAAAATGGCAGATTCCACTAAAAAGGTTATTTGAAATAAATGATCTGTTTTAAAAGGATCTGCATTTTGCCTACTAAGTTTTTGTATACCTCTTAGCTTTTGCCAAAATTCATTTCAAATTTGAAAATTTTTCATATAAAGGATATTTTCTGGTACGGGAATTTTCACAGAGATTTTCGTGTCGCGTCTTTGGAAGGCACTGGACTTAAATACCAAGCTTGGTATTTAGACATACGCAAACGCACACACGAACATTTATTATTATTATTATTATTGTTATTATTATTATTATTATTATTATTATTATTATTATTGAAGAGCCTCGGAAATATATTTTGGGTGAAATGTCGATATCGAAATTTTAGTTGGGATGCAGTAATTCCTCTACCTACTAGGTACATAGAGTGGAAAGTATCTTTTCACTTCTAAAAGGAGTGTTTAGAGCCGAATTTTAACAGTAACACAATTGCACTTAGGCCTAGAAATCTTGTATTTAATCTCGACCACCTTAACTCCGCTAAGGGAGTGCCTTACTTCCATGCTACAGCTTGTTATGAAGTTACATCATCTGAAGTTGTTGAACATCTACAAGAAGACTGTCTAGCCAAAACAGTCGCAAGCTATAGAATCACCATACTGCAATAAAATTCCATTGAGTAGGGGAAAGCAGTAAATGAATAATCACTGTATGACAATATGGAATTCAACATATATTAACTCCGAAATTGTAGGCCCACCAAACAGTTCATACCCACTATTTTCAACAGACCTCCGCCTACAGCTCTGACCAAACTACTCGTATATGCTTAAGCAGTTCTTAACGAATCGTGGAAGTTTCCGATTCTACCTCCACAAAATTAACAAGGCTCCCTCACCACTTTGCGACTATCCCCAAAAAGCAGTACAAACGGCGCACCATCTCATGACGGAATGTACATTGTTTTCTAGAGAAAGACCGGCAGCATTTCGAAGTCTCTCATTACATAAGGTGCTAAAATATCACATCAACACGGCCAACGTTACCAGCTTCCTGAAACATATATAAATATAAATATATTTAGTAAATAAACTGTATATATCCCGTGGTATACCCTTAGGTAAAACAGGGGTTGTAACGATTTGTAAATAAATATAAAGAAGAACATCTACAGTATGTAAAAATCTGAGGGATGTAAGAGCCTACATGGATGCTGCATGATGTATTGAGAGACCCGAAGACGAATGGAGATCATTCAATAGCCGTATCATAATATACAACTAAGTATCATCACTGCAAACGCGTGCTGCATCAACGGTTATTGTTCCAGTGACACATATAGCTAGCAGTAAACGTATTCTGCATCTGTTTAGCGTGTCTAACTGTTTCTTTTACTTAGTAACGCTTCTGAGTATAAAGTATTTCAGTGAAACCATGGACAGCAAAGTAGGATAACAGGTGGTTATAGAAAGGCTTACTAAACAGAAATTGCGAATACATATTTACAGAATTACATATGGCAGAAATCACATTTCATTGTCGTAGCTAGCGGGTTATATTTAGAACGTACCTTGTTATGCTAATACACGACAATATATTTAAATATTTTTCATTGCTTTCAGAAATCTGTGTATTACATCTACATGTTTTTTATTTTTTCTATCACTTAGGTACCTATAGCAAGTAGGGAACAAGTATTGTATTGCATAAAAATTCCATATCGAGATTTCGCTGAAAATATACCTTTTCGACGACAGTGTTTCTTGATTCACTTCCCGTTCATGCTATCATGGTGTAAAGTTTAATTTCCTGCATCCAATGCTGTTAACCTAACCTAACTTTGCCTACCATGTGTATGAACTATAGTAAATCTTCTAACTTTTGATGTATTTATTATTGCAGACATGGAATATATTCATATTTGATAGCTAATTTTACCATTTAAATCTTAAGTGGGTTTTTACTTTCATTTGTTGTGTTAATATTTACTTAGGCATTAATTCATGCAGCAGCTAAGTATGAACTGCAAGCTACTAATTTTGTTTGGATCAACCAGGCTTAGACAATCGATCGCCTATTGGCCATCAGTATTAATGTTGATATTACGCTACTGGAACCACCATGATCAACAGCTGTAATTATTAATTTTATTTTCGCTTAAGTATTATTACTATTATTAATTATCGTCGAAAATTTAGCATGCAATATGCATGCGTTAAGTACATAATTGGATAATCTCGGAAGCAGAAAATAAACGGCTTCGTCTCGTATTTTCAAACTCTTCCTTGCTGTCCAGTGATGCACTTACCTGTTACATCGCAATAAACAAGTCCACGGAACGCACAAATACCATTTTTAGAAAGCTGTCCAAGTGTGCATGTATCTGTCTGTGAGTAGCGTAACTCCAAAACACTGTTTAAGCATGTCAGGCGAAGATTTCCAAGAAAATCGTCGTAATTTTTCATTTTCTCAAAAATCACTCTAAGGATTTTGATTAAAATATAACACATAGAAGATATTGATGTACCAAGTTAAATGCAAATCTTGAATTTTCTCTGAGCTCCCTCTGAATTCCCCCGTATGAACTTTGTGTGCTTCATTTAACTGAAAAATAATCTGAACCACCATTAAGATCTCATTAAAATGTACCGTTTGTTCTAATACATTTTTTCGTAGCATTATCCGTTTCAAAACATTCTATGCTGCATGTTTATAATTTACCATGTGTACGCGATTTTTAAAAAATGCTTGAAGGTTTTCTGCTCTTTTTTATTTCCATCACAACTCGTTACCACGAATAAACATCTTAATGTTGCTTCTGCAAGTGTAACTAAGCATTTATTGCTTGATTTATAGTAATTCCTAGACAAAACGATGTATCGTAAATAACCTTAACGTGAATAAATGAATCATTTTTGAATTAATAACTTTTCATTATCAAAGTAATGAATCTCTAGCATTGGTGATCGGTTTTTGGGAAGGATAGTGTAAATAAAATGAAACAAAAGCCTTTCCTCCTGAAAAAAATCAAATCAGATGCTTCGGTCAAAAGGGAAATTCGGGTTTCTCCTGTATGTTTTAACATCTCAGGTTTAAGAAGTGATGATTAATTAGTGCTCAAAAGAGTTCTGGATGAAATGATTCAAGAGTTACCCACGTTTGCTTTTTAAGGATAAGGGTAAATTCCAGATAAAACCTATCCATGCAACTCCCCTATTGAGATTCGAGCTCTGACCTTCAGGTTTTTTAGGCAGATATACCATAGACGTGATTTATCACATTGATTTGAAAAGCTCTCTGTTTCGATACCGTATCTTTTGTTTGTAGCAGGTTAGCATCACTAACTACCCTAGTGATTTTGATTTATTTTTTCGCAACCATAAGCTCGCTTCCTCTCGTTATTTATAAGTTGTATGCCATTTCCGATCCTTTTAATTTCACTTTCCCGCCTTCAGAAGTCTAGTCTTCAATATTTCTCCTTTTATCTTTGAATATTCATACAAAGGAACCATTCTGACCTTGAATACATTAATGTATTGAGGGTGTTGCAGTATTCAATCCATGAAGAGCATGAACAAATTACAACATTTTAAAATCATGGTGTTAAAAACACTTTTGATGTGGTGGTATCGATTAACCGGGTGAATAATCTCATACTCCCCAGTGATTGACAGCATATATTTTCGTGGCAGAGATTTTCTAAGAGATGGAGGCTTAAATACTAGGGATGGGATTCGATACCGTCGATACCTCGATATCCTCGACACTCGGTAGTATAAAAGTAGATATGTCTAATACTTTGAGATAAACATTCGAGTTTTTTTCGATACTTTTAAATGTTTAAATTTTGATTGCTGAAAGTAGTTACGTTTAACTTTTTGCTAGATAAGGAAGGAAAGAGACTTCACGTTATTGCCCCGCACGTGTCCCCAAAGAATTGCTGGACTATATAGTTTTTGATAGACCTTGACTGCGTTTCCTGTGGCTGAATGCAACAACCCATAGACGCTTGTGTATAAATGAAAACATGCAAACTTTACTTATTAAAACCCTTAAAATAAAATTTTTAAACCTAAATAAAAAAATAAAAAATTTAGGTTGGGTATGAATATCTATATTTTTTCTTATATTAATTTCATTTTTAGAGCTGCTTATACTTTATATTTATATTCATATAGTCAACAATAGGGGAGGAGTAGAGGTACTCGTGTAGCATGCACCGTTAGTTGAGTTGTGAATGAAGCTGATTTAGCTGAGGTACTAAATGACGTTTCTGAAATAGTCTGGCTTGGTGACTCATTTTGAGCCATGAAATTTATCTACTCGAAGACCAAAATCTGTGAACCTAGCAGAAACAAATCACAACTTAAGACGTGGGATAATACAACGCATGGAAATATTTGTTATTTTTAGGTTTTTGAGTTTCATAAAAAATATATATTATCTTATATTTTCAAGATTGCAGAATAAATAATTGCTATTATTTGTTTTACTATGGGTAGAAAAATCCTTTAAAAGAAAGTTTTCATCATAAAATATAGTTACATAAAAAGAAATTATTATTATTATTATTATTATTATTAATCATCCTTGACTAACAATAGGGCACATATAACCTGTGGACTTATCAAGATAAAAGTTACTCCCAAATGGAGAAGGTCAAACAGGAAGAGTTTCGGAATTAGCACACAATACAAAATGATTACATGCGTTTATACACAGAAAAGTACTAATAAGAACACAATTAAGTAAACAAGCTATTACATTTACAGTTTTTATAAAGCGAGTATCAAGTATCGATGTTCAAAAATCAGTATCGAGTATCGAGAAAAAGTGACATCGTGCTACTATTAAATGCATTAAAATAAGAAATTTGCCTGAAACATAAAGATGAGGATTTAAATTTTAGTGCACTTTTTAAATTAAAATATTTAAGTTTGGGCAGTTGTTAAATGAAATTCATCCAGTACGCCATCTGCCAACCCCACAACAGCCCCAACTCACACATTGTTGCATTCTTCACAAGTAGACATTTAACATTCTAAAAGTAATTCTTCCAGGATCCTTTATTGGAACAAATTTGAAATGCTGTGTCATAAAACATAAATATGGCAAATTGAAGTAGATATTTTTAGGTAGTTGGAAGATGCTTCATGTTTATCTGCACAACGTATGGAAGCCAATTTGTCGCGGTCACTTCGTGTTATCTTATTCCTAATATCACTATAATGACTTATTTACTGCACATTATTAATTCGCGTGTTTCACATTTATAACAAACTTTAAGACGCGAGATATTCCGTAGAATTGCGACGTGTAACTCGCGAACGATTCTGATGAACTAAGCGACGTTTAACTTCTGAATGATTCTGTTGGACTCAGCGACGTGTAACGCGTGGATGATTTTGTTGAATTGGGCAATACTTGCCTCTGGCTTTAGCTTTTTATACTCCCTCACCCGATATGCCTAAAGATTATAACCGAGCTGCTATTGGTTAATAAAGCGCGCCAACATTAGCGTGTATATTTATATCCAATCAAAATTACGAAAACATATGCTCTAAGGAAGAAATTTCCGCCATTTCTAAGAAAAGCGCGCCAATCTGACGTCATTTGCTTGTCTAATAATTGATAAACAACTCACCCCCTCGCTCATTGTTACCCGCTCTTATTGTCAGTTTCAGCGAGGCCGTGTAAACTTATTTCCTAACAATGCTTATAATTAACAAACATCTCAAATCAATGTCATACAATAATGCTTATTTACACTACAATCACTCTGGCATTTACTATTGTGATACAAATTACTGCCACAAAATTCATACAAAAGTCCGCCATTTCCACTTGCTATTATAATAAGGTGTGTAATTTTGCGTTTCATTAACCTTCTGGAAACAAAATTTGTAGTGGATGTGGTAAGTAACTTCCCTTTAAATGGAAGATTTGGAGAACTCAACTTCTGTGCGTCATAAGTTTCAATAGGTAAAAAATGAATAAAATAAACCACAGAAAATTATAAAGCTTCTGCAGTTTTACCACTACCAGATTGGTGAGCAATCATCCATTAACGCAGTGCATGCTTTATCTTTCCCCGCGTGCTTAGAGTACGTGTGCAGCCGTGCTATCTTATGTATTGCCACTCTTAGTCCGCGAGAGTGAAAAGATGAAAACGTATGTACTAAGTAATCGATTAAATGAATCCAGCCAGCAGTTCATAAACTGAATCACAAAGCTTTTCTCACGAATATGGGAACTCGGTCCAAATTCTAAATTAAAAACCAATGTTTCTTGGACACAAAAGTAATATCAGCGGCTGTAGACGCTGCTGCCTCGAAACGTAATCGTTGAGAAGAAGCGCTACCTCCTTTCATCCCCACAACCAAAAGAGCACTAAGATCCTCCAACCCCACCCTATCAACTCGTGTAAAACCCAAGCATGGGTAGGTCGGTGATTGGTCAAAGAGGTTTTATGGAAAGAAATGTTCTAAAGAACAAATTACCTAAGAAATGTTTTTAATAATTATAGGGTTAACTTGCTACGTTATCTTCGCGAACTATCTTCAGAATTTCTGCAAGAAAGAGCACAGAGGTCGTCTACAGAGGCCGGACAAGGTCTACTTCACCATAGCATCGGTACAATGTAACTAGGTGCATCACTTTCACCCACGGCGTGATGGTCCAGTTACGGATGGAAATCCTAGGTGACCTTAGACGGTTTCTTTGCTTCTTGTTTTCTCAACCTAGACAGATTGGGAACTACTGTTTTAATTACTATGTTCAGTGATACCTAAAATGTAACGCTGTGACCGTTTAGCTGAACAAAAACAAGAGCGGCTTGCAAATCTGGGAACCCATTTAACTTAGCCAATCGGTGCCACCAAAGCCGGTGTTTTTATAAAATACTGTAGAAACCGTATATTAACAATATGCCACGATATGTAAAATTAGAGCGGGATATTAAAAATAAAAGTCTTATGTGTTACATTTATTTGACTTTCTCTGCCCACTATCGTTAATTTTTATATAAATACTGGAAACTATTCGTATTAAAACTTATTTTTTATCTATTTCATGTTAATCTAGGTAAATGTGTGCAGAAATAGGTTCATTACCCACATATTTCGCTATAGGTACTAAAGGAATACAGGAATACTTATTTAAAAGTGAATCGCTATATGCTGACATTGAAATTCCGTACTCCTTCGTGACATCGCGAGAAACAACTGAATATGATAGTACTTCAAAAAATGCCAACGTATTGAAACATTCGAACTAGTAACTAAGAATATCTCCTGTATGGCTGATACTACAAATAGGTTGTTTAAAATAAATTGTTTGTTTAAATGAGGTCTTTAGGTACATTTTTGGTGCAGTAGATTTTGTCTATCTTTTTACCAATTATGCAAAACTGTACGAAATTCCTTCCGAATGAAGAGGACTTCACAACACAAATTATTGTCAGAAAATTCAAAGATACGCATTTTATTCACCAAGTAAATATTTTAAATATATGGCATTCTATTCAAAACTGTATAGAGGCATTTTTATGAAAATGAAACATTTCCATACAAAATAAAATGTCCATATATTGTGTCGGCTAAGGGGGATAGTCTTGAAAATCTTTGTGTCGCATCTTTGGAAGACACTAAACTTAAATACCAAGTTTCGTATTTATTGGACATTTGGTTTTTGAGCTATACTGTTCACAGACACACAAACATGCGGACCTTTTTCTAAAAAAAGTCCTTTTTTTTATTCAGGTGGCCTCAAAAAATGTATTTTTACTGAAATCTTGACAGTGAGTTTTTGGATGGAGTGTAATACTTCCTGTACGTGCTATGTACGCGGTGGAGAAAGCAAAAAGGAAGAAAAACTACAAAACATTAGCTTCATGCATGTAAATTAGCCGTATGAAGCAGTAAGGAGCAAAAGCCTCATCTTATAGTCCCTTGCAGAACATCCCGGTTCGAAGCTCTCTCAAAGCGTTTATTAATCAGAGTGGCGAAAACGTGACTTGCGAGTCATTTTGACTGGCAGGCGCCGATCCCTCTCTGCAACCGTCCGTTTGTTTTTCACATGCTGCTGAGTGATGCAGTGCGTGTTGCATATTTGGTGACTCGCGGAAGGAAGTCGTTTTCGTCACCCTTGATTTACATTAACTGGGGCATGACACTAGTCTCCAACTCATATTTATGGAGTTAAATGCTGCTGTGGTAGCATGCCTGATTCACATTCAATAGGTCCATAGTTAGAATCTCTTTTAGGGTGAGTTACATAGATAAGATTTTCCCAAGAATATTCTCTTATCCACGTAGACAAATGTCAGGTAAGGAAGGTCTTTAGACCTCCAGATCATAATTATGAGCATCATTCCAACCATTTTATTCACCGTCTGATATACCTTATACCTTAAATAAATGAAGTCCTTTTGCAAACTGCGAATGCCATCATTGCCACTGATAAGGGCGGATGCAGCGAGAGCAGGAGAAGCGATCATTCTTCTTTTAGTTTAAAGATCAATATTGTATAAAATTTACAATTAAAAGTCGTTTTATCTAAATAATATTAATTACAAATGCAATAAATAAACAATTGTAAGTATTCAATTTATGTATGCACAATATAAACGTTTATAATTATTTTTATGAAAAATCATGCATTGCTTATTCTCTTGAGAACAATGACATTATTATTATTATTATTATTATTATTATTATTATTATTATTATTATTATTATTATTATTATTGCTACTGCTGTTGCCGTTTATGTGCTGTTGTTGAGTTAGTATAGATTAGTTGATCCAAGCTAAATCACCTTTCCAAGCGTCAGGGATTCCCCATTGACCGTGAATCCGGCATTTGGCCACTAAAAGGTATGTGCACTAAATTGGCTGCTATATAAAAGCTTAGGCAAGACAGTAATATGGAAACATATGCACTGAATTTTGGAATGATTAAAATGTAGGCGTATCAAAATGGAACCAGAGGGTACAGTAATCAGCTGCATTATCTACATATGATTACAGGAACTGAATAACAAATGTGGGTGCCAGAAACAGCTGACATAAATCTGCTCACGAAAATTCTCTTCAGTGCGCTGGAAGTAATCCATGTGTTTGTTCGTGAGAGAAGATGACAAAGACAAACAGCAGCTGTTCTCATTTGACCTGATTACTCACTCTTTCCCCTAAAATCGTCCTGCAAGGACATGCACCATCTCTACACTTGCAGAACTAATTACATTATCAAGTATCAGAAACTGTAACCTGAAATTCGTTGGCATATGTAGCCTAAATGCAAGCGTTACAAAGAACTTAACTAAATATCTAACTATATTTATTTATGTATTCATTCATAACCTATTCTTTCGGTAGAACGTTTACTCATAAAAATCATCATCATCGTCGCCGTTGTCATTGCCATCATCAAAACTACACACTACAGAAGTTAACTCTACAGGGCTCACACCTCTCAAAAGGCTGAATCGATCTTTTACTTGGCCTCCCAACATTCCTTGCACTCTTTGGTTTATAATCTTAAATTGCGTTTGATATTCTTTCACCGTCGTGCGACCTCTCGCAGAGGGCTGGAGCGCTGTGATCCGATTTTGGGCCTACGCGTGGGCTTGAATCCACCCATAGGACTGCAGAAGATTTTTGGCCCATGTATAGGACCGCTCAGGATCGTGAGGAACATGAAGAGCTACGATTGGCAGTGATCTGGGGTCACGAAAACCAACGTGGCTGAAGGACCTGTAGTGGTGACCAAATCACTTCCCCGTACCGGTTACCGATCACCCAACTCTGACGAGTGTATGTGGGCATCAGGCCGATAGTTGGGTTGGTAAGCCTTGGTTCTGTAAAGTGCCATGGGATCACTATTATTATTATTATTATTATTATTATTATTATTATTATTATTATTTCACCTTTGAACATTAGTTCTAAATATTATCATCTTATACTTCAATTTACGAATTACTGATTCATTCTAATAGTTTCATTTTCGCTTTTATGTTCGGCTGCCTCTTCGTATTTCTTCGTTTCTGATTCTAATTTAGAATTAAAACTTCTAAAAGGAAGGCGTTTTGCCAATATATCAGTGAGCAACGCAAATAATACAAAAGTGGGAATAAGATGGTATTACAGTTGAAAACAACAATACTTGATTGCAAAAGCCGGTCAACTTATAAACGACTTTTTTAAATGTTACATTACAATCACTAGGAGTGTTTCTAAACCATCATAAAAATGCACAGGACATAATGTAGGTGATGGAAAATCGTAGGCTGATTTGAGGTCTTAAAGATTAATTCTTTCCAAAGCAAGCTTTTATTCATTTATTCATTGTGTGTGTTTTTTCTATGTGCCCCACCGAGGATTAGTCCAGACATACTACTGCAACATTTCAGAGCAATGCATACTTGTTATTAATTAGGTTTTTCCTTCGCCGCATTTATTATTGAAGCAATAGGGGTCTCTATGAGACTTCATTACAATAATAAGAATGCTTGCGGAATGTTCTTTTTGATCGTATTCTTATGGATCTAATAGTTTGCAATAAATCAACCATATGTAAGGAGTTTCTATTACTCGTTCAGCTATTATTAATAGACCAAAAAGGAATTAGAGCTGGAAAATATGAAAAAAGCAACGCTTAATTTTCCTTCAACATTCGCTCATTATTCCAAATTCCCTAATTTCTTTAACAAGGCATATACATTACATTCATTGAGAACACCTCTTAAAAATTATGTCTGCGGAACGAAAATTTGCTGGAAAATGTAATACTTCGTCCTTACGTTTTTAATACCAGAACACACACCAATTTAAATAATTGTGTCTGAGTCACTCCGATTGGAAGAAATTTGATGCCATACAAAATTACGTTACGTTTTGATATACTGTCGTGATGATGATATGATGATGACGAAGACGACGAGCAGGAGAGGAATGGTTGGTTGATGATGACAGGGATGAGATGTATTAAAAGTTTGTTTGAGGTTAACAACTCCGCAAACATTTTGACGGTAAATCTTGAATATTAACTTTAAAATGAATTGTGTACGCACAGTTATGTTTTAACAATTGATGTATGGGAATATATATTTTTCTTGATCGGTTAAAGCTTAGACTGACATTGAACCCAGAGAATAGCACTGCAAACGAGACAGTTTTAATTTTCATTGTTGATAACAATTTCAAATTTAGAATTCAGCTACACTTGTCTTGAATGCCTTTAAGTTCACTTTTTTTCAACTGAAGTGACTTGAAAACAAGGATTGGCCAAATAAACACTTCCTTCGAATATTTCAAATAAAATAGCTGTCAATACTAACAATGATAAAGGTATAGTATAAATAAGCTCTTACCTCTGCAGAGCTATCCACCCACAAACTCGGACAGCTTGGACTGAAATCTTAATGGCAATGCTGTCGCTTTATATTCCAGCACTCCTTCCGTACTGGAAATACCGCCGGCCATCTTGAAAGTGAAGGTGAAAGCGTTTCTCCAGCACACTATGATGTTTGGTAACAAGGGAATTCCAAATCAAGAAACGTTTCATTCAAAAATTAAATACTACTGAAGACATAGCGCCCACATAAGCTCCGGGTTCTCTAATAAGTCACGGTGGCATACACTCCCTTCCTAAATTCGTCGCAACCCACATTAATTTTAGAATAATGGCAAGGTAGTGGCACATTCTGACTACATCGACGCTGCACCCGCACAACATCCATTTCCTTTCTTTTTCTAAATACTTGTATTATCGATATACTCACCATTCACTGTAGCATTAGCTCGTCTTTGGAACTCCCTGGTGGAAGATATAAAGGATTGCGGAACGTTATACAGTTTAAGAGGAAATCAAGGCATACATCTGTAGTCAAACTTAATCTCCTGGTCTATTATAATGATAAATACTTCATAATATTCATTTATTATTAATATCATTTTAAGCACTAGCAACTAATGTTTCAAATTTAACTATTAAACCATTAAGAATAATTGTATAATATATGTATGTTCCACTTAAGGAATTTTAATTAGATTTTTTGCTTTTCTTCATGTCAATATGTATCTATCTTTGTTAAACTTTTGAATGTTTATGTTTTATTATGCTGTATCGTATTGTATTACCTGGTAGAGGGAAGAGAAGGCCTCACTTGCCAGGGTAAATAAATAAACAAAAGTATAAACAAGCAGATATACGAACACACCTTAAATGGAATAGAACATTGTGCCTAAACCTTTTTTATTTTCTATAGAATTTTTAGTTCGCGCTGTAAACACAATAAAAAATGTATCACCACACAGACATGAATACGTATGGCTGCAAAAAATAAAGGTGAACAATTATTATGCCCGCAAAATTATTTTTAATTGTTTGCATTAATATAAAATGAAAAAGTTTTAACAATTATTGCACTATATAATTGCTTTAGAAATATTCAAATAAAAACACACTTTATTTTTTTAAACATTTACTTAATTTTTTCCTGAGATTTCAGCTTCTAACATTTGGATTTTGGGGCCAGTTTTTTTCACATCCCCTGGTGATAAATCGAATACCGGTCTCCTACGAAACAGACACGATACTTCGATACAAAACATGGGTTGTATTGCTTCTGAACGCATGAACGCACAGCCAGAGCTCATTAGTGACGGAGGAACTTAACAGATTTTTCAACTTAACCCTTGTAAATCGAGCGGGATGGTCAGGCAGTTACGTCTGTGGCCCGCATTCGGGAGGTCCCGGGATCGATTCCCTGCGAATTCGCCAGGCGAATACTGGAGTGGTTCATCTTCTACCACAACTCTCCGTCCTCTCATTCCCTGTGCCCATCATCTTCCTTGTCATCTGTTTTGTAGGACCAGGCGATGGTGTTCGGCGGGTTGCGTCTGTGTGGTGGTCTGCGCCCTGTAGAGGTTTCTTTCCTGGCGTCGCTACGGTACCGCTCAGTTAAGTCTCTCCTCAGCGTGGGGCTCCACTCGGGGGACCCTGGAGGTTAGTGGCTTGTGGGCAGGGACCGTACGGCGTCGGATGCGTTCTATCTGGAAACGCTAGGCCCGTCCATGTTTGCGCCCACCCGGATCTGGTTGCCCTTTGGCTCTCTCCCTCATCCTTCCCTCCAGGGGCCACGTTGGAAGCACAAGGGGCCAACTGGCCTGCCTGCGGTGCTCTACTCGTTTCCGGGGGCCTCTCCGTTATGCCTACCTTCACCTTTAATCCTTGTAACTTGTCTTTCGAGTAAAAACTCTCCAATATATATGCCGCCCTTAAACCTTAGACTGCCTGCGTAGGGGAAATATTAGCCTCAGTTCACATATTTCTTGGTGTATAAATTACATTTAGCAAGAATGAGCCAAGTTTAGAGCTAATTTCCAACTGATGGCTTAACTTGCAAATATGTGACAGTCAGGTGAGCTGAACTATTATTTGCAGTAAAATTTCAGCCTTGTTCTCCTTGGGGTCATATTGAATCCGGGCAAGCAACCATGTTGTTCAGTTTTAGTGGTACAGAACGTCATTATTACGTACTACTATGAAGCTGCACACAAGTGTACAAGAGCTCTTGCAGCTAGTTTACTTAATGAAGAGAGGAAAATATGAGACAATTTATTTAAAAGTTACTCAGTTACTAAAACTGGCATCAATGATGCAGATTAACTTTGTTCGTTACATTCCTTTCAAATTTTCTGTTTGTTGAATACTGCAGGAATCTATTCATATTTTTTACGAAGATTAACAGAATGAGAAGAAGATGATCCTAGCAAGAACTGGAAACTTTGATGAAAGAATCAACCAATCCAAAACTCTGTATGAGAATATAACTCAGAATTAAGAACGAAAAGAACACGAAGTAAGTGCAAAGTTTATCCAGATACGTTGATCTCTAAACTCCGTTTCCCAAGATTTCGGTACAAAGAGCAATTTATACTAAAATACGATGATTGTATTACAGGGAGAAAACTGCAAATTTCATACTGGTATTCTTTATTTAGTTCAGTAATTGCATGGCTAAAAGAGCGTAAGTGAATTATTACAGGCTTCAACTTATGTAATTTAAATATATTGGGTCA
Source organism: Deroplatys truncata (assembly GCA_030765065.1). Lineage (NCBI taxonomy): Eukaryota > Metazoa > Arthropoda > Insecta > Mantodea > Mantidae > Deroplatys > Deroplatys truncata. The sequence goes on from CM060981.1 coordinate 182,296,673, forward strand.
CATTTGCTCCCACGTGAATAACCATGCACTCGCGAGCATACGAGTCTAAGGTCTCAACGGCGGTTTTGTGGAAATGATTGCTGGTTAGCAATTGCCAATAATATTCACTCGTTTACATTCGGTTCTTATTATTGAGTTTTATAATTTTTATATTAAACATTGCATCACATACACTTTCACACTCGTATTCATACTTTTAGGCTCTAAGAAGGTTGGAGAATAACCTCAATTAAAGAAACATTCCTCTCTCCAGCCTGGAATAGAAACCGGGACTTGTAGATTTAGAGACAATTTCGCTGATCATTGAACATAATAGGCAGTCACTTGGGGGGTTTATTGGCTTATTGTAGGAGAGGTCCAACTGGCAGTCAGTGTTGTCATTCTAAGTATAATTCTACGGATTTATTGCGGCTTTAAATTGCCTGTGCGCTAGTATGTTATTTTCTGTTATGACAATTGTCATGAATTATCAATATTGAATTACTCATGGCTACAGTACAATTATCAACTTATGTATTTCTTCGTAATATTACATATAATGTGTTTATGGTTTTCATTAAGCCGGTCCACAAATTAAAGTGGTAACTTTCTAAGATGGGCAAACAGATGGATTATCAATTTTCTACCTACCCAAACTACCTCTGTGTCACAGTCCTGATCCCTATGTAATTCGAGATGTTTGATTTAACACACCCAATACTAATGCCCTCGCAATTCGTTTTACAGTACTTACTACTTTATTTATTGGAAGGTCTGTTTCCATCATTTCTGAGCTGTATCTGTGCATAACTTCAAACTATTAAAGTGATTTGTAAAATATATCTGTGCATTTGCATTCCTTTTCAGTCCTTTGAAAATTATACATTCCATAGCATAAATCATTTTACTATGTAAAAGATATCTCTTAGCTTAAGTGGTTAGTGTTCTGGGTTCTCAATATCGGTCTAAACCTCGTATCTCGCAGGGGTCGAGGATTTTTTCTTTAAACAGAATCAGTCCATATCCGCAGAGTTTGAAAGTATTAGTGTGGCAGTAAATGTGTGTTTAAGAGTAAAAATGTATATATATATATATTTAATAGGTATACAAACATATATATACATAAATTAACACACAAAGGTAATTTCAGAAATTGATGCTAACACAGCACACATATAAGTAGGTGAGTTATAGCAACTTCAACCCACTTTTGCATATTAATGAGCTGTATTTGATATTAGACTACCCTCTCCTTCGCCTACTCCGATAATACTTCCGGTTTGGCCCTCGAAACTCTAAGTGTTTTTAACTGTCAAGATAGTAGATCAGTAGCGACATATGAACCCCTTTATGCTTATCTAGAGCTACTCCCTCAACGCGGGGTCAAATGATCGTGATACTATAGTGTCCTTCCCTAATTTTATTGCCGCGAATCATTTTGATTGAAAGGGTTAATGAATACGTTAACCAAAAAGCTTAATAATTATGCTAGAGTTGCGTTCGAGGTATCAATTTCAACTAATTTTTCTCCTCAATACATTAGTGCCATTAGATTTGTTCTGTTGGTACCTCTTTCATTTTCGGTAATATGTATTTATTATTAGGTGTTCGGACGGACTTAAAAGGTTATCGGTAATGCAATTCGCGTGCCATTGAGTGGACTAAAATAATTACGTTATTGATAATCGAATTCAATACCTTCTACCGCCACCAGCCGGGCGGTATTGATCGGAAATGTATATATTAATTTACATGCAGATAAGACAAAGTAGCCGACACGTCCATTCAGATTACTTATGCATATTTTAAAGAGGTCTTGAATTGATGGGTGAATGACAAGTATCAAATCATCTCGCGCTTTGACTTCAAAGGATCGAACAAGGGAATCTCAAGAATCTATAGTCTTGGAATTCATCGGCCCCTCCTAGATAGTTGATCGCTTGGTATAGGATTTCAAAGTGTGATGTTGGCGATATTCTGGCGATACTTATAACTTTCTGCCGTAATTAGAAGGTTATACAGTCTTTATTGCAGGTTTTGCAGATGTATTAGGCCTGTTGGAAGCATTTTATACACTTTGGAACTATTTTACATCTTAATCGAGCAAGATGGCAGCGAAAAATTCGTTAAAATATACACCTAATTAAGTGGAGAAATTTATAATGATCCACGACAGGATAGAGATGCTCTGCCCACCACAGGCATGGGATGGAATCATGGTAGACATATAAACGTATCTCTGAAAGTAGGGATTGTAGAATGATGAGAAAAGGTCCGCTAAATATGAATATTTAATAAAACGAATCATTTTAGACATGTCCATATAGATCAGTTCATCACTCGTGTGGTAGCCCAAAGCGGCAAGCCAATCAACTACAGAAACGAAGTTATAAAAACAATTTCAGCTTTTGAACATTACTTAGCTAACAAACGAAGGCATTCCTCTAAATGGCACTGACAAAGAATATCGAAATCAAAGGTAATAATCTAGCACTGAAATAGTCTAAAAATAAAATAGTAGTGCGAGAAATAAAGCAAAAGATATTCAATACGAATCAAAATGCAGTTTCTGGTTTATAAAAACATTACCCATGATAAACAAAAACGGGATGTTAAATACGTTGGAGAGTTCGCATAAAGAAACATTACATATTTCACGAATCACATATCAATATTGAATATTGAAAATAGTAAAATGAATCATAAGTATATACATTAGCAGCTTCAGAAGCTGTGATATAGCGCTTGCTGCTTATCTTTTAAAGTTGTATATGACACAGTCGTTGCTATACCGGTTTTACTTAGTATAATTACAAAATAGAGGGATTTTATATATATATAAATATCAACCAATCAGTTATCAAAAACCTATAAAAATATAAGGTTCCCCGAGGTAGGCTCCCGTTTAGTTAATTCTAAGGAGACATAAAATCATAAGTTTTTTCTTATAGTAGAATCTTTCTAAAATGCTTAGTTATATAGGGTGTCATTAGATAATGTGCGTATATTTAATCTCAATGGCACTATAAGCTCGACGCCACAGAGTGAACAAGAGAAATCTTTTACTTAAAAGCGAAAAATCTATCAAAACGAGGAATGTGAAATATAAGTATTTTTAGAATCGGGAATATTATTATTATTAATAATAATAATAATAATAATAATAATACATAATTATACATTCCTGGATGAAAATCAATCTAAATGTATAATATACAAAAACCGTAATAATAACAGTAATTATAACTAATAAAAGCTAATAAATGTAACATTAGCGTGTTTATGAAGCAAAATACTCAATTTACCTATATATTGCAGAAATAGCTAGAGAAAGAGAGAATTATTCCATATGGTTGTATCTTAATGTAATATGTAGATTGTAATAAATCTATTCATTTCGGATGGAGTATAAACCTGTTCTCTCTCTCTCTCTCTCTCTCTCTCTGATTCTTAGCAGCATAATTTGCAGCGAGCGTACAAGATTCATAAGGTCGCAGGAAGATAAGCACAGATATGCGTGGAAACCTCTAAAAGTTCCTGGGTCAAAGACCCGTCCCGCTACTAGAGCTGTCCGCAGAGGGGCGATGAACGACCCACCAAACCAAACAGCCCTGTAGTGTCCACGGAGAATATTCTTCCTTTGAGCAAGCATCCGCGCCAATTGCCCGGTTCCGCTAAACCTAATAAACCAGGAAGCATACACGAAAGATGAGCAGGAAACGGAATGAAACGTAAATGAGAGAAAGGAAGTCGTGGTGGATGAGAAACCATCAGCATTCAACTATCGACTAGAAAAAAGCACGAAAAATCCAATATCAGGGTGAGCGGGCGACGGGAATCGAATCCAGGAGCTCCCGAGTGTGAGCCGAAGTACGTAGAATACATAGGGAGTCGTTTGCGTTGATCGAAAAATCAACACAGGAAGTCAAGCTTTATGCTCATGATGATCCACTGGGTTATTTTAACTTCGTCTTCTAAATTGTAGTTTTTTTCTTTTCCTCCAGTAAAACAAATAGGGGGACTTATTTATGTTAGTTGAATATTGTTACGTTTCTCGTTATACTTAATTAACCTCAACAGCAACCCATGAAAGAAAAATTCATTATTCGCTAAGACTTTTTTTGTATTATAATTATAATATAATTTTCACATGTATCAAAATTGCAATCGCAAAAAGGTTTAAAAGTTGTCACTCAAATAGCTACCAATTGCACTTTTGTTTTAAAAATTAAATAACGCCAATTTGAGTAAAACCTTCACATTCTATAATTTAGTTTAATATGTAATCATATGGCTATAAAATCTAATACAGAGTGCATATATATACATACATATGCATAAGCTTGCACATTCATATAATACGTTTTTAATGTGATACACAATTACATATCAAAAGGAGCTTCAGTCCAGAGAATGCCCAATGTAAAGACAGTAATATAATTTTGCTATTTACCTTTGTAATTCAAGCAAGAATGCATGGCTAGATGCAAGTAATGTCTTGACTCAGAACCCCATCTACTTCTAAGTTCAGTATGTTTGAAACACCCATGATTAATCTAAAAATAAAAAAATAATAATCTACATGGATAACTAAAGGCATAAGAACTTCTGGTAAAAAATTAAAGCTCTACCAATAATCTAATTAAAAATGGAAATGCCTCAGAGGAGCTTAAAAATTACTACAAGATATATAAGTCAATCTATAAAAAGTCGCTAAAATATTAAATAATACCAGAAAGATAAGCAAATCAGCGAACAAACAAAAAGTCATGTGGGACATTATAAAAACGGAAACTAATTCTAATTCTTCAATGAAAGAAAATAGCAAATTAAAATCTAAAGGCAATATCGTAACCAATCCCAAATCCTTTGTTGAAATTTCAAAAAACCCCGAGAATAAAAACTATCCTAAAGATATTGATAACTCAAACCCGAGGTATTCTAACGACAAATCATTATTCCTAACTCCTGTATGCGAAAATGAATTGGCTGACATAATTAGGGAGCTTAAAAACAAAAAATCTGAAGCTATTGATGGAAGTTCGAGCTATTTAATTAAAAAATTAATGTTAATATCTTAAAACCTCTGTGTCACATTATAAACAAATCTCTCCAAAGAGGCACATTCCTTATTGAGCTAAAGACAGTAAAATAAAGCCAATATTTAAGAAAGGCGAAGCCTCAGACCCTAACAATTACAGGCCAATAGCGTACTCTCAGCCTTTTGAAAAAAATTTGGAAAAGTTATGTACAATAGGTTTTCCTTAACAATCATAATATATTCAATAGCTATCAATATGGATTCTTAAGCAACAAATCCACTAGTTTGGCTGTCGTTAACTTTATTGATAGTGTCTATGACATACTTGACGAAAGTGAAGCTGGGGTTGAATTATTTCTGGATCTATCGAAAGCCATCTATACTGTAGACCACAAAAACTTAACAAGTTGTATAGATACTTAGAAAAAAGAGCAGATAGTTGAAATTGACTTCATTGAAACTAAATATAATAAAATTGGAATGAAAATTCTGTAAAAAGAGTTGTAACATCAGGGGTTCCGTAGGGTTCTGTTCTGGGTCCTCTGCTATTCCTGTTGTACATAAATTATTTACCATTATGTCTTGAAAATATTAATCAAGCTAAATTTACTCTTATTTGCTGATGATACAAGCATTCTCATCACAGGAAAGGACAATAGGAGCCTTCACTCGAGTATATATGCAGCTCTGAGTAGAATAATTAATTGGTTTGAAGTCAAACTGCATGTAAATGAAGAGAAAACTATAGCTTTAAATTTTCAGCGTAAGGCTTATAGAAAAATTGGAAATCCCACCATCAAAATTGGTACCAAATTGGTCAGTTTACAGTGCGAAACTAAATTTTTGTATTTATGGGTTGATAAAAATTTAAGTTGGGACATTCATATTGAAAAGTTATCAGGGAAGCTGAGTAGAGCTTGCTGTGTACTTCATTGCCTGAAATCACGAGTATCAGCCACTTTTTCTATTAATTGCTATTATGCTTATTTTCACTCTTTATGGGCTATCATTATGGGTAAATGCTATAAACATCATCAAAATATTTAAACTTCAAAAAAGAGCAATATGAATCTTGTATAGTATCCCTAAGACGTCTAACTGCAAAGAACATTTTCACAACTTGAATATTTTGACCTTACCGTATCTGTATATGAAAGACTTGCTGATTTACATCAAGGCGAATGTCGCTAATTATGTTACTAATATGAAATACATTCTCGTCATACCCGGATTAAGCACAAATTACACCCTCTTACTTACAAAACCAAACTATTTGAAACATCCTTTAAACATAATGGTCTTAAGGTGTTTAACTATTTACCAGGGTACTTCAAAAATATAACCTCTGTAAATAAACATAAGGCAGAATTGCATAGGTTCTTTGTTAAAAATCAATTTTACTCCCTAGATAAATATGTGGAATATTTCACAGGAAAAGTTAAGTTTAATTGTGAACTTGTTTTGTTACGATCCCTGGTTTTATTCTATCTGCGGGAAATATGTTGAAGCAAGTGACTACCTGAAGACTACCTTCAAGACTGGCTTTGTATTTAACATTATAAGACTAAAATAATTGTGAATGTATTTACCCCATGTATTTTATTGTATCCGTACTTTGAGTAGGCTTATGCTATTGTACATATGTTTTATATTTCCTTTGACGAAACCAATAAGTCTGTATGATTTCTAATGGTGAATAAATCTGAATCTGATACACTTTATGCACTCTAGATCTCACCAAATGTTTACGGCAAAAAACGCCTAATTTAATTTATAAATTGCTAAAAGACTAAAAAGAATTAAATAACCTCTGAACCTGAATCCGAAGATATTGGAGTTATGAAAGAACAGGCTTACGAAGAAGGCCTTGCTTTTATTGAGAATGCCAAATGATAGAAAATAAATGTTAATCCACAGAATATGCATAACAAAGAAGAAAATCGCGGCGGATATTTCCTACAAAGCAATAGGTATACGTTTGTGAAGATGTTCACGATTGAGCAATGACACAGCAAAACAAAAGCGAATCGAATCTGCTTATAACGCTACGATATGCATGAGATACCAATATCAGAATATTTTCATTACTTAATAACTAACAATTTGAATATTTTAATAAGAAGGTTTTTCCTTATTTCTTCTGTACTTGTATAAAAATAAGAAACGCCTATTTTATAACATTTATATTGTTATAACGGATACGAAAATAACAGGGTCATAAATAACTTGTTACTCAGTCCTAGTTCACATGTATGAAGATGGTAAAAGCCATTCCCTGTTATAATCCTGAAATTCGTTAACTCAAACGCTATTATTTGTGATGCTAACACCAAAAGATGAGAAGGAAATGGAATGAAACGGAAATGAGGGAAAGGAGATCATCGAGGATGAGAAGCCAACAGCATTCACCTACCGACAAAGGAAAACAAATTGTTCTTCTGCAAATCAATGAAAGAAAGAAATGCCCATAAACTTATTCACTGCATTCCTCCGTAGATCCTAATAATTCCTGAAATTTATTATATGAAGGTTTAACAGAACCTAATGGTTTCTCTTGACTGCTTTCAAAGGTCATTTAACCATATTCACACTCCTTCACACCATTACAGTGCTTTAAAGGATATTCTTTTCCCATTAGCGGATAGAATTTTCCACAGCTCATTCGGTAGACTATCGATAGTGGCTTCAGTGACAGAAGTGGGATGTTCAACACTAACAAGACAAAGAATGAACAAAGAGGCAACGAACCTGAGATATGTAGGCTAGGAAATCAGTAAACCTGAAAATACAAATAATACGGATAGAAAAACTGAGTGGTTTGTTTACATGGTTGCAAGCACCATTAAGATATTAAGGCTTTATGTGTTTAACTGAAACTTTATAATACATTCTGAAAATTATATACAAAATTATAAGCATGGAAGAACTATCATACTTTTTAGAACCTGCTTGTCCGGAATATAGATCAAATGAATGTTTACACGTCGTGCCTGGGGAGGCACATCTTCCGGGTCCATGGACGATAACGGATATAGAGGGGAAAGTTGTGAATGCTGTGACCTCATCGCATTATTGTAAATAGAAAGCGCACCCTTTGCCTTGCCTTACTTTTACTTTCTATGACTCATCACATCAAACTATATCCACCACGGTCACGAACCTCTCCAAGGGCAGCTTGTATTGTACAGGCGTTTATACCCGGTTGCTCTTGAAAGATAAGTACAAACAAGTACAGTTTTTATCCTCTCATCCCTTTGGTACAATGTTCTCTGGTCGTGAGAAGTGAAATGCGGTTTTTCTAGGTTAATCCAGTATAACTGGATCCCTGGAGTTCGCTTTCTCATTTGTGAACAAAAAATGAAGTGTATAAACGTGTATTTCACCACTTGCTAGTATTTCAAACAAACCCTACATAGACAAAGCGGGCAGCTTTAGAATCTAGAGCAGTTTATCATTTAATTTCATGCTTACCGTCTGAATGCACGTAACGAAATTATAATGCAAATCATTAATATGTATACAGGATGGACCATTTAAGTTGAGACTACAATATCTCCAAAACTAAGCGTTGTAGAAAGAAATGTCTTTGATAAAAGTTTCTTGATATTATGGGGGAAAGTAAATGCCATTAGACGTGCTTTATTAGAGGACGTTATGATGGTCATTTTAGGATACTTTTTTTTTAAATGGGAACCTACAACTAGGGTCAATTTAAATTATACACCACTAATTAATTAAAGGCACCAAAACAATGACAATTCAAAGACTGAGATTCTGTGAATGGAACATGTAGTACAAGTGAAAGTAAGAAAGAAAATGAAATGTTGAAATAACCTTGAAAATGAGTAATATAACTGAATCTAAAACCTTGATTACTCTGGGGGAATTTGCTAGTCGCCAGCTAATTGCTCTATGTCATTGGGTCCAGCGAATTAGTTTACTGCAACTAGACGGTGGCGTCCGAAGCTGACTTACCTATTACTTTATTCAGTGGTCGCTGAGCGTCTAAAATGCGGCGCTTAAAAGTCACCCAGCGTAATTTAGACTTGATTCACCGTTCGTTGAGGGTTTCCTGTCTTTGTCTATGCTTTAGTCTTTTTTTAATCGGTTATGTGGTAAGACCCTAGTTAAATGTAAGTCTGTTATGAAGTCAGAATATGTTACACAAAATATTAAAACCAGTAACAGCGATCTTTGTGGACCGCAACCGCTTCACAGTAAGTTTCCTTATAGATGGTATAAGAAATAGTATAAGAAAGATTGAACAAACGTTTTACTAACTAGCTGTTATTATTGTTAGATGTTACTACTCATATAACGAGACCGGATAGCTTAAAATAGGATAAATAATGAAAAAATCGTTTTTACTTTCTCTACCAAGTACACAGTACGTAGGGAATTCCACCCAAAAATTCATATCGAGATTTCACCGGAAATACGTGTGTTTGCGGTGAAATCTGAATAAAAAGAAGAAGGTCCATGTGTTTGTGTGTGTGTGTGTGTCTGTGTGTGTCTGTGAACAGCGTAACTCAAAAATAAAAAGTCGGATAAATACCACACTTGGTGATTTGGTTGAGTATCTTCCAAAGATGCGACACGAAGATTTCCAACAAAATCCCCCTACCCCAACTATCCTTTACATGGAACATTTTTCGAAAATTTTTATTTTTTAAAAAATGATAATTTGATTAAAATATATATTAGAAATATTTACATCACAAATAAAATGTATATCTTGGATTTTCTAGGAATACCCTGTGAAGTCCTTTTCATTCGGAAGGAATTTTATATAATCTTGTATAGCAGATAAACGTTAAGAGATAGACGAAAACGTCCCCCCCTAAAAAAAAGTGTAGATCTCTTTAAAACACACAACCTATTTACAATAAGTTTTTCTGTGGCATAAGCCTTATCTGAGATATCCGTTATTAAAGGTTCGAATTGTTCAATACTTGCCATTCTTTTAAAGTCTCATCGATATTCAGTTGTTTCTCGCGACTGCATGGAAACAATATGGAATTTAAGGCCGGCATATGGCGTCCAATTAAACATTTGGCTATCGCTGTTCTCTTTGTAACTATAACGAAATGTGTAATGTACTATTTTTGCAAAGGTTTATTTGGATTAAAATTTAGTAGATAGAAAAATGAGCTTTAGTAAGAATAGCTTCTATACTCACTAATAAAGATAGAGGGCAGAGAAAGTCATGTGAATATATCCCATAAGATTTTTATTATTATTGTGCACTTTAAAATTAGTATTGAATTGCTAGCACTCAACTCTATCATCCCTCAATTATGGAGCTGGCTCTGTATCTGTATAAGCAATATATAATGTATATTCTAACAAAAGTCAAGTTTCTGAGTTTACAATGTTCATAAATTTAGGTAAATTCAGTGCAAATACCATTCAAAGCATGAACTTCATATTTTTTACCAGCTATTAAAACCCATGTGATCTTTCCAGCAAATACAAAATGTCTATAATTAAAATAAAATCTCAGTTTTAAAAAACATATTTACCAGTCAAAATTAAGATATACTATTGACATTCAATATGGAAAAAATGTTGGTAAAATATGCAAAATGTATACCTAAAAGTCTAATTATATTTAATAGGCAGGTAATTATACTTACAAATCCACGAGGGATTGGCCCCATAGCTCAGTCGGTAGAGCATTTGCCTACTATGGAGGGAATGTGTGTGATCTTATGAATAAAACCCAAAGTTTATCATAAATCTAATGACAAGCGATAATGAGTTAACACCATTGCCTGTAGGCAATAATATGTTCCAAAGGAAAGCCCACTGATATAACCATTGCAGTCAAAGGCGGGGTATAAATGGAACAAAAAAGAATTTTAACTGTATCTTACCTGTGTGTTGAACATTTTAGTAACTGAGCATACCACTAATTATGAAGTTTAACACTGTCAAACTAACTCATGTCTGATCCTATAAAAGAAAATCGTAATGCCATTTTTAATGTTTTCTTTATCAAATCTTTAATTTGAATGTATATGATGTGCTTCCATTTCTAACATATAAAAATTAGTGAAGATGGTGAATGCATAAGTAACAAACTACGTAGAACAGCTTACATTTTTAGAGATATGGATAGATTCAAATTTGAGATGGGAGTGCAGGTACAGAAATTAGCAGCAAGGTTGAGCCAGGTATGTTTTGCAATGAATGTTTTAGGGAAAGGGTTAACCTTGAAGTTATGAGAAGCTTGTACTTTGCATATTTTCATAGTATAATGAAGTATGGGATTATATTTTGGGGGAATAAGGGAGGTGTTATTTTCAAAATTCAAAAAAAGTTACTAGAAATATGTTGTTTAAAGACAAGAGAGAATATTGTAAATCACTATTCTATTTATTAAATATTTTACCCTTTCCATGTGTATATATATTAGAAATATGATTATATGTTAAGAAATACTTTTCAGAATTTGAGAAAAACCAGGAGAAACAGAGATATTGACAAGAAATAGAGAGCATCTAAGTAGCTGTCATCATAGAACCTCACCATATGAAGAAAGTGCTATGTATAAAGGTATTAAAGTATACAATAAATTACCTCTTGATACTCATAAAATCTGTTCTTATAACAAATTAAAAAGAAAAGTGCAGGAATTATTAATAAAATATTGCTTTTATTCCTTAAAGGAATACCTAGAGTGTATAGCAGCAGTTAAGAGTGTGCGTGCATGTGTGTGTGTTTGTGTGTGAGTGTGTGTGAATTTAGGCAAGAGAAAAGAAAAATTTTGTGTAAACCATTGAGCTGCTTGGTGTGGCATTGTGTACTTTAGAGACTGGGAAGCTTTTGAAATGTGAATATGGAGATGAATCATGTAAAATGTGCAAACACGATGAAGTTGTATAGGAAAGAGTGGGCAAAGAAGAACAATGCTGAAACTAATCAAAAAGTTGAAAAGAAATTTGGTTTGGCATTATGAGAAGAAACTGTTTTAGAAGATTAGCTTATACCGTTTATTTTATGAGAACCTTTCTTTAGAGAGAGCTGATTAGTGGTTTTACTTGCAGCATAAATTAGCTTAGGGAAAGTAGATGTTCATGCTTGTTCCACCAACAGACCTTGTTACTTTTCACTTTCAGTGTGCACTTTGCAGTTTCTGTTTCACCTTTGATCTTTGTTTTGCAAGTGAAGTTTGTTGTTGTAAGGGTAGAAGGTTAGTTGCTAATGTGTGTCGTATACCTTCACTCTTCTGTATCATTTCTTCAGTTGATTGTTGTGAAGGTAGCAGGTTAGTTGTTATAATGTGTTGTATGCCTTCACTCTGTCTAACCAGTTCCCAGTTTGTTGTTGTAAGGGTAGCAGGTTAGTTGTTATTGTATGTTGTATACCTTCACTCTGCCTTACCAGTTCTTCAGTTTGTTGTTGTAAGAGTAGTAGGTTAGTTGTTATTTTGCATCATGTATCTTCACTTTACCTTACCAGTTCCTCAGTGTTTGTTGTGAGTGAAGCAGGTTAGTTGTTACTGTGTGTTGATGACTTCACTTTGCCTTACCAGCACTTTTGTTTGTGAGGGTATCAATTAACATGGACTATGAGATATTTGAACTGACTGACATGATAATGTGTTATAGTAAGGCTAGGGAAATTGGAAGAGAAGCCTGTCACATCTATGAGAAACAGTATTCTAACAGGAGACACCCCTCCCCCAGGGGTTTACTTCGGTAAGTATGGGTTTGGCACTCCCGGGGTCCCGAGCCACAGATCCTCCAGATTTTGGGGGTTGGGTTAGGGTCGACAGCCCTTCCCTAAAACTGCAATGTTCTTCATCCTTTGTGTGAGAGCAGCCGCTTTCAAAAAAGTTTGACAGTCGCTGATTGGAAGGGTAAATTAGAACTTCTGAATGCAGATACTCCAGCAACAATGACTCTAGAGGTGTACAGCAAAGAGAACAACCTTGGTGTCAAGCTAGATGACAATGTACTGCCTGAATCCTATTTGGTGGAGAACGATATGCAACTCCATGTAATTGATAAGTTTTACATAATGAAATGGAAGAGTTTCGAAAGTAGAGAAGTTTGAACTGTCATTGGAAGAATATGTCAAATGAGAAGATACATTTAGAGCATATCTTGCTCGTAATTTCCTGGGAAGATTCAACATGGACGAACCATAAACATGAAAAAGAGAGTAAGTGTGAAAAGCCAGTGAGATAAGCAGCTGCGGCAGCAAAACTTTATTGTGTAGTGAGGGTATTCGGCCATGAAACAAGGAGAGCTACAGAAGTTGAAGCCGGAATTATAAAGGCAATAATTATCATAATATTCTAAGAAGGATAGCAATATAAAGTAAGTAATAATATATTTAAAATCAGTGTATGTATAAAAAGGAGAAGCATTGTGAAAATTGTTGACTGTAAAAGCGACAGAAAGACCAGACAGGCACAGTTTTGTTAATTAGGGACCAGCCTCAGGTAGAAAGGGTTCAATACCTTTGAAGCAAGTTTTTCCTGGTAAACAGCCGAGTACAACTGCACTTAGCCTGGTGAAGGTCACTCTAAGCATCATGACGCGAAATTTGAGGAGAGCGTTTGAGGGGAGAGAGGGGAAGTTTGGTTTTCCTTGTATTAGTGTGGGTAGATCAGTCTGCCTGAGTGCCTGGCGAGTGCAGGACGACTTTCTCGTCGTGTGGAGAAGAATGGTGGCGAATATGCTAGAGGGTAGAACGCTTAGCTGTAGTTAATATTCTTCGGTCTTGATAAAGACAAAGTAACTTCGTATGCATTTAATAGTGATCGGCAAACCTAAAGTATTATTTTAAATAGTGAATAAAAGTGTTCCAAGACAGCGTTTGTGTGTTTCTCTGTACACACCCACGCATACCCTGAGGTTAAGGTTTCATGCTGGAGCAGCCGTGGCAAAAGAAGAACCAACTGGGAGGAGACAAGCAGCAACCGTGAGGCAAAGGTATTGCTTCATTGTTGGAGGACGTAGTGTGGCTGCGCCATATTGCGCCTAAACGTGGGGCTGAAAGAATCACCTCCGTCATATATGCGCCTAAACGTGGTGTAGAAAGAATTACCTGCGTCATATGGCGTCCTAAGCGTGCGGCCCGAACAACGGAGAAGCTAAACGACGGAGACATCAAGGAGGCCCGAACAAAGGAGAAGCTGAACGACGGAGACATCGAGGAGACCGGGACAACGCGGAGGACAACTGGAGCAGCATCGAAGCAGCAGTTGCAGGTAGCAGATATAAAAAGGTACTGAGTGTAAACTTATTTATGTGTTCCAGTGGTAAATGCAGTTAAGGAACGGTAAAATGTTTGAGCAATCTGATGCAAACATGGAAATTCAGGACGGTGATAGTAGAACTGTGCAGGACGTGAATAGTAGTGTAAATAAGGTAGTAGAAGCAGTAGACGATAGAAATGTACAAAAACAGGTAGAACAGCCAGGGGAGAGTACGGAAACTAACGAGATGTTAAAGTTAATTATGTCAATGATACAAAATGGTAATCAAAGTTTAAGAGAAGATTTAACAGGAAAGATGATACAGGGTCAGAAAGAATTAAGGGATGTTGATGCAGTAATTTGTATCACAAATTATTTAAATGTAAAGAGTGATTATAGTATGAATATGCATTATTATGTGACATTGATTTGAGAGGTTTGTTGATTGTAATTATTGTTGAGAAGTAAGTTTATACTGCCTTATTGAAACTGACAATAATAGCGTGCAATAATGCAGCGAGGGGGTGAGCTGCTTATCATTATTGGAAACGAGGAAGTTACATAATGTTGGCGCGTTTTCCTTTAGAATCTTCTGGAACATTTCCCTAGAGCATATGTATTCATAATTTTCATTGGATATAAAAATAGACGCTAATGTTTGCGCGTTTTATTAGCCAATTGCAGCTCAGTTATAATCTTTAGACATATCGGGGTGTATGAGTATAAAAGAGATAGGTTAGAGATAGACCCCGTCAGTTCGTCGAAAATATTTGTATGATACACGTCGCCTTCAGTCGGCTATCGATTCACAAGTTACACGTAGCAGAATTATGAAAAATCTAAAATGTTGTAAAGTTAATTATACAAAAAGTTGAAGTACGCGAAATAAGAGTGATCAGTAATGAAGTTATTATAACAGTTTCAGTTTGGCGAGTGTCAAGATCAATGTGTAAATGTGATAGTTAATGTGTTCGACAATAAAAGTGTAAAACAAATTTCTTCATCAGTGTTATCTTTGGATAAAAGATTCCTTTCCGTTTACACAACCTGTATAAAGAGAAGTGCTTGACCAAAAGGATAATAGCTAGCCGGAGGACAGAGAACCAAAATTAAATAAAATAACAGTAGCATTCTTTCAATCAAAAACTAATACTGCCGCAAATTGCTAACACCAGATGGAGCTAACAAACCTAACAAATGAATCATGTCACAAGATGGCTTCACCACGTTGAAGTAAACACACATACACAAACATTATAAGTAATACCATCGCAAATTGGCTCCCAAATGTGGGGGTCAATAAACAAATTAAATATAACATTAAACCACTTCAAATTGGTCCACAAATTGGGGCCACAATAATGTTAAATATAAATAACATTAAAACACTCTCAATGTCACAGAAAACTTGAAAGAAGAATTAACAGGAAAGATGATTCAGGGTCAGAAAGAATTAACAGGAAAAATAGAACAGGTCAGAAAGAATTGAGGAGTTTAAGGGAGGATTTAACAAGCAACTTAACTGAAATTCAGAATAAAATTGAGAATCAGCAGAAAGTGTTAGAAAATTTCAAGGAGGAGGCTAGAAATGAAATAGAAAATGTGAGAATTGAGGTTAGGTAAAATCAAGAACAGATTAGAGAAGAAGTCAAAATTGTAAGACAAGAGATTAGTGAAAAGGTAGAAAAAGAAAACAGAAAATTAAGGGAAGAATTAAGTCAAGAATTAGTTAGAGAAAGGGAAGCTACTAGCAAAGAATTAGAAATATACAGAAACAGGTTAGAACAGTCTGAAAGAGAAAGTAGGAGAGTTGCTGTAGGAATAGATGATGTAAATGATAGACTTAAGGAAGGATTAGAAAAAGTGTGTATATCAGACAATATTGGTAGTTCAGCATGTAGCAATGTAAGCAGTGCAACAGTAAGGAACGATGCAGCGCAGAATGCGTCAGCTGACCTTCCGATGCGGAATTTAGGTCCAAGCACCTCCAGCAACAGTAATAATTCAAATGTAAATAGAAATGGCGGTCCACCTTTTCAATGGGCGAACCATGTTCTCAGTGGAATTTCACCACCGATTTTTGAAGACGAAGAATCAGATAATCCGAAAGCATTCATAAATAGCATGCAGGAATATTTTAATGTTAAGGGTATACATGAGGAATACAAGATGTTTTAAAGGTAATGCTTTCAATTGGCTGGAATTATCTGTAGGGCTAGATAACAATTACGGGGCCTTTAAAGAGCTATTTCTGAACAGATATTGGGGTGCAAGCAGGCAAGTGAATATCCGACTAGAACTCAGTAATGGCAAGTACGATTCCCGTAAGGACCAATCTATGGTGAATTATTTCATGGTAGTGGCCAGAAAATCTAAGATGTTAGATCCACCGGTGGGAGAAAATGAATTAATAAATCTAGTAACCGCGCACTTTCCGGAGACAATACAAAACTACATAATTATTGCAAAACCGGTTACGATAGCAGCCATGATAGATTTGTTGATCGCTTTGGAAAGGAAGAGAAATCAAGATGGCGTGCTTAAGGATAGGAATTTCACACAGAAAGAAAGAAGTCCCACAAAATTTTTCGGGCAGGGGGCATATCCAGGAAATGATAGAAATTTTGATGTGAGAGATAGATGTCATGGGCCTGTACCGAAAAATAATTACAATGATAACAGGAGGAGAAATAACTTTGAAAATAATTATAGTGGAAGAGGCGAAAACTACCGAAGACGGAGCGCACAAATAAATTATGTACATACTCACAGATGTAATTATGATAGAATGGAAAGGTATCCTGGAAACAGACGCTATTCTGGAGATGATTGTAGCAATAACTATGACCATAGCTATAGCCCAAGTTCACCAAGACAGGATGCGAGAAGTAGAAGTTCTAGGAATTCACCAGTTCAAGAAGATAGGATTGACGCAATAAACTAAACAAGACAAATAATGGGAAATAATTACCGTCATGAAACGAAAACAGGACATTCGCATAACGATATTGGGACAGAAGCAATTAGCAAAGTGTCGGAAAACTCCAAATCCAATCAACTTCGCCTTCAGTGAAGATTGGGAACAACAATTCCTATAATGAGCAGTACACGAAAAGTAGGAATAATGGAAGGCAACTAATGATAGAGAAACATACGAAGAATTAATAAACAGTGGTTTAAAATTAATGTCTTTACCAGTACATGGGATATATTGTACAGTAGCAGTGGGCAAAAGAAAAGAAAGAGTAAGATTTCAGGCTATGATGAATATTGAAATCGGAAAGCAAATTATTGAGATGTTATTTTTAATAGTACCTAGGCTTGTAACAGACATAATAATAGGTTGTGATAGTCTATACGCATGGAACTCCATTATAGATTTTGAAAACAAAATTTTGAAGCTCGAAACAGAACAAGACACAATACTCGTACCATTGTTGGACGACAGTAGTTCAGGAATAATTGCCCGGGATCAGGTAGAGGAAGAAATAAAAGGGGAAAAATTCTTTGTGGAAGTTATAAACATTGCAGCTATGAAATTAGCCGAAGTAAGTTTAGAGGATTGCCATGAAATTAATGAAGAAAATATAATCTACGGAGAAAATGAGAAATTTTGTATTAATAACGGCGAAGAGAAACCCCAGGAAAATACCAGATTAAGCTTGAATGATAAGAATGCAACTAAGTACGATAAAGTGAATGACTGTGTCGAAATAGAAACTTTGTTGAAAAATAAGGTGAACCAGGCTAGTAGATTGAACGAGAAACAAAAGAAGGAATTATGCGAAATTTTAATGGAGATTAAGGAAGTGTTTTCAGAAAAACCGGGAAGGTGCATAAATTACACTCATTCTTTTGAAATGACTGACATTAAACCATGTGCTCATAAGGCTAGGCCAATCCCATGTGCTATTAGGGAAGAAGTAGACAAAGTTATACAATCTAATGCTACTACACATCGCAGTAAGATCTTCAGGGAAACTTTAAAGAATCAGAATATAAAACTCTATCATTGTTCCTCTTATTTTCCATCAGGGAATCCAGCAGAACGCATATTGAAGGACATTGGAATCTATTTTCGTGTACTGACTCATAATAATCACAGAAATTGGGTAAGGTAATGTGATAGAAAAGATAATAAATAACACCATCAATACGACGACAGGATTCGCACCAATACAATTAATGCAAGGAATTGAACCTGAACCTATTTTTAAAGGAATACCCAAAACGATTAAAGGAAACCAATCACCATTATCCGAAGAACAAAGGGCTAAAGTTGTTGTTGACAGGTTAAAAGAAAAAGCAGAAAAAAGGAACTCTAAAGTGAAGAAGCGAAAGCATAAGTGGGAACCGAAAATGGAAGATTGTGCTTGCCAGAGATCACAAATTATCCAGCGCATTAAAAGGAAGAAATCATAGGTTAGAGCTCTTATATAAAGATCCGGTAATTATTACTGCTAAATTTGGGGAACATACTTTTGAGTTAGTAGATATAAAATCTAATAAATCCATTGGTAAATGGCACAAACAACTTATGAGACCTTATAGAAAATCATTGAATGTTCCTGATAAGATACAAACGGTGTGAATTTTCTGAGAAACATTAACATGAATGTAGAAATGTCATTAGGTTATGAAAATTGTAAAGTAAATATAAGAGAAACAGTGAAGTGAAAGTGGTTAGTGAACAATGTGAAAGTGAAGTGAGAAAGAGAATAATATTCTCAAAGAAACAGAAAAAAAACAGATACTCCAATCAGAATAACAGAAAACAAAATATAATAATTGTTTAAAATCGAATACTGTAAGTTATTGAGTGTAAATTTTGTATAATAAGGTGAATCATATGGAGGGTAAGTCATATGTATGAACCAACATCATTGTAGAAGGAACATAATTGTAAACAGTGTAAAGAAATTTATATGTTGACGAATTGTAAAAGAATCATGTAACCAATTCGAGGTTTGCCGATCGATCACGAAATTACTGAGAGGTAATTGTTTCGGGCAAGACATACACATTGTAATATTATTGTATAATATGAAATGTATATGGGGGGAATTTGAAGCCGGAATTATAAAGGCAATAATTATCTAATATTCTAAGAAGGATAGCGATATAAAATAAGTAATAATATATTTAAAATCAGTGTATGTATAAAAAGGAGAAGCATTGTGAAAACTGTTGACTGTAAAAGCGACAGAAAGACCAGACAGGCACAGTTTTGTTAATTAGGGACCAGTCTCGGGTAGAAAGGGTAAATACCATTGAAGCAAGTTTTTCCTGGCAAACAGCCGAGTACAGCTGCACTTAGCCTGGTGAAGGCCACTCTAAGCATCATGACGCGAAGTTTGAGGAGAGCGTTTGAGGGGAGAGAGGGGAAGTTTAGGCGTTGGTTTTCCTTGTATTAGTGTGGGTAGATCAGTCTGCCTGAGTGCCTGGCGAGTGCAGGACGACTTTCTCGTCGTGTGGAGAAGAATGGTGGCGAATATGCTAGAGGGTAGAACGCTTAGCTGTAGTTAATATTCTTCGGTCTTGATAAAGACAAAGTAACTTCGTATGCATTTAATAGTGATCGGCAAACCTAAAGTATTATTTTAAATAGTGAATAAAAGTGTTCCAAGACAGCGTTTGTGTGTTTCTCTGTACACACCCACGCATACCCTAAGGTTAAGGTTTCATGCTGGAGCAGCCGTGGCAAAAGAAGAACCAACTGGGAGGAGACAAGCAGCAACCGTGAGGCAAAGGTATTGCTTTATTGTTGGAGGACGTAGTGTGGCTGCGCCATATTGCGCCTAAATGTGGGGCTGAAAGAATCACCTCCGTCATATATGCGCCTAAACGTGGGGCAGAAAGAATTACCTGCGTCAAAGTGATATAGGTTGTGTAGAATTCAATCTAGGCTAGTGGACTGGTGTCAAGTATGGTGAGCCTCTGGGAAAGACTGATGGGAATGTTGATGGCAACAAATCCTTGGACTGCCTGCCGAAGTTTGGTGGACTTGTCAGACCTGTGCATGTTGAATTTGGAAATTTTCCGGAAGAAGCTTCTGAGCTGGATGGAATTTAATAACCCAATGTTTTCACTTGCTATTTTCTGCTTGTTCTGAATTTTTTAAAATATTTTGCTACCACTTGTACTGAATTAGAATGCATAATTTTGTATGTGTCATTTTTGTTCCTCTTTTGAACTTATGGTATTCAAATTTTGTAATTTTTTTGTACCAGGATGTAAATAAATATGTAGCCAGAGTGTGGCGCTGATGACCCAAGAAGTTTTGTGCCACCCAAAAGCTATTACTACTACTACCTAACAGGAGACATCCACACCACAGTACCTTTACTGCAATTCAAGGGTGGCAAAAATACCTTTCTCTCTCGAGTCATCAAATATGCAACATGCACTACACCACTCAGCAGCACATGGAAAACAAATGAATTGAGGCTAGAAAAGGAGTTGTGCCTGTGAGTCACAGTGCCTTGTGAGTTGTGCTTTCACCACCACTGCTGCAATTCATCGATGCCTTCAACACCGTATGTTGGCAGTGGAAGGCGTGATGTGAGGACACCAGAGCTTGAGGAGAATGTGTGTCAGGCACCTTCAACTAGCACACATGCTATAGCTCATGTTATGGGCATTAGTCACCTATCACCTATCTGTTTGAAGGGTAATGGAGGAGTACAACATACATGTGTACTACCTTGAGAGGATTCGTGCAATAGTACCATGGATTATGCAAATTATATGGTAGCTAATGATCCTGCCTTCCCCACACATGAATTGTTCACAGATGAGGCCTACTTTACACATGACATTTATTTTAAACAAGTATTGCTGCATGAACCTGGAGTAAAAGTACACACTTTTTCAATGCATTTTTCTGTGCAGTTGAACTCAATTCATATAACTTGGGGTAATTTAATACTTCTTCCAAACAAAATGCATTTCTCTGGAGGTTGATGCCATATGGTGAGAGTTAACTCTAATTCAACTTTCATCTCATGGATTTTGTTGCATTCATGCTGGACTGCCATTCGTCAATCACTCTGTCACTTACATCACATTGCTAGTGTCACCCTATTGTGAGTTGGGCATGATTCTGCCAGCAAGGCTAATTTCTGGAACAGCAACCTCTGATTCCTGCATGACAGAGCCCAGCACGCCTCTGTTATGCTGATGAGGTAAACTAATCATCAACAGTGAGAGTACTGGATTCCAAGCAGGACGATTTGCATGGCCAGGGTATTCACCATATCTAGCACCCCCAAATTTTTTTTCTTTGGGGTATGTCAAAAGTGTGATGTATGAAACTCAAGTTGCCACCGAATCAATGATGTTTTGGACCACTTCAAACAGAATCCAGCCATGCTCGACAGAGTTGGATGATCATTGCTGCAAAGGTATAGAACATGTAAAGCAGCACAGGGCTGATTGTTTGAACACTCATTGTAAACTTCTTATCATGCTTTTCAATAAAGTGCACATATTTTGTGTACAATTTCATTTATTTATTCATTATACAGATGCGCTCCTTGACCAATACACAGAACTCATAAACAATGTGTTTGGGAATATGTGTTCCTCAACAAAAAAATGATCCCTTCTGCATGACCTGTCATCCCTATGAGTTTATCAGTGAAGTTCTTCAACATCCTATAGGCCCAATAAAAGAAAATTTTAATTATATAAAGACATATCAATGTAAAATTAAGTTTATGTGTTAACAAATGAAATCTTACTCACTAAATAACAAATGCATGCAGTAGGAATATTATTTGACTTAGCCAAATATTTTAGGTGAGTTAATCGGGAAATTTTAATATAAAAACAAACTTTTATAAAATGAAAAGAAATCATATTTTTAACATTCACGTGGTTTTCTCTATTCACTTCTTTAGCAGGATACAAAAGCATATTCTATTTCCTTCTTGTTAAATGAGATAAACTTTCATTATACATTTACATTTCTATGTAGATTTAAGAAGGATACAGTAGGAAATTATGGAAACCGTAAATGTCAATGAATCAATCTTCTATCTTTTGCCCAGCATCTTGAAATACCAGTGACAGAATTACTAACAGGTTTAGCCAATTTTCAACACTTGAACCAGTGATAATATTTATCAATAATCCTTCCCTTCAGTTGACATTACTGAACTTGGAGGTAGGATAAGTAAAGCTTTGGAAACTGTAATTTGTAAGAATCAGAAATGGAAATTTTAAATCTTCAAGAAGATTTATTTTTGAAATCATGTTATGCAATATCAAGCAATTTCTGAACTCTGGTGGATGAGAATTTATATCCCAAAATCCGTAGTGTTGCTTTGAAAACTTATTCTTGTTTTGGTTTGACACATCTTTGCAATGTCACATTTTCATGTATGAAGCATTATCAAGAATATATGCAAAACCAACCTAACAGGCTCACATCTAGACAACACATTAAGATCAACTTGATCCAGCTACACACAAGATTTTTCTGAATTTGCAGTGAACATGCAGTGCCAAACTTCACACTAGTTATGCAAGTTGTAAATCTAAATAATTTTAGTTATAATTCTTCTTCTTCTTCTTCTTCTTCTTCTTCTTCTTCTTCTTCTTCTTCTTCTTCTTCTTCTTCTTCTTCTTCAAGGCATAGGCCTGTTGACCTGTTTCATACTCAATTAAACATATCGCTCCATCTTGTTTTTGGTCTATCTACTTGGCAATTTTCTCTAGGTTTAACTGACAGTAAATTCTATGCATTACAAACCAAATAGAGCAAAATTATGAGACAAACAAAGGTACAAGCCTAGTGAAAGTTAAAATAACTGTCCTTGTCTATAAATTAATGTTAACCTTATAACGGTAGGGAGGTATTTGATTTTGTACAAAATTACACCTGATTTGTTTCATTTTGGATATAAATATCTTTATTTTATTTTAAATTTTCTGTATTCTATGTAATATTTATGTGTATATGTAACTATATTGTACATTTCCTTGGCATGCATATAGTATGTCTCTATTTTATTTCAAATGTTCTATATTCTGTGTAATATTTATGCTTATATGCATTTTTTGTACATTTACTTGAAATGTTCTATGTTCACAAGCCTTTATGGCTGCTAGTGAACTCACAGAATGCAATCCAATCTAATCTAATCTATAATTTAATAGAATCATTTGTATTTGTTCCTCTTCCATCCTCATTATATGTTGGCACCAATTTGTTTTATTTTCATTAATTTTTTTCATTTAGGTCATTTTAATTTTGTGCTAAGAGTTTTACAAATTAGATTGTCTACTGCATTTTGACCCTGGTCACTTATTCAGTAGACAATCACTACAGTTTATTTACATTTTACAATCTCTTGTCACTAAATTAACACATTCTTTTAAGCAATTAATTTAATTTTAATTAAATTATTTGTAAATATTTGTACAGTATTTGTAAAAGCTGCAGCTGTAGTAAAACTGAGTAATCAAAAGAATTTAAATATTGCATTTAAAGGACAAATTTATTTAAAAAATGCTTTTATTAAGTTTTCTCAACATTTAAATAAATATTTGCATCCAAAGGATGATCCATGGATCACAAATGTGATGGTTGAAAATCTAGAAAGGTAAAATGCTCTGTTACTGTCTGCATTTTGCTCATTGGTAAGGTAGGTGTGCTTCAAAATGTTTTAGCCCCTCCCTAAAGGATTCCTAGGTCTGCCTCTGGTGCTAAAGATAGATCTGATAACACAGAACTAACTGCTTTCCCTTCTCTGTCAATCACAATGCTATGTTGTAGGTACCTTTAGCTGGATGAGCTGGAAGGGCATACATAAAAGTATTTACCATAACAGTTTTAGTTGGAGATTCTGCAGCTCTGGTAGAAGATTACCAAGAACACAAATTCAATTCAATGAGTATCTCCAAATTGATAGATTAAGCACAATGAGAATATTAGGTTGTTTTATTTATTTTATTTACAATGAATCATTTACAACCTGTCTTTAACCATTAGGTATATCACGGGATATTTATGCACACAAGTTAATGTTTGATAAGATGAAAGTACTAGAAAGCTTGATTCATACTCCATATTCTCACTTAAAATTGGTTAAGAAGTGGTAATCAAAGGTCTCAGGCCTCATCAGCTAAAGGTTGTTAATATAGTCAAACACAGGTGGAAAGAAAAGTGGCAAACATTTAGTGAACTGATGTTTATTCTATAAGCATGTTGTTGGAACCATTACTTATGCAGCTTTCAATCATTATGTAGAAATTGTTATATTGTTTTGTTCTTTCCACAAAGGGACTGTCTTTATAAAATGACAGAAATATTGATATAACACCAGTTAAAACGAGCCATCTGAAATATGATATTATGGACTGACTTTTATACCAGGTCTTATTCAAACAAAAAATCACAGGCTGTCACTGACATCTGTTAAACAGTATATAAGCTTTATAGACAGACTCTCCAAATTTAAGACAGTGAAAAGTTTTATAAATTGTAAATGAAGCTAGTAACAGTGATTCAAATTCTACAAAAACATACCTTTTAAATTCAATTACTTTAAGTATTTTTAATCAGATGTAAATATTTGATATATCAGCTATAACAAATTACTTTTGGTCATTTGATCATGAAATAAACCCAGAAATTAAATTATTGAAACATTTAAATAGACCTATAAAAATAAAGATTTAGGAAAAAGCCTTTAATAGGTATATACAGTAAACACCATGTTATGAATTTTTAAATATCAGCCATTCATTCCATAAATAACTTAGCTTTGCTTTCAGTAGCTGTCTCTAACATTGTAAATGAGCATTCTCCTGGCAATTGCTGGAGCATAAATCAACAAAGACTACCTAAAGAAATGAATTCATGAAAGATGCCTTCCACTTAACTATTTTTAAAAAGCATAAGTGAATTATGACACATATATAAGTTACTCACATGAAACAACCATATAGTTGGAGTTGTAACACTACACTTAACTTCAATTTGTTTATAACATGTTTTGGGAGCATTTCTCCCATCTTCAGCTATATCCCAACTGAGAGGTTCTGGGGGAACCCTCTCTATAGACATGCTGTATAGACATGGCAGCAGATGACAAGTTTACTGAATTGGGCTTGAGAAGGTACCTAGAAATTCATTATGCAAACCTTGTTCAGTGTGTATTTTCTCCCATATTTTCAATTGCAATGGGATATTTGTAGAGTTTGAAAGTTTTAGGGTTGGTTTGAATTCATAATTATGGATCCAAAAATGGGCTGCTGCTGCTACTACTGATTTATCTCTTCTTTTCCTTCTTTTTTAATATATTATTTTTAAAATGCTGCTTGACTTTTGTTTCTGAGTTTTATCTTGTTTTCCTATGTAAACTTGGTGGCAATTGGAACAATCTATTTAATACATCCCTAATTTTTTTAATGGAGGCATTTTTCATTTTTTCTTTCAGTGAACTGTCTATTAGGTTTTTGATGCTTACTTAATACATGATTGTAGATTTATAGTGTAGTAATCAAAGATTTTTCTTGAATGTAAAGTTTAGTTTCACTTTATAAAGTGAACTTTATAACCTGGCTGTTTCTTGTTCTGATCTGACCGATTGCCCTTTGCCTCTTGAATTTTGCTTTTATTTTCTGTATTAAACTAGCTTTGAAGCTGCTGCATTCAGGCTAAGCTGGTACTCTTCTGGTATCCTTCTTTACAAGGGGAATGTTGATCACTCTGTTTATCAAACTGTGGAAAGCTGCATGTTGGTAAGGTTTGGGATTAAAAATATTGTTTCAGATGTAATCATCTATGTGGGATAGTTTTCTGTATATTCCAAAACTGAGCCGTTGTTACAAGATTTCTTATTATCTCCAAGTCTAGGAAGAGTAGTACCTATGCCATCTTTCTCTACTTTTATTGTGAACTGGATAGTTTGGTCTTAAAGGTACAATAGTTTTATTCTATCATCTATTACTTTATTATTGTTGGAGACTATTGTAAAGATGCCATCCACACGTGCCAAGTTTTTGAAGATTAATGGAAAGGCTTTTGTAAGTTGAGTCTTAAAAAGTTCATGTATAATTCAGCTAGGAATGTTTACATTGAGTCCATGATAAGTCCTTTGCATTAATGTTAGAAAATTATATTGAAAGTGAAAAAATCATGCATAGTTTTGTTAGAGTGATGTAGTCTTTTTGCTTTTGAGCTATGCTATTCACAGACACAAACACACATATAAATCTTTTTCAAAAATGCCTTTTTGGGTTCAAGGGATCCCAAAATGTATATTTCTAGTGAAATCTCAATATCAAATGTTTGGATGGAATACATAACTTTCTCTTACCTAGTATATGAATGTGGCAGAGAAAGAAAAAGCTAGAAAATTGTGTACTGTACATATAAATAAAAACAGGATGTACCATACAAAATTATAGACAGTTGTAAGTTTTTGTTTTTTTTAACAGGATATCAAAGTGTGCTCAATCCACTCAGAATTTCAATAAACTAAGTTAGACATAACAAATTATGCTGATTTCCAGTAGGGAAGTTTGAAAAAGTTATCATTCAGCTGGTTAGAATATGAGGAGCATCGTTTCAAATCCCATTATGTCCTCCCAGGACAAAATTGAGGCTTCCTCTTTGAACCTTGCCTGTAGGGACAGCAAGATGTGTTTCTGGCATGGCGCTTCGTCAAACAAAAGGGTAATCTGTATCGCTTTTATCTGGTATAATATATTTGGCATCTAGCTTTTTGAACATGTGAATTAATTATGTAAGTGATCTATTTCTTCCTAATTCCAGATGATTTAATAATATCTCAGTGGTTTTCAGGTGTTACTAAATATTCTGGTAGCTTGCTCCCATCGAACCTCGTGTTAGGAAACTGTGATGTGATGTTTTAGATATCGGTACTGTGTTCTACCCCCTGGTAATGGAATGAATATAACAGAGGTTCTGACAAATTGTTGGAGCATGGGTATAATTTAATATTTTGGGGTGTAGAATTTTTTTGCTCTGCTTTGAAAATTTAGTTGTTTACACAATTTGACCCTCCACATGTGCTAATGTAATCTGTAAAGTTCTAGTTTCAGCTTGCTGGTAAGTTTTTCTCTTTTGAAATTGACTTATTTTGCTTTAAACTTAAAAATTTAAGTATTTTACTGAAAGTCCCATGTTTCTAGCATTGTTTTGAGTACACTTTGAATTTTTACAATACTTTTTTTGTTTTGGCAGAGCATTGTTAACTTCGACTTATTATTTAAAACTCTTCCTCTTACCAGGGTTTAAATTCTTTTGTATGAGAAACCTTCTAGAATATTCCTTATAGGTTTCCTGAGTTTTAATGTACTTTTATGACCTTGTGGGAATTGGAGTTGCATCTTAAAATTTGTTAATGTAATTGCCACGTGTTACCTTGTGTTTCTGAAATTTCTATTTTCAGTGTTAAATACTAATATTTCTCAGAGTTTTCAGTGTATTTTGCAGTTATTGTAGGCTTACCAGTTATTACCATATTTTTTTGGTGCATTTTTCCTGTTGGAAGTGTTATGTAAGCACGTGTGTTGCTTTCTGTTGCATAATCTTGCTTGTTTTTGTAACTTAGAAGGAATTATAGATTGTGAAGTAAATTTCTTACAGTTTACATGTTCTGTGCATTAATTTGTGGGTGTTCATACAGAAAGTGAATTGGATATATTAAGAGTTCATATTCGTGCATCGTACTAAGGTACATATACAGTGTGGTGTATGGTGTTTTCTGCTTCTCATATGTTCATTTGAGCGATAGTCACAGTAGGTGTGACTTATTATTTGTTTTACTTCCAGTTTGAGTTTCCTCACTGAAGGCATCATCTTGCTAATTTTTTTTTTGCCCATGTGTATTGTCTGTTTTAAAATCTTGGTGTTGTATCCAAGTGGCTTGGGTGTCAAGTCTGTGAAAATATAGTAAGGTGTTTTAATCCCCTATAAACATTTCGTCATGGGCACTTAGTTGTAATACTATTGATGATATTGGTTCATCGTCGCCATGATTGGCTTTGCCTAGCTACACAGTTCCTGATTGTATTTCAAATGACTAATCAGAGTGATAGTTTAATTAGTTTCAGCCACCACCAGCTGTGCCAGTATCTCAAAGACCTACACAGTTTCCACGGGCATCTAACATGGACCAGCAGGACTTATCCATCTCCATTGGATGTCAATGGTGTAGCTACATGTGTATTACAAGAAATTGGAAAGCTGCATTGGAATTTTGTGGTAAAAAGAAAAAAAAAACAAGAAAAACAAGCGGTAAGTATGTGCACATTGTGTGTACCAAAGTGAACAAGTGAAAAGTTTAACAATGAAGTCAGTTATGCTTTACTATATAGATGTCCTATCTGCTTATAGTTATGCTATAGTTTTGCTTTAATGACCAATGCTTAATTAGGCTTTGATTTTCAGGAATGAAGTATATTATATATTTTTGCTAAATTATGGAGTGTCACAATTGTGTGTAATGTAAATTTTGGATTTTGTTTTGGGTAATGGAGATTATTATTTGGTTTGTTATGTTATGGGCGGCGCCGTGGCCGAGTGGTTAGACCTCTCGCCTTCCACCGAGGCGGCCCGGGTTCAATCCCAGGGACCTGCATGTGGGATTTGTGGTGGACGAAGCGGCGTCTGGGCGGGTTTTCTCCGGGTTCTCCGGTTTCCCCCGCCATTCATTCCACCAATGCTCCATCATCACCTTTCCTTTCATCCATTTCACCAACATTTCGTTTCATCTACTTCCTTCATCCCATACCAGGCATCGGGCTGATCACCCATCCTGGATGCTCTGTCTGATCCATGAGTGTCTGCTCCTCGACGGGCCTCTGACCCCAGGCACCCGCTTGTAAGTCCTGGGGGGTGTAAGTCCTACATAAGAGGAGGGTAAACAGATAATGAATGAATGAATGAATGAATTGTTATGTTATGCTGCAGTGTATTTGTTTGATGTGTATTGTGTGTTTAATTTTGTTTGACTTCCAGGAATGATATGTGAAAGTATTACTTTGTTAATGATGCACTTTATTCTGTTATATTCTTGTGGTTTGATTTTGTGTTTCATTATGATGCTGTGATTTTTCTTTGCAGAAGTTGTTGCATAAATTTTGTGTATTTGTGTGTGTGTGTGTGTATATGTGAACATATGGAAGATTTGCCTCGGTGGGAGTGCCGAAGAGTAACCCCGATGGTGGTAGTGTCAAACATGTGATGAGTTAATGTAAGCTTTGATGGGATGGCTATAATGCACCCTTGAAGTCTGAATGTTTGTGAGTTTTTAGGAGGGCTAGCACATCCTTGGAAATTTATGATGAGTTGAGAGATGTTTTGCATATTGGTGTTGCTGAAACATACCCAGTATGGTGTGTGTGATGTGTTTACACAAGAATAATTTTTTTGCGCTTATGCAACAAGTTTTAGTACCATCTGTTTTCCAGCTTCATCTTGATCCTGTAGATGTGGATGCAACAGTGTAATGCTATATTATTTTGTGTCATTCCTGAAATGCTAATGTGATTTGTTCAGTTTATGCCTATGTCAGGTATTTTGATTTTTGCACTGTTTTGCAGCTAGTTGGATGAGAGATGTCAGTGAATACATTCTTTTCCTCAGTAATTACTGTGTATGATGAGGCTGACGATGATAGGAATGATGATGCTAATGAGGAGGATATGATGATGATGATGATGACGATGATGATGATGATAGTAATAAGAATGAGAATTTGTGTTATTGAGATTCAAGCATGGGTATTTGTAGTTTGGTGCATGTAATGAGATGCTTATTTTGAAGCATGTAGTAATGTTCTCAGTAGTTTTAGTAGTCATTAAAGCGAGTGTTTTGTATTATCTGAGATATGTTTATTATGAATGACTTTGTTTCATTGTTATATATGAATGATAAGTGCACTTAGTTATTGTGTCAGTTATTTTGTACCAGCTGGTTAGATTTAATATTGGTTACCTAAATGATTTGTTATGTCATATTTGCTATATTTGTATTTTGCTTTAGTATGTGTAGATGATGGATATAATTTATGCAATATTTGTGTATTTTGTCCTTTTCATGTATCTTTACTATGATTCTTAAGCATTTATTGTATAACTTTGACTTGTAACCTTTTGTAAAATTTAGTTTTTATGTCAGCATGTAATCATTTTTTTCTCATTACTAAGAGTATATGTTTGTAAAAAATTGCCAAATTTGTGGCATTTTCTGCTCATGCTATTTTAAATGACATACTATTTTTCTTCTGTTATGTATGACGTTGTTTTGGGAGCATAAGTTATACCTGTTTGCAATTCATGTTGTAGTGATATTTTGCTGTTTGGAGAGTATGAGTGCCCACTGTAGAGTGAGCCCGCTGTGACGAGACACACCAGATGCTGGATGTAAGCCAAGGGGAGCTGCTACCTGTTGTTTGTTACCTGTACTTTATGTGGCAAAAGGGCCAATCTTAGGGGTGTGATCCAAGCCAGCGATTGCCCCCTCATCACCATCATCGAATTACGTTGCCATTGAGAAAGAACTCTGCAGCTGATATTTCTTCATTATGAGTGATGTTGGAGGTTTACTCATGAACAAATACCTCAAACATAGTGCAGTATAGATGCAGTTTAACAGTGGTAGCAATGTACAATATGCGTGTGCGGGGCTCACTCGGAAACTTGTAATATACACATTTGAACAGATATCGTCGGTGGCACTCAAAACTCCATTATTATCTTATGTTTATGAAAAACATGTTAACAGGCAATGAGAGACACTTAACTTCTTTTGATAGACATTTCTGCTTTATATATCATTTCAAAACTCAGGATGCTATCTTTTGTAACAACAATTTTCCTTGGAAATTATCTTTATGTGAACTATGTCATTTATTTGGTTTTATGTATTTTTTTATGCCTTTTTGTTTTGATGAGGACCTCGACTTGGGCAGCAAGGGGAAGATGTGGTGTATGGTGTGGTAATATGGTATAGTTAAGTCTTAGGTTGGCAACGTAAACAGGTAGTGACGTAGAAAGGGAGGGGTTAACTGGTTTATCTTGAGGTAGCGAGTATTTGCTTCCTCTTTGAGCCTTGCCTGTGGGGACAGCAAGACGTGTTTCTGACATGGTGCTTTGTCAAACCAAAAGGTAATCTGTATTGCTTTTATCTGGTATAATATATTTGGCATCTAAACATTTTGAACTTGTGAATTAATTATGTAACTGATCTATTCCGTCCTAATTCCTGACAATTTAATAATATCTCAGTGGTTTTCAGGTGCTACTAAATATTCTGGTAGCTTGCCCCCATCGAACCTCGTGTTAAGCAACTGTGGTATGATGTTTTAGATACCAGTACTGTGCTCTACACCCTGGTAATGGAGTGAATATAATAGAGGTTTTGACAGTATTGTTAGTGAATAATTGTATTGTTCTGCTTAAAGATGGATGGAGGTAATTCAAAGGTTAGATGAAGGAGACAGAAGCAAGGCAACAGATTCAATCTGAGGAAAGGTAAGTTCTGTAATTATATATTATTCTAATAAAGCTACATAATATCCTAAAGTATGTTATAATAGCATTATGTTTGGCAAGGTGCACTTATACTGAAAGATATGAAAACATACTTATAGACTTATATCTTCCCCAGTTTATGTTAACAGAATTTATTTTTCTTCTTTTCACTAGAAATCATGATAAAGATCCAGACCTGAGAGAGTTTGTACCGCCATGCGAGCATAAGGAAGGCAGATTCCATTGTTGCAGCATTCCCATTCATTTTCTTTCCAAGGCCAAGGATAAAGTATTCGCTTGCAAAAGGAAATGCGAGCAAGTCTGTCACCTTTCTTTAATGATTCAGATTTTGTCGCCAAAAAGGCACAGGCCAAGGGGGGAAGGAAACAGAACAGCAACTTCTATGACTGAAATATCAGGTTAGTGTAATGCAATATTAATAAATGTAAACTTGTGAATGATTTTGAAAGCATTTACATCGGTCTATTCGTAGAGTAGCACAAGGTCCTCTTGAAAACTGTATAATTTCATAATGATTTATTATTATTATTATTATTATTATTATTATTATTATTATTATTATTATTATTATTATTATTATTATTATTATTATTATTGCAGATTCCAGTAAATGATAAGACTGGAACCTGTATGTTCAAAGTTCTTTGGAAAACTCTTCGGATGTGAACAGTGCTAATTAAATACAATTGCTAAATCCATTAAATCAGGAGAAGGATGCAAAGAGCATAAGAGCAGTGACTGCAAAAAGGACCAATATAGAGCCAGAAGAGAGAAGGTCAATAGTTTCATTTCCAATCTAAAAGTCAATGAAAGCCATTACAATAGAAGAAAGAGCCAATGGCTTTCATCTTCTCTCAGATCTCAGCATTAATAAATTGTTTAAATTGTATCATGCAAATGTGCCACAAGAACTTCAAGTGAGAAAATGGTTTTTCAAGAAAATTTGTGGCACAAAATTCAATCTAAGTTTTGGTAGCCCCACAACTGATACTTGCAGCTACTGCCTCCAGATGAAACATAAATTGAACAACATGAATGAGAATGAGAAATACATGGTACTAGCCAAGATCAGTGCCCACAAACTGTGATCAAAACATTTCACAAAATGATGAAGGAACAACCTTCAAATTCTACAACTTTCTACTTTGATTTGCAGCAAGTGCAACCTATTCCGAAGCTGTCCATCAATGAAGCCCACTATTCTCGTCAGATTGGATTCTATGCTTTCTGTATCACAGACATAGCCAAAAAGAACCTCCAGTTCTACGTATGGACATAGAATGAGGTTGGAAGATGTTCCCTTGCAGTATCACCAACTCTTTGAGATTTCCTTGCAACATTTGAATTCAATCAAGATGTGCAGCATTTAAGGCTTTTTGCAGATGATTGTGAAGGTCAAAACAAGAATGTGCATGTTGTACAATGCTCTTGTGTATTACCTCTGCAGTAAAGCTCCTAATCTTTTGAAAACTGCTAGTCTCATCTTCCCAGTAAGAGGACATTCTTTCCTCTAGCAGACAGATTGTTTGGAGTCGTTGAAAAAATCTAAGAAAGCATTCAAAGATTTTGACACCAAGTGATTACTACAAAATTTATGAGAAAACAGGTTCACTTCATGTTCTTGGAAAGGATTGGATTATAAAAAATCTCAAATCTTTGAATGAACATTTTAAGAACTGTGATGGGATCAGTGAGATAAAATGCATAATCCTTCAGAAAAGTACGAAGGATGGAAAATGCTCCTCAGTACATTATAAACAAGACAAGGTGACACAGACGATTGTAGAACCTACAGCTGCGCCTACCACCAGATACAGGATCACTCAACTAAAGAAAAAAGATGCAGAAAACTTACTAAGAAAGACATTTGGAAATGACTGGAAATGACAAAGTTTTGAAGTTCTTTGAAAACATCTTGAATTATACATCCATTCCTGCAGAAGACGTAATTGACTAGAATAGTGGACTGTGTGACTGTTTAGAAGAAGAATGGCAATGCATAGCTGTAAAAGATGTTCAAATGTATTATGTGAGTTTTTAAAATCCATAATTGAATAATTGTTGCTTTCAGTTAATTTCAGAGTTTCTATTATCTCATTGAGTTTTTCTATGTTTAATTCACACCATATGTAATTTCAAAATTCTCATAATCCTATGAGGTACTTTCTTTGTTTAAGTGCATACTATATAGTATCAAGATTTTCTCGATGTATTTGTGTTAAGAATATACAAAAATAAATCATTCACTATTCTGCAACAGTAAATTTTTCATGTGGTTGTTTCAAATCATGTTATGTCCACAACCCTCTCCTCATTTTCATGATATGCATTTGTAAAGTGATTTCAATTCTTACACCTTATAAATAAAAACTTCTAGTAATATTTATTACTTTTTTCCAAATTTCAGTAGGACTTATAGTTGCATTTTTTGGATTTCCTGTAAAATTTTGCTTTTTGGACATAATGGGGTTTTAAACGATGCTCCTCATATTTCATTTACTGTTTAAGCTTATGACAGTAAAAATAGTCTGTTGGAGAGTAAATGTTGATTTCCATAAGCAAGGATGAGTAAAAATCAGCTCACTGATGTCGTGGGTGGATTTTACATAATGCAGACAGTAGATTTCCACATTGCAATAACCAGCATCCCAAACAGCAATTAAAAGGTAACAGGTGAGGAAGAGCAGATTCAACTCACTAACAGTATTTTTCCTGATTTAATGGACTATTTACTCTCATAAAAAACACAATTGTTAATTCTAAAGTAAGAAATGCACATGTAAAGTTCAGATATATAATAATAAAGTCTGGCTAACTTTTAGTCCTTGCAGCAAGAATTGTGAAATATCTCTGGATCATCAACAACAACAAAGCAAGGACAAATTTGTTGATAAAGAGTATGAAAAATTTATTGATTTTTGCGAGTTAAATGCTTTAGAAATTTTGAATGGAAAACATGCAAAGATGAACAAGGAGAATTTACCTTTATTAGCAATAATGGGCAGAGTGTAATACATTTGGTGTTGTGGCCTGCAAACTTAGGGTGTATTTTAAGGAATTTTAAGGTATGAAATTTAAGCTCAACTAGAGGGCATTATCCACTGATTGTGGATTTTATGATGCACACATCACAAGTAAAACACAATCTAAGAGTGGAAAGGTATTGTAAAAAAGAGTATATTAGCTATAAATGGAAAGAAGAATTTTGTTACACATTTAAACAGACTCCAGATTCAAATTATGGAAAGATATGTCTATGTGGAGTAACATTCATGGTTAAGAATAATCAAATAGAGAGTGCAATGGATATCCTTAATACAGTTATGCAAAGGGCAGGAGAGGAAATGAAAACAAAAAAGAGGGTTTACATAAATGATAAGGACTGGTTTGATGAAGAATGTAGGGTATCAAAAAGATAAGTAAAACAACTGCTGGTTAGGTGGAGGAAATTAGGTGATAGAAAATCTAGGGAGGATTATATGCAAGGGAGGAACTCTTATAATTTACTGTTAGAACAAAAGAAAAGGGACTGGAGAGAAAGTAATGAAAGGAGTTTGATAAAGTAACAAAATAAAAATAATGTTAATAAGGTATGGCAGGCTCTTAAGTCGACCTATAATAAATGTGTAACTAAACCCAATATTGAG
Source organism: Deroplatys truncata (assembly GCA_030765065.1). Lineage (NCBI taxonomy): Eukaryota > Metazoa > Arthropoda > Insecta > Mantodea > Mantidae > Deroplatys > Deroplatys truncata. Next base: position 182,332,086 of record CM060981.1, read on the forward strand.
CCAGGACCTTGGATGGAGTATATTAAAACATTATATGGGGAAGGCAGGAGTATAGGAATTGCGGGGTTTTTGGAAATAGGGAATGTTTTTGTAGAGATATTGGATGGTGAAATTAGGAATGAGGAAATAATAAAACAAGTTACTGAAGAAAAACAAAGTTACTGGAATTGATGGCATTCCAACAGAGTTTCTTAAGGAGTGGTGTACTGAAACAGGAAGAGTGAAAATTTTATTAGATTTATTTAATGTAATTACTAGAAAGGGTTATGTATCTAAACAATGGAGGGAAGCTATCATCCATCCTATATATAAAGGTAAGGGTAATGTCGATAAACCTAATAACTACAGAGGTATTGCATTACTATCTAATATAGGAAAACTTTTTACAGGCATTTTGGCAGCTAGATTACAAATTTGGGTTGAAGAATACAATATCCTTTCGGAATTCCAGATGGGCTTTGGCAAGGGAAGGAGAATAACTGATAATTTCTTTATTATAAAGACATTAGCCTACAAAAATTTAAAAGAAAAAGGGGTAAATTGTATATGGCTTTTGTAGACTTAGAGAAAGCTTACGACCGAATTGAGTTACAACTTCTGTGGCATAAATTAGTGCATAAGGGAGTAAGTCAGCAATTGGTGAATATTCTTAAAGCATTGTATTTTCAGAACACCTTCTGTGTATGGGTGGAGACAGGCTGTGTAGCAGGAGAAATTCAACAAAAGAAAGGCCTCAGGCATGGATGTAAGTTAAGCCCAGTTTTATTTAATTTATACATAGATGATGTCTTACTAGAAATTGGAAGGAATAATAACTGTGCACCAGTAATTATCAACATCCAAATCCCAGGACTTCTTTTTGCAGATGACCTAGTGGTAGGATCTATTACAGTAAGTGATTTAAAACAATCATTACAAGCAATTGATGTATATTGAAAAGTATGGAGGTTGAAAGTGGATCAAGAGAAAAAACAGATTGTGGTATTCAAAAAAGGGGGGGGGGAATTAAGCAAATATGAAAATGGAAGGGAGAGAATAAAGATTACAGGATGGTGCATGACTGTATTTATTTAGGAGTAAAAATAGATGGAGATAATAAATGGGAAAAGCAAAACAAGTTTGCATTGGCAAAAGGTAAAGGGGCGATGGCAGCAATCAGAAGCTGCAAATATAGAGTACCTAATATAAATGTTAAATTGCTGGAAAACGTTTATGAGATGGTTGTGGAGGCAAAAATGATGTATGGTATAGAAATATGGGGATTAGATAGAGGATGCGAAAGTATAGATGAGATGCACAGGATGTTTTGTAGAGAAATACTAGGGTTACTGAAGGCAATTGTAAGACATGTAGTGCAATTAGAGATGGGCAGGGTGGCGACTAAGGGGAAGATAATGGAAACAGCTTTGAAATTTTGGTTTAGAATTTTAATTTTAGGTAAAAGTAATGTGTTAAGACAATGTATAGAATACCAAGTGAATAGTTTAATGAATGGTGGATGGATAAGTAATTTATGGAATGTTTTGGAGAAAAATGGGTTAGAAGACATGTGGAGAAGGAGAGAAAAAAACATGAAAAATTTTTGGAAAAAGGCAAGGAAAAGACTGAAAGATATAGAAATACAAAACATGTTCAGTGAGATTGCCAAAAAAAGCTCATTGGTTTGTTATAGGCCAATGAAAAATACATGGGGTAGGGAAAAATATATAGACATAGTAAATAAAGAAGAAAGAGAATCTATTGCATAGATAAGAACTGGAGCATGGAGTCTAAGAGGGTTAAGACAGGGTATTCCTCAAAACCAATGTGTGATATGTGGTGATAATGGAGACATTAAACACATAGTATTTAAGTGCCAAGGTACAGAAAATTGGAGAAGAGAATTTTTTAAAAAGAAGTGGTTAAAGGGGGATAAAAATACGCTTATAATTGAAATGATGTGCTAGGACGCTAGGAGCATTGGACAGTTTTTATGTACAGTCAAAAATAAATGGCTTTGTACAGTGGATAAAGAAAAGTAAGAGGTAGTTTATCATACTTTGAATGGAAAACTATGCTGAATGTGTGATGGTAAAGTAATCAATAAGTGACAAGTGAAAAACAAGTGGAAATGAGACATGAAAAACTGAAGCAAGACAATTTATTGATGGGAAATTGTAAATGTAGATAAAGTCAAAGATAAATGGCTTGGGACAGTGGATAGAGAAAAGTAAGAGGTAGTGTATCCTACTTTGAATGGAAAACTATGCTGAATGTGTGATGGTAAAGTAATCAATAAGTGACAAGTGAAAAACAAGTGGAAATGGGACATGAAAAGCTGAAGCAAGATAATTATTGATGGCAAATTGTAAATGTAGATAAACTGTAGTGATTATCTACAGAATGAGTGGCCAGGGTCAAAGTTCAGTAGACAACAAAATTGTAAATCTCTTAGCACAATAAATAAACAACAACAATGTGGTTTAGGCCATATGGCCTGGTTGGTCTCCACATGGTGTTAATTAAAACTGGTCATGCCATTGTCTTCTTGTTCGGCCTTCACTCTGCCTTCCTTGTGGTTTATAGTTGTACAATACAATATGTAAGTGGGTTGTCTCCATTCTAAGTACATGTTCATGCCATCCTTGTGTATATTTTGTATTACTTCTAGGATACAAGGTACTTTCAGCTCCTCCCTGATAACCACATTCCATCTATGTTCCAGTAAATTATATCCTGCAACTGGTATTAGAAGTTTCATGTCAGATGATTCTAATCTTTTTTTCTGTTGTGTGGCCAAGGTCCATTTTTTCGATCCATATAACAATATTGGCATGGCCATTACTTTGTAGAACTTAAGTATAGTCTCTTTTCTTACTTTTAACAGAGAGTTCCTTTTTATTATCCCTATTAATTGTTGAAATTTTGGGAGTTTTATGTATATGTAAAATAGTGCATTCTAAATAATTAAACTGATCCCTGGTAATGATATCATAATTTTAATAACTTCTTACATATTGCCATTGACAGCCCTAATGCAGCTAAGGTCTGGTAACCTTAAATCTAAAATAAGAATGGACACACATACATCCAAGTGGTTCCCTTTCTTATAGTGATAGTGGAGCTGTAGCAGGAGCATATGCCGGTTCTTTCCCTTTTGTAAAACTGTTGAAAGAAACTATAAATTCTGATGGAAAGGTTTAAGCTGTTTACATAGCCCTACAAAATATAACTCCCTGATTACAAAATTGCAATAACATAGTTATTTTCAGAATAACAGGTTGTTATAAGACAATATATCCCAAAATGGAAAAAGTTAAAGTAATCCGTACAATGCTCCAACAAATTACTAATCTAGGGAAACAGCTTACATTACAGTGCACTTCAACCTATTGTGGAGTGGATGATAATAAAAAGGCTGATTAATTGGAAGAGAAAGGAAGCCAAATTAAAGAAACAACTATTACAAAGTTCCCATATGAATCAATCAAACTTAACATAAAAATAAAAATTAACTGTAATTATACCTATAAAACAGCACAAGAAAATAAAAACTGTATGGATAGGGTTAAACAAAATCTAAAAATAATTTCAAAACTGTCACAAAAAGCAGCAGTCTCATCACTGTTCATGAAGTCTGAGCAGCCATCTCCACAGAATTGGCCTTTCAATATCGCCAAATTGTCCTTTGTGTACGGAGAATTGATCATGAATATAGTACACCTAAAATTATAACAAGCTCTGAGCGTGTAACGAGATATTGTCACTAAATTTTGGGAAGCGAGAAGCAAAACAGCTTTATTGTTAATCCTGGCTATTAAACACATGCACAGATACACTCACATTGCTACTGTTCACTATGAATTATGTCTACAACTTAAATTTTGCCATTCTTGTAGTACACTCCCTGATTAGATCACTTTAAGAACTAGGACATCATGTATGCAGAGATAGAAACTCTTCAATAAAATTAGATGTAGCAATGATGTAAATTTAATATGTCATAATAAAAATGTTTGCAAAATCCTAAAATGAAGTAATGCCACAGATTAAAACTATGTATTTAAAACTTTTACAGATAAATTAACGAATAAAATAAAATCACCTGGGATATAATGGAATGAAGTAGGGAAAAATTCTCAAGGCTAGGACATAATCATTCTGAAAAATATGTGAATGAAATTAAGAACCCAAAGTAATGGCCAATATATTTAATATAATTTATTTATATTCTATGAGTGAACTTTAGCTTAAATGCAAGGAGTAAAGAAGAACCTTAAATTTGTTTAAAACCTACTATTAAAATAAACATCCAGAAATTAACTTGATTATGCTGCAACTACAGAGGTAATAAAAATTATCAGAACACTGTAAGGTTCAACAGTATCCAACAAAATATCTAGCAAGCACTGAAAGCCTGTTCCACTAAAACAAGTAAACCATTGTATTTCATATGTAAGAGTCCTTGAGATTTGCAGTCTCTGCAGAAAGGCAGAGTTGTTGCCATTGTTAAATCATTGTTTAGGAAAAATGATAAACAGTGCTCCAAACCACAAAACTTCACTTCTTCCAAGAAGTGATACCTGTTGTTGTTGTCGTTGTTGTTGATCTAATGTGCAAGTTTTTGATCCATCAATTTTTCCCTTGCTAGCCAATATAAATTATGTATCTTCCCATCTGGTACAGCTTTCCTCAATTTCCTCAGGGGGATAAAGTAGCCTGCCTCCTCATAGTGTCCCCTGGGTAATGCTATATAGGCTACAACACTGTGTAGAATTGAGGAAGTGATACCTTCTCTGTAGCAAGTAACAGAATCCCTATAGAAGCTTAATTTTCCAACCCAGCCAAAGCTTTTATTTGTTAATAAAGAAATTCTAATAAGTGACATTAAGTTTTATAGAATAAAAATTGGTGTCTTAGTTGGTTTATATAATAACCTTATAACAAAAAATAGGATTCAGATAAACACTTCACATTATACTGTGGAATTACTAAGCATAGAATCTCATAAGGCACAATTCCCAGCCTAGATCATACAATAACTTAATTGGCTTATGTCAACCTCCTCTTGGCAATAATAAATATCACTCATACTTTTATTGACTGACAACATCAATGTAACACTCTCAAGAAAGAATAAACAATCTTATACCAAAATTCAAACGTATATTACCTTTTTTGCAAACTGATTTTGGGCAAATAAATTTTCTTTAAATACTGGAAAAATATGGTCATAAAATTTGCAACATACACCTACAAAAATCTTAAGTTGTAGATAGGCACTGATAATGTTTTGCCAAACCAACTCGAATGTATTATTTTGGACTAATAAATGTGGTACCTAACTTTAAACTTTGAGAGAACAAGGATCATAAAATTTGTAACATACATTTCACAAAATCTCAAGTTGTAGATAGACATGATAATGTTTGCTAGACCAACCCTCATGCATTAAGTTTTTAGATCACCGTGGTAATGCTCAACTCATTTGAAAGAAAGTTTATGTAGAGTACCTACGTTATGCTATAATTAAGATCTGTGATATTTGTACCTTGATTGTTGAGTCCATTTTGCTCAAATCTACATTAAAAGTGGTTTACAGTGCTTAGTTTTTATCAGCAATGAAATGCTGCTCCAATTTTTGTAATTAACAACATCCAAATCCCAGGACTTCTTTTTGCAGATGAGCTAGTGGTAGGATCTATTACAGTAAGTGGTTTAAAACAATCATTACAAGCAATTGATGTATATTGTAAAGAATGGAGGTTAAAAGTGAGTCAAGAGAAAACACAGATTGTGGTTTTCAAAAAGGGGGGAAAATTAAGCAAATATGAAAAGTGGAAGGGAGAGAATAAAGATTACAGGGTAGTGCATGACTGTATCTATTTAGGAGTAAAAATAGATGTTGGTAATAAATGGGAGAAACAAAAGAAGTTTGCATTGGCAAAGGGTAAAGGGGCGATGGCAGCAATTAGAAGCTGCAAATATAAAGTACCTAATATAAATGTTAAATAGCTGGAAAAAGTTTATGAGATGGTTGTGGAAGCAAAAATGATGTATGGTATAGAAATATGGGGATTAGATAATGGATGGGAAAGTATAGATGTGGTGCATAGGATGTTTTGTAGAGAAATACTAGGGCTACCGAAGTCAATTGTAAGACAGGTAGCTCAATTAGAGATGGGCAGGGTGGCAACTAAGGGGAAGATAATGGAAAGAGCTTTGAAATTTTGGTTCAGAACTTTAAATCTAGGAAAAAGTAATGTGTTAAGACAATGTATTGAATACCAAGAGAATAGCTTAATGAATGATGGATGGGTAAGTAAATTACGGAACATTTTGGAGAAAAATGGGTTAGGAGATATATGGAGAAGGAGAGAAAATAACATGAAAATTTTTTGGAAAAAGGCGAGGAAAAGACTGGAAGATATAGAAATACAAATCATGTTCAGTGAGATTGCTGAAAAGAGCTCATTAGTTTATTATAGGCCAATGAAAAATACATGGAGTAGGGAAAAATATATAGACATAGTAAATAAAGAAGAGAGAGAATCTATTGCATGGTTAAGAACCGGAGCATGGAGGCTAAAAGGGCTAAGACAGGGTATTCCTCAGAACCATTGTCCGATATGTGGTGGTAATGAAGACATTGAACACATAGTATTTAAGTGCCAAGGAACAGAAAATTGGAGAAATGAATTTTTTAATAAGAAGTGGTTGAAGGGGGATAGAAATACACTTATGATTGAAATGATATGTAAGAATGCTAGAAGCATTGGACAGTTTTTGTGTAAAGTAAAAAATAAATGGCTTTGGACAGTGGAAAGAGAAAAGTAAGAGGTAGTGCATCTTACTTTGAATAGAAAACTATAGTGAATGTGTGATGGTTAAGTAATCAATAAATGAAAAGTGAAAAACAAGTGGAAATGGGACATGAAAAAAAGCTGAAAAAAAGAGCAAGATAATTTATTGACAAGAAATTGTAAAATGTAAATAAACTGTAGTGATTGTCTACTGAATGAGTGACCAGGGTCAAAGTGCAGTAGACCATCAAATTTGTAAAACTCTTAGCACAATAAATATTAAATAAATAAAAATAAATAGTACAGAAGAAAGCCAGCCAAATAATGTGTGTCACTAATAATAGAGCCCCATGTAAAGATCTGTTTCAGAAGCTTAATCGTTTTATATTTCATTTCAATATATTCTTTTGTGTACGTGATTCTATGTAAAAGTCAAGAATACTTTACCAGAAATGTGAGCAGGTATACAAAACATAAATGCCCACCTCCATGGTATGGTGTGTCTGCCTCACATTCAAGAGATCCTGAGTTTGACTGTCAAGGATGAGTTACCTGAATAAGTTTTCTCCTGGGTTACTCATGTCAGGTAACTCTAATATTGAGGCAGTATTTTTAACACTTAAGTGATATCAGTCTAATAATATAATATAAAATATAATAACAGCCCACCTTAAAGCAATATGTGTATAAATAACATATAAAGTGTATGTAACAGTCATTGTATTATGTTTATATTATTATGTACATGTATAATAATGTTATGTGAATGTATTAAGTAATTTAACAATGTAGGAGCTGTGAGAATAGAAGCCAAAAGTTGCTAACAATGAGGTAACCTTGAAACAACAATAAATTAGAAAGTTTAATAATGCTACTGATAATTCTTGGAACAATAATGTAATATTTAAAACAGTTTATAAATAGCCAATCAAAAACTAGAAGAAGCTTAAGTTAAATAAAAGCATTGTATTGGAGTATTCTTAGTCAATTAGAGACTTAAAATAGGGAAAAAGTGCAAATTCAAGCAGCAGATGCTACAAAACAGCATTCCCAACCAGATGCTACTAGGCAGCATTCCAGAGCAGTTCGCTCAGTACATATTCAGTGTGAGACATAAAAGATTCATTATGGCGTGAATAATATAAAGTTTACGTGTTAAATAGTACAAGTAACAATAATCTCACAGCTCTACAGTAGAATATATCAGCGAAGTGTTATTTAATCGTGTGAGAGATTAATAAAACAAAGTTAAATACCATTATAATTTGTATAAGCCTTCATTCTTTAGCCATTCCACCCTGCTAAGAGATACGTGTTTCTGCAAATTACTACTGACACAGCTGAGGCATACATATATAATATTAAAATAAACATTAACAAATAAAAAGTTGATTTATTTTTTTAAAAGTCGGGCAAAGGCCACCGTAAAGTTTGTATCGTACATGGTTGCAACTACTTCAAGTTTTGGCTCCCCAACAGTGGAACTACAATACACCTTCTTCAAATTGGCTTTCCAAATGTGGGGCTACAATACTACTTCAATATCTAAGGACCCCTGGCTCGTTTAAACATCATTTCCCACATTTCATTCATTCATTCATTCATTGTCTGAAATGATCTACCAAGTTAAAGAATGTTAAACTAAAAGAAATGAAAGAAAGAAAGCAAAATAAAGACAAAAGTGAAACCACATTTGTTCCCAGTGTTAAACTTATATCTAAAAGGAGGTTATTATGAATGTGTCAGAACATTTAATTCACTAAAATCATTAAAGTCTGAATATAACACAAACCTGATATTACAAAATACCCAGTGGCAGCTGCTGCATAAGAGCACAAGAACAGAACACCCTAACTTTTGACATCTCATGAAAATTTATTGGTTATTTTTTCTTTGAATGCTATTAAACATAGCGTATATATGTGTTAATTTAAAATCCACAGAGTTTAAATCCATTGCACTACTCCTCTAAACTCGATAAACGTATGGCAACAGGGTCTCTAATACATCTTGACTTGTGCACATTTTAAGGAGCTTCTGTGTATGGCACTGGTATGATGTAATTACCTTATAGGACCAAATATGTACGAGTCATGCACACTTGAAGTGAACTAGTACTCAACGTTTTTCCAGCACTCTATGTTCACTATCACTGCAATTTTATGTCAATGCCACTAGGTGGTAGCACACTATGGTAAAAGTTAGAATCACAGAAGTAGTTAATGTGCACAAGTGTGGAATTACAGTTTCTCCATACCATTCAACTACAATTTAATTTACACATTGCTTCATTCTTGTCCTAACATGGTGTACTTAATTATGCACAACAGGTGGCTACAGTGCATCGATTTGTTCATAAACAAAACTATTATGCAGTACATCTATTTCACATTTTAGGACTGTAGACTAAAATTTGGTGAACACCCAAAATGTATACTCACAAACCACTACTGAAAATACCTCTCCATAAAAGCCTATTGGTCTATGCAAAAGTTCATGAATGAACAGTAAATATCCTTTCTGCAATTAAGTGAATATGTTTTCTGTGATATTGTATTTACTTTGTTTGCACAACATATTTCTTAAACACAAGGATGGCAATGGGTGATGGGGTGCATGAAATGCATGCGTTCATTCATATCACACACTTGAGTTGTTTGTGGTATGATGGTGATTCTGTCTGAATAACTTAAATGATCTCATGATATGTTCCTGAATCACCTAATGGTTGTTGGACATGAGAGAAGTATACACTTTTTCATCTTATTTTCAGTTACATGATATTATAATGCTTTATATGACTGCATGTCTGTTACTGGATCATGCAGCAGAATGAATAATGATGGATATGTGAAATCCATAAGCTGTTTAGTATTATTTTCTTGAGCATCTAGTGTGGTATTTTAATAAGTTATAGGACTTATTTATTGATTAATTTACATTAAGTTTAAAAGGCATATAAGTTAACACAAAACTTTGTTTCATGTGAATATGATTGATTATTGTTGGTATTACATAACATAACATGTTCAATAACCCCCAGCATCACTCTCAATTGGCTCTACAGAATAAAATCAAATAAATAAATCATATCTAAAATGTTTATGTGATTGTAAAAACAATGTGTGTATTATTACATGAACAAGCATCTAAGATTACAATCCAGTGTATCAAGTACTACTGTTTTACTATTAGGTACTGATTTTGAACATTTTAAATGAGTTCTGCATATGAAGTTCTGTACATTTTAGGGCAAAAGTGTCTGGATTCATTACAATTTAAATAAACTGAATGTAATTTGTATACATTATTTACTGAAATTTATTTAATAAATTATTTATACATAAATTAATGTACACAAATAACTGTTAATACATAATAATCACTACCTATAACTTTTAAATAAATAAATAAATAAATAAATAAATAAACATATAAAATCAGACAGAACATTTATAGCACTTGTATTATGTTACTGTACAACAGTGTATCACATATCAAAGATACCTGCAGGATTATTCTCATGATATCAAATCATTTTCTCCCTGGAATCTCCAAGCAGCAGTGACACAATGCTGTGTAGGTATTTACATACTGACAACTGTATTTCATCTAAGTTTACATCTCAAAAATACAGCCAGATTTAAATGTCTGTTTACAGAGGCTTTATTTCATGCAATTACCTGCATGCATTCAGCTTTATTTTCAGACATTAAGTTTTTTATAAATAAAGGTACATATTCCCTTAACTAACAACCTTACATGTACATAATAAATGTTTTAGTACAAATCTTCTTATTGGACGTTCTTATTGTGTTTTCTGATTCCAGTTTCCATCTCAGAAAATAACAAATAATTGATGGATGTACCTTTTTGCAATCAATTATACAAAAAGTAACACAGATACATAGCCCTGAAAAGTATTAGTCAATATTTGGTTTAATATGATATACTTAACACTGCACAATAATATCTTCACCATTTACTCATTTATTAGCTCATAATCATAACTAGCTAAATATATAAAAATGGTTTTACATTCTGTTATTACACCTAATATCTAACAAGATTTCGGCAGATATTAGATATAACTAAAGTTAGCAAGTAAATATTGTATTCTTGATTTAGAAGTAATCTGTACAACATTAAAAAAATTAAATCTTACATCCAAAAAAGGATAAATAAACATTACAAAAAGAAAATAATGTTATTAAATATTAAGTTTGGATACAATCAAAATGAAACTTCAACCATGGTAACCAGAAAATTCCTCTTCTAACAGCTCTGCATTCAGTCATTTAGTTAACGCAGAAAATCCTAGTAGTTTTTGTTTGCTTGGATTTATGTGCGCAACAAATTTATGCATAATCCTTTTTCGGTTTTCCTTAAGTTAAACATTTATGTGTTAGGAAACTGAAAGATGCATTACTCAAGTAAAACTCTCCTTTACATCAAGCATTTCCAAATTTGTTGAATTGCCCATTACTTTCACACCAAATTGTAGTTTTTATTAACTGGAGAGATAAAAACTAGGATTGCTTGTGTTTGTAATTGCCTCTAAGTATCATTATAAGTGTGTGTTGCCTAATTTTTTAAAGTCTTTTTTCTGGAATAATGCTGTCATTGGTATAACATGTAATAAAGAATTGCAACACAATATATTATATAGAATATAAATTAGGTTTCTGAGCTATAGTTTGTGCTCAAAGCAGAGAAAAGGGTATCAAATTAATTCCTTTTTGGGTGTATGATTACTTTGGCAGAAACGATAATCACATGTTGATACTATGATTAGGTACTGGTAACCATTTGCAGAAGTCCAGTTCTCAGACAAAGCAAATTTAGCTACATTGCTGATAATCTGCTTCTATCTTGAAGCTGCCACATCTGAAACAGATAATACTGAGGTATAAGTACTTAACAACTGAATAAAAACACTCCCAACTTCACTAACTTATGTAAGAAAAGTTTGCAAATTTCAGGACATGTATCAAAGCCAACTTGCCTTCAACTCAAATATAGTTGACCCCCAAATAGAAATTGTTTGTTTCCTGGAGTTGAGATACTTAGTTGTGAGGTTTGGTTTACTAGATAATATGTTAAACTTTATAACTGAATCTTATTTTAACTAATAAATGAATTACAACTATCCAGGCTTGTAGGCCGTGGTCTAGAAGGCATCGTGGATACCGACGTTTCGCCAAGTACAGCGCTTGGCATCTTCAGGGTGAAGTGATTCAGTATCTGCGGTGGTCGGAGTCTGAATTCAAAATGGAATAGAGATGATTATACAAACACTGCTAAGAATATGTAGGTCCTGCAAAAATGGGCTCATCTTGTAACTGCCCTAGGTTGTGTCTTGAAACTATCTCCGCTGAAGACAAATAGAAAATCTTTGAAGAATTATGGAACATGGGCAATTTTGACCTTCTGAATTCATAGCTTTGGGGCTTTAACACTTCTGGCGAAGTCAAAAGGAAATACACCACAAACAAAAATAAGTCAGAGGAAGTGTACTGTTATACCACGTCAACGTGGTTGGTAAGCTTAATAAGATATGCAAAATGGCATTTCTGTCAGTACATGGGTTTCAAAATCAAGAGGCAGAATTGAAAATCTTCAGAAAAAAATAACTTCAAAATAATAACTCTGCTCCTCCCAAAAATGCCAGGGGTTGCTTTAGTAATAGACCTAACAAAAAAGAGAGGAAGAAACACTGAAAAGTATTAGACAACATATAGAAAGTATTCCAAAATATGAATCACTCTATTCAAGGTGACAGGCTGATAAGAAACAACAATATTGTGACGCAGTGGCCCAAGATTATCGGGAGGTCGGCGTCGAGCGGTCCGAGTAAATAACGATAACGCCGCTTTCCAGCGTAAACACCGGGCGCGCTATCAGGAGATAACTAGAACTTTCTGGAAGCTTTATCTCCCCCCTCCTCCAGAAAGTGTGTCGAAATAGTTCTAAAACGTTGGAATACATTCCGTAGAAGATTACACTGCCTGTATAAACGAGTGCTCTCACGCGCGAGGGGCAGTCGCGAGTTGAAAGCGAGTCGGGTGCGACAGAGTGGAGTCAGTGCGAGGTGAGGAGTAGCGGCAGTAGAGTGAGTCGCGTCAGCGCGAGTGCGAGTAGAGTTGAGTTGAGTTGAGTTGAATCAATCAGTGCGTGCGTGTCGAAGTGAGTCGACTGTGAGTTGAGCGAGCGAGTTGGCGGGTGAGTTTCCCGTACATCAAGAGCGATTCTTCGAACGAGTTGGTGAGGGCTTCTGTGACGTGTAGCGAGTGCTATCGCGGAGCGATGGTTGTGGAGGTCTTGTGTTCGACTCTCTCGTCCTCCGTGGTCTAGTGGTTATCATGCTAGCCTCGCGGGTTCAAACCCGGTGGAGGGCGATGGATTTTTTCGGGCGTAAAAATCCTTAGCATGGCTTCCATCGGAAGGGAAGTAAAGCCGGTGGTCCCGTGTCGTAGATTACGGCACGTAAAATAACCACAAGGCATCTGAGCAAAATTACTGGTATTTCATGCCCAGTATAGAATGGGACGCTAAGGACCACAGCAGTTAAAGAGCGTCTATAAATAAAACTCAATTTATTTGTGTTCGACTCTCAAGTGAAGTGAACCATTCGGCGTGAAGAGGCTGCATCGGAGAATCGAACTGGTTCACCTTAGTGAATTGACGATGTGTGAAGTGAACTCCCAGTGAAGGTGAACTACATCACATTATAAAACAAAACGTGACAGTGAGATTTGAGTAAAAGGTGGCAGTAAGAACTGAGTAAAAAGTGACAATTGAAAAACTGGACTGTCACAATATATCGTTAGCACTTTCATCAAAACCTTCATCTTCATCATCAGCTTTGAGTCAGCAAAAAGATGAAGATGAAGGTCTTCAAAACATGTTCAAACAAAACATGACAGAAGTATCATTAAATTCAACTAAACTAAATATTGTTTGTTTAATACAAAAGTCTTAATATGTTCAACAAAAAAGCTAAGTGAGTGACAGATGTATCATTAAATTTAACTAAATTAAATATTGTTTGTTTAATACAAAAGTTTTATTGCTATTTAAATCACTTCTCAAATGCATGTGAGTCAAACCAAAGAAAACAATGGCAAAGGTAGCTTTCAATAAATAAAGAATATTGCCTATAAATTCTTGAAGAAAGAAGTAAGGAAAAGATAAGTCAGAGTCAGAGTGGGCAATCGCCAGGACCTTCCGAATGCGGGCCACAGACGTTACCGCCTGAGCCATCCACCTCAGTCCCTATGTGGGTAGTGTCAGAGTTGGAAATGTTGCGGTGCAGTAGAGAAAAACAATCATAAGTATTTGGAATGTGAATATGGAAATGAATGAAAGGTAATTGACAGATAAAATGAGTAACAAATCTGATCTAGAAAGAGTGGGAAAACAAAGGAAAATGCTTAAATTCTTCAGGAAGAGGAAACTCAATTGGCTGAGATATAGAAAAAGAAGTATCTGCTGGCTAAGAGATGCAATGAAGGAATGGTGAATTGGTAAAAGGTTCAGGGCATAAAAAACGCAAAGGGTAGATAATATTATGATGTGGTGTTCATATATGGAGATAAAGAGAAAAGTGGAAAGGAGTGCAATTTGGAAGAAACAGGGTTTGCTGAAGAACCTTAATCAGATAACTATGGCTGATTGACATTTAACTTGTATATAACCCTTCAATTATTTTATTCTGTTCTTACCTGGAGGAAGATTGCTAATAAAAGTTTGCTTCTTTTCACTTTTGGAGTTATAAAAAAGCAAGGCTTTAATTATAAAATGAGCAGATAAGATCAGTTAAAGAAATATAAATCAAGAATTAATATATTCAATTGCTATTTTTAGCCTTAGTCATGAAAGCATTTTGGGTAAACTAGACATTATTAAAATTGTAGATCACCTAATGAAAATAAAAATTTAAAGTGAGAGATGAATTTCAACTAGATGAATATTTTAAAAGTTTAAGATAATGGGACAGTTTAGCTAGATTATATTCACAATAAGCCTGCCAAAGGTTAATGTACTTGATTATATTAGAATTGTTATCTTCTCTCTTTAAACTTGGAAGAATAGTGTTAAATGCATTAAAATTAATGTTAATTTAAAAATGCATGCATATGGGTGTATAAAACAACTGTAATATGTGTTCAACAGATTATAGATGTGTTAAATTGTCTTTGCAGAATTCATTTATAAGGAACTAGCATAACACCAAAGTTATAGAAATTTTATCACTGACTTGGATGACAAAAATCATATTTTTATTTAGCTTTAAGCCCCGAGTTCAGGTTGTTCTCAGCAGCAATGTAATTGAGCATTGAAAAAGTAAAGCTGTAAAATAATGATAGAAGACACCAATTATTTGTATATTAAAGCTATTTGTTATAGTATTAAACTACAGTTTAAAACATAGAAAACATTTGGAAGCGTTGACACACCTTACTTCAATGTTAAATTTAAACAATTTTTAAATTAATTCATTTGTTATTTTTCACTGAAAATCACATTGATTAATTTTTTTTATTTCCTTTTTTTGCTTCTTTGTTAATTTTGTCTTTTTCAATTCAAAGAATCCAGATGCCTTCATTCTGAGGTCTTCAGATATACCCAATCTGGTAACCCTTTGCAATCTGCCACACAGGGAATCATCATTTGGACAGAAAAAAAGGCGATATGCATACCTCCTTCAGGAAAAAGTGCCTATTGCAGTGCTCTCGATAGTTTCCTTGCCTGCACAAGCTTGTTGATATCTTGGTAAGTCTTCACTATTGGTGGATTGGCACCAGTGGAAGAGCCTGCTGATGAAGATGCTGTGCAACCTCGATATAAACGTATGCAGTCGCCTCCATCCTGACCATCCTTTGCAGCCTTCATGTACCTGAAGAAGCGGAGGATCTCTGGATTGTCAGTTGATGGCTTCCTCAGCTCATTCAGTTCTCTGTTAGAAAGAGCATTCATTACTATGAGATAGAACATCATTAGAGTAAACTGTTTTTTACTAATTGAAATAAAATGAAAAAAAGGCCTTAATTGTACGAATAGTCTTGTGTTCCATCCTTGGAAAATGCTGAACTTAAATGCCAGGTTTGGTATTTAATCTCCATATTGAGTTTTTGGGTGCATACAGTATTTCACTAACCTGCCTCTATAGTCTGGGGGTAGCATGTCTGCCTCACATTCAAGAGGTTCTGAATTCGAATCTTGGTTAGGGTTAGTTATCCGGATAAGGTTATTTTTTTGTTTTCCTTTATCTTGAAAAGACAAGTCGGGTGACTAAGCTCTATGGTCTCTGGGCTCATTTAAACATCATTTCACCCACATCATTCATTCATCACCTGATATGTTCTAACCTCTTTAAAAGACATTAAACTTAAAAAAAATACCTCTACCTACTACAGGTAAGTAATAGAGCAAGTAAAAATTGAGGTGCTAAGGGAGAATTTTGTATTTTCTAAGAGTTTTGAAGCCACATATTGGCTTTATTATAATATACATTTAGGGTATAATGATCAAGTATATACCATGTTTTATTAATATCATTATTTTTTGAGTTATTCAAAGTAATTCAATTTTATTTTTAAAACAATTACATATTTCAAAATGAAGCTTGTCACAACATCTTTATGATTGTTTAGAAAAACACCATACTATGTATTTTTAAGTTATTGGCTTCAAAAGGATAAAGGAAACTGATATTTCCAAAATTCTAAAAATTTTAACTGTCCTTACTGTTTTGTTTTTTTTATTTTAAAACTTACTGATCTAAGTATAAATTGCATGCTTTGTTTTTTTCATTGCTTATGGGAGTTCCAGTACAGATTTCAACCTTGTAATCTCTAGTTTATTAAACTCATTCCATTTTGAATACACAAAAATGTAGCCAAAATGAAAATAATAGTAATAATAATAATATGAGAAAATGAGCTTAAAATTCATATTCGTTTTGACAGCAAACAAGTAAACACTTATATATTCATCTATCACCCCTTCCCTCCTTATAATATACTAAACTACAAAACCTTTTAAGTAAAATTGTTCATTTGCAGCACAACTTTTCGTAGTCGTGAATCCTAAAGAAAATAACATCAAGGTTCCATCTTAAACACAAAATAAATCAGAGCATTAAGTTATGTCATAGTAATAATAGTGTAATCATAATAATAATAATAATAATAATAATAATAATAATAATAATAATTCCTTCCAAACGAATGCAAAATTCATAGTTGCATAGTCTTCTTCTTCCTTTGAAATGGATATGCAATAATAATGATAATAGTAATCATAGGCATAAAGAGGGAAATTAATGTTTAATAGATTTTTTTTCCTCAAGCTACACCGTATTCAAGAAAGGGCAAAGATGGAAAGGGCTTTGTAGAAGCAGATGAATAATAACGTTTCTGATTGACGTTCGAAAGGGTTGTAAGTCCCGAAGAAAATACGTAGGTCATTTGCCTTTTCTTGAAGTGAAGATGACAACAGCGCAGCAACAGCTGCTATTTTTTTCAAGCGAAAATTGTTTATAGATAAAACTTTTCAGTGTGATAGAATATGTTATACTTCATTATAACGAATTTAAAAATTTTGGTACCAAAAAGGTATTGGGGTGGCGCTCTGGCTCGGCTGCATTCCTGCAGCTATGGTTTTTCTTCTGCAGTAACCTCAGGTTACCACCGATAGCCTCGCACCCCATAGAGCACGTCGCTATTATGGACCTACTAAGCGGTTACAACTGATAATCAAATTTAAATAGTATTTTACTTTATAGATGAGCATATTCCATTAAGTCGTGATCTAACAACGAAAGACGGAAATCCTCAATTAAATTCGAACACTTGCTGGTATTGTAAATATTTTCAAGTGGCTAGCGGGTCGCTATGAACTATTGTATCCTCAGTTTATCCACATTACAGGTAATTTAATTCTGAAAAGCTTTTTCCAGCCACCGTAGTGTTGTAGAGGTATCGTTCATCTCTCGCTGAGGGCCTGTGTTTGAATATCGCTATGATCAAGTTGTATGGCGGAGTTGTTTTGACGGATGGGGGCTTTTCTGCAGCCCATGAAATGAATATTACGTAACATTATTTCCTGGAGAGTTAGTGCGCGAATTCGCGAACATTTTATAACCCAAACGTATCGCGTTCCCCAGCCTTTGGTTATGATAGCGGATAGCATCACCAAGGAATAAGTGAACGGGCCCGATGGATTGCAGCGATATTTTAAGAATACTCTAATGAAGGCCACTGATGTTTAGAAACTCGCCTGGGTTAAGACCGGGGTTTTGTGAGCCAAAGAATTGCTCCGCTTCTTCCAATCCATTGGTCTGTATATCCAGTTCACTCATCTCGAATGCGTTGAGATTAGGAGAAGCGTTGCATCTTATTAGAAATGATTTAAAGCTCTGAATCTTTTTATTTCCATTTACTCATGTCGGTGCGCGCAGAGAAATTGATTTTGGCTTCATAGTTACTGCCAGTGGCAAATGGTGGTTTCAGCATTTGCGCTATTTGAATAATAATAATAATAATAATAATAATAATAATAATAATAATAATAATAATAATAATAATAATAATAATAATAATAATAATAATAATATTCGACTTCAGACTAGGTTTCCCCACACTCTTTTAACCACTATCAGATCTCCAAAGCAGCAAATACCTCACGTATTCTCCTCTGAGTCACCGTTGTGCCAAAATCGTGGAGCTTTTATTTCATAACAACACAGTTGTTTCTCTTGCGATTAATATATCTGAGCAGCACAAAAAAAATTATATTCTTACTGCTTCAATGGAATGATTTTTCGATTCAAATAATCATAAAATGATAAGTTTGACAAAAATGGTTTTGCTGTGATGAAGGAAAAAAAGCACGTGTAATTTGGATTATTGGAGTAAATAAAACTCTTCCAAACAATTATGTAAAGCATACAGTTAGCACTAACTTTCTGAAGCTCACCATTTATTCTCAGAAACCGCGTATTTATAAATATAGCGGATATGAAAAGAAACTACTATTTAATATGGATAGTGATTATGTAAACGGATCTCGCGCTCTTTAAAAGAAGTGGAATTTTAATATTCAGACCGCATCGTTCTGAACAAAACCACGGAAATTACTTGACGTGCTGGAATTCAACATGCTGGTGTATAACATGACAGGTAGCTTACCTACAAAAGGGACATGTGGTCTTTACTGGTCCAAAAGCCTAGATATGCTACAGGTTGGTCCATAAGCTTTGAGTGCATTATGTTGGGATTGTTTTAGTAACTATTAGCAGAACACTCGCGATACTGGGATATTGCGATAGTTCCTCTTTAACTCTCCTTTCCTCTCCCAATTCCTCTTCCTCAATCTCTCTCTCATTCGCAATTCGACCCTTCCCTCTCTCCCCTATCCTTCCCACTCCTCCTCCGTACAACATGTACTGAAAAACAGTAATAAAGTTTCTTTTCTAGGGTGCTAGCAAACATTGAAACATAAGTTAAAGATTTAAGCCTACCCAAAACTTGCTTATCCCTTATGCTTACTGTAATATGTCACGAACTATTCTGTCGCAATGATAATCATAAAAAACCTTCAGAGTTAGAATTGTAATGCATATAACTAATTTTGTGATTATTATTGAAAAATTGTAGGACTAGTTAGGTATTCATCCTATCGTAATTTTGTAAATAACAGAACCTGTAAGAGTCATTAAGCTTATAAATTTATATTATGAAGCTTTTTCGCAAAACTAAATAATCAGCAAGATATTC
The DNA here is from genome assembly GCA_030765065.1 of Deroplatys truncata. Classification (NCBI taxonomy): domain Eukaryota; kingdom Metazoa; phylum Arthropoda; class Insecta; order Mantodea; family Mantidae; genus Deroplatys; species Deroplatys truncata. The sequence goes on from CM060981.1 coordinate 182,351,650, forward strand.
AATTTTTGTTTACTTCGTGCACCATAGGGAAAGTAATTAAGACATCATTTAGCATAAATTCTTTAAGTGGGACCTAACACACTCTTTATCTGAACCTTTTAAAATCAAAAGATTACGTGCACATACAAATATCTTTAAAATTGTAAATTTTGGTTTTCGGATATAGTCCATTATCAAGTTAATACCGGTTATTTATCCAGAATTGCAAATTACCAGATACATTACAAAGAAAGAAACAAACGGTTTACTGTCCGCTTGGAATACCTAAAACAGAAGCGCTAGCTTCGATGAAGTGTTGTTTAATTCAATAATTATTGTTTTTGCCCTCAGCTGAAAAAAAACTTATATCCCTGTTAAGGTTATGTTGAAACATAATTATCTACACTTCTAAATAATTGGAAACAAAAAGTATCCCCTATTAAGGTTATGCTAAAGCACAATTATCTACACTTCTAAATGACGCGTGCATTTACCTTTAAAGTACCGTAGTATAGCTTGAAAATTATACCTTTCTGTTTGTAGGACATAATTAGTGGTAAAATGACTAAGTTCGTTTCATTAAACTGTATGGCTGCAAGCGCTTCAACTGCAATAATTAAAGAACGAATAAGACGAATATGACGGAGAAAGAGCGTGAGAAGGTTTTTAAAAGGCTTCGGAAGAGGTCAGTGTTACTTGTGTGGAATGATCTGTTGATCCTAATGCAATTATTTCATGTGCTACATTTCCTATCTTGAGTTTCTTGTGTGTATTATACTCACCGCATCTTAAAGACCGTCGTGAAAATGGTTTCGTGCAACTGAAATTATTCCGTGAAGATTGGTAAAACGCAAACGTGTAGTTGCAAGAACAAAATTATATCCTGTGCAAAGCAGCCTCCCAGAAATTGAATAGGAATGTTGCTGGATGAAATGCAGAGTAGAAACCGTAAAATGGCAATAGCGATGCCATGTCAGAACGCAAGGGGAGAATACAGAGTATATGTATACATTCTTTGTAATAGTATGTCAGTTAATCTCAATAATTACGACAGAAATATGTATAACGTGTGCGACAAAAAGAATTGCAGATAATTTGTTCACTGCCTTCTGAATTATTTGCAACCATATGTTGTGTATTCAGAGTGTAAACAAATTGGTGACAAATTGAGGCAGTATTTTTAACACTTAAATAATTTCAGTCTAGTTATATAATATGTAAATTCAATAACAGCCCGCCTTGAAGCAATATGTGTATGTAATAATTTGTAAAATATATGTAACAGTCATTGCATATGCTTATATTATTGTAAACATGTTCAATAATGTTATGTGAATGTATTACGTAATTTAATAATGTAGGAGCTGTGAGAATAATAAGTTAAAAGTTGCTAACAATGATGTAACCTTGAGTCAATAATGAGTAAAAAGTTTAACAATACTACTTGTGATTCTTGGAGTAACAATAATGCAATTTTAGTGACAGTTTATAAAATAGCCAATCAACACCAGAAAAAGCCTTAGTTAAATGAAGGTATTCTATTGGAGTAGGATTAGCTAATCAGAAACTGAAAAGGAGAAAATTTTACAAATTTAGAGTTCAGTTGCCTGCAAACAGTGTTCCTAACCGGACGCGAGACACATCCTCGAGAGATTTAATACGTATTCGTGTGAGACGAAAATAGTTTTACGCGTTAAAAAGTGCAATTATTTAATAAAAGAGTCTCACAGCTCTCTATATCACTGAAGTGTTATTTAAATCGTATCAAGCATTAATAAAAGGAGTGAAGTCAAAATTATAATCTTTGTAAGCCTACATTCTTGACGCATCACAACCCTGCTAAGAGAAACGTGTCTCTAACAATAATACTGACGCAGCCGAGGCAAACATAAATATATAAAATTTAAAGAAACAGTCACATTACAAAGTTAATATTTTTAAACTTAGAGCGAAGGCTACCGGAAACTGTTTACCATGCGTGCGGTTGCAACTACTACAAGTTCGGCTCCTCAACAGTTGAAATATAATACAACTCCTTCTAAAATACTCCTTTCTCAAAATATTCTGGAGGTGTATTCCTATGAACAAAAAACTGAAAATACTTCACTTGAACATGTATCTGAAAATATTGTAGAATACATAACTTATTGCTAATGCTACAAACGATACAGTTAAGTGGCTTCCAACTTCTTCATGCATCCCGTAAGCCGCGTTCCATGCTTAGATATAATTTGTTGAAAATTCCTGGAGTGTTTCGTAACTATCTGGTTAAATCGAGTTTTGATACGGTTTCTCAGAAGGTGCGCATCATTATATTGGTTAAAAAAACTAAGGACTTAAAATGTTTTCAAAGGAAGAACATTCATGACACTGTTCTTAAACCGATGAAAAATTAACCACACAAACCTCCAGGTCATTTTTACTTTCGAAGCTGAAAGAAAGCATCCCAGGAATAAAATTTGAGTTTGAAATGAAATTGAGTTTTATTTATGACGCTCTTTAACTACTGTGTTTTTAGCACCCATTCTACACCAGTTTCATCCAAGGTGTATTTGTTCAACAGTGGAAACAAGAATGATTTACATTGTACAACAGTAAAGTACATGAGGTGCATAATCTCGCTGATTTCAGCCACCCTCACAAATGTTTCCACCGTAGAAACTAGACTGTGTTGACTCGTCAGCATTCATACACTCATACCTTCTTCTCGCGAAAACCCACCAATCTCATTACAATCTGTACAGCGAACCAAATGTAAAGTGCCAAACGAACTCTTAACAGCCTTGGACCAACCATAGTTCTCCGACAATGTTGTAAACGTTTACAAGCAATTCAACTGCATAATAACATTTAAAAAGAAGTTCTTGTTTTTATGTACACATAACGCAAATGCTGAGCCAACTGCTAATTATTATCTTCTGTTAATATTATTGCGTCATCTCCTTAGCGCGGTGGTAGTGCAGCTGCTTTCCAAGTAGGAGACTCGGGTTCGATTCTCGGCGTGGGGAGTTACTCCCACTGGAAGACCTTGTACGGGGTGCACTCAGCCTGTTATATCCCTGAAGAGCCAATTGGGGAGCTACTTGATTAAAAACTAGCGGCTCCAGGTTAAGGAGGAATCCAGAGCGCTGACCACGTCCCCCCCACCGTACTGCACCCCATTCATGACACCTGTTGCGGGCAGAGGTAAGGGATGCAACGGCCGGGCGGCATGCCTTGGCCCGGCAACGGCCTGTTGCGCCATGGAGTTTAGTTAATATTATTAATTCTCACCATTGGTAGCTTATTAATGTTAAATAACTGTACCTTTGTTTGCTTCTACTGTTATTTGTTCTTATGCATACTTTGTATGTGAAATCCCTTACTTATAGATTGCGCTGTTAATGTACTGTAACTTTGTAACCTCAATGGGAAGTCACGATATAACCACGCAGTTAAAGAGACTTTGAATAAACTATAAAAAGAAGGTAGGGACCAGACTGTGTTGAATCGTCTGCATTTTGGAAATACAGCATTCACACTCATGTCTTCCGTCTCGTGAAAGCCTACCGATGTGTAACCATTGCAATTGTCAGCTAACAGTGAAACATCTCATTACGATCTGCAGCCTCTACGATGAACAGCGAACCAAATTAAAATGCCAAACTCTTAACAGCTCAGGATCAACCACAGTTCTACAACAATGTTCTTAAACTTATCCAACTGTATAATCAATTTGATCTTGCTTTGATGTGCACATGATGCAAATGTTAAACTAATTACTATAATGCGTTAATCTTATTAATATACACTAATGTTGCCTTATTAATGTTAAATAACTGCACCTTGTTACTTGTTCTTATAAATACTACACTGTCGTTTGTGAAAATTGCAACACCAAGAAAGAATTTCCCGAATAACTCCAAACTTGGTGGAAGTGTAGAAGATGTACAAGCAATAAGTGATTAGGTTTTCAGAGAGATGGGGTACACGTAGGCGGAGCAGAGCTCTCTCGTGTTGGTCCGACAAGGTCAGTGTTGCGCCTAGTGTAATCAGTGCAGATAGTGTAATCAGTGCAGAGCTGACAAACAAGGTGGATACAATCAAGTAATTGCTAGTATGCCTCGTTGACGTCAAAGGAAGCCATATCAGCATGTGAGTTCGAACGTGGCAGAATGATCGGTCTCCGCAATCAGCAATCTAGCAATCGAGAACAAGTCGCCCAGGTTCACCTGGGCGGAATGTGATCGCCACAGTACCTAGCCGCGTATACGGCTTTACCTGTGCGATAAAGAAGGTCAAAAGAATTTACACAAGCTTTTGATTTTTGTCAATCTGTCTTGGGCGGAGTTTAGTTTTCTGCGCTACCATTGGCTGGGTCTCGGTGTTCCCACATGGGCGGAATAGCGACCATGTGGTGACCAAGCCCAATGCTGCTTAACTTGGGCGACCGCTTGTGTGGTCGTCAAGTTAAGCAGGCCGCATGGCAGCAAGCTAGATGGGAATGCTAGGTAATGGGATGGGGGTATTCAAGTTGGCAGCAGGGCGGGTCGCTGTTAAGATGTTCACTCATCCAGCTAGCGGCCGAGCCCAATGCTGCTTAACTTGGGGGAGTTTGTGAAATGAGGGATTGGCAGACCTCAGCCTCGGGGGCCCAAGCCGTCCTTCGGTAAAGCGGGTTTGTCATACCGTGCTCGTACAGGGCATGCTGCTACGACAGTGATGCGTGTGTGGAAGCAGTGGATAGATGAAGGTCGTTCACAGCGAAGAGCGGATTCTGGACCACGGGATGTCCGCATGGCCATAACGGACCGTACAGCTTCATCCACAGTGTTGGCTCGACGCTAGAGTACTGCAACAGGTGTGAACTTGTCTGCATCAACGGTTCGTCGCCGTCTGCTGCAGGCTGGACTGGTTGCATGTATGCCATTACGTTGGCTTCCATTGTCCAGGAAAAACAAGCTCCTCCGACTGCAATGGGCACGTGAACACCATCACTGGGGTGCTGAGTGGCAAAATGTAATCTTTTCGGACGATTCCCGCTTCAACGTGTCCTACAGTGATGGCCGCATAGTGTCCGGCGGTACCGTGAGCGCAACCTGGAAGGCTGCATTGTTAAGCGGCATAGCGGATAAACACCAGGTGTGATGGTTTGGGGCGCCATTGGTTACAACAACAGATCTCGCCTCCTACGAATTGAGAGCACTTTGAACAGCAGCCGGTACCTAACGGTGGCTGTAGAGCCTGAGGTACTCCCCCTGCTTCAGACATCACCACAGACCACATTTCAACAGGACAATGCCCGGCCATAAATTGTGAGGAATGTACAAGACTTCTTCGAAGAGCGACGGGTACCATTGCTTCCCTGGCCTGCACGTTCGCCTGACATGTCGCCTTTCGAACAGTCTGGGATATGTTGGTCGGCACCTGGTGCGTCACGATCCTCCAGTAACCAGTGCCACGGATTTGTGGGCTCGAATACAAACTGCGTGGAGGGAAGTCCCTCAGGAACTTATTCAGAACCTTTTTTATTCAACGCCACGGCGTATAGCAGCTCTAATTGCAGCGCATGGAGGCCACACCAAATATGAATGTTGGGGCTCAAAGGTCATGTATAGATTTGAAAGGTTTATCATTTGTTACTTGTCATGTAGCTAACCTGTGGAATTAAATTCATTGAATTCATGCGTTTCCTTCTTGGTGTTGCAATTTTCACAAATGGCAGTGTAGTTATGTGGTATCCCTTACTATAGTTTGCACTGTTAATGTACCTACTGCAACTTTGTAACCCCAATGGAAAGTCACGGAATAGCTATGTAGTTAAAGAGGCTCTAAATAAACCACTAATAAAAAAACGGCATATAATTTGTTTCTTTTCTAGATCTTGCATGAAGAATATGTTACAAGTTCCTGCACCATCTCCGATCGCAATGTTTCATTGTCGTTCTCATAGAAAATTATCCATAGTTGTGGAAACTTTAGCTGCACTATGTCTGCTGTTAACTGTCAGTGGTGTTATTAACGATTCAACTTTCGCATTAGGTTACCTCCAGAAGCATTGACTTAAAAAAAGCCTAAAAATTAAATTGAGCTTTATTTATGGGCGCTCTTTAAATGCTGTGGTCTTTAGCGTCTCATTCAATATTTGGGTGAAAGACCGGAAAGTTTGCTGAGGTCTCTATCAGACTTGAGGTTCATATATGTGCAATAAATTTACGACAGGAAACCACTGGCTTTACTTCCCTTCCGAAGGAAGTCATGCTAAGGATTTTTACGCTCGAAAAAATATATCGCCTCCCGCCGGGATTGAACCTGCGACCTCGGGAATCAGAAGTACCCCTGGACGACGAAAGATACAAAAAAATCAACATTTTTTTCTCATTTTTCACTCTACATTATTAAATTCGAAATGTTTAAACTAAGATGGACTAAAATATTGCCTAAAGACAAGCAATTTACCGCAGAAATTCGGTGAAACAACACATCAGCAGCGAAAATGATATTAAGGATTGTTCTTCCATTTTATTACACAACAATCCAATAAAATTGTGCAATTATTCTCCTTTCATTCAGCTAACAGTGTTTTTAAGTTCACTTATTATAAACAATAATGATGTAGACTGCCTCCATGGTCAAATGGTCAGCTTTCTGGCTTCTCAACCCAGAGGTCCCGGTTCCCATTCCCGTCTGGGAACGGGGAGAATTGATCTTTAGTTGGATCCTTCCCCCGCCCTGTCTGGAAGTATGGTTGTGAGAGTGTACTTGGTGTTAAAATGATCAAAAACCAACATTAAAGATCCTGTCATAGATTGTTTTTAAAAAGTCAGAGCCCCCCCCCCGCAAAAGTTTCCGGTATGATTGATGTTAAAGCGGGCTATACTGATGATACAACGAATAAAATAACAATGGAATCCACACCCATGAAAAAGCCACTTAAACATACAAACAATGACAGTAAAATTTGCAAGCAATTTCTAAACCTAAAAATAGGTATGAAGGAAAAGGGAAATCAGTTAAATAGCACCATAAAAATCAAAGTTGTTTTTAATGAGTTTCAAATTACGATGTGTGCAAAGTAACACGTTTAACAAGTCGATGAATGTAACACTTTGCAATAGCCTCGGGGTAAAAGAGAAAACTTACTTGCTCTCACGCAGTTAATCCAGTTACCGTCAGTTGGATTCTAAGACATACCTGGCCAACATTCACATACAATACTGTTTTTTTCGAAAGCTTTTAATGAGTAGAAAGTAATAGTTTAGAAAAAAAAATACTTTTGATTCCTTTGTATTTATGTGCATCACAATTATTAGAAATAGGCTGTTTCACACGTTAAAATCAAGGTTTTGAATGAGTGGTAGGTTTGTGGTCCATAGCGAAATTATTAAGGGAATGGAGCCACTGTGTTTAGATTTAAAATGAGATTATCCGTTATTTTGGTCTCGCGTTGTCTTTCTTTTTTTTCTTCTTTTTTTTGCAGTATTTACTTTTTATCGTTTCGACTGCTTGGTCTTATCACGACCTTTCATAATTTTAAGAGATACATTATTTCAAGATTAACACAAAAGTTTACATTTTTACACTTTATCATACGATTAACTTCCTTAATAAACAGTAAGCTTTCTTAATTTTTCTGGTTTGTTCACGTCACTGGAGAAATACTAGCTTGTTTACATTTGATGTACAATGGGCATCCACAAAGATGTGCTGAATGGTTAATGGTGTGTTGCAGTTGGCACAGGTTGGAGGCTGGTCTTTGGTTAGAAGAAAAGTGTGCGTCAGTTTGCAGTGCCAATTCTTAGACGGGATGTGATTACTTGATTTCGTCGTTTGGGTATTCGTAGAGGCTGGAAAAAGTTGGTACAGCTTGAAAGAGCTTCATGAAGTTTGCTATCAATGATAACCACTATGTCTTCCATTTCTGCATGAACGCTCGTTGAATGAAGCTGTCATCGTCGTTAGAACTAGGTTTAGGTAGAAGTAACTGATCGACTATGAACTGTGGCGGGACCCGAATTCGCGTTAATGTATTATTTACATTTGCCTCGGATAAGACTTTTATAAGCAAGAATAGGAATTCTTAAGCAGTTGGCTTGTTGGCAACGCTCAAACTATTATCAATACAAAGGATGTAAACAGCAGAGACCAAGGGTCACTGACGGAAGGTGAAACACGGTATGGTGATAGACATCGGATGCCGTCGACTAAAGGTTTCCATTGAGAGCAGTAATTGTAAACTGCATTACTCAGAGTATGCATAACATTTCTTTTAGTTGAAGCAAGAGTTTGCCCTGCAAATATAAAACGTCCCAAAATCATTGCCACTGCAATCTCGCTTCCGGATGTTACCGAAATGGATGCAAGGCACCAAGTTATGAGAGACACTTACATGTTGGGGATCTCCGCATTCAAAAACACTTCAGTGTGATCCCAGCAGAAGATACCTAGTGTTTACGAGACTGATACTTCGACTCCCTCGAAACAGAAGAACAGTTCATTATACACAACGCCGCGTAAGTCGTGGATATGTTCTTTCCCATACAAGACACCATCTTGAGGAAATTAAGTTAAAATTCGTCCAGCCATCATCATATTCCTCTTTATCTTCGTCCTTCTTCGAGGGTAAGCCGTATCTCCCATCGTTTTGTCTAATAAATATTATATTTGGCATCCTAGTCGGTTACATTTTGATAATATGATCAGGTTATTTTGCTATACAAGGGCCTATCTTTCCTATCTTTATATTTGGGGTATTGGAAGCGTCAGCTTTCCTCTTATTAAAAAGAGAACACAGTCACTGACCTTAATAACCTTACTTCTGCTATTTATATTCCATTTATGTTTTTCTTTCATTAAACACCAAAGTTCAGATTCCTGGAACTATGATGATAACAGCAATCCCTCTAAATTTTAAAAATCATGCCTTTTCCTGACATTTTTGTATAATACGTCCTTTGTTCCAATTAGCTTTTGGGATTTGGAAAGTTTTGCATTAAGATAATTTTGTGTGTATAAATACTGTGTAATACAAGTAGTTAAAGCTATTATTTGCTTGTTAAATATTATATTCTTGTTCTAATTGAAATTGTTTCTTCGAAATCCTGTAGCCTTTGTTTTTACTCCTTTTCAATTCGTTAGCTGCTGCGTTGCAACTTTCAGCGTCTGTTTGTCTGTCAATATGCATGAAACGACTTAGCAACTTCCGCAATTTGCAGCTGAAATTTTATACATGAAAGTTTGAACAAGATTTCTGAGCACATTCCAAATTCGGTTAAAGTTGACATACAATATATGTGGAGATCCTTCTAAAAGTATATGCTTGTAGATGAACTGATACTAGTACTGAAATGAAATTTTGTCCGAAAATTTGAAGAAAACTTTTTGATGGATTTAAATTGTTAGAGGTATCTTATGTGGAGAGCCACATTAAAGTTTGTATCTGTAGGTAAAACGTCGCAAGTATGAAACTGAAAATTTTGTTTATAAGGATTCGGATTATAACGTAAGTTATTTAACACACTCGGAATTGTCAAGATCTTCAACGTCGCCGTTGCGCCGGAATTTTGTCCCGCAGAATAACTCTATTGACCCAAGGCTGTTGGCACACATAAATGTAATCGCCCTGGATACTCACAGTCGAATCCATAACCTAAGGCACATAAAATCTGCGCTCAAATAACGTCATCCAGGGTTTCCATAAAATTTGTCGACAGTTTTAAAATTTTGTTGAAAATTATAGAGTCGCCTAAACATTATAACTTTTAGAATTATTTCCCAAGCTGTACATAATAACAAATTTTGTCACTGCTACCACATCAGTCCCACCATAAAACGAACCATTTGAAATTAATCCTATGCTTATATTTACGAACTTTTCTTAGGTATTTTCAAGCGCTGTTCACCTGCTATGTTACATAAAAAGAGCAAGCAACAGAAAGTCCTTGCTTTATCTACACTTGTGCAAACAGAGAAACTTCTGTATTTCATTGAAAAATTCAATCCCGCGATTTCATGGTAAATACATGGTCCTTCGAATAAAAAGAATTGGAAAAAAGTTGTGTATGTGAGAGAGGGAGAGAGAATGAGTGAGTGAGAGAGTGAATAAGTTAGTGAGTGAGTGAGTGAGTGAGTGAGTGAGTGAGTGAGTGAGTGAGTGAGTGAGTGAGTGAGTGAGTGAGTGAGCGAGCGAGCGAGCAAGCGAGCGAGTAAACACCATGACTCAAAAACGAAATGTCCGATATATAGCAGATTGCCTTTTAAGATCACCACTTTCCAAGGAAAAACCCTCATCCTAAACCACCCTTTGCATTTAAAAAGTTGAATTATTTTTTATTTTCTTAAAACTTTCTCTAAGACTGAGTGAAATATGTTATGTTTAAGATATTTGCATGACTAATAAAATGCATTCTAATATTTTCTGCAAATTGCCTGTGAGGTACTTCTCATTCTGAATGAAGTTGATATGATTTTGTGTTACTAGTAAACCATTAAAATAGGTAGACAAAATCTTATAATCTAAACATTATTTATGGCATGACATCTCTGATAACCCTGTTAATAGCTAGACGATCATCCATCCGATACGAGGAGATGATGTGGTCAATCCATGCTTCCCCCAGCCGAAATGTTGGTTTCCATGATCTACACATCGCTTACCTAACGTAGCTCCTCAAATTTCTCACGATGCTGAAAAGATAAGCGATTCTATAAGTGTGCCGCAAAATCCGCACCTCATGGGTGGGTTCGAACCCACGCGTATTCTGTGACTGGGAACTGGAACACTATTCTCCAACCACTACGTCACGGCGCAGAGAAACATAGGACACAAAAAATTAGATCTCGTTAAACACATCAATTATAGCAAATAATTTTTTGCATCAACCGTTTCCGAGATATTAATAACTTTCTAATACTTTGCAAATTTCAGTACTACCACATTTCGTTTGTTTCTCATGATTTCTTGCAAAAACTATGGTATTTCAAAGTCAGCATATAGTTGTTAAACATTTGATTGTCACTAGTCTCCCTGTTCTCCTTGTATCCACAACGAAGTGATTAATGAAACTATGCTGCAAATGTTTATCTCGATTGATATGAAACAAACCGAAAAATAAGGTGAGAATAATTTGTAGAAGAGATGCAAAAATAAACTACAGAGGGTAGAGAAAATCATATATAATATAACATCAGATTTTTTATAAATAGCGCCGGAGGAATTGAAATGTTCTTCATATTCAATGGCCTGAAAGCTGGTCGTCAGTATTCGGTGTCCACGCGATATAAAGCACAACCGTCAAGTTGTCCCTAAGGTTCACTATGTACTTCCAATTGTTCATTCTTGCTTACACCACATATGACGCAACAATACAGTTGGTGAAGAAGATACGAGGCACCCTATGTCACCAAGTGGGTCAGGTGGGTGATCGACACGGATCCTGCACCTCCTCAACCCACCCAGGGGTTATCCGCATGACGTCACAACTGAAATGTCGGTCACCATGCCGCATGTAGCTGGCACACGTAAGCTTTTCATGTATACACCGGAATACCATTGCCTTCCGATGTAGGAATTTCCCGTGACTAGCGGCCAAGTTCATGGATGTGCTAACCGTCCCATTGCAACAGAACCACTTTAAGGACTCTGTACTTCCGGAACCTGTTTCATGCAGCAGGTAAAGAGAAAGATACAGGAAAACAAATTGTAAGCACACTATTATTCAGAGTGCACCTGTTTTCTTAGAGAAGTAAGAGTTGTGGGAACCTGCAGAGGCGGTGTATATCACAAACGAAAGACTTATAATTTATAGACACACATCTAGCCGGGTGTTTTTCTAATTATATACATTCACATTTAATGAGCGAAAATTGCTATACAAGATAGAAGAATCTTTCTTTTTACGCTTCTTTCAAAGGGTAAATTTTTTAAAAAATCGAATACTATTTTTCTGTATAATACTATGATCATAAATACAATTTTAATAAGGAATTTCTCGTCATATTGTAACAACACGCAATAATCAGACATTGTCTACTGGTCTAACCGTTAGCCCAAAATAGCTGCAACGAATCCCTACCAATATTTTGTCCTACTATTTCTTTTTTATCTCTCTACTACTTATCAATATGCACGCAGAGAAGGTCCCGGGTTCGATTCCCGGTTGGGGATGTAAATTTTTCTCTAGCCAAGTTTATTCCCTATCCTCCCCAGAGTCTGGAAGTATGAATGAGAGTGTGAATGTGTGTATGACATAATGATTAAAAACTAAAAGTGCAAGAAACCAAACGACACCCGTTAACACCATTGCCAATAGGCAATAAGTTCCAAAGGAAAGGCCGCCAATAAGACCAATGTAGTTAAAAGAAACATTTTTAGATGCACATTTGTGTGTACAGTATGCGTGTGAGTGTCTTGTGTGTCTGTGAATATAACTCAAAAATGAAAAAGCGATTAAATACCAAGGATGCGGCACAAAGATTTTCAAGAAAATTCTCCACCCCAAACTTTTCATTATTTTTAATTTTTTTTATTACTGATTATAATTTTGATATACATATACACTCTCTCAAGAAATTATTCGTCTGCACTTCAAAAAATTCCAGCAGCTAAATTAATGGAGGAAAAAATGTAATATTTTTTGGAAATAAAGATCAAATGGCAATAGTTTACGTGTTTTGGCGTTTTTTTACATCGTTCATTTTATCAGTTTTATAGATTTTTGAAAAGTATGCCAAATTTGCAGTGTTTATACGCAGTTGTTTCAAAATTATCTTTCATGCATTGGGTGGAGCATTCTTTTTTATTGCATACATCCACACAATTTCGACATGTGACAAACTGGTGGAGAAGCAAATTCGCGAAGTCATAAAAATTGAGCCGAAAACGAGGAATTAAGGCAAAAACTTTGAAAATTCCTAACTTCGGCATTTTATTCCTCCGTCAAATAAACCCTATTTTCAATGCAAAATCCAGTATGCAAAGAAGAAAAAAAATGGCTCTACTCAATGCATGTAAGATAATTTTGTCAACACCACGTACAAAAGATTCGCATTTTTTGCATGTTTTTCGAAACTTATAAAAATGATAAAAGAACGATTTGAAAAATCGCCAAAACACGTAACTGTTGCCGTTTTATTTTTATGTCCAAATAAAAGTAGATTTTTTCCTACATTAATAAGTGTAGACGAATACTTTCTTGAGGGGGGTGTACATTTTTCAAGTGGCAATCGCTATTCGTTTTATCGTGGTCATGCAAGGTGCAATGGAATTTTAAGGTCATTAGTAAGCAGAGGGGTTTTAGTAAGTAAATCATCAAGTTAGGAACGCACCGAGGGTTGGTGGCGAGAGAAGGTGGAAACGATTGCGACCTTGCAGTGTTCTCTGTAAACAAATATGAACAGTTGAAGGCACTACTGCTTCAAAAGCAGGTTGAAATGGATTACGGACGAAAGAAAACAGTATAGATATATCTAGCTATTGGTAGTTTCAATAAAGTTACTTAATTATTTAATTAAGTTATTAATGTACAGAAATCTGAGTTATTGGTTTTTCTGTTGCATCGTGAGTTTCACAATGTACAGTAATGCATTTTCGAAATACATTGAACATAAATCGCATGCAATAAGCACGCAGAAAGCTGTTATATTTTGAAAAACTACGTTCCGCATTATCCGACGTAGCAGGAGCAAATAAAAAACACATATCACACTTGCTTGAGATTCCCTGCCTCCAACGCGTCCGTTGTTTTACACATTTCTGCGTACTCCGAATTCTTCACTAGAATAATTTTAAGTTTGTTTATCTTTATTACCTTACTCAGTGTTTCTTAACCTGTTCTATTGCCTCAAGAGCTTCTGGTATTTTTAGTGTCTGTGCTTGCAAATACATATGTTATTGTAGTTGCAATATTACTGAAATTATTCGGAACATATGAAAAACCTTAAAACAAAGCTGGTGAAATTATTTGCTTCCTGAACGTATAGCAGCATTTTTCCTTCGTCAAAGACATAAATTACATTGACTTTGTTGTAATATTGGGTGTGTAGCCATGTCCCCGACCGAGTTACAATTGGGCGGAGCCAAGGGAATTTCAGATTCCGTCCCCTTAAACATTGATTCTTGAGCGTGTCTTGAGAAATATCTTTCCCGCGTTGGCTATAAAAGTATCGACATCCGGAAAACAGGCTCTAATTTCTTCCGCAACTCGGTAGTGACCATGTGCTAGCATAAAATGTGTAACATCATACTTTAAACGTCTTTTGAGCTTCATGTAACATACGTTACATCTGAAGATTTTGCCAATTGTGCTGAAGTTTTCCCTGCCAAATTCCGCCACAAACGATGCTAATTGTGATGATGATTTTGGTGTGTGATTCTTCTGTACTTTAAGTATATTGCCACAGTTCTCCGCTGATTTGTATGCAGCGAATGAAGGAACAGTTGCAACGAAACCGCGTATTATGAAGGGAAGGAGTGTGTCCGTCACAATACCTAACGTCACCTACACTTCGTGTTGTAACACGATTGCTCTGTTTACTTACCAAAACCCCTCTGCCTGGTCATCACATAGCCATCCGATTTTTAAACACCAGACCAACGCTTTGTCTGCTTATTCTTCTTATGTCCAACGAAATGTGTAAATGTTTAATGAAAGTTTTTATCCATTAACAAAAAGTAAATAGATTATAGAAGAGCGAGTAAAGAAATTCATATGAATCCAACACCTCAGATATTTTTTTATTCATGCAACTCGCTTAAGCATTGGATACCATATAGCAAAAGTGGTGAGACAGATAGTCGGCCCTATTTTTGTAGTAATCGCGTCTTCTTGTACCATCTGCTATAAGTAACTTGCTTATAGAATGGCATCAGTTTTGTAGTGTCTTTCTATGCTGTGTAGTTTATTACCATTTATTTAATCCAAATATGGACTTTGTGGATGACTTATCTGTAGGTTTTGCTATACATAGTTAGGGTGATGGTCCTGCACAGTGGCGCTGTGGGCTAGAGTGTGGAGCTATGGAATGTGCCCGGATTTGACTCCGCCCATAGGGGTGCGGATTTTAAATCCCGAATATAGGATCCTGGTGTTGTGACTCAACTTTCCAGCTGGTAGATGCGTGAATCCCGCATCGGTTGGATGTTCACCCACCTGCCGTGCGTATAGATCGCAAGTGAGCGTGAGGCCGGCAGTCGAGTTGGCGAGTACAGGCCTTTTGCGGGCTGTAGCCCCACAGAATTTTTTTAGTTAGGGTGATGCCGAACAAATGGTCTTAGCTCGTGTAGTCATATTACTTTCTGCTTAAATACCTACTTCTTGATATATGGGGTACTTATGTAACCGCCTACCTGTACCGTTTAATATCTTTATTTCTCTTATTCCGTGGGTGGAATTTAAGATCGTAGTATTTATCTGGGGCCGAAGCACAGCCTCAGTCGGACTGGGCGTTGCATGGAATTTTAATCCGAGATATCCCGATTTTTAGCCAACGCCTGATCCATGTTTTCTTAGAAATTAATGCTAAATAATGACATAACTTTACCATGCTACATGGAAATGCTCTTTGCAACAGTCTGCGCATGTTGGATTGGAATCCCGTCCTTACATCCTCTAGAGTACTCCAGATAGTACGTATACAACTTTCGAACACGAGGCTTGTATTGCGTTCAGTTGCACTGGGTTATGAAAGATCATCTGTAACTTCAAAACTACACAAATAAATAAAAAGGATTCATAATATAAATTTGCCTCGTCTAACTGGTTTCTGTGTTATCGTTAAGAAATCTGATGTAGTACAGTCACTAACCATTATAAATTAACGTACTTAATTTAGATATTATCTATAGCATTCATTAAAATTATTCTTACATCCATATTACGTTATTCGTAATACATCTTTACCCATAAATTATTTCAAAATAAGCAATATATACTTGCTGCATACAACAGGCAGAAACAACTTCAAATGCCTATCGGAAGTATGGAAAAATAAATTCAGGAGGCGCGTCCAATAGAGGATTAAGTTATTCTATTGTCGCGGTACCGATTTGTTGCGACAGGAAAGAAAAAGAAGAATATTTCAGTTACTTTCCGTCAGATAACGCACATAGATTTGTGAAAATGTAATCATACGCTATGGAATATTGCTACAGCTGTTAACGCTAAGAAACAATTGACTCAAACAGCATATTTTAATGAGCTCCACATTTTTCTTGCAGTAAGTTTTTATCTAACCCTTATGGTTCATAGCTCTAAAAAATTATGCAATTTCAACCGGAATGAAGGTGGCTTCACAGACTGTTTCACGAAAATTCAAGATTTGCATTTTATTCCTCATGCCAGTATGTTAAACATGTGATGTTTTAACCAAAATCCTTTGTCGTGTTAGAGAAACTAACAGCAAAAAGTTTCCCACGTGGAGGGAATTTCGCAAAAATCTGCGTATCCCATCCTTGGAAGACGTTTGACTGAATATCAAAATGTTATATAAATATTTATCTTTTCGTTTTCAGTTATGCTGAACACACACGCGAAGGTGGATGTTTTCGGGCTCAGAAGATCTCAGAACATGTATTTACGATGAAAACTGTTATCAAATTTTTGGATGGAATACAATAAGTACTTCCTTTCCCACTATAGATAAGCGGTACAGAAAGCAAAAAATATATTTAAAATCCTTACACTCAGAAGAGGTAATGAATAGGAATTCTGATAGAAAAGAAGTGATAAATAGTGCATTTACTTTAAGAGAACCTCATTTGCATAAAAAATTATTCTAATATCCTGCTTCAGGATTTAAAAGTCAAGTCTCTAAAAACAAAAACGCAAAACATATATTTTCCCCTCTAAAGTTTTAATCTGAAAAGAAAATGCTGTACTGGGTTGTTGTTCTCTCTCTCTCTCTCTCTCTCTCTCTCTCTCTCTCTCTCTGCCTACGTATAATCGAAATATTCTGCTTTCAAAACTAATGCACTGGTGTGAATCTCACTTTAAACTGAAATTTTCAAATTTGATTCTTCCTTCCAACGTTTTTCCTTACATTCGGCCGGTAAGAGTAATTTCAGTAACAAAATGATCCACTAATGTATTATTTGATAGTTAAAGCACAAGAAATATACATAGCATTTCGAACTGCCTCTTTAGGCGTTTTCGTTTTCAGACAAGCTTAAAGGTTTTTGGGAACACAGAGAATGAATGCGAAACGTTTTGGTGGTAGGCAAGCAAGTGATAAAACTTTGGTATGGAGAGCCGAAAGTTCGTGGTGTATTAATCTCAGCAGTGATCCGATATTTCAGCTTAATCCTTTTTTTCGAAAGTTTATTTTTCTCATTACTTTTGTGAATTAACAATTTCAGTAATTTATATGATTTAACTTATTCGTTTTAATTGTTTAACCCACTCACAGCCTTGTGCTTTGCTGACGATCTTGTAATTATAGGAAAAGATAAATAAGTAGTATCCATCCTTGTAATCAATGCTATCCACCAACTCAAGAAATTGGATCAACTGCCAACGCACATAAATCCAATGCAATTATAATAAAAATGAAAAGCTTCAGCACGTGGAAATAAGTACAAAGTGGGATTAATCACGAGCATTGGTGCAGATAAATTAAACACATAGGCGCAACATTTAAAGTATTTTGATATTCATGAAGAACATATACTAGACAAATTAAAACTGAGTCTTGACAAGCTTATTGCAACTCATTTGCTTCAACCAAGTAAGAAACGCAATATAGATTAAGCCAAAATGCGATGTATTATAATTTAACTATATCTACAAATAAAACAAAGATGGCCTTTATAAAGGGAATAACGCCGTTAGGTCAAAGATAATTAATAAATAGGAAAATATTGGAACAAGTATCCCACTTCAATTACTTAGGATGTAATATTAATTTTAAATTCAACAAAGACATTGAGATGAAAGTTAACTGATTTCAAACTATTTGTGGAATATTTAGAAGAACTTTAGGAAGAAAAAATAGAAAAGAAACAAATTAAATTCTATATATAATGGCTGTGCTCACTGTATTACATGGCTCCGAATCATGGACAATAACAAAAAGAGAGAAAACACTTATACAGTCTGCGGAAATGAAATTGATGAGTTGTGTAAGAAGGTGCACTGAAGCTGATAAAATAAGGAATTAAACAATGAGATCAGATTTTAATATTTTCCAAGCTAACGACAACATTGATGAAAATAAAACAAATGGGATTATCAAAGAAGATAATGAATTACCAAACAACAATGGCAAGAAGTTTGGGTACACCTCCAAAGAGGTGGTTCGATGATATAGACCGGAACAGTGATATTATCTAATTCTTGAAGAGAAAAGAAGAAGAAATCAGTTAATTGGGATCACTTTGACATATCCTTTCCAGCGAATGTATTTATAAAGTCAGATTTATTAATAAAATTATACATATATAACAGACTCTAGCTGCTTTCGTTTCAAAATTTGCCGACCCAGTGGGCTGTTTCAGCAGTGACCAACCTCCCAAAGTCTTGATGAAACAAAAGCCCGTAACACAACCAGGCATAGAGTTGATATTTCTACCTTGTACCGTGTAAGCATCCCCCCTTACGTACTGCTGTACTGCAGACTTATATTTTCCAAAATGTAGACGATGCTGGCGACTGAGCTCTTTTATTAAATTTAACCAAAAGAACGTAAATTCATTGTTGAACAATATATAGGTTTTTAACTTCTCCTCCGTCATCAACCTCACCCGCTCCTCCCTCGATTAAATGTATTTTAAATTATTGCTATTCAAATCTGTTTGTAATGAAAGCGCTGTATAAGAAAGCCTTAAATGTTACTGAGGAGTTGTCCAAAATGACGCAGATAATTTAAGGGCTCACCAGCAAGATGCATTAACCTACAAAAACATTTTTATAGAAAAACGTTTATTACAAATTATATAACCATTCAATGCTGTTTATTTTAAAGCATACGTTACGTCCATTTGTCTTAAAATGTCTTATACAACAATTGCATGACTGTTTTTATTCCTAGTAGATAGGTTAGTCCTAATTTACTGGACATTATAATAACTTCAGACAGTGCTTTTTGCTGGCTACCTCTTGTCTACATCTAAGAGTAAGCTTATATAGAATGGAAATATCTATAGCTGTGTCTGTTTAGTAGCAATAGTAGTAGAGTATTAGTAGAGTAGTAAGGTTTTAGGGCGCACATATAAATTTATTAGCCCCCTATCTATGCTGTCTGCACGCTTTTGCTGCCAATAAAGTATTAAAATATCGTATAAATAAAAAGCCATCTCGAGATGGCTCCGTATGAGGTTCGCATTCGGAAGGTCCCGGGTTCGATTTCCTGTCGCCGCCCACTCTAATTATGTTTTTTTTCACGTTTTGCACAAGGCGAATGCTGGAGTGTTGTATTCTATCACGGATTTGCTCTCTTCCCCATTTCCTCTCATTTTACTTCCCTTTCAGGTTGACTCCGGGGTTGTGACTTGGTTGGTGTCGGGAAGATGGCGCAGAGGCTAGCGATTTGGAACTTCTTCTCGGCCCTGCTAGAGGGAAACCTATACTACACTCCCGTGGCGGGTGGTCAAGTCTGGAACTATTAGGGAACTCTGCGCGTCTCTGTCGACTTGCGCCGGCCTCTCTGCAGCCCACACGTCTCATGCGGTTCCCCCACCTCATCCGCACCTCCACTGGGAATCAAGGAGTTAGGTGTCCCCTCCGTTAACTAGTCCTATCCTATACATTTATTATTATTATTATTATTGTTATTGCACTGTCAACAACCGCATTATCAATTATCATGACTCACTACTAAAATTAGCTTAGCTCTGTTGTGTTTGATTCAGTCTCTAATCAGTATTACGGCTTCTGCACGTAATGATGAATTCCTGGGTACTAAAACTGAATTCCTAACATATGCACCGAATGAAATAATAAACCACAGGAACCCCCAAATCGAAAGTCCAGGGCTTCCTCAGTGCTACTTGTGAACGCAGCAGACCCTGTCAAACTGGTTCGCCGTGTTTTCGTTTGTTTTATTTTGTTTTTGTAATCTTTCCTTTTATGTGAAAGTACTTCACAAATAACTCTCGTGACTCGGTGTAATCTACCACGAATCCTGTTTTAGGACAAAATTATTTACAATTATATGACAGTAGGAAAATATGTATTTAAAAAGGTAATATTAAATGCCTTGATTTGTTTCTGGAATTCCAGATAGAATGGAATGCACGTATATGCAGTTGTAGAGCCATAGTAAATGGAAAGTTTGACACGAGTACATATAAATATTGTTAGCAGTTATTTAATGTATTTTAGTCCACACCAGGCTGAAATTACATTGTACCAATTAAATATTAGAATCTGTGTTGAAGTTCTAGCATTCCATTTGATAGAAACGTCTTGTGCCACAGCGTTTTGTTTTCTCCGAGTTGTTAAGAATTAGCTAAATGAACATATCTAGCATAAATTGGTACTTTTTGCAATGATTCAGAAAACTGAATTATTCAGTGTGTCAGAGTTGTTGTGTGATATATATTCTTAATTATTATGAGTCACTAACCTGTTGTAATGTTAAATATTTCGTTGTGTAAGTAGTATAGAAATAGCTATTAAAGCGCAAAGTTCCATTTTCATATAGTTTTTAGCCCCAAAATACATCATAAATTTCCACAGAGTATGGATAACTAAATGTCTGATATAAAACTATTCAAGGAAATTAATAACTGTTCTAGGTTTATTCAACCGTGTAATAAACATATAGTTTTATAAATACTGGCAGTCTTATATTTCACAAACGTAGATCAGGAATGTCATTAAGTGATTAAAATGCAACAAAGCCTGATAATAATAACTGTCGCTTGAATTACTTTCTTCAAATTGATAACATTATTTTATGAGGTGGTCTAAACATACATTGCCAAATATACAGTATATACAAAGGAGAGGATCGATTATTTACGAACCCCTCTCTCTCTCTCTTACCCGAGATGTAAGCTGAAAATAGGTACTATACGAATTTAAAATGTTGCATTTAAATTAATTTCCCTACTCATTCTTTTACAAATTATTCTCACAAAAACTTATTCTTCTATCTTCCACTTGTTAATCCAGATAAACTTTCAATTCATATTTACACATTTCCCTATAGCAAGGGTGGCGAAAATGTCTTTCTCCCTCGAGTCATGAAATATGCAACACGCACTACACCACTCAGCAGCACATGGAAAACAAATGAATAGACGGCTAGAAAAGGAGTTGCGCCTGCGAGTTGAAACGGCAACTCTAGGCCGAGCCCGAGAACTGTAATTATAGATAATTTGATTAATTAATTTTTATTGATGTTAATTCATGCTATGTACATATCTTTTTCTTTTTACTGCTTGTATAGTTTAAGAAGGGTGATTTGACGATATGTATGTATTTAGGTTACTAATATTAGAGGAGTTATGAATTGTTTAAGGTAAATAATTTAAGCGCTATGTTAAAATACTGTCCACGACGAAATGTTTTAGCTACAGGAACAGTATCTTCGAAGGCAGAAAATCTAGTTTTACGATGTCTCTCTGGTCGCAGGGGCATTGTTCATACAGCGAGGGTGTAGAGTCTTTGTTGCTTTATACGATAATTCGCCGTGACCAAGTGAGAGAGAGAGAGAGACAGCTAGCTTAAAGGTAAATTTAGGAAAAGCCGCGATTTACGTTAAACTTGGAGCAATGAGATCCCTGTAAGTTTATACGAAATAGTGAGACGCGTCGAGTGGCGCTAAAAATGGACCAATAGGAAAGGAAGCAGCCCCAGAAGCCTGCGACTATAAATGGGTCTGCTAGGAACAAATTTAGGACATTTTGTCATTTGTGGGTCATTTGTCATGTGGTCAGGGAACATTTTGCTAAACTACAGGCAGGGAGAGATGCTGCAGGATGTTTGAGAGATATCGCACCAAAAGGGAATAAAGACAGTTTTCGAAACACACATAAGAATCGCTACTCGTAAAGAGATAAGAAGCATATTTAAACTTCGCGTCCTATCCGCGCCGTGTTTCAACAGCGGTGGACAGTATTTTAACGGCGGCAATATCAGTGTTGTGTACTACGTGGATTAGCTAAATAAAAAGAAACTACAGTGTCATCTTTTCGTAACCAAAGCACGTCTATTTCTCCTTTTACGACCACCCGAGATCTACGCTTCCTTTACCAAGGATAAGTCCATGCTCCCACATAGTTTAAAAATTACTGCAGCTAGCCGAGGATAAAAATGCAGAGAACCAGCATACTGCGAACATCTGGAGCCAACGTGGAGGATGCAGCAAGGTAAGCCGCGAGCAACGGACAGGAGGAGGTGACTGCCGCAGAGTCACACTGCCTCGCGAGTCGCGTTTTCGCTACTACTGCCCTATAGGATAGCGATGTTTAAAGAGCGTGTCGTCGCTATGCGATGGCTTTGAAATGCTATTTTCTTTGTATGAACCACGACAAAAAACAAATAGGGACTTTCCAGCCGAGAAAAGTATAAGTGTTTGATTATTCAAACCTATAACACGGAATATCTCAAAATGTTAACCCGAAAAAAAGGGAATAACATGTTTGACATACATTTGACATGCTTTAACGAGATCTATATTTTTGTGTAGTAAGAATTTATCCACCTCTTACAGTTTACCAGTTATATAAAAGTCATTCAGAATGAAGAACACTTCGGAGAATATTCCCAGAAAATTCAAGTTTTACATTGCATTTGCCATGAAAATATATTAAACTTATTGTATTTTATTCGAAATCGTTGGAGCCGTTTTTTGAGAAAATCATAAACAACGAAAAATTTTCCAAGTAGGTCGAGGGAGCGTTCGAGGAGGTTGCAGAAACAATTTAGCGTTCACTGGAGATGGAAAGCAGTGTATGTGCGTAAGTATATTCGTTCATTACATATCTGTATGCGGGCCACGTTGTAATGTATCTGATGTATGATGTAACTTAAGACTAAACTCCTCATTCATGGATGTTACCATTTGGTGCTTGAAAAGTTACGAATCACACCTAGAAGACCTAACCTCAATCTGTTAACCTAGGGTAAAGATGTAAAATAGCTTCATTTTTCATTACACTGCATTTTATAGCACACATTAAAATAACTTGTATATGTTACCTAATCCGGCTTTAGACTCAGTTGTCCTGTGCTCTAACTAGCAGCAGCGCTGCAAAGCTCCTTGAAACTCCCAATTCAACCGGTAAAATGTAAACGTTTTAAATACTGTATGTAATGTAATGTAATGTAATGTAATGTATGTATGTATGTATGTGTGAAAGAGGGAGTGAGAGAGAGATAGAGTGTAAGGTAAGCTTACGCCCTTTAACCAGAGAAATCTTCTTGGAAGACGAATAAATAAAATAGGTGAGATGGTGTTCCAACGACCTCTAAAGTCCATAGAGCTTTATTCTCTTCGGGATAAGGGAAAATCCCGAAAATCGAAAATGCAGCAGTACACATTTTGCACTTTATCTCAAAAAGTTTTAAACCTATTAATATGAAATTTGTTTTAAAATTTAAAAAAATTGTTAAAAACTGAAAACGCTGTGAGTAGGTAAATATAGAGAGATCGAGCACAGTTTTTTGCGTTTATATGGGAAAGGATAGGGAAAACGAGGCTAGATGGGGCGGTTCAAGGAGGAAAATGCGTTTATATGGGTGAGATAGGGAATACCAGGGCTGATGCTAGGCTAGTCAGATGCTAAAGGAGGGAAATACGTTTATATGGAAGAGATAGTAGAGAGGTGTTAGACTAGACAGAGGTCGAGGAGTAGAGTAGGGTTTATATGAAAGGTATAGGAAAAAGAGGAGGGGTGTTAGGTTAGACAGAGTTGAAGGGTAGAGCATGTCTTTTATATGAGAGAGGTAGGGAACAGGAGCAGGGGTGTTAGGCTAGACAGAGGTCGAGAAGTAGAGTATGGTTTATATGAAAGGTATAGCAAAACGAGGAGGGGTGTTAGGCTAGACAGAGTTGAAGGGTAGAGCATGTCCTTTATATGAGAGAGGTAGGGAACAGGAGCAGGGGTGTTAGGCTAGACAGAGTTCGAGAAGTAGAGTATGGTTTATATGAAAGGTATAGGAAAACGAGGAGGGGTGTTAGGCTAGACAGAGTTGAAGGGTAGAGCATGTCTTGTATATGAGAAAGGTAGGGAACAGGAGCAGGGGTGTTAGGCTAGACAGAGGTCAAGAAGTAGAGTATGGTTTATATGAAAGGTATAGGAAAACGAGGAGGGGTGTTAGGCTAGACAAAGTTGAAGGGCAGAGCATGTCTTGTATATGAGAGAGGTAGAGAACAGGAGCAGGGGTGTTAGGCTAGGCAGAGGTCAAGAAGTAGAGTATGGTTTATATGAAAGGTATAGAAAAACGAGGAGGGGTATTAGACTAGACAGAGTTGAAGGGTAGAGCATGTCTTGTATATGAGAGAGGTAGGAACAGGAGCAGGGGTGTTAGGCTAGACAGAGGTCAAGAAGTAGAGTATGGTTTATATGAATGGTATAGGAAAACGAGGTGGACTGTTAGGCTAGACAGAGTTGAAGGGTAGAGTATGTCCTTTATATGAGAGAGGTTGGGAACAGGAGGAGGGGTGTTAGGTTAGGAGAATTGAGTATGTGTTTATAAGGAGAGACGAGAAAACGGAGAGAGATCCTATGCTAGGATAGACAGGTGTTAAAGTTAGGTTAGATAGGAAACCAAGGAGTGATACTCAGCTAGAGGGGGGGCAGGAAGAATGCGCTTTATGAGAGGTAGGGGATACTGGGAGTGGTGTTAGGCTAGACAGAGGTTGAGAGTAGAGTAGGCGTTTATATGTATGAGAAGTATAGAACAGGAGGAGGGGTGTTAGGCTAGACAGAGGTCGAGGAGCAGAGTATGGTTTATATGAGAGGTACAGGGAAACGAGGAGAGGAGTTGGGCTAGGCTAGGCAGAGGTAGAGGAGTAGAGTATGGTTTATATGAGAGGTATAGGGACACGAGGAGAGTCGGTAGGCTAGACAGATAGTGAAGCAAAAGGAATATGGAGTTATATACAGGAGAGATAGGGAATAGGAGGGGAGGGGCTAGACTTTGAAAGCGACTTTAGACGTGAACTTAGTGGTAAACTGTTTCATGCTAATGTTAGAACCCTAATTCTAGACATGCCCATCACGTAACCCATTCAGGGAAAAGGTGGCTGCTCAGGGAAAAAGTGACACACAAAGGGAAAACGTTGACCAGCAAAGGGAAAAAAGGTGACCAGCAAAGGGAAAAAGGTGACCAGCAAAGGGAAAAAGGTGACCAGCAAAGGGAAAAATGTGATCAGCAAAGGGAAAAACGTGACCAGGAAAGGGAAAAAGGTGACCAGTAAAGGGAAAAAGGTGACCAGCAAAGGGAAAAAGGTGACCAGCAAAGGGAAAAAGGTGACCAGCAAAGGGAAAAATGTGACCAGCAAAGGGAAAAAGGTGACCAGCAAAGGGAAAAACGTGACCAGCAAAGGGAAAAAGGTGACCAGCAAAGGGAAAAAGGTGACCAGCAATGGGAAAAAAGGTGACCAGCAATGGAAAAAAGGTGACCAGCAATGGAAAAAAGGTGACCAGCCTTGGAAAAAAGTTGACCAGCAAAGGGAAAAAGGTGACCTGCAAAGGGAAAAACGTGACCAGCAAAGGGAAAAACATGACCAGCAAAGGGAAAAAGGTGACCAGCAAAGGGAAAAAGGTAACCAGCAAAGGGAAAAAGGTAACCAGCAAAGGGAAAAAGGTGACCAGCAAAGGCAAAAATGTGACCAGCAAAGGGAAAGAGGTGACCAGCAAAGGGAAAAAGGTGACCAGAAAAGGGAAAAAGGTGACCAGGAAAGGGAAAAAGGTGACCAGCAAAGGGAAAAACGTGACCAGCAACGGGAAAAAGGTGACCAGCAAAGGGAAAAAGGTGACCAGCAAAGGGAAAAAGGTGACCAGGAAAGGGAAAATGTGACCAGCAAAGGGAAAAAGGTGACCAGAAAAGGGAAAAGGGTGACCAGCAAAGGGAAAAAGGTGACCAGGAAAGGGAAAAACTAACCCACTCACACTAACAGGTAAGTAATTCAGTTAGTATCACAGGGTAGGACATATCCCGAGGAAGCAGATATAGCATAGTTCCGTATGATGTTGCAGGTAATTCAGAGAGTATCGTAGGTATTTAGGATAATTCAAGTAACATAAGTGTTTAGAGTCACTCAGCTAGTATCACAGGAGGATAGTTTCCTGGAGCAGGACGTATCATAGCTGCATATTTTGCACAGGCAATTCAGTTAGTATCGGAGGGCACTTAAGCTAATTCAGCTAGTATTACAAGAGGCTGACTGCATCATAGCAGTGTATGATTTCACAGGTAATTCAGTTAGTATTGTAGGTATTTAGGCTAATTCATCTAGTATCACAGGAGGATAGATTCCAGGGGTTGGGTATAGCATAGTTTCGTATTTCACAGGTTACTCAGCTAGTATCGTAGGTATTTAGCATAATTCAAGCGTCATAGGTGTTTAGAGTAATTAAGCTAGCATTACAGGAGGCTAGGTTCCAGGGTTGGTTATAACGTAGTTTTCGTATTTTACAGATAGTTCAGGTAATATCGTAAGTATTTGGGTAATCAGCATAGTTTCACAGATACTCGTGATAATTTAGATCAGAGATTTGTATCACAGCTATTTAAGGTAAATGCAGGTGATTCAGATTATATCAATGGTATTTGAGTCATTTTAACAGGTAATTCATCTAGTATCATTGGTATTTAAGGCAAACCAGATAGTATCACAGGTGCTCATGCTAATTTAGAGCAGGAATTCGTATCAGAGCTAGTTAAGGTAATTTCACATGATTCGGGTAGTATCACAGGTATTTAAGTCATTTTAACAGGTAATTCAACTAGTATCACAGGTACTCATGGTAATATAGAGAGTAATTAGATCATAAACATTTCTCATCCAACGTTACAACAATTTATATACTTTTTTCTAAATCTTACAAACTTATTATATGTTAAACAGTTATTGTACGATGCGGAGAGGGATAAACTGCATATTGGTTCACAAATTGAAAAGCTTTGCGTCAACATACCTTTATTTTTTTAGTTCATTGTAGATGTCTCTCCCCTTTATCTAGGCTTCAGACTAACACTAGTATTTGCTCCTAATGGCAGGGTTACCACCTTCCCTTCCATCTTACCCTTTCTTCACCATTTGTCTGCTAGTTACATACACAGCACATGAGTAAACTTTAATTATTTAAATTGTAGACTCGCTGAGAAAATCTTCATCTTCGGGTTACATTCTCTTAAGTACTGTTTGTAATACTGTAATGTCCATACGCATAGGTAGTTATTCCATCCTCAGCAATAATTCTTTTATCATCAAAGGGATTCAATGCAATTTTATTTACTTGCACTGTGGTAACAGCATGCTTTCGTGATAGGATTAGATTCATGGGCGTTCAGATGATTTCACAGGTTTTAAGACAGTCTGTATAGCTGTCAAACGAAATGTACTGCTTAATAGCGCTACGTTTTATACCTTTAATCTTTTTTATCATTGAGCCTTGAATATCTAAGGCATACATCTTAGGACGTAGTCCAACAAAGCGTAGGATGATTTTGCTATTAGCCTCATCTTTAAATTTTCCCAATACCTTCTTGTTCTGAGTAGAGTGGCACATATGATTGGCAGGGTAATCAGCTGTATCGAGGTGCTCAAGAAAACGTAGCTTGCCCTGGTACACATCTTCAGTTGTTACACGATGAATGAATGAATCAGTGTCCATATACATAAGCTTCAGGTTTTCAGCTCCATAATAAGGCAACAACACGTCGTAATGATAGTTATACATTAATGTCTTGGAGATGTCCAACACACTCATACCAATGTATATAGGCTTGTTGAATACAATCTGACGAGAGGCCATATGTACAGCAGCTACAATGATAGCAGCAATAGATCCTGCAGCTACAGAAACATCACCCGCAGCCTGGACAATAGCTGTAACAGAAGCAAATACAATAGCTACCGTAGCAGATACAGCAGCTGTACGACAATAGATGTAACAGATCTTACAGCTGTAGCAACATCTGCTACAATAACAGCAGCGACAAACACCAGTTACATAACAGCTGTAGGGGCAGCAGCAGGAAAGATTTAGCACTCTTAGCAATAGCAAGCATCACAGCAAAGATATTCCAGCTATAGCTTCACCCACCACAGCAACAGCAGTCATCACTCCAGATGTAACATCAAATACGGAGCTGAAGTAGTAGATACAACACTGTAACATCAGCTACAGCAATAACAGTATCAGATCAGGTAGCTGTAACAGCATTAGACATAGTCAGCACAATACCTATAGCAGAAGCAAATACAGCAGCTATCGTAGCAGATACAGAGACTGTACAACAATAGCTGTAACAGACCCCACAGCTGTAGCAGCATCTGCTATAACAATAGCAGTAGCCGTCGCATTACATAACAACTGCAGCAGCAGCTAGAGATTTAGCAGTGTTTAGCAATAGCAAGCATCACAGCCATGATATTCCAGCTGTAGATTCCCCTACCACAGCAAAAGCTGTCATCACAACATCAACAGTAAATACGACAGATGTAGTATCAGATACAGCATCTATAGCAACAGCAGCTACAACGATAGCAGCAATAGATCCTGCAGCTGTAGCAGCATTAGACACAATCAGCACAATAGCTGTAGCAAAAGCAAATACAATTACTATCGTAGCAGATACAGCAGCTGTACAACAATAGATGTAACACATCCTACAGCTGTAGCAACATCTGATACAATAATAGCAGAGACAACAACCGGTTACATTACAGATGTAGCAGCAGCTAATCCATTTTTGTTCAAATGTAACAGCTTTATCAGTTAAATCATTGCTTCATTAAACAAGGATTGTAAGGGTAGACGTCTCTTCCCTTTATATAGACCTGAGACTAACACTAGTATTTGCTCCTAATGACAATGGTTACCGCCTCCCCTTCCATCTTCTCCTTTCTTCACCATTTGTCTGCTATGTGCATACACAGCACATGAGTAAACATTAATTTTTTAACATTGTAGATTCGCGGAGATCATCAAAGGGATTCAATGTAATTTTATTCACTTGCACAGTAGTATCAGCATGCTTTCATGATAAGATTCATAGGTGTTCTCATGATTTCACAGGTTTTAGGACAATCAGTATAACTCTCAAATGTAATGTAATGCTTAATAGCACTACGTTTTTACCCTTAATCTTTTTTACCATTGAGCCGTGGATATCTAAGGCATACATCTTAGCTCGTAGTCCGACAAAGCGCTGGATGATTTTATCATTAGCCTCATCTTTAGATTTCCCAAGCAATTTGTTTAGAGCTGAATAGCATATATAGTTGACAGGGTAATCAGCAGTAATCAGATGTTCAAGTAAACGTAACTTATCCTGTTCCACATCTTCAGTTGTTACACGATGAATGAATGAATAAGTATCCATATACATAAGCTCCATAATATGATAACAGCACATCGTAATGATGGTGATACATTGTCTCGGAGATGTCCAACACACTCATACCAATGTATACAGGCTTGTCGAGAGACCATAAATACAACAACTAGAACAGCAGCATATATCGACCTATCAATAAACGTAGGCTTGGCGATCAGCTTCTCTAGAGTCTTCTCATTTATCACCAGTCGTATATCCATACGATCAGGCAGATTCTCCATAGTTTTTCCAAACATGACGTTGTTAAAGAGCTGTAGACGTCCTTCTCGAAATCATTTGCAGCTTATTGTAGTAGCCTGTTGTTAAATTCCGCATAAGGTTTTAACCACTGTGTCTGTTGGAATTGCAGCACACGATGGATTTTTTAGTCGTAACCCATGATTAAGAGCTTGATTCAAAGCTATGTAATGTACTACATACTTCTTTCGAGGTCCAAGACGAGGTATCAGTTTCTTTGTATATGATTTCAATGGTTTCATACACTCAGGCAGGAAAGGTAGATCGTTAAGTTCTATAGGATGCTCGATGTCTGTGACGTCACACCCAGAGACAGGATGTCTGCCAGTATCAAACACGTTTAAACTCGTCTCGTAACTACCTGTATATGCTGTCACATCAACAAGAGAAGTATTCCCACACGCTCATTCAGTCAGATGTTACATTCAAAGCCTACCACCACCCATTACACCGAAGCTAGCACAATCTCAAAGGCTTAAAAGGTAACGTAGAAGATTTTCCTCCTTACTTACTTAAATGTGTGTATATACTACATTATTTCATGTTTTCATTCCCTTTTCAATTCTTCCTTTCCATCTTCTTCTAGAAAGACCATTACATTTCACTACAATCACGAGAAAAGCAATTTTTCCAGAGTTTCACAGATTCTAAGCTTCTAGAATCGAACCCGCTAATAGTTTTAATAAATGTATTTTTAGTAATTTAGCTCCCTCGCATCAGCATCTACCATTTAATCTTTACTCGAACCTGATAGGATTCATAGGCTTGAAGATATATGAAATCACCCCTTCGGGATTCGATCTGAGTACTTTAAAGTACTTTTTGTCATAATAACGATATTTATGAACTAGGTACTCTGTTTACGGTTTACTTGACGTGTCTATATAAATTAGATTACGAGTTATTAAATTTGCAAGTAAATTTCATTAAATCGGTATTCGAACCCAGAACACCAGGAACAAAATAATTTATAATATTAGCTTGACATGTTAAACAAAGCTGTGTGCAGTTACGCTATCAATCTAAGTGATATATTCTAGTGTACAGAGGAAAATTAAGGAACTCATTAAAAGATGGGAATCGAACCAAGCACAACTGATTGACAATTATATACAGCATTAATTACCCAGTACAGAACCTATCAAACATGCTTTGGCCCACTCCTCTACCTCATTTAGTTCCAGAGATAATGAAGATTTAAAATTAAGAATCGAACTCAGGACACCAGATCCCCAAATATAGATCCGCAAGAAACTACCTATTGATATAAATGTAATAAAGTTTATTTGACGTCTTTATCTTAAGTAGTTTAGGAGTTATTAAATTTATAATTAAATTACATTTTATCGGTATTCGAACCCAGAACACCAGAAACAAAATTATTTATAGTAGTATAGAAGTGGGAGGGGGCTAATTAGTGGGAGGGGGCTAATTAGCATATTAATTGCATTCCATGCATAAATTAACTGTGCCAGAACCCCCAATGCTATACTACTGATTAATCGCTTATATCTCCTGAATGAAAAGAGATAGAACAATGGGATAAAAACTAATCAATTCCTTGGAATGCGCCGCGTCCTTGAGATATTAATCCGAGTTGTCCGGGAAGCCTGGGTTCGAATCCCACGAGTAATTACAAATTCAACTTCTAATAACTCAGAGACTAATTAAGATAAAGACGCCATATAAATTTTATTACATTTATATCATTAGGTAGTTTCTTCTGAATGTACATTTGGATACCTGGTGTCCTGGGTTCGATCCTTAATTTTAAATCTCCATTATCTCGAAAACTAAGAGAGGTAGAGGGATGAACCAAAGCATGTTTGATAGCTGTTATAATGTGTAATTAATACTGTATATAATTTTCAATCAGTTGTCCCTAGTTCGAATCCCGATTTTTAAATGATTTCCTTAATTTTTCTCTGTACACTAGAATATATCACTTAGATTGATGCTGTAACTGCATACAGCTCTTTTTAACATAGCAAACTAATTTTATAAATAATTTTGTTTCTGGTGTTCTGGGTTCGAATACCGATAAAATGTAATTTAATTATAAATTTAATAACTCCTAAACTACTTAAGATAAAGACGTCGAATAAACTTTATTACATTTATATCAATAGGTAGTTTCTTGCGGATCTATATTTGGGGATCTGGTGTCCTGAGTTCGATTCTTAATTTTAAATCTTCATTATCTCTGGAACTAAATGAGGTAGAGGAGTGGGCCAAAGCATGTTTGATAGGTTCTGTACTGGGTAATTAATGCTGTATATAATTGTCAATCAGTTGTGCTTGGTTCGATTCCCATCTTTTAATGAGTTCCTTAATTTTCCTCTGTACACTAGAATATATCACTTAGATTGATAGCGTAACTGCACACAGCTTTGTTTAACATGTCAAGCTAATATTATAAATTATTTTGTTCCTGGTGTTCTGGGTTCGAATACCGATTTAATGAAATTTACTTGCAAATTTAATAACTCGTAATCTAATTTATATAGACACGTCAAGTAAACCGTAAACAGAGTACCTAGTTCATAAATATCGTTATTATGACAAAAAGTACTTTAAAGTACTCAGATCGAATCCCGAAGGGGTGATTTCATATATCTTCAAGCCTATGAATCCTATCAGGTTCGAGTAAAGATTAAATGGTAGATGCTGATGCGAGGGAGCTAAATTACTAAAAATACATTTATTAAAACTATTAGCGGGTTCGATTCTAGAAGCTTAGAATCTGTGAAACTCTGGAAAAATTGCTTTTCTCGTGATTGTAGTGAAATGTAATGGTCTTTCTAGAAGAAGATGGAAAGGAAGAATTGAAAAGGGAATGAAAACATGAAATAATGTAGTATATACACACATTTAAGTAAGTAAGGGGGAAAATCTTCTACGTTACCTTTTAAGCCTTTGAGATTGTGCTAGCTTCGGTGTAATGGGTGGTGGTAGGCTTTGAATGTAACATCTGACTGAATGAGCGTGTGGGAATACTTCTCTTGTTGATGTGACAGCATATACAGGTAGTTACGAGACGAGTTTAAACGTGTTTGATACTGGCAGACATCCTGTCTCTGGGTGTGACGTCACAGACATCGAGCATCCTATAGAACTTAACGATCTACCTTTCCTGCCTGAGTGTATGAAACCATTGAAATCATATACAAAGAAACTGATACCTCGTCTTGGACCTCGAAAGAAGTATGTAGTACATTACATAGCTTTGAATCAAGCTCTTAATCATGGGTTACGACTAAAAAATCCATCGTGTGCTGCAATTCCAACAGACACAGTGGTTAAAACCTTATGCGGAATTTAACAACAGGCTACTACAATAAGCTGCAAATGATTTCGAGAAGGACGTCTACAGCTCTTTAACAACGTCATGTTTGGAAAAACTATGGAGAATCTGCCTGATCGTATGGATATACGACTGGTGATAAATGAGAAGACTCTAGAGAAGCTGATCGCCAAGCCTACGTTTATTGATAGGTCGATATATGCTGCTGTTCTAGTTGTTGTATTTATGGTCTCTCGACAAGCCTGTATACATTGGTATGAGTGTGTTGGACATCTCCGAGACAATGTATCACCATCATTACGATGTGCTGTTATCATATTATGGAGCTTATGTATATGGATACTTATTCATTCATTCATCGTGTAACAACTGAAGATGTGGAACAGGATAAGTTACGTTTACTTGAACATCTGATTACTGCTGATTACCCTGTCAACTATATATGCTATTCAGCTCTAAACAAATTGCTTGGGAAATCTAAAGATGAGGCTAATGATAAAATCATCCAGCGCTTTGTCGGACTACGAGCTAAGATGTATGCCTTAGATATCCACGGCTCAATGGTAAAAAAGATTAAGGGTAAAAACGTAGTGCTATTAAGCATTACATTACATTTGAGAGTTATACTGATTGTCCTAAAACCTGTGAAATCATGAGAACACCTATGAATCTTATCATGAAAGCATGCTGATACTACTGTGCAAGTGAATAAAATTACATTGAATCCCTTTGATGATCTCCGCGAATCTACAATGTTAAAAAATTAATGTTTACTCATGTGCTGTGTATGCACATAGCAGACAAATGGTGAAGAAAGGAGAAGATGGAAGGGGAGGCGGTAACCATTGTCATTAGGAGCAAATACTAGTGTTAGTCTCAGGTCTATATAAAGGGAAGAGACGTCTACCCTTACAATCCTTGTTTAATGAAGCAATGATTTAACTGATAAAGCTGTTACATTTGAACAAAAATGGATTAGCTGCTGCTACATCTGTAATGTAACCGGTTGTTGTCTCTGCTATTATTGTATCAGATGTTGCTACAGCTGTAGGATGTGTTACATCTATTGTTGTACAGCTGCTGTATCTGCTACGATAGTAATTGTATTTGCTTTTGCTACAGCTATTGTGCTGATTGTGTCTAATGCTGCTACAGCTGCAGGATCTATTGCTGCTATCGTTGTAGCTGCTGTTGCTATAGATGCTGTATCTGATACTACATCTGTCGTATTTACTGTTGATGTTGTGATGACAGCTTTTGCTGTGGTAGGGGAATCTACAGCTGGAATATCATGGCTGTGATGCTTGCTATTGCTAAACACTGCTAAATCTCTAGCTGCTGCTGCAGTTGTTATGTAATGCGACGGCTACTGCTATTGTTATAGCAGATGCTGCTACAGCTGTGGGGTCTGTTACAGCTATTGTTGTACAGTCTCTGTATCTGCTACGATAGCTGCTGTATTTGCTTCTGCTATAGGTATTGTGCTGACTATGTCTAATGCTGTTACAGCTACCTGATCTGATACTGTTATTGCTGTAGCTGATGTTACAGTGTTGTATCTACTACTTCAGCTCCGTATTTGATGTTACATCTGGAGTGATGACTGCTGTTGCTGTGGTGGGTGAAGCTATAGCTGGAATATCTTTGCTGTGATGCTTGCTATTGCTAAGAGTGCTAAATCTTTCCTGCTGCTGCCCCTACAGCTGTTATGTAACTGGTGTTTGTCGCTGCTGTTATTGTAGCAGATGTTGCTACAGCTGTAAGATCTGTTACATCTATTGTCGTACAGCTGCTGTATCTGCTACGGTAGCTATTGTATTTGCTTCTGTTACAGCTATTGTCCAGGCTGCGGGTGATGTTTCTGTAGCTGCAGGATCTATTGCTGCTATCATTGTAGCTGCTGTACATATGGCCTCTCGTCAGATTGTATTCAACAAGCCTATATACATTGGTATGAGTGTGTTGGACATCTCCAAGACATTAATGTATAACTATCATTACGACGTGTTGTTGCCTTATTATGGAGCTGAAAACCTGAAGCTTATGTATATGGACACTGATTCATTCATTCATCGTGTAACAACTGAAGATGTGTACCAGGGCAAGCTACGTTTTCTTGAGCACCTCGATACAGCTGATTACCCTGCCAATCATATGTGCCACTCTACTCAGAACAAGAAGGTATTGGGAAAATTTAAAGATGAGGCTAATAGCAAAATCATCCTACGCTTTGTTGGACTACGTCCTAAGATGTATGCCTTAGATATTCAAGGCTCAATGATAAAAAAGATTAAAGGTATAAAACGTAGCGCTATTAAGCAGTACATTTCGTTTGACAGCTATACAGACTGTCTTAAAACCTGTGAAATCATCTGAACGCCCATGAATCTAATCCTATCACGAAAGCATGCTGTTACCACAGTGCAAGTGAATAAAATTGCATTGAATCCCTTTGATGATAAAAGAATTATTGCTGAGGATGGAATAACTACCTATGCGTATGGACATTACAGTATTACAAACAGTACTTAAGAGAATGTAACCCGAAGATGAAGATTTTCTCAGCGAGTCTACAATTTAAATAATTAAAGTTTACTCATGTGCTGTGTATGTAACTAGCAGACAAATGGTGAAGAAAGGGTAAGATGGAAGGGAAGGTGGTAACCCTGCCATTAGGAGCAAATACTAGTGTTAGTCTGAAGCCTAGATAAAGGGGAGAGACATCTACAATGAACTAAAAAAATAAAGGTATGTTGACGCAAAGCTTTTCAATTTGTGAACCAATATGCAGTTTATCCCTCTCCGCATCGTACAATAACTGTTTAACATATAATAAGTTTGTAAGATTTAGAAAAAAGTATATAAATTGTTGTAACGTTGGATGAGAAATGTTTATGATCTAATTACTCTCTATATTACCATGAGTACCTGTGATACTAGTTGAATTACCTGTTAAAATGACTTAAATACCTGTGATACTACCCGAATCATGTGAAATTACCTTAACTAGCTCTGATACGAATTCCTGCTCTAAATTAGCATGAGCACCTGTGATACTATCTGGTTTGCCTTAAATACCAATGATACTAGATGAATTACCTGTTAAAATGACTCAAATACCATTGATATAATCTGAATCACCTGCATTTACCTTAAATAGCTGTGATACAAATCTCTGATCTAAATTATCACGAGTATCTGTGAAACTATGCTGATTACCCAAATACTTACGATATTACCTGAACTATCTGTAAAATACGAAAACTACGTTATAACCAACCCTGGAACCTAGCCTCCTGTAATGCTAGCTTAATTACTCTAAACACCTATGACGCTTGAATTATGCTAAATACCTACGATACTAGCTGAGTTACGTGTGAAATACGAAACTATGCTATACCCAACCCCTGGAATCTATCCTCCTGTGATACTAGATGAATTAGCCAAAATACCTACAATACTAACTGAATTACCTGTGAAATCATACACTGCTATGATGCAGTCAGCCTCTTGTAATACTAGCTGAATTAGCTTAAGTGCCCTCCGATACTAACTGAATTGCCTGTGCAAAATATGCAGCTATGATACGTCCTGCCCCAGGAAACTATCCTCCTGTGATACTAGCTGAGTGACTCTAAACACTTATGTTACTTGAATTATCCTAAATACCTACGATACTCTCTGAATTACCTGCAACATCATACGGAACTATGCTATATCTGCTTCCTCGGGATATGTCCTACCCTGTGATACTAACTGAATTACTTACCTGTTATTGTGAGTGGGTTAGTTTTTCCCTTTCCTGGTCACCTTTTTCCCTTTGCTGGTCACCTTTTTCCCTTTGCTGGTCACCTTTTTCCCTTTGCTGGTCACATTTTCCCTTTCCTGGTCACCTTTTTCCCTTTGCTGGTCACCTTTTTCCCTTTGCTGGTCACCTTTTTCCCGTTGCTGGTCACGTTTTTCCCTTTGCTGGTCACCTTTTTCCCTTTCCTGGTCACCTTTTTCCCTTTTCTGGTCACCTTTTTCCCTTTGCTGGTCACCTTTTTCCCTTTGCTGGTCACATTTTTCCCTTTGCTGGTCACCTTTTTCCCTTTGCTGGTTACCTTTTTCCCTTTGCTGGTTACCTTTTTCCCTTTTCTGGTCACCTTTTTCCCTTTGCTGGTCATGTTTTTCCCTTTGCTGGTCAGGTTTTTCCCTTTGCAGGTCACCTTTTTCCCTTTGCTGGTCAACTTTTTTCCATTGCTGGTCACCTTTTTTCCATTGCTGGTCACCTTTTTTCCATTGCTGGTCACCTTTTTTCCCATTGCTGGTCACCTTTTTCCCTTTGCTGGTCACCTTTTTCCCTTTGCTGGTCACGTTTTTCCCTTTGCTGGTCACCTTTTTCCCTTTGCTGGTCACATTTTTCCCTTTGCTGGTCACCTTTTTCCCTTTGCTGGTCACCTTTTTCCCTTTGCTGGTCACCTTTGTCCCTTTGCTGGTCACCTTTTTCCCTTTACTGGTCACCTTTTTCCCTTTCCTGGTCACGTTTTTCCCTTTGCTGATCACATTTTTCTCTTTGCTGGTCACCTTTTTCCCTTTGCTGGTCACCTTTTTTCCCTTTGCTGGTCAACGTTTTCCCTTTGTGTGTCACTTTTTCCCTGAGCAGCCACCTTTTCCCTGAATGGGTTACGTGATGGGCATGTCTAGAATTAGGGTTCTAACATTAGCATGAAACAGTTTACCACTAAGTTCACGTCTAAAGTCGCTTTCAAAGTCTAGCCCCTCCCCTCCTATTCCCTATCTCTCCTGTATATAACTCCATATTCCTACTGCTTCACTATCTGTCTAGCCTACCGACTCTCCTCGTGTCCCTATACCTCTCATATAAACCATACTCTACTCCTCTACCTCTGCCTAGCCTAGCCCAACTCCTCTCCTCGTTTCCCTGTACCTCTCATATAAACCATACTCTGCTCCTCGACCTCTGTCTAGCCTAACACCCCTCCTCCTGTTCTATACTTCTCATACATATAAACGCCTACTCTACTCTCAACCTCTGTCTAGCCTAACACCACTCCCAGTATCCCCTACCTCTCATAAAGCGCATTCTTCCTGCCCCCCCCTCTAGCTGAGTATCACTCCTTGGTTTCCTATCTAACCTAACTTTAACACCTGTCTATCCTAGCATAGGATCTCTCTCCGTTTTCTCGTCTCTCCTTATAAACACATACTCAATTCTCCTAACCTAACACCCCTCCTCCTGTTCCCAACCTCTCTCATATAAAGGACATACTCTACCCTTCAACTCTGTCTAGCCTAACAGTCCACCTCGTTTTCCTATACCATTCATATAAACCATACTCTACTTCTTGACCTCTGTCTAGCCTAACACCCCTGCTCCTGTTCCTACCTCTCTCATATACAAGACATGCTCTACCCTTCAACTCTGTCTAGTCTAATACCCCTCCTCGTTTTTCTATACCTTTCATATAAACCATACTCTACTTCTTGACCTCTGCCTAGCCTAACACCCCTGCTCCTGTTCTCTACCTCTCTCATATACAAGACATGCTCTGCCCTTCAACTCTGTCTAGCCTAACACCCCTCCTCGTTTTCCTATACCTTTCATATAAACCATACTCTACTTCTTGACCTCTGTCTAGCCTAACACCCCTGCTCCTGTTCCCTACCTTTCTCATATACAAGACATGCTCTACCCTTCAACTCTGTCTAGCCTAACACCCCTCCTCGTTTTCCTATACCTTTCATATAAACCATACTCTACTTCTCGAACTCATTCTAGCCTAACACCCCTGCTCCTGTTCCCTACCTCTCTCATATAAAGGACATGCTCTACCCTTCAACTCTGTCTAGCCTAACACCCCTCCTCGTTTTGCTATACCTTTCATATAAACCATACTCTACTTCTCGACCTCTGTCTAGCCTAACACCCCTGCTCCTGTTCCCTACCTCTCTCATATAAAAGACATGCTCTACCCTTCAACTCTGTCTAACCTAACACCCCTCCTCTTTTTCCTATACCTTTCATATAAACCCTACTCTACTCCTCGACCTCTGTCTAGTCTAACACCTCTCTACTATCTCTTCCATATAAACGTATTTCCCTCCTTTAGCATCTGACTAGCCTAGCATCAGCCCTGGTATTCCCTATCTCACCCATATAAACGCATTTTCCTCCTTGAACCGCCCCATCTAGCCTCGTTTTCCCTATCCTTTCCCATATAAACGCAAAAAACTGTGCTCGATCTCTCTATATTTACCTACTGCTGTGGTATAATTATGCAGTTTTCTTAAAAACTATTGGAGTTGTTGTCTTTTTACTTTCTCTACTACGTATAGTAAGTAGGGGAAGTATTGCATTCCACCCAAAAATTCGATACCGAGATTTCACCGGAAATACCTGTTTTGAGACCTCCTGAATCCAAAAAAAGCATTTTTGGAAACATGTCCGTGTGTGTGTCTGTGTGTGTGTGTGTCTGTGTGTGTGTGTGTCTGTGTGTGTGTCTGTGTGTGTGTCTGTGTGTGTGTCTGTGAACAGCATAACTCAAAAACGAACAGTCGGATAAACACCAAACTTGGTATTTAGGTTCAGTATCTTCCAGAGATGCGACACGAAGGTTTTCAAGAAAATCCCCCCACCCCAGACTACCCTTTACATGGAACATTTTTCGAAAATTTTAATTTTCTCAAAAATGGCTCTAACGATTTTGATTAAAATATCATATGTTTAAGATAATGTCATGAGAAATGAAATGTATATCTCGAATTTTCTGGGAATGTCTCCAAAAGTATTCTTCATTGTGAACGACTTTTGCATAACTGGTAAACCATAAGAGATAGACAAAATTTTACTACACAAAAAATGTAGATCTCGTTAAAATACACAACTTATGTCATATACATTTCTTTTGTTGAGTGAACCGTTTTCGAGATATTGCTTGTTATTCCCTTAAATTTTCCAATACTTATACTTTTTCCCAAATTCGTTATTCATTTTTTTATGTTCTGGACTTGCAAAGAGAATGGAATGCGCCGCATAGCAACCAGCATTAAAATATTTGACCATCGCTTAAAAGCTACCATATTCCCCTTGCATCTACAAGAAAATTACCAATAAGATTGACATCTCGATATCTCGATTAACATAAAGCATATGGAGAATAGGCGTTTGTAAAAATAGATTGTACAAGAGTAGAGAAAGTCATGTGAGTGTAACACATCAGATTTTTTTATATAAACTGCACACAACATATAATCCAGAGAAAAATATTTATTTAAATATTATTATCAATTCACAAAACCACACCGATAGTAAGTGAAAAAGCATACCTATATTTTTTTATCAAAACTTAACAACTTTTATAGCAACTAACGTAGAAAAATTATTATAGTTTACAAGAAATGCATAAATACATCATAGTGTTCTCACCTTCTTTAATAAGATTTTATTTTTGTTTAAAATGTTTTAAAAACTTTATATGTGCATTAGACCGTGAAGATTTTCAGCGTGCTTAATACCTCACACAAATTTCACATTAATGGATTTAAAACGTTTTGATTTGCAGTGCAAAATTTATGCTGTTGTTTTATTTGCTAGATGTAGCTACCAGGAAGTTACCTTAGACGAAATGAATTTAGATGGACAATAATTCACTTCTAAATCCAGAGGTCCCGAATACGATTCCCCCCGGAGGATGAAACATTTTTTTAGCTAAGATTATCCCCATCCTACCTGTCTGGAAGTATGAGCGAGAGAGTAAATGCTTTAATGTTTATAAAGAAAAACCGAAAATAAACAGACCCAAAGGTTAACACGGAGTAAAGCGATGAATATCATTGCCGATGAGCAATAATTGTTCCAAAGACAAAGCCGTCGATATTACCTTTGACATTAAACGCGGAATATAAACGGAACCCCAATAATAATAATAATAATAATAATAATAATAGTAATAATAATAATAATAATAATAATAAGAAGAAGAAGAAGAAGAAGAAGAAGAAGAATTTACTGTTGATTAATGTTATTGACGGTCGTCATTTTACATCGAGAGAACCGAGCGGGATAACTCAGATGGTTACGTCTTTGGCCCGCATTCGGGAGGTCCCGGGATCGATCCCCGGGGCCCGCCCACTCTGGCCCATGGGTTTTTCGTGGTTTCCCCGGGTCGCCAGGCGAATTTTGGGGTGACTCATCTTCTACCACGACTCACCTTCCTCTCATTTCATCTGCTGTAGGACCAGCGACGGTGTTCAGCGGTTTGCGGCTGTGCAGTGGCTTGCGCTCTGTAAAGGTTTCTCCCCTGGCGTAGCTGCGGTACCGCTCAGTTAGGTCTCTCCTCAGCGAGGGGCTCCGCTTGGAGGGACCCTGGAGGTTGGTGGCTTGTGGGTATGGACCGTGCGGCGTCGGATGCGTTCTATCTGAAAACGTTA
The DNA here is from genome assembly GCA_030765065.1 of Deroplatys truncata. Classification (NCBI taxonomy): domain Eukaryota; kingdom Metazoa; phylum Arthropoda; class Insecta; order Mantodea; family Mantidae; genus Deroplatys; species Deroplatys truncata. Next base: position 182,393,098 of record CM060981.1, read on the forward strand.
GGGACCCGGTCCATGCTTGCGCCCATCGACATCCGGACCTGGTCGCCCTTCGGATCTCTCCCCTCATCCTTCCCTTCCAGGGGTCATGTTGGAAGCATAAAGGGCCAATTTGCCTGCTTGCGGTGCTTGCCCCGGTTCCATAGGCCCTTCTGTGATACGTATCTTTACCTTTTTACATCGAGAGAAATTATGCTACCGTACTCTTTGAATCGCAGGGTGAATCACTCCGACAACATATCTAACTCACTGCCATTGTTCTCATGCCGGAAAGTCTGAAGCAATGTGTATTGAGGCTCCTAAGGTCTTTGCAAAATAATTGAGGAGCTATTTGAGAAGTAACGGATTTGGGTTACCATATTGTTTATAAATGTCCGTTCAATCTGCCTTGGCTCACTTCGGAGTAATCGGTCATATATATAATGCAAGTGATTTGCTCATGAAATGAAATCAGCTCAGCAGCTACGAAGTGCGAAAATGAAAATTGATTTTAATATTCAGGGAGTTTCGCTTAAGACTACACGAAAGTTTTTATTCTGAATACTTGACAGAAGTTTTACAATATAACTATAGATAGAAATGATATTCAGCAAAATCAACAGTTTGATTATAGTGTAATCCTCTTTTTTGTGAATCTCCTTCAGGAACTATGCGAGACAATGCTCCACATTAGCGTGTAATTTGTATTTCTGCTTCAGGTATTCCAGTGTTGTCATGATTGACATACGACTGCGGACGCGTAATATCCTGGTTACGCTCCAGAATTGTAACATTAGATATGTGGCACTCTTAGTAAATGCATTTCACCGATTATTTCATAAGATTACAGCACAAATTTGTAGCTTCGTCTACCAAGAAGCTGTTAAAATTGCGAGCATTTAACTTAAGCAGTATTAGGGGAATTGTTATGCAGAAGTTGTAATATTTTGACGTAATTTACACATAATGCGTCTTTATATACTTTAGAAGAGTCTGTACACACAGTAAATCTATAACTAATTGCTTCTGGCAATTTTCCATTTTAGATAACTAATTTATGTCAACGAGTATAATGGGCTACCCTGAAACCAAAATAGCGTTTTTAAAATTGTTGTTTGAAAGTATGTATGCTTGTTTTCACTCAAGAATGCCTGAACCGACTACTATGGAACTTGACAAACATACGTTGAATCCGACTGACAGATTTAGCTATTTGATATCCTAACTAGTTTACCCACTTTAACATATGTGGAAAATGTTGCATAGTAAATATCTATATACATATCTTTTTTGACAGGTGATGTTATTTATCAAATTTATTTGGGATTAATCCTTAAATAATGCTGACGCACTCTCCTTGGCTATAGGTAATCTCTTTTTCTTTCAGATTTATAGCAGCAATCTCTCTCATAGACTTTTTCTTAATAGGCTTGTTTCGCGAGCAATTAGGCCACTATAACGCAATTCATTGGTGAAAAACACATGTTGCTAAGCTTGTCAATATGTATCTTGCATTCAGTTCAGATCTGGAGGTTTGAGGTGGAATACAAAGCTTTATTATGGTCCATTTTCGACACCGCCTTTGAGTCTAGATCTTGGCAAGGACAGCGCTTGGGTAATATGTAGGTATATACAGGCACACAGAAACATTCAGAAACAAACGCAACACGGCTCTTTTTAAGAGTGCCTTTTGGGGGATTCATGTAGACCTCAAAACTTTATTTTGGGTGAAATCTCATGTCGAATTTTTGGGTGGAATGCAGTACATCCTCTGTCTACCCTAGGTAAGTGGTAGAGAGAGAGAGAGTAAAGAAATTACCACTATCTCAGGATATCCCGAGTAGCCAATTCTACGACAGCGATTTTTCTTACCAGAAAATTGAGTCACAGCTCCTGTAGTAGCTATATACCATGTGCTACACTTTATTTATTTGTTGTTTATTGTGTCTCACTTCTACGTGTGTCAAACGTTTATCGATATTTTCAGGTAATCTATACTAATATTATAAAGAGAGAAAATGTTTGGGGATGTGTGTGGGTGGGTGCACTATTCTTCCCGACGAACATAAGCTATAAACTATTCCTTCTTTGATTAAGAATTTCAGAATTTCCTTCATTTCCACCCTGGTAGATTTGTAGTTACCTCCAGCCAGATGTAAAAGGGAAGGCTAAAAAATCTTTAACATTGCCTTATCGGAAGGGGGTGCATACATGTAGTGCCTATATCACCGAATTTTCCTCCAATTTCGTTAACAAAACTTAATACACATGGGTTTTAGAATCTGCCAAAAATGATAAGCTACACTATAACTTCAAAATCTTTTATGGCCTTTACTTTCAACACCTTAAATACAAATTAACACTCTTTGATCTTTAAACAAAACCTGTAGGCTATACTATTGGACTGAATGAAAATGATAGGCTGCCTTATAACTCTCAAAAACTACCTCTACCATATTTTCAAGCTCACATGAAGAAATCTGCTGCTTAACCCATGTGGTCAATGAATCGGACAACTGCTCTTTAGGGTGTGGCAAATATCGTATGTTTTCTTACAACTTCCAACAAATAACCCAAGCCTTATTTTCAATCGCATATTGCGTTGACATTGAACAACTACCCTTATCTTTATTTTCAACTCTTTACGTACAAACCGCATTGGACTAATCTGAGCCAAACCCTGAGCTTATGCTTTAACCCTCGCGAAAATAAAAGGCCGCTTAGGACTTAAAAATTCCCTATCCTTATTTTCAAACCCTATCTTACACAGTGTATCCGTATATCGGGTAAAGCAGTTGTCTATAATTAGTTGTTAAGATATTTTTGTGCCATGAGAAACCATCGTCCATAACATGTGAAAAGACAGTGGTTCGAATTCTGGCTACAGCATTCAATTTTTAAGTCAGATTCTACCTTTCCATCCTTGTCCTACACACGGCTTGTAAGAAAGAACAGTTAATTACCATTGATTGACCTAATAGTTGTTTAAACTGTGAACACCGGACTTAAAGCACTTACGACACTGTAAATCGCCATTGGGGTATGTCATCTCAAAATGACTTTGAGATCTCCTTGTGGTTTACCGGAAAAAATGCGAGTCAGCTGGGGAATTTAGTGTCGTGCCAGCATGTTGCCATGGTAGCTCAGTTGTTTAGAGCAAGCAGACGGAAACCGGAAGATCCGTGGTTCAAATCCCGACTATGATATTGCATTTTTCAGTCTGATTCTCTCTTTCCAATACAGCAACTGTCTGTGACTTGATGTTTATTGCAGCCGTTGTGGGTTTACCTTTCAAGCGCATTTCTTTGTGTTATTTCCCACCGCCTTTTCTCTCTTTCTTTCTTTTTTCCCCCATTGCTAGTTTATCTCTCACAAACTGCAAGTTGCGGTCATTTATTGAAAAAAGTAACACACATTTCATTTACTTGCTGTTCGCAAATAACTTTTATGTGTTTTTAACTATTTCTTGGAAACTTGTCTCATATATTGTTGGTTACGAACTCACTTGTGTAAAATATCTGGAAATAGTGTTTAGTTGTACCTGCTCTAAGAGCTCCATTCAATGTGTTCGTGCGTCATAAGTTGGTTCTTATGGCTGAAAACAGCTCCCAGCTAGAACCCTTCTCTACTCATTTGCTGCGATTCCCTGTTTATCTACTAGACACACCTCCTAGCACACACAAACACAAAAACGTTGCAGTTAAGTTTAATTTTAAAAATCTTCCTCAGAGAATCTATATGGCACATTTTATCGTCATAATATGCACAATCGTACGGTACAACTCCAGTGTTGCTGCACTGAGTGAAAGCCATGTGTTAAATAGAACAAATAAAAGAATGACTGATGCAGCTGAAATGAAAATTTGAAGGGTAGCAAAATAATATACTAGACAAGAAGTAAAGGTATATGCCAAGAACTAAATATTTCAAAATTTAATGTAATGCTTGAAGACAGAAAATACGTGTGATTGGCACATATGCTTAGAATGGACATGAAGAGACTTCCAAGAATAATTTAATAGTACAAAACACAAGGCTTTAGAAGAATTTCTGGACCTAACACATCATTTTACTGCCTAGAAGATCTCCTGAGAGCAGAAAGGGTCAATTTTATTGAGCTAATCCTTGTCGTTTTGTTATTGATAATGATGGTGATAATAAATAACAATCATCAATATCGTCAGACATATTGTTATGTTCACCACCATATCACTATATTACTATATTTGATATGCACCTGTATTATGCTAAATTTATGTCAGGGGTGTCTTTTGACAACCTCAGCTTTCAGTTTACGTTGTATTATAACATTAATATGTAAAGTAATAATAATAATAATAATAATAATAATAATAATAATAATAATAATAATAATAATAATAATAAACTTGCTTTGTGATTAAAGGAACTTGGTTTTGGGCTCCGTTGCGCTCGAATATTAATTTAAAAAACTTATGCATAAAAGCATAAACATCTGTTTACTGCACTTTAGTCTTTTAAATTCAGTATTACTGCAGCATTTTGATACACTAAACTTGGTTTTATTCGTGATCTCGCTCCTGTTCGCTTAGCGTTTTTGTTCAAATTACATTCTTCATGATTCGCTGCACATTTCAGGAAGGTATTCCGCGTGCATTAGATATTGTCACAGTTCCTGAAGATAACAGGATGCATAATGAAAGGTTTATTTTTGTTTTACCTTCAATTTCTCACCCGAGCGAGTCGTATATCGTCTAATGCGCAGCATGCTGTACGCAATAGCCCGTGCAATTCGCTGTTTTTGCTAGCTTAACGGGCTCTTACTTACCCTAATAAAAGGTACGAGTAGCATTAGGATATTTTTTGTTCATTTCTATAGTCCCCTTTAACTGCTATCATATCGGAGGTTTTGACTCAAACATTTGATGCTGTTCTCTTTGAACTTTTAGGTTACTGTGGGTTTTCGTCGTTTTTAACTCTTTTCAAACGTACATTCACTCTCATATATAGAGAATAATCCTAATTAAAGACAAATTTCCATCCCTTGGCTGGGAATCGAATCCGGGACCTCTGGTTGAGAAGTCAGCTCGCTGAACACTCGACCACGGAGGCAGTCATTTTCAGACATACTGTTATGTTCCTAATTTCTAAATTTTGATGCAAATTACTAAAAGCCTGTAAAATTATTTTAAGTAGTATATAAAAAATCTGATGTGTTACACTCACATGACTTTCTCTACTCTTGTAAAACTATTTTTACAAACGCTTATTCTCCATATGCTTCATGTTAATCGAGATATCGAGATGTCAACCTTATTGCTAATTTTCTTGTAGATGCAAGGGGAATATGGTAGGTTATAAGCGATAGTCAAATATTTTAAGCACTGGTTGCTATGTGGCGCATTCCATTCTCTTTGCATGTCTAGGACATAAAAAAAAGAATAACGAATTTGAGAAAAAGTATAAGTATTGAAAAATTTAAGGGAATAACAAGCAATATCTCGAAAATGGTTCACCCAACAAACAAATGTATACGACATAAATTGTATATTTTAACGCGATCTACATTTTTTGTGTAGTAAAATTTTGTCTATCTCTTATGGTTTACCAGTTATGCAAAAGTCGTTCACAATGAAGAATACTTTTAGAGACATTCCCAGAAAATTCGAAATATACATTTCATTTGTCATGAAAATATCTTAAACATATGATATTTTCATCAAAATCGTTAGAGGCATTTTTGTAAAAATTAATATTTTCAAAAAATGTTCCATGTAAAGGGTGATCTGGGGTAGGGGGATTTTCTTGAAAACCTTCGTGTCGCATCTCTGGAAGATACTGAACCTAAATACCAAGTTTGGTGTTTATCCGACTGTTCGTTTCTGAGTTATGCTGTTCACAGACACACACACATCGATACAAACACACACACACACACACACACACACACACACACACACACATCGATACACACACAGACACACGGACATGTTTCCAAAAATGCTCTTTTTGGATTCAGGGGTCTCAAAACATGTATTTCCGGTGAAATCTCGGTATCGAATTTTTGAGTGGAATACAATACTTCTACTTACTATACGTAGTAGAGAAAGTAATAACCCTGTTCTAAAACAATACTTTTTCTAACAAAAAGCAAGCTATAAAAAACCTCCAATTCATATTTCACCCTTTTGTTTGTCGACTAACAAATAAAATGGGATTACAACTTTAATATCAGATATATAAACTGTAAATTATAAGCAAACTATCTTAAGTGTTGATATAAATATGTCTGAAATGACAGTAAGAATTCTTTTTGAAGCTTCAATAATTATTTAATATCTAGCTAGATACACGAAATGGTGACTGTGGCTTGCTTTAGTGAAACATACAGTTTCATATCCCGTGTAAATGCTAATTTTATTTGACTTATTTTCCCAGTTTTCCCTCAGTCATGATGTTATGAGATAAATATTGGATATACCACGATTAAAAATCATACCCAAATTAAACAACAGGAATAAAATGGATAGCACGGGAAAGCCATTGCGCAACTAAGGCCTTTTGTGTGGCATGACACTGACTACGGGTACCAAAACGCACAGAACGGATCCAAAAGTGCATCTTTCGATTGAATCACAGCAGCAAAATAGATGCCACGGGACTAAGTCGATTTATCAACAGATTACCGAACTAAATGGCTCCGCGGTAACGTGCGAGGCTCACATTTGGGAGGTCTTGGATTCGATTCCTGGGGCTGGTCTTTCTGACTATAAATGTTTCGTGTTTTTTCCTGGTTTGCAAGGCGAATGCTGGGATGGTTTCTCTTCTACCACAAGTTTCCTTCCCCTCATTTTCTATTACTTCGCTTCTCCTTTCATATTTCAGGAGGTTCAAGGGTTGTGCGGTGTCGGTTAGAAGGCGCAGATGCTTCTTCGTTGGAAAGTTCTTCTCTTGCCATATGGAGCCCTCTCCCCAGTTCACCAGAGGGAAGCCTTAGCTGAGCAGCCCGCCGATGTGACCGGGTCGTTAGGAACCTCTGCGCATTTCTGCGACTCATTCACCTCATCCGTTCTTTCTGGGGTGGTAAGCACAAAAGATCCACATTGTGTCGAGGGGTGAGGTGTTCCCTCCGTTCCCTGGTCATATCATATCAATTTCAGCAGGTTACACTTATTTTCATGCCAGAGCTTACCAAGCGGGATGTAGGTTAATGGACGAGGACAGAGTTCAGAGTTGGAACTGAATTGTCACATTCAGTATGAATACATCGACATTCTACTTCTTTCTTTTTAAATAATTTACATAATTATTTCACGATTATGACTTCATTAAATAACTATATTCTAGAAACCTGTCGGTTAGTTATCGCGCCTATTGATTAACATAAATAGAGCAAAGCTATTTAGATTTTTCTGGCCCAACAATTCGTCTGCAAGTCCAAATGTGACACGCGCTAGGAATAACAGTATTGTAGGATCTATGAATCTCCACGTGCTGTTTTGCTAACTATTTGTTCCGAATACTGTGGCTAAATAAATCTCTTAGGCGTTATTGATTCTGAACATGTTAGTTCAGTGTTGTGATAGTTGTATTTGAATTAGTAAATTGATATTAGACTCGTTTAGATTGTATTCTACAGAAAACGCGCTATCGAACGCCTATGAAGAAAGAAAGGAAAAACTGATATTCTGTGAGCACAAGTGATAAACGAGCGTCCGGAGTAGTATTTTTCATATCATTTCCGCTTCTGTCGCTTAAAAGCTTGAAAACAAGTACATAATATAGTCCAGCCGATGGTAGAGGAAGTTGATTATTCTAATAAAACCATCTGGCTTAAATTAACTGTGTACCAAAGAACCTACAGAGAAAAACCTGAATTAAAGTAACGTTAAATGAAGAATACACCTTTAATTTAAAATTTTCAATAAATGAAAGCCGTTAGAACGGAAAAATATTACTCAAAAACATATAATGCATATTAGAAATTCAAACTCTTAGAATGTTACCGTTTTTTGAGAAATTAGTGGTATTTACCCATTATTTTACTATCCTTTGGAGTAATAATAAAAAAACCATCGCTTGATAGATTACTTAGCATGTGCATTGGTACTGAAACAAAGTATACTTTGCCTGTATTTCTTACAATTCATAATTTTCTACACAAGACAGGCCCTTCATTGCAAACCCAGCCTCCTTTGCGTTTTCCTCGTCGTCTAGGTTTATGTACATAATATTCTCTATCACCTGCCATCTTTTTCTGCCCCGAACACATTTCCCATTCAGCATTCCTACCAGTGCATCACTAAGCAAGCAGTTTCTTTTCAGCCAATGCCTTAGTAATTTGTTTCTCCTGCAGCATTGCTTTGTTTAGCTTTCTTTCTAAATAGCTTAGAAATGCTTAACTTAAACGACAGCTGCGTCACCCAAAGGAGAGCTGTATGACCTCTGCACTCTCTACTACCGTCCACACAGGACATCACGGGCTGAGTGCAGAGTTACCACGTGATAGCATGTCGAGTTTCCCCTTCCTTTTATGGTCGGTTTCCCAGAATTGGAGCCTCTAATTTTCAATCAGGTGGCTCCTCTATAAGTTCCCATGTTAAATGCACCACGTTTCAAACCGGATTCGAACCTTGGCCTCACGGGGACTTTTCCTTTAACAAGTTCCACATTGCAATGTGATGATACTGTTATTTCGGCAAATACCTACTCTGCAGTTGCGACATGATCTGTTCCGTTAGGCGGAAATTTAGACGCAGTCGAGTCTACGCCTTTATTGATCACATTTGTGGATTTTAGAGGTGTAGGACTAGGTTACTTATGTACTTTGTGAAATGGGCAACAGATACCTGGACCTAATTAAGTATGGTTCACTACAAACAACGCTCTGCTGAAGGCATTAATTAACAGATTATGGCAGTAATTAGCTCAGCACTGTTAACCTTGGTATGTGAAAAGTGAAATCTGACTGTTGTCAGTAATGGAAAACATGTAAATGTAAGAAGTATTTAATCAAATGTTTTACATGAAATAATAACCATCTATACTGCAATATTAACGGAATGTGGCGAAAGTATACTAGGAATTAGATACATGACAAAATAGCTGAAGTCGGAGGATAAAGTAACAGGAGGGAGCACTGGCCTTTATTTGTTATAAAATCCATGGGAAAAATAATAAGTCTCATGCAGACTATTTGTAGGCCACAGTGCATTGCTGAATTTACATCACTTTTATAGCCGTATCCACAAGCTTCGTAAAAACAAGTATTTAAAATTCTTATTGTGATATAATTTACTAGTACGCACACAACTTTCTCTGCATATTACAAGTTCATGTTATAACCAGGTTTTAGTAAGTAAACCATTAATTTAGGAAGCACCGAGGGTTGGTGGCAAGAGAAGGAGGAAGCGCTTGTGACCTTGTAGTGTTCTCTCTGAACAAATATGATGTACAGTTTTTTAGGACAGTGCACCCTACTTCGATAGCAGGTAAACTAGTATTAAGGAGTATAAGGGGAAAAACATATAGGTTTAGCTATTGATAGTGTGGAATAAAGTTACCTCATAATTTAATTAAGGTATTAGTGTACAGAAATATGAGTCATACATTGTCTTTTGTTTTATATCAAAAGCTGTAAATTTTTACTTTCTCTACTACGTATAGTAAGTAGGGAAAGTATTGCATTCCACCCAATAATTCGATATCGATATTTCACCGAAATACATATTTTGAGCCCTCCTGAACCCCAAAAAAAGCATTTTTAGAAAAAGGTTCGTGTGTGTGTCTATGGACAGCATAACTCAAAAACTAAAAGTCAGATAAATACCAAACTTGGTATTTAGATTCAGTATCTTTCATAGATGCGACACGAGGATTTTAAAGAAAATCCGCCCACCCTAGACTACCCTTTACATGGAACTTTTTTCGAAAATTTTGGTTCTCAAAAATGTCTAACGATTTTGATTAAAATCTAATACATTTAAGATATTTTAATGACAAATGAAATGTATATCTTGAATTTTCTGAGAATGTCCCCAAAAATCCTTTTCATTCTGAATGGCTTTTCCTTAACTGGTAAACCGTAAGAGATAGACAAAATGTTTCTACACAAGAAATGTAGATCTGTTAAAATACACAATTTATATCATACACACTTTTTTGTGGAGTGAACCACTTCAGAGATATTCCTTGTTATTTGTTTAAATTTTCCAATACTTGTACTTTTTCTCAAATGGGAATTCGTTATTATTCGTTTTTTGTTTGTTTATGTCCTGGGCATGCAAAGAGAATGAAATGCTCTGCATAGCAACCAGTTCTTAAAAGATTTGACTATCGCTTAAAGCCTACCATATTCGCTTTGCACCTACAAGAAAATTAGCAATAAGATCTGAAAATGTTTATCTCGAGTGACATGAAGTAGATGGAGAATAAGTGTTTGTAAAAATGTTTGTACAAGAGTAAAGAAAGCCATGTGAGTGTAACACATAAGATTTTTTTAAAGCAATAACCGCTCTTAGTACAGTATGGCACAGATCATCGACAAATTCTAATCGATAGTTTGGACCTGAGGAGGTTGAAAAGCCACTTTCCTCATTATTCCTCTCTAATAATATCACATGTACCTTGTGTTTAATTGAATTACAGGCCGTTTAACATTGTGTTTTAAATGGCATTTGAGTTCTAATGTTACACCTGATGTTTTCGCTATTTGTGCTGAAGCGTTGTGTGTCAAATTCCGCTACAACGATGCTTAATGTGATGATGTTTTAGATGTATGAACTTTTCTCTACTTTAGACCTGTGGCCACAATTCTCCACTGGACTGTATATGCATTGAATAAATGGAACAGTCGCAATGAAACCTCCTTCTGGATTGGGGGTGGAGATTGTTCGTCGCAATACCTGACGTCACCTATACTCTGTGCAGTAAAACGATTCTGTGTTTACTTACTAAAACCCCTCTACCTGGTTATAACATTCAAATAAAATTGATTATTTTGTCTACATTACGTTACCCACAGTAAATACTTGTCTATAAATGATGCCAAAATAAACAATATGTACATACTTACATGCAACAGACCGAAACATACAACTGTATGTACCACAAGTCGGATTCTGTTAATAACGAGCACATGCGAAGCAAAAGAACAAAAATAAATTTGCCCATCTCCGTGTTGTGGGGATAGGGTGTTAACTTCATATTCGAGAAGTCCCGAGTTCGAATCTCGGTTAGGGTGATTCACTCTGATAAGGTTTCTTCCGGGTTTTCTCTTATCTTGAAAATATGAATGCGGGTAGCTTAAAATCTATAGATCCCCAGGCTCATTTGAGTATTATGTCGCAAGGTTCATTCATTCATCCTCCGATATGACCTACCCGGTTAAATGACGTTAAACTATATACAAAAAAACAACAAAAGAAAACTTTGACATGTTACATTCACATGATTTTCTCTACCCACTTAAATTTACTTTTACATATAAACGTTTCTTATAAAAGCTTATTTTTTCATCTAGTTCGTGATAATCGTATAAACATTTACAAAAATAGTTTCATTAACATTTCGTTGTAAGTATACACATATCTACATGAGGGATACAGCAAGTTGAAGAGATAATCAAATCTTTAAAAAGTAAAAATTCCATACTCTTTGATGACATTCCCAGAAATAAAAGCATGGTGACTTGGCAATTCAAAAAAGTATGACAAATGTTGAACCTTCAAACAAGTGGCAAGGAATATCTTGGAATATGACATAATTGCCTGTGTGGACGAGATCTAGGTTTTTGTGTAGTATGCTCTTGTCTGTCTTTTGTCGTTTAACAGCTACACAAAATTCATTCAGAATAAAGAGGACTTAACAGGCTATTTGCAGAGAACTAAGATGCAATTTATTTGTTATGCAATGTCTCAAACATACGGTATCTTAATCAAAATTGTGTAAGCCATTTTTAAAAAAATAAAAACAAAGAATTTTCAATGTGAAGGGTAGTTCAGGTTGGGTGGATTTTCTTGAAAATCTTCGTGTCGCGTCTTTGAAATATGCTGTACTTAAGTACCAAATACGGCCATTGATGGACTTTTCGTTTTTAAGTTGTGCCGTACATATACACTCAAAGGCATTGACTTTTTTCTAAATGCTTTTGGGGGCTGAAACACAGTACTTCCTCTATCTACCATTTATCGGTGGTAGAAAAAGTAAAAATGGCAACTTTTCAAACCTGTTCAATAATACGATGTATTTCAGCATTGAAAATCTGGTGTGTATATATTCACTGACTTTCTCTAGCCAATATCGTTTATTTTTATATTCCAGTATAAGCTATTTTTCTATCTATTTAATGTTGATTGAGATAAACTTTCGCAAAAATGTTTCCATTAGACATTTCGTTGTAGGTACAAAAGGAATACAGGCGGCTGAATCAGATTTTATATGCTGGTGTTGATATTCCTTACTCTTTCCATGGTATCGCAAAAACAACTGAGTAGTAACGCCATTTCAAAAATTGCAAAGGTAAAGAATTCAAACCAATAACAACAATTAGCTCGTAAATGCTAAATGCCTCAAAAAGGTTATTTCATGCAAATTGTGTGTTAAAAGAGATGTATATTTATATTATCATTATGATTGTTGTTGTTGTTGTCTTCCGGATGAAGAGGACTGCACAGAGTATTATGAAAATAACGAAACACTTTCCATTTTGGTTTGGGACATTTTCTTTAAAATATTAGTGTTGTATCCTTGAAAACTGCTGAACTTAATGTATTATAAGTTTGATATTTATCCAAATTGTAGTTTTTGAGTTATGCTGTTCAGAGACAAACACACACACAACACAGAGAAACAGACACACATACATATATACACAGACCTTTTCTAAAAATGCCGTTTGGGATTCAGAGTATTTCAAAACATATATTTCCAATGAAATCTTCATATTGAATTTTTGGGTGGAATGCAATGCTACTTCTACATACTAGAATAGTGCTAGAGATAGGCAAAATGTAAACCAACTCAATGTAAACAACACAACTCAAAAGCGAAAAGCGAACTTTCTATTTACATTCAGTGTCTTCCAAAGTTGTGACACGATTTTCAAGAAAATCCACCCACCTCAAACTGTCGTTACTTTTTATTTTCTCAAAAATGGCTCTAACAGTTTTCATTAAAATAACATATTTAAGATACTAACATGACAAATAAGATGGGCGTCTTTTCTAGGAATAGCCTGTATCATTTTGATAACGGGAAAGTCATAAGAGATAGACAAAAACTCATTGTAAAAACATGTAAATCTCTAACACACGATTTATTCCAAATAACTTATTTTGTGGCTTCAACCGTTTCCTAGATATTCGTTTTAATTGGTTAAAATTGTTCTATACTTTGTAATTTTTACTTTCTCTCCCATTTACCTAGTAGATAGAGAAGGTATTGCATTCCAACCAAAAATTCTATATCGAGATTTTACCAAAATACATGTTTTGAAGCCTCTGAATCAGAAAAATGCATTTTAGAAAAAGGTTCGCGCATGTATTTGTGTATGTGTGCGTGTGAGAGACAGAGAGAGGGGGAGAGGGAGAGAACGGCATAACTTACAAACGAATAGTCGGATAAGGATTTCCAAGGATGCGACACGAAGATTTTCAAGAAAATCCCCCCACTCAAAACTACCATGGAAATATATTTTATTTTCTCAAAAATTCCTCTAACAGTTTTTATTTAAGTGTCACATATTTAAGATATTTACATGTCAAGTAAAATGTATATCTTCATTTTTGGGAATGACCTATTAAGGCCTCTTCAATCGGGAGGTATCTTAATAAAGAGATAGACTCAAAGGACAATACGAAAACACACAATTTATTTCAAATACTTTTGTTGTTGCATCAGTCATTTTCAGATATTCAGGTTTGAATTGTTCAATACTTTATCATTTTTAAAGCTCTGTCATTCAGTTATTTCTCACAATGCCATGATAGTTTTTAGCGTATAGCGACCCGCTTTAATCACCTGACTATCGATTTGGTTTCCTCTATCATGCTCGTGCTGCAATCAAATGTGTAATGAAACTATTTCTGCTAAGGTACATGTATATCTTGATTAGCATGAAGTGTATAGGAAAAAAAATTCTGATGTGATGTTTCAGATGACTTTCTATGTCCTCTATCGTTTATTAGTGGGTATAAAACTATTCTTACTCAAGCTTATTTTTCTATCTACTACATTTTAATCTAAATAAACCTTTGCAAAAATAGTTACATTACACATTTCGTTATACATATAAAGAGAACAACGATAGTCAAATGTTTAACAGCTGGATGCTGGCCTTAAAATCCCATACTGTTTCCATGATATTGCGAGAAACAATTGAGTGATGAAAGGACTAAGAGAATGACCAAGAAATGAACAACTCGAACCTTTAATAACGGATATCTCAGAAACTGCTTATGTCAAAAAAACCTTACATAAAATAAATATTGTGTTTTAAAGAGATATACATTTTTTGTGTAGTACTTTTTCGTCTATCGCTTAACGTTTACCAGTTATACAAGAGTATACAAAATTACTTCGGACTGAAGAGAACTTCATAGGCTATTCTCTGAAAATTCAAGTTATAAATTTTATTTGTCACCTAAATACATTTCATGTTTGATATTTTAATTAAAATCGTTTGAGCCATTCTTTTATAAAATCAAAAAATTCGAAAAAAGTTCCATGTAAAGGGGAGTTTGTGGTGAGGGGATTTTGTTGAGAATCTTTGTGTCGCATCTTCAAAAGATATTGAATATAAATACCAAGTTTGATATATATATATATATATATATATATATTCGACTTTTCGTTTTTGAGTTATCGTGTTCACAGACACATAGACTTGTTTCCAAAAATGCTTTATTTTGATTCAGGGGGCTCAAAACATGTATTTCAGGTGAAATCTCGGTATCGAATTTTTGGGTGGAATACAATACTTCCCCTACTTAATATACGTAATAGAGAAAGTAATAATCTTTTGGGGGGATAGTCTCCAGAAGCTATATAAGAATAAAAGACAGTGGGCAGAGAAAGTAATGTGAATTTAACATCTGCCCTTTTCTTAACTTTGGTTAAAACGGTTGGAGTAGCATAATTCAAGGTGTAGTTCAACCCTTCTAAGAATAACCATATTGTAAAATTCCCAAAACGCTGATACCACATTTCCTGCAGATAGGTTTAACTTTGTCTTCTTTACTTTGTTACCTGGTTTGGCAAGTTTTTATTTTTTCTACTACGTATAGTAGGTATTCCACCCAAAAATTCATGTCGAGATTTCACCGTAAGTATATGTTTTGAGGCCCCCTGAATACAAAAAAATAATTTTCAAAAAAAGTATTTTTAAAAAAAGGTCTGTATGTGTGCGTGCGTGCGTGCGCGCGTGTATCAGTCAGTCTGTGTGTGTGTGTGTTTGTGTTTGTGTGTGTGTGAACAGCATACTTCAAAAACGAAAAGTCGGATAAGCACCAAACTTAGTATTTAAGTTCAGTATCTTCCAAGAATGCGATACGAAGATTTTCATGAAAATTCCCCTATCCCCAACTACCCTTTACATGGAACATTTTTCAAAGATTTTGATTTTCTAAAAACTGACTAACGATTTTGATTAAAATATCATATATGAAAGATGTTTACATTACAAATAAAATGTGTATCTTGAATTTACTGGAAATAGCCTTTAAAGCCCTCCTCATTCAGTAGGAATTCTGTATAATGTTGTATAATTGGTAAAAGTTAAGCGATAGACAAACACGTACTATACAAGAAATATAGATCTCTTTAAAACACACAATTTATTTCAGATAAGTTTTTTTCTGGCATAAGCCATATCTGAGATATCCATTATTCATGGTTGGAATTGTTCATATCTTGCTCATTCTTTAAAGTCCTTTCAACATTCAATTGTTTCTCGCGGTTGCATAGAAATAGTATGGAATTTTAAGGCCAGATAAAGCGACCAGTTCTTAAACATTTGACCATCGTTGCTCTCTTTGTATCTATAGGTATAACTGAATGTGTAATGCAGCTATTTCTGCAATTTGGATTAAAACTTCATGCATATAAAAATAAGTTTTAGTAAGAACAGTTTGTATACTAACTAATAAACGATAGAGGGTAAAGTCATGTGAATTATCACATCAGATTTTTTTAATTTCTGAGAAGATTGTAAATATTAAATGAGATTTATTTATGTATGTTCTTTAACTGCTATGGTCCTTATCCCATTCTATAGGGTGATTTATGAAGGACTGACATATTTCTTTCTTTAATTATTCTGTTTGAAATTCACTCAATGCCCCAATTTTAGCATCAAATTAAGCAGAATGTTTTGGAGTTTCGATTGCCCGTCACTAGATGCACAGATGTTCATGTTTTATTCGTAATTGTTAGTTTTATTGTCGGTATCTGTTTTTGAGGCTTTGTTCTAGTCAACGTGAAAATGGAGTACACATTAAATGAACGACTCGTCCTTGTAAAGCAATACTGGATTACGAATTCAATTATAGCTACTCAAAGGGCGTACCAGAGAGACTTTGGTGTTCGGAATCCTCCCCAAAGAAACACAATACTGGGACTGGTAAATAAATTGGAAACAACTGGATCTCTGGTGCATGAAAAAGGTAAAACTCGTTCATCTATGCTTTCCACGGTTTTTGTTGATGTAAGAGCACTACTGGATCAGTCACCCAAAAAATCATTAAGACGTTTATCGCAGGAGACAGGGTACAGCTACTCAATGTGTCAGAGAGCTATGAAAAGTGCAGGCCTAAAGCCGTATAGGATTACGGGGTCCATCAGTTACAGGAACCAGGTAAGGATAGACGACTGAATTATTGTCGTTGGTTTTAGGGGTTCATTGTCCTCCAACAAGTGGTCAGTAACATGGAACGACGTGTTGAGTTGTGCCTTATGCAGGATGGAGGACATTTTCAACATTTGCTATAGAGGTAAATAATCTCCCAAAATTCCTTTGCATTTCAGGTATGATAAGTTGTCGCTAACCTAACTCGTTTTGAAATAATTAAAGAAATAAATGTATCAGTTCTTCATAAATCACTCTGAATATTGGGAGTGAAAAACCGGAAATTTTGTTCACAGACCTCTTTATTAGGATTGAGGTTCTCTTACGTATTTTTACGTAAATCTACGACACGAGACCATCGGCTTTACTTCCCATCCGAAGGAAGCCATGCTAAGGATTTTTACGCTCGAAAAAAATCTATCTCCCTTTGCCGGGTTTGAACACGCGATCTCGGGAATTAGAGGCTAGCATGGTAACCACTACACCACGGAGAATGTGCTTGAAAGTCTGTTCACAGGCAAATTGGTGCACATAATTAGTTATGTTGTTATAGAAACGCTTCAAAAACTAGGATACTTTCATACGAACATGTTTATTAACTATTTTTGCAGTTTTTCTTGCAGTAAACTGAACCAACACACTTTATAGTTACTCTTACTCTAAGTCCTTTACTTGTTAGACATTTAATGTACTATAGTATATTCTCTCAAGGAATTCTGCTTTTGTAATACTTAACGCCCACTCTGAACCATGAGTTTTTTCGAGTCTTCAGGCGAATGCTGGAGTACTTTCTTTCATTCCCCAAATCTTCTGTCCCTCCGTTTCGTTCCATTAATCATCCCATTTATCATTCACCCCGTTTGGTCTGCTTCAGGGTTAAAAGCGTCTGTGATGGTGTTTCGGTGCAGCGTGGCAGGGAAAAGGATGCTTTCTGTGAAATTTTCCGTCTCTCGGTCTTCGGCTGGTTGCCGGGGTACGAGGATCGCCCCTTGGGGTTTTGGTGCGGGGTCCCCGGTCTACCTGTCCGATTGCCGGGGCGTCTGTATCTAGAAACTAGGGACCCTGTCATTGCTGTGTCGTAACTTCTGGTTCCGGCCGCCCGGTGTCTCCCTTCAGCTCATCCATCTCTACCCGGGGCCCCCCTTCGCGGGACGTCGGTAAAATATCCTCATTTCTGGATTGATGCCAAATCCCCCGGCTTCACAGTCCAATCCAATGAGAATCTCTACACACCTCTATAAGCTTTCTAGGAAATTACTTTGGTGTTATTTTACAAACAACCATATCATTTAACAATGTTCATTGTTATTCATTTTATGGAATATAATGCATTTGGCTGGTTTGAACGTTTTAATAGATGCACTAACGTAAAACTGCTTATCTTCCAAAATGTATTGCCATCAGTTACAGAGGACTAGGTCGTTTAGAGTTCCTATGTGCAATTAAACTAAATATAGCTATTTGCTTTCTAAGCCTGTTGTCGTGACAGATGCGAAACGCTGTATTTACTGAACGTAAGCTACTACGAATCCTTATTTAATAGATCCAAGGAGGCGAGAGTTGCGAGAATATGGTAATAGGGAAAAGAAGGTAACTTTTTGGAAGCAAAATATGTATTAAACAGTCTTTTATTGGTTTTCCTTTGTTTTTTACACCTTTCTACAGGTTTAAAACTGATAATTTAGTACAACTTTGGGATATTGCATACCCTCCTGTAGCTTTTTTCTGGTTTTACACACAGATTTTATTGAATCTAATTTGTCTTAATTTGGAACCTAAAATATAGCACATTGGCTTAACTATGTGGTTCTTTATCTTCCCACAAAGATATTTTGCGTATTCCATGCGTAGTGGTTGTTACCTATACAGGGTGTCCACTATTTGCATTTGAGGCAGTAGAATAGTCAGATTTTCACTTTTCTAGCACTTACTTGTAGTAAGTAGGGGAAATCTTTGTGTTTCACCAAAGAATTCTATATTTAGATGTCACCGTAAATTTGTATGTTTATAATAGGGCCCTAAATCCAAAAGGAAGTATTTTTAGAAAGAGAGTCACGCTTGCTTACCTGTGTGGGTATGTGTGTGTGTGTGTGTGTGTGTGTGTGAACAGCATAACTCAAAAACTAAATGTGGGATATATACTAAACTTAGTATTTAAGTTCAATATATTCCAAAGGTGCGCTGCGAGGATTTTGAAGAAAATATACTCTTCCAGTTACCCTTGTATGAAACATTTGCTTATTTTCGATTTTTCAAAAAATAGTTCAAACGATTCTTATTAAAACACCATATGTTTAAAATATTTGCATAACAAACAAATCGCATATCTGAATTTTCTGCGAATACTATGAAGACCTCTTTATTCGTTATGAATTGTTTGTATTTTCCATAAATTGTAAACCGAAATTGGCACACAGAAACTCCCTACACAAAACATTTAAATCTCGTTAAAACAAATAATTTATGTCAAGTAACTTTCTGTGATATTTATCATTTCTAGATTGTCATTGGTTTGAATTTTCAAATACTTATTTTTCAAGTGCTGCGTCGCTGTTTGTTTTTAGTTTTTGTAGTGGTTATGCAGAGTGCAATTTCGAAGTTATTGCATAGCGTTCCGCTTTAATAACCTCTGACTATCGCTTCAGCTTCCTGTATCCCCTTTGTACGTACAACGAAAACAAGGATTTCTGTAAACGTTGAACTCGATTAACGAAAAGTACATGCTTTTGTAAGAATAGTTCGTGGAAGATGGGGTAGAGAAGGTCACGTGTAAACACAGATTGTTTTTAAGACGCGCATGACTATTTACAGTTAGATATGTAAATAAGACCAACTTCTTTCCTAAAAGAATGACGATTACAGCAATTACATTTTCCCACAAGATCAGGTAGCTCCTCGTTACTCAGATGTTCGCCTCTTCCTCAAACAAACCCCACTAGTGAGCTGGGCGTTATAAATTGCATTTCCATTAGATCAGTGAATTCTACCATATAACGTCTTCTTTGGGGGTGTCACAAGGATATTCTGCACATGGCACTGTGCATCACAATCATTCCCTTGTCTAGAAATCGCATTGTCATGTTATGGTTTTGATGAGAATATTACTGCTATAATAAAGCGAAAACAGCTTCTATGCTTGTAAACAAGGTAAGTTACCCAAAGTGATCCATGTTTCACAGGTTCTTGCATGCTAGAATATGTAGTATATATATAATATTCATTTAAAATCAAAGATGCCATTATGAATGACTCTGTACTACTGTATGTACAACTGCAAGTGTAGAGAATCTTACCTGCTGAGCTGAGCTGAGACAAGGTTGCTGTAAGGGGCAAACTTGGCTGGATTGTTGTACATGGCACAAACTAGTCTCTCTCTACAGGGCTCTGTTTCATATCCCAGTTGCTTGAATACGTTATCCAAACGTGATAGAAGAGGACTGTAGAACGGGTCATAATTGGTGAGAAGCAAAGAAGACGATGGTATGTTGTGGAACACTTTATAGTCCTGGTTCTTTTGTTGTATTCGGTTGTTGTAGAAGCTGCCGTGGTGTGCGTGAGATGGGCCGTTTTGGATGAGCGGCGCAGCGAAACTGATTTTGGAGTTTCCTGCTGCAGCGATTGTCGACGGCGAAGGATACCTGGATTAGAAAGTTAAAATATAGCATTTAGAACGAATTCAGTCATTTGTGGTAATGTATTCCGGCTAAACCAGTTGCCTTGCATTGTCTTTATGCGGTTTGTTCTAGCTTGTAAAGAATCTATTTATTGTTAAATAACTCACTAGTCTATTTTCTAGTTTCAACAATTCTTGCTTATTTTATCATTAGATGCAACCAACGATGAAGTAAGCGAATCGGTTAAATTTGATTTTGCGTATTACCCACACATGTCAGACAGACTGCCAGGTCATCGCTTCAAAGTCGGGGGTTGATTTTAAACACCGTAAAAGAATTGCGAAAACTTTAATAAAATGCGATGTTTGCTTCTAAGGGTAAACTGATTAAGAATTTATAGAAAATGTGAATGGGTTGAGAATTTATAGGAAGACTACCAACAAGTAATCTTTACACAGGAGGATGTCTTCAATGTTGCGCACTAACTTTCTAGGATCCGCTTCAGTGGGAAAATTGGTGACAAAAAATTGCAGCATGTGTGTTCTTAAGTTAATAGCTCTCAAGTATATGAATAGAAGGTTTGGCAATGCAAAAACACGATATTCTATCATAGGTTTAGCGCTACGCTCAGGCCTGCCAGCTGATAAGTCCATGCAAAAATTGCGAACTTTGCGCTTAGAGCATACATGTAAAACTTTTTATGTCGTGTTTTCTGTGGAAGAGGATCCCAGAAAGTTAGTGCCTTAGTGCGCGGATTCTTGGGACCTCTGTTTACAGAATATAAGCATTAGAAAAATGGTGCTCACACTTTTAAGGCACATAAATTTATCTTTTCTTATTCTTATGTACCTGCTTTCAAAACAAACGTCTCACCAAAAATGTTGCATTTTAGTACGTTTAAAAACATATACTAATTTTCTTTCTTAAATGACAGATGCTTTCTATATGTTCAGGAGATTCGAAACTGCTGCATTAATATCAGACTCTATAGGTGCTTACAATTTTAATTCAATCTTCTGCGAACTTTTAGATTGCTTGAGAAAAAGTGCTTCAATGTTCTACTTAAAAATATGTATTCGCAATAATGTATACCTTACTAAATGTAGTCGATGACCATATAGTCTCCATGATTCATTTTCCTACACTTTTTATTCATATGCAATTTTTACATCTCTAGCATTGCCATGAAAACGCTTTAATTTTAAATATTCATAGCTCATTCAATTAATCTCCAATCCCAAATAAATAAATATTACTTTGTAGGGCAACAATGTTGAAATTATAACAAATATAATTTTTTTAATCATACTTCACATTTGTAGATGTGTTGTAACACAAAGGTTAATCTCAAAAGTTAATCTGAAACTTTGAAGCGCTGTAACTCTTAAATTAGAAACATAGATGCAATCGAATAGTTAATTTAAATGTCTAAAGGTACTCTTTTAGTGGTAAGGAAACAAGGAAGCTTAAAATTGTTCGACACTTTTTAAAAAACGCAAAATACACTTGTTGTAGATAGGAAAGATTCGAAATAAGCAATACAATTAAAATCAGTAACAAATAAAGGATGAAATAGGCATTAGAAAACAAACATCCAATGCAGAACACATGCGCGAACTTAAGTGTTGTAAAGTCACAGTGCTAGATGCGCTGTTGGGGCTTCACCTATAGCAACATTTAGTAATAGAAGTCCATAATTTTAAGTTTTCTCAAGTTCGTATGTGTAGTTAACATGTACGTTTAATTTCACATTGAAATCCTGACTTTTTTTATTATTGCATAGGACATTTAGTGGCCTTAGCTTCCATTTATACTCTAGAATCTCAATTGTGATGACAACTTCTTAGCTTGAACTTTGATAGCTAATCACTATTCGGCACTTAGTAGGAAAATAAAAATGAATATACGAGATGTAAAATGTTTATGTCTAAATTTTATGTGCTAACGTGTTCCATTTTCCGTTAAATATACATTCAGAAATTTAAATCCTTATAAACCATCAGCTAGTTAAAAACATGTCATACTGAGATCATTTATCTTCCTAAGCCCTTGTTTAAGAACACATTGTTAAGAAGGAAGAATTTAAAGGGCTTTCGTTTCAGTTAAATTTTGGAGAAAATCATTACATTTACAACATTTTATTTACAATGGAAATGAATTAATGTTGTGCATGTTCTATCATGTACACTAAATTAGGAAACTACACGTCTTATTACAAAGTTAAACAATATTTTATATTGAAGAACTACTTCATACGCATCCCCCTTAGCTACCTTTGGGAGACCTGCATGGAGTTAACTCTTACAAGAAGTAGGTATATAAATAGTAGGTATAAAAATAATGTCCTTGTTTATGGCATTTGAGTGAGTGAGTGAGTGAGTGGCCTCACCTGTTGAGGTCTGAAACTCCCGAGCCTGTACTCGGTACGTAGAGAGCAGCTGCTGGGAGCGTACCCACAGGGAATCTGCTCTGTGTTGTATCGGGATACGTGTAACCTGACGGAGGATACACACTCTCTGAAGCAGCTGCAGAATCCGTCTCAAATCCCATGTTGTCCTTGAAGTCGAAGTCATCCACATTGTTGTTGTTAGCCGAAGAAGGCCCCGAGGAACCTGAAGCCGCAGCAAATGTTGATACTCCTTTTCCCACCAGCTTTCCTAGACCACCTAGGATACTAGGCAGAAACATCGCGATGAGCACGGACTTCACGATTTGTGCTCCAATGATGATTGGCAGTAACAGCTTCTTCAGTCCAAAGGCCAGGAAACCCAAGCCGAAACCGGTAAGGAAAGAACTTTTGCCACCTCCGGAGCTACTTCCTGTACAACAATGGTGATTTACATCATTAGGATATTACACAATCTTAATCTCAACCTAATAGAGAAACATGGTTGAAATCTCAGATTTTGTGTTCTTTCCTACTTCCAATGTTTCCATCACTACACAATGACATTACCAGAATGGATATAGTAAGTGAGCCTAGCAATTTTGACACTGTCTTAGTTTTTAAGAAGTTAAGTTATAAAAATAAATATTTTCTAAAAGTTACATGGAACATTTTTTCGAAAATTTTAATTTTCTCAAAAATGGCTAACGATTTTGATTAAAATATCATATATTTAAGATACTTTCATGACAAACAAAATGTATATCCAAAAGTATTCTTCATTGTGAACGACTTTTGCATAACTGGTAAATCATAAGAGGTAGACAAACTTTTACTACACAAAAAAGTAGATCACGTTAAGATACACAATTTATGTCATATACATTTATTTTGTTGAGTGAACTATTTTCGAGATCTTGCTTGTTATTGCCTTAAATTTTTCAATACTTATTTTCTCAAATGGGAATTCGTTATTCATTTTTTTACTTTCTCTACTACGTATAGTAAGTAGGGGAAGTATTGTATTCCACCCAAAAATTCGATACCGAGATTTCACCGGAAATACATGTTTTGAAACCCCCTGAATCCAAAAAAGCATTTTTGGAAACATGTCCGTGTGTGTGTCTGTGTGTCTGTGTGAGTGTGTGTGTGTGTGTGTGTGTCTGTCTGTCTGTGAAAAGCATAACTCAGCATAACGAACAGTCGGATAAACACCAAACTTGGTATTTAGGTTCAGTATCTTCCATGGATGCGATACGAAGGTTTTCAAGAAAATCCCCCCACCCCAGAGTACCCTTTACATGGAACATTTTTCGAAAATTTTAATTTTCTCAAAAATGGCTCTAACGATTTTGATTAAAATATCATATGTTTAAGATGCTTTCATGACAAATGAAATGTATATCTTGAATTTCCTGGGAATGTCTCCAAAAGTATTCTTTATTGTGAACGACGTATGCAAAACTGGTAAACTATAAGAGATGGACAAAATTTTACTACACAAAAAATGTAGATCGGGTTAAAATACACAATTTATGGCATATACATTTTTTTGTTGAGTGAACCATTTTCGAGATATTACTTGCTATTCCCTTAAATTTTTCAATACTTATTTTCTCAAATGGGAATTCCTTATTCATTTTTTTGTCTTGGATATGCAAAGAATTATAATATGTGCCAAAGGGAATGGTGCTGCACCTAGCAACCATTAAGAGATATGTATGTGCTTAAAGGCTACTGTTTTTCTATATTGCCCTTGTAAATATATTTTCCCCTTACATCTACAAGATAATTAGCAATAAGATAGAGTCTGCAAATGTTTATCTCGATTAACATGAAGTAGATGGAGAATAAGCGTTTGTAAAAATAATTTGTACAAGAGTAGAGAAAGTCATATGAGTGTAACACATCAGATTTTTTTGTCTTGGATATGCAAAGAGTATTAATCTGTGGCAAAGAGAATGGTGCTGCACATAGCAACCAGCTATTAAGAGTAATGCCTATACTTAAAGGCTACTGCATTTCTATATTGCCCTTTTAAACATATATTCCCCTTACATCTACAAGAAAATTAGCAATAAGATAGAGTCTGCAAATGTTTGTCTCGATTAACATGAAGTAGATGGGGAATAAGCGTTTGTAAAAATAGTTTGCACAAGAGTAGAGAAAGTCATGTTAGTGCAATACATCAGACTTTTAATTAAGCCTTTCCTATACTACCAAACGCTGATGTAAAACATTATGTTTATTTAGATTTCTAATTCTAATCCAAAATTTCAACACTATTTCCACAATTTTTCCTCTAGTTCCAATTCTTCCTAATTCTGCTTGTGCCACACCATTGGGAGAAGCTCTTGGCAAGCCCAAGATCTGTTTGTAGAAGACTACATCAATCACAGTGATAAACGCATTGAACAAAGAACAAGTTAAGATTGTAAATGTCCAATGCATTGTTTTCAAAACAACTGAAGATGACAGAAATAATATTATCACATTATTTCAAAACCTTGAAGATAAAAATCAACAATATATTCACTTAAGGCGTTTGATTGAGATGAAACTAGTTAAGCAACGAAGAGGAAGACATTACAGAGATGAAACAAGCAAAACACAGCGAAATGACTCGCACGACTACTCAGTTCTTCGAATTTAAGATATCCCTTGCTATTGGTTTGAATTTTCAAATACTTACACTTTTCTCAAATGGTAAATCGCTATTGTTTTTTTTTCTCACGTTTATGATAAGAACACCGAATTTCAGAGCCATCACAGAGCAATCCGTCTTTTAAAATCTGATTATCGCTTTATCCTATTGTATCCTTATACCTACAACAATGCATAAATATATAATCAACGTTTACTTCCATTAACGATAAACAGATAGAAGAATAAACGTTTGTGAGCATAGGTTGAAGAGGTAGAATCAGACTAAAAATTTAATGACATAGTTCCATTTCCAAGAAACAACAGTTCTTCCGGTTTTCATCTGGTTCAGTTTGGTTCTATCTCTCCAACTTGTCCTAGATGCGTGTGGAAGAACAATTAATTACCATTTGTAAGCATAGCTTACAGAAAAGTAGAGAAAGTCATATGAGTGCAACATATCAGTCTTTTTCAAGAGGTAAATCGTTATTCGATTTTTTCTCTTGGCCAAGCTAGGAGTATAGAATAGTAAAAATCTGACTATCATTTTAGCCTCGTTCATTCATCTTATGCTTATAATGAAACGTGTAAATATATAAGAAAAGGAATCTCGATTAACAAGAAGCAAATAGAAGAATAAGTTTATGTGAGAATAGTTTGCGGAAGAGTGATTAGAGAGTGCGTGTGAGTGCAATAATCAGATTTTTGTTGTTGCAAAACAGAACAAATTTATCTATCTCTCCTGAACATTTTCAAATAGCATTTTCATATGTATAGATGTTGCGAAACCTAATTCGTCTCATTTACACTCATCTTGATTGTTTTTACAACACTTCATAATTATAAGCTGACTCCACGCAATTCAAATATCTGGAGCAACTACGTGGATTTCGTGGTTCACACCTTATCATCAAAACTGCCTTTCTAATTCTGTATCTCCTCCGTGTCGCAACTTTCGTGGACTTGAGGAAATATGATACAACAACGGAATATGCAATATGTTACGGTTAGAGAACATCGCTATACATCTTAAGGGCATAATGTCAAACGTAGCTCTACACCCTTTGCCGTTTACTTCACAACTGGGTCAGTCTACAAGAAAAAGACATATTAAAGGCATGTTGGAACAGAGAATCTTTTTGTAGGTCTTGAACCTGGACTCGGGCTAGCCTATGGATCAGTCCGGGGAATAGTCCGGAAATGGATCAGGAATAAAAAATTAATGGATATCTTTATAAGGTTACAAGCACTCCAAGTCTCTTATTGGAGAGATAGTAAACAGCAGGACATAATGACTGCTTAAAATGAGAGGAACTGCAGTAAAATGGACAGTTAATCTACTAATAGGACACTGTCAGTTGCATCAAAATCGACAAAGAGTCGATGTAGAAGATGCAGAAGAGCGAATGAAACACACCTCATTTGCTATGTGACCGTGAAGCTCGCGCAGTTCTTAGGGTGAAACACTTTAATCAGGAAATTATGCAATTGCAAGGATTTCAAGAAATGCCTACTAAGAGACTTGCAGACTTTGCGACGGAGACAAAGATTTTAGGAGATTAAATGAAGGGAAGCATAATAGATCACAATTGGTCGCAGTACATAGGATATTTAAAACCCTCCCTTTCTTTCAAAATAAAAAAGAGATTTTTTTTCCATTGGGATTTAAGATTTAATTATTCGTCTACACTATCGTTACAGCTCACATTAATTTAGTACGACTTTGCGTTATTAATTAATGTTTAATTTAATATATGTAATAGGCCATATTATAACATGTCTGTATATTCACAAGCTTCAGTGCTTAGCTGTTAGCTTAACACTGGAAACGAAAGTATTGGTTACTTTACCCTTAAAATACCTGTTATAAAAATATCAACAAATAAATTTAAGTTTTTGCTTATACTCCGTAAAACTTCGCATACCAGTTTAAAATATATTCAATAATTAAGAAAAGTATTAGAAATATTGTCCCTAAGAAAGTTGTTGTTATGTTTTATTTTCTCTACCATATATAGGTAGAGGAAGTATTGTATACCACTAAAAATTTGTTATCGAGATTTCGCCGAAAATACGTGTTTTGATGCCCCTGAATCCAGAAAAACGGTTTTAGAAAAATGTTCGCGTTTGTGTGCGTGCGGGCATGTGTGTGTACGTGTGTGTGAACAGTATAACTCAAACGATATGTCATAAATATCAAATTTGGTATTTAACTTCAATATCTACCAAAGTTACAACGCGAAGTTTTTGAAGAAAAGAAATCCCCCCACCACGAACAAAATTTATCATTATCGGCAAAGAAAACGGATGATACTTGTTTAGCCAACTTTAAAGAGTATTTTTTGTTTTCAGTATTGCACTAAATGGATGTCTTAGTAAGTTATACTGTTTTATAGGCTTTGTAGCAGAAGTTTTTAGTATCCTACTGAAGTGTTTTTTTGAACCATCTGTTATATTTGCCATGACATTTATAACAAGGTTATGCATTAACCACAGTTATTTAGTATCACATGCTTAACCAGATAACCAGGATATAATCGAGGTAAATACACATAATAGTAATGAAAATGTTCTTACTCACCAGAAGTGAACCACGAGAACGCTGCCCTAGCAGATTCCTCAACCTGATTCTCCAAAACAGGAAGTTGTATGGACGTCTCATACCGTCTTAGCTGCTTTAGCACCACCTCCTGCAACGCTGTTAAATTTCCGGAGCCCATTATCTCATTGATTGCAGGATCATCATCTTCGCGAATATTCTCCCAGAGATATTCCGCCATTGCCACCATAGCACAATCGATGTCTCTCTTCTTTGGGTCTGAACACTTAACATCGATATCTCTAAATATCTTACCATAAAGATCACTGAGTTTAGACCACCTGACAGCAGCTAAAGAGGAGGAGCTAAACATGTCGTCACTTTCTACAGAATTATTTAGTTTCTTCGAGTCACTATAAGTTCTTACTGTTGAAGTGTTCGTCAGTCTAAAAGTCTCATTGTATTTTGGTGTAGTTGTGGTTATCGTGACGCTGTTACTATTGATGAGATCAGTGCCAATCACATTTGTCAGTATCGTCAGGAGCAAAGTTAACGTTGTCCAGTTTGCGGTATCCCGGAAACGACAGGGTAGTCGTTTTGTGCCCATTTTCTGTTTAAGCGACAGATGTTCTTAGTTTTGAATGATTGTCTCAGGAATTGCTACCTGCCCCATCCGAAGTCATCTGCAAGAAAAACATAAGGATATTAGTAACCATATAACATTGCTCTGTGATGATGCCACTTATGAATGCTTCAAAGTTCGAAGGGAGGAAAAAATGTGCTTAAAAAGTTCGCATACTGATGCACTGCGCGAGTATTGTCCTTGAGTATCGACCTCTACAAGAATTGATGGAACAAGGAAATGAGGACTTCTGAATTCATTTTTGCCGTAAACGTCTTATGTTTAATTTCAACTATCGTAGAATATCGCCAAGAAGCTTGATAAAATTTTAAAAAATGGTCAAGGTATAACACCTACTTTCATTAAACATAAGACACTATTTTTCTAGATTTAAAAGCTATAACCAAGTCTTGAATGTCAACATTATTTTTAGTTGGGCACTCATTCTTCCAAATAGAGGTTACAATCACGCGTATCATTAGCATCTCCTACCTATAACAATAATTTTTTAAATTCCAAAGAAGGCATCAAATGCTTCCGCAATTTGTTCTACAAACATTCCTACTCCCAAAATAAAAATCCACTTTTAACGCGTGTA
Organism: Deroplatys truncata; assembly: GCA_030765065.1. Classification (NCBI taxonomy): domain Eukaryota; kingdom Metazoa; phylum Arthropoda; class Insecta; order Mantodea; family Mantidae; genus Deroplatys; species Deroplatys truncata. Next base: position 182,422,298 of record CM060981.1, read on the forward strand.
TCATAATAGTAATTTATGCTAGTAGTATACAATTGTAAGATTGTGGCACGAGTGAATGCTTAAGCGCATTCGCTAATGTTCATGCACTTAATTTGTAAGAGCGTCACAAACAATTGACACAAGTTGCGTACCAACGTTTTATGCAATCCTATCATCACAAATTATGAGTATAATTTATGTTTATGAATAAGTTAAATGCAAATTGGAATGCGTATGACGTCATCGTTTGTTATAAATGTTCCATGGAGTAAGAGATCATTTCATTGTATTTTATGTATGGCTACACTATGCTAATTGAGGTATTTTTTGTGATTATAATACATCATAGTTTTAACATATTGAATGATTAAATGAGTTGTAGTTCTCTAATTATTTGATTTAAGAAATGCTACGTATCGAGATTTCAAATCAGGAATTGTAATAAGTTCTAATTTGATATACTTTGGAGAAAGGTAGGTAGCTTGTAAGTTTTAAAATTTATGTTAATGTTAATTTTAATGCTTTTACATTGGTCTCGAATAACTTACAAATTCAAATAACTAAATTTCATTCATGCAGTTACTTAGAAGGCGGTTAGTTAACGTCTAGGATGGAAATTTCGGTGAAAATGTTTTATTTTTGCAAATAGCATAAATAAAACTTATTTTTATGTGCACATTTGCTTAGCAATCTTTGTGCTATTTGTGCCATAATTAGCCGTTTATACATGATTTTGAATGTTATACCTACCTAATAACAGTGTTAGGATTGCCAGTTGTGTCTTTTTTTGGCATCGTTATGTCCATTGGTCTCTAATAAAAATGATTTATCGTGAATAACGTAACTGAACAGAAGAACCATTTTATATGCATAAGGGATTATGTGAATTATTAGTACCTTGTAGAGTGTTGTACATGTGTAACTCATTAGAATTTTACTTGGAAATGTACCAAATGTTAAGTATTTTTTGGTCCTTTCCCTTAGCAATTTAAAGGTAGGTATGTAGACCCATTCCGTCCTGTATGCTATTCACATTGTAAGATACTTTTTACTGTTATTCGTAACACAGAAATTCTTGTACTGAATTTTGTATTTCATTGTTTTCACCCAGAATAAAGTGTATTATTAGTTTTGTGTTCCACAGTTATGGAACACTAAATATTGTGCTCATGCCCTCGAGGCTTTTCCATGTTATTCATGGAAATGAATTGGACTCCTCGTTTGCCGAACCTCATACAGTTAATTCTTTTTCTCTATATGGACTTCTTAAACCACCGGTCTGTCGCAACAGGCTAAGAAGCATTGCGGTTCTCTGTAAACGAATTATCGCTGTTTGCTGTAATGCGACACCAGAGATTCCTTAGCGGGTACACCGGTATACGAAACAACGTCTTCACCATCGCATACGATCGAGAGAAAGGACAGTATCGAGGACTATATTACACATTCCATTGTTTACTAGCCTAAATCTCAAACGAAAACGGAAGGTACAACGAAAACTAGTTATAGTGTATCACAATATTAACTGTGTAAACCCTCTTAAGGCTTAGAGTTTCTATTATGTTTTGGTTCCTAGGATATTGGATTGGTTCAAAACATTAATGCTGCTTCAGTTTACTGTAAACCTCACCTTTAATTTTTGTTGCGTTACAAACGATTTGCACTGTCTTTAATGCCACATTCATTGAATTCGAAGTATTTTCATTAGTCCTTTTAAGAATTTTAAGTTTTTACACTATTGCATTTAAAGAGCCACAATGCGTAACTATTAAAATGTGTACCACCCTTGAAACCCCTAACAACCAACATTATTGACGCACCATGCACAACTACGAGAAGCGGGCGGGGATTCGGGAACACATTGTGTACAGATAGAAAAATAACTTATAACCCGGGTGGCATTCTTAACTACATCTGTCATTGAGTGAACTATAGAAAAAATATATCACATTACAGGAAGATCTCGGTTTATTTTCCAGTTTTACATACAGAATCGTTCCATAGCTACGGACATTTATTCCGAGAGAGAAATAAAACAGCTCACTAATACCCCTTGTAACTTAATAATATCTGTTTCACATCAAGAACTGGTTTCATGCGGAAAGACATTAAATTACCCACGTACAGCAGCAATACGGGAAACATTATCGCTGTAGGCATTCAGAGAACTAGTTCTGTGCTAAACGCAAAAGCCACAGTCTTATCCTCGAATTTTCCGGAATGTCATGGCTTCTTTAGCCGCTGAACCGTGGTAAACATCGTGCACAGGAGAGCTTTTTGTTTACATGTTGTAGTTTCTCTCGGTTAAGGTTCCCTATTTTTACGTATTGTCTGCTGCAACAATGACGTGTTATTAAAACAATTCTTTAAGTACCGTGTGAGTAGATTGATGGCATTGCCAAGTTTGTTATGTAACAGTTCTGGCAATCCTTATGAGATGGCCTGATTCACATGCGTTATAGACACATAATTCAACATGTCTCATTGCCCAGTACTGATACTAAATCCTTTAGAAACAATTAATAGCTCCTAAAATCGCATTCTTAAAAAATACTCCTCAGAGGAGTTTTTTTAGTTATTTTGTTTATTTTAGTTTTATCCTTAATTACAGTTGGGAGTTTTATTCAACTTCTAACCAAATGAGTAAACTAATCTGCAAACTATTTATGGAACCCCCACCCAGATTAATGTAGCTTTTAGAACAGCAGTTTCCAAACCGGAAGAGCGCGCCCCTCTGAATGAGTGATATCCAGAAGGCACAGTCAGCTTACTTGGAATGAAAAATATGAACTAAGAACTAAAGATAATGATGATAATAATAATAATAATAATAATAATAATAATAATAATAATAATAATAATAATAATAATAATGCCAGAAGGGCAAGTGTTCAATGCAAATCCATCCACCCCCCGGTTCCCTCTTTTCCTCTTTCCTTTTGATATAGTATAAAAACTGTTTATCGAATCATTCATTTAACATTATCCTTGGTCATTGTTTTAACGCCAAATTTCCTTCCTATTCATCATTCCTTCCATGCATATTGTAGGAAGCAGTTTCTTCCCAACAATAGCCCTAGCCTATTTAAAAACTCTTTGAGTTCCAGTATTGTTCTTGCTTAGTTCACTTTTAACAATTTCATTGCTTATTATGTTTGCCTTATTTCCAGGTCTCATTTTTCTCCAAATCCACATTTAAAATGCATCCAATCGATTTTCCTCGCTTTGCTCACTGGTTCTTCAAGGGTCACCGAATACGTTTCTTCCTTTGACATTTCTCCATTTAACTTCTTCGCTACAGTCAAATGCCCATAGCTGTCTATATGATCCACTACCTGGTCTCGAATTCGAAAGTGTAGCTTCTTTGTTTTACTTTCTAATAGGTTTCTCAAACAAAATATTTACACTCTGAAGAGCGGCATAGTAATCCCAGATCTTAAAAACGAGGCTCCAGCTGTAAAAACTTGAGTTCCATTATTTTAGAATACGATACGTCTGATCTCTTGCGTCTTCAAACATTGGGCAGTCTTCCCAATGAACATTTTCTTCTTCTTGAGCAGTAGTGAAGAACCTTTGAGGGCTAAAAATCTTCCATCATAACTATATTTATTATATGTTCTATTTTAGATAAAAGTTTCAGTAAATTTAATTCAGCGCATATGTATTTATTTACCTAATATTCAGATGCACGTAGTGGCATTTCATCATGCCAACTCATTCTTAAGAGCACCGTACGGAGAGCCGAAGACCCGTAGTTGGAGTCCCGACTGTGGTATTCCACTAATTTTTTAAGTCTGATTCAACTTTCCGCACGGCTGATTGAAAGAACAGTTATCAAAGCTGGATCTTCGTATAAATACCATCTCTAACGTTGCCTGTGCCTTATTTAAGTTTTATTCAATATCTAGCATTCCAAAGTATGGAATAAAATGATTACCGTTAAAAATTATCAACTGAGTGTTCATTCAAGGTATTTTTATAGCCTTAGAGGTATCCTGAAATGCAATTAATTTTTCATTAATATTTTTTCTGGCCTCTCTCCCTTTCAGAACTTATAAATTATTACAATCCAAAAACATTAAAGTTATATTAGCGTTTGCTGCATCTACTCATGTATGTTAGAAACCCAATGTCAGTTGTTGAGGACAATACTTTTCTTCATCGCGTGTCGCTATGTAGTCCAATAACTGGAACAATAATCTCAACTTTACCGAGCCATGAGATCAGTATTTTATAGATATACTTCTTCTACGCAAAAAGTGGCTCATGGATCCAAATACATGAGAATCTGAGGGCAAAAGTTCAGGGATATATTTAAGGCGTGTTAGTAATTCCATCTCTCTCGTTCGTGGATGATTACTCGAGCGGTATTATCCTACTTCAAGATTAAATAATGCTCAGCACCTCTGAATTAAACTCCATAAACTGGTTCTAGCTGAATTAAAATCCATATGCATTGCAGATCCGTCTGAAATAAAACCCCAGTGAATTACATCTTCAACATTTCATCAGACTGAAACCAATTTGGTTTAACATGACTATGGCAAGCTGATAGGGAATGAGCCACTTGTTATGTTCAGGGTTACGGTAGTATATCCATTACGTTATTCATCAAATGTGGTGAATAAATTTATTATCTGCGGATAAGCGGTTAACTAAAGATAGATATGCACTCTGTGTTGTCCCTGTTCAAGCGTCAATTTATGTGTATAATAGTCTAAGTATCTTAACGAGGCGATGTATGGTTTGTTTATATGCACCAATTTCTTCTGACAGCCTATCGGCACATTTTTGCGAATTTTATTCCTAAATTCTCTGTGTACTCGTAACATTACCCTTAGGTTCCCCAAAACGAGCAAATCTTTATTCTCTATTATGGAAATACTGGTTATGCCCACTAAATCAAGTTCGCAAATTCTTCGGCAGCAGCTTATAATCTGGTTCCAATAGTGCTTTAGAAGTACTCTAATCTCAAACTTTATTTTATCATTTGCGTATTAACTGACTGCTGACAAATGCTCACAACATACACGACTAGCTGCGATACATTTACAATGTATCAGTATTATGTTGAATCAGTTTCATAACTATTTCAGATACTCTGTAACAATTTAAAGCATTTCTGGAGCTTATTTTTCCAAGTCCAAGTTATTACATTGCTCTTGCCTTCAAGTGATTTCCGATTATGCTTTTCTTCAGAAAATATTACGAAACAGGTAGCAAATATACATACATTCATAATACATACATACACACTTATATATATATGTTGTGTATATATTGTGTATGTGCACTACATGTACTGTGTGTAGCACTGTATAGTGCCAAGGTATGTTGAATTTGTGTTGAGCAAAATTCCATAAATGACATCTTGAGTCGACAAAGCGTTCTGTTTGGTAGATATGTCATTTTAGCATTATCCGCAAAGTTGTAATGCTTTCCCTCGAAAGGGAAATGGATGCGGCATCTATTTGTATAATTTCAAAATGTTTTCCTAGTTTAGGCTTAAAACATTTTATTGCTTACGTCAAATCAAGGGCAAAGCAAGAAAAAAGAGCTTAGTTTTTACTATTCGTTTTCATTTAAATAACTCACTGTGCACTTAAAACCTGCCATATGAAAAGAGCATACATGCAGTAGCACAATATTTATAAATATCCATGCTGGCATCGACACGGGGAGCCGAGCTCATTAGTACCAATATTAACGGACTTGTAAACGAAAGGTCTGCAATTCAAACCCCCTCCCCTTTCCTCCCTGACTGAGGTTTCTTCCAGGATTTCTTCAGCCCTCGCAACTGGCAAATGCCGGAGAGTTTTTACCCTAAACTTAGGCTTGGAACGTTTCCTTCCCGAATTTCCTTTTCCCAATTATCATTTCATTTCATGTATCACCAGTGTCGCCGCCTGTGGTAAAAGTGGGTGTTAAACACAACGAAGAAAATTCAAAGCGGATATCATTATAACTTTTAAATGTTTCATGTAACCATTATGCATGAAGTTACAATTTGAGCATAAACTTCACTCATATAACTTTCTTTCTATACCACCATAAATTATTTGTAGCAGTAAGTGGAATAAACAAACTGACAAGGTTATAAAATCTAACATCTCTCATTATTTAAGATTGCCAATACCACGAATGTTTTACTAAAATTAATAATTGCATTTCAAAAGCAAATCGAGCCAAAAAAGTAGCCAACAGCAATATATACTCCACTATTTTTGTATCCCAATTCGTATGCTTGCGCGACTATTTAAAAGCCCACCAAGTAATCTAGTAGATAATCAAAATTGATTACTATCTCAATACCCATTAAATATTAAAAACTTCATTATAAACCATACCCTCCTAAGCATATTTTCTTTTAATTTTTTCATTTATATAGTCCTTTAACTTCTACTGTCATATCTGGGATCTTTGCCTCTAGAAACAACTAGGCAATTCAACTTTAGTTTTAAGCACGAAATACGCTTACATCACTCCCATATTCCTGCTTCCAGACTCTGTGGGAGGTAGCTAAAGATTCTTTAGAAAAGGAAGGAGAACAACAGATAATATATTAATCTTAAAGACAATAGTGGATACACACTTAAGCATAAAAAAGGGTAGGGTATACATGTTCTTTATTGATTTAGAAAAAGCATTCAATACTATCAAAATGGAAGCACTAAGATTAAAACTAATTAAGAATGGGGTGGGTGAATTATTATAAGAAATGTAAAGCATTTGTATGCAGATAATGAGGGCTGTGTGAAAATAACCAAGGGAGAATTACTGAAGAGAAGGTGAATAATTCAGGGTTTAGACAAGAGCGCATTAGTCCAATGCTATTTAACCTATTCATAGATTATATCATAGAAAAGATAAGAAACTTTAATAAGCATTCACCAATCATCAACAAGGAAATTTCAGGATTATTGTTTGCAGATAATCTAGTGGCAGATTCTATTTCGTTGTGGGGCTAAGTGAATCTATTGAAGCAATCAGTAAATATGCAGAGATTGGGGGTTGAAAATAAACAAAAAGAAATCGAAAATCATGATGTTTAAGAAAGGATATAAACTAAGAAAGATAAAAAATGGTATTGGTAAGGAACGAAGCTGGAAGTAGTGAGGAAAATTGACTATCTAGGAGTAAGGCTCAATGTGCAGGTGATTGGGGAGAACAGAAGAAAAAAGTACTAGCAAAGGGGAATCAATCAACACAATCACAGCATATATGAACAAAAACCAGAAATGCACATTATATGACTAGAAAGGACATATAGCACGATGGTGGAAGCAAGGTTGTTAAACGCAACAGAGATATGGAGGCTGGAGAAAGGATGGGACAATTTTTGCAAAATAACCCTGGAGTTACCAAGAAGTTCACCGAATGAAGTAACACAAGCAGAACTAGGGAGAGTGGCAGCAAAAGGAAAAATGGTAGAAAGGACAATCAAATACTGGTTCAGAATAAAGCTACTAGTGGAAAAGATATACTAAAACAATGCTTGGTTGTACAGGAGAAAATGGGGAAAAGAGAAACTTGGATGCACAAGATATAGACAACATTGGAAGAAATAGGAATGGGAGAAACATGGGCAGAAAGAAACAACAGAAGTAAGGGCTTGAAGAAGAGAGGAGGATATTGAAAAGCAAGGAATTATAAGTAGTTTCAAAGAAACAAGATCATTAACAATTATAGGTGTTTAAAAACGAAAGAAAAATACATCGAAGTATGCAACAAAGAGGCCAGAATGGGGTATGCATGGGGGAGGACAGGTATGTCGTCCTCTGTGGTGCAGTGGTTACCATGCTAGCTTCCAGTTCCCGAGGTCGCAGGTTCAAACCCGGCGGAGGGCGATGGATTTTTTTCGGATGTAAAAATCCTTAACATGGCTTCCTTCGAAAAGGGTTAGGTGTCGTAGATTACGGCGCGTAAAAGAACCTCAAGTCTGATTAAGAGGCCTCTGAGCAAAATTACCGGTCTTTCATGCCCAATATAGAATGGGACGCTAAGGACCAGAGCAGTTAAAGAGCGTCCATAAATAAAACTCAATTTAATTCTTGAGGACGGGTATAATAAATTTAAGTGGTCTAACAGGGAGAAGAAGGGGAGAGATATACTAAATGTAATAGATTGCTTGATAATTGGCATTGTATTCTAGAATGCGATGCCACAAATAAAAGAAGAGAGAATTTAATATCAGAGAAATGGAAACCATTTACAACAGAGCTAAAAGTTAAGATTTTAAATTCAAGATCAAACGAATATATGGAGAGAGCATGAAAACATTTTGGAAAAATAAGGTTAAAATGGCTAAAAGAAATGTAAGGGAATTGGAGAAAATACGGAAAAAGGGTAACAAGGTATAAAAGCAAATAGTGGATACATTATACTTCCCCTCATATATACAACAAAGCGTTAAATATAAGGGGAAGAAAAATAATAAGCAACTCCAGGAGGGAGTAACACATTGTACAAATTGTATGTACTGTTTAAATAAAATAATACGTAATTCATTCAAAATTCCTCCGCCTCAGCCGGTAATTGAAACGGTGCTTCTACATTGAAAAACTAGAATGTTTTTCATCACTCGACGTGCATATATTATAACCTCTCAAATTTACGTGCATGAACCCAATTGCCACCAAGTTCAGGATTTTGGAAATCGACGATGCATATTTGTTCTCTTTGTGTTTGCACTCTAATTATCACACAACGTTACAGTGCAATTTGATATTTTATCTGTTCTAATTACTGTGAAATAATTTTACACGCATAGTATTCAAGCAGAATTTCATCCACGATTATTTAGTTTACCTCAGACTGGCTTACAGACCTTATGTTAAATTACAGCTACTCCATTCCTATTATATCCTCAAAACGCCAAAATAATCTAAAGCCCGTGCACATGTGGCTTTCTGTCGATACTTTTGTTAAGATAGTCATTCTAGGAAATATTATTATTACAAATTCGGTATGCTACATTCACATGCATTTAACTACCTACTTATTGTTACAAAGGCTTATTCTTCTATCTACTCCATATTAATCGAGATAGAAAATGGCAATATGGTTTCATTACACATTTCGCTGTACGTACAAGAGACTGAAGCAATAGTCAAATATTTAAAAGCGGGCCGTTACGTGATGGCCTTTGAAATTCCACGCTCTTTGCTTGAACACGAGAAATCTTATATTTTAAGATTCACGTGTCTCTTTCTATTAGGGTTGGGAAAAATCCGGGTATTTTTAAAAAACCCAACGCAGTGAGTTAAATTGGGCTTTTATAGGTTTTGTTGGTATTTTTTTGTATTCACAATTAAGTAGTTCAGTTTAAATTATTTTATGATTAATTTGTTCACGACACTCACCCATTGTTATAACTACTTCATTAGTAAACAAAACACATTATAAGCAGCAGAAGCCGGTAAAATAAATATTCTTATGTTGGTAGGCAGAACCAATGTTCCATTAGCTAGTTTATAGATAAATCTAGCTTTTTGAGCTTTCATTTAGGTATAGGAAATAATACAATTCAACATTACGGAGATAGGGGTTTAACTATTTTAAAAGGCTTTAGCTGTGTAAATAACACTATTTTTGATGCTGCTTTAACTACTTATCACTTATGAATTAGCTATACTTCAGACGATGTGTTGGCATTCATTGGCTTGCACAATTATCACAATAGTTTAAACACATGGTTGTAAAGAGAGTGTAGTTCTGAAAATTCATGCTTTGTTCCAACAATAGATCTATATTATAATTATTCTAAATAAGTGGAAATTGTAACAGAGTACTCAGAAGAACTCCTGCTAACATTAGCAAAACTTTGGATAATGGTATAATTTATAAGGATGCCACTCAACTTCTCCGACAACTGTGGGACAACCTTCTTCAAGCAGACAGCACAAACTATGTAGCTATGGACCAATATTTTACAAAATTCTGATATGTTACCTTAGAAGAACGCAATAAATAAACGAAAGGAACAAGCACTAGCACCCCTTCACTATCGTACTAATACACTAGGCTCAAGATTAAGAGGGAGAATTTTAACTGCAGAGAGGAAAGTGAGAAAACTGGCTTGTAGATTCATCCAGAGTGGATTGCAAGTATTTTGTCTTTTAAGATTGCTGATTCTGATTATTTCCCTGTTACTATGCTTTCTATGCAATAGTAACGCAGTTTCATCCAAACGAATGGTGGAAGATAATGGAATTGAAAACAGCAAATAAAGGAAACTTACCAACTATGATTTATTATTTGTGAAAAATCTCATTTCTTGTCCCGCAACCATTGAGAGAGTCTTCTCATTTACGGGCTTATTTCATCAAAGTTAAGAGTTAATTTAGGAGAGAAAGGAGCTAAAAAATTAGTAAAGATCTATAAATTTCTGCGTGTTTCCAAAAAGGACTAAATTGTAATGTACAGTCATTATCACCACTCTACAATAAGTATTAACACATCAAGTTAAGGTTTTTTCTGGGAATGTAAATGTTATTTAACATTGTTTCTTATATTGCAAAAAAATTGAAATGCTATATTAATAAAATAACTTCTGGCGAAAATAAATAGTTTCATTCAAAACATACGATAGCCCTTTTTAATTTGTATAAGCCTAAGTAAAATTCTGTAGATTAAATTTGGATAAAATTAATAAATAAAGGGGTAAGTCATACATTTAAATATATCAGGAGAATGAGTTTTGTATAAAACTACCATACAATAAAGTAACTGAGTGTACAGAGTAAGGCAGGGATAAGACAAGTATGTAAACTTGATCCAATACTACATAAATACAAGTGGATTTTATTGGGGTTTCGCGGGTTTTTAAAGTTTTTCTTTTTAATCTCCCTTATGGGTTTCTCTGAGTCGGGTTAAATTACAACTACCCTGCTTTCTCTATCGTTTATTTTTATACATGTTTCACAAACTTGTGTCTACCTACTACAGATCGAGATAAACGTTTGCATAAATAGTTTACTTACATATTTTAGTATAGGTAGAAAGGGAGTAGAGTTAGTAAAATGCTTAAAACTATATAATGGTCTTAACATTCTATGCTATTTCTATGACATCGCAGGAAAAGATTAAGGTCGTGAGCACTTCAAAAAATGAAATGACAAAGTATAATTCAAACCAACAACGGATATCTCGGAAATAGTTGATGCCACATACAAACTTGAAATGAATTATGTGATTTAATAAGATTAAATTTATGTAGTAAGTTTTGGTCTGTCTCTTACGGTTTACCAGTTACATAAAATTATACAAATTTCCTTCCATGTAAAGAGAACTTTATAAGCATTTTCCAGAAAATTCAGATATACATTTTATTAGCCATGAAAGTGCCTTAAACATATCGTATTTTAATCCAAACTATTAGAGACATTAACCAGAAAATAAAAATATCGAATACGGTACTGTAAAGCATAGTGGGTGGCGAAATTTTCTTTAAAATTTTGGAAGTTACTGAACTTGAACACCTAGTTTGATATTTAAGTTCACAGGCACATATAGGCACGTTTGCCGAAAAATCTGACGTTCTTCTAAAAATAATTTATTCTTATTTAGAGGACCTCAAATCATGCACGACATTTTCTGTGAAATCTTGGTATCGAATTTCTGGGTGGAATTCAATACTTCCTCTACATAGTTAGGGACATGGTAAAGAACGAAAAATTAGCGAGCAGGTAGACGTGTCCTTAAAACATTTTAATATGATCTCTTTGTAAGAAGAATACATCTCATATGCATCTGCATGAATATGAAGAGAAAATTATTTCATTCTAAAGATCGGCAATATGTTGTTTACGATGACTTTTTTTTTTTTTTTTTTGCTTTAAGTTTAGCGTCCTTTAACTTTGTACATCATATCAAATGATGAATGAATGAAATGGGTGAAGTGATGCTCAAATGAGCCAGGAGTCCGCAGATTTTAAAGTTAGCCGACATTCGTCTTCTCAGGATAAGGGGACACCCGGAAAAAACCTTATCCGGGTAATTTACACTAACCGAGATTCCAAGTCGGAACCTCTTGAATGTGAGGCAAACACGGCAAACACCCCATACCACAGAGGCTGGTGAAGGCTTCTCTTCTGGTAAGATTTAGGTAGCGAAAAGAACAACATTAACCGACTGTGGAAGTTCAAGACGGTCATGGAACATGAGCACTCGAATCAATAATCAATGTAAGCTGTAAAATTTCATGTTAATTGTGAATGTGCTTTAAAAAATATATACGAGATGATGTGATACATTCAGATGACTTTCTTACCCTCAATCGTTTATTAGTGGCTATACAACTAGTCTTACTAAAACTTATTTTTATATTTAATTTTAAACCAAACTTTCGCAGAAATAGCTACATTACACATTTCGTTATAGAGACAATGGGAAGAACGATAGTAAAATGCTTAAGAAATTGACGCTATACGCTGGCCTTAAAATACCATACTCTTTCAATGGAATTGCGAGAAACAACTCTATTTTGGCAGGACTTTAAAAGAATGGCAAAATATTGAACTATTCGAGCCATTAATAACGAATATCTCGGAAATGGCTAATGCCACAAAAATTGTTTTAAATAAATTGCGTTTTTAATGGGATCTACACTTTTTGTGTAGTATATTTTCGTCTATCACTTAACGTTTATCAGTTACAAGAGATAATACAAAATTCCTTCCTAATGAAGACTTGACAGGATATTTACAGAAAATTCAAGATATAGATTTCATTTGTCATGTAAATATCTTTAATGTAAGATATTTTAATCAAAACCGTTAGAGCTCTTCTTTGAGGTTATTGTTTCACGTATGGAAAAGCCGATTTGAAGTAGGAGTTGTATTGTATTTCAACTGTTGGGGAGCCGAACTTTTAGTAGTTGCAACCGCACGTATAGTAAACAGTTTCCGGTAGCCTTCGCCCCAAATGTACCTTCAGGTGGCCTTTGCCCCAAGTATAAAAAAATATTAAATTTGTAATTTGACTGTTTCTTTAAATATTATATATTTATGTTTGCCTCGGCTACGTCAGTATTATGTTAGAGACATGGATGTCTTGGCAAGGTTGTGGTGCGACTTAAGAATGTAGGCTTACACAAATTATAATTTTACTTCACTTCTTTTATTAATGCTTGATACGATTTATATAACACTTCACTGATAGAGAGAGAGCTGTGAGATGTTTTTATTAAATACTTGCACTTTTTAACACGTAAACTTATTTTTCGTCTCACACGAATACGTATTAAATCTCTCGAGGACGCATCTCGCATCCGGTTACTATCACTATCTGCAGGCAACTGAATTGATTTCAACCGCCTAAACTTGTAAATTTCTGTATTTTAAGTCTCTGATTGGCTATTCCTAATCCAATAGAATACCTTCATTTAACTAAAGCTTTTTCTGGTTGTTGATTGGCTATTTTATAAACTGTCACTAAAATTACATTAATACTTCCAAGAATCACCAGTAACATTATTAAACTCTCAAACTCATTATTGCCTCAAGATTACCTCATTGTTAGCAACTTTTAACCTATCATTCTCACAGCTCCTACATTATTAAATTACGTAATGCATTCACATAACATTATTGAACATGTACATATAATATAAACATATAATGACTAATGTACACTTTTTATATATTGTTACATACACATATTGGTTTAAGGCGGGCTGTTATTGAATTTATATTTTATATAATTAGACTGAAATTATTTAAGTGTTAAAAATACTGCCTCGTCTTTTAGGAAATAAAAACTTTCGACAAATGTTCTACCTAAAGGGTAGTTTGGAGTGGGAGAATTTTCTTGAAAATCTTCGTGTCATATCTTTGGAAGGTTTGAACCTATATATTATGTTTCGTATTTATTCGGCTTTTCGCTTTCTAGTTATGCTGTTCACAAACACACAGACACACGTGCGCGCGTGCACACATAAACACACACACCCAAAATTTTCTAAAAAGAAAATTTTTGGATTCAGGGGGCTTCAAAACATATTTCCGGTGAAATCTCGGCATCAAAGTATTACCTTCTCCACATGCTATGTCTGTGGTAGAGAAAGTAACAAGGAATGGTTCAATTCAGATGAGTATTTTTTTAGATATCTTTAAATAAATATTCCTATTTCATTTCCTTTTTATAATATGTAGCATAGAATATATATTATATCACTGGTAATAACCACAGTATTCTATGCTGCCACACAAGAGAAAGGCATTGAAATCATACAAAACACGAAACATAAGAATCAACCTTACTTATTAGAAAATATAATATTTCAAGCAAAATACATACATCATTTCTTATAAAGTCTTAACGAGTTCGAAAGTAAGAGTGAAAGAGCATTTTAGTTATAAATGAAAAATTATGGAAAACTGATTCTATTACTACATATTTTTATTTTATTGTTACATGCTATAACTCAGATAATTTTTATGAAGCACTGCTTAAAAAATATCATAAAACTTGGTGAAAAAGTGCAGTAGAAGAGGAAAACTGACATTTATAATAATCTGTACCGCTATCTCTGTCTCCCCGCTGTGCTAGCACGCACACACCTAAGTTCAAAATGTTAAATTAAGTACTAACTGGTTTACGCGATATTGTACGGATGGCATTTGTAAACCTTAAAAGGCTATATAATTAACTTCATTTAGTTTTCCCCGTATACCTTATGCAACTATTATGCAATTATCTAAAATATTGTATAGTGCATCATCCCCTTTAGCGCTAACTTACAGCGCTGGAATGACGAATTGTCTTAAAGCTTCCAAAGGCAGACACTATATCACCATTCAGGAAGGCAAATGCCATGTTATGATGTTTCTTCTCATCTGTTACAGAGGACTCGGCACCGAGCCAGAATGGAAATTGTCCCTCGCCCCTCAAGGGGCGATCCCCGAAGGAAGGATGAGGCGGGAGGAGACATCGGGCGGCCGAATCCAAGAGCGACGACACAGCAATGATAGGATCCCTAAGTTTCCAGATATAGACACCCCGGCAAAGGACAGGCAGACTGGAGATCCACATCACGTACAGGGGGTCCAACGCCCCTCTAGGGGGTTCGAATACCCCGGCAGCCAGCCGAAAGCCGAGGAGAGATGGTATGATGTTTACCATAGTACGCATCGACATATCACTACCATCATCAGAATTTCCACTTGGCTGTTATAGCAACTTCATCTTCGTAGACATTGTAAATATGTTTCTCCAATTTATCCCTTTGTTCCTCCAGAACTTATAGACTTTAACCATATGGTTGTTCATAGTATTACGCTTCAAGAGTCTACCTTCTTTATTGCCCTTAAGTCTTATCGGTTCCTTTTCCTAGCACTGTTGGCTCCTTGTTACATGCTTCTCGGAAACTTTAATGCTTTAATTCAATTGCTCCGAGACACCCAGTTACAGCTATAATCCCTCCTGCTATCTTCTTCTGTAATTCTTCCGATCACTGTTGTTATGTCTGATGGTTAATTAGCCTTGCCCGATGGCAAAATAATAATAATAATAATAATAATAATAATAATAATAATAATAATAATAATAATAATAATCAGCATAAATAAACAATTCTCCCATTTACGACTATAATTGTAATAACGTACTACCATGTGATATTCCTATTAACAGACGAAAGATTTTCTGATATTCGCAAAATTGGTATTAAATACCGGCGAATGTGTGTTTCTGATTTCCTTAACCGTCTCGACAGTATTCCAAAATCTGGAAATGTTGTGTAGCCTGTAAGTGGATATCTTTTAGCAGTGAAATAGATATAGGAATTATCAAATAAGTCCGATCACAGAACAGGAAACTTTGTACCATTGTACCTTCCTCTTTGTCCCTTAGTTTTTTAATAGCTAAAAGTTACACAGTTTCAATATTATACCAAATTCCTAACCCCTAACATCAGATATAAAGAAATTGACGAAACTTGTGAACATGAAGGTTTCCCACTCTCAGGTCCCAAATTAAACATTTTGAAAATGGCACACAGTTTGCAACCATCGAGAAAAGATATGTTCTCAGTTATTGATAACAAAGTTTTAGTTGATTGATTTCTGATGTCACACTGGACACACCCACATTCGGGAGGTATCGGTTCCGATTCCTGGTGACCGCCCGCTCTGATCATGGGATTTTTCGTGGCTTTCCCCTGGTCGCCTAGGCGAATCCCGGGTGGTATATTCTACCACGATTTCTCCTTTCCCCTATTTCCTCTCATTTCATCTCTCTCTTTCACGTTTCAGCTGTGTTTTCAGGTCCTGCTGTATGTTTTCAGGTGCTGGCGATGTCCGGAACATGGTGTGGATGGTTGCGCATTGTAAAGATTTCTTCTCGTGAACGCCAGGGTGTGTTGTCCCGCCGGTTAGGGTCGCTTCGTCCCCTCTCTCGGGATTCTTTGCCTCTACCCGTAAGCGGGTGTTCAAACTGGAAATATGTGGGAATTCTGCGCGTCTTTGTGAATCTGTCTGCCTGCGTACCTAAGACCTCCTACGTCTCCCGTGGAGCGTTGCAACAATAGATCAGGCTGATCGCAGTGCGCGAGGTGTGTCCCGTCCGAGAAACACATCCTACTTCCAATTCTCTCTCTTTGTATAGTTATTTAGCATATCCTGGCAATGAGCTATATTACAATATACGTAGGAAAACAGTAAACAGTTGTTTCACATAAAAATTGTTGAAAGATTTTGAGAAAGTACCGCGTTCATATTGATCTGTTAAAGCAAATCCGATTGGCTGTTGTTTTACTGTGCCTTCGGTTTTTTTTCTTTGTTTTTCAATTGCTAAAAAAAAATATGTTTGAAGATTTCACTGGAAATACACATTTGAAACCCTCTTAGTTAAAAAAAAACGTTTTTTATAAAAATGTCCCGCCCATCTGTGAATTTGTAGTGTGTGTGTGTGTGTGTGTGTGCGAGAGAGAGAGAGAGAGAGAGAGAGAGAGAGAGGAGGAACATCATCAACTCGAAAGCGAAAAATCGGATAAATACCAAATTTCGTATTTAAGTTCAGGTCTTCCAAGGATGCAACAAAGAATTTCAAGAAAATTTCAAGAAACTATATGAAAATATACAATAGTGGCTAAAAAAGGTCATATGAATCTAACACGGTCTGTTATTCGATTCAGTTCGATGTTCTATTCCATGGCATTCTCAATGAAAAGTCACTCACCTTTAGTATGGTATTTTATGACTCTAATATGTTTACATTCTGATACAGCGCCCCCTGTTTTTTATTTAGTCATTTGGAAATTTGAAACTGTTTTGTAGCCTATGCACATCGGAAGAACAGTGCCTTTCAATGGCGAAAGAAATATCAAAATATTGGTAGAATGGTTTTCGAAATTATCCTTCCACGCACACACAGTTTTTCTCCTTATAATTATTAGTAGTAGATTAGCCCTAGAATTTATTTTCGTTGATATTCTGGGTCGTCAAGTTACAAAACCATCACTGGAGGATCCTATATTCAGAAATAAATTAAATAATACAGAGGAAAAGCTATACAAATGACAGTGTCGAATGTTTGTAACATTTTCTATGCTAAGACTCTTTAATCAAATATAAAAAGACGTGAATAGTAAGATTAATGAAAATCAGGCAAGTTATGAATTCTTTTTGCAGTGAGACTATTCGTTATGGTGTCCGGTATTGAGGTGAGTGGGTGTAGGAGAACGTTCCGTTACTACAAGCACCTGTTCACACAGCCTGAACAAACATTGAAAACCACTCACTAGATTTCCTGAGAAAATGAGTTACCAAGTAACTGCAAATGCTGATTTGTCTTGAAGGCAGTAGTTGCTCATTTAGAGCAACTTAAACAAACGTGAAGCTCACAGAAAGAGGTCCTGCCACATTTCTGATAGTTGTTTTCAATACATCATAGAGTTAGGTTACTTTACTTATAACTACACAAAGTAGCTGTGTTATTGTTACCAACCTGAACAAAATTATATGCTTCATCACTGGCAGATTAGAGTGTGTACACTCGATGATCATATTGCTTCGTATACTCTGGGCGATTTACTGCAAATGCTGATTTGTCTTGAAGGCAGTAGTTGCTCATTTAGAGCAACTTAAACAAACGTGAAGCTCACAGAAAGAGGTCCTGCCACATTTCTGATAGTTGTTTTCAATACATCATAAATTACTCTTTACCGCCAGAGTTAGGTTACTTTACTTATAACTACACAAAGTAGCTGTGTTATTGTTACCAACCTGAACAAAATTATATGCTTCATCACTGGCAGATTAGAGTGTGTACACTCGATGAGCATATTGCTTCGTATACTCTGGGCGATTTATTACAGGTAACAGCAAGATTTCAGGTTAATTTTTTCGTCAAGCAAAAAATGTTTAGCCTTGAAGAAGATTGTTTCCCCGACAGGCATCTGACCACTGGCGGTGGCTTGTAAGTCCTCGGGGTGTAAGTACTAAGAAGAGGAGGTTAATCAGAGATGGCTTTGCTTTGTTTTCAAGAAGATTGTTTACAACCTAACCTCATCAAAATAGTAAGAATTAATTAAACTTCTATTTTTTCATTTTTTGCAGATAATTCAATCTAAACTACTTCATATATTTATGACATAGCGCTTACAGCTATTAAGCTGTCCATTTTAAGTAATTTGTACCAAAATCAATTTACATTGCATATCAATCTATGCACACATGGTGATCATTTATATGTATTTCTTTTTTTATGTGTTTATTGTACATTTACTCGTGGATTTGTTTGCCTGCCTGTTTATTCACGTATCTTTTTTCATTTCTTTATCGTTTTCTCTTAATGCACATGTTTTAATATGAGAGCTGTCAATTTTATAACCCTAAACTACACTCCACTCACTACTGGAAAAATGAAGTGTCAAGGTATTTTCCTAACAGTATGCCTGGATCTACAGTTCAGTGCCACATCATTATCGTTGAAGTAGATGGGAGAAAGAAGATGATTTTGCTCATCGTGGATCGTTTCTAAATTACATATAGTTATCGCCTCTGATTTTAATCTGTGGTATACACAAACGAAGGAGTGTTTGTTCCACCTAACGCTTCTGGTCTTCAAGATCTGAAACTCGTTGTTGAAGTTTTCAATTAAATAATTAGGGAACTCTTGATTCGCAAAGAACAAGAAATAGACCACACTTTTGTTTGTTGAACTTGTCCAGCAAGTGTATGGAGGAAGTTGACCGGGCGTGGAAGAAAAGAAAAACTGTATCTATAAACGATGATAAGTGACAACAGGTTTATAATATTCTACCAGATGGATAACGAGACCAAGTAACACAAATAAAATGAAAAGGAGCAGACAACTAGAGAATGAGGTTTAAGCAAGGAGATTTCCAAGCTTTCTGCAAGACGCTGGCAGCCATTTCTTTCTCTCTAAGCTCAATTTCAGGAGCACAGAAGGGTAAAGTATCAATGAGTGCAAGAATTAAAATTCATCAAATAACGTCCCGTGTATAAGTGCGTGTTTAGCAAACGGTAAGGAAGACGAGGTTTTGACTGATCGTCTATGATTATTCATACGCATAGAGACTACAGTTGAAGTCAAAGGCATCATATATTTTACATTCAATATTTAAATACATTATTGGAGGCAGAAGTTGATATGTAAACAATTTGAAATGTTTGTTAATATTTGTACTGTAGTATGACTGGCATGACGTAATATTCTGTCATGTTTTGTGTTTCGGGCGTAGATATGGGATAACATCCTGAGGCTATGACTTTCGTTTGTGGAATGCAGGTTACCACGTAAGATATTTTTGAAGTTATACGGGGTTTTATATTTAAGTCGAGGCACCTCTTTGAAAACTGTTTCTGGGGACCTTAAATCTCGGCGAAATCTCGATAACGAGTTTTTGGGTGAAATACAATACCTTCTCTATCTACCATAGGTAAATGGTAGAGAAAGTAAAAAATAAGCTGGTGTCCATGTAAAAATAAATTTAAAATAATAGCTTCCTTAACAGCCATTGTTCACACACAACATTTTCAGATATTTTCCTTCGGAAAATTCATTCAGAATATATCAATTCCGATTATTCAAGACAGAATAAGTGTATCTACACCTATAATGTATGTATTTCATCTTTTAGATACGTTTTATAATCACGTGTGTTTAGTATTGAAGTAAACAGAACATCAAGCCAATTGGTTCATAAAACGGCATTTTTAAGTAAGAGTTATTAAAACTGCTAACCAAGTGCAGAGCTGTTTTATTAATTACATTCGTTCTTTCATTTCTTCCTATTTTCCCTCTAAAATTTCCTGTTTAGCCCATTATGCTAAACATCTCTACACGTCAGCACTGCAGATTAAATACAGTCACTAGATAATAGCACAGCACAGATGATAATAATAGACGTTGCGAGTTTTAAGGAAGAACCCTACAAAGATTTGAAAGAACTCGAAAATATCAGCTTATTAAATAAGTGAATGATTTTTATTTCTGAACTTCAATGAATGATTGAATTTCAGAAATAAAGAATGGCTACTTTTCATTTTATTCTGGGTTTCTTTAAAAAGAAATTGGCTTTTATCGAGCTCAATCTTAACATTCGCAACGCCTCTCACTACGTAGTACAACCTTCACAGGCGGCTTTACGTCTAACACTCTTTTTTCTGGAAGTATTCGAGCAGAGTCACATGTCCTGTGCGTGTTCTTGCAAAACCTGGAATGACAAAACTTCATGGGAAAGAAAAGTATAACAGGGTTAGTGGTAAACAACAGGAATTTCCCCAGATGGATTAACCAATCCTACGGTTTTAATCAATTTTTGAGGTGACAAAAGAAAGTGCGTTTTGTGGTCTGCGTTGTGAGTATTATGACTGAAGTGTGAAGTTACGTTCAATTAGACCTGTAGAAAGATAGCCGCATTAGGTTTTGTACAATGTAAAAAAAATATCGAAATTCAGATTAATAATTTAAAGAAGCATACGAACTCATAACACAAAACTCTGCTTATCAAGGCTTCTGGCAAACACTTTTAGTCGGCTAAACTAACTTTTCTAAGAGATTACTCAAATTAATGCACTAAGATGAGTAGAATCATGTTAATGTTCTTTCAAGATCATTGTTACTACATTTCACTCATACTCCTTTTACCATGGTCCCCGTATGCACATAATTTTGGCCATCTTTGGACTGAACTGATGCTTCTTAACCTTTCCCACCTGTCGTCCCCTTTGTAAACTTTGGAATTCCTATGCCCCGCTTCGGTAGTTACAATATGTTCTCTTTGCCTGTGTGCCTGTATAACGCAGAATGAATTAGATTTCCAAATTCATAAAAATACAACAGCTAATTTTAAAAACAATTAATTTTTATGTTCTATAATATGATACGTAAATAAACAATGGCCTCATATATTGTAAAAGAAAACGAACATTTTGAGCGATGAGAAAACGAACACTGCAGATTTTTAATTTCCGGAATATTGGATCATTGACTGCAGTGGTGAATGTTGTTAGTGATAATCAGGCATAGAAATTCTTATGCAGTTGACATCAAGTTACCTACTAGTATTCGTGTGGTGGGAAGAGGAACTAAACGTTACGAAACAAGTGGGCGGGGTTACAGAAATACAGTCAAATAAAGGAAACATCCGCAGTTCCGAGTTGCATTTACTAGCGAGGCTCAGACCTGCGCATGTAGCACTGTTTTCATTGTGCGACGGTACATTTCACCTCGCCTCTCGCTCCCCTCTGATCCCTAGCCTTAATTGTGTACAAAACACAGTGGCCCCCTCCACTAAGCGCATTCATATCGTGGCCGACTAATACACTCAAATCATATATCAATACAAAGAATGTAAACAACAGCGGCCAAAGGTCACTACAAGCGGGTAAAACCGTTCTGGTGAGTACTGTCTGCAAATGATAATAGACTGTAGAGGGGTAAGGGGTTGGTGGTGGCTTGTTACCTACGACATCCCTGCCTAAGGTCCAGTAGCAGTTGAACCTTATTTCCTTTCGTCCTGGCTTTAATGCTAAGAAATGTCTATATCTGGTGATAACTATGAAGCAAGGGAGTGCATAGGTGAACAAGTCTAAATGTCTTATGCTGAAGTCTTGAATTTTCGCATTTATATAAGTGTGACTTTATAGTGTGGTGCGGTTAACACTTACCACGACATATTTTACATTTTATATAAATACAGCATTTATTTATAGTGTAAGAATATGCTATATATTCATTTGTAAACAATTCCCTGTTTCGTTACTCAGGGATAAGCCAAGCTGTGTAATTTGACATTTATATGAAATTTTCGATTTCGTAAGTTTAAGAATGTCTCCTTTTTTAATTAATTTATTGGGGAACTGCAAGCAATTATATTGCAATATACAAATTACATAACAATGCAACAATATCAATACATTGCAGTATATGCATAATAACAAATTAATTCAACATAATATAACATACAACATTTTACAAAATAGGGCACCGGGGTAGCGCAGTGCTTTTATTTTTGGCTCTCGTACCGGGGTTCGATTCTCGGTTCTGGGGTAGCGATTTTAAGTTGGCCCTATCGACTTCTTCACCTCTGACTTGCTCATGTGAAGCATCCCCAAGTTCAACGTGGTTTGGATTGGTAAAAGCTTTGATTCCACCGCCATCCTCATTATTACCCTACCATCGGAGACAAAGGATTTCGTCCGCCGGCTGCCTCCACCTCAGAAATGGGTCTAGTCATCGCTTGGTGGAATGAGGTGTCTCCCAAAGGTCATAGGGCATATGGGCAGCATTAGAAATCAATAAAATATAGAATTTGCAGGGAAGGTAAAGCAATAAAAATTAAAATTGCGACTGGTAAAAAGTTCAAAAGAAGGATACAAAAAATATTTCTGAAATAAATAAAATTATCCCTCATCGTAGACCTGTAATTACGACGTTTTACAAACAAAATCCTATACGTTTGTTGTGTAGTCACAGGAGATTGTACAATGATATGTAGTGAAGAAAAATGTCTCGTTTCGTGAACATTATTTTCGCTAAATAGAAGTTCTGATGTGTCACACTCACTTTCTCTTCCAATTGCAACTTCACATAATTTCTTGTATAACTTCTTAACATCATTTCTTGTATATCATGGTGATTATTTTTTTGTTAGAAATAATCTGAAATATCATCTAAGAACCTTATACAAATTTAACATTATAGACATCGTTATTGTATTCAATATTATGCAAAAGGCGCTCATTATGTCAATGATGTACCGGTATTCTAAGTTCTCCTAATTTATACAGAGAACATTAAATCATTCTGAGATATCTTTTCTCGCAGCAATAGAATTGCAAAAACCTCTGTACATTATTAAATATAGTATAATTAAGAACTGAATTTATAATAATAGGCTACCTCACAGTCCGTAACACCTGCTCGCTTCTTCCCAGGAAGAGAATACACGCAAGTTGCTTATCGGTTCAACACCCAACGTAATAAGAAATGAAATGCAGGTATAAAAGCTAACATCTCATTTCGAACATATGAAGATGCTTTAACCTATGTCAACTATGGATGCCGAATTATTTAATGTCCTACAATTTATAATGCTAATATTGCATAAAATGTTGTATCCAATTCGTGAATAATCTTAATATGACACTCGTGCAGCAAATATCCACTTGTGTCACAATCATCAAGCATATCCGTTTGTTGCATAAATCACTATGCAGTGCTACATGACAGTTCAAACTAGAGAAACTGAAAGATATAACAACGTATATTTCCAAAACGGTTAATGAAGCAGTAAAATTACTTGACACAAATAGTATGCATATTTCATTGAGCTCTAAATCCTCTTGTAGTAAGATTTTGTCTATCTTTAATGGTTTATCACTTATACAAAGATATATAAAATTAATTCGGAATGAAGAGGACATTACAGACTATTCAGAGAAAATTCCATGTGTATATTATATTAGTAACGCAAATATTTTAACACTGTATTTTATTCAATATAGTTAGAGCCACCTTTGAGAAAATAAAAAATAACGGATGTTTTCCCACGTAAAGGCTTATCTGAGGTGAGAAGTGTTTCTTGAAAACTCGGGGTACATTTCAGAAGACATTGAATTAAATACTAAGTCTGGTATTTACCCGATTTTTAATTTTCGAATTATGTTGTTCATAGATATATGCGCGCGTACACAAGGAATTTTTTTTAAATGCTACCTTTGTATTTATTTCAGGGACATCAAAAAGCGTATATCTGGTGAAATCTCTCTATTGAATATTTGGGTGAAATTTAATACTTTCTCTACATACCATAGTTAACTGGTAGAAATGTTATTTCTTTCCGCTGAGATACAGTGTGTTAATCGTTTTGCAGTATGTTTACGCAGTGTTCACATACTCTAGGGTATACGGGGTGAATCACCTAAAATTTGCACCGCAAATATTTTGGAAATGGAAAGTGCTATTGATGTGTAGTTTTCACAGTATTGATTGGTAGTCATTGGTTCGTATATTTAACCTATAAACAGATTTTAATAATACTGAGAAAGTGCATTTTTGAGCAAACATACAATTTTTTAAATGGAACAATGCCTAGATACATCAACAGAATAAACGTTAGGTAAATTAGAATGTCAATGGTCTTTGTTGCAGCATTCTAGTCCAAGTGGTTTACGAGAAATCGTATTTTGAAAAGTTTCCACCCCGACAATGTTTTGTTCCATTCAACCTCCTTAGTTGATAGGTACGATGTTGTTATGTTTGTTTCCATTGTGTTTTCTGTTCATTGATTGCATTGCGACTTTCTGGTCAGTTAGTTTGCGACAGTTCAAGCAGTAAGCTGTGAATGGAAGATGGGGTTTACTAATGCAGAAAAAGCCGACATGCTCATGGTGCATGGAGATTGTAAGAAGAATGCAGTTCGTTCCTGTACGGTGTATGCGGAAACGTATCCTAATAGACGTCAACCATCTCGGCAATTATTCATTTATCGACCTCTTCAATCAATTACGTGAAAGTGGTACTGTAACACCTAGAAAACGTGACAGAAACAAACAAGTAACTCGAGAAGAGGCAGAAATTAATGTTTTGGGTGCCGTTGCAGTAGATCCGCAAATTAGTTCCCGCACAATCGTACGTGGAAGTGGCATAAGTCAGGCAAGTGCACCGCGCATTCTACATCGACATTGATTCCATCCCTATCACATCTCTCTCCATCAAGAGCTGCATGAAAACGATTTTGAGAATCGTGTTAACTTTTGTACATAGGCATTAAGACATGATACTCCAGATTGATCATGTATCTTGTTTAGTGATAAGGTAACATTTAGTAATCATGGCCAGGTAAACCACAGAAACATGCACTACTGGTCTGTTGACAATCTCCGTTGGCTTCGTCAGGTGGAACGTCAGGGTCCATGGAGTTTAAACTTGTGGTGTGGGATAGTGAACCATCAGCTCATAGGCCGTTTGTTCATAGAAGGAACAATGAACTCGCACAAGTTTCGCAGCCTCCTGACAGACCATCTGCCACAGATGCTAGAAAACGTTCCTTTGCAGACTAGGAGGAACCTGTGGTACGAACATGATGGCTGTCCAGCCCATAGTGCACCAAGTGCTACAGCTTGTCTTAACGGATTGTTTCCAAATCGTTGGATTGGACGAAGAAGACTTGTACCTTGGCCGGCTCGTTCACCGGATCTGACCCTTTAGACTTTTTCCTGTGAGGAAGGCTGAAAGACACTGTCTACAAGGATGCACCAACTATACCAGACGATAAGAAACGACGTATTAGTGTTGCCTGCTCGGAAATTTCCGTTGAAATGCTAGAACGTGTGCAGCAGTCTTTTCATATCAGACTGGAAGCGTGTATTGAAGCTGCCGGTGGTCATTTTGAACACAACCTTTGAAAGGCTATGTTCTCATTACTTGTAAGAATCCACAGAAGTATTGTAATTCCCTTTTGTTTTTCTTTAGTTTGTGCTATCACAGGTTGTACAAGTGTCGGTGCGTAAAAGTTTCAAAATAATATTTCTCGTAAACCACTTGCACTAGAATCTTGCAACAAACGCCACTAACATTCTAATTGAATCTGCAATAGAAAATGAGGCTTCATGATATTCAAAGAGTTGTAGAAGGGTGAAATAGATTCCTAAGGTAATAGTAAAAATTAACCCTTGAATGGCTTGATCATAATTATTTTCTAATAATCCATGATGCTTTATTCTGTTGATGTAATTAGGCATTGTTCCATTTAAAAATTGTATGTTTGCTCAAAAAATAGACTTTCTCAGTATTATTAAAATCTGACTATCAATCAATGCTGTGAAAACTGTACATCAATAGCACTTTCCATTTCAGAAATATTTGCGGTGCAAGTTTTAGGTGATTCACCCTGTATAGTTGGACGCTGAATGTGTCTTCCACTCATAACACAAAGATATGGAACTCAAAATCCCAACATATCAGCCAAGAACTTTATGCAGCTTCCAAAGCAAAAACGTTCCTATAGAAAACTAGAAACGTAATGGTTGATAAAACACGCTTTTATATAGACACCAGAATGTGAGAGCTTAGTCTCGAAGCATCAAGAAATGTTGGGTATTAAGTTTTATTTATAAATATTTAGTGATGCGTTTCATATTATTTTAATTCTATTAATGTTGTAGTTTTCCAATCACGCAAGTATTAGGCAACAATTTTGCAGAAAGTAACTCATTTCCTCTCTCTTAAACGTCTTTCTTAGCTTCTTAATGAAACCTAACATTTAACTCATTGTTCAACTCATTAACTTGTTTTAAACACAATGACAGTACGTGTGTATAGTTTGGCCTTTTCTTTTAAGTTCAAAGTCCAAAGTTTCAATCCTTGCCAGTACGAGTGGGAAAGGAGTCTCCCTTCATCCTCTCTATAAGGTTGGGCATCCCTGGACGAGGTGAAGTCTCTGTCGCTGTTGCTGTCTCTGTCTCTGTCTCTGTCTCTGTCTCTGTCTCTGTCTCTCTCTCTCCCTCCCTCCCTCTCCCTCTTCCTCTTCCTCTCTCCTTTATGCTCCATTTATATGCCCGCTGTTACACCCAAGGAAATGTCGATAGTTTTGCCTTTTGCAACAATTGCTCATCGACAATGACGTTTGCTCCTTTTACCATTCTGTTAATCTTTGGTTTGTTTACTTTGGGCTTTCTTTTTTATATAACCATTACATTCACAACACACACACACACATTTACACTCTCACTCATACTTTCAGGCTCTAGGGAGGACAGAGAATAATCCTGACTGAAGATTCCATCCACCTCTGGATTTGGAAACTAACACGAAGTCAATTGTCACGTCTTGTCTATGCTTCGAAGCAAATGTAGTTAGACAGATATTGGGTTATTTCGTATATCATGGATCGTTTCAATAAGAACCGGCGTATTAAGTGATAGCCTGATTCTATGATAATATAATATGAGATTGTATTCAGGTTTTCAATTTCAAAAGCGTTTATATGCTTACAAACTAAAAGGCACACTGCTATGTTGATACAAAAGAAAACCACATTTCCATGCCTATAAAGCTGGTAAAATACAAAGAAAGTATATAAACAAACTTGTGCGTTACATTCACGTGACTTTCTCTATCCACTCTACAAACCGTTTTTACTAAATCTATTCTTTTGTCTACTTCATGTTAATCGAGATGAACGTTTGTAGAAATAGTTCATTATAGATTTTGTTGAAGGTATAAGAGATAGTTTAAACTCAATTCAACTCCCAGGATGTGATCGAGATTCTCTGCTATTGGTCTGCAGCAGTAAGGAGATTCTCCGCCCAGCAGAAACTATTAGTACGCAGCCAAAGTGATAGCCATATCCTCCGATAGATCTAGTGGTATTCACATCTTCAGCAGGAATTCGGCTAGACGATGTAAGGCCCAGTGAGATGGTATTCGAGAATCCCACACATACATGTGGCTAAACGATAGTAAAATTTTTAAAAGATGCATCACTGTGTGCTGATTTTGAAATTTCATTCTCTTTGCACAACGGAGGAAATAAATAATTTATGAGTTTAGCAACTCATAAAGTATGAAGTATTTGAAAACTTAAACAATAATAACTAATACCCCAGAAAATGTTAATGCCAAAAAAGAATGCATTAGACATAAATTGTGTGCTTTAACGAGATTTAAATCCATTTTTGTGTAGTAAATTTTTGCTTATTCCTTACTGTTTACCAGTTATACAAAATAATAGAAATTTCATTCAGAATGAAGGGGGACCTCATAGGCTATTTGCAGAAAATTCAATATATACTGCATTTTTATCAGTCGGGTAAATATCTTAAACATATAGTATTTTATTCATAATATTAGATTTACTTTTGAGAAAATAAAAAGTAATTAACTTTTCTTTTAACTAATTAAATAATTAACTAGTTTAGGATGTTAGAATATTCTTGAAAATTTTCGTGTCGCAAAAATTCAAAGTTTGGTACTTATTCGACTTTTCGTTTTTTTTATTAAGCTATTCATAGACAAGTCACATACACATACACGCACACACACACACACACATACACATGGAGTTTTTCCTATTAGCATTTTCTTTTGATTCAGGGAACATCAAAACATTATTTTTGGGTGGAGTGTAATAGTTTCACTGCATACTAAAACTAGATGCTAGGGTAAGTAAAAATGCCAAACAAAATTAAAAAAGTTCTACTTTGTACACCCAGGATAAAATTACTCGTACACCCATCTAAAAACCCAGCAGTGAAATTAATGGGAATTCAGAATTCTCATTTTATATGTGCAAAGAAGAGGCAATAATATAGTTTGTCTTAACGATTTCAAGTCTTTATATTTTATAAATTTTATGGCTTTTAGAAAATTATACAAATTGTTCAACTTTCTAAGTGATGTATTTTCAAAATTAACTTATCTATATGTATTTAGCACAGCAGTTTTTGTTTCTTTTTTTATTTAGCTGAAAATTTCGTAGAAATATCACTTAAACTGATGAAATAAATGGAAGTCATGATCAAGTGAAGATTTGTTTTTAATTTCCTTTTTAATGTCACGATTTCCAGACGTTGGGAATATAAAACATCATCAAAAGATGCTTTCTTAAGTAAGAAGCCAATTAATTGTAATCTTCTTCGGTTTCAATTATTTTCGATGAATTTCAAAAAATACCGTACATAAAAAGGTTAAAAATGTTGGACAATTTTCCAAAAAGTATAAAACTCATAAAATGTAAAAACATTTAAAACCTCCAAAATATCTAAATTATGTTATCGCTTGTTCTTTGTGTATGTGAAATATTATAGTCTTCTTCATTCTTTTGGTTGCTGGAATTTTTAAAGGGATATACGAATACTTTGTTCTAGGTATAATTTTATAATACAAAGAAGACCGTTGTTTTTCATTGTTTACTCTCGTAGATAAAGTAAGTTTTTTTTAAAGAGTTATAAGTATATATCTCAACAAGAATTATATTTGGAACGCAACAACATACTTATGTATGTCAGGTTAAAGTTCTTTATGAAACATTGTGTCAGAATGTTTGACCACATTTCTGAGCACCAAAATGCATTCATCGCTTCATCAACGGTGCGTTACGAAACTTATCTATTGCATATTGTATTTCAATTTCAACATTAAAGCCGAGGACGACGGACCCGACAAGCCAGTTGTCAGTAAATAATTAGACAAGGCTCCGAGGTGCGGGGAGAAGAGAATCAAGGTTTGTGGACCATCCTACAGCCTCTTCCCCGTCGTGAAAGGACCTAGATCTAGGCCAGACAAGAGGAGTGTCTTATATTCAAGGTCAATAAACTGAGATTATATACTTCTCAATTCAACAAAAAGCATTCCGTTTAACACAAACTTGAAAGGAATGTACTCTTTTGTAATGAAGGCAAGGTCTAGTCTCGCATTCCTATGCTGTTCTTCTGAAATCCCTTAAACACTTTTACATATTTCTTCAATTCAATAGTTACACGCATTTTGGGTTAACTTTTGTTTCCTCTTTCACAACTTATGACTTCATTGAAGTAATAATAATTTTAATAATTTTACTATCTTAGGATTCCTCTACGACAATTTTAATTTAGTTTACTTAGTGCCAGTCATAGTTTTAATAACCAAATTGTACTTAAATTTTCATAAGAGGGCTTTATACACACGAAATATGTGTTACACGAGTATGCTGCTGAATTTACTTGTTTTCCCTGTTTACTTTATCTATCATTTAGCTGTAATACATACAGGAAGTACAGTATTCCAGTCAAAAATTTGATTTCGAGATTTCACCAAAAATATATGTTTTGAGTTTACTAATTCAAAAAATAACATGTTTAGAAAATGTTGTGTGTGTATGCGTGTGTTTGTGTGTGTGTGAACAAATTACTTAACAATGGCATGCCATTATAGTCGATTAAGCATGATTTTGAATGTGATGACTATCTACTAATAAATAGTACAAAATTAAATAATGTTTTTCCCTTGTGGGCTCAATAATAAAACTGACTTAAGATATGCGAAAACAGCTGTGTCTTGTTTTCTAGTTTTTGCATGCAACAAAGGCCACATCTTAATTTGAAATTCATTTTAGTAAAAAATGT
Source organism: Deroplatys truncata (assembly GCA_030765065.1). NCBI lineage: Eukaryota > Metazoa > Arthropoda > Insecta > Mantodea > Mantidae > Deroplatys > Deroplatys truncata. Next base: position 182,452,852 of record CM060981.1, read on the forward strand.
ACCGCGAGTTATTATGGCGTGAATGTAGCAATTTCTTATATAAATAATATCTCCTAAAATTACTTCACTAAGGATTGCAGTTTGAAACAAATATTGAGGAAAGCACATAGCAGAATGACATATGAGCATTCATTAGAAGCATTAGGACACAGAGTATGATAATTTATCAATTCAACAGTTTATGATTCTGCGTATAATAAAATCGAGTTAAAGGATATTTCCAAACTTTCATTCGCCAAGGCAACAACGTGTTTTGTGTTCATAGTACCCTAATTTGCACGCTATGTCGATAGCGTAGCGGTTACGCTTGGCGTCTTTCGCGTGCTGGCCGGGGTTTATTATCACGGCATAGATAGCGTTTTTTTTCTTCCTCATTAATCCTTAAATGGTTAATCGAATTCTATCCATTTGTAATTTGGTCTTTACCATAATTATTATGCTTTCTATTTTACATATATTGCCATGATATGTGCCCAAGTATGCCAGATGTGCCTATACAACACCTAAACATGCTGCCGTTAAAAGTAAATAAAATACTGTGGAATCTCATAGATTTACAAAACATCCTATCACAGAATGCAGCCGTAAAATCTCTACACGGATATATAGGCTTATAAAATGTAAATACGCGTACATTCACCCTGGACTTTTATACTTAGGTTGGACTGGCCATGTATATGCCTGCGTTCGTGTAGGGATATTAGTATTTGAATGGCGCGCTTTTGATTATGCCAACAGATATAATTGCAACATTTCAATAAATAGCACAAGGTAGTGGCATTTATAGGCAAATATGCAATTAGATCTAAAATCGTATTAAATAATACAATAATAGAACTTATATCACATTTTCGATATCTAGGATATGATTAAACTTATCGAAATAATAAAGATATAGAAAATAAAATTAAATTTCAGGCTGTATGTGGAACAATAAAAATAACCTTAGGAAAATAAGGAAAGATACAAGATTGAAATTATATAAAATAATGGCAGTTCCTTCGTTGTTATATACAAGCGAATTAATTCAAAGGATTTTAAATCAAAATTAAGGATAATTAAGTCAAAGGATAGAAGCAAAATACCAGCAGCAGACATGCTTTTCCTACGTAGTGTAAGGAGATGTACAACAGCGGATAGAGTAAGAAATTAAAACTCTTAGAGAAGTATTAAATACAAGATTGAAGAAGAAATTAAAACACACGACAAGAAATGGACAGAAGATTTAATCAAAATGAGCAACGAAAAAATACCGGAAAGCTTTCGTATGTAATCCAAGAGGAACTTGGTCCACCCGTAGAAGATGGAATTCACTTGCGACTTCGCCAGAACAGGTACATAGCCTAAACCATCATGATCTATTATATATATAACATATATTGTTCAATTTAATGTAATTAGCCTTAATTAGCAAGTCGTGTCAATAAATTATTCGCTGAAAAAACAACGAATTAGGAAATTGCTAATGCCTTTATGATGAAATTATATTTTACACTAAGGTTGCAGCGCACACATAAAGAGCCTTATCTTGCTAAAAGGTTCAAATATCACAATAATCTTCAGCACAAAGGCAAACCAATAAATAAAAGGCTGATATCGAATGCGATTGAGTGGATGACACTTAGCTTTCTTTATCTCGTGTGCATATGGATATTTTTCAATTAATTATTTATTAAACATGGCTTTAATTTTATAAAAGAATAACTTTACAATAAATATCAAAACTGTTTATAAGATTAAACAATATTCTATGTTCCCTATTGTTAGGCAGGTGACTCCAGTATTTAAACATGATGAATGACAACTTAGGTGCATATTTTAGACATCTGTCAATTGTGGGAATTATTCGCACGGGTATAGTAATGTATAAAGGATTATGTGAAATTTCAAAGGGTAGAGGAAGCGTGTTTGTGTAATATACCAAATTTATGCTCTTAATTGTGCATGCTTTGTTCGTTATCATCAGCAATATTATTACCGGTTTGTTTCAAGTTTTTACTTTTATGAGGGGAAACGATAAGTACTCTACTGAAAGTGATATACTATACGACTTAATGCTGCAATTTCAAACACATAATGTGAATACAGAACTGCCTCGAGTGTAATACTCACCAATACTCTTATCGTTTTATCACTTAAAATTCCCTATACAAGGTGTGTTCAAAAAGCATAAAACCTTATTTTTTCCCCCGTAACCCAATGAAGCGCGGGAGACTTCCTTAGGTGGCATTGTGGAGGGGACATTCAATGCGCAAGTCTGAAGTTTTTTCCCGCCCGCAGAAAGCGTCAGTCGGTGGCAGTCGGCTTACGAGTGAAGAAGTGTAGTGAGCGCTCGTCGGTTTTCAGTTTTTGTAAAATTACGGAACAACTGGAACAGCGATATTAAATCAAATTTTGCCAAAAGTTTGGCGATACCCAACCGTTTGCAAGATTCAACGGGTTTAGGATGATGCCATGACCACCTCACGGATAAAGGAGTGCTACAACCGCTTCAAAGATGGCCACACAACACGTTCCGATAGCCGCACATTTCACGAACCACGTTCAGGAAGGCCCTCAAAAGTTGAAATGAAAATGTCATTGATCAGGTGCGGAGTCTGGTCTTGCAGGATCGTCGTATCACAGTCCGAGAACTTGCAAACGAGATAAGGGTAAGCATTGGATGGGTACATTCAATTTTGACCCAGGATTTAGGCATGAGGAGAGTGTCCGCGAAATTCGCAATGAAGCTGCCAACAATGGAGCAGAAACAATGGCGTCTGAACATCGCATAGGAAATGTTGGTCCCTGCAAACAGGGATCCCAAATTTCTGAACACTGTCATCACAGGCGATGAGTTGTGGGTTTATGGCTACGACCCAGAAACCAAGGTGCAGTCATCACAGTGGTAACATCCGTCATTCCCGAGGTCAAAAGAAACATGGCAGGACCGCAAAAAAGTCAAGATCATGTTGACCGTGGGACTCCCGTAATTTAGTGCATAATGAGTATGCACCACAGGCCAAACCATCACAAAGGATTGCTACCAGGAGGTCCTTCGTCGCCTTCGTGATGCTGTGCGGCGCAAACGACTGGATCTGTGAGCAACAAACACTTGGTAGCTTCATCGTGATAATGCACTCGCGCATTTGATTCAGGCTTTTTTCGCTAAACACAACATTCTGTGGTTCGTCAGGCTCCCTACTCACCCGAATTTGCTCCGTGTGACTTTTGACTATTTTCCAAGCTGAAAATTCCGCTGAAAGGGAACCGATTTGAGTCAAGAGAAGACATCATGCGGAATGCGATGGCCCGGCTGCTCACCATTCCAAAAACTCCGTTCCAGAAGTGGCGAGAGCGCTGGTGAAATGCATACATCACCAAGGAGACTACTTTGAATGGGATTAGTGTTTCGGACCTCCAAATCAATAAATGTATTTTTGCTGACCAAAGGTTCGATACTTTTTGAATATACCTCGTATATGACTGCCTCTGTGGTCTGGCGGTTAACATGTAGCTTCCAAATCCAGAAATTCCGAGTTCAATTCCCGGCTGAGGGTAAGAATTTTTCTTTATCAAGGATTATTTCCCATCCTCCCTAAAGTCTGGAAGATGATTGAGGATGTAAATGTGCGAACTTAATATTATAAACAAAACCCTTGTAAACAAACCCAAAGAATAACACAATGGTAAACGAATAACATCATTGCCGATTAGCAATGTTATTATTCCAAAGGCAAAGCCGCCTTTATAACCTTAGATGTTAAAGGCTGCATATAAATGGAACCAATGTATCATGTGAATCAACTGTCTATATTTTTGTGAAGGATATACAATCTTTTAAGCCATAAATAACTTGATAATCGATATTTCTCTGCTTGTCTCCTATGTAGTTCATTGCAAGCATACAATAAGTAACCCTCTCCATAGGAAGTGAAACGTTTTGAAAAGCAGAAAAAGGAAGAGGAGGGAAAAGAACGTGTGCGCCGCCTTCACTTATCACATCATAATTTCATAACACTGATCATTTAAATTTAAAACACAGAGAAATAAGCCTGAAAAAGAAAGTTATTTCTTGCATTTAATTCTAACATAAGTTTTGTGTAGCACACTCGGTCCTGCCATACGATAAAGCCTAGCAAAGTATAACCGATTATGCTTTATGAATGTTTGTTAGATAATGTTAGAAATGTTTAGGTAGGCACTCTTTTCGCAAATTGCTCCAATTTAAATAATAATAAATTTGGTTCTATTCATATCTGAATCAAATAACTTCTGTTGACCCTTTTGCCTATAAATATTATTTTTCTTTATTTTATTTTGATGATAATCACAAACAACTTTAATGTAATGCGTTAAAAAATACTTTTGTGTCTGATTATGTGGTCAGTGCAGGAGAATGTGGCAGTCGACACTCCGTGGGGCTGGTTCCTGACCTAAGCCACACCAGCGTTATGTGAGGTAGCTACCCACCAATGCGGAGTCTGCTGACGTAATACAGATTATCGAGGGCTTTGACTTGAGAAAGAACTCGTTGACTGTAGGTTCTTAACGTTAGGTTTTAATCAGTTCTAACTTGACACACATTCATATTTACATTCATTTCCACATGCACACTTTCAGACTCTGCGGAGGGTAGTGAAAGTTCCTAATTAAAGAAGAATTCCCCGCCCCTACCGGGAATCGAACCCGAGACTTCTCGGTTGAGAAGCCAGAACACTGACGACATAGAGGCAGCCAGAAGGTGTGTATGCTTTATTTTAGGTCGTTTTAGCTCGTGTAACGAAATCAGGATTATATAAATAAGAAACCTGCATAGAAGAGTTATTTGAGTGAGAGATACTCCCTTTTAGCATTCAGTTGGGAAAACTATTGAAAGAGCAAAGATGGGGGGGAACCTCCTCGCGCAAAAATAAACAGGGAAATTTAATATTTCAAATGCTATTTATGAAGGTAAAATACCAGGGTATCGAAAAACAAATCTATTTAAACATAAGAATTCTTATTTTCAGCATACAACACTGGTCAACTTATGATGCAGAATCCCACAAATGATTCACTTATATGAAGTAGGTAAGTTGACTCGGACCACTTCCAGAGGGGCAGGTAGATGCCTCTTGAGAGAAGAAATTGGTTGGCACTTATTTGAGTCAGATATAAAGCTTTGGAAGCAGCATCGACTCTGCTGGACATTTTCTTCATAGAAAAAAAATGTCTTCTAAGTTGTACGATTGGCCTCGTGGCCATATTGATGATCCATCGTCTATAAGGGCAATGACATCAATTAGATTTGAGGCCACCCACAAGAGGTGAAAATATACTATCTACTCTTTTCGTGTCCCTGTTAAAATTCAGATTTCGAAATGCCGAGCGTTATTATATAAGAAGGCATACATTTAAAACTGTAGGTACCGGCCCCTCTATCACTCTGCAATTTAACATCCACAATATTTATAATGCCCAGTGTAAAGTTGCACCAGTATGAAAAGCTGATTATAATATTTACCAACAAAACTATATACACATTGCCTTACTGATTCAGTTTTATTATTTCATTTAATTTGGCTAATATCCTAAGCATTACTTAAGCAACCACAATTTTTAACTCAAATACTCGCATGTTGCCAATTTTCGGACCACTTCTTTTTTAATTGCAGCACTACTTTCCTCGTATCTCTTAGGTTCTCGCGTCATCATTTGCAATTTACAAGAACCTGTGTTCAGTTTTATCGGAAAAAGATTAATACTTCTTTGTTGGTTATGAGTATTGGTCTGGCTTCCAACAATCGACGGCCCACTATAAAACATTTAAACATATAAATGCAACTGAAACTATAGATGTGTGACTTTTCACATTTAACTCATATTTTGAGGTCCAGAAACGCAGTATAAAATCTGATGACCCGATCATTCCATTTCAAATAATAGGTAATCATTCACTGTTTGGCTGGAACACATAAAGGATTACGTTTTAAGCAAGTCTTGTGTTTGTGAATACCTGAGAATGCATGTAACCAACACAAGGTCAGTTTCTATCAAAATCCTAACATTAAGGCTATTAAATTTTTTGTATTCAGCAGAGATGTCATAAAAAATCTTCTTCTTCTGCATGCTTTAGGCTCCATTTGATCCTCCATCGTTTTGCAGGTGGACCTATAGACCATATGTCAGGTGACTGATAGGTTATTATGTACTTGGCAATCTGTTAGCACTCATTCTATTATTACGGTTTTTATACATTACATTTCAAATAAATAATTTAAGTCCTCCCTATCCACGCCTTCACCTCTGCCTTGCTCATGTAAAGTATCCCCAAGGCCTAACTTGGTTCGGAGTCCACGGAAAGCTGTAGGTCCTCTCATTCCACGCCGTTCTCATTACCACCCTACATTGGATTCCGTCCGCTGGGTGCCTCCGTCTCAGAAATGGGTCTAATCATTATTTGGTGGAATGACGTAACCCCTAAGGTTTTAGGCCACATGGAGAGCGTTAGAGACGACGAAATTTCAATTAATATTTTCTTATTGTTTCATTACTTATACGGTCTGGAATTTTCACTCCAGTTACATACTCGGGTCTCTCATCTATGTTGCCGGTAATCTACTTCAATTATTTGCTGTTAGGGCCCATTTTCACATTCATATCGATCTACGGTATTTCCATTACTTCATACATTTTTTAACCGAGCGTCTATTTTTGCTTTATTGCTTAGTGTTCTTCTGATGCTGCGGCGTATCTGATAAATATATCTAATGATTAATGTAGCTTGCCCAATATAAGATTCACGCCATTTAGAAGGTTAACTATTAAAGACTGTAGTTGAACCATAGATAACTAACTAAGCCCATTATAGAAAAAATGAACGTTTGGTTAGTCTCATATTTCTGACTTGGTTTGGAAACCATAACATATGCTTAGTGTCTATCTTTACCGCGGAAGCAAAAGTTAAAAACGGTGCAAACTAAAATAAAGAACAGTTGCAAGAAACTTATGTAAGTTATATATTCTTAAGAAATTCCAAATACTCTGAGAAAATTCATCAAAATTATGTGACATTTCGGTAACACTAGTGTTATTCATTAGTTGTAAATTTAAAGAAGAATCGTGAATAAATGAGTCAATAAATATATGCAACATCTCAAAAACGATAATTTTAAGATCAATATTTGAACACTCCAAAGATAAGCAAGTGTAACTGACTAGCCTACAGGAAGAATGAACGGAGACCGTTCACTGTGTATGCAGAAAATTAGGAGATAAAAACAATTTGTTCTTTGGAAGGGTTAAAAGACAACAATTCAACGCCATCGCTGGAATTTTAACCGCGGATCTTCCAGATCTTCAATCTGATTCTACCTTATTATATCAATTATTATCGTTGATTGGCCGAATAGTGGTTTACTGTAAAGCCTGGGACTTTTAAATATTTACAATATTGTAAATTGCCATAGGGTAAGCCATCTCAAAATGAATTTGAGATCTCCTTGTGCTTTACCGGAAAAAATGAGTATTGGCTGGGGAATTTAATTGTGCCGGCAGTTGCCATGATAGCTCAGTTAGTTAGAGCAACTGCACGGGAAGTGAAAGATCCGTGGTTCAAATTCCGGCTGTGGCATTGAATTTTCCAGTCAGATTCTATCTTTCTAGCCCTGTCCCACACCGGCTTATGGAAAGCATAGTTGATTGAAATTGTTTCTTGCTTAAGTTCTTGATGTAATCTAATGCACAGATACAGAATAGATTAAAAATATATAGCTCAAGCAACTCATATTCCTTTCTCAGTCTAGGAAAGCAACGACTGAAGATCCATCTTCAATAGATAATGTGTAACTGAGTCTAGGAACATAGCCTGAAATTTGGAGCTTCATTTCTCTGGAATTTCTCGTTTTTTCTTAGAAAAGTTTGGAATATACATTCAAGTAGCCTTGTGATGTATTTTTTTAGTGCTCTCTTTTAACATTTACATTCGGACATTATCATTATTTATTGAATACTAGCATCACCTGCAGCTCTTCTTCTTTATTACGTTAAATGAGAAGTTCCTTTCTATTTCTCTGTCTCCCATTTTCGCACTTATATCCCTTCTCTATCTCTCTCTCTCCATTTGAGTACCTAGTTCTCTCACTTTTCTATACTTTTCCCTCCTCTCATTTAGCAGTTGAGCGCCCTTAAGCCCCAACTCATCATCATCATCATCATCATCATCATCATCACTCCTCTCATTCTCTTCTCTCTCTGTGCTATTTAAATGTCATGTGATGTTTTTAAATCAAGTAATAAATTTTTAAAGCAAAAAGTACGAAGTAAAAGATTTAACAGCACTCAAATTTTTGCGTATTTGATATGATTGTTAATTACTCGAACCTATAGTTTCCTGGGTAATTGTTTGCATAATCAACAATAATGGTAACGAAAAATTAGTATAAGTTTTTATATATTCATTCTATCAAAATTTTGTAGATAAGATAGCTTGTCAAAGATAAACATTTTTTCAAAAATCTGAATAATAGAGAGTTATATAATTATTGTATTTTTAATTTTGCGTCCCATTAAAATATCCTTCGCTGCGAAAAGTAATTAAGATCTCATATAGCCTATTTTTCAATTTGGACCTAAGGTACGTTATATATAAAGTTTCATAACAATCAACTTGGTCATTCTTGCATAAAAAGCATCCCCCCAAAAAATACACACCCACATATATTTAAATGCAATGGCTGGCTTTGAAACAGCTCATTATGCAAGTTAGTATCAATTATTCATTCAAAATCGAACTACCAGAAAATATTCAGTCAGTTTAATTATATCTATAGATTTTATATCGATAAAACTGCAGGTATGGATCATGTGCAACATCTGTCAACCTGCTAGAAAATTAGCAGAACTTTATACTTGTCCCACTTCTATGATTACAAGTTTTCTCTTTTACCTGATAGTGCTCCTTGAGCTTTAATACTTTTGCATATATTTATATTGTTAAAAATATGAATGTTATTACTTGTTAGAATGTAGAAATTAAGAGATATGTAGAGCGCTTTATTACGTCCATGTTCATTCTCAAGTTAAGAAACCCACATGTTCTTGGCTCTGTGTCTAGCAAATTATATATCCAAAAACAACAGCAATAATAATAACACCACGGTTACTCCCTTTATACGTAACTATATGCCATAATGCTGGAGTTACAAAAACTGTCTGTAGTATAATGGGAACGGGTGTAAATTTAGCATGCCTCGGTTAAGGCCAATTGTTTGGATTATGTATTCTTCTTCATGCCTAAAGGGAGACCTAGGTAAAGTAAGCAGTCTTGGATCTTGATTTTATTTGTGTTATTATAACCTTTTTAAATACAGGAAGTAACAAAAATGTACGGCACAAATTGCAGGACACATTCCTCACACGTAGACGAAGAAATTATGTTATATGAATCTGGGCCTGGAAACGCTTTGTTTCCATGTTACAACTCATTTTCTCCAACTCATTAACCATGGGAAACACACACGAACAGAACGTTATAATCATGGGGAACATGCACTCTTGGTTACGTCTGATTACGTTGTCATCGTAGCTGCACCGCCAGTGTTTTTGTTTTACATGTCCCTGTTGCCATGCGACTTACATCATTGCTTGTTTACAGGTAGCATCAACTGTTCCAGTGAGCAATACGATCTTGGCAAGCACTAGCAGAGTTGATCACAGACTTGGCTCGTGCAATGGCGGTGTACACAAATGTAGAGATGGTAGATGCCCATTTGATGTATGGAATAGCAGACGGCAATCACGCTTGCGCTCAAGTTTGTACCGAGAGGGATTTCCAGGACGAAAATGCCCCGACAGGAAACGTTTAAAGCCACTGAGGTCGTCTTAGGGAACATGGGGCATTTCAGTCTGATGCTCGCGACCGGGGAATCCTAGAAGGACGAGGACGCCTCAACGATCTTCAGGTAGTTGACGACTACCTTGTCAGTGCAAGATAAATACCTGCAACAATGAATGTGGACCACATGACTGCCTGGCGAGTGTTACACGAGGTCCGGCTGCATCCATACCATTTACAGCGCGTACAGGCACTAGCAGCAACTGATTTTCCTGCACGGCTACGCTTCTGCGAATAGTTTATGTAACAAAGTGTAAACCCTAATTTTAGTGCAACGGTGCTGTTCACAGATGGGGCGTCGTTTTAAAGAGATCAGATTGTAAATAATCACAATCGGCATGTATGGGTTGACGTCAATCCTCACGCAACTGTTGGAGCAAGTCATTAACAAAGATTTTCTGTCAATGTTTGTGCCGGCATTGTTGATAACTGTTTGGTAGGGCCTCACGTTCTTCCACCCAGGCTCAACGGACAAAGTTACCATAATTTCGTAGAGAATGTTCTACCTGATCTATTAGCAGATGTGACTCAAGATGTGCGACAAAACATATACTTTATGCACGATGGAGCATATATTTTAGTGTTAATGTCCGCCGGCTTCTAAATAACAGATTCGGTGACGGATAGGTAGAGATGGACCAATTGCCTGGCCTCCACGCTCCCCGGACCTAAACCCACTGGAATTTTATTTGTGGGGGCATTTGAAAGGTGTTGTGTATCGAACCCCAGTACGAGATGTTTGGATTCTCCGTTCCCATATTATGGTAGGCTGCGAAACATATGCAATACTCCAGGGATACGTCAGCGCATCCGGAATGCACTACGACGGCGGGTTGATGCATGTATCAATGCTCGCGGAGGGCATATTGAACATCTGTGAGAAAGAATTCCATGTAAGTATGCTGGTACGTTCTATTATTGTGAGTTTCCCATGATTAATAAGTTGGAGAAAATGAGTTGTAATATGGAACCAAAGCGTTTCCGGACCCATGTTCATATAACATAATTTCTTCCTCTACGTGTGAGGAATGTGTCCTGCAATTTATGTCGTACATTTTTGTTACATCTTGTATGTTAGCTGTGTAAACTAAGTGTTTTTATTCTAAAAAGCCCGTTAAGTTTTGCTAACTGCGTTTGCGTAATATTCACTCTCAAGGTTTACGGTTTACATTCAAATTGTAAAAATAAAATAAAGCTATTAGATAATGATATTTTATTGTGTTGTTTCCAGTATCATTTTATAAAATGAAAGTATTATTTTAAATAATAATTATGAAAATCGCCTGCTTCTGTTTACATCACAATTCATCCACCTTCTAAATTTGAAAAGGAATGACCCTCCGTCTAGCCGACATCAGTATTTGTCTTCGAAAACTAACGAGAATTATAAATCAACCCTTGCCCCTTCTATTTGTTACTGGGCATGTCAATTCTACAAAAAGATAATGTGTACCTACAGTTGAATATTTGAAGCATTTTAAATCCTAGAGTATTTTGATTTTGGGGAATAAAATACATACATTTTTGTATGACCATGCATTTTCTTGGCCTTACAGAATATGGAGACATTGGAACTGAGTTCTATAAATTCTATAAAACAAATAAGGACTGTCAACTTATGTAACGGTGTTGTAACGTCATATAAATCAACACCGTTACATAAGTTGGCAATCCTTATTTTTATATATATATATATATATATATATATATATAATAGTAGTAGTAATGGCCTTCTAAATATCTCCGAATATTAATATAATATCGCTTAAATTCACTATAGTGCCGGTTTATGTTCGCAAGACGCTTATCATTGCCAGCTGTTCGCAATAAGCCAAGTTAGTTTCATTTGTAAGTATTTTACTTTAAAAACATCTGATGTGTTACACTCACATGACTTTCTCTACTCTTGTACAAACTATTTTTACAAACGCTTATTCTCCATATGCTTCATATTAATCGAGATATCAATCTTATTGCTAATTTTCTTGTAGATGCAAGGAGAATTGATAGGCTTTAAGCGATAGTCAAATATTTTAAGTGCTGGTTGCTTTGTGGAGTATTCCATTCTCTTTGCATTACCAGGACAAAAAAAAATAAATAACGAATTCCCATTTGAGAAAAAGTATAAGTATTGAAAAATTTAAGGGAATAACAAGCAATATCTCGAAAATGGTTTACTCAACAAAAAAAATGTATGTGACATAAATTGTGTATTTTAACGCGATCTACGTTTTTTGTGTAGTAAAATTGTCTATCCCTTATGGTTTACCAGCTATGCAAACGTCGTTCACAATGAAGAATACTTTTGGAGACATTCCCAGAAAATTCAAGATATACATTTTATTTGGCATGAAAGTATTTTAAATACATGATATTTTAAACAAAACCGTTAGAGCCATTTTTGAGAAAATTAAAATTTTCGAAAAATGTTCCATGTAAAGGGTAGTCTGGGGTGGGGGATTTTCTTGAAAACCTTCGTGTCGCATCTCTGGAAGATACTGAACCTAAATACCAAGTTTAGTGTTTATCCGACTGTTTCGTTTCTAGTTATGCTGTTCACAGATACACAGACAGATACACAGACACACAGGGACATGTTTCCAAAAATGCTTTTTTTGGATTCAGGAGGCCTCAAAACATGTATTTCCGGTGAAATCTCGGTATCGAATTTTTGGGTGGAATGCAATACTTCCTCTACTTACTATACGTAGTAGAGAAAGTAATATACGACTCCGCAAAACTTACTGTAGAAAGATGTAACTGAATAATCTCGGAAATAAAAAAGAAAAAGGAAAAAAAATAGAAAGTCGTTTCCCTTATTATCTGAAACTGTTTCCTCAGTTCACAAACTTAAGTCCCAGCTTCGTTGTATAATATAGGTACTAATATCACCCTACGTTAAAATGTTACCGCACTCTGCGCTGAAACAGGGCATCATTACATTGTTTGAATTTAGTAATATTTGATATTATGTAAACAATGTGGGTAGTAAAATATTTTAATGTTGATTAGATTACACTTTGCTATAGTTCCTATAGCATACACCTCTTTTAATGAAACTTTGCTTTCCATTCTTCATACCCTCCGAGTCGCATTCTCTAATTTTCACTTTCTCTACACATACATACTAGGCAGAGAAGGTACTGTATTCCGTCCAAAATTTCGATATCGAGATTTCGCCGGAAATATATATTATGAGTCCCCTGTTTCCAAAAATAAAAGCATTTTTAGAAAAATGTCCCTATGCATGTGTGTGTATGTCTGTCAGTCTGTCTGTCTATCTGTATGTATGTCTGTGTGTACAAATTTAAATTTAAATTCAGTCTCCTCGTTTTACTTTCAGTTATTTGCTGCATTTCATTTTTACTTTCTCTACTACGTATAGTAAGTAGGGGAAGTATTGTATTCCACCCAAAAATACGATACCGAGATTTCACCGGAAATACATGTTTTGAGACCCCCTGAATCGAAAAAAAGCATTTTTGGAAACATGTCCGTGTGTGTATCTGTGTGTCTGTGAACAGCATAACTCAGAAACGAACAGTCGCATAAACACCAAACTTGGTATTTAGTTTCAGTATCTTCCAGAGATGCGACACGAAGGTTTTCAAGAAAATCCCCCCACCCCAGACTACCCTTTACATTGGAACATTTTTCGAAAATTTTAATTTTCTCAAAAATGGCTCTAACGATTTTGATTAAAATATCATATGTTTAAGATATTGTCATGACAAATGAAATATATATCTCGAATTTTCTGGGAATGTCTCAAAAGTATTCTTCATTGTGAACGACTTTTGCATAACTGGTAAACCATAAGAGATAGACAAAATTTTACTACACAAAAAATGTAGATCGCGTTAAAATACGCAATTTATGTCATATACAGTTTTTTTTTGAGTGAACCGTTTTCGAGATATTGCTTGTTATTCCCTTAAATTTTCCAATACTTATACTTTTTCTCATATTCGTTATTCATTTTTACTTTCTCTACTACGTATAGTAAGTAGGGGAAGTATTGTATTCCACCCAAAAATTCGATACCGAGATTTCACCGGAAATACATGTTTTGAGACTCCCTGAATCCAAAAAAAGCATTTTTGGAAACATGTCCGTGTATGTGTCTGTGTGTGTGTTTGTGTGTGTGTATCTGTGTCTGTGTGTCTGTGAACAGCATAACTCAGAAACGAACAGTCGGATAAACACCAAACTTGGTATTTAGGTTCAGTGTCTTCCAGAGATGCGACACGAAGATTTTCAAGAAAATCCCCCACCCCAGACTACCCTTTACATGGAACATTTTTCGAAAATTTTAATTTTCTCAAAAATGGCTCTAACGATTTTCATTAAAATATCATATGTTTAAGATATTGTCATGAGAAATGAAATGTATATCTCGAATTTTCTGGGAATGTCTCCAAAAGTATTCTTTATTGTGATCGACTTTTGCATAACTGGTAAACCATAGGAGATAGACAAACGTTTACTACACAAAAAATGTAGATCGCGTTAAAATACACAATTTATGTCATATAAATTTCTTTTGTTGAGTGAACCGTTTTCGAGATATTGCTTGTTATTCCCTTAAATTTTCCAATACTTATAATTTTTCTCAAATTCGTTATTCATTTTATTTTATGTCCGGGACATGCAAAGAGAATGGAATGCGCCACATAGCAACCAGCGTTAAAATATTTGACTATCGCTTAAAATCTACCATATTCCCCTTGCATCTACATGAAAATTACCAATAAGATTGACATCTCGATATCTCGATTAACATGAAGCATATGGAGAATAAGCGTTTGTAAAAATAGTTTGTACAAGAGTAGAGAAAGTCATGTGAGTGTAACACATCAGATTTTTTACTTTCTCTACTACGTATAGTAAGTAGGGGAGGTATTATATTCCACCTAAAAATTCGATATAGAGATTTCACCGGAAATACATGTTTTGAGACCCCCTGAATCCAAAAAAAGCATTTTTAGAAACATGTCCGTGTGTGTGTCTGTGTGTGTATGTGTGTGTGTGTGTGTGTGTCTGTGTGTCTGTGTGTCTGTGAACAGCATAACTCAGAAACGAACAGTCGGATAAACACCAAACTTGATATCTAGGTTCAGTATCTTTCAGAGATGCGACACGAAGGTTTTCAAGAAAATCTCCCCACCCCAGAGTACCCTTTACATGGAATATTTTTTGAAAATTTTAATTTTCTCAAAAATGGCTCTAACGATTTTGATTAAAATATCATATGTTTAAGATATTGTCATGAGAAATGAAATGTATATCTCGAATTTCCTGGGAAAGTCTCCAAAAGTATTCTTCATTGTGAACGACTTTTTCATAACTGTAAACCATAAGAGATAGACACAATTTTACTACACAAAAAATGTAGATCGCGTTAAAATACACAATTTATGTCATATACATTTTTTTTGTTGAGTGAACCGTTTTCGAGATATTCCTTGTTATTCCCTTAAATTTTCCAACACTTTCACATTTTCTCAAATTCGTTATTCCTTTTTATTATGTCCAGGACATGCAAAGAGAATGGAATGCGCCACATAGCAACCAGCGCTTAAAATATTTGACTATCGCTTAAAACCTACCATATTCCTCTTGCATCTGCAAGAAAATTAGCAATAAGATTGATATCTCGATATCTCGATTAACATGAAGCATATGGAGAATGAGCGTTTGTAAAAATAGTTTGTACAAGAGTAGAGAAAGTCATGTGAGTGTAACACATCAGATTTTTTTTATTAACAAGGTTTATCAAATCGGATAAATTATACTTTTTACCTTGTGTTTAGTCAAGAAACACAGCTTTTACTTTATAAGTTAGAGCTCATATCCATCACATCTGATCCTATAAGCTCACGTTTAAATAGATACGATATTGTACCTGGAAATAACAAGCAACTCGTTTCCACTTGTCAAGTACTTGCGCGTGTTATGCATATGAAATTTTGTCCAGTCATTCAGGTTTAAGGTTAGGTGCCCTTGATGTACTGAGTGTAGCAACCGTTACCGTTAGGTTGGTAGTAATGTCACCATTTATTCAAAGGGAAACCAAAATGCTTGTCGTCATAATAGCTGTTACCGACGCATTATGGGTCTGTTTTCTAGGACAGTGCTTTAATGTTATATGCATAAGGGGTCATAATTACAAATACTTGTTTCTAGGACGGCCTTCGGAAGTATTTTACCAGCTGAATAATAAATAAGGCTTAAACAGTAATAATGGTAATAGAACACCTGTGTTACATTAGAATCTTTTTAACAAACATTCTGGTATATTGGAGTATATACAAACAAACGGTGCGTTTTAACAGTTTTAAAGGAACTTTAATTGGTGTAGCCCATTTTAATTTATCGAAAATAAGAAAAACTAAACTTAAAGTAGTTCTAAAGTTGACATGTTTTACTTGTACGTATTTCTTTGAAGCAGGAATTAAAACATAATTTTCTTTAGGAATTAAAGCTACAAATTCTGAGTAGTGAACCGTACCTCACAAAGAACAATACAATATTATTAGTTTTTTTTTGGTAAGCATTAAATTTGGTTCTGCGGTTCTTGAAATTTTAAAATTATTGAGTGGCTAATCATCCGGAAAAGGATCCTTAGCTTATATTTAATTACGATTCGCGTGACAAAAATGTAAAATGTTGAAGCTCTTTGATCTACGTGAAAATATTCCTAAGGCATAATATACTTTCAAGGTAACTTCTGGCCATATTCTATATGATTTAACAAACCACGTGGGAGCCGTTGAAAAACGTCAGCCCAGCCCAATGATTTCCATGAAGTACAGCATTGGAACGTTCTAGTTTTTGGAGCTTGCCTGGAGAAATTGTTCATTCAGGGATGAGAGAATTTAAATCACAAGTATTCTCTTCAACGAGTAAGAGGTATGTCCTGATCTCCAGTTCTAATATTGTTCCCTGGCATAGCTAAAGAGCCGTCGTTTCCTGGCCCGCCCAGGGATTGCATTTATGCGTGGTTCGCTTGCACTATAGTGACCTTGGTATTATTCCGCTAGCTCACTAGCTGTGAATGACCTGCTCAGGGCTACGCTGAACGGCTGTGAATAACAACTGTCAGTTCCAGCCTTCTGTTCATGCTGGAAAGACTAAGAGTTTGCTCATTGTGCATCTCAAAAGCGAGTATACAAACATCTGTGTTGTATGTGAATTAATTAAAAGTATTATTATTATTATCGTTGCTGTTCTTGTCTTGTTATTAGTTCACTGAAATGTCTGCCCAAAAATTCACGCTTGTATAAAGATATTTTATGAACGATACATAAACAAAAATAAAATCATGTAGGCAGGTGTGTAGATAATTTCAGGAGACATTTCCTGGTATTTGGTTTGAAACACAGATACTTTAGATATTAATAAGCTTGGGACAACCGCTGAAGCTCAACCTAATAAACGAAAAAGACATCTTCTAACACTGGAAAAAACTTTAAAAATTGGCGCATCATATGAAACGCTCTCCAAAGAAGTCTCTAAGACATGTTGCACAAGTAGTGAGCGTCAAAAAAATCCTCTGTTCATACATCTGCTTAATTTTTAAAACTGAAACCCTACAGAGTGACTACTGTCTATGAATTACAACCTCATGATAAAGAAAAACTAGTCCATTTCTGTAGCTGTATTTTACGAAATATCGTCGGCGGTACTTTTGGCCCACATCTAATAATCTTCTCAGATGAGACATAGTTTATTAAAATGGTTATGTTGCCTCGCAGAACAATAGGTATTGAGCACAGAGAATCCTCATTTCATTCATAAAGTTCCGTAATATGATGTAAAAGTTGGTTTATGGTGTGCTGTAAGAGCAAAATAGGGCGCAGAAATATTGTTGCACCATTTTATCAAATGTTATCAGATGAGAGAAAATGGATATTTTCAACAGGATTCCACCACAGCCCATATTGCCCAAAACCCCTTGGAAGACATAAAGGAGGTGCTTGATGAAAAGGATAATTTCTAAATGATTATGCCCCCTCCTGTTTCCCGGGTCTTGCTGTATGTGACTTCTATTTGTGGGGAAACCTAAAAAATAATGTTTATAGAGACAATATCAGAACAGAAACAAGTAAAATTACAATTACGCAAATATAAATTGTGCGTGTAAATGGAAATTTCATCCGAAAATGCCAAGAATATCTCATTGCAGATGGACACCACTTTCAACACTTATAAAAAGGTTAGGATTCATCATACTGCGTGTTACTATTACTCGTGAGTATATGTCGTTATAACTTAAACATGTGATTTAAGCGCATACAAGTGGCACTCTAAGCATTAGGATGCTTCATCCTTGGCTTTCATAGAAAACGCTCGGCTGACACGATCCAAAGTCTCCCGAACGCTTAGGAGATGGCGAAGGGCATGGCAGGCAATTAAACTGAAGATATATGTCGGTTATTATATACCGTTTGCCTACTCTGCACGTTGCCACTACTTTTTCAACACATTTATTAAAGCTATTTCCAAACAAAAATGAAAACAACCTTTGTACTGGATTAAACTGTTCTATTATTATTATTATTATTATTATTATTATTATTATTATTATTTACCATCTTAAGATGCTGCCAATATATGTGTCTAATGAAGTTATCAAATGTTAAAACAGAACCAAGGATTTCTGCAAGAAATTTCTGATATATAAATTTATACCTCAACAAGCGGAAAAGAAGATGGAAATCATAAAGCGTGTAACTCAATTATTAAAAATATATTAATACGCCTCTAATTCATCTAATTTAGCAAATATTTTGGTAGGAATGTTGATTTAAAAAAAACACCACCCACCTCTTTATGTGTCTGCCTCACATTCAAGAGGTCCCGAGTTCGAATCTCGGTTAAGGAGAGTTGCCTAGATAAGTTTTCTTCCGGGTTTTTCTTATCCTGAGAAGACGGTTGTCGGATAACTCTAAGCCCTAAGGACCCAAAGCCCATTTGAGCATCATTTCTACAATTTGGTTCATTCACCATCCAATATTACCTATCCGATAAAAGGACGTTAAAGTTAAAAAACAGAATATGTTTTATATCAGTTTAGGATTTTTAAGTACCCTTGAATGGTTAAAACTTATAAATTAGAATAAGATATTTAGGAAAACATTATGTTGAAAATCAGGGAGAAAATAATAATGCTGAATCAAGGATTTAGAATTTTTAAAAAAGAGAGTTGAGATTATTTCGTCACTTATAAGCTGAATGCACCATGTAGTTTGGTGAACACATTGTCCAACAAAACTAAAACTTTTTGCAAAATGTACGTAAGCAAATACAGCTGAGTAGAAACATGGGAAAAGAAATCAGCACAGCCTGGATAATCTTCTATCAATGGTGTATCAACCCTTCTTGATGTATCATAAACACCTTCCTGAATGCCCTTAGTGAAACGACCCGTTTCAAGCTTCTTCACACCTCATTTATGTATATTTGGCTTTCAACAACATATTTGGCTTCTGTGTGATTAAATCCCTACTGATTTGAAATAGTTTTCGGTCTTCATGCTAATAATCGATGTCAATCAATGAATAGTTCTATAGTAATTAAGGGAGAGCATACTCAATTTTGGGATCTGAACGTGTTTTGAAAGCTCAAAATACTAAAATAAAAGTAAGATGAAACAACACTGATCATTGGGAGACTGGTTTGCACTGCAGTTAGGAAGCAACACCTTATATGACCTGTTTGGTCTCTCAAAAGGAATCGAATCATTTGAAGATATATTATAATTTATATTAGGTTAAATTAAATTGTTTTTATTTATAGACGCTCTTTAACTACTATGGTTCTTAGAATCCTACTTTGTATTGGGGTTAAAGACCGAAATGTTTGCTCAGAGGCCTCTTTATCAGGCTTGAGATTGTTTTATGTGCCGTAAATCTACGACACGGGACCACCGACTTTACTTTCTTTCCGAAAGAAGTCATGTTAAGTATTTTTACGCCCGAAAAAATCCATCGTCCTCTGCCGGGTTTGAACCCTCAACCACGGGAAGTAGAGGCTAACATGGTACCCCTACACCATGGAGGACGACTTAGATTAGATCGAACAAAGACGGAAGATAATGGCTATGCTTAAAGATAAATAAAACACCATGTGCGTAGTGTGTCAAGAGTGTGCTTTACAAACTAGAGACTTTAAATTTTAGTTTTTTATTCTATGAAGGTTAGAATTTTAATACAAGGTAAGAAGTGTGCTTCAGATAGAGTGCCGGTCTAGCTTGGAAAAACATCTAAGACATAAAATAAGACCAGATAAATAATATATCATTTAATAATAGGTTTTGTGCTACCTTTTGGTACTTTCAGATACGTATACTAAGTTTGCATCACTGCTTGAAAGTTTAACACGATTGTACTAAGCAAACTAGCATAAAATCCACCAAATATGGTTCTCATTTATCGAAAACTGGATTAAGAGAATGGACACACATAAGTACTTCTTCTAATTATTCTAAGTTACATTTCAACGAAAAAACTTAATGGAGCTTCTGTACACGATGAGACTATATCTATTGAAACTAAGAAAACTGTAGTATAGGTATATATAATTACAGCGGGAGCTTTAAATCATGTTTATTTTGTAAGTAAAAGCAGGATAACCTATTTATTAGACTAGAGATCCTAAATGGAGTCTGATTTTCTGAAAAGCTTCCTATACCCTATGAATTAAATTGAATGTAACATTAATTTTAAAACTATGGATGACATGCTTTGTGCTAGGTGAATACCGGTAGAAGTAGCTGTTGATGGACTCTGCTTTATTAAACTCCATTCAGTTCTTTTGCCTTAAGCACATTTAATCCATTGATAGAACTGCTTATACTTAAAAATGAAATTACCAAATAGATAATCTAGTTATATTAAAACAATGAAAGTTTTCCTTTCATAATTCGATACCTATCATATATGAGGAAACTACAGCCTCCAGAAATAAAATACAGATACGCGAGGAGCTGGCCTTCCCAGGCACATATTTCCGTATACCAGGAAACCATCTTAGACCTTATTTGAGCTCTATGGTCATCGAAAACGATTAAGTGTGGCTCGATTATGAATTAACGAAAATACGCACTAAGTATAAATCATAATTGGAGAAATGTTGAGGATGGATTCTGCACACCAAAACTAGGAAAAAACTGTCAATATATGTTCATAAATGCTTCTTTTTATTTTATGACACATCTGTTTGAAATTTTCAGCTCATAGGGAGTGTTAAAATTTTCCTACTCATAGAAACTCGTAGAAAATGTTTAGAATATCCTCCTCTTTAACACATTCGCGAAATCGTCGGACAATTGACTGTCGCGCCCTTTCAAAGACTAACAAACGTTGTCGAATCGTTTCGTAGGGTTCCATGATACGTTTGATAAAGCGTCTATATTTGAAATTTTCATTGCAGAAATTAATGCTTTTATATGCTCTATTATTAAAAATCCAAAGGACCGAGTTCGGGCGAAAATGCAGGCCGCAAAACTGGTCATTCCCTACCTATCCGTTTATCATAGTAGATATTAGTCAGTGCATTTCGAGTCATAATTATTATGGTTAAAATGCCCTGAAGCCTCATCATGCAAAAACTTCAAGATTCTTCTTAATGCCAGGGAAGAGTGTTCTGAATAAAGCCCTGTAGATAATATTATCTATAAGAATTTTGGGAGAACATACAGACCTTCCAGAAAATTGCCTACAAGTCCAGACCACACATTGATCTTAAATAATTGGTATTTATACCTGAATTTTACCACGAGGATCTGCACCAGCTTACAAACGTTGATTGTAAACATTTTGGCACCTTGCCGATTTAATCCACACGCTGCATGATCTGTAAACAAGATTGAAGAGACAAATAATGAACAAGAATTTTACGCAACGATATGTCGGCAAAAGCTCTCCCTCGTGGGTAATCGGCAGGTTTTTACCCTCACGTTGAAGATGATACAGATACTGGAGCTGCTAGGTGTAGAAGTAAGAGAAGAAATTCTTAATATTTCTATGATTTTCTATTTAGAGTTCGTCCAAAACATCTCTGCATACTTTAAGAGATGGTATCTGACAAATTCGGAAGACCCCGTACAACTACAAGATCCGCTTATTTGGTTATGATCTTATAAAAGTTTACAACGTTGCCTCAGAAGTCTGCTACACAATGTGCTCGTGAGACAGGGGTTAGAGTACGAACAATCTATTCTGAAAGCCGTCGAATCGAAAGTGTACATACCAAAAATACTGCTGCATTAAATGAGGAAGACCTTGAATGCCGTATGGAGTTTTGTGAACAGTTTCAGCATACGTTAAATGAGGACGATGTGACGATTATTGGGAGGTCTAATGAGGTACAATTCAAACTTAACGCAAAGTAAATAATCATCATTGTGTTTACTAGACATCAGAAAATCCACACGGTTTTTCTAAGAGGTTGAAATGTGTGTATGGACTGTCATCCAGGGACTCCTTAGGGCATTCTTCTTCTAAGGTACAGTTACTGTCCCCGGTGTCTGAAAAGGCTAAGCAGATCAATACTTTGTCAACTGTACCTGCACTTTACGAAACAATGACTTATTCTGCGAACAAGACGGGGTTCTCCTACATTACCAGCTAGGCGTGCGGGCTTTTCTGAACGAGAATCTGCAGGGACGCTGGATAGGACGAAGAGGTTCATTTGAGTTCCCAGCACTTTCACCGTATTTAACTCCTCTGGACTCTGAGGGACCTTGAAGGATACCGTGTAATGCAGAAACCACCTATGCTGGAGGCCTTTCGTCAAGAAATTACAAAGCATGCATAAATCCTCGTGGACATACTGACCGACGTTGTTCAAGCAACCATCGCCGTTGTGAATGTGCCTGGCTGCTAACATCAAAAGTAACTGAACATATGCAGGAAGCTTTTATTAAACCTGTGATATATAATTATGTTCAGTACTAAGACCAATAAAGAATTTGTTTTTCTTAAAGTATGTATACTTTTTATGACGTAGGTAGCTCAGTAGTTCAATGCATTTTGCATCCTTCCTAAGAGCTGATAATTTCCAACAGATAATGTATCATTGCAAAACATTCTTTCAATAATAACTCCAAGACCGAAGCATTTCCGCACATATGTTTACATAACCCCCCCTTCTATTTTGGTGTGAGGAAATTATTTGCCCTCTACGTATGTCCAAGTATCTGTTATTGAATAACCTCTATATTTGTAATGAAATTCAATGAAATCAAAATCGAAATATATATGGTGATTGGCTAGCGTTATTCCTTGAACACTTCAAGGTCCTGTGTACTAACGTGTTTCACTTTAGCATTTCTTGGTGTAGGGGACTGTGGGTTTGATATTGCATTGTGAATGAGAGGGAGAGCGAGAGAGAGGGGGTAGGTGTGTATTCCTGTTGTTAAAATGATATTTTTTCATTCGATATATCTTGTACATGTTAGATTCCTTCAACTTTTCAAACCAGGTTAAAAGTCTCATTACCATAATCACCATATTGTTCTTTCCTTGCAACCAGACATATTCTTTTGGGAAACAACATTCAGAAATTGAAGACAGCGGGCTTTTAAGGAGTAATTGGTAATTCTGTAAGATAATTTTTCAATCACAAAATGTGAGAAAATAAAGGAAAAAACAGACAAATTAGGCTTAAATAGCAGATGCGTGCAAATAGTACACAGCTCATTACCAGCTGAAAAACAGAAAACATAATCCTTTTGAACAGTATCTTAACATGGTATCCCCTCTAACTTCCAGTTGCTTAGTTAACGAAAACGCTTTATAGTTATCGAAAAGGTGTAGTAATGCTTTTGCAAATTAAATCAATTCTGTCAGTTTCTAATTTTATTCATTCATAATCAATTCTTGTTCTTGACTATGAACGGAAAGAATGCAGTTAGTTAAACTGTGTTACATAATCCGATGAAAATTATCTGGTAAAGCTTTTCATTGAAATCCATATATACAGGATGGACCTTTAAGTCGTGGCTATACAATATCTCCAAATCTAAACGTTGTAGAAAGAAATGTCTTGAATAAAAGTTGCTCGATATTATGAGGAAAGTAAATTCCTTTAATCGTGTTTTGTTTGGAGGACGTTATGGTGGTTATTTTAGGATCAATTTAACTTTTTTAAAATGGAAACCTACATTTGGTATGCTGTTTTCTCATTAGAAAATAGTTTATAAAAACCTGTTGGTTCCCAATCACGAAACGTAGCTTGACCCTCAAATGACCATTCCAGGATGCTCCAACCCTTCATTGCGCTCTTCGTACATAGCCATTCAGAGTTTTCGTTGTTATTTACGTTGGTGTAAGAACAGTTGCCAAGTTCTTTATGCAAATGTTATTTAGATTTTTATGAAGAGTGAGAAAATATTCATAGTTGAAACTTTGTTTTGAGTTGTGGGTCAGTATTAGTGCTTGCGAAACCAATGACTTGTTACGAGCTTCAAAATAATAATATAAGGTTTCAATATCTTTAATTTCTTATGTCATATTTTATCAAAAATAATTCAGACCACCTTGAGGTTAGAATTTTACATTTTAGAGTTTTCTTATTTAATGCGTTGAATGCATGTGATTTGAATGTAGTTTAATCGTAAAGGTCATATAACATGATGAATGAATTAAAATGTAAATGAGATGGGGAACACAATGCGCACGAAGTGCCTTATTTTGTCACGTCTGAGGAAAAACGCCAGCTAAAGCTGTCATTCAGACAGGGATTCTAACAAGAGCTTGCAGCATCAGGAAAAAAAGGTTATCCCACACCACCACGGTGGTTCCTGATTGTTTATATATTGGTTTGTGAAGCAATTTTATATATCTATATTACGTCATATCAACCCTCTGTATGTAATACTCTCACACAATCACTTATGTACACAATCACTTACGCTTATCTAGACTTACTGCCTCAACAGAATTAAGAAAATACCATGGCATTTTCTTAATTCTGCTGAAGCAGTAACTTTTTTAAGATAAGGAAAACGCTATATGATTATTCTTAACCGCAAATGGTTCGCCCTGGTAGTAAATGAAACCCCGAAATGCCAGGCGAGGACCAGGCAATCTCCCACACATATATAATCTGTCTTTAATTAAAACACTTTGCTGTAGTGGCTGTATAAGGTATAAATAAAGTATATTTACTAACCTATTGCTTAAACCACCACTATCTCCAAATAAGGATCAATTGTTTTCGTTATGTTTCTTTACCGCTGCAGAATTGATCTCAAGGCTAATAATGACAATACTACTTTAGCAACAGATGTGGACAAGGTACTTACCCATTGTATTCATGGCCATCAGCAGCCGCCGGTTTAATACAAGCACATTTAGAATTATTCCTCCAGTCTTGGAAGCCCTGTACTCACATTCGCAGAGCAACGAACAACACTGTAGGAAACCTCGTTACGGAGGACAACTCCGCAGTTGTTAACCGATTCCTTCAATGGAACCACGAAACACTGCTAAAACCACACTAAGTGCCCGGCGCTCGTGGAGACTTCAACGCTGGTGTAGAATGGTAACACACTGCAGCGCACTGCTACGCTGCAACGCCCGCCCTGCCTCTTGATTATTACGTAGCTGACTGTTGGAGTGAAGAACGAGGTTACCAGGGCCGTCCCCCCTACCAAACACGTCACAGTCGGCGTTAAAACCTTGCCGCCAGCCTTGCCAAAGCTCGCAGTGGAATCTTCTCCTTTTGCCCCCGGAAACATTCAAAATATCTCTCGTTTCACAACCAGCGCTAGGCCTCTTGCGTGATCTCAGAGTATTGATAAACAAAGCTTCCCCCTTTAAAAACCGATACAACTGGTTTGTAAATTAAAATACTAAAAGGTTATAGCAAGGTTAAATAGAAGTCTGTGAAGATATGATATGTTAGCCGCGTAACTTATAAATCCGAAATATTATAATTTTTCACAAATTTAATTATGTTTAGTTTCATTAACTACATATGCAAAGCTGTTATTGTAGTAAGAAAAATCAATCGATTAATTAATATTTTCTGTACTTTTAGAGTCTCTGTCATACTCTGATACAAATACAAGCAACATGCTCAAGATGTTTAATGTTTTTATGTATTCCTGTTCACTAGTTTCATGATTCATTTATGAATACCATTAAAATTATGTAAACTATCTATATTAATTTTATAAAATGCTAAAAGTTATAAATATATATGTAATGTGAGTAGGGGTGTGTATTTAGGGTAATCTCAAAAGCCACTCGACCAATTTTGATAATTCTTTCGCCATTGAAAAACCCCATTCTCTCTCACGGACATAGTCTATAAAACACCCTCTAACTTCATTTCATAAATTACTGAAAGATTAAAAACCATATACAAAGCCATTGTACTTGAATACGAACACCTTGGATATATAAAAGAACATGTTTGCGACGATGGTCTGATTTTTAGTTAAGAATGCAATGGAGTGGAAAATAGTTGTTGCTCCGCAGAATATGCATGTAAAATAAGATAAATGTCGCAGGTATTTCATTCCAAGAAGTATACATATATATGGTTATTAAAGTATGCAAACATATTTTAATAACCTTCAAGTAAGAAAGTTTTGTTTTATTTCATTTGTTTCCTATGGTCAAGATCGTTAACAGGGTGTCCTAATTAACTGTATAAAGAGAGAAAGTTTTGTCCAGCAAATATTAAAGCCAATCAACCGATATTTATAAGTAACAACTGAGAATAGCGGTTAACTTGTGGGGAAGCTTGTAGTGGGGAAGCTTCATATTCACCAGCTTCACTTCTATTTCATTGTATATGTTGAGGGTCTATGTGGAATGAGCAATGGAAACTATAACTTTGGAACCAAAGAGAAGGTGCAAAGGTTTAAAATGTGACTATATACTGTGACTATCTAAAAGATTACTCGACTATTCCGACCGATGACTGTTTCAACGCCAAAAGGTACTTATAAGTTATGCAGCATTTCCGAACGTGGATGACTGTTGGGGGAGATTAAGAAAGTCATCCGTTCCACCGATGTTCCACGTCCTTTTCCGTGAATATCAGAGGATTTTTCATCCAATTTTAAGAATAGCCGAGGCTGTACTAAATTACAATTATAAGGAGTAAAGGAGAGGATTCACCACAAATATCTTCTAGAAATGGGGAGGTAAATAAAATTAAGTAAATCGCCATGCGAGTTTAAAAGCTACCTTGCAATGTCGGGTAGCCAGCTGGTCTTATATATATATATATATATATATATATATATATATGGAAAATAAAAACCAAATCAATCCAAAACACAACTATAGGCAACTATTGGTGTAAACAATCAATATATAAATTCAAATTAGGGTTTATCAAAGCGAATAATTAAATATCCCAAGTACTTATTTCATACATAGTCGGATTAAAATGCATGTTCAGTACCATCTATATGCTTATTAAAAAGCAATGATAACCTTAGTATTCTTGGTTTTCTTTAATAATGTGGATTAAAATATAATTAACTATGATCGACAAAAAGTGAATGTTTAGGATTAAATGTTTCAAAATTAAAAGATAAATATACCTTTTTCTTTTAAACAGAATAAAATGGGATGTAATTTAATGCTCATAACCCTGATACTCTAGGCCAAATGATGAATGCAAAGTAAAAAATTAAAAAGAGTGTGCTATTTGTATTAAATTGCAATAAACTAGAAATAAACCGAACGGCTAGCATTTAAAAACCCTATACTAAAGATTCAGAATGCAAATATATGTAAATTCAAGTACAGAATTATTAAAGTATACTTAAAATGAAATAATGACTTAATAAACAAAAAAAATACAATGCATTTTACTTTTTGTTATAATTTTTACAGTTTTTAAAGTAGGTATACTTAAAATAAGTTAATGCCTTATGAACCCAAAGAATATAATACATGTTACTTTTTATTACAGTTTTTACGGCTTTATGTTTAAAACTCAAGCCATAAATGGCCTTAAGAATTATA
This sequence comes from Deroplatys truncata, assembly GCA_030765065.1. Lineage (NCBI taxonomy): Eukaryota > Metazoa > Arthropoda > Insecta > Mantodea > Mantidae > Deroplatys > Deroplatys truncata. The sequence goes on from CM060981.1 coordinate 182,480,707, forward strand.
ATTCATCGTTCTGTTTCTGCAATTTTATAACCTCTAATATAAAGGGAGAATTCCGTTTTTTTAAAATAAAATCCGTTATTTACAAACAGCATTAACAAAAGAGGGAAATGAAGTAATAGAATTCAACCGAAGCAATAATTCAGTTTTAAAACAACAAAAAGTGTTCAACAAAATGTAGCTTATTTAAAAAATCTGATGTGTTACACTCACATGACTTTCTCTACTCTTGTACAAACTATTTTGACAAACGCTTATTCTCCATCTACTTCATGTTATAGAAATACAGTAGCCTTTAAGCACATACCTATCCCTTAATAGCTGGTTGCTAGGTGCAACACCATTCTTTTTGCCACAGATTAATACTCTTTGCATATCCAAGACAAAAAAATGAATAAAGAATTTCCATTTGAGAAAATAAGTATTGAAAAATTTAAGGGAATAACAAGTAATATCTCGAAAATGGTTCACTCAACAAAAAAATTGTATATGACATAAACTGTGTACTTTAACGCGATCTACATTTTTTGTGTAGTAAAATTTTGTCTATCTCTTATGGTTTACCAGTTATGCAAAAGTCGTTCACAATAAAGAATACTTTTGGAGACATTCCCAGGAAATTCAAGATATACATTTTATTTGTCATAAAAATATCTTAAACATATGATATTTTAATCAAAATCGTTAGAGCCATTTTTGAGAAAATTAAAATTTTCGAAAAATCTTCCATGTAAAGGGTACTCTGGGGGGGATTTTCTTGAAAACCTCCGTGTCGCATCCTTGGAAGATACTGAACCTAAATACCAAGTTTGGTGTTTATCCGACATTTCGTTTCTGAGTTATGCTGTTCACAGACACACACACAGACACACAGACACACACACGGACATGTTTCCAAAAATGCTTTTTTTGGATTTAGGAGGTCTCAAAACATGTATTTCCGGTGAAATCTCGGTATCGAAATTTTGGGTGGAATACAATACTTCCCCTACTTACTATACGTAGTAGAGAAAGTAAAAAGGACTTTTACTTAGTTCTGTCCCAATAGTAAGATTGCATTATAAACTATAAATAAATGTTATTACTCCAAAGTAAATGCGTGTAAAATAAGACAAAAGCCAGGGCTGCTTCATTACATACAATATAAGTAGATGGTCACGATTTAGTAACTAAGGGAAAGAAAATCACAGTAAAACAAAACACATACGGATCCTGTTTACAACACCACAACATATACATCATATGTTAAATTTATTCATTTTAATTGGCGTATTATTCAAATACTGAAAATGTAGACAGGAAAACAAAACACATACGGATCCTGTTTACAACGACACAACATATACATCATATGTTAAATTTATACATTTTAATTGACGTATTATTCAAATACTGAAAAGGTAGGCTGGTTATAGAATTAAAACTTCTGTGTAACTTTTATTCTCATTCTATAAGTATGTGCAATGCGGTTTCTGGACGGCAACCCCATTTAATACCTGTTATGTTAGAAAGTTGTACAGTATTTCCTCTATATGTTGTACAGCGAAAGCACAGTAATCACTGTAATCAAGTTTGTTACTAGCATATGCTAAATAATTATAAATAGAGAGGTAAATGTGTCTAGTATAACATCAGAAACTACTCGACCGATATTTGTAATTAACAAGTGAAAAGTTTATTTTTCTCACTGGTTGCATTATGGGTCATTTTAACATGTTAAATTGATTGTCTAATTACGGAGAATATCATTCGGTTTTGCGCCTATTTCATTGAATGTCAGGAGTTTGTATTTTCGCAATTAAATTCAAAACGTTTGTGGATTTACTACAGATTAATTAACTAACGAAACTCGCTGTTACTCTCATTTAGCCAAGCTACACAATGGCAAAATCTCATCAAGCTTTAAAACAGAACACTACTGATAATTAGCTTCAAAACGAAAACGCTAACACAATCACGCATAGATTTCAATACAGAACAACAGTTGATAGCAGATAAAAATGCATTTGAAGTATTAAAGACATTCTCATATTTAGGCACAATCATTACCAGTAATGATAATGAAACAGAAGAAATGGAATCCGGAATAGAATATACAAAGCAAATAGGGCATAACATATTTTTTAAACAATTTTTAAATCCAAATCTATGTACAGGAAAACTAAAGTACGATTATATAAAACCTGTGTACATCCTGTAGCTGTTTATGGATGTGAAGCCTGGACTATAGCGAAGAAATCTAAACATTTAATCAACATATTTGAAAGAAAGGTCTAAGAAAAGTATATGGCTCTTTAAATGACGATGGAATATGGAGAATGAGATATAATAAGGAATTATATGACCTGTTTAAGGAACCTGAATTATCCAGTATTGTAAATTATAAGATTACATTGGGCAGGACGTGTAAAAAGAATGGACGAAGGAAGGATACCTAAGAAGGTATGATGTTAGATAAAAGATCCGCAGGTAAACCTAGGAAAAGATGTATTTATTCAGTGAGGAAAGGATACAATCAGATCTTGGAACCGAGAAATTTGCAACAGAGAGCATTGCATAGAAAAACGATGAAGAAGACATTAGTATTGCCTTATGCTGCAGCGCGTCACATTTTATAGCTATTCATAGCCATGCCATATCATAAAGATAAACTGCTGAGTATAGACACCATGTTTAATAGTGGTCTCTAAAAAAAAACGATACGCATCACGCAAGAAGAAAGAAAGCATCAAATAAAAAGGTGGTTACGAAGAAGTTAAGTATATTAATGTCAGGTGCAAAGAAAGAAAGAAAGAAAGAAAGAAAGAAAGAAAGGAAAGCTGTGTCTTCCATTGAAATAGAAAAACCACGATAGTTGCATTTAATTTATCAATACTTTCTAGCCTGATAAAATGCAAGAAACACAGTTTTAACTTCTGAATTATATATATAAGTAGGTTATTTACGAGAGATCTGGCACACTTTTTGGGCATATATGGGAAAGGATAGGGAAAACGAGGCTGGATGGGGCTGTTCAAGGAGGAAAGTGGGTTTATATGGGAGAGATAGGGAATACAAGACCGATACTAGGCTAGACAGTGTTGAAGGAGGGTAGTGCGTTTATATGGAAGAGATAGTTGAGATATTTTAGACTAGACAGAGGCTGAGAGTAGAGTATGCGTTTATATATATATTATGAGAGGTATAGGAACAGAGGAGAGGTGTTAGGCTAGCCAGAGGTTGAGTAGAGTATGGTTTATATGAGTGGTATAGGAAAACGAGGAGAGGTGTTAGACTAGACAGGGCTTCAACATAGTGTATGGTTTATATGAGAGGTATAGGAAAACGAGGAGAGGTATTAGGCTAGGAGAGTTTGAGTATGTGTTTATAAGCAGAGACGAGAAAACGGAGAGAGATCCTATGTTAGGACAGACAGGTGTTAAAGGTAGAATGTGCTTTATATAGATTAGATAGGAAATCAAGGAGAGATACTCAGCTAGACATGGGCGGGAGAGGAATACGCTTTATGAGAGGTAGGGGATACGAGGAGAGATGCTAGACTAGACAGTGGTTGAGAGTAGAGTATGCGTTTATATGCATGAGAAGTATAGGAACAGGAGGAGTGGTATTAGGCTAGCTAGAGGTTGAAGAGTAGAGTATGGCTTATATGAGAGGTATAGGAAAACGAGGAGCGGTGTTAGGCTAGACAGAGGTTTAGAGTAGAGGATGCGTTTATATGTATGAGAGGTATAGGAACAGGAGGAGAGGTATTAGGCTAAGGAGCTTGAGTATGCGTTTTTAGGGAGAGACGCGAAAACGGAGAGATCATCAGCTAGACAGGGGGCAGGAGGGGAATGCGCTTTATGAGAGGTAGGGGATACGGGGTGAGATGCTAGACTAGACAGCGGTTTACAGTAGAGTATGCGTTTATATGTATGAGAGGTATAGGATCAGGAGGAGAGGTATTACGCTAAGGAGGTTGAGTATGCGTTTATCAGGAGAGACGAGAAAACGGAGACAGATTCTATGCTAGGATAGACAGGTGTTAAAGGTAGAATGTGTTTATATAAGTTAGATAGGAAACCAAGGAGAGAGGTAGGGGATACGGGGTGAGATGCTAGACTAGACAGCGGTTTACAGTAGAGTATGCGTTTATATGTATGAGAGGTATAGGATCAGGAGGAGAGGTATTACGCTAAGGAGGTTGAGTATGCGTTTATCAGGAGAGACGAGAAAACGGAGACAGATTCTATGCTAGGATAGACAGGTGTTAAAGGTAGAATGTGTTTATATAAGTTAGATAGGAAACCAAGGAGAGATACTCAGCTAGACAGGAGACAGGAGGGGAATGCGCTTACGAGAGATAGGAGATACCTGGAGAGATGCTAGACTAGACAGAGGTTGAGAGTAGAGTATGCGTTTTATATGTATGAGAGGTATAGGAACAGGAGGAGAGGTGTTAGGCTAGACAGGGCTTCAACATAGTGTATGGTTCATATGAGAGGTATAGGAAAACGAGGAGAGGTATTAGGCTAGGAGAGTTTGAGTATGTGTTTATAAGGAGAGACGAGAAAACGGAGAGAGATCCTATGTTAGGACAGACAGGTGTTAAAGGTAGAATGTGCTTTATATAGATTAGATAGGACATCAAGGAGAGATACTCAGCTAGACATGGGCAGGAGAGGAATACGCTTTATGAGAGGTAGGGGATACGAGCAGAGATGCTAGACTAGACAGTGGTTGAGAGTAGAGTATTGGTTTATATGCATGAGAAGTATAGGAACAGGAGGAGTGGTATTAGGCTAGCTAGAGGTTGAAGAGTAGAGTATGGCTTATATGAGAGGTATAGGAAAACGAGGAGCGGTGTTAGGCTAGACAGACGGTTAGAGTAGAGGATGCGTTTATATGTATGAGAGGTATAGGAACAGGAGGAGAGGTATTAGGCTAAGGAGCTTGAGTATGCTTTTTTAGGGAGAGACGCGAAAACGGAGAGATCATCAGCTAGACAGGGGCAGGAGGGGAATGCGCTTTATGAGAGGTAGGGGATACGGGGTGAGATGCTAGACTAGACAGCGGTTTACAGTAGAGTATGCGTTTATATGTATGAGAGGTATAGGATCAGGAGGAGAGGTATTACGCTAAGGAGGTTGAGTATGCGTTTATCAGGAGAGACGAGAAAACGGAGACAGATTCTATGCTAGGATAGACAGGTGTTAAAGGTAGAATGTGTTTATATAAGTTAGATAGGAAACCAAGGAGAGATACTCAGCTAGACAGCAGACAGGAGGGGAATGCGCTTACGAGAGATAGGAGATACCTGGAGAGATGCTAGACTAGACAGAGGTTGAGAGAAGAGTATGCGTTTTATATGTATGAGAGGTATAGGAACAGGGGGAGAGGTGTTAGGCTAGACAGATGTTGAGTAGAGTATGGTTTGTATGAGTGGTATAGGAAAACGAGGAGAGGTGTTAGACTAGACAGGGCTTCAACATAGTGTATGGTTTATATGAGAGGTATAGGAAAACGAGGAGAGGTATTAGGCTAGGAGAGTTTGAGTATGTGTTTATAAGGAGAGACGAGAAAACGGAGAGAGATCCTATTTTAGGACAGACAGGTGCTAAAGGTAGAATGTGCTTTATATAGATTAGATAGTAAACCAAGAAGAGATACTCAGCTAGACAGGAGCGGGCAATGAATACGCTTTATGAGAGGTAGGGGATACGAGGAGAGACGCTAGATTAGACAGTGGTTGAGAGTAGAGTATGCGTTTATATGTATGCGAAGTATAGGAACAGGAGGAGGGTTATTAGGCTAGCCAGAGGTTGAGAAGTAGAGTATGGCTTATATGAGAGGTATAGGAAAACGAGGAGAGGTGTTGGGCTAGACAGAGGTTTAGAGCAGAGTATGCGTTTATATGTATGAGAGGTATAGGAACAGGAGGAGAGGTATTAGGCTAAGGAGCTTGAGTATGCGTTTTTAGGGAGAGACGCGAAAACGGAGAGATCATCAACTAGACAGGGGGCAGGAGGGGAATGCGATTTATGAGAGGTAGGGGATACGGTGTGAGATGCTAGGCTAGACAGAGGATTACAGTAGAGTATGCGTTTATATGTATGAGAGGTATAGGATCAGGAGGAGAGGTATTAGGCTAATGAGGTTGAGTATGCGTTTATAAGGAGAGACGAGAAAACGGAGACAGATCCTATGCTAGGGTAGACAGGTGTTAAAGGTAGAATGTGTTTATATAAGTTAGATAGGAAACCAAGGAGAGATACTCAGCTAGACAGGAGACAGGAGGGGAATGCGCTTACGAGAGGTAGGGGATACCTGGAGAGATGCTAGACTAGACAGAGGTTGAGAGTAGAGTGTGCGTTTTATATGTATGAGAGGTATAGGAACAGGAGGAGAGGTGTTAGGCTAGACAGATACTGAACGAGTAACAATATGGGTTTATATACAGGAGGGATATGGAATAGGAGGGGAGATGCTAGGCTTTGAAAGCGACTTTAGACGAGAACTTCATGGAAAGCTGTTTGTTGTCTATGATGGAACACTAATTCTAGACAGCTTCAGCACGTAACCCACTCATGCTACAAAGGTGATCCTCTCAGGGAAAAAGGTGACCCACTCAGGGAAAAAGGTGACCCACACAGGAAAAAGATGACCCACACAGGGAAAAAGGTGACCCACTCAGGGGAAAAGGTGACCCACAGGGGGAAAAAGGTGACCCTCACGAGGAAAAAGGTGATCTGTACAGGGAAAAAGGTGACCCACAAAGGGAAAAAGGTGACCCACTCAGAGAAATAGGTGACCCAACGACGGAAAAACGGTGAACCACTCACGCTAGAAGGTAAGTAATTCAGGTAGCATCACAGGCTAGGACAGATTCCATGGTTTAGTGTATGTATAGTTCCGTATATTTCACAGGTAATTCAGATAGTATCGTGGGTATTTAGGATAATTCAAGTATCATAGGTGCTTAGAGTCACTCAGCTAGTATCACGGGAGGCTATATTCCAGAGGCTGACTTCATCATAGCTGTGTATGATTTCACAGACAATTCAGCTAGTATCGTAGGCATTTAAGCTAATTCAGCTAGTATCACAGGAGGCTAGATTCCAGAGGCTAACTGCATCATAGCTGTGCATGATTTCAGAGATACTTAAGTTAATATCACAGGTATTTAAGCTAATTCGGCTAGTATGACAGGAGGATAGATTCTAGGGTTGGGTATAGCATAGTTTCGTATTACACAGGTAATTCACAGAGTATCGTAGGTATTTAGGATAATTCAAGTATCATAGGTGTTTACAGTAACTCAGCTAATACTACAGGAGGCTAGACACCAGGGGCAGAGTGTATCATAGCTGTATATTGTTCACAGGCAATTCAGCTAGAATCGGGGGCATTTAAGCTAATTCAGCTAGTATTATAAGAGGCTGACTGCATCATAGCTGTGTATGATTTCACAGGTAAATCAGTTAGTATTTTAGGCTAATTCATCTAGTATCACAGGAGGATAGATTCCAGGGTTTGGTTATAGCATAGTTTCGTATTTCACAGGTAATTCAGAGAGTATCGTAGGTATTTAGCATAATTCAAGTATCATAGATGTTTAGAGTAATTAAGCTAGCATTACAGGAGGGTAGGTTCCAGGGGTCGGTTATAACGTAGTTTCGTATTTCACAGATAGTTCAGGTAATATCGTAAGTATTTGGGGTATTCAGCATAGTTTCACAGATACTCGTGATAATTTCGATCAACTATTTGTATCACAGCTACTTAAGGTAGTTGCAGGTGATTCAGGTTGTATGACAAGTATTTGAGTCATTTTAACGGGTAATTCAACTAGTATCATTGATGTTTAGGGCAAACCAGATACTATCACAGGTGCTCGTGCTAATTTAGAGCAGGAATTCGTATCAGAGCTAGTTACGGTAATTTTACGTGATTACGGTAGTATCACAGGTATTTAAGTCATAGCAGCAGCAGCCTCATTACATAACATCTGTAGCAGCAGCAGCAGCAAGTCCAACAACTGTAGATTCAGCATCCTCAGCAATGGCAAGCATCACAACAATAGCAACAGCAGCAAATACGACAGATGTAGTATCAGTTACAGTATCGATAGCAACAGCAGCTACAATGACAGCAGCAATAGATCCTGCAGCTACAGAAACATCAAACGCAGCCTGCACAATAGCCGCAGCAGAAGCAAACACAGCAACTATCGTAGCAGATACAGAGACTGTACAACGATGACTGTAACAGATCCTAGAGCTGCAGCATCTGTTACAAGAATAGCAGCAGCAGTCACATTACATAACAGCTGTAGCAGCAGAAGCAAAACCAACAACTAAAGATTCAGGATCCTCAGCAACAGCAAGCATCACTACAACAGCAACAGCGAATACGACAGATGTAGTAGCAGATACAGCATCTATAGCAACAGCAGCTACAACGATAGCAGCAATAGATCCCGCAGCTACTGAAGCATCAGCCTACAGCCTGCACAATAGCCGTAGCAGAAGCAAATACAACAGCTACCATAGCAGATACAGCAGCTGTACAAGAATAGATGTAACAGATCTTACAGCTGTAGCAATATCTGCTACAATAATAGCAGAGAGAACAACCGGTTTGTTCAACAACAGCAAATACGGTAGATGTAGTAACAGTTACAGCATCTATAGCAATAGCAGCTACAATGATAGTAGCAATAGATCGTGCAGTTACAGAAACATCAGCCGCAGCCTGCACAAAGCCGTAGCAAAAGCAAATACAACAGCTACCGTAGCAGATACAGCAGCTGTACAACAATAGATTAACAGATCTTACAGCTGTAGCAACATCTGCTACAATAATAGCAGTAACAACAACAAGTTACATAACAGCTGTAGCAGCAGCAGCTAATCTAATAGCTATAGATTTAGCGCTCTTGGCAATAGCAAGCATCACAGCAATGATATTTCAAATGTAGATTCACCCACCACAGCAACAGCAGTCATCACAGCACCTGTAACATCAAATACGAGAGCTGTAGTAGTAGATACAATGCTGTAACATTAGTTTCAACGATAACAGCAATAGATCCTGCAGCTGTAGCAGCATTAGACACAGTCAGCACAATAGCTGTAGCAGAAGCAAATACAGCAACTATCGCAGCAGATACAGAGACTGTATAACGATGGCTGTAACAGATCCTAGAGCTGCAGCATCTGCTACAACAATAGCAGCAGCAATCGCATTACATAACAGCTGTAGCAGCAGCAGAAAATCCATCAACTGTAGATTCAGCAGCCTCAGTAACAGCAAGCATCACAACAACAGCAAATACGACAGATGTAGTAGCAGATACAGCATCTATAGCAACAGCAGCTACAATGATAGCAGCAATAGATCCTGCAGCTACAGAAACATCAGCCGCAGCCTGCACAATAGCCGTAGCAGAAGCAAATACAACAGCTACCGTAGCTGATACAACAGCTGTACAATAGATGTAACAGATCTTACAACTGTAGCAACATCTGCTACAATAATAGCAGCGACAACAACCAGTTACATTACAGATGTAGCAGTAGCAGCTATAGATTTAGCACTCTTAGCAATAGCAGACATCACAGCAAGATATTCCAGCTGTAGATTCACCCATCTCAGTAACAGCAGTCATCAGGGCAGCTGTAACATCAAATATGAGAGCTGTAATAGTAGATACAATACTGTAACATCAGGTACAACAATAACAATATCAGATCAGGTAGCTGTGGCAGCATTAGACACAGTCAGCACAATAGCTGTGGCAGAAGCAAATACAGCAACTATCGTAGCAGATACATAGACTGTACAACAATAGCTGTAACAGATCCTACAGGTGTAGCAGCATCTGCTACAACGATAGCAGCAATAGATTCTGCAGCTCTAGCAGCATTAGACACAGTCAGCACAATAGCTGTAGCAGAAGCAAATACAATAGCTATCGTAGCAGATACAGCAGCTGTACAACAATAGCTGTAAAAGATCCTAAAGCTGTAGCAACATCTGCTACAATAATAGCAGCGACAACAAACGGTTAAATTACAGCTGTAGCAGCAGCAGCTAATCCATTTTTGTTCAAATGTAGCAGCTTTATCAGTTAAATCATTGCTTCATTAAACCAGGACTGTAAGGGTAGAAGACTTCCCTTTATCTAGGCCTGAGACTAACACTAGTATTTGCTCCTAATGGCAATGGTTACCGCCTCCCCTTCCATCTTCTCCTTTCTTCACCATTTGTCTGCTATGTGCATACACCGCACATGAGTAAAATTTAATTATTTAAATTGTAGACTCGCGGAGAAAATCTTCATCTTCGGGTTACATTCTCTTAAGTACTGTTTGCAATACTGTAATGTCCATACACATAGGTACTTATTCCATCCTCAGTAATAACTCTTTTATGATCAAAGGGATTCAATGTAATTTTATTCACTTGCACAGTAGTAATAGCATGCTTTCGTGATAAGATTAGATTCATAGGCATTCGGATGACTTCACAGGTTTTAAGACAGTCCTATAGCTGTCAAACGTAATGTACTGCTTAATAGCACTACGTTTTAACGTAATGTACTGCTTAATAGCACTACGTTTTATACCCTTAATCTTTTTACCATTGTGCCATGGATATCTAGTGCATATATCTTAGCTCGTAGTCCAACAAAACGCGGGATGATTTTACCATTAGCCTCATCTTTAAATCTCCCCAATACCTTCTTGTTCTGAGTAGAGCGGCATATATGCTTAACAGGGTAATCGGCTGTATTGAGATGCTCACGAAAACGTAGCTTGTCCTGGTACACATCTTCAGTTGTTACACGATGAATGAATGAATCAGTGTCCATATATATAAGCTTGAGGTTTCCACCTCCGTAATATGGTAACAACATCATAATGACGGTGATACATTAATGTCTTGGAGATGTCCAACACACTCATACCAATGTTGGCTTGTTGAGAGGCCATATGTACAGCAGCTAGAATAGCAGCATATATTGTGCTATTGATAAACGTAGGCTTGTTGAGAGGCCATATGTACAGCAGCTAGAATAGCAGCATATATTGTCCTATTGATAAACGTAGGCTTGGCGATCAGCTTCTCTAGAGTCTTCTCATTTGTCACCAGTCGTATATCCATACGGTCAGGCAGATTCTCCATAGTTTTTTCCAAACATGACGTTGTTAAAGAGCTTGTAGAGGTCCTTCTCAAAATCATTTGCAGCTTGTTGTAGTAGCCTGTTGTTAAATTCCACATAAGGTTTTATCCACTGTGACTGTTGGAATTGCAGCACACGAGGGATTTTTTTAGTCGTAACCCATGATTATGAGCTTGCTTCAAAGCCATGTAATGTACTACAAACTTCTTTCGAGGTCCAAGACGAGGTATCGGTTTCTTTGTGTATGATTTCAATGGTTTCATACACTCAGGTAGGAAAGGTAGATCGTTGTGCAGATCGTGAAGTTCTAAAGGATACTCGATGTCTATGACGTCACGCCCAGAGACAGGGTGTCTGACAGTATCAAACATATTTAAATTCGTTCATAGCTAACTGTATATGATGTCAAACCAACAAGAGAAGTATTCTCACACTCTCATTGAGACAGATGTCATTCAAAGCCTACCACAATAACCACGACCGCTACCGCCACCCATTAACCCAAAGCTAGCACAATCTCTATTTTCATAATGCTTAAAAGTAAAACCTTAAAAGGTAACGTAAACCATTTCCCCCTTATTTAGTTAAATTTATGTATATACGGTATTATTTAATGTTTACATTCCCTTTTCAATTCTTCCTTTCCATCTTCTCCCAGAAAGACCATTACATTTCACTACAATCGCAAGCAAAGCAGTTTATTCAGAGTTACACAGATTCTAAGCTTCTAGAATCGAACTCGGTAATACTTTTAATAAATATATTTTTAGTAATTTAACTTCCCCCACATCAGCATCTACCATTTAATCTTTACTCTAACCAGATATGATCCATAGGCTTGAAGATATATGAAATCACCCCTTTGGGATTCGATCTGTGTACTTTAAAGTAAGTTTTGTCATGATAACAATATTTAGGAACTAGGTACTCTGTTTACGTTTTACTTGACGTGTCTATCTAAATTAGATTACGAGTAATTAAATTTATAAGTAAATTTCATTGAATCGGTATTTGAACCCAGAATACCAGGAACAAAATTGTTTATAATATTAGTTTGGTGTGTTAAAAAAGCTGTATGCAGTTACACCATCAATCTAAGTGATATATTCTAGAGTATAGAGGGAGATTAAGGAAGTCATTAAATGATCGGGATTCGAACTAAGGACAAGTGATTGACAATTATATACGGAATTAATTACCCATTATAAGAGCTATCAAATATGCTTTAATTCATCCCTCTTCTGTCTTAGTTCCCGAGATAATGCAGATTTAAAAATTAAAGATCGAACCCAGAACTTCAGGTGTCTATATACACATTCAGAAGATACAACCTTATAATTTAAACGCAATAAAGTTTATTTGGCGTCTATATCTTAATTAGTTCAGGAATTATTAAATTTATATGTGAATTTCATTTTATCGATATTCGAACCCGGAACACCAAAAACAAAATTATTTATAATATTAGTTTGGTATGTTTAATAGAGCTGTATGCAGTTACACCATCAATCTAAGTGATATAATCTAGAGTATAGAGGAAAATTAAGGAAAGCATTAAAAGATCGGGATTCGAACTAAGGACAACTGATTGACAATTATATACGGTATTAATTACACATTATAACAGCTATCATAAATGCTTTGGTCTACCCCTCTACCTCTCATAGTTTCTGTGATAATGGAGATTTAAACATTAAGGACCAATCCCAGGATACCAGGTACCCAAATATACATTTACAAGAAACTACCTAATGGTATTAATGTAATAAAGTTTACTTGAAGTCTTTATATTAAGTAATTCCGGAGTTATTAGAAGATAAATTTGCAATGACTCCTAGGATTCGAAGCCAGGCATCCCGGCCAACTGGAAATAAGATGTCAAGGATGCAACGCATTCCAGGGAATTAACTAGTTTTTATTCCATTGTTCTATCTCTTTTTATTCAGGAGATATAAGCGATTAAACAGTAGTATAGTAATGGGGGTGGGGATAACTAGCATATTAATTGCACATTCCTGCAAATTAAGTGATACAGAACCCCGATTTATATACTACTGTTTAATCGCTTATATCTCCTTAATGAAAAGAGATAGATAATGGGAAGAGACTTCTACCCTTACAGTCCTTGTTTAATGAAGCAATGATTTAACTGATAAAGCTGCTACATTTGAACAAAAAATAGATTAGCTGCTGCTGCTGCTACAGCTGTAATTTAACCGTTTGTTGTCGCTGCTATTATCTAGCAGATGTTGCTACAGCTGTAGGATCTTTTACATCTATTGTTGTACAGCTGCTGTATCTGCTACGATAGCTATTGTATTTGCTTCTGCTACAGCTATTGTGCTGACTGTGTCCAATGCTGCTACAGCTGCAGGATCTATTGTTGCTATCGTTGTAGCAGACGCTGCTACAGCTGTAGGATCTGTACAGCTATCGTTGTACAGTCTCTGTATCTGCTACGATGGTTGTTATATTTGCTTCTGCTACAGCTATTGTGCTGACTGTGTCTAATGCTGCCACAGCTACCTGATCTGATACTGTTATTGTTGTACCTGATGTTACAGTATTGTATCTACTACTACAGCTCTCATATTTAATGTTACAGCTGCCCTGATGACTGCTGTTGCTGTGGTGGGTGAATCTACAGTTGGAATATCATTGCTGTGATGCTTGCTTTTGCCAAGAGTGCTAAATCTATAGCTGTTAGATTAGCTGCTGCTGCTGGTACAGCTGTTATGTAACTGGTTGTTGTTGCTGCTATTATTGTAGCACCTGTAAGATCTGTTACATCTATTGTTGTACAGCTGCTGTATCTGCTACGGTAGCTGTTGTATTTGCTTCTGCTACGGTCATTGTGCAGGCTGCGGCTGATGTTTTTGTAACTGCACGATCTATTGTTACTATTATTGTAGCTGCTGTTGCTATAGATGCTGTATCTGTTACTACACCTGCCGTATTTGCTGTTGTTGAACAAACCGGTTGTTGTCTCTGCTATTATTGTAGCAGATATTGCTACAGCTGTAAGATCTGTTACATCTATTGTTGTACAGCTGCCGTATCTGCTATGGTAGCTGTTGTATTTGCTTCTGCTACGGCTAGCTCTGATACGAATTCCTGCACTAAATTAGCACGAGCACCTGTGATACTATCTGGTTTGCCCTAAATATCAATGATACTAGTTGAATTACCTGTTAGAATGACTCAAATACTTGTCATACAACCTGAATCACCTGCAGTTACCTTAAGTAGCTGTGATACAAATAGTTGATCGAAATTATCACGAGTATCTGTGAAACTATGCTGAATAACCCAAATACTTACGATATTACCTGAACTATCTGTGAAATACAAAACTACGTTATAACCGACCCCTGCAACCTACCCTCCTGTAATGCTAGCTTAATTACTCTAAACATCTATGATACTTGAATTGTACTAAATACCTACGATACTCTCTGAATTACCTGTGAAATACGAAACTATGCTATAACCAAACCCTGGAATCTATCCTCCTGTGATACTAGATGAATTAGCCTAAATACCTACGATACTAACTGAATTACCTGTGAAATCATAAACAGCTATGATGCAGTCAGCCTCTTATAATACTAGCTGAATTAGCTTAAATGCCCCCGATTCTAGCTGAATTGCCTGTGAACAATATACAGCTATGATACGCTCTGCCCCTGGTGTCTAGCCTCCTGTAGTATTAGCTGAGTTACTGTAAACACCTATGATACTTGAATTATCCTAAATACCTACGATACTTTGTGAATTACCTGTGTAATACGAAACTATGCTATACCCAACCCTAGAATCTATCCTCCTGTCATACTAGCCGAATTAGCTTAAGTACCTGTGATATTATCTTAAGTATCTCTGAAATCATGCACAGCTATGATGCACTTAGCCTCTGGAATCTAGCCTCCTGTGATACTAGCTGAATTAGCTTAAATGCCTACGATACTAGCTGAATTGTCTGTGAAATCATACACAGCTATGATGAAGTCAGCCTCTGGAATATAGCCGCCCGTGATACTAACTGAGTGACTCTAAGCACCTATGATACTTGAATTATCCTAAATACCCACGATACTATCTGAATTACCTGTGAAATATACGGAACTATACATACACTAAACCATGGAATCTGTCCTAGCCTGTGATGCTACCTGAATTACTTACCTTCTAGCGTGAGTGGTTCACCGTTTTTCCGTCGGTGGGTCACCTTTTTCTCTGAGTGGGTCACCTTTTTCCCTTTGTGGGTCACCTTTTTCCCTGTACGGATCACCTTTTTCCTCGTGAGGGTCACCTTTTTCCCCGTGTGGGTCACCTTTCCCCTGAGTAGGTCACCTTTTTCCCTTGTGGGTCACCTTTTTTCTGTGTGGTCACCTTTTTCCCTGAGTGGGTCACCTATTTCCCTGAGAGGATCACCTTTGTAGCATGAGTGGGTTACGTTCTGAAGCTGTCTAGAATTAGTGTTCCATCATTGACAACAAGCAGCTTTCCATGAAGTTCTCGTCTAAAGTCGCTTTCAAAGCCTAGCATCTCCCCTCCTATTCCATACCTCTCCTGTATATAAACCCATATTGTTACTCGTTCAGTATCTGTCTAGCCTAACACCTCTCCTCCTGTTCCTATACCTCTCATACATATAAAACGCATACTCTACTCTCAACCTCTGTCTAGTCTAGCATCTCTCCAGGTATCCCCTATCTCTCGTAAGCGCATTCCCCTCCTGTCTCCTGTCTAGCTGAGTATCTCTCCTTGGTTTCCTATCTAACTTATATAAACACATTCTACCTTTAACACCTGTCTATCCTAGCATAGAATCTGTCTCCGTTTTCTCGTCTCTCCTGATAAACGCATACTCAACCTCCTTAGCGTAATACCTCTCCTCCTGATCCTATACCTCTCATACATATAAACGCATACTCTACTGTAAACCGCTGTCTAGTCTAGCATCTCACCCCATATCCGCTACCTCTCATAAAGCGCATTCCCCTCCTGCCCCCTGTCTAGCTGATGATCTCTCCGTTTTCGCGTCTCTCCCTAAAAACGCATACTCAAGCTCCTTAGCCTAATACCTTTCCTCCGGTTCCTATACCTCTCATACATATAAACGCATCCTCTACTCTAAACCTCTGTCTAGCATAACACCGCTCCTCGTTTTCCTATACCTCTCATATAAGCCATACTCTACTCTTCAACCTCTAGCTAGCCTAATACCACTCCTCCTGTTCCTATACTTCTCATGCATATAAACGCATACTCTACTCTCAACCACTGTCTAGTCTAGCATCTCTCCTCGTATCCCCTACCTCTCATAAAGCGTATTCCTCTCCCGCCCATGTCTAGCTGAGTATCTCTCCTTGATTTCCTATCTAATCTATATAAAGCACATTCTACCTTTAACACCTGTCTGTCCTAACATAGGTTCTCTCTCCGTTTTCTCGTCTCTCCTTATAAACACATACTCAAACTCTCCTAGCCTAATACCCCTCCTCGTTTTCCTATACCTCTCATATAAACCATACACTATGTTGAAGCCCTGTCTAGTCTAACACCTCTCCTCGTTTTCCTATACCACTCATATAAACCATACTCTACTCAACCTCTGTCTAGCCTAACACCTCTCCTCTCATAATATATATATATATATATATATAAACGCATACTCTACTCTCAGCCTCTGTCTAGTCTAAAATATTTCAACTATCTCTTCCATATAAACGCACTACCCTTCTTCAACACTGTCTAGCCTAGTATCGGTCTTTGTATTCCCTATCTCTCCCATATAAATCCACTTTCCTCCTTGAACAGCCCCATCAGCCTCGTTTTCCCTATCCTTTCCCATATATGCCTAAAAAGTGTGCCAGATCTCTCCTAATTAACCTACTTATATATATATATATATGTCGTCCTCCGTGGACTGGTGGTACCGTGCTAGCCTTTAGTTCCCAAGGTCACGGGTTTTAACCCGACGGAGGGCGTAAAATCCTTAGCAGGGCTTCCTTCGGAAGGGAAGTAAAGCCTGTGGTCCCATGTCGTAGATTTACGGCACGTAAAAGAACCTGAAGCCTGATAAGAGGCCTCTGAGCAAAATTTCCTGTCTTTCACGCCCAATGCAGAATGGGACGCTGAGGACTATAGTAGTTAAAGTGCGTCCATAAATAAAACTCAATTTCAAATTTTATGTCATATATGATATAACAGATATATTCACCGGAAATTATTTCAGTTACGCAATAGTGCGGTGGTTTTCATTACTAAATGAGGCAACATTCCAGTGTAAGTAGGCAAGTATATGTTGGCCATGATATTACATACGCTTTGCATGAGCTAGTGAGAAACAAAAGAACAACCGCTTAACATTTCAAGGAGTACGGCTTAATACGGGTTAATATGCAGCCAACCAGCAGTGTATATTTCGGAAAAAGTTAACACCACAAAAAATGTATTGCACATAAGATGTATATCCTTTCCAGGTCCTCATTTCACTTGTAGTCATTGAGTCATTAGCTCCGCAGTTATATAAAATGCAATGGGAATAAAGAGGACTATAAGGCTATTTAAAATAACAATATATCAAACATGCAATACTTGAATTAAAATCGCCTTTTTAGCAAAGAAAGACCAGGATTTTTTCCATTTAAAGAGTTAATTGAGTAAAAGAAGATATTATGATTATGTTGTTTAACACGCACGCGCGCGCGCGCGCACACACACACATACATACAGTTAGATACATAAGTGCCCTTTTTGCTCCAGAGTCCTCAAACTATTAATTTACGGTGTACTGGATCGAAGGTAATAAATGCTTCTACCTAGTTTAAACACATGCGAAAAGGAATACAAGCATTATTACACAGCACTATTATGGAGAATTTTATTAAGCACGAACAATAGTCCAGTGATTACCTGTTTTGTATGTATACATTTCAACATGGGCATATAGATCCTGTGTATAGGTACAGCCATAGAATATATACAATCATTTAAACAAGCTTAACTTTAAAATGTTAGAGCTTATACTTGCTCAAAGAATTCATCCACTTTATAAACTGAGCTCTCAGTCATCTCTCTAGGATACCCGTAAACCTAGATATACTGATGCCATGTGTAATCGGTGGTAATTTGTGGAATAATTTCAAAGACATGACATTAAATGAATGTTTATTTAGATAATCTTGTTGGTTCAACTAAAATATAACTAATATCTTGTATTATAATTGTGTATAACCTGTCCGCTGATGTACACATTAAGTCCACATTTCACCATTAATAGGCACTATATAAATTAACAATAGTAAAATTGTTCCCTTCGTTAATTAAGGTTTTGCAATATGTTAGAAATGGGCACCTCTAATTATACCCAAAGCCTCTTTTTAAGGTCAGTTTTGAAATACCAGAGCTATTTAGCTGTTGTACAAAATTCTAATTCCATAAGACAATGTGCCATTAAAGAAAGAAAAAATTGTTAAGCAACATTTAGATACTACTGAATTCAAATTGCGCAACAAGAAAATAACTCTAGATAATTTTGAACACAAATATTCAACATGACTACCCTGTGAAACTATAGGAGCCAAAATTACACCAAATCGTTTCACAATTGCTATAAATTGAGCATTTTTTGTTCTTTTAGTGAAAAGGTATTTCCTTTAGTTATATTAAAATTAAGACAAACCTAAAGCCACATAGTGGCATTACTTAAATATCCAATAATTAAAGCACATAGCAATCACTGCTTGAGCAGTATAAAGTCGAGTCATCGCCGAACCCAACACATGCAGTACTATATTGCCTGGAAAGTCATTGATAACTACATGAAATAGGAGAGGACCCAAAACAGAGCCTTGCGGAATACCACATTCTACAGGAGTAACATAAGATAAAATACCATTATAGCAAACTCCTTGAAAATATTGGATAAATATGACTGTATTCTACTCCATTCATCCTATAATATTCCAAACGATAGATAAATATGGCATGTGATACACCATCAACAGTTTTCATAAGTTAAATAAAGTAGTCATATTGCTATTGTGATTTTCATATCCGTTAATAACATCGGAAGCGAAATATTCAACAGTATTTATCATAGAAAATCTTCTCCTAAATTTAAACTGAGAATGAGAAAGAGTAGAAGTTTGTTCTAAACATAGATCATTTAACTAGATTTCACTAGAGGCTCTAATGGGAACAATTGATATAGCCTGTAATTGTTAACATCAGGATCACCCTTGTCATATTTTGGAACTGTTCAGGCAGTCTTCAGCGTCTCAGTAAAGTTATCATTTTTCAATAATTAGTAATACATTTTGTTAATGGTTGCACTATCAATGGTAAAATCTGTTTAACAAGATTGGCATTAATTTCAAAAATACTATTAGATTTAAGATCCATATTATTAATAATATTATAAATATTCTGACAAGAGACAGGCTGCTAAACAAATAGTGTTGTAATAAAGTGGTTCATATCAAGAAGATACTTTGCACCTTGCAAACAAGAAGGAATTCTCTATTGAATATCATTAACAGATTCTTGAAAACCTGTCATTAAAAGTACCTGAAGTTAAGTCGCAGTTATGTTGAACATTACACTAGGAGACTGTAAAATGGATTTTATAGAAGGGAGAAAAGCATTTCCATTCGTTTCTTTTCTTTTATTTTTCAGATTTTGTAAAACATTTCACAGCATGTATTTTACAATAGTAATTGATGATCATATATTATGAAAATACAAAATATTTAAATACTGAAACTATCAACAGCTGAGCGATGAGAAGAATGCGTTGCCAAGAATCATTATGAAGGATTCAAGTGAGCGGAATCATTCCGAAGACAGGGAGGATTGCCATCATAGATAACCATCAACGAATGGACATATACGGAAGCGTGTGATTTCGTTTGCAATATACATCAAACAATGATATTATAGCATCGTTAAGTAAGCTGGTAGCCCTGAGATTCCAGTAGAATTTGTACAATCCACTTCGAGTTTGTTTTTTCTTACTTTGAGATAAAAAAAACCATTAACTTGAAAACGGAAAGAAAGCTACAGGTATTTGAAAGCATTACTGCATGATAAAATTTGTTCGACTTAAAGATATTTTATAAAATTTTTGATTTGACAAAATCATTTCAAATAGAGGTTTTATCCTTGGCCACAAAAAAATGTATTCTGAAAAATCTTGAACACTTTGAATTAGAGGTAAGCAAGCACTCCTTACAGTTTAAGAAGACCCCTGTTGCAAACAAGCAACTAGATTCCTTTTTGGAGGGGAGGGGGTGGTATATGCCAAGATATTATAATAACGTTCGCTGCAGGAGCTACTTGCCACCTGTTTTATATTTGAAAGTATTTTATAAGACAACGTAAATACGTGAATTAAGTACAGAGTGGTCTCATCTTCCGGAAATTTGCAATTCTATTGTGAATATGGCAGCATTCACACTAGGGTAGAATGCATTCTCGATTATTTTGTGCGTTTTAAATCTAAAGAATGAGAAAGAAAAGATAGGAGCTTAAAAAATGCAATACACGCACAAATTTCTTTAAAATTCTGTTAAAATTCTACGTTTTTCTCTAAGACAAAAGTAGGAAAATTACCTTTGAAATTGCTTAAGCATTCCTTTGCATTGTAAAAAGAATGGAGTAGCTACTAAAATACCATATTGGGAAATAGGCAGCAATATTGTCAGTTCCGAAAGACCTTGAGAAAGGGGATTTGGGAATCCGTTAAGAGTGTTGAAACTTGGCACGGAGTGATAGGGTTCCTCTAACGGAACGCTTACACCTTGCCAGTGTTTCAACACACCTCGCATGTGGATGCCACTGTTAAGTACTACTAAATGTTCCTTTTGGATTCATTTAACCGTTGTGACTAGAATTTTAATACCCACCATGACCTTTAAGGAATTGTTTCTCCTAGATCTGAGGAACCGTACAGTGATAATGCATCTCGTACCCTGACCCGCATTGTTTATCCGTTTGTGTTCCAATACGTTCGGTATTCAAAGCAGATGTTTCCGCGTTGCTAGAATGTTAAATCTCTACTGTAACAAAATTGTTATTGTTTACTTCCAAACATTATTGACTCCAGTGGAAGCAACATTTGACAGAAGTTCAGCATTTCCAAAATCAAGTATATAGCGGCTAGGTTTTGAGAAATGCTAAATATTATTATTTCCAGTAATAACATTATTTAAGATTTAATTAATAACCAGAAATGTATCATGTGTGAAGCTCACTGATTCATTTAAAACGTTATTTTCAATCCATTTCACATTAATAAAATATCTTCAATGACACTGTTACATTTGTGCTATCTGTTGTAGATATTTTGATACTAAGATTATTTGCGAGTGACGAAGTCGTGATTGTTAATTAATGCATTTAGGCTGAGAGAAGGAATTTATATATACAAATCTGATATGTTACACGCACACATACATGACTTTCTTTACCCTCTATCCTTTAGTGGGTATACAAACTATTCCTACGAAAGCCTATTTTTCCGTTTACGTCATTTTAATCGAGATGAACCTTTGCAGAAATAGCTATTACTTTATCATGCCTTTAATATGTGGTATGCTAATCAAAATCATATAAGACGTTTTTCACAAAAACAAAACTTTCGAAAAATATTCCATGTAAAGGGTAGTTGGGGTTGGGGCTCTTCTTGAAAACCTTCTTGTCGTATTTTTAGAAGATACTGAACTTAAAATACCAAGTTTGGTAGTTATCTGACTTTTTTGTTTTTGAATTATGCTGTTCACAGACACACACACACGGACTCTTTTCTGTTTTTTTTTAATTGAGGATGGAATTTAATACCTCCTCTATCTACTACCTATGTGTGTAGTAGAGAGAATAATAATGCATTCATAAAGCATCCAGTTTGATAACATGAATAATTGTTTAACATTTTGGTTAGGAAATGTTGGTTGAGTACACACATTTCTTTATTTTTGTATCGCAAATGTTAATATGAATAATGTATATTTACTGGGAAGGACATATTTTTAGGTTCTTAAAACGATCTCTGAATGGATGTCTGCTGTGAGTACCAGAAACTATTAGGATCATTTTTTTCAATACGCATTTAGTTTTAGCTGAGTTTCACTATGAATTTATACAATCTTCATTATTGAGTTAAAACAGGTAAAATAAATTACCTTTAAATAAGTAAATGACTTCAAGCTTAACAATGCGCCAATTCATAGCATGTAATACTAAGTTTAGGCATGATTAGTTCAGTATGAAGTTTCCAATTCAAGGAATTAACTGTTTGTAAACCAAGGAATTTATTATTATTATTATTATTATTATTATTATTATTATTATTATTTGTTTCTGCAATGTATTATTAGTATTATGTGTAACATTAGAATAAAATATTATTTAAAAATAATCAAAATAATGATTGAAGTCTTGTCTCTAATCATAGCTATATTCAGTCACCACAAAGTCTATCGTTTTCACCATCTTCTGAAAATGTTGATAAAATACGGAAATTTTGGGAGATGTTTAGGATTGCTTTACTGATCCAATTTTATTGCTGTTAAAATAGATCCATATCATTTTCATATTACTAAAATAAATAAATAACAAAACAAAAACAACTACTAAATCTGTAACAATTTTGAGACGATTGGTTTCAGATCGGTTGTATATCTCAGGGTTAATGAAGCTCAGGTAAGCTGAATATATCAATAAATATATTTCTATATACTTCGGCAGAAATTCCACAATTTCTTTATTCTCATTTGGATTCTGACGATGTCCTAACAATTATGTTAATTTTTATCAAGCTCTCGAATTATTAAAATTCAACTCATTAATAATTCCAGTTTCAAACATTGTGTAAATAAGTTATAAAACTTTGTTTTGAAGGGTGTGTGTATGTGTGTCTTAATTGCAATGAAGTTACGAGAAGTTAACTGCACAACGTTTGGGTGAAGAATGTTAACTGCACGGCGAAGAATATTTCCCGTGAAATATCTGGACGAAGAGTGAATCTAACTTTACTGGCATATATTCAAATGCAACAATGATCAATTTATACTTAAATAGTAACAGTCACCATATTAACAATTAAACAAGAAAATAACACAGCTAAATACATTTCCTTGACAATGTTTTGTTCACTTTTAACCTAAACATTCATCTTTTTTTCTTTCGCCCTAATATTTTTTAAATTTTATTTTTATTGTTACATTTATACCCCACCTTTTACTGCAAGGGTCATGTGGTCAGTAACGGTGTTAACTCGTATGCAGTTGTTCTGGCTTTTCTTTTAATTTTCTGTATTAGATCACACATACATTCACAATCATTCAAATCGTCCTCCGTGGTCTAGGGTTACCATGTTAGCCTCTAGCTTCTAGAACCCGTGATCGCGGGTTCAAACCAGCGGGGGGTGATGGATTTTTTCGGGCATAAAAATCCTTAGCATGGTTTTCTTCGGAAGGGAAGTAAAGTCGGTAGTCCGGTGTCATAGATTTACGGAACGTAAAGGCATCTCAACCCTGATAAAGAAGCAAAATTTCCGGTTATATTTCACATAAAATGTGTGTTTTAACGAAATCTACTGCATTTTTCATATACCTACTAAAACTTTGTAAATTTCTCATGGTTTACCAGTAATACAAAAGTATACAAACTTTGTTCAGCATCAATAGGATTTTACAAGCTGTTCTCAAAAATTAAAGATATACATTTTATAATCGTGTAAATATCTTAAACATGTGGAACTTTAATCAAACTCGTTTCAGCTATATTTGGGATGCTCAACAAAACACTTCTCAAAACACTTCCTGTGTCATCTTCGGAAAGTTCATAGACATCGAGTTTGATATTTATTCGAAATTTCATTTTTGAGTTATGCTGATTACAGACATTATCCACATAGATATTTTTTTCTAAAAATCGTAAGATCTGACTTTAGCCTATAAGTTTTGTATTTCTTGTGTATATCTTATGGTTTTCGTGAGGCAACTTTCTGGCTGGAGGATGTGTGATACTGGTCACATCACCTCTCCGTATCGGTTGGATGGTCGCCAACCCTGCCGTGCGTACGTGGGCGTGAGGTCGGCAGTCAGGTTGGCAGGCCTAGACCCTTCGCGGGCTGTAGCGCCAGAGAATTTATTTCTTTATCTTATGGTTTACCCGTTACACAAAATTATTAAAAAATCATTCATAGTAAAGAGGGGTTCACAGGCTATTCCCAGGATATTAATTTATTTGTCACGTAAGTATCTTAAACATATGGTACTTAAATCAAAATCGTTATTGCATTTAAAAAGTATTTGATTTGGGGAATTTCTTGAAAATATTCGTGCTGATAGTTGGAATAGTGCTCTTCACATACACAGACAGACGCGCCACATAACACAGGAGATTATTAAATTAAACCATGTTAAATTATAAATATCATTCCGTATCTGAAAACGTATTATGTTCCCGACATGACCCAATACCATATATAAGGGGCTATTCAAGGGAAACGTCTCGTATTACGCTCAATTAAGGGATAATGAACCACTAAGTATCATAAATTTATAAAATTGTTATTTGCTTATTTGAAATTTCTTGTGGTTCCACCAATTTTCTATATTAAAATTCAAAACTTAACAATTTCACAATTCTATTGCATAATTTATCTTGTAATTTATAATTCCTGTTTCAGGTTTTGTGGTTGCTATGACTGTTTCGTTGAATATACATTTTGCGTAGCAAAAGATAGGGCAGTGATAATCATAGAATGATAATCTAATAAGCAATTCAATATTTATTTTCTTGTTTTATTAACTGAAAGTAGTATTGTAGCGTATGTGTGTTTATTGTCGCGTCTGACACATTATTGCTGTGTATAATGATATTGTTGAACTAATTATTTTGTTTGTGAGTTGAATTCTTGTCCGGCGCGGTATATTTCCCTCCAATTCCTAGTCAAGGGGGGTGAAGGCAAGTTGAGGGAAGAGCCTCTTTGTCTGAGAGCGTGGCGTCACCAGAAGAAACAGTTTAGTGTGTATCTTCAGAGTGTGTGGATGTATGTAGCGTGCGTGGTCCGTGTGAGTGTGGGGCATCTCCCCCACTGTTTGTCTGCAACATTTTGGAAATTATGTAGCAGCACCAAGGTAACTTTATAATAAACCAGAGTTAAATGTGAATTTATATGTATTATTTATAAATAGCCCACGCCTGCTTTAGATTTGTGCAGCAAGTTCCTGGTATCTCTCGTATGCCTCTATAGCTACGACCGCCGAATACTTATGCCGGGGTAACCAAATTTAATATTTTAGCTGCAAAACCTTTTGGCCTCACCCCGGTGTATAACATTTTGTCATAGTAAAGGTTGTATAATTACATTTTTTATTAATTATATTAGGCTAAGATGATAATCAAGTGTTCATATGATATGCAACGGCTCATTGGAAACAATTACACATAGATACCATACGAAAACGTTAGACTAAAAGGTCTCGTATATTTCCTGCGAAATAAATCGAATTTTTTGGATCAAATACTAGAGACAAGTACAAAAAGTGCAAATATTATGTGCTGCATTCGCATGGCTTTCTCTACTCACTCTTCTACATACTATTCTTACAAGAGAGCACTTTTCTAACTACTGGTTGTTAATAGCGTTAAATCTTCATTACAATTTACGCATTTTGATGTACGTATGAGAAGAACACAGCAAACTAAAGCAATAGTAAATCTTTTAAAAGTGGATCGCTCTGTGATGGCTTTGAAATTCCATTCTCATTGCCTTTCCACAAGTAAGAGAGAGAGAGAGAGAGAGAGAGAATAACGATTTTCAGTTAAAAAAAATTTGAAAATGCAAACCAATAACAAAGAGAATCTCGGAAATGGTAAATGCCATAAAAAGTTCATTTGACATAAATAGGATCTATTTTTTTTATTTAGTAAGCTTTTGTCTATATCTTACGGTCATTCAGAATGAAAAGGACTTCACAGGCTATTCCAGAAAATTCAAGCCATAGATTTTATTTTTCATGCCAATATCTAAAACGTATGGTATTTGAATCAAAATCCTCAGAGCCATTTATGAGAAAATAAAAAATAACAAACTTTTTATATTTAAAGGATACTTTAGGGTGGAGGAATTTTGTTGAAAATCTTCGTGTCGCATCCATGGAAGACGCTGAACGTAATACCAAATTTGGTGTTTTCTTTTTTTAATTATATTGTTCACAGACAGACACACACACACGGACCTTTGTCTAAAATTTTTATTGTGTGTATTTCCGATGAAATCTCGGTATAGAATGTTTGGTGGAATGCAATATTTCCTCTAATAATTATAGGTAAAGTAGTGGAGAAAATAAAAATTCCTCAAGTGATTTGCTTAATTTATAATATTATATTTGGAACAAAGTTTCATCCCAAGGTTCGTTCTCTTGGTAGGTAGAAGTTCGACATTAACCGTTACTTTCGCTATTTATATTCTGTATTACCCCCTTGTTATTTATTATATATTAATTTTTTGTCTACATGCATATATGTTTGCGCGAGTATTACAAACATCAAGCTAGTTGTCGCTGTCATAATATGACACCGATATTTCGGAGTAGGCCGAACTACCACGAACCCATTTTATAATTAGGGTTTTTCCACCAAATACCCCTCCCCGAATACCGTACAAAGGATCTATATTTAGGCCTTTTTTGTTGTTAATGTTCTTGAATAATGCGGTTCTTTGTATAGCAGTCTTTAACCACAATAGCATACGAGCTGAGGATGCTCGCTATAGACTCACCCTCTTGCCCGTAACAATAACAATTTGCCTTCTGTTTAACAATGGCTGTCCATGTGTATCATTCTAGCAGAAATATATGCCTTAATCAAAAAGCATCTGTAAATGAATAAAAACAAAACTTTAATGTTTAATAACTAAAAAACTAAGTGACTTAGACGAGTGGATTGAAATGCGTTTAACATATATCATTACCTATATTAAACCCTAGTGTATGCTTAGGAATCCTTAGGTCCGTTTTCGAATCTTACTGCAACAAAGGTTGAATGTTTAATTGCTAATTAAAAATGATGCTTAGACGAATAGGGTAAAACAATAATATTATAGCATTACCTGGATTAATGAAACGCGTTCTCAAGTATCCAGAGGTTGAAGTTCGAGTGTTAGTGTAGCGAAACTTTATTGCCTAATAACTGTTAAATTAAGGAACATAGACGAGTACGGTAAATCATGATAGTTTTATATCATTCCGATGCTTAATGTAACATATTCTTAGGTATCCTGAGCTTCTATTTCGAATCTTACTCCTGCGAAACTCTAATGCTTAATAAATATTAAACTATGGGAATATTGACAGATAGATTAAAATGCATTTAACAAAATATAATTATCTCTATCAAACTCTTGTGTATACTTAGGGATCCCAATGTCTAGACTAGATTATTTATCTTATTTCTTCTTTCTCTTCTCTCTTTTTTCTCTTTTTTCCTTTTTCTTTCTATCTCTTTCTTTTTTCTTTCTACCTTCTTTCCTTTTCTCTCTTTCTTTCTTTCTTTCTTTCTTGTTTATCTACAGAATCCAAACATACATATATACACACACTCATGCACATAAATAGATTCATACGCATACACACACACCTTTGCTCACATACACAAACAACCCCGTCCGGGCACGCCCACAGACAGTGAAACAGTCAAACACTAACAGAAACAGGCGTGTACACGCACATAGGGCTATAAACGCAATAGAAACACATACATGCATCGACATAGAAACACCCAGAACACCCACTCACGCGAGCAGGCCTAGGGACAGTCAAACACTAACAGAAAGTGCCACATATACGCATACAGGTCTAAACACATACAAAAAAATCTGATGTGTTACACTCACATGACTTTCTCTACTCTTGTACAAACTATTTTTACAGACGCTTATTCTCCATCTACTTCATCTTAATCGAGATAAACATTTGCAGACTCTTATCTTATTGCTAATTTTTTTGTAGATGTAAGGCGAATATATATTTACAAGGGCAATATAGAAATACAGTAGCCTTTAAGCACATACATATCTCTTAATAGCTGGTTTCTAGGTGCAGCACCATTCCCTTTGCCACAGATTAATACTCTTTGCATATCCAAGACAAAAAATCTGATGTGTTACACTCACATGACTTTCTCTACTCTTGTACAATCTAATTTTACAAACGCCTATTCTCCATATGCTTCATGTTAATCGAGATATCGAGATGTCGATCTCATTGATAATTTTCTTGTAGATGCAAGGGAAATGTGGTAGCTTTTAAGCGATAGTCAAATATTTTAACGCTGGTTGCTATGTGGCGCATTCCATTCTCTTTGCATGTCCAGGACATAAGAAAAATGAATAACGAATTTGAGAAAAAGTATAAGTATTGGAAAATTTAAGGAAATAACAAGCAATATCTCGAAAACGGTTCACTCAACAAAAGAAATGTATATGACATAAGTTGTGTATTTTAACGCGATCTACATTTTTTGTGTAGCAAAATTTTGTCTATCTCTTATGGTTTACCAGTTATGCAAAAGTCGTTCACAATGAAGAATACTTTTAGAGACATTCCCAGAAAATTCAAGATTCACATTTTATTTGTCATGAAAATATCTTAAACATATGATATTTTAATCAAAATCGTTAGAGCCATTTTTGAGAAAATTAAAATTTTCGAAAAATCTTCCATGTAAAGGGTACTCTGGGGAGGGGGGATTTTCTTGAAAACCTTCGTGTCGCATCTCTGGAAGATACTGAACCTAAATACCAAGTTTGGTGTTTATCCGAGTGTTCGTTTCTGAGTTATGCTGTTCACAGACAGACACACAGATACACACACGGACATGTTTCCAAAAATACTTTTCTTGGATTCAGGGGT
Organism: Deroplatys truncata; assembly: GCA_030765065.1. Classification (NCBI taxonomy): domain Eukaryota; kingdom Metazoa; phylum Arthropoda; class Insecta; order Mantodea; family Mantidae; genus Deroplatys; species Deroplatys truncata. The sequence goes on from CM060981.1 coordinate 182,509,801, forward strand.
CTCAAAACATGTATTTCCGGTGAAATCTCGGTATCGAATTTTTGGGTGGAATACAATACTTCCCCTACTTACTATACGTAGTAGAGAAAGTAACAAAGACATGTCCAGATGTATACGTACATACAGAAACATACAAAAAACCGCTAATAGTGAGAGGCACTTTAACTTATACGTACGCCGCTGTTATAATATAGCTTGATATATGAGAGGCTATATCTTGGAGGCTGTATGTTCATTAATGTAGAAGTGATGGGTTGGCTGAACTGCGGGATGAGTGAGTTGTGGTGCTAATGGAGCTGTGATGGCGTCAGTATATACATTGCATTAATGGAGACATGTGACAGTTGTGTTAGTATAAGGTTATGGTGTAATTGGAGGTAGCGATGGTATTTGCAGTGTAGATTTGAAGTGTAAATGAACATGATGCTAGTTAAGGTGATGTATATAACAGCGAATGGTATTGGTGTTAATGGTGCGCTTAGGGATTTATAGTGTTAATGAGAGCGATGGTTGTCGTGATAGCAGCAAATGGTGCGAGTGTTGATGATGGTCTTAGAGAGTTATGGTGTTAATTGTGATGGATGTGGTCGTAGTGTAGGGTTATGGTGTGAATGCAAGTAATGTTGTTTGTGACGATAATGATGATGCTGATGATAGCAGCGAATGGTGTTGGTGGTAATGTTAAGATTGGGGAGTTACGGTGTTCATTAAAGTGATGATGGTGTTTGCAGTGTACAGTTGAAGTGTAAATGAAAGTGATGTTGGTTATGGTGATGGATATAGCAGCGAGCGGTGTTGGTGTTAATAGTGTCCTTAGGAAGTTATTGTGTTAATGAGAGTAACGGTTGTCCTGATAGCGACGAATGCTGTGGATGTTGATGGTGGTCTTAGGGAGTTACTGTGTTAATGAGAGTGATGGGGGAGGTCACAGTGTAGAGTTATGGTGCAAATGTAAGTAATGGTGTTTGTGATGATGATTATGATAGTAGGGAATGGTGCTAGTGGGAATGTTTAAATTGTGAGTTATGGTGTGAATACAAGTAATGTACAGAAACACACAAAAACACTCACACATGAGCGAATGCAGAGAAAGTCAAACATGTACACACGCATGTAGCAGCAGACGCGCACTCACACCCTCGCAATGCACATGTATAATCATACGACAACCCTCCCTAACACACGGACCTGCACTAAAACCTGCGAACATACCTGAACACCTATGTAAAACGTATTGCGATATAAGAGATTAGGCACTTAATCGCCGTTTTTTTAAATTCAGTATATAATTGATCTAAAAGGTTCGTACTCCTATAAATAGAGTACCTTTAGGCACTTTTCTTTATTGTGCTAATTGGTCTTGAGGTGTTAAAATCGTGTTCTCTATGAGTATTATTAGCTTTCGAATGCGTTATGAGGATGAAGAGGTCTGCATTTGCTTGAACAAGGATTAATACGCTATTACATCGAGAATATAGATGAATAACTCTGCATACAAGAATATTATTCCAAGCGTTACTGGATACGCTTGCGGTAAATGCGGGAAGAAATTCCTGCGAGGTTATAATAAGAGAAGCCATGCGATGGGCTGCAAGCGTCTCTTTAAATGTATACGTTGTAGCGTAACCTTCGATGATGGTTATAAGGGTCAGCGACATGAAGATTTATGTGAAATACGCATACCTGTGAGGAAAAGCAGATTGGAACCTACCAAACATCAGTTATTATCTACAACGGAGGACTGTGATATGAAAGAATATGAAACTTTGGACGCTTGAAATCGTATTTTATACGATGCGAATCATCTAAGGATCTGAATATTCATCTGCATGAGAAAAAGCAACGGATAATCCAGGCTGTACATAAAGAGCTTGATATTCACAATAGTGTGAAAATTAAAATGCTGGTTGAATGTCGATTGATGAACCGTATCGGAGAAACCTGTGAGAAAACATTTAAAACACGAAATCAACATGTTTTTCAGGAAACGGATCTGAACTCTATTTTGGAAATGAAATTCATGAAAGTGGCTACTGAAATAGAGGAATCGCAGCTTAAACGTAGCAACTGGGCCTTGCTTGCAGTGGAAGGAGTTCGACTTCCTATCAACAAGTGTAACCCGTTACGAGGAAGTAGCTACATACCACTACCGCCATCTGTTCAAGCAAGAAAAGCCTGCATAAAAATCGAGAACTATACCGAAGAGAAATGCTTCATGTATTCTGTATTAGCCAAATTCGTCAGCACCAAGCCTCAACGCGTTTGCAAATACGAGCAACTTCAAGATACGCACAATTTCAGCTGTGTTTCATACCCTACTCCACATTCTCAAACATCTAAGTTTGAGAAGCTTAACAGTATGTGTATCAACATTTTCGGGCTGAATGAGAAGCATGAAGTGTATGCAATAAAGGTTGCTGAGCCTGAACTATCTAACCATCATGACTTACTACTATTTCCCACCACAGTAGTGGAAAATATCACTACGTATATATAAAGAATTTTGAAAAAGTTACTTGACGTCAGAAAACTAAGCATAAAGAGCGAGTGTGCACTTGCAAGAGGTGTTTCACCCATTTTCATGATCGATATGGATGTAGTGGGTTGGAAAAACTACGACATGCATCCATCTGTAATCAACATGCTGCTGTAAGGGTAGTTATGGCTACAAAGGAGAAATCAATTGTACAATTTAAAACTTTTGAAAGGATGATGAAACTACCTTACGTAATCTATGCAGAGTTTGAAACCATCCTCGCTCCATGTCATACGTGGATCCCCAATCCTTCATATAAACCTCTCAGCAGCATGTACCTCTGAGTTTCTGTGTTTACGTGAAACCTGTTCAATCTGTTGAACATCTGGAAACTATATATATCGTGGTGTTGATGCTACTCAGAAGTTTATAGTATACCTGACATCCCTTGTAAATAAAATTGATAATATATACAAATCTGCTAAGCCTCTGAAGCTTACAAATCGACAGCAGAAGGATTTCGACTCCTCTATAGTATGTTACTTGTGTGGAAAAACCTTTACTGAAGAGAACTACAAGATAAGTGATCATGATCATATCAGTATTGAATATCGTGGAAGTCTTTATAAAGAATGTAATTTTTCCTGCAAAACACATAAATATTCCCGTTTTCATGCATACCCTCAGTGGATATGACTCGCATTTCATTGTTAAGGAGTTTAGATGTACAAGTGAGCGGGTGGAGGTACTTAACCTCAGATGTTCTTCTAGCTGATGTCTTTCAGATATTTAGAGATCAGACCCTCAAAACCACAAAAGCGATCCCGCTCATTATTTCACCTCTCCAGGACTTACATGGGATGCCATGTTACTGCATACTGGAATTCAGCTCGAATTGTTACAGGATTATGATCAATTACTTATGATAGAATCCGATATAAGAAGAGGTTTACGCCAAGTTTCCCACCGGTATGCCGAAGTAAACAATACCTGTATGGATAAGTATGATTCGTCGAGACCGACCCAATTTGTTACATACGAGAACGCCAATAACTAACATGGTTTGCTAATGTGCCACGCGCTACCTTATGCTGGATTTGAGTGGGTTTCACCTGAAGAAATCGACTTATAAAGACTACAAGAACATGATTCTCATGGATACATATTAGAAGTCGACATCGAGTATCCTGCAGAACTACACAACGATCTACCTTTACTGCCTGAGTGTATGAAGCCCAAGGAATCATCTACAAAGAAACTGATACTCCATCTTGAACCTCGGAAGAAGTATGTAGTACATTACATGACTTTGATGCAAGCTCTTAATTATGGGTTACGTTTGAGTAAAATCCATCGTGTGCTACAATTCCGCCAGTCTCAGTGGTTACAACTTTATATGGAATTTAACAACAGTCTACGACAACAGGCTGCAAATGATTTCGAGAAGGGCCTCTACAAACTATTTAACAATGCCATGTTTGGAGAAAGTATGGAGACCGTGCGTAACCGTATGGATATGACTGGTTACCAATTAGAAGACTCTGTAAAAGTTGACCGCCAAGCCTACGTTTATCGATACGACAATATAGGCTGCTAATCTAGCTGTGTGCATATGGCCTCTCGTGAGTTTGTATTCAACTAGCCTATATACACTGGTAGCAGTGTGTTGGACATCTCCAACCACTATCATTATGATGTGTTATTGCCATATTATGGAACTGAAAACCTGAAGCTTATGTATATGGACACTGATTCATTCATTCATCGGGTGACAACTGAAGATGTGTATCAGGATAAGCTATGTTTTCTTGAGCATCTGGATACAGCTGATTACCCTGTCAACCATATGTGCCACTCTACTCAGAACAAAAAGTGCTGGGAAAATTTAAAGATGAGGTTAATAGCAAAATAATCCTCTCGCTTTGTTGGACTACGACCGAAGATGTATTCATTAGATATTCAAGGCTCGATGATAAAAAATTAAACATATAAAACGTAGTGCTATTAAACAGTACATTACATTTGACAGCTATGCAGACTGTCTTAAAACCCGAGAAATAGTAAGAACACCTATGAATCTGATCCTGTCACGAGAGCATGCTGTACCCTCAGTGCAAGTGAATAAAATCGCATTGACTCTTTTGATGATAAAAGAGTTATTACCGAAAATGGCATAAAGACATATGCGCATGGACATTGCCATAATACAAATAGCCTTAAAAGAATGTAACCTGATCTTAAGATGAAGATTTTCTCAGCGAGTCCACAATTTAAAAAAAATCGAAGTTTACTCATGTGCTGGTATGCCCCTAGCAGGCACCTGGTGGAGAAATAAGAAGATGGAAAGGGAGGCGTTAACCCTGCCATTAGGAGGAAATTCTAATGCTAGTCTCAAGCCTAGACAAAGGGGAGAGACGTCAACTCTTACAATTCTTATATAATGAAACAATGATTGACTGATAAAGCTACTGCACTTAGACAAAAAAATGTAGACATATAAAACAATAACGCTGACTAAGACATTATAATACCCCTCAACCATGTGAATGGGCTAGTTTATACTACTTCTATATACCCTCAAGTAAGCCTATACACAATTTAGCTTTATCCGTCTCACACACTAACTGTTTAGAATATAAAAGTTTGTGAGACTTAGAGAAAAAGTATATAAAAGTGTTGTAACATTGGATAAGAAATGCTCATTAAGAATCTAATTACTCTCTACATTACCATAAATACCTGCGATACTATCTGAACTACCTGTTAAAATGACTTAAATACCTGTGATACCAGCTGAATCATGAAAATTACCTTAAATAGCTCTGGTACAAATCGCTGCTCGAAATTATCACGAACACCTATGATACTACTCTGATTACCCTAAATATCAACGATACTACCTGAATTACCTGTGAAATGAAACGCAACTATGCTACACCTCACTCATGAAATCTGTCTGTCTATGATAATGTCTGAGTTACCCTAAACACCTACGATACTAGCTGAATTATCTATTAAAATGACTCAAATACCTTTGATACTACCTGAATCACATGAAATTACATCAAATAGCTGCGATACAAATAGCTAATCGAAATTATCACGAACACCTGCAATACTACTCTGATAAACCTAAATACCAACGATATTACCTGAATTACCTGTGAAATCAACGAAACTATGCTACACCCAACTCTTGAAATCTGTCTGTCTGTGATACTATCAGAATTAGCCTAAATACCTACGATACTACCTGAACTAGCTGTGAAATCATGCGGAACTATACACACCCATACCACGGAATCTATCCTCCTAAGGTACTATATGAATTAGCCTAAATACCTACCATACTGCCATTACCTGTGAAATCGTAAGGAGCTATACACGCCTAAACCTCGGAATCTACCCTCCTGTGATACTTACTGAATTAGCCTAAATACCAACAATACTGCCAGAATTACCTGTGAAATGATACACAACTATGCTGCATACAAACCTGTTCATCTGCTGAATGCTGAATGGTGCTATCCTAGAGAAGATGAACGTTGTACATGCAGTAACACTAGCCTCCCTAGCCTCCCTAACACCTATCGTCGTTTCCCCTATCTTTCCCATATAAACGCTTTCTCTACTCCTCAACCTCTGTCTAGCCTAGCACCTCTCTCGTTTAAAGAGCATTCCTCTCCTTCAGATCTAGCCTAGCATCTCTCCACATTTTCCCTATCTTTCCCATATAAACGCATACTCTACTGCTCAACCTCTATCTCACTTCTCCTCGTATTCCCTACCTCTCACATATAAAGCGCATTCCCCTCCTTCAGCCTCTGACTAGCCTAGCATCTCTCCCCGTTTTCCCTATTTTTTCCCGTATAAACGCATACTCTACTCCTCAACCTCTGTCTAGCTGAGCACTTCGTCTCGTATTCCCTACCTCTCTCACATAAAGCACAATCCCCTCCTTCAGGCCCTGTTCTATCTAGGATCTCCCCTCATATTCCCTATCTCTCCCATATACACGCATTTTCCTCTGAAGGCTCTCTCAACCTAGCATCTACCCTCGTTTTCGCTATCTCTCCCATATAACTGCATTTTCCATCTTGAAGGCTCTCATAACCTGGCATGAACCCTCGTTTGTACCTATCTCCCCCATGTATACGCAAAATGTGGCCTTGACGCTCCTTATCTAAGCTACTCACGCAAAACACTAACAGAGATAGGCAGACACATACACGCACATAATGTGAAAGCGCACATAGAGACAGACAGCAACAGAGACATGCACAAGAAAACACAAAACCACTCACACACAAACACCCCCAGAGTCATCCAAACACACATATACACATGCACACAACACGCCTATAAACACAGACCTGTGTAATACATAAACGACAAAAACACTCACCCAAACACACCCAGAGACATACATACACATACGCACCTCCAAACACACGGTTTGAGCGAAGACCTACGAGCACACTCCAACACATACACATGCAGAAATATATAAAAACACTAACAGAAGCAGGCACACCAACTTATAGGTACGTGGCTCTGTTATAAAATGATTCATATATGAGAGGTTCTCTCTTATGGGGGCTGTATTTTGATTAATATAACAGTGAGTGATGGCGGAAATTGAGGGATTAGGGAGTTATAATGTTAATGAAGTTATGTAGTGGCGGTGGCGACAGCATAGAGTGATGGTGTTAAGGAGGCATATGGCGGTGGTGGCAGTATAAGGTGATGGTGTAATTGAAAGTAGTAATGCTTGTGATAGTGGTGATAGGGTGATAGTGATGGTTATAGTGTTGGTGGTTTTGGAAATGATGGCGGTGGTGACAGTGTAGAGTTATGGTGTTAATGGAGACGTGTCGGTAGCGGCAGTAAAAGGTTATGGTGTAATTGGAAGTGGTGGTGTTTCTGATGGTAAATTAAATTGAGTTTTATTTATGGACTCTCTTTAACTACTATGGTCGTTAGCGTCCCATTCTAAATTGGGCATGAAAGACAGAAATTTTAATCAGAGGCCTCTTATCAGGCGTGAGGTTCTTTTATGTGCCGTAAAACTACGACACGGACCACCGGCTTTACTTCCCTTCCGAAGGAAAACATTGCTAAGGATTTTTACGCCCCAAAAAAATCTATCGTCCTCCGCCGGGTTTGAACCCGCATCCTCGGGAACTAGAAGCTAGCACGGTACCACTAGTCCACAGTGGTACCCTACATTCTTTAGTTGCATCACCCCCTGCTAAGGGATACATGTTTCTACAAATTAATACTGACGCAGCCGAGGCAAACATAAATATAAATAATATTTAAAGAAACATAAAAATCCAAAGTTGATTCCTAAACGTTGGGGCAAAGGCCACCGGAAACTTTGTACCATACGTTGGGCAGTTACTACATCACGTTTGGCTTCCCAACACTGGAACTACAATACAACCTTCAAATTGGCACTTAAACGTGATGCTAATAACGTAAAGATAAACTATCTCATCACACACCAACAATTTAACATATAAAAATTTAAGCTTTAGAAAAAAAGTATATAAATGTGTTGTAACCTGTGATACTATCTCAATTTGTTATTAAAATGACTTAAATACCTGTCATACCACCCGAATCATGCGAAATTGCCTTTAATAGCTCTGGTACAATTGCTGCTCAAAATTAGCTCGAAAACCTGTTATACTAGCCGGTTTATCCTAAATATCAATGATACTAGCTGAATCACTCGTTACAATTACTCAAATATGTTTGATGCAAACTGAATCACCTAAAATTGCCTTAAATAGCTGCGATACAAATCGCTGATCGAAAGTATCACGAGTATCTGAAACTATGCTGATTACCCTAAATACTTACGACATTACTTGAACTATCTGTGAAATGCCAAATTATGCTATATCCAACCCTGGAATCTATCCTCCTGTAATACTAGCTAAATTAGCCTAAATATCTACGATAATAGTTGAATTACCTGTGACATCATACACAGCTATGATACGCCCCGTCCATGGAATCTTTCCTCCTGTGATACTACCTGAAGTAACCTAAACACCTATAACACTTGAATTATCCTAAATATCTACGATACTATCTGAATTACCTGTGAAAACATGCGGAACTATGCTATACCTGCTTCCCAGAATCGTCCCATCCTGTGATACTAGCTGAATTAGCCTAAATACCTACGATACTAGCTGAATTACCTGTGAAATCATATACAGCTATGATACACCTCCATCCCTGTAATCTAGCCTCCTGTGATACCAGCTGAGTTACTCTAAACACCTATGACACTTGAAGTAGCCTAAATACCTAGGATAGTATATAAATTACTTGTGAAATCATTCAGAACTATGCTATACCCGCTTCCCAGAATCGCCCCATCTTGTGATACTAGCTGAATTAGAGTAAATACCTACGATGCTAGCTGAATTACCTGTGAAATCACATACAGTTATGATACGCCCCACCCCTGGAATCTAGCCTCCTGTGATACTACCTGAATTAACCTAAACACCTATGATACTTGAATTATCCTCAATACCTACGATACTATCTTAATTACCTGTGAAATCACACGGATATATGCTATACCCGTTTCCAGGAATCTGTTCCTCCATGTGATACTACCTGATTTATCCTAAATATCTACGACACTCTCTGAATTACCTGTGAAATCTTATGTAGCTATACACCCTAAACCATGGAATCTTGCCTCCTGTGATACTACCTGAATTAACCTAAACTCTTATGATACTTGAATTATCCTAAATACCTACGATACTCTCCGAATTACCTGTGAAATCATGCGGAACTATGTTACATCCAACCCCTGGAATGTGTGCTCTTGTGATACTGTCTGAATTAAGCTAAATACCTCCGATACCTAAACCGTGAAATATGCTTGCCTGCTGAATGTTGGATGGTGCTCTCCTGGAGAAGACTGGATATTACACATGCATCAACACTAACCTCCTTAACACCTATCATGTTTTCCCTACCTCTCAAATATAAACGGATTTCACCCTCATTCAACTCTCTCTAGCATAGGATCCCTCCCCGTTTTCCCCGTCTCTCTCATGTAAACGCATAGACTACCTTCATCCCCTCCTAGTCTAATACCTCTCTTCGGTTTGCTATCTCTCATATAAAACACATTATACCTTTAACCCTGTCTAGCCTAGCATCTCTCCACGTTTTCCCTATCTCCCCCGTATAAAAGACATACTCTATCCTTCAACTCCGTCTAGCCTAACACCCCTCCTCGCATTCCCTATCTCTTTCGTATAAAGCGCATTCACCTCCTTCAGACTCTGTCTAGCCTAACATCTCTTCTTGGTTTCCTATTTAACCCATATAAAACACATTCTACCTTTAATACCTGTCTATCCTAGCATCTCTCCACGTTTTCCCTATCTCAACCGTATAAAAGACATATTCCTCCCTACAACTCTGCCTAACCTAACACCTTTCCTTGCATTCCCTATCTCTCTCTCTATAAAGCGCATTCCCCTTCTTCAGACTCTGCCTAACATCTCTCCCCGTTTCTCCTATATTTCCATATAAAATATACTCTACTCCTCAACCCTGCCTATCTTGCACCTCTCTACGTATCCCCTACCTCTCTCATATAAAACGCATTCCACTCCTTCAACCCCTGCCAAGCCTAGCATCAGCCCTCGTATTCCCTATCTCTTCCATATAAATGCATACTCTACTCCTCAACCTCTGTCTAGCCTAGCCCTTCTCCTCGAATTCCTTACCTCTCTCATACAAAGCGGATTCCCCGTCCTTCTGCCCCTGTCTAGCCTAGCATCAACCCTCGTATTCCCTAACTCTCTCATATAAACGCATTTTCCTCCTTGAAGGCTCTCTCAACTTAGCATCTACTCTCGTTTTCCCTATCCTTTCTCATATAAGCGCATTTTCCTCCATGAAGGCGCTCTTAACCTAGCATCTACCCTCGTTTTTCCTACCCTCTTCCATATAAACGCAAAAACCTGCGCTCGCTGCCCCTTACATAAGCTACTTCACTCACCACACTTTTAAACTCCATGGACGCTGACGTTCCACCTGACGAAGCCAAAGGATATTGTCAACAGACCAATAATGCATGTTTCTGCGGTTTACCTGGCCATGATTAGTAAATTTTGCCTCATCACTAAACAAGATACATGACGAACATGGAGTATCATGTCTTAAGGCTTATGTACAAAAGTTAACACGATTCTCAAAATCGTTTCCATGCAGCTCTTGATGGAGAGAAATGTGATAGGGATGGAACCTATGTCGATGGAGAATGCGCGGTACACCAGCCTGACTTATGCCACTTCCACGTGCGATTGTACGGGAACTATAGGGATGGAACCTATGTCGATGGAGAATGCGCGGTACACTAGCCTGACTTATGCCATTTCCACGTGCGATTGTGCGGGAATTAATTTGCGGATCTACTGTAACTGAAGTCAAAACATTAATTTCTGTCTCTTCTCCAGTCACTTGTTTCTTTCTGTTACGTTTTCTAAGTGTTACAGTATTACTTTCACGTAATTGTTTGAGGAGGTTGATAAATGATTGCCGAGATGTTGACGTCTATTGGGATACTTTCTGCATACGTTTCTGTATACACCGTACAGGAACGAACTGCATTCTTCCTACACTATCCATACATCATGAGCATGTTGGCTTTTTCTGTATTAGTAAAACCTTTCTTCCACTCATAAATTACTGCTTGAACTGTCACAAACTATTCATTCATTATCTGTGTACCCTCCTCTTATGTAGGAATTACACCCCCCAGGACTTACAGGCGGGTGCCTGGGTCAGAGGCCCGTCGAGGAGCAGACACTCATGGATCAGATAGAACATCCAAGATGGGTAATCAGCCCGATGCCTGGTATGGGATGAAGGAAGTAGATGAAACGAAATGTTGGTGAAATGGATGAAAGGAAAGGTGATGATGGAGCAGTTGGTGGAATGAATGGCGGGGGAAACCGGAGAACCCGGAGAAAACTCGCCCAGATGCCGCTTGTCCACCACAAATCCCACATGCAGGTCCCTGGGATTGAACCCGGGCCGCCTCGGTGGGAGTGGTTAGACCTCTCTAATGTTCTTGAGAAACCTAAATAGACAATTTATCTTCAAAAGCGTTGATTTCCACATCATCAAGACGTTAAAACCTGCAACGTTGGGCAACAACTCATTCCTAAAGGGCTTTTTATTTTTACCTTGATCATTCTTGAAGCAATACAATCAATGAACAGAAAACACAATGCAAACAAACATAACAACATCGTACCAGGTTGAATGGGACAAAAAATTGTCGGGGTGAAAACTTTTCAAAATACGATTTCTCGTAAACGACTTGCACTAGAATCCTGCAACAAAGACCACTGACAATCTAATTTACCGTACCTTTATTCTGTTGATATAACTAGGCATTGTTCCATTTAAAAAATGGTATGTTTGCTCAAAAAATACACTTTCTCAGTATTATTAAAATCTGTTTATAGGCAAAATGTACGAGCCCCTGACTACCAATTAATGCTGTGAAAACTGCACATCAATGGCACTTTCTACTTCCAAAATATTTGCGGTGCAAGTTTTAGGTAATTCAGCCTGTATATAGAGTGGACCATTTAAGCTGACACTGTAAAATATCTCCGAAACTAAGCGTTGTAGAAAGAAATGTCTTAAATAAAGGTTGTTTGATATTATGGGGAAAAGTAAATGCCATTTGTCGTACTTTGCTTGGAGGATATTATGATAAATTTAAGGGTAAATTTAATTTTTTTAAATGGGAACCTACAATTAGGGTTTTATAAGATCCTCATATAAAACCGACTAATGGCATTTACTTTCCCCCATAATATCAAGCAACTTTTATTCAAGACATTTCTTTCTACAACGCTTAGTTTTGAAGATATTCATTTGTTTCCAATTGAAACGTTAGATGAGACAGTATAATTTTTAGAACGAAATATTAGCTACATACTACTTAGAGATAGAAAATAAACCAAATAACTTTCAACACATAAGCAAAACAATAGCAAGACAGGAAAAATAAAATTGAAAGGAAATCAATATAAAGTTTTGCAGGGCGTCGGCTGTCCCTACTGTGTTGCATGGCTGCGGGTCCTGGGTTCTATTAGAAAGATACAGTAGAATACAAGCAATCAGAACGAGGAGTAAAAGCCTGTGTTACATAAAATTAGAAACGAAAGTATTGGAGAAGAAATAAAAGAACTCTAAAATAACTGGAAATCCTGCTTATTAAGAACGGATGAATGTACTGCTTACGAAAGTAGCATCCTGTTACAAAATTCAAGGGGGAAAAAAAGATCAGAGAAACCCCAGGAAGCGTTGGAGAAACTGACGAAGCCGGAACAGGCAATTTGCCTTTTCCTTCAGTTGGCCAAATATTCTCATAGTGTTGCTGAAATGTTGATTCTTTTCACAAACTAAACCATCAGTTTTGAAACAAAAAGGGGACGTCGACAGAAATCAACTTCTTTTACGAAATTAATTAAATATACCAATTAAGAAGAGCTTGGGGCAACTATTTATTTTGTTTTATGACATTCACACTAAAGAACATTTTAAAGTTAACTATTTTAGAATTTCTAATTAGCTGATGACCTTCAGATGGAAGAAAGCCAATATAAACTTAGATATACACGGAACTGTACCTTGTTTCCTGTGACACACGCTTGTGTAATGCTGTGCTACTAATGACCGGAATTCCGGAGCAGGTTTAACCTAGTGGTACAGGATTACAACATTGTATTTTCTCCTATTCAAATATTCTTGAGAAACCTAAACAGACAATTTATCTTCAAAAGCGTTGATTTCGACATGATCAAGACGTTAAAACCTGCAACGTTGGGCAACAACTTGTTCCTAAAGGGCTTTTTATTTTTACCTTGATCATTCTTGTAGCAATAGCATTAAACTCATTCTGATTTTGATTTTTCTGTAGATGCTCACTTAATACTCTATTTTTTTATTTCCATAAATCTGATGCAGTAAGTATCACAAATTGTAGTAGATGTTGTTTATTTGAGCCATATTTATTACTCTTCCATTTAAATATATCTAGCTGAGAGTACTGAAGTGTTCAAATTACTGCATTGCCAATCATCATGGTGTAATGGATATACGGTCTGGCTAGTTACACGAGGGATTCGAGTCCGAAATGATGGATAAATCTCAGCTCTCTGGACTCTGGGTTCTTTCAAACATTCATTCATCGTCTCTTTAGGCTTCAGATGTTAATATGGATATTACGCTCAGAAATAAAAGAAAGAAAAGAAAACGAAAGCATCACGGGCTTATTCATCACTTGTTTATTCCTTTATGTTTCTAATTCTCTACCTATTTAATAATTGTTATGCTTTTCTTTATTTTATTACTTTTCCTTCCTCATTTATTTGTCTTATTATTTTTGTCTTTCTTTCAATCCTTTTGTGTTTTACTTGTTTCTGATTTAAAAGATGAAAACTTCGGGAATTTAAAAAAACTGTTTTTAATTGTATTTTCCCTTCTGATTCATTTAAGCCCTGAAGCCTTCCAAGCACATTTGCATGGTCATTTCGATTTAATGATTTATTATAGCGATAGATATTAACACTTGGCAGGACATAACATACAGATATACCACCTCCGCGGTGTGTCTACCTCACATTCAAAAGATGTAACAAAGTTACAAATTGAGGAATAATGAGGGCAAATGCAACGATTTAAGACCATAAATCCCTGTTCGAAATGTCTCATTCACAATTTACAAGGCTAAGCCGTTGTTCGAGCTGGCAGGAGGCGGAGTAGTAAAAGTAGTTATCTGTGAATTATCGATAATTATTGCGTTCAGCTGAACTGTAACAACAATCTTATAAATAAACTTCTAGAATATTTTCTTAAAATTAAATCAATCCCCATGATAATAACCATATATATGTATTCTACCTTTTAGCGTATTAAAACAAAAAACTTAAGCCGTTCTCTTCTTTGACTTATGTATACGTACAGACATCTGAAATGGTTTTAGCTCCGAAATTTAGACTGGAGTATTCACAGATTGTGATTAGTTCTTTAGGCTTTGGTTTTTTTTTCTACTTTTAACAATAACACATTTAAATACAGCCGTGAGTTTCCCTAGTGGTAAATAGGCGTCCTTTTGACAGATAATGTGATGCTTGTTTCCAGACAGTACTAAACGATGATGTTAGCTGTATATTTTTTCGATTTTTAATAGTTATTTCAGTTTTTAGTAACTGTCTACTAAACTCAGATTTATGTTTGTTAAATTTTAGCAGATGTCACAAGTAAACAAAAATAAATGTTAGCGTTGTTCATACAGATATTCAGTTGTATTTTAGACCATTCAGGGAAGAAGAAAAATACTAGACATGTCGCATATCTTATGTATATAGGAGCTGCTTTGTAACCTAACCTATTTATAGAGTAAAATACTTTTAGTGATGGAACCCTGAATACTTAGGAATAGTTTTAAATTCACAATTTTTTTTAATTATTAGTCATTAATTTAATAATCTTACGAATCATTTCTCTGTTAAACAGGAGAAATGTATCTTTTAGGTTTTAGTTTAACAATTCATTTTGCATATTAAAGAATCTAAAAGTTGGAAGAGGAATGTAAAGACAACAATTGCGTAATTGTCTTGTCTTCGTGACCGCTGCATTTAAGCCGGGTATCAATTTTGTTTGCAATTGCTATTCTACGCAAATATCACCAACCGAAACGGAGACCGTATAACGGATGGGTCCCCAAACATTATGCAGGAAACGACCCCTTATGGTCGGCTGCATTCCGTATGCAACCTGATTGGGGTTTTCATCCGTTAAAATTGTTAATTTAGCCTCTCAACCGTATCATCTTTGGAAGCAGTGGTTACGTCCGCTTGCATAAAGAAGGTAATCATAGAGGTATGCTTGGAAGCAGGAAAAATAGGTCTACAGCTGGCGTTGAATCATTCAACCGTCTTCTCCTGAACTCTATGCGAAGACAGTCCTTAAGAAAATAATATGACTTCGTAAAGCTTTGACTTGTTCTGCTTGCGATTTTGTCAGCAATGAGACGTTTTGGTAGACAGCTAACCTGTAAAAATTATGATACATAGAGTAAACAAGTTATTTAGTTCATTATGTCAAATCCATACTCCTTAATATTCAGGAACCATTCAATACTGTGATTTCTGTTAACACTACATTTGTGTTTCCTCTTAGCTCTACATCCCTTGGATGACAATGGCATGCTACACAAACACCTAAATTCCTTACTTGCCCACGCTGAGAACAGCACTATACGGAGTGCTGGTAAGTGGTATGCATTAAACTTACCGAACCTTTCGGCCGCTTCTGTGCAGTTTTCAGGACTAGGAGCATCCGCTGTTTCTCTTTCACATAACTCCTCAGCAACCTCATGAAGTTCAATGCACCCATTTCAGACATCTCGGTTAAAAGAATCTAATGCAGTACAGTCACAACCTTCTCTTATATATTGCAGCATTCATTAAAACAATTCTTCCATCTACGTTACGTTATTCAGAATACGTGCTTATCTATAAATTATTTCAAATTAAGCAATAAATACTTAGTTACAAATAACATGCAGATAGAACATCAAGCAAGGAAAAGGACATTCAGAAGTAACATTAGTGATCCCTTGCGAAGGAAACGAAAAACAAAGAGTCGGAAACTTTAAACCATCTTCTGTCAGATGACGAAGTAACCTTCGTTTATCTCTTGTTTCCCAGCCACACAAAATTTTACAAAATTCAATCAGAATGAAGAGCACTTCATAAACTATTCACAAAAAAGTTATGATACACATTTTATTAGTGTCCAAAAGTTTTATATATAATCATTTCAGTCATTTTTATGAAATAAAATTTAAAGAAAACCGTTCTATTTAAAGGGTAGTTTGGGGTGGCCAGATTTACAAAATCTTCCTGTCGCATCCTTGAAAGATGCTGAGCTTAAATACCTAATTTGGTATTAATCCAACATTTTGTTTTTGAGCTCACACACACACACACACACACACACACACACATTGAAGTTCTAAAAATAATTTTGCTGTGGTGGTCAGTGGATCTCAAAACGAGGATTTTCGAAGAAATATCGATATCAAATTTTGGTGGAATACATCTACTTCCCTTCCTATTATAGAAGGGTGGTAAGGAAGTAGAAACATATTGTCGATATTGGGATTGCACCCGGATCTCCGCTCCGCATCAATACTGGGAATGTCGTATTCAACACCTTGGATTGGACTGGGAAGCGGAGGAGATGCGGCACCGATCCAGTGAATCCGGATATTGTACGTCGCCCCACGAGGGGATGCCCCGGAAGGGAGAGATGATGTGAAGGGAGACACCGGGCGGCCAAAACCAGGAGTGATGACACAGCAATGATAGGGTCCCTGCAGTTTCCAGATTTAGACGTCCCGGGCGGACAGGTAGACCGGGGACCCCGCCCCATTCAGGGTACAACGCTCCACCATGGGGCAGCCCTTATACCCCGGCAACCAGCCGAAAACCAAGGGACGTATAAAGCGCATAGAGAGCATCCTTTTTCCCTGCCACGCTGCACCAAAACACGATCGCCGACACTTTCAACCCTGAAATAGACCAAATGGGGTGAAGGATGAATGAAATGATTAATGGAGCGAAATAAAGGGACAGAAAATTCATGAAAGAAACCACTCCAGCATTCGTCTGACGATCCGGGAAAACCCCGAAAAAACCCATAGGTCAGAGGGGGCGGTCGCCGGGGATCAAACCTAGGACCTCCCAAATGCGTACCGCCTGAGCCTTCCCGCTCGGTTTCAATACTCTTAATGGGAGACTAAATGGCAAAAGTTGGCAAAATGTGATATTTTGAATTTTTGTGCAGTCTCATAAATTAGAATTTTCTCTTTAATATATTACATATTGTATAATTGCGACATACTTACATTTTAGATATATTCTTAAAAATGGTAATGCATCTGCCATTTTGTGCTATGAATTCTGCACCAGTTCATAGAAGAAAAAATCATAACTTGTATACGCTTTAGAGTAGAGAAGCAAACTTTAGTTCAGCGTTTAGAAGAAGTTTTTCCCTACAAATTTGGCACTACGGTTAAGTATGACAGTTTATGTGTGCTCAAGTCTTGTGGTTTATTTATTTGCAAATATAGGCGAGTTTGTTTTCCCCTTTCTTACATTTTTGCTTTGAACAGCTTTTCCTGCGAATGACATGTTCTGGTATGTGTCCTGTTTTCTCAGGAACTGTTGATGGTAGCTAAATTAAATTTTAGGATAATAAAAGCAATACCTAAGTGTTGTTGTGGACCTACTTTGGTGTAAATGAGATGTTGAGCATTTTAAATAAAATAATTGCAGATAAATTTTAATCGAAAGATAGTATAATTGAGAAAAATCCTATATTCCTTAATAAAAAAATTTGTTGTATAAGAGCAGATGAATGCCTAATATTTTAAACAGTTTCTGATATAAATGGGTCATGAATTTAGCAGATTTAAAATTGGCGGGATAGAGCTTTCAATCATTCCTTAAGCAATATAAAGCCGCACTCTGAACAAATCAAAGTTAAAGAAACATAGCCAATGTATGTAGTGTTCTCTCAGAGCTTTCTGCATGGTACCGCACCCATTGTTTCTTTTCAAGCGCACTGATATCTGTCCTCAGGACATAAAACGAGGTTGTAAAACACATTAATGTCAAATCCGTTTATAGAACTTAAATGCTCTAGTAATTCTCTCTTTTATCAAGCCAAAAGCCTTCGTTAGTATTGTGATGCAGCGGCTGTGGCACAAGGTTATCGGGAAGTAGGCGCCGGGCGGTCGGCGTAAACAATAACCTAACCGCCACTTGCCAGCATAAATACCGGGCGCGCAATCGGAAGATAACTTCCTCCAGGAAGTGTGTCGAAATAGTTCTGGAACGCTCGAGATTCCACTGACTATATAAGTGAGCGCTCTCGCGGGAGTGAGTCAATGACGACAGTAGAGTGAGTCGCGCCGGTCAGTCAGTGAGCGAGCGAATTGGCGGGTGAGACATCAAGAGTGATTCTCCGAGGGAGTTGGTGAAGACTGTCGAGACGTGCAGAGTGTTACTGTGGCGCGAGGGTTGCGGAGGTCTTGCGTTCGACTCCCAAGTGAAGTGAACAGTCCAGCGTGAAGAGGCGTCGTCACGAAGGAAGTGAAGTGGCATTAAAGAAGTGAACTCCCAGTCAAATTAAGCTAGATAAGAACTTAAAGCAATGAGAGATAAAAACGAAACAGTGACAATTAGAACTGAGAGAAATGACAGTTTGTAATAACTGGACAAAGTCACACTGAAGTGACAATATGAAGGGGCAATTCTTGCCTTGCATTAAGAAGACTGTATTAATAAGGCACACTGAAATCTTTTTCCCCATAGACGTGTTGTGTTTATAAAAAAAATTGCTTCTATTTTTATAGAGAAATGACAGTTTGTAAAAATTGAACAGTCACAATATAAAAGGGCAATTCAAGCCTTGTATTAAGAAGACTGTATTAATAAGGCACACTGAAACAAAACCTTTTTCCCTAGATATGTTGTGTTTATAACAAAATTTCTTTTATTTTTTATTTATAAGAAAATAGCTTCATTTCATTTCACTTAAATATATGGCTTAGAATTTTAATGCTTTGGAACTGTAGTGTGAATGTGAAGTTCATGTTTTTAGCAGAAGCGACTGGTTTCAAAGAAGATCTGAACAATTGGCTTGATTAATTTTTCTTCTCTCTCTCTCTCTGTATCTCAGATTTTGAATACTGTGAAAAAGTCGTGTGTGTTACATTCACATGACTTTTGCTACCCGTTTTTCAACAAATAATTCTTATAAAAGCTTATTCTTCTATCTGTTCTATCTTAATCGAGTTTATTTAAGGAAATAGTTTTATTGCATACTTTTTTGTAGGTACAAAGGGATTAGGGGAATACAGTAGGCTTAAGCGATAGTCACATCGTTTAAAGTGTGGGTCGCTATGTGATGGCTTTGAAGTTCCGTTCTCTTTGAATGAGCACGAGGGGAAAAAAAATAATAACGATTTTCCTCTTAAAAAATGTATTTGAAAATTCAAACCAAATCAAAGAATACCTGAAAATGGTTGACACCATAAAAATTTTCATTGGCACAAGCTGTGTGCTTTAACGAGAACTATTTCTTTTTTGTAGTAAGGTTTTGTCTCTTACGATTACCAATTATACAATACTCTTTTAGAATAAGGAGGACTTCACATGCTATTCCAAGAAAATTAAAGATATACATTTTATATATAATAAGAATATCTTAAACATATGGTAGTTTAATCAAAATCGTTAATCAATTTTGAGAAAATAAAAAATATTGAAAACTTTTCCTTATAAAGGGTAGTTTGGTTTAGAAGGATTTTCTTAAAAATCTTCGTATCGCATCTTTGGAAGATCCAGAACTTAAATACCAAGTTTGGTATTTACTGTACTTCGTTTTTTAATTATACTGACCACAGACACAAACAAACACACACACACACACGGACCTTTTTCTAAAAATAATTTTTTGGGTTCACAGTGCCTCAAAGCATGCATTTCCGGTGAAATCTATATAGAATGTTTGGGAGGAATACAATACTTCCTCTACTTACTGTTAAGATATCAAATATAAATGTGAAATGCAAATGGTTAAGTTTTCAGCAGTTCATTTGGAAACAAATAAATTTTGCTTAGTGTGGGATAAATTGTGTAACCCATAATAAGAAATTACCATTTGCTTGATCGCAACAAAATTCTGAGTACGGTTAACTGAAAACCAATAAATGAATATAGGGCATATTGTAGATACATTAACACTTTTAAAGAAACTGAACTTTGTACATAAATAAATATGTATGTTATAATTCATAATATAAATATAAATAAAAGCCGATAACCTTATTCATCATTTGAACATCTTAAAAATTATACTGCATTTCCCCATGAGTTGATTTTGAACGCTCGTACTTTAACAGGAACGGCACACGTTATCATTTACGTGGACAGATAACACAGGATCTGTTTACACTTCCTGACCCGGTTGTCCCGTTCTATAAGCCGACCTAGGCAATCGAGTCGTCTCGATTCCTGACTATACTTAAAGCAACAAGAGCGCAGGGGGACTCAATGGTTACGTTCGCGGCTCTCTTAGGTGCTATAGAGTGGCGATTTTAATTCGCCCCTATCTGACTAACTTATGTAAAATACTCTCGAGGGTCAACGGGATTCAGAGTCCACGGGAAGAAACTCTACATTCCATCACCATCCACAATGCTATCTTACCATCGGAAGTAACTGACGCCGTCTAACTAGCTAATAAATGGGTTTAGTCATCGCTTGATGGAAGGAGGTTCCGCCGAAGGTCGTAGTAGTCCATATGGAGGGTTGGAGATAATAAAAAGCAACAGCATTTAATCGCTTGAAATGAGAAGGGGCAAGGGGCACTTCATGCTCCAGTTATTATACAATACTGCTCTATCAGTTTTCTTGTTTTGAAAAAAATATGATATTTATGAAGTGGAACGCCTACATTATTTTCTAGTGTTAATTACGAGGAACAATTTTCCCCTGTGCTTACAATTTTGGGAATAATTAAAACTATCAGCTAATTTTCTACACTCGGTAGAAACTGCCGCTTTTAAGCAATGGCTACTGTCGAGATATAGCTAGAATATTAATGTCCTCTCCTTGTCAGCTATATTTTATTTATATGTTTATGAATCATGAATTTGAGGAAATTCCAGCTTTTAATTTGCATTCTAATCATCACATTACTTTTCTTTAGAGTATATTTACTGATGATAGTTTCTATAGCTTTCGTTCTGTGTATATCTCCACTTTATATTCTTCAATAATAAACCTAAGATCTTCATTAAAACAGGAAACAACAAACAAAGCTTTCTGCAGAAAATTTGTATCCGGAAACAATTTAATGTGTTTGTGTAGAATATCTTGTAATAATTGTTGTCTTGCCGATTCATCATTATTTCGCGTCGTATGTCTAATTTAGATTTCGGGCTGGTAGTGAGGACTCTAACTTTAGTTATTAACAAGATTTAAAAAATTATATTTTATTATGTTTATGCACCCTTAATAGTGCGTTAGAATTAAATTAGTTTCTATTAGTGCATTATTTATAATACGCATGTGCAAAAACATGCCGCTTGGTGGTGGTATGCCTTTTTAGCAGGTTTTTATTCAAAAGATATAATTTTAGAAATGGTTTCTTTAAGAAATTTAAATATTTTTATGTATATTTTATATTTTTTTCTACTGGTTTAACAGAATTGATGTAAGGGCCTCTCAGGCGCACGTTCTACGTGGAATGATCCATCAATTTTTAATATTATTTCTATACGTCAAAGAAATGTGCGCAGAAGACAGATGCCCGTCTTAAAATGTTCAGAATACAGCTTACGGGCCTCAGCTGCATTTTGGTGCGTCTCCCACAGATCGTATACATATCTGTGTTCGTTATTGGTGAACGTTACCTTTTTGTAGTCAGTAAACAAACAAGATTTTATTGGTAGCTGAAGAAAATACTACAGAAACATACTTAAAACTTAGAATAAGCCAATTAATGAAGAAGACAGGATAGAAGTTGAACGTCGTGAAGACGGCCGAAGTTGAGAACGTCCGTGCCGAGGGAGTGTCTTTGAACTCTTGTATATCAAATATAAAATGTTTAATTGTTTGAAGTTTAACGCCATAACTTTTCAATGGTGACCCCCTGGAAGGCTCATATATAAAGGCTTACCTCCGTCCATAAAGTAATTATGAAATACATTAAATATAGCGTGTCGAAATGATTATTAAGAACGTCCCTCATTACAATCCGCTAATCAAACCGATATTAATATATGTTTAGGAAATAAACCTCCTTATAAATTAATAGGTTGGCTTGCTGATATCTTCATACGTGAAGGCTATTTTATGTTCCAAACATCAACTTTACTTCATATAAATAAACATAACTTGACAAAGGTGAAAAAATTGAAACTCTGTATCTGTCATTCAAAAATGAGAACAATAATGGAGGAGTAGATAATGTTTGAAAATATTCTAAAAGTTAACAGTTACTACATAAAAAGCTAAGCATAGGAAACGTTTTACCCCACCAACGTTTTACAGCACCTGCTGTTGGTTAAACTAAGACAATGCTACTGTCTTCAGATTGCATTTTAGCACACCTAGGATTTGGCTCGCCTAACGGACCTCTATAGCTTTTCCTTCTAGCAGACCTGCTCTTCGACAAGTAAACTTTCCCTTACCCCTGATATCAAAGGGACCTACTTATGCTCAGGTTAGTCATATGTTTTGCTACATGTTTACTTCACTGGGAGACATCACCTTCGACTTAGAAAATCAGCAACCTGCCTTTTCCTTTTTCTCGTAACTGTGTTAACTCCTTGCGTTCCAGGAATTACTTCCCACTCACAGTCGAAGTGGACTGGTAACAATTATTGTACTATGAGTCAAATCTTTTACAGTTAGAGAATATTCTGAGAACATCAAACTGCTATTAGTAACAACTGAAATTTGTCCATTTAATAGCTTTCCATGGTCACTAGATATATCGGAAATATTTGCATATTAATTATTGTTAAATTGTGGGACAAAAGACAAAGAAAAGCTTACCAAGCACACAACCCAGTAATTAATGTTACATATCTCACTTTTCAATTAGACCTTTTGAAATCATATACTGCAGTATCAGAATGTTTAATATAGCAGACATTAAAATGTTTCAAATTTAGAGAGGCTGAATCCACAAAAGTAGTAGAATCTGGAGACGCATGCATACGTATTTACCATCTTAACTCATAGATTTTTTTCGAACTATCTTTTAAGCATTACAGGTGCACTTTATGGGCATTATCCTATACTATGACTGCATCCCCATGTATAACATAACTGCACTTGAACTAAGTACAGAACAGGAAACAAATGAATGTTTACTGCATCCGCTTATGTAACTTAATGGCAAGTGTAAGAACTAATTACAATAAATAATGTTTTGGGGTGATAGTGGTTTTTCATGAGATTACCACCCATCAGGACATACCTGGTAAGTCAGTTTTCCATAGTCGTTGCAGCCAACTTAACCTACAAACTGGTGTTTCTGCTGTCTATAAGCACTACTATAGCCGTAAGATTAAAACTGGATTATTATTATTATTATTATTATTATTATTATTATTATTATTATTATTATATTCTGTTTTTACTTATGTTTTATGTCTTAGTATGCATTTCATTGGCGTATCACGTTGATATTTACATTAGCGAAACTAGCATGACCATTTTCATTTACTGGTTTGACGCCAATAAGGAATGCAGACTAGCATTCCTCTTCCCCAATTTTATTGAAATCATAGGCATAGTGTATTTTCCAACCAAACCTGTGAGGGATATCACATTGTAAAGCGCGCTAAACTTGAGTGTCTAAAATTAATTTTTTTCACATAATAACTTTCTTTTCCAATAATGGGTGAAAGTAATCGATAGCAATGGGTCTTTGTGGCTCGACTTTAAATACTCGATCTAACGTTTAATTGAAAATAAATTTGTTCACAGAACAGGCATTCATAGCCAGTATTTTTAACGTTGGTACTTTCCAGCCATTTTGATATTTCAACCAGCTTTTAATGAACAAATGAGTAGATGGGGTAAGGTACAGGGTACACAACGGAGGGGGAACCTCGCGCAGTGCGTCCTATGTGAGATCTATTACGGGAATCGGGGATGAAGTGAAGGAATCTCAGAAGGCTATAGGCCGCAGGCAGATAAACCACAAAGACGCGCGGAAGTCTCCAATAACTCCTGGCTCGAATACCCGTCTTACTACTGGAGCTGCCTAGAGAGGGCGATGAATGACCCGTCAACCAGGTAGTTCTCTAGTGTCCATGAGAAATACTTTTCTTTTGGAACAAGCATCCGCGCTATCTGTCCGGCACCGTCACACACCACGAAACCTAGTAGCATACCTGAAACATAAGAAGGAAGTGGAATGAAAGAGAAATGAGGGAAAGAAAATCGTGGTAGATGAGAAACGACCCCAGCTTTCACCTACCGACCAGGGAAAACTACGAAAAACCCAGGGTCGGAGTGGGCGTTCGGCGGGAATCGAATCCGGGACCTCTCGATTGTGAGCCTGACGCATTACCGCGGAGCAACTCGCTCAGTAACTGGGTAGATAACATTACAATTTACATAATATTATCAATCTACCAAATAATTGTACGCAATATGTACGTCTTAAAAATACAACAGAAATTCGGAAATGGTAAAATAAAAATACTGTATTTTGTCCCGTAATAATTTCAAATATTTCCTCAATTCTATTATAACCCACCTACCACTCTTATGTTCAAATATACGAATACCATAATACACAAATATGGTACAAAAATGACCGAAGCCGCTTTAAATATGCAAGGTAAGATGGGGATAGATTTATGCAGGTTATTGTAGCTCCAGGCATATAATACAAAATATTTAAACTAACTTTAACGACATTTATAAGAACCAAGTATACAGCAAACAGTGTTTAAACAAAAAATTGAAACTATTATTAATTACTCAACCAATTTTGAATACGTCTAAAGGTTGCATGATTCAAGACATTTAGCATAGAAAAGGGTTGAGTCCAACTGTCATGGGAAAAATTCGCTGCTTTCAAGCATACTTAAGGGTTAATGAATATAGATTTATGGAGAAAAGTAGATCTATTCGATACCCCTAATTTACCTTAAAGTTTGCCACTCACCTAAACACCTGCAAATGTGGCAAAACCACTTGGATTCCGTATCGCAGTGGAGAAGTTGACTAGCATATGCTTTCCCCGGTATCTTTTGCGTTTAGGGTTCAAGGTTAATGGGCTAATGTAAATGCAAGCTGATACATAAGAAATGTCGGTCCTGCTTGTCAACACACGTTAGCCTTACTTTTGAGTTCAGTGTGACAAGTATGTCACTAGGCAGGTATTAATTGCTCATTGTTCAACTGTGACCCGATAGTTTTTGTGCCTATATACAGTTAGTTATGGTTTTATTTACATCGCACTATTTGGATATGCTTAACATAATTATTAACTATATATTTTCCTGTTTATTGCTTGTGGCATTTAAAATTTGAATGTTTCATGTTATTCATTAATGGAATAAATTAGGACAAAATTTCAACAGCTAGGATTATTACATGTGAGAGGGTTAGTTTTCGCGATTCCTCAATGTATGAAATTGGTTTTATTTCTGAAAAACGTTACCTTTGTACACGGAGAATAATACTCTACAGAAGCAATTAAATCCTTCTAGTTGATATTGATAGTTATTTTTCATCGCTTACTGAAATTCATCATATAGTACCCTACTTTCTCTATTACTTATGTGAGGAAGACGAAGTGCATTCTACAGATACTGTACTGCATTCCACCGAAAAATTCGATGTTAAGATTTCATTGTAAGGTTTAAAGGTCCTCAGAAGCCATAATAAATAATACAGTATAGTTTTGCAATCAAATCAGTAGACTTTCATGGGTGCTGGTTAGAGATTTACAGGAAACATCCCGCCCAAACAACTCTTTGCATATTCGTTATTTTTATATTATAAAAATTAATTAAAGCTGTTTTGACTAAAATATCAGATATTTAAGACATTGGTATGGCGAATAAAGCTTATATTTTACATTTTCTGTAAATAGCTTAACTCTTTTTTCCTTCTTGTTGAATTGAGTCAACTGTGAACTCGTAAGACAGAAAAACTTACTACAGAAAAAATAAAAAGAAGAAACTTCGCCGAGCTCATCCATAAATACAATTTAAGTATACTACATTCGTTCTTAGCATTAGCTGTTTCAAAAAATATTCATTGTTGTATATGTAAGTTTTACCAGGTTAACATTCTCTTTGTTGTGCATATACATAATATGTTTCCAAATGTATGATTCTTTTCTTCTTTTCCCCACCTAAATTCGTCTTGTGCTGAGTGTTGTTTTCCCAACTTGCATATATCCAAGTGCATATTACCTAATATGAAATAATTTTAGGCAAGTAGTTACCCCATGTCTAAAAGCAGATACAGGTAATGCGTGGAGAACTAACGCAACTGTTATGCAGAAGATTTTTGTAACAAGTAGATATGTTTTAACAGGAGGGTCGTAACGGACGATGAATGAAATAATTAAATTTATTCTAATCACTGGGTAAAATGTTACATCTGTATAAGTGCCGCACAACTGTAGGATGCCATTCATCGCTTGATTTGAACGAAAACATTTTTAATAACCAACTTTATACCGGTAATAAAACTTTGAATAACAACTATTTGGTAATTTATATATGGGTACACAATTACAAGTATTGTACATGCAGGATATAACATATAATACATTGGGAAAGATGGCATTGGTAGTTTAATTGCATGGATAAATTTAATAGTGTTGAAAACAGCTGTAGAGCCATTCAGTGCTTCTTTCTGGCCTGAAGAAACTTTGTATTTTAATCTATAAGGTTCTAAATGTTCGCAATCAAATATATGTTTTATTGTAAAGGTTACTTTACAACGGTTACACGGAAGTAGGTTATATAGGACAGACCGAGGCCACTTTTTTGGGCATGTATGGGAAAGGATAGGGAAAACGAGGCTAGATGGGGCGGTTCAAGGAGGAAAATGGGTTTATATGGGAGAGATAGGGAATACAACGACCAATACTATGCTAGACAGGGTTGAAGGAGGGAAATACGTTATATGGAAGAGATAGTAGAGAGCTGTTAGGCTAGACAGAGGCTGAGGAGCATGGTTTATATGAAAAGTATAGGAAAAACGAGGAGAGGTATTACACTAGACAGAGTTGAAGGGTAGAGTATGTCTTTTATATGAGAGCGGTAGGGAACAGGAGGAGGGGTGTTAGGCTAGACAGAGGTTGAAGGGTAGAGTATGTCTTTTATATGAGAGAGGTAGGGAACAGGAGGAGAGGTGTTAGGCTAGACAGAGTTGAAGGGTAGAGCTTATCATTATATATGAGACAGTTAAGGAACAGGGGGTAGTGATGATAGGCTAGACAGAGGTCAAGAAGTAGAGTATGGTTTATATGAGATATAGGAAAACCAGGAGAGGTATTAGGCTAAGGAGGTTGGTATGCGTTTATAAGGAGAGAAGAGAAAACGGAGAGATCCTATGCTAGGATAGACAGCTGTTAAAGGTAGAATGTGTTTTCTATAGGTTAGATAGGAACCCAAGGAGAGATACTCAGCTAGACAGGAGCAGGCGGGAAATGCGCTTTATGAGAGGCAAGGGATACGGGGAGAGACGCTAGACTAGACAGAGGTTTAGAGTATGCGTTTATATGTATGAGGGATATAGGAACAGGAGGAGAGATATTAGGCTAAGGAGGTTGAGTAGCCGTTTATAAGGAGAGATGAGTAAACGAAGAGATCCAATGCTAGGATAGGCAGGTGCTAAAGGTAGAATGTGTTTTATATATGCTAGATAGGAACCCAAGGAGAGATAGACGGGGGGGCAGGAGGGGAATGCGCTTATGAGAGGTAGGGGATACGAGGAGGGGTGTTAGGCTAGACAGAGGTAGAGGAGTAGAGTATGGTTTATATGAGAGGTATAGGGAAACGAGGAGAGTCGGTAGGCTAGACAGATAGTGAAGCAGTAGGAATATGGACTTATATACAGGAGATATAGGGAATAGGAGATGCTAGACCTTGAAAGCGACTTTAGGCGAGAACTTCATGGAAATATGTTTCATGTCAATGTTCGAGCGCTAATTCTAGACATGCTCATCACGTAACCTATTCAGGGAAAAGGTGACTCGCTCAGGGGGAAAATGGGACCAGAATAGGGAAAAACGTAACCTGGAAAGGGAAAAAGGTGACCAGCAAAGGGAAAAATGTGACCAGCAAAGGGAAAAATGCGACCTGCAAAGGGAAAAAGTGACCAGCAAAGGGAAAAAATGTGACCAGCAAAGGGAAAAATGTGACCAGCAAAGGGAAAAATGTGACCAGCAAAGGGAAAAAGGTGACCAGTAAAGGGAAAAATGGGACCAGAAGAGGGAAAAACGTGACCTGCAAAGGGAAAAAAAAGGTGGCCAGCAAAGGGAAAAATGTGACCAGCAAAGGGAAAAGGTGGCCAGCAAAGGGAAAAAGGTGACCAGCAAAGGGAAAAAGGTGGCCAACAAAGGGAAAAAGGTGACCAGGAAAGGGAAAAAGGTGACCAGCAAAGGGAAAAAGGTGACCAGCAAAGGGAAAAAGGTGACCAGGAAAGGGAAAAAGGTGACCAGCAAAGGGAAAAAGGTGACCAGGAAAGGGAAAAAGGTGACCAGCAAAGGGAAAAAGGTGACCAGCAAAGGGAAAAAGGTGACCGGGAAAGGGAAAAAGGTGACCAGCAAAGGGAAAAAGGTGACCAGCAAAGGGAAAAAGGTGACCAGCAAAGGGAAAAAGGTGACCAGCAAAGGGAAAAAGGTGACCAGGAAAGGGAAAAAGGTGACCAGGAGAGGGAAAAAGGTGACCAGCAAAGGGAAAAAGGTGACCGGCAAAGGGAAAAAGGTGACCAGCAAAGGGAAAAAGGTGACCAGCAAAGGGAAAAAGGTGACCAGCAAAGGGAAAAAGGTGACCAGCAAAGGGAAAAAGGTGACCAGCAAAGGGAAAACGGTGACGAGCAAAGGGAAAAAGGTGACCAGCAAAGGGAAAAAGGCGACCAGCAAAGGGAAAAACGTGACCAGCAAAGGGAAAAAGGTGACCAGCAAAGGGAAAAAGGTGACCAGCAAAGGGAAAAAGGTGACCAGCAAAGGGAAAAAGGTGCCCAGCAAAGGGAAAAATGTTACCAGCAAAGGGAAAACGGTGACCAGCAAAGGGGAAAAGGTGACCAGCAAAGGGAAAAACGTGTCCAGCAAAGGGAAAAACGTGACCAGTAAAGGGAAAAAGGTGACCAGCAAAGGGAAAAGGGCAGGGAAAAGGCGGTCCTCTCACGGGAAAAGCTAAACCACTCACACTAACAGGTAAGTAATTCAGTTAGTATCACAGGGTAGGACAGGTTCCGGGAAGCGGTTATAGCATAGTTCCGTATGATGTTACAGGTAATTAAGAGAGTATCGTAGGTATTTAGGATAATTCAAGTAACATAGGTGTTTAAAGTCACTCAGCTAGTATCACAGGTACTCATGGTAATATAGAGAGTAATTAGATCATAAACATTTCTTATCCAACGTTACAACAATTTATATACTTTTTTCTAAATCTTACAAACTTATTGTACGATGCGGAGAGGGATAAACTGCATATTGATTCACAAATTGTAAAGCTTTGCGTCAACATACATTTATTTAAGTTTGTTGTAGATGTCTCTCCCCTTTTATCTAGGCTTGAGACTAGCACTAGGATTGCTCCTAATGGCAGGGTTACCACCTTCCCTTCCATCTTCTGCTTTCTTCATCAGGCGTCTGCTAGTTGCATATCAGTACACGGATAAACTTCATTTTTAACATTGTAGACTCACGAGAAAATCTCCATCTTCGACTTACATTCTCTTAAGCACTATTTGTAATACTGTAATGTCCATACGCATAGGTAGTTATACCGTCCTCAGCAATAATTCTTTTATCATCAAAGGGATTCAATGCAATTTTATTCACTTGCACTGTGGTAATAGCATGCTTTCGCGATAGGATTAGATTCATGGGCGTTCTGATGATTTCACAGGTTTTAAGACAATCAGTATAGCTGTCAAACGAAATGTACTGCTTAATAGCGCTACGTTTTATACCTTTAATCTTTTTTATCATTGAGCCTTGAATATCTAAGGCATACATCTTAGGACGTAGTCCAACAAAGCGTAGGATGATTTTGCTATTAGCCTCATCTTTAAATTTTCCCAATACCTTCTTGTTCTGAGTAGAGTGGCATATATGATTGACAGGGTAATCAGCTGTATCGAGATGCTCAAGAAAACGTAGCTTGTCCTGGTACACATCTTCAGTTGTAACACGATGAATGAACGAATCAGTGTCCATATACATAAGCTTCAGGTTTTCAGCTCCATAATAAGGCAACAACACGTCGTAATGATAGTTATACATTAATGTCTTAGAGATGTCCAACACACTCATACCAATGTATATAGGCTTGTTGAACACAATCTGACGAGAGGCCATATGTACAGCAGCTAGATTAGCAGCATATATCGTCCTGTCGATAAACGTAGGCTTGGCGATCAGCTTCTCTAGAGTTTTTTCATTTGTCACCAGTCGTATATCCACACGGCTACGCAGGTTCTCCATAGTTTTTCCAAACATGGCGTTGTTAAAGAGCTTGTAGAGATCCTTCTCGAAATCATTTGCAGCTTGTTGTCGTAGCCTGTTGTTAAATTACACATAAGGTTTCAACCACCGAGACTGTCGGAATTTTAGCACACGATGGATTTTTGTTAGTCGTAGTCCATGACTAAGAGCTTGCTTCAAAGCCATGTAATGCACTACATACTTCTTTCGAGGTCCAAGATGAGGTATCAGTTTCTTTGTAGATGATTCCAATGGTTTCATACACTCTGGCAGGAACGGTAGATCGTTGTGTAGATCGTGAAGTTCAGTAGGATACTCGATGTCGACTTCTAATATGTACCCATGAGGATCATCTTCTTGTAGTGTTTCTAAGTTGATTTCTTCAGGTGACACCCACTGAAATCCACCAAAAGGAAGGGCGTGACACATTGCCCACCCATATTGGTTATTAGCGTCCTCGTATGTGATAAATTGGGTTGGTCTCGACGGATCAAACTTATCCATATAAGTGTTATTAGCCTCAGCATACCGATGGGAAACTTGGCATAAACCTCCTCTTATACCTGATTCCACCATGAGTAGTTGATCATAATCTTGTAACAGTTCCAGCTTAATTCCAGTATACAGTAACATGGCGTCCCATGTAAGACCTGGAGAGGTAAAATAATGGGCAGGATCAACTTTGTGTGTTTTAAGGGTTTGCTCTCTGAACGTCTCAAAGACATCAGCTAGGAGAAGTACATCCGAAGTTAAGTAGAGATCGCTGTACTCTCCCAGGTTTCTCACATTAAACAGCTCCCATAGATTTCTAGCATGATCGTAGTCAGTATCAGTAATTTCTTCTTCATTTAATCTATTGTAGAAGTAGTCCTTAGGAGGCAAGCAGGTCTCGTTCAGGACATCCCATGACGTAACAAAATCATAGGGAAATGCACCCTTACGGGTCATCAACTTCAATTTGTCTTCTCCAAAGTACTTTAGCGTTTCAGGATACGAGGTTAGATTTTTTACCAACTTATCCAAGCTTGTACTGAGGAATCGGAAGCTATCCACAAATCGAAGCTTTATATCTCCTACATACTTGGTGAATGAGATATAGCTTTCTTCAGAGTTAGGAATTACCTCCACACGTTCACTTGTACAACCCAGCTCCTTAACAATGAAATGAGAGTCATATCCGCTATGGTTATGCATGAAGACTGGTATATATTTAGGTGTTTTACAGGCTAAATTACATTCATTATGAAGACTTCCACGATATTCACCGCTGATGTGATCATGGTCGCGTACTTTATAGTTCTCTTCTGTAAAGGGGTTTCCACACAAGTAGCATGCTGAAGAAGACTCAAAATCCATCTGCTGTTGATCTGTAAGTTTCAGAGGCTTAGCAGATTTGTATATGTCATCAATCATTTTTGCAAGAGATGTCAGGTACAGCATAAACTTCTGAGCAGCATCAGCACCACGATACACATAGGGTTGCTTAGGAAGACCAGTTTCGAGATGTTCAACGTTGGTTGATGGTTTAACGTAAACACAGAAGCTCATTGGTGTGTGCTCTTGATAAGGGGTTGTATAGGAAGTTTCAGGATTGGGTGTACATGTATGGCATGGAGTGAGAATACTCTCAAAATCCGCATAAATGACATAAGGTACTTTCAGCATCCTCTCAACATTTTTAAACTGTACAATTGCTTTCTCCTTGGTAGGCATAACTACCCTTGCAACACCATGTTGATTACAGATGGTTGCATGTTCTTGTAGTTTTTCCTGTCCACTTTGTCCATATCGATTGTCAAAGTGTGTAAAGCACCGCTTACAGGTATATATCACTCCATCATGCTTAGTTTTTTGACGTCGAACGAGCTTCTCAAAATTCTTGATATATACGTAGTGATGTTTTCCACAACTGTCACTCAATAGTAGCAGGTCACGATGTTCAGGTAGTTCAATATCAGCAACCTTTATTGGATACACCTCATGCTTCTCATCTAGACCGAAAACGTTAATAGATATCTTGTTAAGCTTCTCAAATTTAGGTATTTGAGAAAGTGGAGTAGGATAAGAAACACAGCTGAAGTCGTACTTATCTTGAAGTTGCTTGTATTTGCTGACGCGTTGAGGCTTGGTGCTGACGAATTTGGCCAGTATAGAGTACATGAAACATTTCTCGTCGATAAAGTTCTGAATGTTTATACACGCTTCTTTAGCTCCGACAAATGACGGTAGAGGTATGTAGCTACTTCCTCGTAACGGGTTGTACTTGTTGATACGAAGTCGAACTCCTTCCACAGCAAGTAGGGCCCAGCTGCTACCCTTAAGCTGAGACTCCTCCATTTCAGTCACCAATTTCTTGAATTTCACTTCCATCGCTGACTCCAGATCAGTTTCCAGGAAAACAGCTTGATTCCGTGTTTTAAATGTTTTGTCACAGGTTTCTCCAATACTGTTAACAAATCGACACTCAACCAGCAGATTAATTTTAACACTCTTGTGAATACCAAGCTCTTTATGCACAGCCTGGATTATCCGTTGTTTTGCCTCTTGCAGATACATATTCAGGTCCTTAGGTGACTCGCATCGTATAAAATACGATTTCAATCGTCCTTCGAATGAAGTTTCGTATTCTTTCATATCACAGTCCTCCATTGTTGACAGTAACTGATGTTTAGTTGGCTCCAATCTTCTTTTCTTCTGAGGACTGCTTATTTCACATATATCTTCGTGTCGCTGGCCCTTACATCCATCATTGAAGGTCAAGCTACAATGTTTACATTTGAAGAGCTTCTTGCAGCTCATCTCGTGTCTTCTCTTGTGATAACCTCGGAGGAACTTCTTCCCACATTTTCCGCATGCATATCCAGTAGCGCTTGGAATAATATCCTTATACGCTGAGTTATTCATCTTTATTCTTGATGTAATAACGTATTAATCCTTCTTCAAGGGAAATGTAGACCTCTTCACCTTGATATCACTTATAAAGCTGATTATTCTTGGAGAGAACACAATGTTAACACCTCAAGGCTAATTAGCACAATGAAGTCCAATACCCTAGATCACCATATTTATAGAGGGAGCACGAACCTTTTAGATCAATCATAAACTCGCTCCATAACTAGCTGTATATGCTTGCTCCACGCGTATTAATCTCACGCCCAGAGTCAGGATGCCTATGATGTCACACCCAGAGACAGGATGTCTGGCAGTATCAAACACGTTTAAACTCGTCTCGTAACTACATGTATATGCTGTCACACCAACAAGAGAAGTATTCCCACACGCTCATTCAGTCAGAGGTTCCATTCAAAGCCTACCACCCCCCCCATTACACCAAAGCTAGTACAATCTCTATTATCAAAATACTTAAAAGTAAAGGCTTAAAAGGTAACGTAGAAGATTTTCCTCCTTATTTACTTAAATGTGTGTATATACTACATTATTTCATGTTTTCATCCCCTTTTCAATTCTTCCTTTCCATCTTCTTCCAGAAAGACCATTACATTTCACTACAATCACGAGAAAAGCAATTTTTCCAGAGTTTCACAGATTCTAAGCTTCTAGAATCGAACCCGGTAATAGTTTTAATAAATGTATTTTTAGTAATTTAGCTCCCTCACATCAGCATCTACCATTTAATCTTTACTCGAACCTGATAGGATTCATAGGCTTGAAGATATATGAAATCACCCCTTCGGGATTCGATCTGAGTACTTTAAAGTACTTTTTGTCATGATAACGATATTTAGGAACTAGGTACTCTGTTTACGGTTTACTTGACGTGTCTATATAAATTAGATTACGAGTTATTAAATTTGCAAGTAAATTTCATTAAATCGGTATTCGAACCCAGAACACCAGGAACAAAATAATTTATAATATTAGCTTGACATGTTAAACAAAGCTGTGTGCAGTTACGCTATCAAGCCAAGTGATATATTCTAGTGTACGGAGGAAAATTAAGGAACTCATTAAAAGATGGGGAATCGAACGAAGCACAATTGATTGACAATTATATACAACATTAATTACCTATTATAATAGCTATCAAACATGCTGTGGCCCACTCCTCTACCTCATTTAGTTCCAGAGATAATGAATATTTAAAATTAAGAATCGAACTCAGGAAACCAGATCCCCAAGTATAGATCCGCAAGAAACTACCTATTGATATAAATGTAATAAAGTTTATTTGACTCTCTATCTTAAGTAGTTTAGGAGTTATTAAATTTATAATTAAATTACATTTTATCGGTATTCGAACCCAGAACACCAGAAACAAAATTATTTATAAACTTAGTTTGCTATGTTAAAAAGAGTTGTATACAGTTACGGAATCAATCTAAGTGATATATTCTCGTATACAGAGAAAAATTAAGGAAATCATTTAAAAATCGGGATTCGAACTAGGGACAACTGTTTGAAAATTATATACAGTATTAATTACACATTATAACAGCTATCAAACATGCTTTGGTACATCCCTCTACCTTTCTTAGTTTCCGAGATAATGGCAATTTAAAAATTAAAGATCGAACCCAGGACACCAGGTACCCAAATATACATTCAGAAGAAACTACCTAATGATATAAATGTAATAAAATTTATTTGGCGTCTTTATCTTAATTAGTCTTAATTAGTCTTAATGGTTCTGTATCACTTAATATGCATGGAATGCAATTAATATGCTAATTAGCCCCCTCCCACTAATTAGCCCAACCCCATCACTTTATTACTACTGATTAATCGCTTATATCTCCTGAATGAAAAGAGATAGAACAATGGGATAAAAACTAATCAATTCTTTGGAATGCGCCGCGTCCTTGAGATATTAATCCGAATTGTCCGGGATGTCTGAGTTCGAATCCCACGAGTAATTACAAATTCAACTTCTAATAACTCAGAGACTAATTAAGATAAAGACGCCAAATAAATTTTATTACATTTATATCATTAGGTAGTTTCTTCTGAATGTATATTTGGGTACCTGGTGTCCTGGGTTCAATCTTTAATTTTTAAATCACCATTATCTCGGAAACTAAGAAAGGTAGAGGGATGTACCAAAGCATGTTTGATAGCTATTATAATAGGTAATTAACGTTGTATATAATTGTGAATCAGTTGTGCTTGGTTCGATTCCCCATCTTTTAATGAGTTCCTTAATTTTCCTCCGTACACTAGAATATATCACTTGGCTTGATAGCGTAACTGCACACAGCTTTGTTTAACATGTCAAGCTAATATTATAAATTATTTTGTTCCTGGTGTTCTGGGTTCGAATACCGATTTAATGAAATTTACTTGCAAATTTAATAACTCGTAATCTAATTTATATAGACACGTCAAGTAAACCGTAAACAGAGTACCTAGTTCCTAAATATCGTTATCATGACAAAAAGTACTTTAAAGTACTCAGATCGAATCCCGAAGAGGTGATTTCATATATCTTCAAGCCTATGAATCTTATCAGGTTCGAGTAAAGATTAAATGGTAGATGCTGATGTGAGGGAGCTAAATTACTAAAAATACATTTATTAAAACTATTACCGGGTTCGATTCTAGAAGCTTAGAATCTGTGAAACTCTGGAAAAATTGCTTTTCTCGTGATTGTAGTGAAATGTAATGGTCTTTCTGGAAGAAGATGGAAAGGAAGAATTGAAAAGGGGATGAAAACATGAAATAATGTAGTATATACACACATTTAAGTAAATAAGGAGGAAAATCTTCTACGTTACCTTTTAAGCCTTTACTTTTAAGTATTTTGATAATAGAGATTGTACTAGCTTTGGTGTAATGGGGGGGGGTGGTAGGCTTTGAATGGAACCTCTGACTGAATGAGCGTGTGGGAATACTTCTCTTGTTGGTGTGACAGCATATACATGTAGTTACGAGACGAGTTTAAACGTGTTTGATACTGCCAGACATCCTGTCTCTGGGTGTGACATCATAGGCATCCTGACTCTGGGCGTGAGGTTAATACGCGTGGAGCAAGCATATACAGCTAGTTATGGAGCGAGTTTATGATTGATCTAAAAGGTTCGTGCTCCCTCTATAAATATGGTGATCTAGGGTATTGGACTTCATTGTGCTAATTAGCCTTGAGGTGTTAACATTGTGTTCTCTCCAAGAATAATCAGCTTTATAAGTGATATCAAGGTGAAGAGGTCTACATTTCCCTTGAAGAAGGATTAATACGTTATTACATCAAGAATAAAGATGAATAACTCAGCGTATAAGGATATTATTCCAAGCGCTACTGGATATGCATGCGGAAAATGTGGGAAGAAGTTCCTCCGAGGTTATCACAAGAGAAGACACGAGATGAGCTGCAAGAAGCTCTTCAAATGTAAACATTGTAGCTTGACCTTCAATGATGGTTGTAAGGGCCAGCGACACGAAGATATATGTGAAATAAGCAGTCCTCAGAAGAAAAGAAGATTGGAGCCAACTAAACATCAGTTACTGTCAACAATGGAGGACTGTGATATGAAAGAATACGAAACTTCATTCGAAGGACGATTGAAATCGTATTTTATACGATGCGAGTCACCTAAGGACCTGAATATGTATCTGCAAGAGGCAAAACAACGGATAATCCAGGCTGTGCATAAAGAGCTTGGTATTCACAAGAGTGTTAAAATTAATCTGCTGGTTGAGTGTCGATTTGTTAACAGTATTGGAGAAACCAGTGACAAAACATTTAAAACACGGAATCAAGCTGTTTTCCTGGAAACTGATCTGGAGTCAGCGATGGAAGTGAAATTCAAGAAATTGGTGACTGAAATGGAGGAGTCTCAGCTTAAGGGTAGCAGCTGGGCCCTACTTGCTGTGGAAGGAGTTCGACTTCGTATCAACAAGTACAACCCGTTACGAGGAAGTAGCTACATACCTCTACCGTCATCTGTCGGAGCTAAAGAAGCGTGTATAAACATTCAGAACTTTATCGACGAGAAATGTTTCATGTACTCTATACTGGCCAAATTCGTCAGCACCAAGCCTCAACGCGTCAGCAAATACAAGCAACTTCAAGATAAGTACGACTTCAGCTGTGTTTCTTATCCTACTCCACTTTCTCAAATACCTAAATTTGAGAAGCTTAACAAGATATCTATTAACGTTTTCGGTCTAGATGAGAAGCATGAGGTGTATCCAATAAAGGTTGCTGATATTGAACTACCTGAACATCGTGACCTGCTACTATTGAGTGACAGTTGTGGAAAACATCACTATGTATACATCAAGAATTTTGAGAAGCTCGTTCGACGTCAAAAAACTAAGCATGATGGAGTGATATATACCTGTAAGCGGTGCTTTACACACTTTGACAATCGATATGGACAAAGTGGACAGGAAAAACTACAAGAACATGCAACCATCTGTAATCAACATGGTGTTGCAAGGGTAGTTATGCCTACCAAGGAGAAAGCAATTGTACAGTTTAAAAATGTTGAGAGGATGCTGAAAGTACCTTATGTCATTTATGCGGATTTTGAGAGTATTCTCACTCCATGCCATACATGTACACCCAATCCTGAAACTTCCTATACAACCCCTTATCAAGAGCACACACCAATGAGCTTCTGTGTTTACGTTAAACCATCAACCAACGTTGAACATCTCGAAACTGGTCTTCCTAAGCAACCCTATGTGTATCGTGGTGCTGATGCTGCTCAGAAGTTTATGCTGTACCTGACATCTCTTGCAAAAATGATTGATGACATATACAAATCTGCTAAGCCTCTGAAACTTACAGATCAACAGCAGATGGATTTTGAGTCTTCTTCAGCATGCTACTTGTGTGGAAAACCCTTTACAGAAGAGAACTATAAAGTACGCGACCATGATCACATCAGCGGTGAATATCGTGGAAGTCTTCATAATGAATGTAATTTAGCCTGTAAAACACCTAAATATATACCAGTCTTCATGCATAACCTTAGCGGATATGACTCTCATTTCATTGTTAAGGAGCTGGGTTGTACAAGTGAACGTGTGGAGGTAATTCCTAACTCTGAAGAAAGGTATATCTCATTCACCAAGTATGTAGGAGATATAAAGCTTCGATTTGTGGATAGCTTCCGATTCCTCAGTACAAGCTTGGATAAGTTGGTAAAAAATGTAACCTCGTATCCTGAAACGCTAAAGTACTTTGGAGAAGACAAATTGAAGTTGATGACCCGTAAGGGTGTATTTCCTTATGATTTTGTTACGTCATGGGATGTCCTGAACGAGACCTGCTTGCCTCCTAAGGACTACTTCTACAATAGATTAAATGAAGAAGAAATTACTGATACTGACTACGATCATGCTAGAAATCTATGGGAGCTGTTTAATGTGAGAAACCTGGGAGAGTACAGCGATCTCTACTTAACTTCGGATGTACTTCTCCTAGCTGATGTCTTTGAGACGTTCAGAGAGCAAACCCTTAAAACACACAAAGTTGATCCTGCCCATTATTTTACCTCTCCAGGTCTTACATGGGACGCCATGTTACTGTATACTGGAATTAAGCTGGAACTGTTACAAGATTATGATCAACTACTCATGGTGGAATCAGGTATAAGAGGAGGTTTATGCCAAGTTTCCCATCGGTATGCTGAGGCTAATAACACTTATATGGATAAGTTTGATCCGTCGAGACCAACCCAATTTATCACATACGAGGACGCTAATAACCAATATGGGTAGGCAATGTGTCACGCCCTTCCTTTTGGTGGATTTCAGTGGGTGTCACCTGAAGAAATCAACTTAGAAACACTACAAGAAGATGATCCTCATGGGTACATATTAGAAGTCGACATCGAGTATCCTACTGAACTTCACGATCTACACAACGATCTACCGTTCCTGCCAGAGTGTATGAAACCATTGGAATCATCTACAAAGAAACTGATACCTCATCTTGGACCTCGAAAGAAGTATGTAGTGCATTACATGGCTTTGAAGCAAGCTCTTAGTCATGGACTACGACTAACAAAAATCCATCGTGTGCTACAATTCCGACAGTCTCGGTGGTTGAAACCTTATGTGTAATTTAACAACAGGCTACGACAACAAGCTGCAAATGATTTCGAGAAGGATCTCTACAAGCTCTTTAACAACGCCATGTTTGGAAAAACTATGGAGAACCTGCGTAGCCGTGTGGATATACGACTGGTGACAAATGAAAAAACTCTAGAGAAGCTGATCGCCAAGCCTACGTTTATCGACAGGACGATATATGCTGCTAATCTAGCTGCTGTACATATGGCCTCTCGTCAGATTGTGTTCAACAAGCCTATATACATTGGTATGAGTGTGCTGGACATCTCTAAGACATTAATGTATAACTATCATTACGACGTGTTGTTGCCTTATTATGGAGCTGAAAACCTGAAGCTTATGTATATGGACACTGATTCGTTCATTCATCGTGTTACAACTGAAGATGTGTACCAGGACAAGCTACGTTTTCTTGAGCATCTCGATACAGCCGATTACCCTGTCAATCATATATGCCACTCTACTCAGAACAAGAAGGTATTGGGAAAATTTAAAGATGAGGCTAATAGCAAAATCATCCTACGCTTTGTTGGACTACGTCCTAAGATGTATGCCTTAGATATTCAAGGCTCAATGATAAAAAAGATTAAAGGTATAAAACGTAGCGCTATTAAGCAGTACATTTCGTTTGACAGCTATACTGATTGTCTTAAAACCTGTGAAATCATCAGAACGCCCATGAATCTAATCCTATCGCGAAAGCATGCTATTACCACAGTGCAAGTGAATAAAATTGCATTGAATCCCTTTGATGATAAAAGAATTATTGCTGAGGACGGTATAACTACCTATGCGTATGGACATTACAGTATTACAAATAGTGCTTAAGAGAATGTAAGTCGAAGATGGAGATTTTCTCGTGAGTCTACAATGTTAAAAATGAAGTTTTACCGTGTACTGATATGCAACTAGCAGACGCCTGATGAAGAAAGAAGAAGATGGAAGGGAAGGTGGTAACCCTGCCATTAGGAGCAATCCTAGTGCTAGTCTCAAGCCTAGATAAAAGGGGAGAGACATCTACAACAAACTTAAATAAATGTATGTTGACGCAAAGCTTTTCAATTTGTGAATCAATATGCAGTTTATCCCTCTCCGCATCGTACAATAAGTTTGTAAGATTTAGAAAAAAGTATATAAATTGTTGTAACGTTGGATAAGAAATGTTTATGATCTAATTACTCTCTATATTACCATGAGCACCTGTGATACTAGCTGAGTGACTTTAAACACCTATGTTACTTGAATTATCCTAAATACCTACGATACTCTCTGAATTACCTGTAACATCATACGGAAATATGCTATATCCGCTTCCCGGAACCTGTCCTACCCTGTGATACTAACTGAATTACTTACCTGTTAGTGTGAGTGGGTTAGCTTTTCCCGTGAGAGGACCGCCTTTTACCTGCCCTTTTCCCTTTGCTGGTCACCTTTTTCTCTTTACTGGTCACGTTTTTCCCTTTGCTGGTCACGTTTTTCCCTTTGCTGGTCACCTTTTCCCCTTTGCTGGTCACCTTTTTCCCTTTGCTGGTCACGTTTTTCCCTTTGCTGGTCACCTTTTTCCCTTTGCTGGTCACCTTTTTCCCTATGCTGGTCACCTTTTTCCCTTTGCTGGTCACCTTTTTCCCTTTGCTGGTCACCTTTTTCCCTTTGCTGGTCACCTTTTTCCCTTTGCTGGTCACGTTTTTCCCTTTGCTGGTCGCCTTTTTCCCTTTGCTGGTCACCTTTTTCCCTTTGCTCGTCACCTTTTTCCCTTTGCTGGTCACCTTTTTCCCTTTGCTGGTCACCTTTTTCCCTTTGCTGGTCACCTTTTTCCCTTTGCTGGTCACCTTTTTCCCTTTCCTGGTCACCTTTTTACCTTTGCTGGTCACCTTTTTCCCTTTGCTGGTCACCTTTTTCCCTTTGCTGGTCACCTTTTTCCCTTTGCTGGTCACCTTTTTCCCTTTCCTGGTCACCTTTTTCCCTTTGCTGGTCACCTTTTTCCCTTTGCTGGTCACCTTTTTCCATTTGCTGGTCACCTTTTTCCCTTTGCTGGTCACCTTTTTCCCTTTGCTGGTCACCTTTTTCCCTTTGCTGGTCACCTTTTTCCCTTTACTGATCACCTTTTTCCCTTTGTTGGTCACCTTTTTCCCTTTGCTGGTCACCTTTTTCCCTTTGCTGGTCACCTTTTTCCCTTTGCTGGTCACCTTTTTCCCTTTGCTGATAACCTTTTTCCCTTTGTTGGTCACCTTTTTCCCTTTGCTGGTCACCTTTTTCCCTTTCCTGGTCACCTTTTTCCCTTTCCTGGTCACCTTTTTCCCTTTGCTGGTCACCTTTTTCCCTTTGGTGGTCAACTTTTTCCCTTTGCTGGTCACCTTTTTCCCTTTGCTGGTCACCTTTTTCCCTTTCCTGGTCACCTTTTTCCCTTTGCTGGTCACCTTTTTCCCTTTCCTGGTTAACTTTTTCCCTATGTTGGCCACCTTTTTCCCTTTGCTGGTCACCTTTTTCCCTTTGCTGGCCACCTTTTCCCTTTGCTGGTCACATTTTTCCCTTTGCTGGCCACCTTTTTTTCCCTTTGCAGGTCACGTTTTTCCCTCTTCTGGTCCCATTTTTCCCTTTACTGGTCACCTTTTTCCCTTTGCTGGTCACATTTTTCCCTTTGCTGGTCACATTTTTCCCTTTGCTGGTCACATTTTTTCCCTTTGCTGGTCACTTTTTCCCTTTGCAGGTCGCATTTTTCCCTTTGCTGGTCACATTTTTCCCTTTGCTGGTCACCTTTTTCCCTTTCCAGGTTACGTTTTTCCCTCTTCTGGTCCCATTTTTCCCCTGGGCGAGTCACCTTTTCGCTGAATAGGTTACGTGATGAGCATGTCTAGAATTAGCGCTCTAACATTGACATGAAACATATTTCCATGAAGTTCTCGCCTAAAGTCGCTTTCAAGGTCTAGCATCTCCTATTCCCTATATCTCCTGTATATAAGTCCATATTCCTACTGCTTCACTATCTGTCTAGCCTACCGACTCTCCTCGTTTCCCTATACCTCTCATATAAACCATACTCTACTCCTCTACCTCTGTCTAGCCTAACACCCCTCCTCGTATCCCCTACCTCTCATAATCGCATTCCCCTCCTGCCCCCCCCCCCCCGTCTATCTCTCCTTGGGTTCCTATCTAGCATATATAAAACACATTCTACCTTTAGCACCTGCCTATCCTAGCATTGGATCTCTTCGTTTACTCATCTCTCCTTATAAACGGCTACTCAACCTCCTTAGCCTAATATCTCTCCTCCTGTTCCTATATCCCTCATACATATAAACGCATACTCTAAACCTCTGTCTAGTCTAGCGTCTCTCCCCGTATCCCTTGCCTCTCATAAAGCGCATTTCCCGCCTGCTCCTGTCTAGCTGAGTATCTCTCCTTGGGTTCCTATCTAACCTATAGAAAACACATTCTACCTTTAACAGCTGTCTATCCTAGCATAGGATCTCTCCGTTTTCTCGTCTCTCCTTATAAACGCATACCAACCTCCTTAGCCTAATACCTCTCCTGGTTTTCCTATATCTCATATAAACCATACTCTACTTCTTGACCTCTGTCTAGCCTATCATCCCTACCCCCTGTTCCTTAACTGTCTCATATATAAAGATAAGCTCTACCCTTCAACTCTGTCTAGCCTAACACCTCTCCTCCTGTTCCCTACCTCTCTCATATAAAAGACATACTCTACCCTTCAACCTCTGTCTAGCCTAACACCCCTCCTCCTGTTCCCTACCGCTCTCATATAAAAGACATACTCTACCCTTCAACTCTGTCTAGTGTAATACCTCTCCTCGTTTTTCCTATACTTTTCATATAAACCATGCTCCTCAGCCTCTGTCTAGCCTAACAGCTCTCTACTATCTCTTCCATATAACGTATTTCCCTCCTTCAACCCTGTCTAGCATAGTATTGGTCGTCGTATTCTCTATCTCTCCCATATAAACCCATTTTCCTCCTTGAACCGCCCCATCTAGCCTCGTTTTCCCTATCCTTTCCCATACATGCCCAAAAAAGTGGCCTCGGTCTGTCCTATATAACCTACTCACGGAGTGGCTTATGGCTTCCTTTGGAAGGGAAGTAAAGCCGGTGGTCCCGTGTCGTAGATTTACGGCACGTAAAAGAACCTCAAGCCTGATAAAGAGACCTCTGTGAAAAATTATCGGTCTTTCACGCCCAATATAAAATGGGACGCTAAGAAGCACTGCAGTTAAAGAGCGTCTATAAATAAAACTCAATATCAGAGTGGCTTGGCTTTTAGTTAGGAGGTGTTCGTGTTTAGTTGCGAATGGCCCATTCCTAACCGGGTATAAATTATCTGGTCCTTTCTGTTCTTTGGGTGAATTTTATTGCTACTGAATAATATGTTCCCGATTTCCAAAGGTTTACTGGGGAAGTTTTTCTTTCATTCAGTATTCCGCAATTTCTGTATAAACTACTGAGATGTGTTTCGAGATCAATACGAGAACTGAATTTTTCATTGTAATCGGCGAATGTTGTTGCTTCCTGGCTGCTTTATCTGCTTCTTCATTTCCAGCAATTCCAATATGAGATGATATCCACATGACGATAAGTTGTTTGTTGACATGAATTTTATTGTACAGCTGCTTGATTTCTTCAATTATTGGTTCCTTGTTTTCAGGACTTAAGATGCATACAATTACAGTGTGTGAATCCGTACAAATTAGAAA
This sequence comes from Deroplatys truncata, assembly GCA_030765065.1. Taxonomy (NCBI): domain Eukaryota; kingdom Metazoa; phylum Arthropoda; class Insecta; order Mantodea; family Mantidae; genus Deroplatys; species Deroplatys truncata. Next base: position 182,554,381 of record CM060981.1, read on the forward strand.
CTTTGATTCTTTAGAATTTTTAATTATTTCAAAAGCTTTTCTAATTACGAAGGCCTCACTAAAGCAGACCGAGCATGTGTCATTTAGCTTGTGTTTGATTTCATTTCTGCTGATTGTATTATTACCTTATGTTGGTGTTCAAGGTCCATATTTCTGAGCCATAGATAATAAGAGGTATTGCCATTGTTTTATATAGCTTCATTATTGGTTCTTTTCCGGGTTCATTTTTTATTGTTCGTTTGATTGTTCCCGTTAAATTTAGAGCTTGTTTAGAAAAAGGTCCGCAAGCGTGTGCAAAGAAACCTGTTAAATGATTGTTCTAGAAATTTAATTTTTCATGTCTGTGCTAAGCCCTTACCTCAACTCATGCTTCTCTTCTCTCTCAAATTCTCCAAGAACGTAATTAATATAGCATCCATCTTGAAAAACTTGGACCTCCTAACGGCTGTTTATGACTAATAGTAATATTTAACTACTTTTCGTTGCATAACGATAGCGTTTAAGAGTTACAGAATAAGGTTCAGGCCATAATTAGGAGTTACAACTCTTAGCTACTGATTGGCAGTAAGGTTAAGTTTAGAGAATAGACCTTAATGCCATGAGTATTCCCTTATATGTTTATTTTGAAAATTATTTTTTAAAATATTTTTTATTTTGTTATACTTCTGTCCACTCAAAAATCCAAGTTTAATGAATAATAAAAGCTATTTTTGAAAAACCAGAAAGAGCATTAAAACGCACACATTTAGGTATTGATGCAGTAATTTGTATCACAAATTACCTAAATGTAAATAATGATTGTAATATGAATATGCATTTTTATGTGACATTGATTTCAGATATTTATTAATTGTAATTATTATTGGGAAATAAGTTTATACGGCTTTACTGAAACTGTCAATAATAGCGCAATAATGCAGCGAGGGGGGTGGGCTGTTTATCATTATTGGAAACAAGGAAGTTACGTAATGTTGGCGCGTTTTCGGTAGAAACTTCTGGAATATTTTCTCCCTAAAAGCAATATGTATTCGTGGTTTTCATTGGATATTAAAACAGACGCTAATGTTGGCGCGTTTTCTTAGCCAATTGCAGTTCAGTTATAATCTTTAGGCGTATCTGATTGAAGGAGTATAAATAAACCAAGTCAGAGGTAGATCGGTGGCAGTTCATCAAAAATCTGTGTACACTACACGTCGTCTTCAGTCAGTCAGTTCGTCGAAAGTATTAGTACGACATACATCGGATATAGATTCACAAGTTACGCGCAGCAGAATTATGAAAGATCTAAAGTATGGTAAAGTTAATTATACAAAAGATTGAAGTACCTGGATTAAAAGAGATCAGTAAGAAGTTATTATAACAGTTTCAGTTTGGCGAGTATCTAAATCAATATGTAAAAGTGATAGTGAACGTGTTCGACAATAAAAATTATAAAACAAATTTCTTCATCAGTGTAATTTTTGGATAAAAGATTCCTTTCCGTTTCACAACCTGTATAGAGACACATGTTCGACCCAAGCCAACAGGATAATGGCTAGCCGGAGGACATTTGAAATGAATTATTTCAAAAACTGATACTAGGAACCGCAAATTGCTAACGCCAGATGGAGCTACAAACCAAACAAATGAATGACGTCACAAGATGGCAACGCGTGAAGTAAAGACACATACATAAACATCACAAGCATCAACATTATAAGTAATACCGTCGCAGTATAAACACGTGCTATAGCTTTATTTTAGTCTTAGAGTCTTAGAGCTCCTACCTCTTCAAATGGGCATGAAAAGCTAATTCTAGTGTATTGTTTTGTTTGGGGATTATTCCTATAAATTAATATTCTAATATATTTTGTTTTAAATTCAGGAAAACCCCTATTATTTTAATTACATTAACACCACAAAAATTGACTTTTATACATGCAATAGATTTTGAGATTCGATATTACAATTCCCTCCTATTAAGTCGTTATACATAATCCTTGAAACTTAATACATCTATGGTGTAATTTTTTCATAAGTATTAACTGCTGATTTCCAAAAACTGTTGGATGATTACAATGTATTCACCTTCAACTACACTTCTCTGAAAACGTAAACAAGTTATTACAATAAACAAACCACTGTAATGTTTTAGGGGTTAAGGGTGAGGAAGTTGGAGTGGTGATATTGGTGATATTGGAAGGAAGTAAAAGGTGAGGGGATGTTGGGGTATGCGTTAGCACCTCTGTTAGTATTTAGCTGCTGGTGCGTGACCGGGAACGCTATCACCCGGGGGTTTAGAGGTGAAGGATGTTAAGGGTTATTTATTGGTTAGTCATTTGTTTGTTCTTTCAGCGGCAGTTACGCCGGTTATGTTGTAAGAGAGGTGGAAGCGGAAGAACATTGCTTCCATAAAGTTCCGGATGAGGAGGAAGCCTTCCTGGAGTTGTTGATGATTGTTCTGTAGCTGCTAATCTCTGAAGAATGGTTGATTCAGTTTCAAGATGCTGCTGTTGAACCCCTGCGACAGATGCCTCAAAGGTCGAGATTCTGTCGTTTCTAGTCTGGCATCTTATATTTTGGCCAGGCATTAATCATCAATGTGAAAGTTTGTAAATTTATCTAAACATAAAAAACAAATAAGATAAATAGGGTAAATCAGCCTATTAGAATTTATTGTAGCTGATTCACTTACCAAATGCTATTAATAATATCACAAAATGTATTTTTTGAGCAAAAACAATTCATCCCGGAACCTGTAAGCCTCGTGAATTGGTTAGATAACAAAGAAAATAAAGGAAAAGGGAAATGTACTCAGATCCCTCAAAAATCCTATTTTAATCGTATACACAATATATCACATCACTCTGTTTTTAATCCATCATTAAGTTATGTGTTGATGTAACGCTGCCACGCAATATCTGATACCATGTTACATATTTTGTTGAAAAACCTAAAAGCTTCCTTATTTCTAACAATTGGAACTCTATATGTCCTTGTAGTTACTAATGGTATTATGGTGACGGTTATGTTCATGGGACATTCCCATATGGCATGTTCGGGAGATTCTATCTCCCCACATAAACCTATCCTAAAGAGATAGGCCCCACACGGGCCATGCTCAGTTAGATAATGTACTACCCCTCTTTACATATTCAATTTCATTCTCTCATCTATCCAGGGGAAAATATCTTAAGTTCGACGTCCGGTTTCTGAACTATCCAATCTTTTCTGACATATTTGTAACATAATATGTTAATCTGCACCTCATCCAAAACTAGGGTTCCTAACATTTGTGATGCTGTATCCGCCTGGTCCAGTCTCATCTAATATTTGGCGGCACGCCGCTTCACTTCTAAATCCAACGGAGTCACCCCGGCCAGAACTGTAATAGCATTTGAAGTATTATTATATCTTTAGGTTATCTGCACCACGCTTTGGGTGTCAATTTGAAGTAGGTTGTAGTGAAGGAGTTCAATTATATTTCAACTGTTGGGAGCCGAACTTGAAGTTGGTTGCAACCGCACGTATAGTACCCGGTGTCCGGTAGCCTTCGCCCCAAGTTTAAAAATATTAACTTTGTAAAACATTAAAATCTTCCGGGCTGGAAGGCCGTGATAACGACTGCCTGTCCTGGGTGTTACACTCTTGAAGATGGCAACCACAGAGTTGACCGAAACGTCGGGTGCTAGTAATTTTACCCTTAGACCACGACCTTCCAGCCCGGAAGATTTTAATCTTTTATCGATTAACTCCGGCCGTGAAAGCCTTCGTACTTATTAACTTTGTAATTTGACTGTTTCTTTAAATATTATATATTTATGTTTGCCTCGGCTGCGTCAGTATTTATTTTTGGAGACATGAATGTCTTAGCAGGGCGTGGTGCGACTAAAGAATGTAGGCTTACACAGATTATAATTTTATTTCACTCATTTTATTAATGCTTGACACGATTTAAATAACATTTCACTGATATAGAGAGAGCTGTGAGATTTTTTTATTATTAAATACTTGCACTTTTTAACACGTAAACTATTTTTGTCTCACACAAAATACGTATTCAATTTCTCAAGAACACATCTCATGTCCGATTAGGAACACTGTCTACAACCAACTAAACTCTAAATTTGTAAATGTTGCTATATTTCAGTTTCTGATTGGCTAATTCTATTCCAATAGAATACCTTTATTTAACTAAAGCTTTTTTCTGGTTGTTGATTGGCTATTTTATAAACTGTCACACAAAATTACATTATTGCTTCCAAGAATCACAAGTAGTATTGTTAAACTTTCAAATTCATTATTGCCTCAAGGTTACCTCATTGTTACCTAATTGTTAGCAACTTTTAACCTATTATTCCCACAGCTCCTACATCATTAAATTACGTAATACGTTCAGATAACATTATCACACTTTTTATATATTGTTACATACACATATTGCTTTAAGGCGGGCTGTTATTGAATATATACATATATATATAATTAGACTGAAATTATTTAAGTGTTAAAAATACTGCCTCACATTGGAGTAGTGGAGAAAGATCCAGTAAGCCTGATTAAAATTTTTCTTTGAGGGGACAATACTCTTCTTTTTGTTACAACTAAATCCATTCGATGTGCCCACACACTGGCCGCATAGCATACTATCGATGCTAAAACAACATTATTATATAGCTTCACCACCGAGAACGGAATTCTATTTCCATAACTACCTAATCTTATTATTTTATTTAAAATTTTAAATCCTTGTTATATATTACATTGAGCTGTTCATTAAAATTTAATTTTTTATACTAAGTTACCCCAAGATAATTAGTTGCCCTAACCCTCCTTATTAGTTGATTTTCTATTCGCACAATGGGGTCGCGATCTAATTTCCCCTTAACCAACATATACTGCTTCGAGGACACCCAGACGCATGGGTTGGTCGTCGCAGTCGCTGTCAGTCAGATCGACTGGCCTCAGCAAGTGACACTCGATGCGTATCAACATGTGCTGATATGACGCGAGCACCTCCATTTTGTCGTCGTCCTGTACTGCTTGGCGCAGTAGTAAAAGCTGTGTGGACGTCGCTGAGAGGTGACGAATACGCTTCGTTACTTGACCTTCATTGACGCAAGGAGCGCACTGGTTGCACGTTGCAACGCCTCAAAGGCCGCCTGGATGTCCTCAACGGTACCTTACCTGGTGTCATGGTGGTGGAGGAAGGCTATTGGTGATTCTTGTAGGTGGCAAAGGCGAGTTCTGTTGAGTGATGATCTGCAGTAGTGGTGCTGGCTGCGTGTGTGGAGGACCTGGATGTGGAGGTTGTTGACGTCGATGCTGTTGTGCAGAGTTAGGCCAGTCGTGAGTGCGGCGGTTAGTGCGCCCTGTCCAGAAAGATCAGGCGCAGCAGCGACGTTGGTCCTCTGCCAGAGGAGATTCTGGAGACTCGGATCAGCGAAGGCCAGAGCGGCCTCCAATAAAATCCGCTTCGACAGCAGGCGGTGGACTCCGCACACCACAGCGCTGTAAGCGCCTTAGCGGCCCGTGGAATCGTCCGGCGGCGAGGCAGCTATCCGGGCGTAAGTCAACCGGAGTCGCGACGAAGAACGCTCGGCCGTTGGTGGTGTGTGCGGCCTCGGCGGAGGTGTGGTACTGATCGACGTGATCAGCTTTAGTGGCGGCGTCTGCCGACTACGATGGCAGGCGGAGTGCTGTCAACAGCTGTGTAGAGCGACTCTGAATGAGTTGCTGCAGCGACGGTGTCTCTTCTTCTTCCGCATGATATTCTCATTTCGGAGTCCGTCGAGCGTAACGGAAAGCTTGATAATTTTACCAACGGATTCAGTTGCTAACGTAATGACAAATTTCATGGACATCGTAGTAGTAACTTATGTAAGCTTAGGACTTCCTAAGGTGTGACTTCCTCTCTAAAGTATGTTTTCCCAAATTATTTACAATTTTAGGAAATTTTTGCAAATTCTAGTATAGCTACACCAAACCTTACGTAATATCTTTCCTGTTTCCTTTCAATCATTAAATTTCAAATACTTTAGCCACTATTAGGAGTAAGTGATACATATTATAAGAAAATAGCCAAAGAGTATTCATTAAAACATCTTTGTTAATATGTAAACAGTTTTAATTTATAGCTCCAGTGACTACAACAACCAAGGAACACAAGCTTCTCTTCTATCTACAAATTACAATCACCGAAATAATAGGACGATTTCATGAGAAAAAGCACTAAAATTAATTTTCGCGTGTAAATATATTACTGTAAAATGTAGTGGAGCGTAAGACGCATATGGAAAAAAATCTGTTGTGTGAAATAAATAGTTTTGATATAGTCACCTACACAATCGCGAGGGGACATTTTTGAACGATAGTCAGAGTAAATTACAGGAATAATGACATTTTATGCACTTGCTTGACATATAGGACAATATCGACTGAAATAAAAACATAATATATACACCTTGCACTGATATGACTGATTAAACTATTCAACTAATCTGCCAGTTCATGAATAAATTCTTATACAGTAATAACTTCGTTCCACCGAAATTAAAATAGAACCGCATGTTATGCTATGTTTCATTCACTATTCCCCTAAATTAAACACTCTGTAGTTCAGCTACAGACTATTATTTCCTTGAAAGATACTACTCATAAAAGAACGTTTTGCTAGATTACAATCCAATAAGGCTTACAATTATTTTCGTTTTTCATTTATCTCTACCAGATTGTCCGCTATACGCTGCTTGATCTTTCGATTAGCTAATCTATATAAAAGACATATTCTTCCAGATTACGAACACGCGACAGTCCAGTATACGTTTTTATTCAACGTTCAAATAAATGTGCATGTTGGATAATTTAAGCATTGCGTTTTTCTGCCGTTGTGACAGTAATAAAGCTGCTTGCGATTATTTCTTTACTTATTTCTTCTACGCTTTAAATTTTTCGTATTTTGATAATGATCTAGCGATCAACATTACAACATTTTAAAAATGAAAAAGCAAATATTTTTTACAATATCTGTTAATATTTACAGTTGACAAGTAGAAGCTTATGCTCCTGTTTAATGCACCTGACTTTAATCATGTTACGAAAGCTCATTCGATTATTACTGAAAAACTGTGGCGGCAAGGAATAAAAATAGAGCCCTAATTACCCTTAACTATAAACACTAACTATGCGTTACTTTCTCTATGACTTACTTAGAAAGGCAGATAGATAGGTTAGGTATCAACAATGGTGGCCGAGGTCGTTAAATTACAAACTTGTGAACGGGATGTCCATGATTCCAAACCACCAGGACCGTCATTCCTCACTGTCTTTTTTCCCTCAAACTGGCAAATGGATTACTCTAATCGTAGTCTGTAACGTTTTACTTTCCTAATTATTATTTCATTTTGCATATCATCAGCATCCACCACCTGGGTTGGCATATGCTATAAGAATGGGTGTTAAACATTATTAAAAAAGTCTCTGATATGTTTCATTCACATATGTTTTATGCTTCATTCACTCTCTCTACTCTCTAGTTTATTAGTGTGTATACAAATATTCTTACGAAAGTTTATTTTTCTATCTACTTTGTTTTAATTAAAACAAACCTTTGCAGAAATAACTAAATTACACATTTCGTTACAGAGACAAAGAGCGTAGCGACAGCAAAATGTATAAAAACTGGAATCTAAGTGTTGGCCTTTAAATTCCGTACGCTTTTCATGCAGTCGCGAGAAACAACTGAATTTCGACAACACTTTAAAAGAATAACAGAGTAGTAGGATATATAGGAGAGAGCTGGGCCACTTTTTTGCGTTTATATGGGAAAGGATAGGGAAAACGAGGGTAGATGCGACAGTTCTAGGAGGAAAATGCGTTTATAGGGGAGAGATAGGGAATACCAGGGCTGATGCTAGGCTAGTCAGATCCTAAAGGAGGGAGGAATACGCTTTATATGGAAGAAGTAGTAGAGAGGTGTTAGGCTAGGAGGGTTTAAGTATGCGTTTATAAGGAGAGACGAGAAAACGGAGAGAGATCCTATGTTAGGATACACAGGTGTTTAAAGCTAGAATGTGTTTTATATAGGCTAGATAGGAAACCAAAGAGATACTCAGCTAGACAGGGGACAGGAGAGGAATGCGCTTTATGAGAGGTAGAGGATACGGGGAGTGGTGTTAGGCTAGACAGAGGTTGAGAGTAGAGTATGCGTTTATATGTTTGAGAAGTATAGGAACAGGAAGAGGGTGCTAGGCTAGACAGAGGTTGAGGAGTAGAGTATAGGCTATATGAGAGGTATAGGAAAACGAGGGGAGGTGTTAGGCTAGACAGATGTTGAAAATAGAGTATGGTTTATATGAGTGGTATAGGAAAACGAGGAGAGGAGTTAGACTAGACAGAGGTCGAGGAGCAGAGTATGGTTTATGTGAGAGTCATAGGTAAACGAGAGAGGCGTTAGGCTAGACAGAGCTAGAGGAGTAGAGTATGGTTTATATGAGAGGTATAGGAACAGGAGGAGAGGTGTTAGGCTAGACAGATACTAAAGGAGTAGCAATATGGGTTTATATACAGGAGAGATAGGGAATAGGAGGTGCTAGACTTGAAAGCAACTTTAGACGCGAACTTAGTGGAAAACTGTTTCATGTCAATGTTCTAGACATGCCCATCACGTAACCTATTCAGGGAAAAAGGTGGCCCACAAAGGGAAAAAGTTGACTAGCAAAGGGAAAAACGTGACCAGCAAAGGGAAAAAGTGACCAGCAAAGGGAAAAAGGTGACCAGTAAAGGGAAAAATGTGATCAGCAAAGGGAAAAAGGCGACCACCAAAGGGAAAAAGGTGACCTGCAACGGGAAAAGCTAACCCACTCACACTAACAGGTAAGTAATTCAGCTAGTATTGCAAGAGGCTGACTGGATCATAGCAGTGTATGATTTCACAGGTAATTCAGCTAGTATCGTGAGCATTTAAGCTAATTCGTCTAGTAACACAGGATAGATTCCAGATGCTAACTGCATCATGGCTCTGCATGATTTCACAGGTAATTCAGCTAGTATCTTAGGTATTTAGGCTAATTCAGCTAGTATCACAAGAGGATAGATTCTAGGGTTGGGTATAGCTTAGTGTCGTATTTCACAGGTAATTCAGAGGGTATCGTAGGTATTTAGGTTAATTCAAGTATCACAGACGTTTAGAGTAATTCAGCTAGCATTACAGGAGGGTAGGTTCCAGGGGTCGGTTATAACATAGCTTCGTATTTCACAGATAGTTCAGGTAATATCGTAAGTATTTGAGGTAATCGATATAGCTTCACAGATATTATTGATAATTTCGATCAGAGATTTGTATCACAGCTATTTAAGTTGCATCAATGGTATTTGAGTCATTTTAACAGGTAATTCATCTAGTATCATTAGTATTTAAGGCAAACCAGATAGTATCACAGGTGCTCGTGCTAATTTAGAGCAGGAATTCGTATCAGAGCTAGTTAAGGCAATTTCACATGATTCGGGTAGTATCACAGGTATTTAAGTCATTTTCACAGGCAATTCAGCTAGTATCGTGAACATTTAAGCTAATTCATCTAGTATCACAGGAGGCTAGATTCCAGAGGCTAACTGCATCATAGCTATGCATGATTTCACAGCTAATTCAGCTAGTATCACAGGAGGCTAGATTCCAGAGGTAACTGCATCATAGCTATGCATGATTTCACAGCTAATTCAGCTAGTATCACAGGAGGCTATATTCCAGGGTTGGGTATAGCATAGTTTCATATTTCACAGGTAATTCAGAGGGTATCGTAGGTATTTATGATAATTCAAGTAACATAGGTGTTTAGAGTAATTAAGCAAGCATTACAGGAGGGTAGGTTCCAGGGGTAGGTTATAACGTAGTTTCGTATTTTACAGATAGTTCAGGTAATATCGTAAGTATTTAGGTAATCAGCATACTTTCACAGATGCTCGTAATAATTTCGATCAGAGATTTGTATCACAGCTATTTAAGGTAAATGCAGGATATTCAGGTTGTATCAATGGTATTTGAGTCATTTTAACAGGTAATTCTGATAGTATCACAGGTGGTCGTACTAATTTAGAGCAGGAATTCGTATCTGAGCTAGTTAAGGTAATTTCACATGATTCGGGTAGTATCACAGGTATTTAAGTCATTTTAACGGACAATTCAACTAGTATCACAGGTACTCATGGTAATATAGAGAGTAATTAAATTATAAAACATTTCTCATCCAACGTTACAACAATTTATATACTTTTTTCTAAATCTTACAAACTTATTATATGTTAAACAGTTATTGTACGATGCGGAGCGGGATAAACTGCATATTGGTTCACAAATTGAAAAGCTTTACGTCAACATACCTTTATTTTAGTTCGTTGTAGATGTCTCTCCCCTTTTATCTAGGCTTGAGACTAGCACTAGGATTGCTCCTAATGGCAGGGTTACCACCTTCCCTTCCATCTTCTTCTTTCTTCATCAGGCGTCAGCTATCAGCATATACAACACACAGATAACCCTCTTTTTTTAAGATTGTAGACTCACGAGAAAATCTTTATCTTTAACTTACATTCTTTTAAGCACTGTTTGTAATATTGTAATGTCCATACGCATATGTCGTTATCCCGTCCTCAGCAATAATTCTTTTATCATCAAACGGAGTCAATGCAATTTTATTCACTTGCACTGTAGCAAGAGCATGCTTTCGTGATAGGATCAGATTCATAGGTGTTCTGATGATTTCACTGGTTTTAAGACAGTCTGTATAGCTGTCAAACGAAATGTACTGCTTAATAGCGCTACGTTTTATACCTTTAATCTTTTTTATCATTGACCCTTGAATATCTAAGGCATACATCTTAGGACGTAGTCCAACAAAGCGTAGGATGATTTTGCTATTAGCCTCATCTTTAAATTTTCCCAATACCTTCTTGTTCTGAGTAGAGTAACATATATGGTTGACAGGGTAATCAGCTGTATCGAGATGCTCAAGAAAACGTAGCTTATCCTGGTACACATCTTCAGTTGTTACACGATGAATGAACGAATCAGTGTCCATATACATAAGCTTCAGGTTTTCAGCTCCATAATAAGGCAACAAAACGTCGTAATGATAGTTATACATTAATGTCTTGGAGATGTCCAACACACTCATACCAATGTATATAGGCTTGTTGAATACAATCTGACGAGAGGCCATATGTACAGCAGCTAGATTATCAGCATATATCGTCCTGTCGATAACGTAGGCTTGGCGATCAGCTTCTCTAGAGTTTTTTCATTGGTCACCAGTCGTATATCCATACGGTTACGCAGGTTCTCCATAGTTTTTCCAAACATAGCGTTGTTAAGGAGCTTGTAGAGATCCTTCTCGAAATCATTTGCAGCTTGTTGTCGTAGCCTGTTGTTAAATTCCACATAGGGTTTCAACCACTGAGACTGTCGGAATTGTAGCACACGATGGATTTTTGTTAGTCGTAGTCCATGACTAAGAGCTTGCTTCAAAGCCATGTAATGCACTACATACTTCTTTCGAGGTCCAAGATGAGGTATCAGTTTCTTTGTAGATGATTCCAATGGTTTCATACACTCTGGCAGGAAAGGTAGATCGTTGTGTAGATCGTGAAGTTCAGCAGGATACTCGATGTCGACTTCTAATATGTACCCATGAGGATCATCTTCTTGTAGTGTTTCTAAGTTGATTTCTTCAGGTGACACCCACTGAAATCCACCAAAAGGAAGGGCGTGACACATTGCCCACCCATATTGGTTATTAGCGTCCTCGTATGTGATAAATTGGGTTGGTCTCGACGGATCAAACTTATCCATATAAGTGTTATTAGCCTCAGCATACCGATGGGAAACTTGGCATAAACCTCCTCTTATACCTGATTCCACCATGAGTAGTTGATCATAATCTTGTAACAGCTCCAGCTTAATTCCAGTATACAGTAACATGGCGTCCCATGTAAGACCTGGAGAGGTAAAATAATGGGCAGGATCAACTTTGTGTGTTTTAAGGGTTTGCTCTCTGAACGTCTCAAAGACATCAGCTAGGAGAAGTACATCCGAAGTTAAGTAGAGATCGCTGTACTCTCCCAGGTTTCTCACATTAAACAGCTCCCATACATTTCTAGCATGATCGTAGTCAGTATCAGTAATTTCTTCTTCATTTAATCTATTGTAGAAGTAGTCCTTAGGAGGCAAGCAGGTCTCGTTCAGGACATCCCATGACGTAACAAAATCATAGGGAAATACACCCTTACGGGTCATCAACTTCAATTTGTCTTCTCCAAAGTACTTTAGCGTTTCAGGATACGAGGTTACATTTTTTACCAACTTATCCAAGCTTGTACTGAGGAATCGGAAGCTATCCACAAATCGAAGCTTTATATCTCCTACATACTTGGTGAATGAGATATAGCTTTCTTCAGAGTTAGGAATTACCTCCACACGTTCACTTGTACAACCCAGCTCCTTAACAATGAAATGAGAGTCATATCCGCTAAGGTTATGCATGAAGACTGGTATATATTTAGGTGTTTTACAGGCTAAATTACATTCATTATGAAGACTTCCACGATATTCACCGCTGATGTGATCATGGTCGCGTACTTTGTAGTTTTCTCCTGTAAAGCCTTTTCCACACAAGTAGCATGCCGTAGAAGACTCAAAATCCTTTTGCTGTTGTTCCGTAAGTTTCAGAGGCTTAGCAGATTTGTATATGTCATCAATCATTTTTGCAAGAGATGTCAGGTACAGCATAAACTTCTGAGCAGCATCAGCACCACGATACACATAGGGTTGATTAGGAAGACCAGTTTCGAGATGTTCAACACTGGATGTAGGTTTCACGTAAACACAGAAGCTAGGTAGTATCTTGTAGATGTAAAATTAGATACCTGACGTCCTGCGGTCGATCCTTAATTTTTAAATTTTCATTATCTCGAGAACTAAGTGAGGTAGAGGAGTGCACCAAAGCATGATTGATAGGATCTGTACTGGGTGATTAATGCTGTATATAATTGTCAATCAGTTGTGCTTGGTTCGATTCCCGATCTTTCAATCACATACTTATTTTTCTCTATACTCTAGAATATATCACTTAGATCGATGATGTAACTGCATACAGCTTTGTTTAACATGTCAGACTAATATTATAAATTATTTTGTTCCTGGTGTTCTGGGTTCGAATACCGATTCAATGAAATTTACCTGCAAACGTTTAATAACTCGTAATTTAATTTAGATAGACATGTCAAGGTAAACGTAAACAGAGTATCTAGTCCTTAAATATCGTTATCATGACAAATATTACTTTAAAGTACTTAGATAGAATCCCGAAGGGGTGATTTCGTATATCTTCAAGCTTATGGATCATATCAGGTTCGAGTAAAGATTAAATGGTAGATGCTGATATTGGGGAGCTAAAATACATTTATTAAAAGTATTACCGGGTTCGATTTAGAAGCTTAGAATCTGTGTAACTCTGGAAAAATTGCTTTTCTCGTGATTGTAGTGAAATGTAATGGTCTTTCTGTGAGAAGATGGAAAGGAAGAATTGAAAAGGGAATAAAAACATGAAATAATTAAGTAAATAAGGGGGAAAATCTTCTACGTTACCTTTTAAGCTTTTACTTTAAGAATTGTGATAATACAGCTGGAATTAACCTTGGTACAATAGGTAATGGTGGTGGTGGTGGTGGTGGTGGTGGTAGGCTTTGAATTTGAAATATATGCCTGAATGAGCGTTTGCTTTTCTCGTGATTGCAGTGAAATGTAATGGTCTTTCTGTGGGAAGATGGAAAGGAAGAATTGAAAAGGGAATGAAAACATGAAATAATTAAGTAAATAAGGGGAAAAATCTTCTAGGTTTCCTTTTAAGCTTTTACTTTTAAGTATTGTGATAATACAGCTTGAATTAACCTTGGTACAATAGGTGGTGATGGTGGTGGTAGTGGTGATAGGCTTGAATTTGAAATATATGTCTGAATGAGCGTGTGGGAATACTTCTCTTGCTGGTGTGACAGCATAAGCAGGTAGTTATGAGACGAGTTTAAACGTGTTTGATGCTGCCAGACATCCTGTCTCTGGGTGTGACGTCATAAACATCCTGTCTCTGGAATTCAGGTTATATGGCTGGGGGGTTAATACACGTTGAGCGATCATATACAGCTGGTTATGGAACGAGTTTATGATTGATCTAAAAGGTTCGTGCTCCCTCTATAAATATGGTGATCTAGGGCATTGGACTTCATTGTGCTAATTAGTCTTGAGGTGTTAACATCGTGTTCTCTCCAAGAATAATCAGCTTTCTAAAGTGGTGTCAAGGTGAAGAGGTCTACATTTCATTGATCAGTGATTAATACGTTATTACATCAAGAATAAAGATGAATAACTCAGCGTATAAGGATATTATTCCAAGCGCTACAGGATATGCATGCGGAAAATGTGGGAGGAAGTTCCTCCGAGGTTATGACAAGAGAAGACACGAGATGAGCTGCAAGAAGCTCTTCAAATGTAAACATTGTAATGTAACCTTCAAAGATGGTTATAAGGGACAGCGACACGACGATATATGTGAAATAAGCAGCCCTCAGAAGAAAAGAAGTTTGGAGCCAACTAAACATCAGTTGCTGTTAACAATGGAGGACTGTGATATGAAAGAATACGAAACTTCATTCGAAGGACGATTGAAATCGTATTTTATACGATGCGAATCAGCTAAGGACCTAAATATGTATCTGCAAGAGGCAAAACAACGTATAATTCAGGCTGTGCATAAAGAGCTTAGCATTCATAAGAGTGTTAAAATTAATCTGCTGGCTGAGTGTCGATTTGTTAACAGTATTGGAGAAACCTGTGACAAAACATTTAAAACACGGAATCAAGCTGTGTTTCTAGAAACAGATCTGGAGTCAACGATTGAAGTGAAATTCAAGAAATTGGTGACTGAAATGGAGGAATCTCAGCGTAAGGGTAGCAACTGGGCTTTGCTTGCTGTGGAAGGACTTCGACTTCGTATCAACAAGTACAATCCGTTGCGAGGAAGTAGCTACATACCACTACCGTCAGCTGTTGAAGCAAGGAAAGCATGTATAAACATTCAGAACTTTAGCGACGAGAAATGTTTCATGTACTCCGTATTAGCTAAATTCGTGAGCACCAAGCCTCAACGCGTCAGCAAATACAAACAACTTCAAGATAAGTACGACTTCAGCTGTGTTTCCTACCCTACTCCACTTTCTCAAATACCTAAATTTGAGAAGTTTAACAATATGTCTATTAACGTTTTCGGGCTAGATGAGAAGTATGAAGTGTATCCGATAAAGGTTGTTGATATTGAACTACCTGAACACTGCGACCTGCTACTATTGAGTGATAGTAGTGGAAAACATCACTACGTATATATAAAGAATTTTGAGAAACTCATTCGACACCAGAAAACTAACCATAATGGGCGGGTTTATACTTGTAAGCGCTGCTTTACAAATTTTGATGATCGATATGGACGAAGTGGACAGGAAAAACTGCAAGAACATGTAGCCTCTGTATTCAACATGGTGTTGCGAGGGTAGTTATGCCTACCAAGGAGAAATCAATTGTTCAGTTTAAAAATGTTGAGAGGATGCTGAAAGTACCTTATGTCATCTATGCTGATTTTGAGAGTATTCTCACTCCATGCATACGTGTATACCCAATCCTGAAACTTCCTATACAACTCCTTATCAAGAGCACACACCAATGAGCTTCTGTGTTTACGTGAAGCCTACATCCAGTGTTGAACATCTCGAAACTGGTCTTCCTAATCAACCCTATGTGTATCGTGGTGCTGATGCTGCTCAGAAGTTTATGCTGTACCTGACATCTCTTGCAAAAATGATTGATGACATATACAAATCTGCTAAGCCTCTGAAACTTACGGAACAACAGCAAAAGGATTTTGAGTCTTCTACGGCATGCTACTTGTGTGGAAAAGGCTTTACAGGAGAAAACTACAAAGTACGCGACCATGATCACATCAGCGGTGAATATCGTGGAAGTCTTCATAATGAATGTAATTTAGCCTGTAAAACACCTAAATATATACCAGTCTTCATGCATAACCTTAGCGGATATGACTCTCATTTCATTGTTAAGGAGCTGGGTTGTACAAGTGAACGTGTGGAGGTAATTCCTAACTCTGAAGAAAGCTATATCTCATTCACCAAGTATGTAGGAGATATAAAGCTTCGATTTGTGGATAGCTTCCGATTCCTCAGTACAAGCTTGGATAAGTTGGTAAAAAATCTAACCTCGTATCCTGAAACGCTAAAGTACTTTGGAGAAGACAAATTGAAGTTGATGACCCGTAAGGGTGTATTTCCCTATGATTTTGTTACGTCATGGGATGTCCTGAACGAGACCTGCTTGCCTCCTAAGGACTACTTCTACAATAGATTAAATGAAGAAGAAATTACTGATACTGACTACGATCATGCTAGAAATGTATGGGAGCTGTTTAATGTGAGAAACCTGGGAGAGTACAGCGATCTCTACTTAACTTCGGATGTACTTCTCCTAGCTGATGTCTTTGAGACGTTCAGAGAGCAAACCCTTAAAACACACAAAGTTGATCCTGCCCATTATTTTACCTCTCCAGGTCTTACATGGGACGCCATGTTACTGTATACTGGAATTAAGCTGGAGCTGTTACAAGATTATGATCAACTACTCATGGTGGAATCAGGTATAAGAGGAGGTTTATGCCAAGTTTCCCATCGGTATGCTGAGGCTAATAACACTTATATGGATAAGTTTGATCCGTCGAGACCAACCCAATTTATCACATACGAGGACGCTAATAACCAATATGGGTGGGCAATGTGTCACGCCCTTCCTTTTGGTGGATTTCAGTGGGTGTCACCTGAAGAAATCAACTTAGAAACACTACAAGAAGATGATCCTCATGGGTACATATTAGAAGTCGACATCGAGTATCCTGCTGAACTTCACGATCTACACAACGATCTACCTTTCCTGCCAGAGTGTATGAAACCATTGGAATCATCTACAAAGAAACTGATACCTCATCTTGGACCTCGAAAGAAGTATGTAGTGCATTACATGGCTTTGAAGCAAGCTCTTAGTCATGGACTACGACTAACAAAAATCCATCGTGTGCTACAATTCCGACAGTCTCAGTGGTTGAAACCCTATGTGGAATTTAACAACAGGCTACGACAACAAGCTGCAAATGATTTCGAGAAGGATCTCTACAAGCTCTTTAACAACGCTATGTTTGGAAAAACTATGGAGAACCTGCGTAACCGTATGGATATACGACTGGTGACCAATGAAAAAACTCTAGAGAAGCTGATCGCCAAGCCTACGTTTATCGACAGGACGATATATGCTGATAATCTAGCTGCTGTACATATGGCCTCTCGTCAGATTGTATTCAACAAGCCTATATACATTGGTATGAGTGTGTTGGACATCTCCAAGACATTAATGTATAACTATCATTACGACGTTTTGTTGCCTTATTATGGAGCTGAAAACCTGAAGCTTATGTATATGGACACTGATTCGTTCATTCATCGTGTAACAACTGAAGATGTGTACCAGGATAAGCTACGTTTTCTTGAGCATCTCGATACAGCTGATTACCCTGTCAACCATATATGTTACTCTACTCAGAACAAGAAGGTATTGGGAAAATTTAAAGATGAGGCTAATAGCAAAATCATCCTACGCTTTGTTGGACTACGTCCTAAGATGTATGCCTTAGATATTCAA
The DNA here is from genome assembly GCA_030765065.1 of Deroplatys truncata. Classification (NCBI taxonomy): domain Eukaryota; kingdom Metazoa; phylum Arthropoda; class Insecta; order Mantodea; family Mantidae; genus Deroplatys; species Deroplatys truncata. The sequence goes on from CM060981.1 coordinate 182,572,154, forward strand.
GGGTCAATGATAAAAAAGATTAAAGGTATAAAACGTAGCGCTATTAAGCAGTACATTTCGTTTGACAGCTATACAGACTGTCTTAAAACCAGTGAAATCATCAGAACACCTATGAATCTGATCCTATCACGAAAGCATGCTCTTGCTACAGTGCAAGTGAATAAAATTGCATTGACTCCGTTTGATGATAAAAGAATTATTACTGAGGACGGGATAACGACATATGCGTATGGACATTACAATATTACAAACAGTGCTTAAAAGAATGTAAGTTAAAGATAAAGATTTTCTCGTGAGTCTACAATCTTAAAAAAGAGGGTTATCTGTGTGTTGTATATGCTGATAGCTGACGCCTGATGAAGAAAGAAGAAGATGGAAGGGAAGGTGGTAACCCTGCCATTAGGAGCAATCCTAGTGCTAGTCTCAAGCCTAGATAAAAGGGGAGAGACATCTACAACGAACTAAAATAAAGGTATGTTGACGTAAAGCTTTTCAATTTGTGAACCAATATGCAGTTTATCCCTCTCCGCATCGTACAATAACTGTTTAACATATAATAAGTTTGTAAGATTTAGAAAAAAGTATATAAATTGTTGTAACGTTGGATGAGAAATGTTTTATAATTTAATTACTCTCTATATTACCATGAGTACCTGTGATACTAGTTGAATTGTCCGTTAAAATGACCTAAATACCTGTGATACTACCCGAATCATGTGAAATTACCTTAACTAGCTCAGATACGAATTCCTGCTCTAAATTAGTACGACCACCTGTGATACTATCAGAATTACCTGTTAAAATGACTCAAATACCATTGATACAACCTGAATATCCTGCATTTACCTTAAATAGCTGTGATACAAATCTCTGATCGAAATTATTACGAGCATCTGTGAAAGTATGCTGATTACCTAAATACTTACGATATTACCTGAACTATCTGTAAAATACGAAACTACGTTATAACCTACCCCTGGAACCTACCCTCCTGTAATGCTTGCTTAATTACTCTAAACACCTATGTTACTTGAATTATCATAAATACCTACGATACCCTCTGAATTACCTGTGAAATATGAAACTATGCTATACCCAACCCTGGATTATAGCCTCCTGTGATACTAGCTGAATTAGCTGTGAAATCATGCATAGCTATGATGCAGTTACCTCTGGAATCTAGCCTCCTGTGATACTAGCTGAATTAGCTGTGAAATCATGCATAGCTATGATGCAGTTAGCCTCTGGAATCTAGCCTCCTGTGATACTAGATGAATTAGCTTAAATGTTCACGATACTAGCTGAATTGCCTGTGAAAATGACTTAAATACCTGTGATACTACCCGAATCATGTGAAATTGCCTTAACTAGCTCTGATACGAATTCCTGCTCTAAATTAGCAGAGCACCTGTGATACTATCTGGTTTGCCTTAAATACTAATGATACTAGATGAATTACCTGTTAAAATGACTCAAATACCATTGATGCAACTTAAATAGCTGTGATACAAATTTCTGATCGAAATTATCAATAATATCTGTGAAGCTATGTCGATTACCTCAAATACTTACGATATTACCTGAACTATCTGTGAAATACGAAGCTATGTTATAACCGACCCCTGGAACCTACCCTCCTGTAATGCTAGCTGAATTACTCTAAACGTCTGTGATACCTGAATTAACCTAAATACCTACGATACCCTCTGAATTACCTGTGAAATACGACACTAAGCTATACCCAACCCTAGAATCTATCCTCTTGTGATACTAGCTGAATTAGCCTAAATACCTAAGATACTAGCTGAATTACCTGTGAAATCATGCAGAGCCATGATGCAGTTAGCATCTGGAATCTATCCTGTGTTACTAGACGAATTAGCTTAAATGCTCACGATACTAGCTGAATTACCTGTGAAATCATACACTGCTATGATCCAGTCAGCCTCTTGCAATACTAGCTGAATTACTTACCTGTTAGTGTGAGTGGGTTAGATTTTCCCGTTGCAGGTCACCTTTTTCCCTTTGGTGGTCGCCTTTTTCCCTTTGCTGATCACATTTTTCCCTTTACTGGTCACCTTTTTCCCTTTGCTGGTCACTTTTTCCCTTTGCTGGTCACGTTTTTCCCTTTGCTAGTCAACTTTTTCCCTTTGTGGGCCACCTTTTTCCCTGAATAGGTTACGTGATGGGCATGTCTAGAACATTGACATGAAACAGTTTTCCACTAAGTTCGCGTCTAAAGTCGCTTTCAAGTCTAGCACCTCCTATTCCCTATCTCTCCTGTATATAAACCCATATTGCTACTCCTTTAGTATCTGTCTAGCCTAACACCTCTCCTCCTGTTCCTATACCTCTCATATGAACCATACTCTACTCCTCTAGCTCTGTCTAGCCTAACGCCTCTCTCGTTTACCTATGACTCTCACATAAACCATACTCTGCTCCTCGACCTCTGTCTAGTCTAACTCCTCTCCTCGTTTTCCTATACCACTCATATAAACCATACTCTATTTTCAACATCTGTCTAGCCTAACACCTCCCCTCGTTTTCCTATACCTCTCATATAACCTATACTCTACTCCTCAACCTCTGTCTAGCCTAGCACCCTCTTCCTGTTCCTATACTTCTCAAACATATAAACGCATACTCTACTCTCAACCTCTGTCTAGCCTAACACCACTCCCCGTATCCTCTACCTCTCATAAAGCGCATTCCTCTCCTGTCCCCTGTCTAGCTGAGTATCTCTTTGGTTTCCTATCTAGCCTATATAAAACACATTCTAGCTTTAAACACCTGTGTATCCTAACATAGGATCTCTCTCCGTTTTCTCGTCTCTCCTTATAAACGCATACTTAAACCCTCCTAGCCTAACACCTCTCTACTACTTCTTCCATATAAAGCGTATCCCTCCCTCCTTTAGCATCTGACTAGCCTTGCATCAGCCCTGGTATTCCCTATCTCTCCCCTATAAACGCATTTTCCTCCTAGAACTGTCGCATCTACCCTCGTTTTCCCTATCCTTTCCCATATAAACGCAAAAAAGTGGCCCAGCTCTCTCCTATATATCCTACTCAGAGTATTGAACAATTTGGAACGTTAATAACGAATATCTTGAAAATGACTGATGCCACAAAAAAGTTAGTTGAAGTCAATTATGTATTTTAAAGAGATCTTTATTTTTATGCAGTAGGTTTCTGTATCTCTTATGGTTTCCAGTTATACAAAAAGTTCTTTGCAATGAGGAGTTTTTCAAAGACCATTTTCAGAAAATTCATATACACATCTTATTTGTCCTATAAACGTATTATATTTGAATCAAAATCGTTAGAGCCATCGAAAAATCTTCCACATAAAGGGTAGTTTGGGGTGGGGGATTTTTGTGAAAATCTTTATGTCGTATCTTTGGAAAATGCTGAACTTAAATACCAAGTTTGATGTTTAACCGACTATTTATTTTTTAGTTATGCTGTTCACAGACACACACACACACACACACACACACACACGGACCTTTTTCTAAAAATGCCTTTTTTGGGTTCAGGGGTCTCAAAAAATATTGCTGAAACCTCGACATTTTTCAGTGAAGCACAATACTTCCCTTACTATACGTAGTAGAGAAAGTAAAAAGGTGTACAGTTACAGAAGTATTATATTTCACTAAAAAATTCTCTACTGAAAATTGCACTGAAAATGCACATCTTGGAGTACCTTGGCCAGCGCCGAGCGAGATGACTCCGTGGTAATGTGTGAGACTCGCATTCGGGAGGTTCCGGGTTCGATTCTCATTGACCACCAACTCTGGCCTTGGTTTTTCGTAGTTTTCCCTGGTTGGTAGGCTAATGCTGTGGTGGTTTCTCATCTACGAGGCTTTCCTTCCCTCATTTCCCTTTCATTCCGTTTCCTTCTCATCTTTCATGTGTGGTTTTAGGTTTCGTGCATATGGTGGTATCGGCCAGATGGCGCGGATGTTTGCTCAAAGGAAAGAGTATTTCCTGTGGAACTACAGGGCTGGTGGTCTACGGGTCGTTCATCGAAGCTCCAGCAGTGGAATGGGTCGTCGAGCCTGGATTTATTAGGGACTTCCGCACGTCTCTGTGGTCTGTAGCCTCCTGTAGTTCCTTCATTTCATCCCTTTCTCCTGGGGGTGGTAGCCACAATGTATCTATGTAGGCCGCAGTGCGCGAGGTTTTCCCTTCCGCCATATAACCTATAATCCTGGCCATCCACAACAAAGCTTTGTTAAACGTCCTAGGAATATGTAAGAGAGAGAGAGAGAGAGAGAGAGAGAGAGAGAGAGAGGATGAGTAAATGAATTAGTGGGTGGGTGATGCGTAAATATGTGTGTGTGTGTGTGTGTGTGTGTGTGTGTGTGTGTGTGTGTGTCTGAACATCGTAACTAAAAATGGGAAGCCGGAAAAACCAAATTTATACTTGTCTTGAAAATTATAAAGATGCAAGCGATGATTTGCATGGAATTCTCTTCAATAGGTATAAACAATCCGTTAAATCGGAAAATTTCCTTATTTTATATTTTCCGAATAAAACATACTTGAACGGTTTTCACTAAACTATCATGCATCTGAGACACTGTGTTGAAAAATAAAATGAAGGTATCCCTTGAATACAGTGTAAATAGCCTGTGAAGCTATTACTATTGTTCTGAGTGTTCATAACTGTATGAGGACATAAATCTTACACAGGAAAAGTGGAGCTCAGCAAACTATCAGTTTATGTAAAATAACGCATATGTATATTTTAAATTTTTCAGTTTGAAGCCAACTTACGAAACCATTGTAATATACTTGAAAACTATCCATCCAGCTTTTTTTCTCTTTCTTTCATTCTTTTGAGGTTATTAACAACAAATAGACACTGATATAAGCAGCTGCTGCTACCATATTTTGGCATCTTGCATGTTACCGTACTCTACTAACTTGAAACCATTCTTAGGCAAACATTTATCGAGATTAAAATAAAGTAACTAGCGGGGATTACATTTACATGCATTGTATGACATACAAGGGATATCTGTACAGGAAAATGGGTAGAGAAAGTCTTGTGAATGTTACACTAATATTCTTTATAGAAATACTGCTCAAAATGATACATGTTTTCCATCCCTTTATTCGGTAATCCGTTTTGTGTTTCTATTACTTGAACTACTGTCCACACTATGACAACATTAGCGACAGTAAAATATCCCTATTGTTTTATCATTATATTCCGTAGGACTACTTTCTTCCGTTTCAGTTATTTTATTTAAAGGTGTTATGTTATTGCTGATAGTGCCACCGCGTACGAGGTAAATGTATTTGGTGTATTAACATTTAGCATTGATTATTACATCGATACTGTTTGTGTATTATTAATTGTATGCTTCATATAGTTTTATGTTTATTATATGGATAATAATGTAATATTCCGAATACATTACAGAATAATAATAACAATACAACCTGTTCCTCATATATTAGAAGATTACCTGCTTTGAGCTACATATCCACAGCTGAACTTTGTGTACAGATGGTTGGAAAGCCGGTTTTCAAACGAAGAGGTTTGGATTTCGAAGTGCGCTCACATCTGTAGAGTTTTATACCTGTAATATATATTATACTTAAGTCTTATTAGTCTAGACCAGGCTGTTTCAAATCTGAGTCAGAGTGCTGTGCGCGCTCGGATCCCGGTTGAAAGTGGAGCATGATAGCCAATACGTCACTGGACGAAGGTCATAGCCCAAGTACTTGCGCTTTCTGCCACTTCATTCAGCCCTTATGACAGCTTGCCCCCAATGCCGAGCTGTATTGCATGTTACAGGTAAACTCCTGCGAGTCGTGAGTACTCTGCTGCTCTCTGGAAGCGCAAGCACCCAAGCTGGAACAGCCTGGTCTAGACGAATACGTTTCCAGCATTTTCATTTCAGTTGTAAAGGCATTGCTTTTCTCGTACCAGAGCATCATATAAATTAAGGTAACGAAGCTGTACTAACGAAGAATATAGCAATAATACACATAGTTGGTAAGGCTGGAGGAAACCTTTTTCTGCAAATTTATCAGCAAGGGTTTCCGCGACGTCGTTTGAATGTCTTCGTGTACGCTGTTGTGAGGACTCGGTTCTCCGCATACGCATTTTAGCTGTTTGCCGTAATGTGACACCAGAGATTCTTCAGGGTACAAAAGCAGCGTCTTCACTGCTGCCTACACATGGATGGATTGTCAACCGAAATAGAGGGGTAAACGACAAAACCGCAACATCGAGGATTATACAGAATGTATCTTTATTGGTGTCATATATTTGGGGGACGTGTTCCTGACATCAAAACAGTAAAACAAGTTCATATGTACATGGGTCTAAAAAACAACCGTTTCGTTGTTATAGGTCAAATAAGATGTATACCATGAGTGAACAGACGGATATGCACTACACCTATGGCCGTGCAGACGGCAATGCAGCACGAGCACGTGAACCTAATGCAAAAAGGTACCCTGACAGGCAGTTACCGTGTGCAAGAACATTCGCACGAATTCACAACTTTTGAGAGAGAATGGCGCATTTAAAGGCTGGTTCACAACCAACGAGAACGGTAACGAGAACGAGAAAGTTGAAATACATGTATTCAAATGGGAATGTTCACAACCGACGGGAAGCCTTCCCGGACCCCGGGAACGGGAAAGAAGAGTTGCCCAATTTTTAACTTTCTCGTTCTCGTTCCCGGGCACGGCATATTAGATCCCTATTGTGCATATTAAACTCTTCACTCCAGATGTTGTTTTAGGCGGCCGTGACATGAAACAGCCACTAGTGCTCTCTATAGTCGCAAGCTGGAAACATGAAAGTGGAAGGAATTAGTAGTAAATGTGCTTCCTAACTCATCCCGACACCCGCAAATCTAATCAGAGTTGCTTCCTCTGGTGAAGGGGTCATTTTTAGCTTGTTTATATGCAACTCAAAACTGGCTATTACCTAAAAAAACAATTGCAAAAGCTACAAAGCACAGCTAAAACCGGTGGAAATGAAAAAATAACAATAAACAATTTTAATGCATGCCATTAAATAAAGGAATGAAAGCTTGGCATAACTAGAGGGATCGGAAATGTAATGGATATACATTTAGATAATTACTCTATCGAATTTTGACGTTGGCTTGGCTAAATTGGAAGTAGGTGAAAAAATGTCATTGGTCAGTTAAAAACAAATGAAATCCCAATGCGCAAAATCGACTTTCACTTTGTGATCGATATGCATTCCCGTTCTCGTTACCGGGCTGTTGTGAACCAATATCTTGCATGGTGCATTGCTTCCCGTTCTGGTTACCGTTCTCGGGCGGCTGTGAACCAGCCTTAAAAGCAGCACTAGAATGTTGGGAGACAAGAGCGGTACGAGGCATTGAGCTTGAAGAACGAGTTCTTAGTGCTGTGGATGCAGACCCATACAAAGCACAAGGCGTATGGCTGTAAGGGAAAGAGTCATATGACTATTTGGACAATTCTGCATGAAAACCTTCTGTACCCGTAGCACCTTCAACGTGTGCAAGGATTAAATGAGGCGAACTTTGAGTCAAGAAGACGTTTCTGTCAACGCATGTTACAGCAGTGCGCTGTGTTCATCAATTTCCTACCCTGTATCTTATTCACGGATGAGGTTGGTTTTACTCGCGACGGCATCCTCAATTTTCATAACGCTCATAACTGGGCATTTGAAAATCCTAATGAAGTACGACAGGACAACCATCAACAGAGGTTCTCTCTCAACGTTTGGGGTGGAATCATTCATGATCACCTTATTGGTCCCTACTTCTTCCCTCCGTGTTTGAATGGACAAACCATCTCCAGTTTCTCAGAAATGAGTTGCATCACTTAATTGATAATGTGCCTCTAGACATCATCCAGCGAATTTGGTTGTTACACGATGGTGCTCCAGCTCATTTCTGTATGATAGTTCGTAAGTTTTTGAATGATCGATATCCGCAAAGATGGATTAGTCGAGTGGGGTCCAATGCATGGCCTACTCGATGGCCTGATTTGAATCCAATGGATTTCTTCGTCTGGGGACTTTTGAAGTCCTTGGTTTTTGCGACTCCTGTACCTGATGTTGACATTTTGAGAGGACGTATCCAAACTGGATTTGACCAAATACGAAATACACCAGGAATTTTCAACAGGGTACGCCAGAGCATGGAACGCAGACTTACTGGATGAATCGAAGCAAGAGGAAGCCAATTCGAGCAATTTTTGTAACTTTCGATATTGTGTTGTAATTCTGAAATAAATGATTTTCATACCTATGTTCATATGAACTTTTTTTTACTGTTTTTATGTCAGGAACACGTCCCCAAAATATATGACACCAATAAAGATGCATCCTGTATTTCACATGTCATTGTTTACCAACCCAAATGAAAACAGAGCGGGAGATGGCAAGGACAACCAAAACTGCATTACTTGCATAGTTACAGTGTATTGGAGTGCTAATTTTGTAATCAATGTTAAGGTTTATAGTTCATACCTTTAGTTCCTTTATTAATTTACTAACAATCATGTTTCAGCATTAGCATAGGCCAGAGAAAACAGAATTAAGATTTTGGTTTTGTGAAAACATTTATGTTGTTTCAGGTTACTGTAAACCCCACCTTTAATTTTTATGGCACAACAAATGCTTGATACTGCCCGTTATAAGACATTCATTGAGCTTGACACAAGTATTTTCATTAGAACTTTTAAGGATCCTCACAGCCTTAGCCTGTTTTGACGAACAAACACACCACTACATTTAACAGCCATAATTTTAACTGGTTAAAATTTGTATCACCTCTGAAACTTCTGCAACATAAAACCAACATTACCGGCGCGTCGTGCACAACTATGAGACATAACTTCAAGAAGTGGATAGGGATTCGGGAAGATGTGTATTAATCTAGTTAATTAGTCCAGATTTTTCTCGAACGCTAATGGTGCTATTACTGTTGTGTTTGCACTGTAGTATTATTATTGTAATTATTTTCATGACAGTAAATCCGAAGGTCAAATGGCTTTAACTCTGCTACAGTAAATAAATAAACCAAATCCTTTAAAAGCTATGATCTTAATTCTTGCGCATTCATTTTGTGGCGAAAATAATGTGGTAGCGTTGGTAATCTATACGGATATTTTGAAAAGTGGTCCTGAAATACTAACTTGAAACTCTGGTATATAAAATTACCTGAAGGTTTTGCATAACATTAATTTTTGGGGGGTCTCTCTTAATTTTTTTTCAATTTCAATCAATTTTGAAATGTTTGGACAAATCTTCTTCGCGCTTATATATATAAAATTTCAACTCAGTGTGCGTAACCATTAATCCAAAAATTTTATACAACTAGAAGGTGCTTCATATAAGCACTACTCTTTATTTGAAATGCATCGAAAATATTCTTTAAACTCTTATATGTAAAATTTCAATTCCGCGCTTGCAGAGATTTTCATATAAACTTTTCTTAAAGTTACATCAGTACAATCAAATTCAAAGCTGGTTAACTCTATTTCTTAAAGTATTTAAATATAAAACTTCAACTCCCTAATAATAGTGGTTAAGAACCGCTAGACACATATAGCGGAGTAACAAAACATCGTGACAAACAAACGAACAAATCGATGACAACATTGTTCGCAGTAATAAAGGCATCTAAAAACAAAGGCAATTTCATTGGAGTGCTTACATTGGAGATATTTTTACGGATCATATGAGCATAAGCGCTCTGGTGACAGAAAGTCGAGTTAATGCTGAAGCTAGTGTTAGCATTTCAGTTCAGATGTCTCTGGTGCAGTTCTCATCCTCGTCTGTAACTGGCATTATCTTTTTTCATAATTCATAACCTCTTTAATGAAAAAGATGTTAAGTACATTTCTGACCTCTACGTTGAATGGGGGTTTAATGGGAAAACAACCAGCAGGAATCCAAAACTTTTGGACAAAGGTGCTGGCATATGTATGAAACCCTCTACCACAGTAGAGGGTTTCTTTTTGCCGAGACCGGAAGCAAACTATTTTTTAAAATCATTGTTTTTTACTTTCTCTACTACGTATAGTAAGTAGGGGAAATAATGCATTCCACCCAAAAATTCGATAACGAGATTTCACCGGAAATACATGTTTTGAGGTGCATTGAATGCATATAAAGCATTTTTGGAAACGTGTCCGTGTGTGTGTCTGTCTGTGAACAGCGTAACTCAGAAACGAACAGTCGGATAAACACCAAACTTGGTATTTAGGTTCAGTATCTTCCAGAGATGCGACACGAAGGTTTTCAAGAAAATTCCCCACCCCAGATTACCCTGTACATGAAACATTTTTCGAAAATTTTAATGTTCTCAAAAATGGCTCTAATGATTTTGAATAAAATACCATAAGTTTAAGACAGTTTTATGGCAAATGAATTGTATATCTCGAATTTTCTGGGAATATCTCCAAAAGTATTCTTCATTGTGAACAACTTTTGCATAACTAGTAAGCCATAAGAGATAGACAAAATTTTACTACACAAAAATGTAGATCGCGTTAAATTACACAATTTTGATATATTGATAGGAGAAATAAAACTTTATGGGAGTAACCTATAAAGTCTCTATCTGTTTGAATTTTTTATAATTTTGAATTACAAGGGAATTCTAAAAGACAGAGCAAAACTCACTGCAGAAAAATTGTAGAGATCATTTAAGTACACAATTTGTGTCAGACACATTTTTTCGTAGTGTTTTCGAAATATTCCATGTTGAAATATTCCATGTTAAGCATCACCTAATGAACAAGTTTTAAATTTTCACTCTTGCTTCTTTTTCTTCTTCATTTTTAAACCTTCCTTTTCTTTCCATTGCACAAATAAACATTTTAACGCTGTTTCCGCATGTTGTAACTAATCACGTCTTGCTTGATTTGAAATCATTGCTAAGCAAAATATTATCTGACGCCGCTAGGGTAGAAGAATCAATTTCATATGAATACTGTAATAAAATTACTATACTATAATATATTTATTTATTTTGAAACTGCCCCTTCTGAACATTAATTTTATTCCATTCATTCACGATTAAAGGAAGTTACAATACAAATATAAATAAATAACATAAAAGTATAATTTAAATATTTAATTTTCTACTGATAATGTGAGAATTTCTTATTCATTCTTACTGAAACAATTATCGCGAATAACGAAAGGTGGATAGAATTATAGTTCAAATGCAGAGCACTTCACAGGATATTCGCAGAAAACTGAAGTAACACTTTCTTTCGTCATTATCTTAAACATATGGTGTTTTCATCATAATCATTTTAGCCATTTTTTGGAAAATCAAACAAAACGAAAAATTTGCCTTAAAAGGACAGTTTGGGGCGGGAGTGGAATTTTCTTAAAAATTTTCGTGTGGTATCCTTAAAGAAGTTGAACTTAAATACCAAGTTTTGTATTTAGGTGACTTTTCGTTATTGATTTATGCTGTTCCCAGATATGCACTCTAACAGACTGACAGACAGCATACGGAGATTTTCCTTTTTTTTTTTTTTTTGAGAGAGAGAGAGAAAGAGAGAGAGAGAGAGAGTTCATTCCTATCCTCTTGTATTTTCTACGCTTGGGTTCACCACTGCCTCCAAAATGCCTAACGTTCCTTCTACAGTTTCAGTTTTCTACATTTTGAAGATTAATTACAACGTTTAGTTTTGGAATTATTGTACAGTCTCAACTTAAATGGTCCATGTATATCTGAAGAGGATGGGACAAGCAAGATGTATGTTTGCATCTGGCATTAATGTAATAGGGAAATTCTATGAAGGCGCTTACATTTTGTTTCTAGTGCTTTTAGTGCTTCCCCTAAATTTAACGTAACGTATCAGGGAGGGGGACCTGGAACCGAAACCCTAAATTGCACTCTGTATCCTAATGCCATACCTTTGATTCACTGAACCACAGGAAATCCAACTGATAGCTAAAATTCTTTATCACAACTCTCCTTAGTCAATTCATTGGCTCCATTCATCGCGGTGTACCGACAGTACCTCGTTAGAACCTAGATATTTCTAGACTAGTTTGTACTTGATGATGAGGGATTCAAGTGATTTGGAGTAACTGATATGTATACTTTAATCCTTCTAAATTTCTGTCTCGTTATATAGTAAATTTGTACTCAAACTTTATACATATTAGTAGTATTACATTTTTACACCCTACTATGTACCTAGACGAAGAATTTGCATTCCACCCAAAAAGTATATATGGATATTTCACCGTAAACATTGATACCGCGAATATTGACGGGAAAATAGAAATAATTAAATAAAGAAATGATAGTAAGATAGAGAAATAATTGCAATAAACAATTTACGTATATTGAATCAATTATAATGTAATAAGCCTGAGTTAAAAGGTTTGTGTGTCTTTCCTTAACATAACATTAGCAAATTATGTTAAGGAAAATCATTAGTAACAGTCGGATAGTGAACGCATTAGCGTCAAGATTCCTGAAATGAGTTAAGGGGTGAGTTCAGTACGTTTGCAAAGTCACGTAGGTAGGAATTCTGTAAATTAGAACGGGTTACGGTAGAGAAGAAAGATTTGCGGTAACTGACGCTTCGCTTCATTATAATTATAGGAATAATTTAACTATTTAATTCAAAAATCGATTACTCTCTTCAAACAGAATATTTGAAACAATATTAAAATTTATCATCTAGCTAAACTGGTGTTACCCTATCACACCACACTCACGCATATCCTGAGACAAAGAACTCACAGCTATACCACTGTAGCAGCTGGCAGACCAGACAACACAGAACGAGCTGAGAGATGACATCGTAGAACTCATCAACAAAGCAGATAACATTAAACTTCTACTTCGAGAAAGTAGCATCAAAATTTGTAGCAAAGGATACGGCTTCGAAAGAGTCGCACCGCGGACGGCTTCAATATAGCGGGATATACGCGAACGTTCTAAGAGTTATTCACCAACAGATCTGTCGTGATATGGCCAGGTAGTTAAAGCGGCGTAAAATAAAATAGAGAGAAAAAAATAAACAAATAAAAAAAAGCATTTTCTTTCGCTTGTTCCCGTTGTAAACCCAATAACAAAAACGTTTCTGGCTAACTTTTGTACTGCATAGGTGTAGGATTTTCCGAAAATATTTAATTGAAAAAATTATAACGCTCATCTTATTGAAGATAGAGAATTCAAGCCAGGCAGGTATCAGCACTCTAATTTACTCTAGCTAAAAAAATATATTATTGCGCTCTACCCTTCAGTTTGTTAATTGATGCATAAGTATTGAAACAGCAAATATCCGACCTTTACTGAAAAAATCGTTTTTATTAGAAATTTGTACCCACAGAAATCTATAAAGGCTTTAAAAATTATATAATCTGATAGAGAAAAATATTCTGCATAGGACATGTGTATAAGCTGAAATTTATAACAAGTGCATATTGCTACTATGCTATTAGCAACTTGGCGGCAGCGCGAGAGTAGAAAAGGATGAAGCCAATGGCAACATGTATGCGCTAGATAGAGACGGAGATATGTTATTTACCTCCATACTGTCTTTTAAGGTTGAGACAACCTATAGGTAGTGTGTGTAGCATATAGCTTTGAAATATCATTTCAGCGGTTACATCTTAATTAAAACTACTTTGGGAACCAGATAGCTGCTAGACAGCACATAATTTTTTCAGTTGTGAAGTAGGAAGATCGTATTTTCAGTTATAAGAAGTAGAGTATCGCACAGATGGCGCAGATGCTCGCTATTTGTTGCTTCTATGCTTATCATGCATTAATTTATAAACTGAAGGGTAGAACGCAATATCTAATATATTTTTAGCTAGAGTAAATTAGAGTGATGATACCTGCCTGGTTTAAATTCTCTATCTTCAATAAGATGTGCGTTACAATTTTTTAAATTAAATATTTTCGCAAAATCCTACATCTATACAGCCCTGCCAAATGGCAGCTTTCTGTGAGCCGCCTACGCTGGGTCGAGTTCTGCCAGGTTTTGCCAGAGGGAAGCCTTCTTTGACCGTTGGTGTATCCGGATCATCAAGCTTGGAATCGTTAGGAACCTCTACGTATCTCTGTCAGCCAGCCAGCCAGCCTGCCTGCGGCCTATAGCCTCTTGAGATTCCTTCCCCTCATCCCTTTCTCCTAGGGGTGGTAAGCACAAAAAACCGCGTTGGGTCGAGGTGTGAGGTGCCCCCTCCGTTCCCTGGCTATTCATTCATTCATTCATTCATTCATCCATTCATCCATTCATTCATTCATTAATTCATTCAATAGCACATTTGGTAAGACTAGGACAGGAGCAAGAGTGTTTGATCGACTTTAATTAGCTGGATTCTCCCATTTCTATAGACATTTACCCTCCTTAAGCTCTCTAGTGCATTCCTTCAGAATCCTAATGGAATTTACATTTTAATTTCGCTGTAATTTTATGATGATTCTGCATCATTTGAATCAGTGTCGATGATTTCTGTGATAATTTGGACTGAAGAGAACATATAAATCTCTGTCAGGAAGAACTACCCTAACCTGTGTGTTGTAGTCATTTATTCCTCGAGTATAATAACTTATGGCCAATTTTACCCGTTTTCATTTTGGGATTTACCAGGTAGTGTAGGACGATGTACACTTAAGAAAAGCATTAATTCTATGAAATACATGCACAAAGGAAATACTGCTCTGTATTCTCAGAAAGCTTAACCGAAATTAATAAATTTGTCTTATTTTTCATCTTATAAATTTAATTAATGCATGAATGTTAATACATAATAATGCATAAGATAATATTACATAGTATTTTAAACTTAAAACTTTTTTGTAAATGGTAGATTTTGGAACAAGTTTACTTCGAAGATTTATGAAAAATGTAGGTATGTATGCATTTCTGATACCGATTTGAAACAATACGTCTCGGATTCATTGATTATGAGAAAGCCTTCAATAGGTTGCACCGGAACACACCGTGGAAAATAATGAATAAAAGAGGCGTCTCACTTCATCTGATACAAGCTATAAAATCGCTGTACTGTAAAACGACGAATAAATTGTCAACAAATGGATAATTATAGGAAGAATTTATAATTGGTCAAGGCGTTAGACAAGGATTTAGTCTCTCTCCAAGTATTTTTAATAAATATGGAAGAAGCATATTATCGTCGTCCTCCGTGGTGTAGTGGTTACCATGCTAGTCTCTAGTTCCCGAAGTCGCGGTTCAAACCCGGCGGAGGGCGATGGATTTTTTCGGACGTAAAAATCCTTAGTATGGCTTCCTTCGGAAGGGAAGTAAAGTCGGTGGTCCCGTGCCGTAGATTTACGCACGTAAAAGAACCTCAAGCCTGATAAAGAGGCCTCTGAGCAAAATTATCGGTATTTCACGCCCAGTATAGAATGGGACGCTAAGGACCACAGCAGTTAAAGAGCGTCCATAAATAAAATTTAATTTCATTTTTACGGACGGAGTTTTAGTAATCTCACAGAGAAGAATAAATACACTTATTTGCGGTTGACCAGATAACTATTCAAAAAAATAAAAAGGAAGGCAATAAACAAAACGCCACATATAAGCTACATATAATATGTGAAGAATGTAATTAAGCATCTCTCTTCAGAAAACGAAAGTTATGACTTTCATAGGGAAGCATCCAATCAGAAGCAAAATAACGCTTTAGAACAAGTGGGGTGTTACAACTGTTCATATTGTGACATTACCTATGATTGTGATAATATTAAAACACGACGTTTTCAGAATATGTGGCACCATTTCCAGGAGGCTAAAAAGGTAAACAAGAAAAGAAACACAAACAAATTTTTATAAGACGCTGGCTGTACCAACTTTGCTAATGGATGCAGAACGGACCCTAAAGAAAAACGATATTAAGAGAATAGAGTTAGCGGAAATGAAATCTCTTAAGAGGGTTAAAATGATGTACAAATTGGATAAATATAAAAACGAGAATATAAGGAATGAACTAAACTTACTCTCAGTTATAGAGAGTATAAAAGAATACAGGACTCATTGGTTAATTCATCCGAGTAGAATGAATAAGGAACGACTCCCGAAACAGGCGCTCGTTTAGAAAACACGAGGGAGAAGAGATATTGGTCGGCCAAGAGCAAGATAGCAAGTTGAGGACGGAAGAGGAGAAGGAGAAGAACGTTTGAAACAACGGCAAAAGTTAAAATGGATATACAATTGATAAGCACCCCAGGAATGAAATTAACCAAGTATTGTTTATGGCATTTTTAATTTACAACCAACCAAATGGGCTCCCTGATTCAAACATTTGTGGAAGGAAAGGTGCAGTCAAAAATCAATACTTCAATGCAATGCTTTTTAGGACTTCGTTTTAGTTAATATAAAGTTTAACCTAAAAACCTGAGTCGCAAGGGACACATACCTTACTCTTATTAATATGAAGTGAGCTTATGCCAAAATAATAAAATTAGTTCTGCTTGTGTTTCACTGATTTAAAGGTATAATCATATATCTTCTCAATATATTGCACAAAATATCTTGCTGATCCCGTCAAGTCCTTCGTAAAACTGTCTTAACTGTCTAACCTAATGCTTCCTTAGCTGATGGATTTCCAGAAATAAAAGTCAATCAATGAGTAAACGTATCCCGGATGTAAGAAGGAACGTAGCAATCACACTGTAATCAAATGTAAACACGCAAAAATTATAACCATCGGTATAAACTTGGAGGACAAGAGCTGGAAGACGTGTTGAAAGAAATATTCAACTAGGCAATATTCCTACTTCAACATTTTAATACCAAATGAAACTGCTGCACTCCTTGTGAGTAAGGTTTTCTGCATACACAGGGTAAAAAAGAACACTGCTAACACAGATAGCCTTAAAGCATATCCTTTTAAATCTGTTAAGTGAAAAAAACATTTTATAGTGTCAAAGGTTACTTAGAAGGTAAGTTTAAGCGAAAAAATACATTTATAGCATCAAAAATTAGATATGGAAGATATAGAAAGCAAGCTTTAAATTACTTTATAGAGCATTTTGATGCAATTAAAATTGTTAATAATAAAAGACAAGGACTGCCTCTGTGGTCTGGTGGTTAGCATGCTAGCTTCCAAATCCAGAGGTCCCGGGTTCGAATTCCGGCTGGAAGATGAGAATTTTTCTTTAGCAAGGATTATTCCCCATCCTCCCTAGCGTCTGGAAGTATGACAGAGTGTAAATGTGCAGGTGTATGTGCATTTGAATTTAATATTTAAAGCGAAAACCCAACGTAAACAAACCCAAACATACACAATGGTATACGAGTGAGCATCATTGCCAATGGGCAATTGTTCTTAAGGCAAAGCCACCGATATGACCATAGATGTTAAAGGCAGCATATAAATGGATCAGAAAAATAAATAAATAAATGCATTATTTTGAAGGTTATATAGTGTTGTATGCCTCATTATAATACGTTTTGCTTCTTTAAAACTTCTTTTCCAACCATTACATCAGATCACTTGCAATATTTCTTTCAAATGTTAAATTAAATTAATGAAATTATGATACAAATCGGTCTGTATCCAAACATGAAGATAACTGATGTTCACCTTTGAAGAATAAAGTAAGCTATAATATTTTTCACACAGAAGCACACTATCAATAAAATTATCAAGAAAATGTTCTCTAGTGCTACAAAACACATTCACGTGATCAGAGCCAACGTACTACAAATCAGAAAACGTACATTTGTCGCACTTAATCGCCTAATGCAATTAGGATAATAAATTATATGAAGTAAACTGATGAGTAGTGATCGTAGGAAAGAAAGTTGTTCTCATATTGAGATTAAGTTAAAACAGTCACATATACGAAGGAATTAATAAAACATTCATATCGTTGTAAAACGCTATTTTTAATAGCTGTAGCACAAAGTATTAATGTCTAACATAGCGCTGAAGATAATGTGTTTTCTTATGAATAAGTTAAGATAATAATTTAAGCAAAGGCAATCAGCCGCCATGAAGTCTTAAGACAAATGAAATAAGGTTTTAAGACTTTCTCTCCTTATTGTGCTCAGTTATTGGTTATTTACAACTTTACACTTACTTTGTATAAAAATATGAGTACATTCCCTTAGGCTCTGTTATTCGAGTCTATTGCTGCCTTAAAGTAGTACACTTCCGGTACCACCTTAAGTACTGGGTTGTTCTTCCCCTTCAACTTCTTGCAAATGTCTATTCAGTATCACAACAGAGCCCACCCTGCGCGCGCACACACACACGCGCGCGCGCGCGCGTAGGATAGAATCAAATAAACAGTGAGAATAAAACACACCGGATAAAGTTGTAAATATAAATAAGGTTTAATTAAATAAGTGTTTTTACAAACAGATGTAACCTAGTTGGTATAATAGGCTCTGTAAGCCAGTGGCTGAGCAGTATCGAAGGAGCGACTCCAGCCACCGCCGCCATGATGATCGTAACTGGGGGCAGGATGTTCAATGACGGCAGGAGCAGCTGGTGCTGGGTAGTGATACACCTCATAGTTGACCACCTTGGGTTTGGTGAACTTGAAGATTACCATGGCTGCCGAGAGTACAAGGGAGAGCAAACCCAGGGTGAGGGCCTTCCAGGTCTTAAGTGCAATGAGCGCCAGTGCTAGAGGTACCAGCGCAGTCGCCTTGAACTTTAGGCCCAATAAGAACGGCATCACCACTTTCTTCATGATGCCTCTTTCTGAAAAAGTGCAGACATATTTTTGTATCAAGCAAATAGAAATGTTACAAGTGAATGCGGCCCATTGGTATATCGTGGGATGTGTTCATAAACCAAGCTCGAAAGGCTATCAGATGACACTTTTTTAGATTGTATAATTTTCTTTCATTACTTTAACCATTATTCTTTATAGTCTTCACTGTTATTGACTTTTATCATTATATCAATTTGTAGAATCAGAGTTGTAGAATGAAGCAAGATTTGTTAAACAAAGTTAATCTTCTACTACTTTTATTACGTCATTAGTTTCAGTAATGAAAATGTGTTGACATGGATGACGATCCATGAAAATAATTTCTGTCAAATGGAATTAGAATCATGCCTCATAATGTTTGCAGCTATATTACGATGAATTTCACAATTATTATTTTTATCTTATTTATTTGTTGTTTTATTTATTTTGCGTTTTACAAAAGTGTCACAATATACAGGTTAAACACTCATTATCTGCTAAGGATGCACATGGTATCTAACGGATGTAGAAGCTGGTGTTCAAGCCAAAATTTGTACCTCTTCTATAGCAGACCTTGACTAATGCTGCAGAGAAAGGTACAGAGCAAGTAAAATAAATACACCGTGAATAATTTCCCAAAATTAAGCGATAATAAGCAAAACCAGAACTACTTGCGCGATATACTTTCGATTACCGATGGCTGTACAACAGACGCTTGACGTATCCATGAAGGTAGGATATGGAATTCTTAAATAAACTATGAAAACTTGTGTGTATGAACTCGGTAATTCAGTTAAAGTTTTCTTCTTCATCATCTCCAAATTCTTGCTCCCCTGATTGCCCTTTACTTACTACCTCGGTATTATATACAAGCTAAAAGGCATGGCAGATAACGGTCGACCAAGGCCTACTGCACGCTCATTTCACTCTCTGATTATTTTCCATAGGACCGCATGGAGAGAGTACATTAGTGAGAATTGTGTGAGATCAACGTACCAAGTCTTTCCACGCATTTATGCGCGGTTTTCGAAATCAGAAGAACAGAAAAGACTGATGTAATTTCGCCAGCTGTTGAAGTTTAAAAAAGCCCGAAGCTAAATGAAAATTGGGATGTCAGACGCCATGTTATGCATTAAAACTCAATTACCGTGCTTTATACCGGATTCCCTCAATTCTTGTATCCTTAATCTGCCAAGCAACAAATGAAAGTTCATTCCCTCTAATGAACATATACTGGATTGTTTTCTTTAAACTAAATGCACAATGCAGTAGTAGTTCATCGCTTACGTACTTATGCAGTGTTTACACTCATGATTTTAATGGCCTTGCGGAAAGTGTTTACCAATAAGGGAATATATTGTCAGTACTAGCCGGACATAAGCATTATCTTACCTTGGCCAACACTGTTGGTGTTTGTAGGATCTGCTAGAGGCACTCGGATCTCTGTTGGTAGTCCTTGCAGTAGAAACTGTGGCACATAGGGTAATGCAGACCCTGACGCGATCTCTTTGGGTACTCTCATCTTCAACTCATGGCTTCCCAGGAAGCGGTCAATTCTTTCAAAGATGTGGTCGGCTCTGACCTCACCACCATTCCACTGAAACAATAATGCTATTCTGTAAACTCTATGCTTTAGGCCAAATGTTTAATAAATAGTAAAAGAAGGTTACAAAACTGAGCTAAATAATTATCTACAACTGAAGAAAGAGTAAAACACATTAAAAGTATGGTAATGGTAAATAAGGAAGATAACAAAATGCTATTACCATAAAGAAGAGAGTGCTTGCAGCTCACCAAGTAAGTAATGTCGCACAGGAGTATAATTTTGTTGCTGATGTGCACATTCTTAATGCTATTCCATAAATGAGAACGCCACATCTCTTTAAAATGTATCAATAAATAACTAAGTTAAAGCGCACTAGAGATATAAATACATAGTTAAACAATTTTGGATTACATTTCACGTTGCTTAAAAAGATACTGTGTTTGAGATCAACGCCTCTAATTCGGTAGCAAAGGCGATCTATTCGTAATGTAATTTTGATCATACTGCCTAGTTCTAAACCATCAGTACCACTGATTCATTATCTAATTTAGGATAACAGTATAAAACGGAGAATGTTGTTTCGCTAGTATATTTTTCATCAACACAAAATATGGAAATGCAGTAAAGGTCATTTATTATATTTATATATTAAAATTGACAAAATAAAACGTTTCAGCAATTAAAATAACTCCGTGAACTATAGAAGGAAACAAACAAAAAAGGGTTATCATCTTTGCTTTCAAAAAGCAATATAGAAAATAATTTAAGCATCAGGGCTTGCAAAATATCTGCACTAAATCATCTGCACTTAATTGCTAATTTGTCTATTTCCTCTAAGTATTATGCTAAACTTCTTGGCACTGATATGCTAAGCCAGTATGTAACTTCGGTTCCTTTCCTTTTCCTTTTTAAGCCTGTGTCTTGTATTTATATAGAGTAGTTGTTAACGCTTTGAAGTTTTTCCTTTTCTACAAGGAAATTCAGGTTTCATTCTCCAATAGTTTAAGCTTGTATGCCCATTTTAGTTACTTTTCTACCTATCAGCATCGGTTTATCCATTTGTCGTTCTGAGAAACGCTGCACATATAGAGTTATACTTGATGAGTGTATAGAAAAAAAATCTGATGTGTTACACTCACATGACTTTCTCTACTCTTGTACAATCTATTTTTACAAACGCTTATTCTCCATATGCTTCATGTTCATCGAGATATCGAGATGTTAATCTTATTGGTAATTTTCTTGTAGATGCAAGGGGAATATGTTAGGTTTTAAGCGATAGTAAAATATTTCAACGCTGGTTGCTATGTGGCGCATTCCATTCTCTTTGCATGTCCAGGACATAAAAAAATTGAATGACGAATTTGAGAAAAGTATAAGTATTGTAAAATTTAAGGAAATAACAAGCAATATCTCGAAAACGGTTCACTCAACAAAAGAAATGTATATGACATAAATTATGTATTTTAACGCGATCTACATTTTTTGTGTAGTAAAATTTTGTCTATCTCTTATGGTTTACCAGTTATGCAAAAGTCGTTCACAATGAACAATACTTTTGGAGACATTCCCAGAAAATTCGAGATATACATTTCATTTCTCATGACATTATCTTAAACATATGATATTTTCATCAAAATCGTTAGAGCCATTTTTGAGAAAATTAAAATTTTCGAAAAATGTTCCATGTAAAGGGTAGTCTGGGGTGGGGGGATTTTCTTGAAAACCTTCGTGTCGCATCTCTGGAGGATACTGAACCTAAATACCAAGTTTGGTGTTTATCTGACTGTTCGTTTTTGAGTTATGCTGTTCACAGACACACACACACACACACACACACACACACACAGACACACACACGGACATGTTTCCAAAAATGCTTTTTACTTTCTCTACTACGTATAGTAAGTAGGGGAAGTATTGCATTCCACCCAAAAATTCGATACCGAGATTTCACCGGAAATACATGTTTTGAGACCTCCTGAATCCAAAAAAAGCATTTTTGGAAACATGTCCGTGTGTGTGTCTGTGTGTCTGTGTGTGTGTGTGTCTGTGTGTGTGTCTGTGTGTGTGTGTGAACAGCATAACTCAAAAACGAACAGTCGGATAAACACCAAACTTGGTATTTAGGTTCAGTATCTTCCAGAGATGCGACACGAAGGTTTTCAAGAAAATCCCCCCACCCCAGACTACCCTTTACATGGAACATTTTTCGAAAATTTTAATTTTCTCAAAAATGGCTCTAACGATTTTGATTAAAATATCATATGTTTAAGATAATGTCATGAGAAATGAAATGTATATCTCGAATTTTCTGGGAATGTCTCCAAAAGTATTCTTCATTGTGAACGACTTTTGCATAACTGGTAAACCATAAGAGATAGACAAATTTTTACTACACAAAAAATGTAGATCTCGTTAAAATACACAACTTATGTCATATACATTTCTTTTGTTGAGTGAACCGTTTTCGAGATATTGCTTGTTATTCCCTTAAATTTTCCAATACTTATACTTTTTCTCAAATTCGTTATTCATTTTTTTATGTCCTGGACTTGCAAAGAGAATGGAATGCGCCGCATAGCAACCAGCGTTAAAATATTTGACCATCGCTTAAAAGCTACCATATTCCCCTTGCATCTACAAGAAAAATACCAATAAGTTTGACATCTCGATATCTCGATTAACATAAAGCATATGGAGAATAGGCGTTTGTAAAAATAGATTGTACAAGAGTAGAGAAAGTCATGTGAGTGTAACACATCAGATTTTTTTGGATTCAGGAGGTCTCAAAACATGTATTTCTGGTGAAATCTCGGTATCGAATTTTTGGGTGGAATACAATACTTCCCCTACTTACTATACGTAGTAGAGAAAGTAATAATTTCCCAAATTGTTGACATATGTAGTAAAACAAGAGTAGACTTTACATTAAGACTTCTAAAAGTTTGCCATTATTAGGCGAAACTTTACAGATAATGGGAATGAGCTTTTATAAAACAGTTGGGGAAAAAAATCGATTTTGTTAAAACTACTAAAAAGTGGGGTATTTATATAGACACACTCCTAACAGTTTGCTATTTTTAGACAAATTGTTGGAAGTACCAATTAAATTTTAAATAAGTATTTGAAAAAAAAATTGCAAGACATTACATACTTGCCTGGAATTGTTACAAAACAACAAGCCTTCTAAAAAGTTTATAGTTTTTAGAGTTATTATAAAAAAGGCTACCCCAATATCTTCGCCACAGAATGTAAAAATTTGAAGTGAAAATGCGTACATTTACAATCTCATTTTCCTTTTTGTTATCTTTCTTTTTCTTTCATACTGAGAACTCAATTCAGACACTTTCATTCTAAGCATCGTTTACAGCTTTCTTGCTTAAACGATATTTAATTTAAGCGTCTTAAAATACAAATATAGGAATCTTTAAAAAATGGTAATAAACAATGATAAACCCTTAATAACATGTTTAAGTAACGTTTTGTCTGCTGTGATTTCAAGCAGATGTGTGTAATATTTTACATTTTTTGTGGGAATGTAAGTAATATTGCTAATTAAACTATCATAAGTACAGATAAACTAAAGAATTTACATTTTGCAAATAGACGCAAATCAGGAAATGCGCCCTCTTCTTTCCTTTTGGCTTATTTAACGATCCTTCAACATCTTAGGTATATCGCAACCTTTATTTATTTGTAGGTTCTTTGATAGATATGATTGTGCCGGATAGATCGTCTTATTTGCACATTCGCCGTCCTGTACCATCTGCTTGAGTAATTTGCTGATAAACGGCTTCAGTTGCGTAGTCGCCTGTCTGTGATACCTATTTTGGTGAATTAATATAAAGGTGGATTTCGTGGGGGTGCAATTCTGTTCGCATGTATACGAAACCGGTGTGATGCAGGACAGATGCCTTGGTTGATGGTCATCTTCCTGCACTATCTGCTTGAGTAACTCGCTGAAAAATGACCTCATCTTACTCTGCCATCTACTCTGTTGCTATGATTTAATCGAAGGTGAACTTTCGTAATAATCGCATTCGTGTGTTATCTATTTACGTCTATTTGTTTTGATTTATGGATGAAGCCTCGAGTCGTGGCATTCAAAATCCAATCTCGTTTCTTACCTGGTGACTGGTTGAAACCACGAAAAACCTGGTTACATTGGCCGGCGCACGGAAATTGAGCCCACAACCTCCCAAATATGAGCCACAGATGCCACCAGTAATCATTGTTGTCATTGAAATTATAAATTCAGTAGGTAAAGGAAAACATAGGGGAAGAAAGAAAAGGCATTGCAAAATAGAAAAGGATAATTACCTGTGTTAGTTCATATAAACGTTTACAATCCAAAACAATAGGTGTAGTTCCGAAAATGTGTAGTAATTAATTAAATTGATAGCTCCGTATTATTCTTCTATTTGTTACATTAAAGCAAGCTTATTTCCAAATATGTTTAGCTAAGAAAGTATTTATCCTTTTCTAATAGAAATCTAAAATGTTGTAAGCATAACTCAAGATATTTTACGCACATATTATTATCTCATTAAATCAAAAGTGGTTGATGTGAAAGTAATATTAATTATAAGGAAACAAGATGCCCGATATTCATATGTTCCTTACTACTGTTTGGAGCTTTAACCACTAGGTTATAATTGCTTAAGTACATAACGTATATCATCGTCGTACCTACCTGTGGTTCTTCAAAGCCATAGGGTCCGGCTTTAGAGGTCCTCTCTATGACCAGATCCTCGGTTATGGGTATCTCATCCTTCCTGCTGGCGGCGCTGAGGAAGGATAGCACCTTAGGTTTCACGCAAGCGAAGGATCCTTGTTGCACGCATTCTGAGTAAATCCTTTTAATGACTTCAGTTGCCGTGATGTCTGACATTGCTCGCGCCTGTTCTTCCTGCAAAATGGGCTCTGCAGCCCCGTCATCTTCCAACACTGACGACGACAACACTTCATTCACTTCTTCTTGTACTGGTACTGCAACTTCGGCATCCCTCTGTGGCACTTCTGAACAATGTCCGAACACTAATAGCACTGATAGTACAATTAAACAACCCTTTTGTCGCATGTTGCCAGGTAACCCAGAAGCTCCGCACTAGATTGTCGCCGCCAGCTATGGAATCCAGGCAATGAGTACTTAATGAATGTTTCATCAACCTTTATATCGAAACTGCTCCCACCCCTCTGTCGCTGCCAGATCCGATAGAATGCAGTGCCAATGTTTCACTTATTAAAGGAGGGGTGACACACTAAAAAGCAAAATCGAAGACCCATTTTCTCCCCAAATGGATTTCTACTCGAGTTTGTTATGCGCACTGAAGGAACTGTACCGCCCAAGTGGAACGCCGGACAGTTGACGTTTGGAATATTTAATGAAGAGCACGTCGCTATTTCTGAATGCTCATGCCTCCTGCGCAGACATCATGACCTTCTGGTCCTCGCAGACTAAGGCAGCCAGGATTAAAACGACTGAAGTGCGAGGAACTCTTCGTGTTGGCTTCTGAAATGCTCAAAATCTTTTACGTAAAGTTGGGATAAACTTGAAACAAATGTTATATGGTGTCATTAAAGAATACTCTCTCCACTTCCTTCGCATAAAGAATTTGTATACTAAAATATTTACTGCGAATATTACAGTATCTCTAAGTGTTCTGAAATTTACAAACTATAATATTTATTCTACATTTGCCAGCATCGTATATATATATATATATATATATATATATATATATATATATATATATATATATATATATATACAGTGGTCCTCCGTGGACTAGTGATACCATGCTAGCCTCTAGTTTCCGAGGTCGCGGGTTCAAACCCGGTGGAGAGGATGGGTATTTTCGGGCGTAAAAATCCTTAGCATGGCTTCCTTCGGAAGGGAAGTGAAGCCGGTGGTTCCGTGTCGTAGATTTACGGCACGTAAAAGAACCTCAAGCCTGATAAAGAGGCCCCTGGGCAAAATTACCAGTCTTTCACGCCCAATATAGAATGGGACGCTTAGGACCATAGTAGTTAAAGAGCGTCATAAATAAAACTAAATTTAATTTTTAATTTTCCTGCATCGTATGCAGGTTAAATTTGCGGTTGTTAACGAAAGAACACAGTTTCGTAACATAAAATTACCCATGCTTCCTTTGATAAATATTACAGCTTTCAATTCATTTTCTTGTGGTTATAAATAATTTCTTTCCTATCTTCCTGTACATTTTTTAATCTTGTAATAAATTGTATTCTTATTTCGTTGAAAATCCTTGTTACATATTCTTCATCCTCCAGAGTATCCTATTCTACACACAATTATCTCGTCCGTAACTCTGACACAAATTCCAGTATTACACTTGAATTTTCCATAAATGGCAATCATGTGAAACTAACCTCTGCCCAACGTTTTAGCTCCCTTACTTTTAAAACCCTTTTTCCCCCAAAATCATTAATATTTTCATTCTATTACATATATTACTTAACTGTCAAATTATTATGTGGTAAAGGCTTTGTATAAACTCTTTATAATATTGCATAAATGTTGTGGGCAATTCGGGATTTATTTCCTGTACTTTCGTGCTGCACGTTCTATCTTATCACAATCTAGGAAAGCGGTACCAAAAGTAGTTGTGATTTACACATCGATAGGGCACAGGAATAGAGGACAACTTAGAAAACAGTGGATGGATTTGCACAGCAAAATCTGATCGATTGTCTCTCCAATGTAGCGGGGAAGAAGAAGAAAGAGGAGGAGGTAGAGGAGAGTTATACGGGCTATAATAAAATGGGTCTTTATATCACTAACCTTAGCAACCTAAACAGTAAGATTATTCTTAGATATGAATTCACTTCATAGGATAGGGTAAGACTAGAAGCGGAGGGGGACTTAACAGGTCAACCTACGCAGATCTTTTGTGCCTAGGCACCTGACGGGAGGTCCCCGGGAGGGAGGGATGAGGTGAGAGGAGACAGCGGGCAGTCGAACCAGGAGGCACGGCAGGCAGAGGACAGGGTCCCTACCATTTACAGATTTGAACTCCCCGGGTACTGTCTGGTGCAGCCGGCACTCTTCCCCCCGTGGGTTCACAACATCCCCTGGGGGGGACTGGAACCCAGAGACCGTTCACAGTCCGGAGGTTGAAGGTTTCCTTAGAGCCATGCATATGCCGAGGCCTCCCACCGACACTTGCAGCCTTGAAAGAAATCAAGCAGGCGAAAGGTGAAGTGAAATGAGAATGGAGATGAAGTGGAGGGACAGGAAATTCGGGGACTGTAATGATCCTTTCCAGCATTCGCCTGGCGACCCGGAGAAAGCCCCGAAAAAACCCATGGGTCAGGATGGTCGGACTTGGGAATCGAACCCACGACCTCCCGTATGCGGGCCATAGACGTAATCGCCCGATTATCCGCTTGGTAATTCACTCCATAAGTAAAAGAATTAGGAGAAAACCATGCACCTATACATTTCAGTGGGGTTCGAGAATGAATTATAGGATATATTTAATATACATTATTAATTTGAAACGCTATTGGTAGTTACAGAAATAACTAATATTGAGCCATAAAAGATAAAAAAACTTGTAAAATAGCTACTGATTTTAGATTATTATAATAGGTTCTCATCAAACAAAATACCAATGCGTTACATCCACATTACTTTCTCTAGACACTATCGCAAACGGTTATTGCAAAAGTTGTTTTTTCTTTGGTGGGTGGGCTATAGGTACATAATGTCAATCGAGATAAACGTTTGCAGAAATAGTTTCATTGTGCACTTCGTTATAGGTACAAGTGGAACACAGGAGAATGAAAGGATAATACAGTAGGCTTTAAGCATATACATATCTCTTAATAACTGGTTGCTATGTGCAGCACCATTCTCTTTGCCACAGATTAATACGCTTTGCATATCCAAGACAATAAAATGAATAACGAATTCCCATTGGAGAAAAGTATAAGTATTGGAAAATTTAATAATAATTGGAATAACAAGCAATATCTCGAAAATGGTTCACTCAAAAAAATTGTATATGACAAATAGTGTATTTTAACGCAATCTACATTTTTAGTGTAGTAAAATTTTGTCTATCTCTTATGGTTTACCAGTTATGCAAAAGTCGTTCACAATGAAGAATACTTTTGGAGATATTCCCAGAAACTTCGAGATATACATTTCATTTGTCATGAACATATCTTAAACATATATTTTAATCAAAATCGTTTGAGCCATTTTTGAGAAAATTAAAATTTTCGAAAAATGCTCCATGTAAAAGGTAATCTGGTGTTGGGGGATTTTCTTGAAAACCTTCGTGTCGCATCTTTGGAAGATACTGAACCTAAATACCAAGTTTGGTGTTTATTCGACTGTTCGTTTCTGAGTTATGCTGTTCACAGACACACAGACACACACATGGACATGTTTCCAAAAATGCTTTCTTTGGATTCAGGTGGCCTCAAAACATATATTTCCGGTGAAATCTCGGTATCGAATTTTTGGGTGGAATACAATACTTCCTCTACTTACTATACGTAGTAGAGAAAGTAATAACAAAGGTTGTCTCTGTAAAGCGTTGTTTGTCCTGGGGAACTTTCATGAAAATCTTCATGCCAAATCCTTCAAAGAAGCTGAACTTAAATGCCAAATTCAGTCCTTATCCGATTTTTCGTTTTTGGTTATGCTGTAAACACACACACACATACACACACACAAACTCGCTTGGATCTGTTTCTAATGCTTTCTTGGATTCAAGGGACCTCAAAACACGTATTTCCGTTAAAATCTCTCTTTATCGAATTTTTGGGAGTAATATAGCAGGACTTCCCCTACCTACTATAACCAGGCGCTAGAGAAAGTAATATATCATTACATTTTAATATTACATTATTTATTGCAGAATTAAATTTCTTATTGTAGCAACATAACCTTCTATACCATAATTATCACCATCATCATCATCATCAGTTCAGGACAGAAACCGAACTTTGACAGAAATTCACAAAGAAATGAAGAACGGTATATTTTGCTCCTATCATCACTTACATTTTTCTTGCATTGAAGAACAGTGACCTTGTAAAAACGGGGGCGATACTGAAAACTTTTAGAATGCCATATTTCTAAAAACAAACTAAATTTGTTTATATTTGATAGCTACTATCTAATGTTTTGTGAGTTGATTGTCATGTAGTTTGTTCGATTTGCTCTAATAGTTTGTTAATCATCATCATTTAAAGATTTTGTGTTCATCCAAAACTGAATTTGTCTATAGAACATTTCCGGGCTATGATTTTTTACGATTTTAAATCGTCCTTAATAACCAAACAATGTGAAGATCGGCTTAAAAATGCATTTGACAAAGGAAATAAAATTGAGTTTTATTTAGGGACGCTTTTTAACTGCTGTGGTCCTTAGCGTCTCATTTTATATTGGGCATGAAAGACCGATATTTTGCTTAGAGGTCTTTATCAGGCTTGAAGTTCTTTTACGTACCGTAAATCTACTACAGGACCACCGGCTTTGCTTCCCTTCCGAAGGAAGCCATGCTAAGGATTTTTACGCCCGAAAAAATCCATCGCCCTCCGTCGGGTTTAAACCCGCGACCTCGGGAACTAGAGGTAACCACTACATCACGGAGGACGACAAAGGGACAATATCGTATTGCACCGATGGCCAGTGTGTCCCTCTGACCCTTTTTACAGGAAAGTCATTACACCCTTAAGATGCACGATGGGTTTCTAATTACTTTCTTAAAAGGTACTGGTATTCCGCCGATGAATGGTTCGTTCATCTGCCTTCTATTACTGCATTTACTAGTCTATGTATTCCCTGTGTAGCAAACGACAGCGCGAGCTGCGAGTTATCGAAAATCTTTTTCTGCAAACCAACCTTTAAACCGCCAGCAAAGCTGTATAATAAAGTTGCCAGACCCAACCCTGGGTAAAAGCAAGGAGAAAGCATTTTTAACCTAATATGTCTATGAAGATTTGTGAAAATAATTATAAGAAATTAAAAATTAATTTTGAAAAGCTTTAAAAATGTGCAGTTATATCCCAAATTTTCATTTAGCTTCGTTAGTTAATTTCGGCAACAATTAAAGCTTTATGCATATATACATATATAATTAAACATTCCTCTGCATAGTACTGCAATGCACATTAAAATTATTTAAAACCTTTTACTACCAGTATTTTATATTACGTAAAATGAACTATGTTACATGTTTTTTGATCACCTAAATGGGAGCTTCAGCAAAGCTTGGCAGTTATTACAGGGTTAACATTCCAGTTTTTATTTCCTTTTACATGTTAGGTAAGAAAGTGTTGTATTCCAACGAAGAATTCCATTGCTTCGTATCAAAAAATATGCTTCAGATCCTGTCTTAATAACGCTCAAAATGTTTGGCTAGAAATTATTTCAGGTGAAGCTAAATGACCTTACTATAAATATTCCTCCAAGCTTCTATTACGCAAGACAGTCAGCTGTTTGAGCTGTTTTTACTTTCTTTACTGCCTACCTATGGTAGGAAGAGGAAGTACGTACGGTATTCTACCCCAAAAATAGAAAGCGGATTTTCACTGGAAATACACGTTTTGAAGTCCCGGAGCATTTTGAAAAGGTCTCTCTTTCTGTGTGAGTGGGTGTTCGTGTGTGTGTGTGTGTGTGTGTGTGTGCGCGCGCGCGCGCAAATAGGATAACTAAAAACCAACAAACTTTATATTTAAGTTTTGCATCTTCCAAGAATAAGACACGAAGAATTTCACGAAATTCCATCCATCCCAAATTAATACTTATTTGAAAAAAAAAATAGTTGTTTTTTATTTTCTTAAAAACGGTTCTAACGATGCTTTTTTTATTAAAATACCAAATGTTTGTGACTTCAACATAACAAATAAACCGTATATCTTGAATTTTCTCGGAAGAGATTGTAAACTTCTCCTTACATTTAGTGGTATTACAAAATGTATTTGACTGAGAAACCATACGAGGTAGGCCAAAACATATTTCAGGAAAGACTTAGAACTCATTAAAATACACACCTTCCCCAAAATAACTTTTTACCTAGCGTCAACCGTTTTCGAAATATTTTATACCTATGTTCCCAAGTACATTTAACAGAAATAGTTTGATAATTCGCGACCGTTTATTTTTTTCACCTCCATAATCTCAAGCCAAACAAAAACGAGTTGTAACAGCTCACTGCTCTGCGTATAAGCATGTAGAAATTATTAATTCTACTCAAGTTGAAATCATTTCCAGCCAAACACTTTATCATTGTGACGGACACAAAGAAATGGAGGAATCGCATTTCCTATGAATAGTACCTGTGAAATTGTAATAAAAGAGAAATCATGTGAATGTATCACATGTGTCTTATTTTAAAGAGATTAACCTGGATAAGCAGAAGAAGAATCGGATACTTTTAAAGGATCCCGTTCAGATATATGTACACATGGGAAAAAGTAAGCATAGGACGCAAAATGTTTCTAAACCCTTAGTAACAAAAAATGTTTTGAACTATTTTAATCTACATTTTTATATGAAAAGTGTTTGCAAATCCGTTATAGTTTTCAAGTTACATGAACTTTGCTAACAGTAAAGATAGCTTTGTAGGCTGTCCTAAAAAATTCAAGATTTTTATTCAATTGATGAGTGGTTTTTGAGAAAATCAATAGATATGCTGTAGAGAATGTTTCACTGATAAGCTGCATCGTAAAGAGTATTTTAAGTGCGGAAAAAGTATCTTGAATTTAATTTCTGAGACCTTTTTCTCTAATTACGTACATATTTCAATAAACAGTACAACGTGCAAACAAAAAACTTTGCAACAACTTTTAGCAAATGTGGGACAGAGGACGAGTAGGAATTACAAGAAACCTGGAAATTCTAGTAAGATCGTTCAGATTCGGTGGGATAACAAATTATGATTTGAGACAGTAACTATGGTCATATATACCATGTATATAATAATGTAAATTATAATGTAAAATAATATTAATAAGCAAAATACTTGTTATGTAAATAGATGTTAAAGCATAAGTTTTGTGTATATGTAAGAGTTTAGCTGAAGCTGTGGGACACTTGTTAAAAGCAGACAAACAAGCATGTGTTGTTAGAATTAGGGTCCAGGCAAACCAACTTGTAGGGAGATGTAACAATAGCAATGCCTTGAGTCATTGTGTAGGAGAAAATGACAAGCTAGCACAACGAATATGTTTGAAGAGAGGTCACATATTTGGAAACAACGAATAAGCGCCTGATAAGTTTTCTAGAATGTTCCAAGCGGAAGGAACTCAGCCAATAAGGTTTTAAAAAAAATATGTTTGAATGTGTAAGTTTAGGGAAGTTATAAATAGCATCCCCAAGTCAAAGGCAGTTGTGTATAACGTGCGGCGATGTGCAGAATATAAGTGTAAGCTCTCCGAAGCAGGAGTTACTAATTACCTCGCATAATGTAGTGGAAACGTTGAAATGATATCAATTTGACAGTGCAAGTTATTAGAAGTGAAATAAAATATAATTTAGGAACGTGTGACAAATACTACCATTATTACTAGAGTACTTGTAAAATACTTGATTGCTAAGCGAGCTTTCTACAGCTCCAACTAACTCAGTTATTTCTACGTGTGTCATTAAAGTATTGTGTTCTTCTATTGATTTAATCTTGTGTTAGTGTTGTTACCACATGCTTTCCTTCCCGTACCAGACCCTGATAAGTTACACATGCTCTACCAAGAACCCATACAACAGCAGCCGTGGCAAGAAGTATAATAACATCATAAACAATTTAACAGTAACAACCAAAACACCAAGATAATCACCATAGTTAATGTATCAATGCATATATTAAGATATTGACATGCGGATATACTGCGAGGTATGCTATCTCACTACGAGTATACCGCATTTTACACAAGAATAAGTAAATATTAGCTAAAAACAATTGTACATATGAGTATAACGCGTAAATTTATTACTTAACACAAATATATATTTATACTAATGTTTTGTGAAGATTTGTTTACCCGTTTAATCCTTTCCATCTTTGTGCCTAGGACCTTACTTGTCAATCAGTAGGTTTTAGGGATAAACTACCCGATTAGATAGCTCCTTCCTAATCAACCTCATTAGCCGGGTCCTTAATGGAAGTTGACCATCGGCGCAATACGAAAACACCTTGACGAAGAGGCAACAATTTATAATTGGTACAGCGAATTCAAAATCGATTGGTTTTTTCTTCGTGAGGAATTTCTTGAAGGACGTCCAGGAACTGCAGTTTCTGATGAAAATATTGCCGCTGTTGAAGCAGTGCTTGAAAAGAATCGACGGATATCTTAGTGCATTTACTCGGACGACATTGGGCATTGGTATGAGTCAAATCCAAAACATTTTACATCAACCGTTAGTCGTGGGAAAACTTTGTCGTTGATGGATTCCACATAAACTGACTCCCGATCAAAAACAACACCGCATTGATTGATGCAGAAAAACTCTGGAAAAATTCCAAGGTGGAACTTGAAATATCGTTACTGGTGATAAATCTTGTATTTATTGTTTTGATCCTGAAAATAAAAGTCAATCGGCTTAATGGGTCTTTCGAACAGAAACTTCGACGAATTTGCAGTGCTGACACGAAGATGTTACTGGTTTGTTTTTCTAAAGTGGTTCATATTGCTACTTTGTATTAGAAGATAGACGTACCGTTACTGCCGATTGGTACAAAATATCTGTTTATAGTAAATTTTTGAAAAAGTTCCTGAAAAACGTCCAAAAGGAAAAATGTCACATCATGACGAGGCATCGTAGCATACATCAAAATTAGCAACTGAGTACCTATCTGGATGCCCTAAAGGTCAGCACCATGGACCCTCCACCATACATTCCTGACCTAGCACCTTGTGATCTCTTTTGGTTTCCAAAAATTAAAGATAAAATGCGTGAAATAACTTTTTCGTCATCAGATGAAGCAGTGGAACATTTTAAAAACCTGGTTTCTGAAGTACCTCTGGAAGAGTGGCATCGTTGCTTTAAGTTTTATCGAATGCAAAAATTTATTGATGTTAAAGGGGAATGCGAGTAAAAAGAAATCAAATCATTTAAATTGTTTAAAACTAGTCCTTGTTTGATTTTCTAAAAATGTTCAAAGTCGCCCTCGTACTCGTATGGAAGCTGATCTTCATGAAACCCTGTTCTAACAGTCGCATTATTCTGAAACCGGGCGAGGCGTGAGGAATGGCAAAGATGACATTTCTTCAACAAGATCTCTCCAAAATTACTCGTGCACTCCCTCATATGTGGTTTAATGCTTTATACCGACACGGGTGGCCAAGGTCATTAAGACACAGATTCATGAACAGCAGGTCTGCGTATCAAATCTATCCAGGACTATCCTTCCTGACTGAGTTTTTTCCAGGTGTTACTCAGTCCTCGTAACTGACAAATGTTGGGGAGGTACCCTAACTGTAGTAATTATCATGGTAACCAGCAGGCATAGGAGTTCTTAGGAAGCTGGCTTCAAGTTATCTACACTCAAGCCAAAAACTGTAAAACAACAGAGGTCAAGGGTCATTGATACGCAGATTACTCTTTATCTCATCAATACTAAATTTGGAGTTTTCAATACATATTTTTTGAAGAACTAAAAGCTATAGAGCAATTATTTACTCTCACAATACTTATTTGCGAATACAATTACATTTTGGGACCACTGAAATGTATAAATGCCTTAAACTCGTTGGCAGCTTGCCGCTGCTGATAATGCCCATTCCGAAACTGTAGCGAACCGTGATATGAATCGCACCTTTGGATTGGTTTACTTTTTATGACTATAACTTACAAACTATTACACTTAACATGCGTACTATAAAGCTTTTGTGTCCTATTCGTCAGTGGAATGGTATCTTGGGGAGTTTCCTAAGAGCATACTATTCATATATAAACCTCGCTCCTCAATCCACTTTACATTAATCACGATTGATATATGTCTATAAATAGTATCAAAAAAGGCAATACGACCATGTTATATGCGAAACTCAGAGAAAACTTTGCCTGTTCATATCATAAATGCATCAGAACTAAATTTGTTTTATGAACCTAAGTGAAGAAAAAGTTTGATGCGTTACATTTACATGACTTTCTCTACCCACCATCGTTTATATCTATAAACAATTATTAGGAAAGTTTATTTTTCTATCTACTTCATGTTATTCGAGATAACCACATTAACCTTTGCAGAAATAGTTTCATTACATATTTCGTTGAAGATACAAAGGAGGCAGAGGAAACCTAATCGAAAGTCAGGGGTTTAAAAACCGGGTCGCTCTATGGTGGCCTAGAAATTGCATATTGCTTGCATGTCATCACGAAAAACAACTGAATAGTGGTATTCAACAAAGTATTCAAATTCAAATTAGTAACAACAATAGCAACATATATCTAGGAAATGGCTGATGACACAAAAAGTTATTTGAAATAAATTGTGTATTTTAAACAGGTTTGCATTTGTGTGTGTGTGTGTGTGTGTGTGTGAGTGTGTGCGCGCGCGCGCGTGGTAGGCTTTTGTCCATCTCTTATGGTTTACCAGTTATACAAAATTATACAAAATTCCTTCTGTATAAAAGGGATTCACAAGATATTGCCAGAAAATTCAAATTGTAATGTTATTTGCATTATAAATACTTAGATATATATTATTTTAATCAATATCGTTAGAGCTATTTTTGAGAAAATAAAAAATTTGAAAAACTTTAGGATTGGAGTTTTTATTTGAAAACTTCCTCCCGCATCTTTGGAAATATGTTGAATCTAAATACCAGGTTTGGTATTTGTTTAAGGGTTGGCTGTTCTAGATACACAGACACACACGGAAAATTTTCCAAAAATACCTTCTTTAGTTTCAGGGGCTTCAAAACATGTACTTTAGATGAAATCTTGAAATAGAATGTTTTGGATGGAATACAATACTTCCTCTTACCTTTATAGGTAGGTGACGGAGAGAGTAAAAATAAAGAAGAGGTTGTTTTAAAATATGCTTTACAGATGGCGTACCATAATAGACTTGAAATTGGCCAAATTTAAATACATAATAACAAGTATTTTGGAAATGGTTAATGCCACAGCAAGTATAGTTTGATATAAATTAGAATTTTAAGGATCTACATTTTTCCTGTAGTAAGTTTATGTCTATCTCTTAGGTTTCCCAGTTATATAAAATTCAAAGACAGTGAAGAAGATTTTACAAGTTATTTACAGAGAAGTCAAGCCACACGTTGTATTTGTCACGCCCATATCTCAAAGATATTCCATATTAATAAAAAATGGCTGACGCAGTGCTTGACAAAAGAAAATGTACATGGTTATTTGCGGTGGAAGGTTTCTTTGAAGCGTCTCATTTAAGTATGAAATTGTTTTTATCCTACTTTTTATTTCTAACATATGCCAAGTATCCTTAGGACACTTTGTTCCTTATGAGCTCATGGCTAGAACGTATCGAATTTTCTTTAGTAACAGATTGAGCTGTATCAAATTCCTGCATATGTGAAATATGGGTTGTTACTTAAGTGAAACTACTTAATTAGAAGTATTTATCATGATATATAAAAAAGGTTATTAGAATAGCATAGAAAGATAAAGGTAAAGGCCCCCAAAACCGGGGCACAGTACCGCATGTAGACCGCAATGGCCGTTTTTGCCTTTAATGTGACCCCTGGAAGGGAAGGAGGGATGAGGGGAGAGACCCGAAGGGCGACCAGATTCGGATGACGACGTGCAAAAGCATGAACGGGGTCCCTAACATTTCCAGATAGAGGCATCCGATGACGCCCGAACCCACCCTGAGCTCCTAACCCCCGGCGGTACCCCTGGTGGGGCCCACTTCGAATCCCGACTGGGCAATGCCGACCAACGCCAGGGAAGAAACCTCTACAAAGCGCACATCCACCGTCCAGCCGCAACCCGCCGAACTCCGTCGCCTGGTCCTATAACTCTGAAACATATGACAGTGAAAGAATGATGGTTGCAGGAAATAGGGAGAGGAAAGTCCTGGTAGAAGAGGAACAACCCCAGCATTCGCCTGCCGATCCGGGAAACCACGAAAACCCCATTAGTCAGAGTGTGCGGTCACCGGGGATCGAACCCGGAACCTTTCGAATGCAAGTCCCGTACACGTTAATGCGGCATCACCTCGTTCGGTTAATAGTATAGAGAAAGTTGTGTGAACGTAACACATTAAATATATTTTTTCTGAGTTTTCACTCACAACGGAAAAAAGAAAATAAAAACTTTGGAATCCTTAGCCAGGTGCGCCTAATTTCTTGACATCAAAAGGCGCGCGGGGTGCTGTACACCTCATTGATTATTTTATACTTTTGTACATCCAAATTAATGGATTGTCTTCTCTTTCCCCCATTTCTGTAAACTGATCTCTTATGAGACGAAATAATTACATTACACTTCTATGATGTAAAGGTTTTGAAAATAGTTAAGCGTATGGGTAAATATCAACCATGTTCCTCATTACCATATCATTGTTTAAAATTAAAGTAGTTTTAACCATTAAGCATTCCCTAACATCAATAGACATTGAAATAAGGACAAAACTGTGAATACCAAAATTCCTCACCCCCAGACCACCAAGTTAACAATTTTGGAAATGGCATAGTAATCTATAAGAAAAATAATCTTCTCAGATGTTTATTATCAAATATCGTTTGAATAATTTCTGATGTTAACGCTGGATGCAATTTTCTCTCTTTTACACTGAAATTGTTTAGCATGTAAATGAACTGGATTACAACATACAGAGGAAAATACATACAGCTGTATTACATTAGGATCATTAACGGATTTTGGCCTAATTATCGCATACACGTATAAGTATAAGCGTATTTTATTTTCTGTGTCTTCTGTTTTATTAGCTGCTAAGTTTTGACCATTTTTTAAAGTTCCATTTAGGGAAACACAATGGTATTATCACTGGCCTTTCCTTTGAAACATATTATTTCCTATACGCAATGATTAACTCGTATTCGCTTTTTGTTGGATTTCTGCTAAACCTTGGGTTTTATTCGTTAGATCACACATTCACACTCTCAGGGGAGGATAGGGAATAATCTTGGCCAGAGAAGAATTCTCACCCTCAGCCACGAATTGAACACGGGGCCCCTCACACAGCTAGCAGGTGCTCTACTGACTGAGCTACGAGGCCAGCCTTGACAATCGTCTATCTTGCCTGGAATTAAATATCTGTGACTTTATCTTATTTTTATATGTTTTCTCCTCCATGGCATTCTCAAAGAAAATTCAAAATCTTGTTCCAAGCATGTTCAGTTATGACTCCAATATGTTCAAATTCCAGTACATATCTTACACGAGTAAGAAGTATTTCAGTTTGTAAAAGTGGCTGAAATGTACTTGCTGGCGTATGCATCTGTTGTGTGCCTTTTTCTGTGCTGCTTTGCGGAATAATTTGAGTAAACATTTTAAATATGAAAACTTCCAATTTAAGTCTTAAAATTTAAGAACTAAGAAAAGGTTAAGTAATCTAACCCGATTTAACGTAATACAATATAATTTAATTCAGCACAGTTGCTAATTTTATATTTATAAACGTTTTATAAAGCTGCATGGCTGTATCTCTTGCGAAATTGATTTTCAAAACTTATAATTCCTTTACAACGAGGTTAAAATCCATAGCTTTCTCCTGGCAATCCAATTAGAGTCCTTATTGTTTGAAGTGACCCCAAAGTGATTAATGGAGGTTAAGTTCCTGCACGTCCACTCTGGCTTCCCTTTTAGACTTTCGATCCTGTTCGCGCCTTACGGACGTGTATGGAATTACATCCGCTTCAATTGCTCAGTAGCTAAGCTAAGTATTAAATTGTGAATGTTGGAAATGAAAGTCAGAATACTGTCACAAGTGGACACAGGTAAAATATGAAATTTCATATTCTAAACCGTCGCTATCATTATGGGAGCGAACATATTTACTTTTTGCAGCGTATAGAATTCAATGCACGTGACAAAACTTTAATATTTTAGTAAAATCTTCATATTTTATGAAAGTCTGCATATCTCCTCATATTTTGCAAGATTTACAACCTTTCATTTTTAAAATAGTTTCCGTTAACAATGTACCGGGTTTTCCAGATATCTATTCGGGCCAGTTTTTGTTCATTCATTCACACATTCACACAACCCAAGCTACTGTTTCCAGGAAAAAGCTGTACTATCCTTTCCAACAAATCAGATACAGTTGCGAAAATGCAGCATTGTGTCTACGTGATGCCACGTGTGAAATTAAGCGCCTCTATTCTTGAAGAATTTTTATTTTCGCAAACCTGTGATTTTAGTGGCATATTGTAATTAGTATAAGCAAGGACAAAGCAGCCAGTAACAACAAAGATTTAAATGTTTCACTTAGTTTAGTTTTATTTTCTTTCACGTTTTTAAGTTTCATAACATGTTTCTTGCAGTTTCAAATGGTTTGAAGACGTCTCTTTGTAAACATTTCATTACAAGTTTTGGTATCATCATGTTGAACCCCTGCTGTATGCTACTGAATGTCCCCTTGCTGTGAAACAGAATAAAATCTTCATTTCAGCAACACAATAATAATGATACTCTCCAGCGTTTCTCCTCACTTCTAAGTAACATTTAGAGTTAATCCTTGAAACATATGCTAGGTGACGACCAGTGCCAAAAGTAAAATATTAGGCAAATAACCTAATTATAATTAGGCATTTGCCATATTTTCTCCATTACTTGTTACGCCTTGTATGGAAGGAAATCTGCAATATGACGGACAGATCAAAATCGTATTATTTACTTGATGATTTAATATTTAATATTTACATAGCAATATTCGAATAATAAGGAACACCTGTAATATTTAAATTAAAATAGTGGTTATATATTTTATTTATTTATATAAAAGGAAATGCTTACCGCTTTTAGAGATTTACGTTTCGAACCAGAGCACATGTCTCGAATTTTTCGGGACGATTTTACATTTTGGAATCCGTTACACTGTCCCGTGAGGGATACTATTTTTTCGATATATGTATTGTTTCCCATAATAATCGCTGGTTTACTCTTGAGTCAGATTTTATTTTTACTTTCTCTACTACGTATAGTAAGTAGGGGAAGTATTGCATTCCACCCAAAAATTCGATACCGAGATTTCACCGGAAATACATGTTTTGAGACCTCCTGAATCCAAAAAAAGCATTTTTGGAAACATGTCCGTGTGTGTGTCTGTGTGTGTGTGTGTGTGTGTGTCTGTGTGTGTGTCTGTGTGTGTGTCTGTGAACAGCATAACTCAAAAACGAACAGTCGGATAAACACCAAACTTGGTATTTAGGTTCAGTATCTTCCAGAGATGCGACACGAAGGTTTTCAAGAAAATCCCCCCACCCCAGACTACCCTTTACATGGAACATTTTTCGAAAATTTTAATTTTCTCAAAAATGGCTCTAACGATTTTGATTAAAATATCATATGTTTAAGATAATGTCATGAGAAATGAAATGTATATCTCGAATTTTCTGGGAATGTCTCCAAAAGTATTCTTCATTGTGAACGACTTTTGCATAAGTGGTAAACCATAAGAGATAGACAAAATTTTACTACACAAAAAATGTAGATCTCGTTCAAATACACAACTTATGTCATATACATTTCTTTTGTTGAGTGAACCGTTTTCGAGATATTGCTTGTTATTCCCTTAAATTTTCCAATACTTATACTTTTTCTCAAATTGGTTATTCATTTTTTTATGTCCTGGACTTGCAAAGAGAATGGAATGCGCGCATAGCAACCAGCGTTAAAATATTTGACCATCGCTTAAAAGCTACTATATTCCCCTTGCATCTACAAGAAAATTAGCAATAAGATTGGCATCTCGATATCTCGATTAACATAAAGCATATGGAGAATAGGCGTTTGTAAAAATAGATTGTACAAGAGTAGAGAAAGTCATGTGAGTGTAACACATCAGATTTTTTTATCTATACTCGATAATACCATATTGCCTGTTCTATCTAGGTTGTAACAATTACTGTTTAGATTTATGGCGAAAAATTAGTTTTGGCAAAGTGCTTGACTCGAATTATCACTTCCGTAAACTCTTCTGCTTCTGGTTTTCTTTGATGGCTCAGGTTTTTTGTTTCAGCTAATTGCTATTTTATGAAAATGGTGCAGAAGGTGATTGTGACATTCAGGGTAGAATTCCAATGTAGAATGGTAACAAAAAAGGACGAAGTCAGTTAAGTGTTCAAAAGTGACTGTTCGCTTAAGCGTCAGCAAGAAGAACACAGTTTAATAGTAATAATTAAATGTGCTTCTTAAATAAATCAATAGGCCTATAAATAAAACAATTTTTTCGTTGTAACTCTTTTTTATGAAAAAAGAAGTTCAGTAATGTACTTATATTCTAGAAAATTATTCTCTTTAGCACTTTCTAATTGGAAAAAGAGGTAACATTAAGTGTGTATATTGAAACAATTTTCGTGTTTATAAGAGAAGAAGGACATTAAAATTGTGGCACTGTGCTGTCCCGCTTAAAATTCTGAAATGTCCTGCTTTTTAAGCACTCTTGTCTCTCACTCTTCACCGAGCGAGATGGCTCAGCGTTAATGCATGAGGTTTGTATTCGGTAGGTCCCTCTGACCTTGGAATTTTTTGTGGTTTCCCCAGGTCGGTGGCGAATGCTGCGGTGGTGCCTCTTCTACCACGAATTTCTGTCCCCACAATTTCCTTTCGTCTGTGTTGGATTATACGACCAGGCGATGGCGATTGGTGCGTTGCGACGGGACGGTGAAATTTGCGCTGCATAAAGATTTCTCCCTGGCGCTTGGCTGTCACTTGGGACCTCCTCTTCCTGGGAGTGGCTCATTTCATTCCGGGACCCCCAGGTTGAAAATGGCTAAGGCGGGATCGTACCGGGGTTATGATTGGTGTTATTATGGAATCATTAGGGACACCGACCTTGCTAGAGCGCATGATCGTCCGGATCTGGTCGCCCTTCAGGTCTCCTCTTCATCCCTTCCTCCCGGGGTCACATTGGAAGCACAAAGGCCCTATCATGGCCCATGTGCAGTGCTGTACTCCAGTGACTAGAGGCCCATCTTTCTGACTAATCCTAATTCTAACCCTCTCATTCTTCACCTATGAAGGTGATCACTTTAATAATTACCTAGTATGAATTGCTTTAATATCTAGGCTGCACAATAGCCTTGCCTCTTCATGAAGCTCAGTGTCTTTCGGCTCTTTTCTCCCTCCACTTCGTGTCTTGCGGTTACATGGACTGCACGGTAACACTGTGCTGGTCTGTAGGAAAGGCGTTTCTATACGGCGGCAATCTAGTTATGCAGTTCATACACGTTTCCAAATGTCAACCGACTTTAGAAATAATAAACAGGCATCCCTAATAGAAACATTGGAAAGTATGCTACAAACTGATGCGAGTTTAATATTGACTTATAGTTTACGGACATGGACGTAGCGAGAAAAGAAAGCATGGTGTCAAATGAAGGAAGCTACTGAGATCGCTGTCAGGAAATTATGCATACATTGCCGGAAGAGAGCATCGAAGGCAGAGAGTAAAAATGTATTACAATAATACATATGATGGATAAAGTAGATGTACATGTAACAAAATAATTTATCAAAATTTAACACATCTACGTATCATAACATATATAGCCGCAAGTCTGTTTCATCAAATACTAAAGCCAATTATGGAAAGCTCGCCCATTTAACATTGCGAGCAGTAGTGAAAAGTGACAATGTTACCACCTAGTGGCACAAAATAATGACGGCTTTCTCTATTGGCTTATGGAAGTAAATGCGTAGAACACTGTTTGTCTCATAGAAGAATAAGGAAAACTGCTGACATCATTTTAATAACAGATTTAAATAACATAAATTACAATATCATTGGTCATATTGAGAGCAGAAATTGAAGAACAAAATTCCTATACATATTTGAAGCTCAGTCATTATTAAGCATATATTGTACCTACATTACCTTAGCAGCCTTCGCTAGAGTTTGTTTTGTTTCTTAGGAACAAATTGTTTTCCTTTAGATTTTTTATAAACAATTTACTAGAACAACGAATTATTGTGCGGTTATATTTCTATTTAATAAGAATGTGATACATGCAATTTTTAAGGATAAAATGCTCAGCACAAAATTTGTTAAGAGG
This sequence comes from Deroplatys truncata, assembly GCA_030765065.1. NCBI lineage: Eukaryota > Metazoa > Arthropoda > Insecta > Mantodea > Mantidae > Deroplatys > Deroplatys truncata. Next base: position 182,615,596 of record CM060981.1, read on the forward strand.
GACGATAAAGTTGATTTTAGAAATTCTGGTCAGTCATTTCCCAGATACTTACTAAGCAGGGAAGTATCGCATAATTTTAAGGATGTATTTTCCGAATATTCACGAATGTATTGGCACGTGAATAGAATACGTAAATCATGCTGGTGCCGCTTACGCTAGTGCTGGGTAAAGCATTTACCTAATCAGCATGGCCTGCTGGTATTTAAGCTTTCGAGTTTTTGACGGCTCGCTCTCTCTGCTAGAAACGCGCTAACTGGAACCTGCGACACTCCCTTTTAATCTTTAATCTAATCTTCAGCTACGCCACAAGATCGCCAGAATTTCTAAAGCCAACTTTATCGTTCCTCTTAAACAAGTTTTGTTCTGAAATCCTAGCCTTATAAAATTACAGTTATTACAACCTTATAAAACAGAAATATAACAGCCACATATTAACCAATGAACATTGGAAACATTCATTACAAATGGAAATGTTAAGAGGAACACTAACCTTTTAACGAGTTCCTTTTTACTTTCTCTACTATATATAGTAAGTAGGGTAAGTATTGTATTCCACCAAAAAACTTTATATCGAAATTTCACCGGTAATACATGTTTTGAGGCCCCTAAACAGAAAAGCATTTTTAGAAAAAGCTCCGCGTGTGTGTATATGTGTGTGTGTGTGTGTCTATGAACAAGCATAACTCAAAAACGTAAAGTCGGATAAATACTAACTTGGTATTTAAGTTCAGTATCTTCCAAAGATGCGACGCTAGGATTTTCAAGAAAATTCCCCATCCCAGAATAACCTTTACATGGAAGAATTTCGAAATTGTTAATTTTCTAAAAAAAATGGATCTAACGATTTTGATGAAAATACCATATATTAAAGATATTTACATGGCAAATAAAACATATATCTTGAATTTTCTGGCAATAGCCTGTGAAGTCCACTTCATTTGGAAGAAATTTTGTATACTTGTATAACTGATAAACGTTAAGCGATAGACGAATACGTACTAGACAAAAAATTTAGATCTCCTTAAAACACACAATTTACTTAAAATAAACTTTTGGGGCATAAACCATTTCTGAAATACCCGTTATTAATGGCTGGAATTGTTCATTACTTAGTCATACTATAAAGTCCTTTCAACATTCAGTTGTTTCTCGCGATTGCATAGAAACAGTATGGAATTTTAAGGCCAGCGTATAGTGTCCAGTTCTTAGACATTTGACTATCGCTGTTCTCTTTACATCTACAGTGATTTATGAAGAACTGACACATTTCTTTCTTCAATTATTCTGTTAAAAATTCACCCAATGCCCCAATTTCAGCACCAAGTTAAGCAGAATGTTCTGGAGTTTCGATTGCCTGTCACTAGATGCGCAGATGTTCATGTTTATTCGTAATTGTAAGTTTTATTGTCGGCAACAGTTTTTGAGATTTTGTTCTAGTCAACGTGAAAATGGAGTACACATTAAATGAACAACTGTTCCTTGCAAAGCAATACTGGATTGCGAATTCAATTACAGCTACTCAAAGGGCAAACCAGAGAGAATTTGGTGTTCAAAATCCTCCCCAAAGAAACACAATACTGGGACTGGTAAAAAATTTTAAAAAAATGGATCTCTGGTGAGTGAAAAAGGCAAAACTCGTTCACCTAGGCCTTCCACGGTTGTTTCTGACGTAAGAGCACGACTGGATCAGTCACCCAAAAAATCATTAAGACGTTTGTCACAGGAGACAGGGTACAGCTACTCAATGTGTCAGAGAGCTGTGAAAAGTGCAGGCCTAAAGCCCTATAGGATTACGGTTGTCCATCAGTTACAGGAACCAGATAAGGATATACGACTGAATTATTGTCGTTGGTTTCAGGCGTTCATTGTGCAAGATCCTGCCATATTGTCCATCACATGGTTCACAGATGAAGCCTGGTTCCATTTATCAAGCTATGTGGACTCAAATAACTCACGCTATTGGGCCAGCAAAAATTCACATGTTATTCATAAAGCACCTATGCACCCGATTAAAATCGCAGTTTGGTGCGCAATATCCGCTCAGAGAATAGTGGGACCATTTTTCTTTTTAAAACAATGTAAACCTGCAAAGTACCGACGTATTTTCATGGAGTTTGCTGAGCAACTTGACGATGTAGAACTGAGTCAAGGATATTTTCAGCAGGACGCGCTACATGCCATACATCAAATGAATCCATGGCACTATTTGCAAGTTTCTTTGACGATCGGATAATTTCCAAGAACCTGTGGCCACCGAGATCTCTGGTTTTGACATCGCGGACATCTTTCTATTGGGTTACTTAAAAGACAGAGTTTATGCCACACGTCCCCAGAATTGGACGATCTGAAGCACAACATTACACAGGAGATTCAAGCTATTGACAACAGAGTCCTCCAACCAGTGGCCAGTAACATGGAACGACGAGTTGAATTCCATTTTATGCAGGATGGAGGACATTCTCAACATTTGCTATAGAGGTAAATAATCTCCCAAAATTCCTCTGCATTTCAGGCATAATAAGTTGTCGCTAGCATAGCTCGTTTTGAAACAAATAAAGAAATAAATGTGTCAGCTCTTCATAAATCACCCTGTATAATGAAATGTGTAACGTAGCTATTTCTGCAAAGGTTTATCTCGATTAAAATGTAGTATAAGCTTGAGTAAGATTAGCTCGTATACTCACTAGTAAACGATAGAGGGTAGAGAAAGAAATGTATTACATCATATTTTTGAAAACATGTCCGTGTGTGTGTCTACATGTCTGTGAACTCAAAAAACGACAAACCTGGTATTTAAGTTCAATGTCTTACAAATATGCAACATGAAGATTTTCAACAAAATCCCCCACACAAACTACCCTTTATATGGAACATTTTCCGAAATTTTGATTTTCTAAAAAATGGCTCTAACAATTTTTATTAAAGTATGTTAAACATACTTACCTACATGACAAATAAAATGTGTATCTTGAATTTCGGGCAATAGCCTATGAAGTCCTCTTTATTCGGAAGGAATTTTGTACAATCTTGTATAACTGGTAAACGTTAATAAGCAATAGACGAAAACGTACTACATACACACAAAAAAGTATATCTCTTTAAAATACACCATTTATTTAAAATAAGTATTTTGTAGCATAAGCAATTTCTGAGATATCCGTTATTAAAGGTCCGAATTGTTCATTTCTTGGTCATTCTCTTGAAATCCTTTCAACATTCAACTATTTCTCGCGATTGCCTGGAAACAGTATGGAATTTTATGGGCAGCATATAGCGCCCTGTTCTTAAGCTATTGACTGTTGATATTCCCTTTGTATCTATAACGAAATGTGTAACATAGCTATTTCTGCAAAGGTTTATTTGGATTAAAATGTAGTAGATAGAAAACAACTTATACAAGATTATACAAAATTCCTTCCGAATGAAGAAGACTTCATAGGCTATTCCCAGAAAATTCAAGATATACATTTTATTTGTCATATAAATATCTTTCATATATGGTATTTTAATAAAAATCATTATAATCATTTTTTAGAAAATAAAAAATATTGAAAAATGTTCCATGTAAAAGGTAGTTGGAGGTAAGGGAATTTTCATGAAAATCTTCATATCGCATCCTTGAAATATACCAAATTCAAATACCAAGTTTGGTATATATCCGTATTTTCGTTTGAGTTATGCTGTTCACAGACAGACAGACAGACACACACACACACACGGATATGTTCCCAAAAATGCTTTATTTGGATTCAGAGCACCTTAAAACATGTATTTTGCGACGGTTTTATGTTTATTCATTTATTTATTGAGCCCCACGTTTGGGAGCCAAATATGCGACGGTATTCTTTGTTAAGTTCCACGTTGTGGTAGCCAATTTGCAATGGTATTAGTGTTTGTTTGAAAGAATGCTACTGTTTATTTGCCGCACGTATAAAAGACAATTTGTGGCGGTCACTTCGTATTATGTTTTACTGAGCGCCTATTATTGTATTTAATTTTGGGTTCACTGTCCTCCGGCTAGCTATGATCTCTCGGTCAAGCAAATCTCTTAATCAAGGTGTGTAAACGGAAAGGAGTTTTTATCCAAAGATAACACTGATGAAAGAATTTGTTTTATACTTTTATTGTCGTAACACATTATGCACTTTCACGTATTAATCTTGACACTCGCCAAACTGAAACTGTTATAATAACTTCTTTACTGCCCCTTATTAATTCGCGTACTTCAACTTTTTGTGTAATTAACTTTACGACACTTGAGATTTTTTTATAACTTTGCTACGCGTAACCTGCGAATCGATAAACTATGCTCTGCATTCACCATGACTTTTTTTGTAGAACTCAGCGACGTGTAATGCACAAATGTTTCCGATGGACTGGAGTCGACGTGTAATGTACAAATGTTTCCGATGAACTGGGAGGAATCTACCTCAGACTTAGCCCTTTTTATACTCCCACACCCCGATATGCCTAAAGATTATAACTGAGCTGCTATTGGATAATAAAACGCGCCAACATTAGCGTCTATTTTTATATCCAATGAAAATTACGAAAACATATGCTCTAGGAAAAATGTTCCAGCAAATTCTAAGAAAAACGCGCCAATATTACGTCATTTGCTCGTCTCTAATAATGATAAACAGCTCACCCCCTCGCTACATTATTGCACGCTATTATTGTCAGTTTCAGTAAGGCCGTATAAACCCACTTCTCGACAATGCTTACAATCAACAAACATCTCAAATCAATGTCACACAATAATGCATATTCACACTACAATTACTCTTGACATTTACATAATTTGTGATACAAATTACTGCGTCAATTTCCGGTGCAATCCCGACATAGAAATTTTGGGTGGAATGCAGTACCTCCCCTACTTACTATACGTAGTAGAGAAAGTAAAATATTTGATGTGATACATTCACATAACTTTCTCTATCGTTAATTAGTGGATATAGAAACTACTCTTACTATAGCTTATTTTTCTGTCTACTATATTTTAATCCGAATAAACCTTTGTAGAAATAACTACATTTCTTATAGATACAAAGGGAGCAGAATAGTCAAACTTTTGCTTTCTCTGCTACTCATAGTAAGTAGGGGAGTATTGCATTCCACCCAAAAATTCGATTCCGAGATTTCACCGGAAATACATGTTTTAAGACCCCTGAATTCAAAAGAGCACTTTTAGAAAAAGGTTCATGTATGTGTCTGTCTGTGTGTGTGTGTGTGTGTTTGTGCGCATAACTTAAAAACGAAAACTCGGATAAATACCAAACTTGGTACTTAAGTTCAATATCTTTCAAAGATGCGACACGAAGATTTTCGGGAAAATCCCCTCCTCCCAGACTACCCTTTACTTGGAATATGTTTCGAAAATTTTGATTTTCTCAAAAATGGCTAACGATTTTGATTAAAATATCATATTATTAAGATATTTTCATGACAAATAAAATGTATATCTTATTTTATGGAAATCTCCCAAAAGTCATCTTTCTGAATGGCTTTTACACAAGTTGTAAACTGTAAGAGATAGACAAAATTTTTATACACAAAAATGTTATTTAATACGCTCTTTTTTGTGTGGAATGAACCATTTCCGAGATATTCCTTGTTATTTGTTTCAATTTTCCAATACATACTTTTTCTCAAATGGGAATTCGTTATTCTTTTTTTTTTCTTTTTATGTCCTTGACATTCAAGTGCCACATAGCAACCAGCTCTTAAAATATTTGACTGTCGCTTAAAGCCTACTATATTCCCCTTGAACCTACAAGAAAATAAGCAATAAGATGGTTTCTGCAAATGCTTATCTCGACTAACATGAAGTAGATGGAGAATAAGCGTTTGTAAAAATAGTTTGTACAAGAGTAGAGAAAGACATGTGAGTGTAATAAATCAGATTTTTAAGAATTGGACACTATACGCTGGCCTTAAAATTCCATACTATTTCCATGCAATCGCGATAAACAACTGAATGTTGACAGGACTTTAAAAAGAATGACTAAGAAATGAACAATTGGACCTTTAATAAGGATATCTCAGAAATTGCTTATGCCACAAAAAATTATTTGAAATAAATTATGTGTTTTAAAGAGACCTACATTTTTTTTGTAGTACGTTTTCGTCTATCGCTCAATCTTTAGCAGTTGTACAAGATTATATCAACTTTCTTCCATGAGAAGTTCTAGTGCAACCTTTAGCGTTATTTGTTATGGAGGTGCCGAGCTGGAATTGGAAAATGAAGTATTTTTTCTTCTGACTAGATACGTGAATTTGGCTTTTACAATTGGTGAATTATTATAGAAATGTTAAGTGAATTATAATACTTAATTTGGAAAGGTAGAATCAGATGACTGAAAAATGCAATGCCAAAGCCGGGATTTGAACCTCGGATCTCCCGCTCTCCGTCCGGTTGCTCCGACCACCGAGCTACCATGGCAACATGCCGGCACGCCATTAAATTCACCAGCTGACTCGCATTTTTCCCGGTAAACCACAAGGAGATCTCAAATTATTGCTATCGCGGTACTGATGTAAAGGTTTGGATTTGCAGTCTTTGAGTCACGCAGATACAGATTATGGGAATACAAACTCTCAGCAACTCCCGGTATCGCAACTTCTAGCAGGTTGAGTGATGCTGGGCAATAATGCATGTTGGTTCCATTATTGAAAGCGTGATCCTGTCTCCCCTGCTATTCATAACATTGAGCTTAAGCTCGACCAGTAGTGGCTGCTGTGTAAGAGCACAAGAGCTACTGTTACACCTTACGAGTTTATTGGTTATTTTTTCTTTGAATGCTATTAAACGTAACGTATATGCGGTAATTTAAAATCTACAGTATTTAAATTTACCGTGCTGCTCCTCTAAACTCGATGAAATGTGACAACAGGATCGGTAGCACATCTTGATTTGTACACATTTTAAAGAGCTTTGGTACATGCGCGACTGGTATGACGTAATTACCTTATGAGTCAATATATGGATCGTGTACATTTGAAGGCATGCACAAAGATTCTCCCGCGCTCTATTTCCACACTATCACTACAATTTTACATTACTGCCACTATATGGTAGCACACTGCGGCAGACAGTGCCTGTGTATTACTCTAATCGCTTTAATACAGGATCTGTAATAGAAGCAGGTAACCTCTACGAGTGTGGAAACTTTTCATGCTTATTCCAGACCGTCCATACTCTAACCTAAAATTTAAATTACGCATTACTTCGTTCTTGCTTTAATACGCTGTACTTAATTATCTACACAGCAAACATCCACAAAAACGTTTTTCAACTTATGCATTATTATTATTATTATTATTATTATTATTATTATTATTATTATTATTATTATTATTATTATTGTTGTTGTTGTTGGGAGCAACTGCAGTTGTATCAATTTGTTCTGTATCGTTCTTGCAAGGCCAATTTAGAAGATGTCGATGCATAGAAGTCACAATTACTTAAAAAAATTAATAAACTAAAAAGGTAGAATGCCGGGCCCATTATATAATGCATTGGAAATAAAGCATTTCCCCAGAGTAATAATTGTTTTGCACTACCAAAGCTTAAAGGAGTTGAACAAGGATTTAAAGCAGCTTTAAATAGAATTAACAATCCATACAACCACAAAGGTACTGAGTATATTAACACTCAAATCCAGAAACAAAGATATGTCACAATTGAAACAGATTGCATTTGAATTTGTCCTTCTCACACATTTGCCATTTTGAAATTAAATTTAACACGCGATAATATAATATAAACTGGCTTCCATGAGATATTAAATGCCCCTCCACACACTACAAGAATTTAAAATTTTACTTACGCCAAAAGTACATGATATAGATAATTTAGACAAGGCCGAAAAGTGTGGAGACGGCCACTCCCATAAACGAAGCTCAATAAAAGACCTTCGCTGGTCGTCGAGCGCTGCCACACTCCTTTTTCTCTTGAGGCATCGCTCAGGGCACGCACTGGGAAGGTCAGGTGGTGATGACGTGGAGCCAACACAAGCGCTACCTATACTGACGGATAGGACACAATCTGGCGAGCGCTGTAGAAACCTGGTGCAGCCGACTTCTGGTGTAAGGCAGGCCGCTGGCCTAATAACAAGCAGGGGCCGAAAATTGTAGTTCATGATTGCAGGTACATAAAAGAACTACGCCATCTCTGCAAAACAGCCACACGGCGAAAGAAGAGCCACAATTGGCTCAGTTCACAATCATAACTTTTATGCAGCAGTTGCTATTCAGGGCTGTCTAAATCTAAAATTTTGTGAACACTCAAAATGTATACTCACGAGCCGCTACTGAGCTCGGCTCTTGTTTCATTCTGTTTGAGGGACATAAGGTATTCCGCAGTAAAGTATAATTCAAAAACATACGACTCGTTTACTGACAGCAGATTCCGGGGTTCCAGAATTTGATTTTACAGCTTTTACGTTACAGTGTCCATAGCTACTCAACTGATTAACACTGGAACTGCGTTGAATCTGATATACCTAGAACGGCGGGAGGGGTTATTTTGATCTCTGCAATAGTATATGTACACATATGATTTACAATGAAACTGAATCACTTTAATCTAATTTGGAATACTATTTGCAACAATAAATAGCGGCAATTAACATTTTGTTTTAAAGATTGAGGTATTTAGTTCTAGTTTGAGCACTTTGCATAACCCTATGGTATTACCTCTGGTTTTATGTTGTATTTCTTGATCCTAAACACACTTTTCAAGTATGATTTGTACTTTTTGTGCAGATTTTCCACAATCAGCTTTTGACACATCACAAATATCACTGGTCTCGCTTCCTTTACACAGACTGATCTGGCATTTCTTGCGCTTTTTGGTTGGTGGTGGTCCTGTTACCCTTTCCGGTTTCTTTTCTTTGCTTAGTTCAGTTATAAGCTGAAGGATGAACTTCGTATCTTTTCAACTTTGTATCCCTACTTGATTATAAATGACCCATGCATAGATAGTAGCAATGTCCAATACATCATAGAAAACATGCATTAGCCCTCTCCAGCAGGCTACTTTAGTAGTATATTTAGTGTCATTTGGTCTATCACATCTACCCTATATTTAGCAGCGCTGTAGAAAGTCAGAGTTTCTAGTTTCTCCTCTCTTTCTTTGCTCATTACTACTGGGCGTGTAGCGTGCTAAGAAGAATCACGTTCTTATTTTTCTTTGCTTGATAAGCTATGAGGGTGCAGTCTGTTTCCAGTCTGTCCCAATATGGTGCTGGAGTATAATTTAACAATGGTTTTCTTTAGCTCATCAGGGATCTAAAGATGAATTTTGTTTACTGTTACTACCAATGACGTTTTCTTTGCTTGGAGTTTTTGGCAACTTGAGAGATAAAGAAATGGATGGGTGTCACATTTCTTCCTTGGTTTATAATTTATTCCATGACGTGTATAACAAGGTGTTCTCCCAGAGTTTGTGTCTCAGGTCGATGTCCTTATCCAGGTAGGTGAAGACATTCCAGAACTATCTGACTGCTACATTGGCAGCAATATAGAATTTCAGTCCGTATTTGTCAGGTTTATTCGGCATAAATTGCGTAAACCTGCACCGTGTTTTGCTTGGAAACAACTGTTCGTCAATAGTTAAATTTTCAATTGAGGGGTAACAGTGAAGAAATTTTCCCATAAACTTCTTCCAAATTTCTGAGACAAAGGCGAACTTGTCAGTTAACAGACGTTCACCCTGTGTTGATTTCTGGTCAAACGGGAGAAATCTGAGTCGCTCCTGATATCTATATGAGGCATGCTGTCCTTGAATATAGCGGGGCCCCAGGAGCTCCGGGCATACATGATGGTCCAATTTTTTTCACCTAGTCGAAAGACACAGCTCAGTCGTTATTTTTCAGTTCTCTCTTGATGTTTACAACAGCCCTTCTTCCAGGCGAAGTTGACGACGAGTTGATAATCTCACACTCAGTTCCATCTCCATTTTATTCTGCTTCTATTTGCGTAATCTGGCAAGATGCTTGAAGCAAGAGCTTGGAGACATCAGTATTTCCATCTTTCATAGCCAACGAACTGTTACTACCACTACAATCATCCTCACTAATTTCTGACATATCTTAATCTGCGTCGAACAAACTAATTTCTGATTCAACATCAGAATCCTCTAGAAAAATACACATCTCGTCATCCGAGAAGCCATACTTAGGAAACATTATTCAAAGCGACTGTCTCAACACACAACACTGCCTAAATAAGTTGGCACTATGCAATAATAGTGAAATGCCGACACAAGCTGATAAAACACACGTGTAAGGATCCAACAATGTACCGCTATTTTACACGGAAATTGTTGATTTATGTGTCTGCAATTGTGTCATTTATAGCCCACCAAATAGTTCCTACCAAACTTTAAATATATGGGGGTCAAAATGACCCCTCTGTTCTAGGCAGCGAACTTAATAAAATGGAATAAATATAAGAGTGTGTTTATTAACATGGATCACCTTTGACAGCGAAGTAAATTAGTAAAAGTACTGAAATTTGAAGAAAAAATTCAAATACCTGATAACACTATACATGGTTACATTTGAATAGGTGTCGTTTTGACTCCTTCCGCCGTACTAGTGTTAAACCCCCATGATAAAATGAACCAATCATATGTGTTCAGTATCAAAACCATTAAAACAAAATGACGTAATTTTGTAAATAGAGGCAATATAGGCTACATTATAGACACGTCTATATCCAATATAGACGCTGTACAGTCAAGACACAAAAATTATTAAATAAAGGTTTATTTCAATTTCGGCGTAAAGTATGTCCCGTACATCTCAAATAATATATGTAATAACTTATACAAGTTAATTAGTCATGGAAGACGTCAGGTGAAGAATTAAAACACTCTTGAAAGGTTATAACATTCAAGAAAAGTGGCGAGGCGGTACCTGCGCGGCGGCAGCTAAGAGGTTTAACCGCGAAGGTTCTCTCAGCCAAGTGTCTAAGTGGGCGAGTTGAATTATACTGGTGAAGGTTAGCCGCGAGTAACATGGGCTCGAGTTTTCGGGTTGTTCATGTTTTTTTTTTCTTTCTTTCTTTTATTTTCTTCTCATTAATGCTTGGAAATCGATCACATAATAATGTAGTTTTAGAATCTCCGAGTTTTTTTAAGAAATTATAAAAAACAAACTGTGATTTTATACCTTTGTGTCTCGTTTGACCGGTATTACACCGCAAAGTAATGTTTTGAATTTCGACTGCCTTCACTACTCGTGCGTATGCAGTTGTGACAGCATACAGTGAGGCAGTATTTTTAACACTTAAATGATTTCCGTCTAATTATATAATATATAAATTCAATAATAGGCCGCCTTAAAGCAATATGTGTATGTAACAATATATAAAATGTATATAACAGTCATTGCATATGCTTATACTATTGTATCCATGTGTAATAATGTTATGTGAATATATTACGTAATTTAATAATGTAGGAGCTGTGAGAAATAGGTTTACAGTTGCTAACAATGAGGTAACAATAAGGTAACCTTGAGGCAATAATGAGTTTGAGAGTTTAACAACACTACTTGTGAGTCTTGGAAGCAATAATGTAATTTTAGTGACAGTTTATAAAAATAGCCAATCAACAACCAGAAAAAGCTTTAGTTAAATGCAGGTATTCTATTGGACTAGGATTAGCCAATCAGAGACATGAAATACAGAAATTTACAATTTAGATGGTGGAATTCAGTTCAGTTGCCTCCAAACAGTGCTCATAACCAGACGCGAGATGTGTCCTCGAGAAATTAATTACGTATTCGTCTGAGACGAAAACAGTATACGTGTTAAAAAGTGCAAGTATTAAATAAACGAATCTCACAGATCTCTATATCAGTGAAGTGCTATTTAATATGTGTCAAGGATTAATAAAAAGAAGCGAATTAAAACTTAAAATCTTTGTAAGCCTACATTCTTGTCGCACCAAAACCCTGCCAAGACATCCATGTCTCTAACAAATGCTGACGCAGCTGAGGCAAACATAAATATTAAATATTTAAAGAAACAGTTTAATTAGAAAGTTAATATTTTTTTTAAACTTGGGGCAAAGGCCACCTGAAAGTACATTTTTGGGGCGAAGGCTACCGGAAACCGAGTACCATACGTGCGGTTGCAAACACACTTCAAGTTCGGCTCCCCAACAGTTGAACTATAATGCATCATCTTCAAACTGACTTTTAATACGTAGCAGCAACTACCTACTTCAAATTGACGTCCAAAGAGTGGTGCAAATAACGTAAAGATATAATAACCTTCTTCAAATTGGCTTCCATATGTGGAGCTAATAAAAACCTTTCTCAACAGTCACATTTGTGCCAGTCCTTCGCTATGTATTCGACAGACGAGTATGATGATATGCTCCTTATCTACGCAGAGGTGACAGCAAATGCGCAACAAACTCATCATTTATACCAGGAGAGATATCCAAATAGACGGCAACCAACACCAAAAACTTTCCAGAATGTTGAAAGACGTCTGCGTACATCGTCACTTGCAAGAATGCCTCCTGTGAGAGGCACACCAGGACATCCGGTGTTAATGCGGAAGCTGTTTTGAATGTCATAATATTCCAAATATAAGTACACGGGCAATTGCAAAGAGGTGAACATCAGCCAGTCTTCTCTGGTGCGAGTACTGCGAGTCAATACGTTTCATTTATATCATTTGCAACTACACCAAGCACACTACGGGAGAGATTTCGAAGCTTGGGTGCACTTCTATGAATGGATGCTGGGCCAAGTGTCAAATGATATTGGGTTCGTCTCTAGAATCTTGTTTTTGGATGAATCAAGATTCCATAACAACGGGAACGTAAATCGCCACAACATGCATTACTGGAGTATTGATAATCCTCAATGGGTAACGGAGGAAGCTTTCCAAGAGCAGTGGGGAGTGAATGTCTAGTGTGGAATCTTAAGCGACCGTCTTATTGGACCAAATTTATTCGAAGGGTATCTAATAAGAGCCCGCTACCTGAAACTTCTCCGCGTCGTTCTCCGTGGTGTAGTGGTTACCCTGCTAGCCGCTAGTTCCCGAGGTCGCGGGTTCAAACCCGGAGGACGATGGATTTTTTCGGGCGTAAAAATCCTTAGCATGGCTTTCTTCGCAAGGGAAGTAAAGCCGGTGGTCCCATGTCATAGATTTACGGCACGTAAAAGAACCTCAAGCCTGATAAAAAGGCCTCTGAGCAAAATTACCCATCTTTCACGCCCAATATAGAATGGGACGCTAAGGGCCACAGCAGTTAGAGTGCCCATAAATAAAATTCAATATATTTTTTTTTTTTTTTGGAACTTCTCCGTAATGAGCTCTAGTTCTCAAGGTCGCGGGTTCAAACCCGACGGAGGACGATGGATTTTTTCGGGCGTAAAAATCCTTAGCACGGCTTCTTTCGGAAAGGAAGTAAAGCCGGTGGTCCCGTGTCGTAGGTTTACGGCACGTAAAAGAACCTCAAGCCTGATAAAGAGGCCTCTGAGCAAAATTACCGGTGTTTCACGCCTAATATAGAATGGGACGCTAAGGACCATAGTAGTTAAAGAGCGTCCATAAATAAAATTCAATTTAATTTAATTTTCCGTAATGAGCTCCTCTTGCTACAGAAAATGTAGCACTGCAAGAGCGATTAAGTATGTGATTTCAACACCATGTAGTTCCACCGCACAGGTAATCATCTAAATGCGGCACATCCTAGTCACTGGATAGGAAGACAAGGGCCAGTGTCCTGGCCAGCCAGATCACCTAATGTAACGGCTCTGGATTTCTTCCCCTGGGGTTATTTAGAGCAACAAGTTTATGGAGAGGAGCCAGAAGACCCAGAGAGCCTTGGCCAATGTATTACGGTTAATCCATCACACCCGCCATGCAACACCGAGTCAGAATTCCCATGCAAAAGCGCACTCGGTTGCGCATTAACCAACAAGGACATCAGTTTTAGCACTTCGTTAAAAGAGTCGTGTTCGAGTATTAGTAATCACTAATCACCAGTGATTTCAAACAAGTAGAACTTTGTTACAAAAGGATCCTTTCAGGGTCACCATAACGTACCAATAGGAGGTGATATTTATTACAAAATACCTTTCTGTGCACTGCATCAAAGAACTCTACTATTACAATTTCCATACTAAACCTTATATGATATGTAATTTGGTTATTGTCTGAGATCAAATTTGAAGAATTCTTTATTCTATCAACATCAAATGTACATACTTATGTCGTGTTTAAACACTTACCTAACTGCAGTTTACCAAAAAGAAGCACTAATAATAATAAATTATTAAATTCAAATAAAACATAATTGCAAATTAAAAAGATATTAACAATGTAAGTAGAAACAAAAAGCCGGTTTGAGCACAGAGAGAGATGCCGACAAGCGATAAAGTTCTTTGTTCTACGCCGACAAGCCCCGCCCCCTCCCTTTGAGTGCTTACATGCCGCCAGGTCTCGTGTCGTTAGGCCCCGCCCCCTCTCGCTTTGTGTGCTCACCTAATGCCGACAGTGTCTGTGCTAACAGGTTCTACCCCCTCCCCCATGCGTTCTACTGTGGCGTCATGACTTGAGGGAATTGTTTTCTCGAGTCCTGCCGCCCCCCGGCAAATTAATTAGGTAATGTTCGTCAAACATTTTTTTTATGATTACTAAGGCCTGCACATTGCATCCTCGAGCAATTAAGTTTTTTGAATAATGAATTGTTGACTAGAGCGTGAGTATAAGTAGTCTGCTCACGGGAACAGTCTGTCATGTAATGAGATCACGCAGCCTTCTTCTATCTGGGGAAAGCGCTTGTCCATTAGCTGAACATGTTAGACGCTTTCACCACATTAATAGGCTTTTAAGTTTACATTCCGGATCTGTTTACATACATTAGCGATCAACGACATACTTCCGCCTGGCGGTAACGGTGACCTACATTAGCTGACCCGTTAGACGCTTTCACCCCATTAGCGAACAATGTCAGTAATTGTTTTCCTAAGTGCTCTGCATAACTCTCAACACTTCAACATTTAGCGATGGAAATGATATAAAAAGCAGCAGCTTCTCCAATGAATTCCAAGTTGACCAGAATGGCCGGAATCGAATCTAGGAGTGATTACAAATTCAGCTTCTAATAACTCAGAGACTAATTACGATAAAGACGTCAAATAAAGTTTATTACATTAATGTCATTAGATAGTTTCTTGTGAATGTATATTTGGGTACATGGTGTCCAGGGTTCGAATACCGATAAAATGTAATTTAATTATAAATTTAATAACTCCTAAACTAATTAAGATAAAGACGCCAAATAAACTTTATTGCCTTTATGTTATTAGGTAGTATCTTGTGGAGATGTAATTAGATACCTGACGTTCTGGGTTCGAGCCTAATGTTTAAATCGTCATTATCTCAGAAACTAAGAGAGGTAGAGGAATTGACCAAAGCATGATTGATAGCTCCTATGATGGGAAATTAATACTGTATATAATTTTAATCAGTTATCCTTATTTCGAATCCCGATCTTTCAATCACTTACTTATTTTTTCTCTATACTCTAGAATATGTCACTTAGATTGATGCTGTAGCTGCATACAGCACCTTTAAACATATCAAACTAATATTGTAAATAATTTTGTTTCTGGTATCCAGGGTTCGAATACCGATAAAATGTAATTTAATTATAAATTTAATAACTTCTAAACTAATTAAGATAAAGACGCCAAATAAACTTTATTGCCTTTATGTTATTAGGTATTATCTTGTGGATGTGTAATTAGATACCTGACGTTCAGGGTTCGATCTTAATTTTTAAATCGTCATTATCTCAGAAACTAAGAGAGGTAGACGAGTGAACCAAAGCATGATTGTTAGCTCCTATGATGGGTAATTAATACTGTATATAATTTTTAATCAGTTGTCCTTACTTCGAATCCCGATCTTTCAATCACTTACTTATTTTTTCTCTATACTCTAGAATATATCACTTAGATTGATGCTTTAACTGCATACAGCACCTTTAAACATATCAAACTAATATTGTAAATAATTTTGTTTCTGGTGTCCAGGGTTCGAATACCGATAAAATGTAGTTTAATTATAAATTTAATAACTTCTAAACTAATTAAGATAAAGACGCCAAATAAACTTTATTGCCTTTATGTTATTAGGTATTATCTTGTGGATGTGTAATTAGATACCTGAAGTTCTGGGTTCGATCCTAATTTTAAATCGTCATTATCTCAGAAACTAAGAGAGGTAGAGGAGTTGACCAAAGCATGATTGATAGCTCCTATGATGGGCAATTAATACTGTATATAATTTACAATCAGTTATCCTTACTTCGAATCCCGATCTTACAATCACTTACTTATTTTTTCTCTATACTCTAGAATATATCACTTAGATTGATGCTGTAAATGTATACAGCACCTTTAAACATATCAAACTAATATTGTAAATAATTTTGTTTCTGGTGTCCAGGGTTCGAATACCGATAAAATGTAATTTAATTATAAATTTAATAACTCCTAAACTAATTAAGATAAAGACGCCAAATAAACTTTATTGCGTTTATGTTACTAGGTAGTATCTTGTGGATGTGTAATTAGATACCTGACGTTCTGGGTTCGAGCCTAATGTTTAAATCGTCATTATCTCCGAAACTAAGAGAGGTAGAGGAATTGACCAAAGCATGATTGATAGCTCCTATGAGGGGCAATTAATACTGTATATAATTTTCAATCAGCTGTCCTTACTTCGAATCCCAATCTTTCAATCACTTACTTATTTTTCTCTATACTCTAGAATATATCACTTAGATTGATGCTGTAAATGCATACAGCACCCTTAAACATATCAAACTAATATTGTAAATAATTTTGGTTCTGGTGTCCAGGGTTCGAATACCGATAAAATGTAATTTAATTATAAATTTAATAACTCCTAAACTAATTAAGATAAAGACACCAAATAAACTTTTATAGGGGGAAAGGATGCTCTCCTGAAACATTAGCCCTCTAGAGAGAAGCATTTATAGGGGAGAGATAGGGAATACCAGGGCTGATGCTAGGCTAGTCAGATGCTAAAGGAGGGAGGGATATGCTTTATATGAGAGAGATAGGGAATACAAGGAAAGATGCTATACTAAACAGGACTTGAAGGGTAGAATATGGGTGATATAGCGAACCGAGGAGAGGTATTAGGATAGGAGTTTTGAATGATGGAGTAGGTCTTTATATGCGAGAGATAGGGAACACGAGGGTCGATGCTAGGCTAGACGGTGTTGAATGAGGGAATGCATCTTATATGAGAGAGGTAGGGGAATATGAGGAGAAGTGCTAGGCTAGTCGGGAAGGTCTGAATGAGAGAGTATACGTCTATATGGGAAAAGATAGAGAAAACGAAGGTAGGTGTTAGGTTGAGAGAGTCTTTAAGGAGGAAAATGTATTTATATGAGAGCAGTAGGGTATACGAGGAGAGATGCTAGTCTAGACATGGTTTGAGGATTAGAGTATACGTTTATATGGGAGAAATATGGAAAACGGGAGAGATACAAGGATAGACAGAGATTGAAGGAGGAGGAATGTAGGTTTATACTGTAATATAGAGAGTAATTCGATTATAAAACTTTTCTCATCCAGCCTTACAACACTTTTATATACTTATTTTCTAAACCTTACAAACTTTATATTTGTTAAACAGTAGTGCGCGAGACGGAGAGGGACAAACAGTATATCGGTTTACAGTGAAGTATACGTCCTAACCTATTCCCACCTTGTTTGTTCTGGATCTTCTCATTGTCTATCATCTAACGTAACCATGTAACAAGACGTAACACAGGAAATCATACATATGGCACATTAAAAAAATAAAGGTATATATATAATGAAACATAAACAAGTAGACAGAGGGTCATCGATACATAGAAAACCAGGAGTTGTATGTACTGAGACCATATATTAGTATAGGCAAACAACAAAGAAGTGAATTTATAGTGTAAATAGCCTAATATTTTCAAATATTATTATAGTCTAAAAGTATATAACTTAATTAGGTATCGAGTATTGAGAAATAAACGTTATTCATTATTCACTAATCTCAGATCACTGCAATTGTATTGAATCAATTCACAATTGTTAATGCCATTCAACTTTCATTTGTCTCTGATACATAAACAAATTGCAAAATGGAGAAGGACGAAAGTAATAAAAAGACTCAGGCAGCAAATTTTAAGAAAGAAGAGAAAGATATATGACCGACATTGTTTTGGAACACAAATTAGTGTTGAAAATAAAATGACTGATAGCTCTGCTAAGCGTAAGGAAGAGACATGGAAATAAATTGCAAATGAATATAATTCTAGGAAGATCATCCAGTGTGAATGAAAATCCCTGAAATGATATTATGAGAACGTAAAGAAAAGAATGAAGCAAGCAAATGCCATTGACAAGGTACGATTGTACAAAACTGGAGGCGTATGTATGTACCGCCTTTCTTAGATAATAGTAGCCAAATAACAATTGTTGCTCTTCTATTCAATCGCAAATGAGTTTAATGATGAAGTTGGATTCCATTCAGAAGTAATCACCACAGTGAAGGACATTGAAATAGTAAATCCAGTTCCAACAGGTCATTCAGCAATTTTAATAACAGGTAAGGAATTTGAAAAAAGAGAAAGTGTAAAGGTGGCGTCTGCAGTTCCCATACAGAACTTTCAACTCCATTGCCTGAAAAGAACAAAGATGGCATAAGAGAGGGTTTTTATGAGAGGAGGCTTGAGTGTTTGGAAGAAGAGTACACAGTGAAAATGAAGATCTTGAAATTGGAACTAGAAATGAAAGAATCTCAGAAAAATTAAGCGTTGTTAATAACTTATACAAACATAAATATATTACAAAAAAGTAATGAAACAGGCAAGGAATAATATGGATAAAGAAACTGTTAAGCAGATCTACTACGGCACATTTTAATTTGCAAACAACGATTACATTTCAAAATGTTGGTATTCGAACGATCCAGTGTTAATTATGATAGGCACAGAAGTGTTTCTCAAAATCTAAAAACACATAGCAATTTAAGATATCTATGTATTAATCTTTAGAGAGAAACTGTACTTTTACTCAAAGTGTTTAATAACTTTTAAAGCTAGAGAATGTCATTTAAGGTTTCCAAATCCCAAAAAATTCAGATTTCTCAGAATTGCGCAATTTTCATTACACGCTGTTATTTATTTTCGTAACTATTCAAAAAATTGCATACGTGAGCTTTTTTCCCTTAATTGCATTCAGTTAATCATACCTTCCATAATACTTATACATTGCCTACGAGCTCAGGAGAAACATGGCAAGGCTACTTAATACTCCAAAAGTATCCCTTAAATTACTGAGGAATTCCTGCGAACAGGAGTATTTCGGAAATGTTTAATGTCACAAAAATATTTATTTAAAATAAATTGTATTTATCTAATAAGATATTCATTTCTTCACCAGTAAGTTCTTCAGATTCCCTGGAAATAAAGAAAACTTTATAGAACTTTTGATACGCATTTTATTTATTATACAAATATAGCTATTTTTCAGAAAATCAAATATAAGGAATCGCAGTCACTGGCATCTTTAAAGAGCGTCCAACTCCAGAATGAAATTTAGCATTTATCTGGCTTTTCTTATGATGTTACGCTGTTCACAGAGATTTACGAGTTGAAAGACTAAAAAACACGTAAACATGTATATGCACAAGCGCGAGCGCACGCGCACACACACACATATGTACGAAGCTCTTTGCTTTCGTTTACAGGACCTCAGAACATGCATTACGCTGCATGTCCCTAGCGTTTCCAGCTCTTGAATCGTTCCAGCTAGTGGAATGCCTCTACCATCTTCATGTCAACGATCTGTTACTCCGAATTAAAGTTTGGTGATCTGTATATACCTGTACAACATGCATTACGCTATGTAACAGACTCATCACGCTATGTAACAACATGATCACGCTATGTAACAACCTGATCACGCTATGTAACAACATGATCACGCTATGTAACAACATGATCACGCTATGTAACATGATCACGCTATGTAACAACCTGATCACGCTATGTAACATGATCACGCTATGTAACAACATGATCACGCTATGTAACAACATGATCACGCTATGTAACAACATGATCACGCTATGTAACATGATCACGCTATGTAACAACCTGATCACGCTATGTAACAACATGATCACGCTATGTAACAACATGATCACGCTATGTAACAACATGATCACGCTATGTAACAACATGATCACGCTATGTAACAACATGATCACGCTATGTAACAACATGATCACGCTATGTAACAACATGATCATGCTATGAACAGACTCATCACGCTATGTAACAACATGATCATGCTATGTAACAACCTGAGCACGCTATGTAACAACATGAACACGCTATGTAACAATACGATCACGCTATGTAACAACATGAACACGCTATGTAACAACATGATCACGCTATGTAACAACATGATCACGCTATGTAACAACATGATCACGCTATGTAACAACATGATCACGCTATGTAACAACATGATCACGCTATGTAACAACCTGATTACGTTATGTAACAACCTGATCACGCTATGTAACAACATGATCACGCTATGTAACAACCTGATCACGCTATGTAACAACATGTTCACGATATGTAACAAAACGATCACGCTATGTAACAACACGATCACGCTATGTAACAACACGATCACGCTATGTAACAACAGGTTCACACTATGTAACAACATGATCACGCTATGTAACAACCTGATCACGCTATGTAACAACCTGATTACGCTATGTAACAACTGAGCACGCTATGTAACATGATCATGCTATGTAACATCATGAACACGCTATGTAACAATACGATCATGCTATGTAACATCCTGAGCACGCTATGTAACAACATGATCACGCTATGTAACAACCTGATCACGCTATGTAACAACATGATCACGCTATGTAACAACCTGATCACGCTATGTAACAACATGTTCACGCTATGTAAAAACACGATCACGCTATGTAACAACACGATCACTCTATGTAACAACCAGATCACGCTATGTAACAACATGTTCACGCTATGTAACAACATGATCACGCTATGTAACAACCTGATCACGCTATGTAACAACATGTTCACGCTATGTAACAACACGATCACGCTATGTAACAACACGATCACTCTATGTAACAACCTGATCACGCTATGTAACAACCTGATCACGCTATGTAACAACATGTTCACGCTATGTAACAACATGTTCACGCTATGTAACAACACGATCACGCTATGTAACAACACGATCACGCTATGTAACAACCTGATCACGCTATGAAACAACATGTTCACGCTATGTAACAACATGATCACGCTATGTAACAACATGATCACGCTATGTAACAACCTGATTACGCTATGTAACAACATGATCACGCTATGTAACAACGTGATCACGCTATGTAACAACCTGATCACGCTATGTAACAACATGTTCAGGCTATGTAACAACACGATCACGCTATGTAACAACACGATCACGCTATGTAACAACATGAACACGCTATGTAACAACCTGATCACGCTATGTAACAACCTGATCACGCTATGTAACAACATGTTCACGCTATGTAACAACACGATCACGCAATGTAACAACACGATCACGCTATGTAACAACATGAACACGCTATGTAACAACCTGATCACGCTATGTAACAACATGATCACGCTATGTAACAACATGATCACGCTATGTAACAACCTGATCACGCTATGTAACAACATGTTCACGCTATGTAACAACTGATCACACTATGTAACAACATGATCACGCTATGTAACAACCTGAGCACGCTATGTAACAACATGATCACGCTATGTAACATCATGAACACGCTATGTAACAATACGATCATGCTATGTAACAACCTGAGCACGCTATGTAACAACCTGATCACGCCATGTAACAACATTATCACGCTATCTAACAACACTATCACGCTATGTAAAAACACGATCACGCTATGTAACAAACTGATCACGCTATGTAACAACATGTTCACGCTATGTAACAACATGATCACGCTATGTAACAACATGATCACGCTATGTAACAACCTGATTACGCTATGTAACAACCCTATCACGCTATGTAACAACTTGATCACGCTATGTAACAATCTGATCACGCTATGTAACAACATGATCACGCTATGTAAATAGGGTGGACCATTTAAGTTGAGGCTATACAATATACCAAAACTAAGCGTTGTAGAAAGAAATGTCTTTAAAAAACTTGATTGATATTATGACGAAAGTAAATGCCGCTAGTCGTATTTTGTTTGGAGGCCGTTATGAGGGTCATTTTGGGTCAATTTATTTTTTTAAATGGGAACCTACAATTAGGGTCCCATTTAAAAAGACCCTGAAACGACCATCACAACGTCCTCCAAACAAAATACGACTAGCGGCATTTACTTTCGTCATAATATCAATCAAGTTTTATTAAAGACATTTCTTTCTACAACGCTTAGTTTTGGATATATTGTATAGCCTCAACTTAAATGGTCCACCCTATTTACATAGCGTGACCATGTTGTTACATAGCGTGATCAGATTGTTACATAGCGTGATCAAGTTGTTACATAGCGTGATAGGGTTGTTACATAGCGTAATCAGGTTGTTACATAGCGTGATCATGTTGTTACATAGCGTGATCATGTTGTTACATAGCGTGAACATGTTGTTACATAGCGTGATCAGGTTGTTACATAGCGTGATCGTGTTGTTACATAGCGTGATAGTGTTGTTACATAGCGTGAACATGTTGTTACATGGCGTGATCAGGTTGTTACATAGCGTGCTCAGGTTGTTACATAGCTTGATCGTATTGTTGCATAGCGTGTTGATGATGTTACATAGCGTGATCATGTTGTTACATAGCGTGCTCAGGTTGTTACATAGCGTGATCATGTTGTTACATAGTGTGATCAGTTGTTACATAGCGTGAACATGTTGTTACATAGCGTGATCAGGTTGTTACATAGCGTGATCATGTTGTTACATAGCGTGATCAGGTTGTTACATAGCGTGTTCATGTTGTTACATAGCGTGATCGTGTTGTTACATAGCGTGATCGTGTTGTTACATAGCGTGAACATGTTGTTACATAGCGTGATCAGGTTGTTAAATAGCGTGATCAGGTTGTTACATAGCGTGATCAGGTTGTTACATAGCGTGTTCATGTTGTTACATAGCGTGATCGTGTTGTTACATAGCGTGATCGTGTTGTTACATAGCGTGAACATGTTGTTACATAGCGTGATCAGGTTGTTACATAGCGTGATCAGGTTGTTACATAGCGTGATCATGTTGTTACATAGCGTAATCAGGTTGTTACATAGCGTGATCATGTTGTTACATAGCGTGATCATGTTGTTACATAGCGTGAACATGTTGTTTCATTGCGTGATCAGGTTGTTACATAGCGTGATCGTGTTGTTACATAGCGTGATCGTGTTGTTACATAGCGTGAACATGTTGTTACATAGCGTGAACATGTTGTTACATAGCGTGATCAGGTTGTTACATAGCGTGATCAGGTTGTTACATAGAGTGATCGTGTTGTTACATAGCGTGATCGTGTTGTTACATAGCGTGAACATGTTGTTACATAGCGTGATCAGGTTGTTACATAGCGTGATCATGTTGTTACATAGCGTGAACATGTTGTTACATAGCGTGATCTGGTTGTTACATAGAGTGATCGTGTTGTTACATAGCGTGATCGTGTTGTTACATAGCGTGAACATGTTGTTACATAGCGTGTTCGTGTTGTTACATAGCGTGATCATGTTGTTACATAGCGTGATCAGGTTGTTACATAGCGTGATCATGTTGTTACATAGCGTGCTCAGGTTGTTACATAGCATGATCGTATTGTTACATAGCGTGTTCATGATGTTACATAGCATGATCATGTTACATAGCGTGCTCAGTTGTTACATAGCGTAATCAGGTTGTTACATAGCGTGAACAGGTTGTTACATAGCGTGATCATGTTGTTACATAGCGTGAACCTGTTGTTACATAGCGTGATCGTGTTGTTACATAGCGTGATCGTGTTGTTACATAGCGTGATCGTTTTGTTACATATCGTGAACATGTTGTTACATAGCGTGAGCAGGTTGTTACATAGCGTGATCATGTTGTTACATAGCGTGATCATGTTGTTACATAGCGTGATCAGGTTGTTACATAGCGTGATCATGTTACATAGCGTGATCATGTTGTTACATAGCGTGATCATGTTGTTACATAGCGTGATCAGGTTGTTACATAGCGTGATCATGTTGTTACATAGCGTGATGAGTCTCTTACATAGCGTAATGCATGTTGTACAGGTCTATACAGATCACCAAACTTTAATTCGGAGTAACAGATCGTTGACATGAAGATGGTAGAGGCATTCCACTAGCTGGAACGATTCAAGAGCTGGAAACGCTAGGGACATGCAGCGTAATGCATGTTCTGAGGTCCTGTAAACGAAAGCAAAGAGCTTCGTACATATGTGTGTGTGTGCGCGTGCGCTCGCGCTTGTGCATATACATGTTTACGTGTTTTTTAGTCTTTCAACTCGTAAATCTCTGTGAACAGCGTAACATCATAAGAAAAGCCAGATAAATGCTGAATTTCATTCTGGAGTTGGACGCTCTTTAAGGATGCCAGTGACTGCGATTCCTTATATTTGATTTTCTGAAAAATAGCTATATTTGATAATAAATAAAATGCGTATCAAAAGTTCTACAAAGTTTTCTTTATTTCCAAGGAATCTGAAGAACTTACTGGTGAAGAAATGAATATCTTATTAGATAAATACAATTTATTTTAAATAAATATTTTTGTGACATTAAACATTTCCGAAATACTCCTTTTCGCAGGAATTCCTCAGTAATTTAAGGGATACTTTTGGAGTATTAAGTAGCCTTGCCATGTTTCTCCTGAGCTCGTAGGCAATGTATAAGTATTATGGAAGGTATGATTAACTGAATGCAATTAAGGGAAAAAAGCTCACGTATGCAATTTTTTGAATAGTTACGAAAATAAATAACAGCGTGTAATGAAAATTGCGCAATTCTGAGAAATCTGAATTTTTTGGGATGTGGAAACCTTAAATGACATTCTCTAGCTTTAAAAGTTATTAAACACTTTGAGTAAAAGTACAGTTTCTCTCTAAAGATTAATACATAGATATCTTAAATTGCTATGTGTTTTTAGATTTTGAGAAACACTTCTGTGCCTATCATAATTAACACTGGATCGTTCGAATACCAACATTTTGAAATGTAATCGTTGTTTGCAAATTAAAATGTGCCGTAGTAGATCTGCTTAACAGTTTCTTTATCCATATTATTCCTTGCCTGTTTCATTACTTTTTTGTAATATATTTATGTTTGTATAAGTTATTAACAACGCTTAATTTTTCTGAGATTCTTTCATTTCTAGTTCCAATTTCAAGATCTTCATTTTCACTGTGTACTCTTCTTCCAAACACTCAAGCCTCCTCTCATAAAAACCCTCTCTTATGCCATCTTTGTTCTTTTCAGGCAATGGAGTTGAAAGTTCTGTATGGGAACTGCAGACGCCACCTTTACACTTTCTCTTTTTTCAAATTCCTTACCTGTTATTAAAATTGCTGAATGACCTGTTGGAACTGGATTTACTATTTCAATGTCCTTCACTGTGGTGATTACTTCTGAATGGAATCCAACTTCATCATTAAACTCATTTGCGATTGAATAGAAGAGCAACAATTGTTATTTGGCTACTATTATCTAAGAAAGGCGGTACATACATACGCCTCCAGTTTTGTACAATCGTACCTTGTCAATGGCATTTGCTTGCTTCATTCTTTTCTTTACGTTCTCATAATATCATTTCAGGGATTTTCATTCACACTGGATGATCTTCCTAGAATTATATTCATTTGCAATTTATTTCCATGTCTCTTCCTTACGCTTAGCAGAGCTATCAGTCATTTTATTTTCAACACTAATTTGTGTTCCAAAACAATGTCGGTCATATATCTTTCTCTTCTTTCTTAAAATTTGCTGCCTGAGTCTTTTTATTACTTTCGTCCTTCTCCATTTTGCAATTTGTTTATGTATCAGAGACAAATGAAAGTTGAATGGCATTAACAATTGTGAATTGATTCAATACAATTGCAGTGATCTGAGATTAGTGAATAATGAATAACGTTTATTTCTCAATACTCGATACCTAATTAAGTTATATACTTTTAGACTATAATAATATTTGAAAATATTAGGCTATTTACACTATAAATTCACTTCTTTGTTGTTTGCCTATACTAATATATGGTCTCAGTACATACAACTCCTGGTTTTCTATGTATCGATGACCCTCTGTCTACTTGTTTATGTTTCATTATATATATACCTTTATTTTTTTAATGTGCCATATGTATGATTTCCTGTGTTACGTCTTGTTACATGGTTACGTTAGATGATAGACAATGAGAAGATCCAGAACAAACAAGGTGGGAATAGGTTAGGACGTATACTTCACTGTAAACCGATATACTGTTTGTCCCTCTCCGTCTCGCGCACTACTGTTTAACAAATATAAAGTTTGTAAGGTTTAGAAAATAAGTATATAAAAGTGTTGTAAGGCTGGATGAGAAAAGTTTTATAATCGAATTACTCTCTATATTACAGTATAAACCTACATTCCTCCTCCTTCAATCTCTGTCTATCCTTGTATCTCTCCCGTTTTCCATATTTCTCCCATATAAACGTATACTCTAATCCTCAAACCATGTCTAGACTAGCATCTCTCCTCGTATACCCTACTGCTCTCATATAAATACATTTTCCTCCTTAAAGACTCTCTCAACCTAACACCTACCTTCGTTTTCTCTATCTTTTCCCATATAGACGTATACTCTCTCATTCAGACCTTCCCGACTAGCCTAGCACTTCTCCTCATATTCCCCTACCTCTCTCATATAAGATGCATTCCCTCATTCAACACCGTCTAGCCTAGCATCGACCCTCGTGTTCCCTATCTCTCGCATATAAAGACCTACTCCATCATTCAAAACTCCTATCCTAATACCTCTCCTCGGTTCGCTATATCACCCATATTCTACCCTTCAAGTCCTGTTTAGTATAGCATCTTTCCTTGTATTCCCTATCTCTCTCGTATAAAGCATATCCCTCCCTCCTTTAGCATCTGACTAGCCTAGCATCAGCCCTGGTATTCCCTATCTCTCCCCTATAAATGCTTCTCTCTAGAGGGCTAATGTTTCAGGAGAGCATCCTTTCCCCCTATAAAAGTTTATTTGGTGTCTTTATCTTAATTAGTTTAGGAGTTATTAAATTTATAATTAAATTACATTTTATCGGTATTCGAACCCTGGACACCAGAACCAAAATTATTTACAATATTAGTTTGATATGTTTAAGGGTGCTGTATGCATCTACAGCATCAATCTAAGTGATATATTCTAGAGTATAGAGAAAAATAAGTAAGTGATTGAAAAATTGGGATTCGAAGTAAGGACAGCTGATTGAAAATTATATACAGTATTAATTGCCCCTCATAGGAGCTATCAATCATGCTTTGGTCAATTCCTCTACCTCTCTTAGTTTCCGAGATAATGACGATTTAAACATTAGGCTCGAACCCAGAACGTCAGATATCGAATTACACATCCACAAGATACTACCTAGTAACATAAACGCAATAAAGTTTATTTGGCGTCTTTATCTTAATTAGTTTAGGAGTTATTAAATTTATAATTAAATTACATTTTATCGGTATTCGAACCCTGGACACCAGAAACAAAATTATTTACAATATTAGTTTGATATGTTTAAAGGTGCTGTATACATTTACAGCATCAATCTAAGTGATATATTCTAGAGTATAGAGAAAAAATAAGTAAGTGATTGTAAGATCGGGATTCGAAGTAAGGATAACTGATTGAAAATTATATTCAGTATTAATTGTTCATCATAGGAGCTATCAATCATGCTTTGGTCAACTCCTCTACCTCTCTTAGTTTCTGAGATAATGACGATTTAAAATTAGGCTCGAGCCCAGAACGTCAGGTATCTAATTACACATCCACAAGATAATACCTAATAACATAAAGGCGTCTTTATCTTAATTAGTTTAGAAGTTATTAAATTTATAATTAAACTACATTTTATCGGTATTCGAACCCTGGACACCAGAAACAAAATTATTTACAATATTAGTTTGATATGTTTAAAGGTGCTGTATGCAGTTAAAGCATCAATCTAAGTGATATATTCTAGAGTATAGAGAAAAAATAAGTAAGTGATTGAAAGATCGGGATTCGAAGTAAGGACAACTGATTGAAAATTATATACAGTATTAATTACCCATCATAGGAGCTAACAATCATGCTTTGGTTCACTCGTCTACCTCTCTTAGTTTCTGAGATAATGACGATTTAAAAATTAAGATCGAACCCTGAACGTCAGGTATCTAATTACACATCCACAAGATAATACCTAATAACATAAAGGCAATAAAGTTTATTTGGCGTCTTTATCTTAATTAGTTTAGAAGTTATTAAATTTATAATTAAATTACATTTTATCGGTATTCGAACCCTGGACACCAGAAACAAAATTATTTACAATATTAGTTTGATATGTTTAAAGGTGCTGTATGCAGTTACAGCATCAATCTAAGTGACATATTCTAGAGTATAGAGAAAAAATAAGTAAGTGATTGAAAGATCGGGATTCGAAATAAGGACAACTGATTAAAAATTATATACAGTATTAATTTCCCATCATAGGAGCTATCAATCATGCTTTGGTCAATTCCTCTACCTCTCTTAGTTTCTGAGATAATGACGATTTAAACATTAGGCTCGAACCCAGAACGTCAGGTATCTAATTACATCTCCACAAGATACTACCTAATAACATAAAGGCAATAAAGTTTATTTGGCGTCTTTATCTTAATTAGTTTAGGAGTTATTAAATTTATAATTAAATTACATTTTATCGGTATTCGAACCCTGGACACCATGTACCCAAATATACATTCACAAGAAACTATCTAATGACATTAATGTAATAAACTTTATTTGACGTCTTTATCGTAATTAGTCTCTGAGTTATTAGAAGCTGAATTTGTTATCACTCCTAGATTCGATTCCGGCCATTCTGGTCAACTTGGAATTCATTGGAGAAGCTGCTGCTTTTTATATCATTTCCATCGCTAAATGTTGAAGTGTTGAGAGTTATGCAGAGCACTTAGGAAAACAATTACTGACATTGTTCGCTAATGGGGTGAAAGCGTCTAACGGGTCAGCTAATGTAGGTCACCGTTACCGCCAGGCGGAAGTATGTCGTTGATCGCTAATGTATGTAAACAGATCCGGAATGTAAACTTAAAAGCCTATTAATGTGGTGAAAACGTCTAACATGTTCAGCTAATGGACAAGCGCTTTCCCCAGATAGAAGAAGGCTGCGTGATCTCATTACATGACAGACTGTTCCCGTGAGCAGACTACTTATACTCACGCTCCAGTCAACAATTCATTATTCAAAAAACTTAATTGCTCGAGGATGCAATGTGCAGGCCTTAGTAATCATAAAAAAAATGTTTGACGAACATTACCTAATTAATTTGCCGGGGGGGCGGCAGGACTCGAGAAAACAATTCCCTCAAGTCATGACGCCACAGTAGAACGCATGGGGGAGGGGGTAGAACCTGTTAGCACAGACACTGTCGGCATTAGGTGAGCACACAAAGCGAGAGGGGGCGGGGCCTAACGACACGAGACCTGGCGGCATGTAAGCACTCAAAGGGAGGGGGCGGGGCTTGTCGGCGTAGAACAAAGAACTTTATCGCTTGTCGGCATCTCTCTCTGTGCTCAAACCGGCTTTTTGTTTCTACTAATGTAAAACATATATTAGTTTAAACAAAGATTATTTATAAACAACACTTAAAAACAAATTCACTGAAGTGATTCGAACCATCTTAACTGCAACCAGGTGATTATAACTACTATGCAGTCCAAATCTCTTAAGATCTCTTAAGATCTCTGTTATAGATTCATCGCAATGTTCACTTAAAAACTACAAGAAAACAAGAAAATACACAATAATGGAAATGTAATACACTAATAGCGAAATAAAAACCATGCATTTCTATGCGTCCTTTGTTATTCAAGTGGTACAGCTAAAGAACGGCATATCCGTTTTCGCTTCCCTACACACACGTGAACCAGATAATGTGTTTAATGAGCACGCTTCAGCCTAAGATCTTGACATTTCGTGAAGTTAAGATTTTTGCGGTTTTCTTCGTTGACATACTTTGAAAAGAAATTATACATACTGAAGACAACAGTCCTAACCCTACTGCTATATCCACTGGTAGTATTGGGCTTACTAAGCGACATTTTCATAAAAGACTTAACTTTAAAACGCTGGACAAAGCCTATTCTTGTAACAACTGAGTACACCGCAGTTGAATTCACAAATAGTCGCTTAAAATTCCGCAAGCGCGCTGTAAAAAAGCACACCAACAGTATTTTTGCTTTGTCCATGTTTTAACCTTGAGCTATCGCGTCAATGGTGCAATGAATTCCATTGTTGATGCTTCCTCGAGAATGTGATGGCAGTTGCTGATTCTTTGCTTAAAGTTCTCAGTTGGCTTATTCTTTATGTGTGTTTTTACTTTCTCTACTACGTATAGTAAGTAGGGGAAGTATTGCATTCCACCCAAAAATTCGATACCGAGATTTCACCGGAAATACATGTTTTGAGACCTCCTGAATCCAAAAAAAGCATTTTTGAAAACATGTCCGTGTGTGTGTGTGTTTGTCTGTGTGTGTGTGTGTGTGTGTGTGTGTGTGTGTGTCTGTGTGTGTGTGTGTGTCTCTGTGAACAGCATAACTCCAAAACGAACAGTCGGATAAACACCAAACTTGGTATTTAGGTTTAGTATCTTCCAGAGATGCGACACGAAGGTTTTCAAGAAAATCCCCCCACCCCAGACTACCCTTTACATGGAACATTTTTCGAAAATTTTAATTTTCTCAAAAATGGCTCTAACGATTTTGATGAAAATATCATATGTTTAAGATGTCATGAGAAATGAAATGTATATCTCGAATTTTCTGGGAATGTCTCCAAAAGTATTCTTCATTGTGAACGACGTTTGCATAACTGGTAAACCATAAGAGATAGGCAAAATTTTACTGCACACAAAATGTAGATCGCGTTAAAATACACAACTTATGTCATATACATTTCTTTTGTTGAGTGAACCGTTTTCGAGATATTGCTTGTTATTTCCTTAAATTTTCCAATACTTATACTTTTTCTCAAATTCGTTATTCATTTTTTTATGTCCTGGACATGCAAAGAGAATGGAATGCGCCACATAGCAACCAGTGTTAAAATATTTGACTATCGCTTAAGAGCTACCATATTCCCCTTGCATCTACAAGAAAATTACCAATAAGATTGACATCTCGATATCTCGATTAACATGAAGCATATGGAGAATAGGCGTTTGTAAAAATAGATTGTAAAAGAGTAGAGAAAGTCATGTGAGTGTAACACATCAGAGTTTTTTTTAGTGCATTCCAAGTAATGAGGTGTAAAGCACAACACGCTCTTCTCATGTAACGGATACGTGCTTGGTTCTATAACCATTAAAATGCACTTACCTGACTTTTAATGGTATTATTCTGTGAAACAAAACCATGCATGACGTTGTTAAAAAACATCATGTATGGTTTTGATAGCTGTGTCATAGGGCTTTGAAAGGATTTGCATGACGAGTTTGTAGCTGTATTAGAAAATCTCGTTGGATAACTATTTTTAAATTTATTTAGGACATGGAGAAATGCGCATTATTAAGTGAATTATGTTTATAACATAACAATGTATAAAATAGCTACGGCAGCAATGGATTAATTGCTATTATAAGCATAATTATAACTAAAAGTCTCCGTTTAAACATCCCAAAGATAACTATAAATTTATGGCGAACCATTGGGTGTAAAAATATTATTCTTTTTTGTACTTGTCCAGGAAAACGTCTACTTTTATCCTAGCTATTTGTTGTTTTCCTGAAATGTGAAATACGCATGCGCGTACACGATATTGCAATTAGAGTTTTACCAGCGGCGAGGTGTACTGTCCATATGGAAACGCCGCACTGCTGCTATTCGCTAGTGCAGTATTAGTGAACACACCTCAAACGTGAGGGAGTATGATTAACACTTAAATGATATCAGTCTAATTATACAATATAAAATATAATAACAGGCCGCCTTAAAGCAATATGTGTATAATATAATATGTAAAGTGTATGTAACAGTCATTGTATTATGTTTATATTGTTATGTACATGTATAATAATGTTATGTGAATGTATTACGTAACTTAACAATATAGGAGATGTGGGAATAGAAGCCGAAAGTTGCTAACAATGAGATAACCTTGAGACAACAATAAATTAGAAAGCTTACTGACGCTACTAATAATTCTTGGAACAATAATATAATATTTAAAACAGTTTATAAAAGCCAATCAACAACTAGTAAAGCTAAAAGTTGAATAAAAGTATTCTATTGGAGTAGGCTTAGCCAATCAGAAACTTGAAATAGAAAAATTGTACAAACTCAGGCGGTAGACGCTACAAGACAGCGTTCCCAGGCAGACGCTTTTAGATTGCGTACCCGATCGGTACGATACGTATTCAGTGTGAGACATAAAAAAATTCATTACGTCGTGAATAATATAAAGTTTATGTGTTAAAAAGTAGGAGTAACAATAATCTACAGTAGGATACATCAGTGATGTGTTATTTAATCGTGTGAAGCATTAACAAAACGAAGCTAAGTACCATTATAATTTATGTAAGCCTTCATTCTTTAGCCTACTACCGCTGCTAAGAGATACGTGTTTTTGCAAATTACTACTGACGCAGCCGAGGCATACATATATAATATTTAAATAAACATTAAAACACAAAGCTAAGGTTTTAAACGTGGGGGCGAAGGCCACCGGAAAGTTTGTATCGTACGTGGGGCGAACACTCCAAGAAACATATCTCCTGCACTACAGCAGTAATAAACAACTTCAAATTTGGCTCTCCAACAGTGGGGCAAGAGATTTGGACTACATAGTATACATAGTACATACTTCTTCCAACTGAGCTATCTAGAAGCACGAGAGCGCATTAACCGATTTAACATAATATGCATTATGTGCTGATGCAGTAATTTGTATCACAAATTACTTAAATGTAAATAATGATTGTAATATGAATATGCATTTTTATGTGACATTGATTTGAGATATTTGTTTATTGTAATTATTGTTGAGAAGTAAGTTTTTAATGCCTTACTGAAACTGTCAATAATAGCGCGCAATAATGCAGAGAGGGGGGTGAGCTGTTTAGCATTATTGGAAACGAGGAAGTTACGTAATGTTGGCGCGTTTTTCGGTAGAAACTTCTGGAATATTTTCTCCCTAAAACATATGTATTCATAATTTTCATTGGATATTAAAATAGACGCTAATGTTGGCGCGTTTTATTAGCCAATAGTAGTTCAGTTATAATCTTTAGGCGTATCTGGATGCAGGAGTATAAATAGGGTAGGTTAGAAGTAGCTTCATGCTCAGTTCATCAAAATTCTTAGTACATTACACGTCGCCTTCAGTTGCTCAGTTCATCAAAATTCTTTGTGCACTACACGTCGTCTTCAGTTCGTCAGTTCGTCAAAATATTTGTATGAGATACGTCGGCTATAGATTCACAAGTTACGAAAATCTAAAGTATTATAAAGTTAATTATACACAAAGTTGAAGTACGCGAATTAAAAGTGATCAGTAAGAAGTTATTATAACAGTTTCAGTTTGGCGAGTGTTAAGATCAATGTATAAATGTGATAGTTAACGTGTTTGACAATAAATGTGTAAAACAAATTTCTTCATCAGTGTTATATTTGGATAAAAGATTCCTTTCCGTTTACACACTCTGATTCAAGAGACATGTTCGACTGAGAAATAATAGCTAGCCGGAAGACAGTAAACAAAACTTATAATTCTTTCAAACACTAATACTACCACAAATTGCTAACACTAGATGGAGCTACAAAACCGAACAAATGAATGACGTCACAAGATGGCTTCAACACATGATGTACACAAACTTTATAAGTAATACCGTTACAAATTGGCTACCAGAACGTGGGGCTCAAAACATATAAAAAAAATGTTACTTCAAATTGGCTCCCAAACGTGGGCTAACAAACAAACAATAATGTTACTACAGTGCTCGTTACTAGACACTTTCAGTCGTGAAAATGTTTCCTTCACAGGTCAGCCGTGTATTACAAATGTATTAAAAGCGATACCACATCTGCCATATTAGTCATCTCGCTAAGTGTGAAACCAAAGATATCCATGTTACACAATTTCCTTAGATACCATGGGGGCTGGAGTTTTCATGTTAGAGTATAAATTGCAGATTGCGTAAAACTAGATCGGTAAGAGTGTCTATTCACCTGGTATTATTACAATTGATAAATTAGGTAACGCAGTTGTAATAGTAAATAGTTGAAGATGATAATATTAGCGCTATTTCTATATCATTAGCAGTGGCGGCAGCAGCAGCTGAACTTAAAAATGAAAAACAGAAAGGAAACAGACAAACAAATTATCGTACACAAAATTGCCCGCGTTTTCTATTAAGTTCATATATTTTTTACATTGTTATTTAAAAATGACCGTGTGATAACATTAAAAAGCATTAACTTCCCAACCTAGAGGCCCTGGAATGGATTCCCACCTGGGGCAGAGCATTTTTCTTTCACCAGAATTATTCCCTATCCTCCGCAGTCTGGAATTATGAATGTGGGAGTGATTGTGAGTAAATAGTAGTATTGTGAGTGCTAATAGTAAAAACCTCTAACAACCAACGTTGAGAAAGCCCATATTTCAGCAAGTAATAAGACTTGTATATCAAGTAAAAGCCCCCGATATGACCATGGAGGTTAAAGGGGGTTAAATGAAATAATTTTAAAATTGAAGAACAAATTATACACGTACATTACGGTGCGTCTCACTCTTAGGTTTTCGAACGCATTCTTCTCCATGACGGATCTATAGCAATGGTATGTTTTCTAGTACTGTTTAGTGTTTCGTCACGTTACCCATGCCGTAAATATAATGACTTTTACTGCAATAGAGTTTTTGTACTCATCAGTGAATATCGTATTATCAACATAATAGATAAAATGGAGAGTTTAGTTCAGAACACCACATTGGAAAGCATTGAAGATGTGTTGTTAAAGAATGTATGATTTATCATATTGACAGCAAAAGAGTAGTTCAGGAACCAGAATTGGAAAAGAGGAATCTACAGAGATCTGAAGCTTTTGAGGCCCTACTCACAAGAATTCTTTTAAAGTTTGCTGGACTTCCGCGAATTTCCTTCCATAAGTTTAGATCCCCGTATGGTATTGCGGTAAGAACTTCCGCAGCCGAATTAGATCAGCGTTTACGTTGAAATGAAGTCCTTAATTGCTTTGCTTCATGATATTTGCAGTAAATCTTTGCTCAGTCAGAATATCGTATTACGTTATTGGTGTTTTCGTTATCGTAAAATCAAGTATCGCAGAACATCATTCACGTTATTTCGTTTACGATAACTCAGAGTAATGCGTAAAACGCTCAGGATTAGCGGAACTATCAAAACGTTTTTTGTAGTACCGCAGCTGGCCCGCAATACTAAAGCTCACTACTGTGGGTGTTACGTCCCTAACGGTGACAGTAGTGTTCTAAAACCATACCGTAAACCTCAGTTAGCGGAGACGCAATCATTTCGACCTGAACCGTGCGGGACGTCTGAGAGAATGTACTGCATAGATAAATTTCATTTTCAAAAGAATTGTATTAACAATTCTGTAAACTTAGTTCTTAGACAACTGCGGTTCATTCACAAGGTAAAAGAAAACTTAGCAAGAATAAAGCTCTATATAGGTAGAAGTGCCTGCACGATAATACCAAAGAGCGCAATCCATCACGTATGACATCAAACGATCGTCCAACTCGGTCAATGTGCGTTTGTATTTACTTTCTACAACTTTCATCATATTCCACTTATCTCTGAGGATCTGAGAACATCAATAGCATCGTTATAATGAATATTCTTTAATAAGTGAAAAATACCTGAACGAAATACCAACAAATCTCACAAGTGAGGAGTTGGACGGAGTAAATGCTGAGGCAATATTTTAATACTTAAATGATTTCAGTCTAATTATATAATATAAAATATAATAACAGCCCGCCTTAGAGCAATATGTGTATACTACAATATATATAAAATGTATGTAACAGTCATTTATTATGTTTATATTATTGTGTACATGTTTAATAATGTTATGTGAATGTATTACGTAATTTAATAATGCAGGAGCTGTGAGAATAGAGGTTTAAAGTTGCTAACAATGAGGTAACATAGAGGCAATAATGAATTGAAAAGTTTAATAATGCTACTAGTAATTCTTAGAAACAATAATTTAATATTTAAAACAGTTTATAAATAGCCAATCAACAACCAGAAAAGCTGAAAGTTAAATAAAAGTATTCTATTGGAGTAAAATTAGCCAATCAGAGACGTGAAATAGAACAATTTATAAATTTAAGCGGTAAACGCCAGTTGCTAGAAGGCAACGTACCTGAGCAGTTCGTTCGCTCGGTACGTATTCAGTGTGAGACAAAATTTATTACGGCGAGAATTTTATAAAGTTTACGTGTTTAAAAGTGCAATTAATAAATAATATCACAGATCTGTCTATCAGTGAAGTGTTACTTAATCGTGTGAAGGTTTAATAAAAGGAGTGAAGTAAAAATTATAATTTGTTAAAGCCTACATTCTTTAGCTGCATCACCCCCTGCAAAGAGATACAAGTTTCTACAAATTAATACTGACGCAGCCGAGGCAAACATATATATATATATATATAATATTTAAAGAAACATTAAAATACAAAGTTGATTTTTAAACTTGGGGCGAAGGCCACCGGAAAATGAACGTTGGGGCGAAGGCCACCGGAAAGTAAACTTGGGGCGAAGGCCACCAGAAACTTTGTACCATACGTGGGGCAGTTACTTCAACAAGTTTGGCTCCCCAACAGTGGAACTACAATACAACTCCTAAAATAAACCTTCTTCAATTCGAAAGACTGAAAGTTGTATTCAGAAGGTTTAAATTCAAAATTAAGAAGGGAGGCTTTTCTTATACCAAACATCTCAAAGAATCACACATGTGATTTTTTAAAAATAACTTTAAAATGTTAAAAACTGTTAAAAGTGTTTGTTACATTGCTGAATACTGAATTTTAAAAATCCAGGTTGAACTACCAGAGTTGTTTTAAGTTCTCTTTTGAGTGATCAACTACATGAAAAAGCTATTTGATGCAGGTTGAGCTTTTTCTGTAGTAAGTTTTTGTGTATTTGTTATGGTTTACAAGTTACATAAAATTCAATAAGACTGAGGGGAACTTTACAGGCTATTACTGAAAGTCCAAGATGTGCATTTCATTTGTCTTAGCATGACCTCAAAAATAGGACACTTTAACCAAAATGTTAGAATATTTTACGAGAAGATAAAAAAAATAAAAATTTTCTCAAATAAATCCTTTTTTCAGATTGTGTAAATTTGAATAAAAGCTTGTGGTTGCATCCCTAAAAGATTAAGTTTGGTATAAATCTTATTTTCTTTTTGAGTTATATTCTTTATTTCTTCCTTTTTATGTTTTTTTAAAAGATCATTTCTTTTCTAAAACAATTGTTGTTTTGTTCAGGGAACCTCTAAATGTGGAATACAATGTCATACTTTCCCTACTTACAAGAGTTTGGTAGTTGACAGTGTTTGTTTAAAGATGCCTTAGAATCAAAAGTCCAATTAGCGTCTGATTTGTACGTTGAAGTAATATTTAAACTAAGTATCCAGGAAGAAAGAAATAAACTGGCTTTTAAATTTTCATTTTACATTGTGTTACATGCTACAATACGATTTTGATTACTTTAGCTCGATCATAATTAATAACATTATTAGCTTTGACTGGACCAGGAAGGCCTATTTAGTACAGTGGCTCTAGGTAATAGTTGTAGATTTTCAGTATTATAATTGAAAATGATCCAAGTGACCATAACTGCCACATTCACAAAGTGGAGAGTCTCTTTTAGAAATTTTATGCAAAAAAGCGGGCGAATGTGTGATTCCTAGCCTTATTCTTGAAAACGTACCTAAATATTGTCTATTAATCGTGATATATTTAAACAAAGGAATAATTTTGTTGCTCTGGTCAACAATTGGATTGGTACACATAGCTCTCCAGTCAAAATAATTGTATTCGTTATTAACTTAAGACACAGTTAACAGGTAAATGGATATTGGATATGGCTCCTGCATCTCTTGCATGTTTTTGTTAATGCGTCTACTCTCTTACTTATTTCCTTAATTGTTTGAGACACCAGGGATCCAAACCAATTTTATACAAATACCTACATTATGTGCTTTATAAATAAGAAATATTATTTTGAATTCTAAGAGGTTAAACTTTTACAAAGATCCAGATTTTATTAAGATAAAGTACCTACATCTTTAGCATCTGTGAATATGATACTTATTTTCAATTTTTTCTTTCTTGTTTAAAAAAGTCTGGTGTGTTGCACTCGCATGACTTTCTCTACTCACTCTTGTACCAAATGCTGTTACAAACATCTATTTGTCTGTCTAGTTTATGTTAATCGAAATAAACATTTACAGAAATTTTCTTATTGTATAATTTCCTTATAGGTAGGTACATCGTATTTGGGTAATACAGTAGGCTTTAAGCGATAATCAAATTTTTAAGAGCGGGTCACTATATATTTATAATGGCTTTGAAATTCCGTTCTCTTTGCATGGCCAAGAGAGAGAGAGAGAGAGAGAGAGAGAGAGAGAGAGAGAGAGAGAGAGAACGGATGACCTCCCATTTCAGAAAAGTATATTTTAAAATGCCAACCAATAACAAGGAATAAAACAAGGAATATCTCCGAAATTGTTAGCTAAAAAAAGAGACAAATTTAGTGCTTTAATGAGATTTACCTTTTTTGTTTAGTAAGATTTTGTTTATTACAGTTTGCCATTTATGTAAAAGTCATTCAGAATGAAGAGGAAGACATCAGAGGCTATTCCCGGAACATTCGAGATATGCATTTCATTTGCCATGAAAATATATTATACATATGGTATTTTAATAAAAATCGTTAGAGCCGTTTTTGAGAAAATCAAAAGTTTAAAAAAAATTGTCTACATAAATAATAGCTTGGGGTGGGGGGAGTATCTTGAAAATCTTCGTGTCGCATCGTTGGAACATGCTGAACTTTCTAACCACTTTTCGTTTTTGAATTATGCTGTTCACAGACACATAGATCTTTTTCTAATTTTTTTCTTGTTCAGGGGGTCTCAAAACTTATATTGCCGGTAAAATCTCGACATTGAACTTTTGGGTGGAATACAATACTTCCACTACTTATCATAAGTACACAGGTGTAAAAATTATTAGACTCAAACATTTTGCGGTAAAATGATTGTAAGTTCCTAATTTTTAAAAAATTTACTTGTGTCTAAAATCAATGTGAATGCCTATCAGCTATTACTTTCTCTACCACGTACCTAGCAGATAGAGAAGGATTGCATTCCACCCAAAAATTCGATACCAAGTTTTCACCAGAAATATATGTATTGAAACTCCTTAAATCCAAAGAAAGCATTTTTAGAAAAAGGTCTGTGCGCCCGGGTTTGTATATATCTGTGAACAGCAACTCAAAATCGAAAAGTCGGATAAATACTAAAGTTGGTATTTAAGTTCAGTATCTTCCAAAAATGCGACACGAAGATTTTCAAGAAAATCACCCCACCACAAACTATCCTTAAATGAAACATTTTTGACATTTTTTATTTTTCTAAAAAATGGCTCTAACGATTTTGATTAAAATATCATGTATTAAAGATATGTATATACATGACCAATAAAATATATATGTTAAATTCTCTGGGAACCGCCTGTAAAGTCTTCTTCATTAGGGAAGAATTTGCATAATCTTGTATACCTGGTAAATGTTAAGCGATAGACGAAAACGCATTACACAAAAAATGTAGATCTCTTTAAAACACATAATTTACTTCAAATAACTTTTTTGTGACATCAGGCATTTCCAAGGTATCCGTTATTAAACACTTAACCATTCTTTGAAGTTCGGCCGATTTTTAGTTGTTTTTCGCGATTGCATGGAAACAGTATGGCATTTTAAAACCAGCATATAGCGTCCAGTTCTTAACAGCTGACTATCGCTGTTCTCTTTGTGTTCCAACGAAATGTGTAATGTAGCTAATTCAGCAGAGGTTTATCTCGATTAAAATGAAGTAGACAGAAAAGTAAACTTTCTTGGGGATTATTTGTATAGTCACTAATAAACAACAGAGGGTAGAGAAACCACATGAAAGTAACAATCGGATGTTTTTTTTTTTAATTCAGAAATCTTCTACAGAGGTGTGAAGATTGTAAGACTCAAATACTTTTTACAGTATAATGATTATAACTTCCGAGTTTGAAAAAAATAAATTACTCTATTTTACGTCGCCTTAACTGCAGGGTCATGGGTCATATCGCGACGGATCTGTTAGTGGATAAACCTTTTTTCGAGATGTGGCGGACAGTTAGTCTTCCAGGTCTCATCCCTGTAACCACCTGCTTCGTCGTGTCCACAGAGACCCTAGTGCATAGCAACTGGATCTTCTGCTTGTGCCGTGCAGATGGCATTAGGGTGCCGTCCAGTCTAACTGTTGCTTTCATATAGAAAGGCGGACAGTTAACCTTCTAAGTCTCATCTATGTAACCATGCCATCTTGCTTCGTCACGTGTCCACAGAGACCCTTGCGCATAGCAGCCGCATCTTCTGCTTCGTGCCGTGCAGATGGCATTAGGGTGCCGCCCAGTCTACCTGCTTTCATTGTATTTGGATAGATAGCACAGCATTCGCTATTACCACCTATTTTTCATTTTTACTATTGTTTTAGGCTTAAGGTGGAACTTTGGGTCGTGATATTAAATATCCAATCCGGTATTTACCTCATGGGAAACCACGAAAAAAACTGTCAGATTGGTCGACCCTCGGCCTTTATACAAATGTCTAACATCAGATCATCTTATGTGAACGCCTATCAGCTATTTTTATCATGAATTTTCCTCCTACACTACGATTGCAATAGTTAATTTTTCCTTGTGAAACATTAATTTTTCCGATCTATAGCCTCAAAAATATACAATAAAAGAGCTACACGTAATAGATCAATTATCTATTACTTAATTTCTAGATATAGACTTGAACTTTCTCAGACAAGATGATATTGAGGGGATCAAAAACATATCTCCAGTAGTAGATCACAAAAAGAGCGAGCGGGATGGCTCACGGTTAAAGTCTGTAGCTCGCATTCGAAAAGTACCGGGTTCAAATCTCTTGGACCGACCACTCTGAGTTTTTGTTTATTTTTTATTTATTTATTTATTTGTGATTTCCCTCTGTCGAAAAGGTAAAAATCATTGGATATTTAATACCGCTACCCAAAGTTCTACTTTAAGTCTAAAACAATAGTAAAAAAGACGCTAATACTGAATGCTCTGCCATCTATCCATAGATAATAAAAACAGGTAGACCGGACGGTACCCTAATGCAACCTGCCCGGCACAGGCAGAAGCACAGATGCACTAAGGTCTTTGTGGACACGTGTCGAAGCTGCCATCTGCCAGTCACAGAAGCAGAGGTACAGTTGCTATGCGCATGTCTCTTGGCCACGTGACGAAGCAAGTTGATATTATACAGGGATGAGACCTAGAAGGTTAATTGTCCGCCAACACCGAGCCAAAGGCATCCCCTAACAGATCCGTCGCGATCTATGTAGTTAAAGCGATGTATAACAAATAGAGATAGTAAAAGATAAAAAGTTCGCTCTGTAGTTTTACTATAATTTTTCATATATACATCACATTATTCTGTTTGCATTTCTATATTCTACAACCATTTATCAAACCAAAGCTTCAATATCTTGCTAACATAACCTCGGGCAAAAAATAACCAAAACTTTGCTTTCAGTCTAATAATAATTTTCACACTTCTGTAGGAGAGTAAAAATGGCAGCTCAGATAGCAACAGTTTCAGCAGAAAAAAAAATAATAAATCGACTAACGGTGTGGTGTGGGGGTAGCGTGTCTGCCTCACATTCAAGAGGTCCGGAGTTCGAATCTCGGCTAAGGTGGGTTATCCGGATAAGGTTTCTTTCCGGGTTTTTCCCCTATCCTGAAAAGACGAATGTCGGGTAACTTTAAGCTCTATGGACTCCGAGCTCATTTGAACATCGTTTCATTCATCGTCCGATATGACACAAACGGTTAAACTACCCAAAACTAAACTATCCTAAATTACCAAAAAAAAAAATCTAAGGATTTAAAAGGATCGAAAGACCTTTCTCCGAACAGCTTACAAACCACTCCAACATACTTTAATAATAATAATAATAATAATAATAATAATAATAATAATAATAATAATAATAATAATAATAATAATTTTTCTACCTTGACTGACGAACTAGAGGATGAAAAGTGTCCGCTTATAAGTAAATGAAGAGTAACTAGATGAGCGGGAAGGAATTTTCAGCTTCAACAGTACCTTTGTTACCTATGAAGAGTAGACATAGTGATGGAATTCATTTTTAGCTATTTATAATCTATTTTTTAGCTGTTTTTTACTTCTCAAGAATTCAACTGTTTCTTACGCTGACAATAATTTGAAAATTCCCACTTCTTAGTGACAACAGTTTCAAGATTATTTAGTCGCCTATTTCTTATGCTGACAATCAGCAAAATGATCACTTCCTAGTTAACAGAACTTAATTCCCACTCAGTAAGTATAGTTCATTAATGATCCTACTGCAAACACTAAATCAAGAGAGGAATCATTGCGACTATGTGCACTTCTGGGAGGTCCATTGTTTGAAACAAAGTTGTCAAATGGCGATAAATAATTGCACCAAAGGTAGGGATAAATTGTATAGACGATAAGACTAGGAAGCAGTCAGACGAGAACTGTCAACTGAGTTGCATCACAGCAGCAATAAAATGGCGCCGTCAACTTTAATGAACGCACAACTCTTCATGGGATAAACGTGTGTGCATCATACATTATGATTAAATATAGTTATTTCTACTGCAACCAAACCGATTTTTGGCCCTATGTTAGGAAATCGCTATCTAATTTCCAATTGAAATTTTAAGTCGGTTATTTTTTGTTAGGAAAAAGGGATATTTAAGTTTGTTTTAGGGATTCGACAAAAAGATTGGTTGGCTATTCTGATTACGAAAATTATGGCCACTAAGTAGTGATGGATGGGCATGTCAATTGAGGTTTAAATCATGAGTTTTGTTTGGTGAGAATGTGAGTCGATCACGAATTACAATGTTTTCAGTGATATTGCAATAAATATTTGTAAATAATGGCAACATTAGAGAAACTAATTAAAGCGTTAGAATCGCTGAAGCTTCTTCAGCTAGCACCTTCATTGGCAGAAGAAACGTCAGTTAGGTAAAGAAAAAAAAAATAGTAATGATATCTCATTGATTTAAAGCGTTTTGCTATACCGATTGCGATACTTACACACTGTAATTTATTTTCAGGAGGAAAGAAAAAATCAGCCATTGCTTGACAATTGCTGATGCAATGTGCCATTCTGGAGTAAAAGGTGCACCTAATTTCTCTCATCTTTTGAGCATTGCTATTGAGGTGCTCCTGCAGCTCTGCGATGACCCTCATTCTGATGTTCGAATGATAGCTGATGAAAGCCTGAACCGAATAATAAGAGTAGGTATAAACAGTGACAAGGATCATGATATATCAGACTGCGAGGTAGAGTTTGCATGCATTTTTAATTATTTGTAGCAGAATAAGTTGTTCTTTTTTATTGTTTATAAGCTTTTTCTTAATTTTTAACAAGTAATTGCTAGACAGTGAAGGGAGAGTAGCTTTATGATTTTATCCCTACATAGGAGATAATTGCAAGCTGTGTATTGGAATAATTGC
Organism: Deroplatys truncata; assembly: GCA_030765065.1. Taxonomy (NCBI): domain Eukaryota; kingdom Metazoa; phylum Arthropoda; class Insecta; order Mantodea; family Mantidae; genus Deroplatys; species Deroplatys truncata. The sequence goes on from CM060981.1 coordinate 182,659,879, forward strand.
ACATTTCTGATTGTCATTCTGATAGATCACATCTTCTGATGTGAGAGAATGATAAACTTGCATATAGATAACACCTTGTAGCAACCATTCAAGATTGTGAATTTTGAGGAAATCTTTGTTGAAAGTTGAACCGGGTATTTTTAAATATCTGGGAGGGGGTAGGGAAGTTACAAAAAGCTATCAAAATGACCAGAAGAATTGGTTGAGAACTGAGAAAACTGAAAATACAATGTTTCCCTTTGAAAAGTGGATTCCAACCCACTCATCCCTTTTAACACAGCTAATTGTCATAAGAATTAGAATCACCTGGCATTGTCGAAGGAAAAGCTAATGACACTGGATGTGTCATGACACAAAACTGGATGTAAACAGAAAAGCACAAAATGCAAGTGTAAAAAAGGCAATTCACATTACTTTGGTCTTCATTGAAAACGTCAGTAACCTGCATTACGTTGGTCTTCAAAGCCAACATTTGAAATCCCAACGTAGCTAAAAACATGATTGAGAGTCCTCAGCCTCAAGGCGTAGCCGAGAAATTAAGGGACCTCAGCCTCAAAGCTTAGCTGAGGGATGTTTTTTAGAAGGAGAGGAGTGTAGCAGTTGCAGCCTTTGGTGCCTTTGGCCACAACTGCGAAACAACGACAGGATGTAGCCAGGAATCTGCGTGTCTAAAACTCGAATGATTCACGTTGGCAGCAATACCTTCCAAAAGTCGCCAAAAATTACTATATAAGAAGGGCTGCTTAACTGTTACTTTTGCTAAAGTTTTCAGTAATGCAGAAAAGCTGAAAAACCTTTCTCAGAAGATCAAATTGTTAATGTGCCCCCAAGATAAATATAAAAATCATGTTTTTGCTGAAGTACAGAAACAGAACTAATTGAGACAATGTATTAAAATAGTTATATATTCTTTCTTTCTTTCTTTCTCTCCCTCTCTGTCCATGTGGATTGTATTTTTGTTATTCAAATCTAACCTTACTTTATTATGTATCTAGTGAAGTATTTTCAACTGGTGGAGCAAAAGAAAATTTGGCTTTTTGGCCTTAACTCCTGCCAGGACAAACAAATAAGTAAATCTTACTTAACCCAAAATTGCCTTTAAATTCTTAAGTGACATTGTTTATTTGCCAGCTATTCAGTTATCATTTAAGATAGAGATTTCTTTTTTGTAGTAAAGTTTGACAAAATAGTAGAAAACAATTTGAAGATAGCTTTGTTTGAGTTGAAATTTTGTACTAATGCAATAGAATAAAATGAGTGATAATTTGTTAGCCATGTTCACAACATTGTTTAACAATGTGATGCACTGTGTAGAACTCTTACATCATTGGTAAACTTACATATACAGGGGTCTTTAGGAAACTTCTCAGCCTGACACGGAGATGGTGCTAACAGTATCGAATAGCAACGATAACGCTCTAGTAATCCCCCATTCCAGGTTCTTCATTCTCTGATTCCATGTTTGTCTACTTCTCAACAGGCTTCTGACCTTAGGCACAGTTGTAAGTCCTAGGGTGTGTAAGTCTTATGTATGAGGAGGGTAAGCCGACTAAGTAAGTAAGCAAGCTCTCAAGTACAATCTTTTAGATGGTGTTTTCATACATGCTTTTTCAGTTGTTTGGTTATAATAGTCTGCAAATAAACAAGTTGAGTTTTTTTAAAAAATGGATTAAACTAATGTGGTGTAGTGATTAAATAATTTCCATTTAAAAGGTCCAACGCCAATTGAAATAAAAAACTTTGGGTTCTATTTTAGAAGATTTTACACCACCATTTTCTTTGGTGAAAAAATGGACTACAGAGTTTAAATGCAGTTATTCTTCAATTTGTTTATGAGGAACGTTCCGGATGTGCAGTTGTTTTTATGACGAACATTCAGGACAAGCAATTACTGTTATGCCTGAAGATAACATTGTAAAAATTCACAATGCTATCTTAAACGGCAGATGGTTAAAGTACATGTGTTTGTTGATATAGTCAAGATGTAATAATTAGAATCAGTCCAAAAATGTATTTGCACATGAGAAAGCATGTAGTGCAATTGGTGCTGCATATGTTAACGACCAGTAAAGGCACTTCTGAATGAATATCTCACAGGAGTCCTTGGACATGTTCAGACTGATTTTTTGCAACTTAACATCATTGTTGATGGACTATGGGTTCATCAATACTTGTCAGACAACAAGCAATGATCCAAACAATGGGTGCAAGATGGTGAAAGAATTTCATAGAAGGCCAATGTGTTCCTTCAGATGTGTTTTCTGGAATGTCCGGGGTGTGATACTGGTGGACTATTGCAACGTACTTCATTAGTTACCTACCGTGGTTAATTTACGGTTTGACAAGTTATCTAAATGGCCACCATTATTTGAGCAAACAATACAGCGAGATAGAAATGGTGCAAAGAACGAGTATGAGGCAAGTGTAGGTCATCAGATCATTGCAACCTGCAGTGAAACCACAGCATCCTGTAGTTTTGAGATATATCTGAATTTAGGTTAGTGTGTGTATATGAACTGGGTGATGGGTATGATATCAGTAAGTTAACATTTGCTACCTCTAGCATTACTATCCATGGATTATGTTAATGTGTTTGGGTTGGCAGTATCCATGCTTGCACAGTATTAACACAAAGGAGTAATTTTGTGACATTGCGATAATTTTACTATTTAAGAAAGTAACTTAAAATGGGCGAGTAGGTGGGCTAGAACTTTTTTAAAGTACTCACATCCCCTCTTAAATCTACTATTATAAGTATTTTACTATCCTAAGTTACCATTTTTTACTAAATTAACCAGAAGGTAAGCGGTAGTTTTACTGACAATTGATGAGCACAAAACCATCAACAGCGAGTACTATATGCAGCTTTGCTAGAGCTGTTCAAGAATGCTATGAAGGCCAAACATACACATTTGTTAAAGTTTTTTGCATAAAGTCAGTACTCTAGCACACACTTCTTCAATTGCAGTTGGAAAGTTGTATAACATGCACCCTGAACTGCTGTCACATGTACCATATTCAGCAGATTTGGCTCCCAGTGACTTTTTCCTCTTCCTAAATCTGAAGAAATGGTTCACTGAACAGAGGCTTACCAAGATGCAGAGATCATAAGACTCTCAAACTCTTATTTTCAGTGGACAAATTATTTATACTGAAAATATAAAGAAGTTAGAATATTGCTGGTCTAAGTATAGTGAGTTGACTGTGCTGAAAAATAACAAAAAAGTTGGGCTAAAAAAAGCATGCATTTTCTTTCTCAGGCCGAGAACTTTTTGAACAACCCACGTAATGGCATTAAGTACATTACCAACACAATAGAGATATTTGGTGGAGGAGTAGAGAATGTGAAGTGTAGTAGATATAAATAAAACAAAGCAAAAGTTGTTTACTTTTTGTGGCACAAGGTTGAGTGTAGAAGCTTTATAGTTCAGCAGTTACATAATTGATACTCCCTGAACATTGTGCTGTTATACCTTTGTATTGAATCTGACAGTATACAAATTCAGCAAACCTCTATTGTTTACTATTGCCACTACTTGTGGGTTTTCAGGTTTTGGGAAGAAGGAAAGAAAAGAAAATAAAATAAAAAGGAGACTCAAAAGTGATATTAACTACTGTCTGCTCAGTGATGTTTTAGCTAGTGGGATAGGGTGGCTTATCTCTCAGGTAAAGCTTTAGCTGGTGGGAGGGGTACACAGTATGCTGAATTTCTGTTGTATGTTGTGTATACAGTGGAAAACAGCCAACAGTCTTTTTTTATTGCACATGCCCATCCTAAAGCACTTCAGTGTTTATCTGTGATTATATTTATGGAAAAAGTTCAGAAAAAAATTGGGATGAGTTAAGATTACCCAGAAATATTAAACAGATTAGCAATTACAAATTTCTCAGTTAGTAAAACTGAAATTGTCATAAAATGCCAGTCTACTGACATTTTTTTTTTATTATTAAATTTTGTAACTTATTTGCAGGCATAAGCTTCTTCCAGTTCTGTTATCAATTATGTGCAAACCCAATACTCACCATGTCATCTTAGTATACAAATATTTAAATCTCAGCCAGTAGCCTTAAGAGTAAGTGAGTGTATGTGATATCCAGGGATCTGACACTTGTGATTAAGGATAACACCTGGAAGAAGGATATATATGGATTGATTAGTATATACTCCTGTCAAATCAAAGATTTGTTTAATTTAAAACCAATATAAAAACCCAATTTAACCAAATTTTAGTATTTTAAGTACCATAGAAGTATTTTGGTAAATGATAAAACAGTTATTATTGTATGTGTACTGTAATTACAATTTGGCCATGTGGGTGTTAACCTTTGCAAGTGCTGGAGCTCAAACTCTTGATGCAGTCTGTAGTGAATATTAAAATGTAACACTAGGAATGGCGTAGGCAAAGTTCTGTTGTAGATGGCAGGAGTGTTCCACATGGCAATTTCTGTTGATTGTTCTTGTGGGCTGTGTTTAAAGAACATTAAAGTTGCAGTTTTGTATCACAACATGCATGTAATTTGTCCTGTAGTGCAGTTGTTGGGGCACCTGCCTGCCTTGCAATGTGTGTCAGGTTTAATTCCCATTTGAAAATGATAAATTTGTTTTTAGCCAAGAAGGTTTCTAATATACTTATAACTGGAGAGCCAAGAAACTACAAACCGGCTGCACAGTGTTTTTTCACTGGGCGTGTGGAAACATAATGTACTGCTGCTATAAACCAGGTCATGCTGTTGACGTGGTTTTGCTCTGCAGTGTGAAGTGCAGTATTGAGTTCACATTGATGTGATGTAGTTCAGTTATTATGAGTTATTTACTATTTTGCCATGTACTTAGTCACAAAGTATATTATGGCTCAGTATATGTTTTCTACTGCACAGCGTGTATTTATTTATGATTCGTATGTGTTAACTCAGTCAGCTTGCCAAGTGAAAGTACGATTTGCAGAAAGATTTCCAGGTGTAAAAGTTCCAGGCTTCGACAACAAGCCATGAACTTTACAATAAATTTAAGGACACTGGAAGTGTTCAGGTTAAGATATCTAAAACACTGTGTAAGGTTCTTACTGAAGAGATATTAGACGACATTGGTCATCGTTTGGAGAATTCCCCTCGAAAATCGCTTAGGCATCTTTCACAACAGACAGGGATTTCTTATGGCTCTGCGCAAAGATCTACCAAATTGCTGAAGTTAAAACCATATAAAATAACTGTGGCACATGCTCTTCAACCAGGTGATTCTGTAATTAGGCACACATTTTGTAAGTGCAGTCTCAATGGTGTACACAATGACGAAATAGACTCATATTTAATATTTTTCATGAACGAGGCTTGGTTCCACATTTGGGAATATGTGTGTATGTAAAATAATCGTTATTGGAGCTCTGACAAACCTAATATTGTTCATGAAGTACCCCTTCATACAAAAAAATTTGTGTATGGGGCGCCATGAGCAGAGAAAGAGTTATAGGGCCAATTTTTTTCGAGCCAACAGTTGACGGCCATACATATGTGAATGCAATTTTGTCCCCTTTTTTTGGAGAATTAACAGACAAGGAGCATGATTTTGCCTTTTTTCGACAACAGCTCATACGGCCAATATTTTGACGAGAACAATTGAAAGTGTTTGAGAACAGAATTATTAGTAGAGATTTGTGGCCCCCTCTGTCCCCCGACCTAACCCTCTGCGATATCTATCTCTGGGGTAACTTAAAACATAAAGTGTGCAAGACAAACCCACACACCCTGGAAGAATTAACACAAAATATCGGGCAAGAAATTGCCAGCATATCTCAACATGAACTATGGTGAGTGATGGATAGCTTCCTAAAGAGGTGTAAAAATGTATGGACAACGATAGTGGCCAGTTTCAGCATCTTCTTTCTTAAAGTTGGTAAGTAAAGCCTTTAAAAGTAGTTTTAAAAATGGTGTATGGTTTCATCCCACTTTTCTATGATAGCGGCAGATGGCAACGAGCGCCGAGGATGCGGAGAGGAAAAACACAGCGCTGCTGGGGTTCGTAGTTTTTAGGCTCTCTCTGTAGTTTCATATTTAGATGTGCTTGAACGTGTGTTATAAATAATATTACTGTTTAATAATAATAATGAAGATATTATGATGATGATGATGATGATGATGATGATGATGATGATGATGATGATAGGAACAATAAGAGTCAACACCAACCATTTGCACTTGTAACCAAATTTCAGGATTGCTGCTGGTCAAATACCTGAGCACACATGCCAAGTTATATGCATATAATATGACAATTTGTAATCATCTCAACCCTAGGATAAAATACAGGGTCTTTGGTAAAAAATCTGACTGCTCGCACGGGGTTTTGCATCCAGGTAGCATGACATGCCACAGCCAGCTGTGCCAGCTCTCTGTCTTTACTTCTTAAATCAGTATTCCTGTAAACCTGTATATAAAATACATATAACAATTAACTCTTACCTCATAGCAAATGCTGTATGTGCAGAAGGCACTGAAACCCTAAACTGTTGTGCTAACTTCAATAGTGATTTTGGTGGCGAATGTTCAAGATTTTTGCCAATTTTGTCTAATATTTCTTCTGTTAATACTATACATCTTTGCATGTGTTTCTTATTTTGAACTGAACCAGCAGTCTCAAATTTATTCACAAGATCATGAATTGAAGTTCTGGAAGGAGGCAATTGTGCAGGAAACTGAGTTCTTCACGAACGCGACAAACTGATTCATATTTAAAATAATATTTACATGCAAATATACAATGTCTAAAGATAATTGTCATACCATCCTTGGAAATGAAAGTGGACTGCTTACGCTAATGATTACATGGTAACTGAAGGACAGAAAGCCTGTCATGAGTGTGGGGAGTGGGTAAGCCAGCCGGCATTGGCTCTGATGTACAACACCATGCGAGCAGTTAGATTTTATGCTGAAGACCCAGTAGTTGCTGCAAAGGGAGGGAAGAATAATGCATGTAATTATTTGCCTTTGAGGGAATTCTCTCCAGAAATGGACGAGAAAAATGAAACAATGCAGAAAATGGCTAAAATTACTGTAAAATAGATAAATGACCGTAAAATTGAACTATGGAAAACATGGTAGATGGCTAAGTGAAAATAAATATAAATTGTGTCAAAAATGAATTACTTGCATAAACATAAATAAATAATGTAGCCACTGGCATGTGTTTTAATGGTATTTATTGGACTTGGTCACATATTGTTATTAATATTGATACTCATTTGGATTTTATTCAGTGGACCTTGAGTATTTAGAAACTAAACAAATGTAATATTCACTCTTACTAAAGAATCTAACTAAAGCTGCTCTCCAGTAACCTGGTTTTTCTTTGAATTCTTTCTAATAAATAGAACATTTGTGCCATTCCATTATTTAATTAACTCTCCATTGGATATCTAGATGTTTTAATAAATTATCATAATTGGCATTAGCATTTAAAGTTGAAAGCATACTTCCGAATGGGAATATTTCTTATACATGAAGAAACAGAAAGTACAGTAGACCCTCGCTAATTCGAAATCGGATAAACCAAAAACTCATTTAATCCATAGTAGCTGCTCGGTCCATGCCGAATTACATGGAAATATCTACCACTTAAACCGAATTTTGTTCGTACTACAAACTAAAATTTGGTCCCCTATTACATATTCCATATGTTATTCTTCGTTTAAACCAATAATGTATGTTGGATGTGCACTACAATATTTTCCGTTACACATGTCACATAATTTTTCTAAATTTTCTTTTTTACTGTCTGGCCCCATGCTTCAAAAGAAGGCTCGGGGAATCCCCAAGAAAGAAGGAATTTCTGGGTTTGTGTCTTCTGAGGGATGGCTATGGCATTTTCAAAGAGGCATAAAATCAGTGCTGTCAGTGTCTGTGGGGAGGCACATAGAGTAAACGAAGAAGATGACAATGGGTGGGCGTTAAGAGTTTCAATCTCATCATCCATCAATTTCATCATCCAAAAAATGTGTTTAATATTGGTAAGCAAGCATTTTCTGTAACTTGATGCCTGAAAAAACACTACGTGCAAAAGGCGGAAAATGCAGCAAGAGAGATGCCGACTGGTTAAGGCTGCCATCAGTGCAATAGAACTACAAGAAACAGTTACACATTGGAATGTACTGCAAGCTATCCGCAACATATCTGTTGCTTGGGATGAAGTTACAACAGATGCCATAACTAACTGTTTTAAGAAGGCCTGGAGAGCAACTGATAATGCCGCTGAAACTGAACAGGAAACCGATGATCCACATCTGAACTTATAATGTGGATACAATTGGGATTCTGATAATGCTCTTCTACATGCTTACACCCAGTGGTGCCTTCTTGTACCGTCATTATGGAAGAATGGATGTAGGTAGGCAACATCTGTGCTGCTGAAGAACTGGTCATCTGCTGATGATGCAGAAAAGAATGATAATTCTTTACTGTCATCCTCTGAGGTGGAACATGAAGATATGACACCGCAACCCCGCGTTGAAGCTGCCACTACAATTTCTGTTCTCGAGAGATTTGCTGCCACTTCTGATGTCTCCATGGTATTTCAGACTGCCTTGGATGTGGTATCTTCAGAGTGTGCCATAATATTACGACCACGGTCCACCCAACAACAATTAATGATTTTTTCAAATTGTAGAACTAAAATGTGTAATGGACAAGAGTTGTGTAATTTAAACATGTGTTCCACTAAAACTTATTGCTAAAAAACCAATATATTTAAAGTGTTTCTTAAGGTTATTGTTGTATTATACAACTGACTACTTCAGTGAGTACAATATTGTTCCAAATAGTACGTTTTAAAAAAAAATTACAACAAGCATTTGACAGTATGCTTTCTCAATTAAACAAATGCCACATATACCGTATACAGCAGTTATTTTTACTTTTTCTTAGAAGTGGAACACCCTCATTCGTTGATATGCATAACAAGAGAGAAAGTGAACTCAACAATTATATTTTACCTTTTCAGATAACATGGGAATATTTTTACAAAACCTCCTTAATTCAAACTTTGTTAAACCGAATTGGCTATTTTTCGATCCCTTGGAATTCGGTTAAACGAGGGTCTACTGTATTATGTCATTACTGTTTATGCGGTATGCTTCAGAGTTATTTCTTCTTAAGATGACAGATAACTTTGGTATTGGTAATGCTGTCATTTTGAAGCGCTACTTTCTAATGACATATAACCAGATATTTTAAGTACAGTTATGCAGTGGATGAAGAAAGGCTTTCTCTGCTATTTACAGAGAAGAAAACAATGTTTGAAATTTTCAAAGCTTTTACATGCCTGTATGAAAATGTGATTCTCTTTTATCCTCAACGTAAACAGGATTGGCAGATAAGTAGTTTTAAAACTTTTTGCACATCTGAAGTACAGATGCTTGTGCTAATTCAGAATATCTGTATTACTAGGATTTAAGGATTGCATTCTATTTCAAGAAGTAAATTGTGAGCGAGCATTATATTTCATTTTATAAAACTTATGCTTGTGTATGTGTGATATTACTTTCTCTACCACGTACATAGTAGGCAGTGAAGGTATTGCATTGCATCCAAATATTTGATACTAAGATTTCACCAAATACATGTTTTGAGGCCCCTGAATAAAAAAAAAGTATTTTTAGAAAAAAAAATCTGATGTGTTACACTCACATGAATTTCTCTACTCTTGTACAAACTATTTTTACAAACACTTATTCTCCATATGCTTCATGTTAATTGAGATATCGAGATGACAATCTTATTGCTAATTTTCTTTTAGATGCAAGGGGAATATGGTAGGTTATAAGCGATAGTCAAATCTTTTAAGCGCTGGTTGCTATGTGGCGCATTCCAACCTCTTTGCATGTCCAGGACATAAAAACAATGAATAACGAATTTGAGAAAAAGTATAAGTATTGGAAAATTTAAGGAAATAACAAGCAATATCTCGAAAATAGTTCACTCAATAAAAAAAATGTATGGCATAAATTGTGTATTTTAATGCGATCTACATTTTTTGTGTAGTAAAATTTTGTCTATCTCTTATGGTTTACCAGTTATGCAAAAGTCGTTCACAATGAAGAATACTTTTAGAGACATTCTCAGAAAATTCGAGATATACATTTCATTTGTCATGAAAATATCTTCAACATATGATATTTTAATCAAAATCGTTAGAGCCATTTTTGAGAAAATTAAAATTTTCGAAAAATGTTCCATGTAAAGGGTAATCTGGGGTGAGGGGATTTTCTTGAAAACCTTCGTGTTGCATCTCTGGAAGATACTGAACCTAAATACCAAGTTTGGTGTTTATCCGACTGTTCGTTTCTGAGTTATGCTGTTCACAGACATACACACACGGACATGTTTCTAAAAATGCTATTTTTCTGGATTCAGGTGGTCTCAAAACATGTATTTCCGATGAAATCTCTGTATCGAATTTTTGGGTGGAATACAATACTTCCCCTACTTGCTATACGTAGTAGAGAAAGTAATAATCATGTGTGTGTGTCTGAACAGCACAACTCAAAAACAAAAAGTCGGATAAATAACACACTTGATATTTGGGTTCAATACGTCCCAAAGATGCAACATGGGGATTTTCAAGAAAATCCTCCCAGCCCAACTACCCTTTACATGGAACATTTTTCAAGAATTTTGATTTTTTTTAAAAATGGATTTAACGATTTTGATTCAAGCGTTATGTATTAAAGAATTTACATGACAAAATATATATTTTGACTTCTCTGGGAATAGCCTGTGAAGTCCTCTTCATTCAGAAGGAATTTTGTATAATCTTGTGTAACTGATTAAATGATTAAGTGATAGACAAAAACATACCAAAGGTTTGAATTGTTCAGTACTTGCCATTCTTTTAAAATCTTTTAATTTTCATTTGTTTCTCGCGATTGCATGGAAACAGTATGGAATTCAAGGCTGGCACACAGTGTCCGTTCTTAAACATTTGACTTTCACTGTTCTCTTTGTGTCTATAATGAAATATGTAATGCAGCTATTTTTGTAAATGTTTATTTGGATTAAAAGATAGTAGATAGAAAAATAAGCTTCAGTTAGAATAGTTTGTATACCCACTAACAAAGATAAGAGGGTAGGTAAAGTCATGTGAATGTATCACATCAGATTTTTAGAAAAACATCCTAGTGTGTGCCTCTGTCTCTGTGAACAACATAACTAAAAAATGAAAAGTCAGATAAGTACCAAACATTGTATTTAAATTCAGTATCTTCCAAGGATGCGACACGAAGATTTTCAAGAAAATCCCCCCCATCCCGAACTACCCTTTACATGGAAAATTTTTCAAAAATTCTAATTTTCCAAAAAGTGGCTAATAATTTTGATTAAAATGCCATAATAAATATTAAAAATATTTTCATGACAAATAAAATGTACATCTTGAATTTTTTGGGAATAGCCTCTGAAGTCCTCTTTATTCAGAAAGAGTTTTGTATAAGTGGTAAACGTTAAGTGATACATGAAAATGTACTGTACAAAAAATGTAGATCTCTTTGAAGCACACAATTCATTTCAAATGGCATAAGCCATTTCTGAGATATCCATTATTAGTGGTTTGAATTGTCTTTCTTGGTCAATCTTTAAAGCCCTTTCAACATTCAGTTGTTTCTTGCAATTGCATGGAAACAGTATGGAATTTTAAGGCTAGCATGTAGTGTCCAGTTCTTAAAACATTTGACTATCACTGTTCTCTTTGTATCTATAACGAAATATGTAATGTGACTATTTCTGCAAAGGTTTATTTGGATTAAAGCATAGTAAATATAAAAATAATCTTTAGTAAGACTAGTTTGTATATGCACTAATAAACGATAGGGGGTAGAGAAAGTTATGTAAATGTATCGCATCAGAAGTTTTTTCTTCCAGGAACAATTGTTTTATTTTGTACTATATTACATTAAACACGCATTTCACTTGATTGTCATCCTGAGTGGTATTTTTGAATGAATGGTAGCTTTGTATGCTTAAAGTTGTGGGTTCTGTCCCAGACTGGAAATGGTATTCAAGTGTTCTCATGTCAGTAGATTTATTGGCGTATAAAGGAACTTTCAAGATTGTTGAACTAAATTTGAACATAGCGGCAGTTGTGCAAGAAGAAAAGATAAGTTATTTTGTATTTGCAAATGTTACAGAGGCTCTGACTGTTTAGATTCCCATAGGAAATGTGATTTTTAAAACTTAATATTGTGCTGTGTAGGAATCATAAAAAGTGTTTTACTATAAAGATACAAATTATTGCTGTTGCTGTATGACAGTTTTTAATATAGTAACTCACTGACAAGATTCCAGCCTGCAAAACAGTCACTTCTCATTTTTGTCACTTTTTTCCAAAAAGATCTCTTTTGGCTACCTTTTTAAGAAAAGTTCCTTTTTTTTCTATTTCACTTAATTATTTTTTGCTTGTTTAATACCTCGTCAAAAGAAATATTTTTTATACATAAACAACCTAAAATAGGTATGTAACTTTAAAATACTTATACCTGTATAATAGATGTTATAGCAAAATGCTTAAAAGAAAAAGCATTTATTATCCCATCAGTTTGGTTGTCTTGTAACTGTTGTTCAAAATATTACGAATATTAAAATGGTTCCCATTTAGGAAGGCTGAAATATGTGCAAAAAGAGTAGATAGGTGTGTGCTCCTCTCCTGTCCTCTATCCTTTTTGCCAAACATCAACTTGGCCCACATAATTTGTGATGTACTGTTAACAGCAATGTATATGCGTTACATAAAAATAGTTTAATTACTACTCACTTAGTATCATTTTTTCTTGTCTTTAGCCACTTCCATAGTACAAATACAAGAAAAAGCTTTGTGAATCTTAGCTATAACTTCAAAATGAACACTGGAACATATAAGATGGATTCAAAACAAAGCAAAGCAACATGAGCTCAGCAGCAAAATGAAATCTGATTGGTCGGAATATTTCTAATGAGAGAGAAAGAAATATTGTCACTGTGCATACAAAGCCATCAGCCTTTCTAAATAAAACCCACTTTAGTGTGTGCACCACTATGCATGTGTGCATTAAAATTACAAACAATTACCCTATGAAATTGTGTAATATACAATAAAAGTTACATAATGTACGTGATTCTGAATTTTGATAAAGTGAAAATTGATTCATTGGGAAGCTGAGAACATGGAATATGTAATACCATTATATAATAAACTGTAACTTCTTAAATTCTGGTCTGACAATATGTGTAACACTTTTGATCAATACAACACATAGGCTTTGGCAGCCAGTGTCTGTAATTTCTAGACCTTCCAGGAAGGCTGCCCTTTTGCTTGTCTTTTTGCCGTTGTTTCTATTATGACCTCTGGGCCAAAACTGTGGAACTGTGACAGACAAGCAAAAACTGGCCTTCTCCAGAAGACCTAGAAATTACATTTTTGTTTGATTGTTTTGCAGTTTGTGTCCTCATTTAAGTGGTCTAGATAGGCAATAATACCAAGTTTTGAAGCCACAGAATTTTGTGAGATCATAAACATGAAATGAGAATTTTTGTAAATAAATAGTGAAAAATGCACTATAATTGTTGCCAAAAATACATTTTTCATAGGAAAATATTAGTTTTATTTGGCATGTAAATTTGATGATTTACTTTCACAAAGGCAAACAGCAGTGTTTGCTAAACAAGAACCTTGAATTTTATGATGAAGCTCCATTCTAAAACAATTGTATTGCACATTGGAACTATGTATTAACTAGAAAAACAGCTTTACTGAGCATTGTTTCAAAAAGAAATCTCTAGCTTGTTACATTTTTCCTATTTGATTGGAGCTGGATTTGTTTGTAAATGGAAATGGGCAAATCTAAAATGACACTTCTTTCCAAAGTTGAAGAAAACTCTGTAATAATGTGCAAATATTGCAGTGTGTGAATTAACTGGAACTGAAAAGACTGATGAAAAGTATTACAAACAATTAAGAAAAACAGGAAGTTAGACAAACAAAAAGGAATGGCATGGCAACAGTTATTTAGAGATTGTCCAAAAATTCAGTTCTTTCAGACACTCCTCTGTGATAATCAGGAAAAATGAGATGCTTAAATTTTGTTAATAAACTATGTGTAAGAGTAAGAAATCTAAATTATATTTACATATCAGCTATTGAAGAAAAATAATAATATAAAACTTACCTACCACCACTACACGTTTTTATATGAAATAATGCTTTGTGCTTATTTTAAGGAGGATTTCAATTCACAGCAAAATAAAAACTTTAAAATTTTACCTTGTCTCATGCGAAGCTCCTAGTCAGTTTTTCTTTCTAATGATTACTTTCCTCACTTTTCAAGGTATAAAGTTGTATGCAGGCTTGCAGGACAATTGTAGCTAACTTGCTAATTGGTAGCAGTAGAAATTGTGTTTTCACTAAAGATGACATTCCATAAATTGGTCAAAAGATGCTGAGAGCTCGTATTCTCAGGCAAATGATTGCAGATTGCTTCTTTGGAGCAATGAAGAAACAGTTTTAAAATCACACTAAAGCCATTATACTGTAAATTAAATGTAGAAATGCTGTTGTAGATACTGCAATTCTCCATATCCCTGAGTTAAATTTTGGTGAGATGTTAATTTACTACTCCTTTCCCTAACTCCTTTTTGCTGGTATAGGGTGCTAGCCTGGGTCCATTTCTTCCACTGTACTCGGTCCCTTAATGTCCTTTTCATATGTTCATTAAAATAAGTTAAAATCAAGAAAATGTCCATAATTTCTGCTGGCCACTCCTTTCACTGTCTGGCACATTTTAGAGCATCTTCACTTTTGGTTGCTTAGCCATTTTGGGGACGGAAACTTTTATAAAATTTGTGTTGTGCTACAACAAATGTATATGTAGACCCAGAAATTGATAGTGTAGATTATTCTCATTATTGTAGTCAAATCACTTGATGCTTTAGTTACAGAAAAATTCACCTCTCCAACATATACCAAAAGAAATAGTATAAAAGACAAACGTTGTAAGAATTAATAGAAATAACATTTATTAAAATGTCATAACTATAACTGAAAAATAAGATAGGAAGCAACTTTTATGTATATCCTCATCACCATTTGTAATGCTAAATGATTAAGGGAGTTGCTATACAGTCATACTGTTATAATTTCCGTTGTTTTTAATATGCTTCAGCACTCAGAGGCATGCAAATCAAACTGAAGGTGAGGCTGTTCATCATTTATGTTTGTGTTCACTGGGGTAGAGCTGTAATTTTTTATATCATTAGTTTGGTCTTAAAGCACCTCAATATTGCCAAATTATTGCTGTCAGCCAATAGGAGCATGTCTTATCATCCTCCTCAAAATGTAAAGTCCATGTTTCTTTGATAATCAGTAGAGAGATTTAATTTGATCTCAGTTCAGTAATTTTGCCAGTAAGTATCGTATCCCAAACAATCAGTTCAGGCATTGAGCAAAGAAACTTTCCCCTTCCAGTTTCACATAGAGTCATATCTAAATGTTAATCTTCTCTCTTCTGCATATTTCATCATATCTAAATAATTTAACTGCTTAATGCCTAGAAAAAGGACATAATTTATAATTTCACAGGGACAAAAATAATAGTCTGAATAAAAGATGGCTTTTTCTGGATCTTTGCTCTATTTTTACTTTCTCTATCATGTACATAGTTGGCAGAGAAGGTATTGCACTCTACCCAAAAATTTGATACTGAGATTTCACTGTACATACATGTTTTGAGGTTCCCTGAATCCAAGAAAAGCATTTTTAGAAAACGGTCCATGTGTGTGTCTGGCTTTGTGCCTGTGAACAGCATAATGCAAAAACGAAAAGTTGGATAAGTACCAAACTTGGTATTTAACTCTTGTATCTTCCAAGGATGCGACATGATTTTCAAGAAAGCCTCCCCATCCTAACTACCCTTTAGAGGAAAAATTTTTCAAAATGTTTGTTTTTTCTAAAAGTTGACTAACGACTTTTATTAAAAGACCATATATTAAATATGCTTACACAAAAAATAAAATGTATATCTTGAATTTTCTGAATAACCTGTGAAGTCCTCTTCATTCAGAAGGAATTTTGTATAATCTTGTATAATGGTAAACATTAAGCAATAGATAAAAACACACTATTCAAAAACACTCTTTAAAACACACAATTTGTTTCAAATAAGTTTTTTTTGTGACAAAGCCATTTCCGAGATACCCATTATTAATGGTTTGAATTGTTCATTACTTGGTCATTCTCTTAAAGTCCTTTCAACATTCAGTTGTTTCTTGTGATTGCATGGAAACAGTATGGAATTTTAAGGCTAGCGTATAGTGCTCAGTTCTTAAACATTTGACTATCGTTGTTGTCTTTGTATGTATAATGAAATGTGTAATGTAGATAGTTCTGCAAAGGTTTATTTGGATTAAAATTTAGTACACAGGAAAATAAGCTTTAGTAAGATAGAGGGTAGAAGACATGGGCATCATTTAAGGGGGGCAGGGGAGGTCAAAAGCCCCCACCCCCTAGGTTGGAAGAAATGATTTTATTATTGCCCCACCAAAAGAAAAATTACGACAATTGTACATTTAATACAAATATTTTACATTTGAAAAGTAAAAAGATTTTCTTTATGGTTAAATCTGTCAAAATTCACAGGAAAATTTGTGAAACAGCTTCAGGCAATCTTGTCCCCCCCTAAGCAGAAACTGAAATGATGCTTCTGATAGAGAAAGTCATGCAAAGTATCACATCAGATTTTTTGTATCAGGACTGCATGATGCCATTATATGGTAACAATTTGCAGTCATGTAAATGATTTTTAATAAGGTCTGCACGTGTTATCACCAATTTGCAAAGCTAAAAAAGGACTATCAGTTCACAAATTCACAATTGAGATTTAACAATAGCAAACTGATAATCTGATGTGTTACATGCATATGACTTTTGTGGCAGAGTCTGTGTTAATAAAGTTTATGTAATAAATTTTTTAAAGTTTAATTACTTATGATGTTTTTTTTTATTTTATTTATTTATGCCTCGGCTGCATCAGTGATATCTGGTAGAGCAAGTATCTCTAAATAGGGGTGGTACGGCTGCAGAATAATTTTACACACTTTACACCAATTATAATTGTAAATTTTTACTTCTTTATTACTCCTTCATGACAGTTGAATAACAATTTACTGACGTATCTAAATATGGAGCTGTGAGATATTATTCCTAACTACATTTTTTTAAAAAGGTTAAAATCTATCTATTATCCGTACTGCACTAAATTCTCACATCTGCACACTCTGAGATACAACCACTGAATTGAACTGCTTGGGCACGCTACCTCTTAGTCTCCACAGTTTAAATTTTTTACATTTTTATCTTTCTAGTTTCTGGTTGGCTAAGCCTACTCTAACAGAACACCTTTAGTTTTACTTTGATTGGCTTTCTGCACCCTCGTGACCATTTACAAACATTTTTGGACGTTACATTGATATTGTTCTATGGACTGTTGGTAGCCTTTTTTAACTTCTAAGTTATTGTTGTCTCAAGGTTACCTTATTGTTAGCAACCTTCAGCTTCCACTTTGTGACTCTGTTTGCTACGAAAAGCAGCTTGCTTCTATCTTCACAGCTCCTACATTATTAAACTAAGAAATACATTCACATAATATTTTATACATATAATAAAACAAACATAATACAATGGCTGTAATGTACACTTTATATACTGTAATATACACGGATTGCTTATAGGCGGACTATTATTTTTATACTGTATAATTAGACTGATATCAGTTAAGCGATAAAAAATACTGCCTCACTTTCTCTACCTACCAACATTTATTTTTATATCCCATTTACAAATTATTCTTATATCATAAAAATAGTTACCTTTCTATCCACTTCATGTTAAGCAAAATAAACATTGCAGAAACGCTTTCATTACATGTTTCATTTTAGGTACAAGGCACATACAGAAGGCTGAAGCAATAATCAAATCTTTAAAAGGTGGTTTGTTATCTGTTGGTTTTTGAAATGCCATACTTGTTCAATCACATCACAAGAAACAAATGATGGTGACTTTGCACTTCAAAAAATATGAAAGTATTGGAAAATTCAAACCATTAGCAATGAATATCACTGATGTGGTTAAAAAAAATTAAATTGCATAAATTGTGTGTTCTAACAAGATCTGCATTTTTATGTGGTAAGTTTTCATCTATCTTATGGTTTACCAATTATACAACATTTATTCAGAATGAAGATGGCTCCATAGGCTCTTCATAAAAACTTCAAGATTTCATCTGGTGAAATCTTGATGTGGAATTTTTGGGTGGAGTGCAATGCTTCTCTACTTACTATAGGCAGATGGTAGAGAAAGTATAAAAATGCAGACATTTTCAGAGAGAGAAAGAAAAGGCATTTGCATGTGGATGCACTTGCATTTGTGGGGAGGAGGGATGGGAATCTATGTATATGTTAAGTATGCAAGATAAAGATTATCAAAAAATTCCCATTCCCCAAATAACCTTTCACATCAAAAAAAATTAACTTATTCTTATTTTCTCAAACATGGTTCTAACAGTTGTGATTGATGTTTCATATGTTTGAGATATTGGATATGTCAAAACGATATGTATCTTGGATATTCTAGAAATTTTATATAACTTGGAAACCATTAGACACGAAGTTACTATAGAAAAAAAGCACACCTTATTAAAATAAAAGACTTGCACAAGTAACGTTTTTCATAACATTAGCCATTGGAAAATATGTTGTTTTATGTTTAAATTTTTGCAGGATAAAATTCACTTATAATTTCCATCCGTGAACATTGAAGTCATTTCTAGTAGGCATTTGTTGTCATTAACAAAGTGGGTATAGGAATTCTTTTTGAGACACCTGTGAAATGGTAATGGTTAGAGAAAGCCATGAGAGTACACTACAATTTCAGATTATTTATATATTTGAGCAAACACTGGTACAAAATGTTATTACCTACAGGAAATAAAAGTTAGGTTTTTCTTTTTTATCTTTTTATGCGTGTTTCCATATTTTCCATTTAATGTTACAGTGTTCCTGCAAGTCCACTGAAGCAAACTAAGGCCCAATTTAAACCAGGCTAGTTTTTGTAACATGCTGGATGAAGGGGGAGCTAAAAATTATTCACAATTAAAACTGATATGTCTGCATTTATTTGGGAACACATTTTGCTTTTCTGTAGCAATGTTTCTCAATCTTTATAATGCAAAAAGCCCTTTTTCTTGAACTTATTTGTAACCCCCCTGCACGTTATCTCTTGTGGAGTAGAATAGAAATGTAGGTGAAGCTTCTTTGTCATATTTCTGCTTATCTACTGTCGTTTTAAAATGAATAAGTATCAGAAAAGAACATCTGTTTCTCAAGAGGATTTACAAAAGCAAACAAAAAAAGCATTGAAATATGACTACTATTTGAAGCTTTGATTTACATTTGTGGAAAACAGTCACATTTTTGTGCAAAAAGCATGAGGGCTTCTTAAAATGATTAGCCATCTACAAAGAAAACATCCAGATGTAAAGCAAACTATTGGGTTTATCCAGCATAAACTCTCTTCACTTCAGAATCAGTAGGCTAGCATTACAAACATAGTAATTGTAGTGAAACTGCATTTTAAGACTAGCTAAGAAATCTAAGCCACACACTATTGCTATGTGATTACTATAGTGTGTACTATGGTCAGAGCTGAAATGCAACAAAGTTGAAAACAATTTTCATGTCCAATGATACAGTAGCTGGTTATATTTCTGAAATGACTAATAATATTCAGTAGCAAATCAGGTAAAAAATAATTAAAAAACTGAATTTATTTCTCTCCGGCTTATCAGTTTATGGTGTATCAAATTGAGCACAAATTTTATGCTTCATCCAATTCAAATAAGATGGATCGATAGTGGAAGATATTTTCGTCTGTAAATGCTTGCCCACACATCTGTGGAATTTTATTTAAATTGCTTTTTGAAGATAAAAACCAATATGAGATAGATTGCAAAAATATGCATTGCAGTTTATAGTGATCAGGCAAAAGCATTGACCAGGCAGAAAAGTGGTTTAGTTATAAAATTAAAACCAATTATGCCAGATGCAAAATGGATCCACTGTTTCTTACACCACCAAGCACTTGCATCCAAAAAAAGTCCAATGAACTTCCCCTGGTTGTTAAAGATATAATTAAAGCTGTAAATTTTATTAGAGGCCAGGCCTTACAATGTTGATTATTTGGCACGTTATGTGAAGAAATGGATGGTTTTCACGTATCTTTAATATTGCGCACTAAAGCTAGGTGGCTTTTTTGCTGGAAGGCTTTAAACAGGTTTTTTAAACTCTGAGATGCAGTCATTTTTACATATTGCTAACATCCAACTTGATGAATAAACTACACACAAATTCTTGTTTCAACTGGCATATTTGGTTGACATCTTTACACATCTCAGTCAACTAAATATTGAGTTAAAAGATGTGACAGATCTATGCTTTTGTGAGGAAACTGAACATTTGGGCATCAAGAGTTGAAAATAGAAAACTTTCCATTGCCTTATGAGTTTTGTTACTTCATTTCCAGTAATGAAAACTACTCTGATACAAGGTCATTGTGAAAGTTGGTGTATGATTATTTAAAATCACTGTAATTGGATTATTGATTACCTTCGTCACAAAGAAAATTTAGGTTTGAAATGGGTACTAAACCCTTTCTGTGAGCAAGTTGTGGAAATGGCTGTGTTGAGTTAACCAGTTGATTGAACTATATACTGACAGATGTTTCCAACTGCAATAGCAGTAAGAATTGGAAAATTTCTGGCTACAAAGAAGGAATAAATATGGTGGATTGGTATCAGTAGCTTTAAGAACTGTTTTTCCTTTTGCTACTTTTTACCCATGTGAGCTTAGTTTTTCTGCTATATCAACATAGCAAAATCAAGAAATAGATTCTCTCTTGAAAATAATCTTATTATGTGTGTCACAAAATTTTAACCAGAATTACAGAACTAGTTCAAATAAAGCAGTAAGTTTCATGCCAACTTTTGTGGCTTATAAATCAGCCTAAGTTATATTTGGATTAAATTATTTTTATTAAGTGTTAGGTTGTTATTAAATGTATTTATATACTTTTTAAAAAATAAAAACATTTCAAAGTCTTTGTAACCCCATGTCACACTACTGTGACCACCCTAGGAGTCACGATCCATCAGTTGAGAAACACTGCTCTGTAGAAATAAATCTTTGTTTTAAGAAAATAAATACTACATATGACATGAAATATAATGAATTACATAAGTTATTCTAAGGTGCTGGGCAAGCTGTCACATTCATTTGAATTTCTGTGCTTGATTTAAACATCTGTAGTATGCATTTGTCTCTTCACTATGCTTTTCCACTCATGGCTATTCCACTTCAAATTGTCCAAAATAGGAGGAAAATTGACCTTGCATTTTTTAAACCAAACAAAACTTTTTGTATTTGCAGACAAGTCTGATACATTGCTATATGCAAACTCTTAAAACTCAGAACATCATAGTTTTGCAATTAAAATTGTTAAAATTTATCGTATCGTCCTAAAATTCCCAACTTAAAGCTGCAGTATTTCTAAAAACTTTAAATGTAATTATTTAAATTGAGCTTATCTTGATTCCCTAAACTTTAATTTCATACTAATAAGTAAAAATGTTCTTCCTATTTTTAATTAAGTGAAGAAATTTATATTTTTTTAAGTATAGGCTGTATTCGACTATGTGTATTTATTTATTTCCATAATGCTATACAAAACTCTTACAATTTTTAATACATTGCTTTGAGTTGCTATTTTTTTTTCTTTTCTTTTTCTTTCTTTAGTCTATCATGCGTTTTAACACCGTGCTTATTTATGCATGGTGGGTTAAGAAAAATAATTGTACTATGTATGGTAAGATTCCGTAATTTAATCACAATCAAACATATATTTTGCTTTAATGGTGACTGATAAGGATTTGTCTAAAATAATTAAAGAAGTAAATTACTTTATGCACAGGAGGTAGTAAAACACGTACTCATGGTTGCTCTCACACATTTGTTTTGAACTGAAGGTCAAGCAAGCTGCTGTGATAAAGTTAAACAATGAGAACACTTACTAAGGTTCTCTAAAATTTCATTGTCCGTTTCATCTATAGGTTCACTCATATCAGCCTGATGAAAAACCTTCTTTTAGAGCCTTCTCTATGTTTTTCACTTTATTTTTGGGGTATTTTATTTCAGTTAATTTCTTTATTGGATTCAAACCAATCACGTAAGCATTTTGTTTAAGGCTGCTGTGTAGAGACTAACCTCATTGAATTTGCGCTTCATTGCTAATCTGTATCACTATTACTACAACTAAAATTTTCTGCTTGAACACTAGAAATTATTGGTTGCGCATTTTCTTCTTATGACGTTGCCTGCTCTGCGTTTTCTTTCATTTAATTCTGCTTGAGGCAGATACACAAATTGTATTTCGATATTGTTCTGGAATGCCGTATTTGTCTGCCCTAGAATGGGGTACTTTATGGAGTGCTTTGGTACTAACATTTTTGTGAACTGGAAGTTGAAGGGGGCTGAAGCAACAGTGACCCGTGTGAGATTTGTGTTCCATTTTAGGCAACCTATGAAAGTAGTAGTACTGTAATGCAGAAAATGTGTATCATATTATGACACACCTTAGCTTGGTTAAAGCTTCTTTTGATTTTAATTTTCTTACCTTGAACGACTCACAAGAACATCTCACTCACAAAAATATAATTAATAACTTCTGCTTAACTCACAACACTTTAATTAACATTGCTAGTATTCAGAAAGACAATAGATTGAAGATGAACATGAAATGCAAGTTTATACTACCACATTGCTGAATAGCCTGCCTTCCTTGCAACACACATATTGTGCTGCTGCAGAGTGCCTGGCAGGCATCCTACATAAGCCATTTAAATCACTGCATTTATTAAGTTTTTGTGTTATAACTATGAATACCCTGTTCTACCAACATCACCAGTTTCTCTTAATGACACTATGGATTGTTTTCAGTGCAATATTTTAGTTTTATAAAAATCCAAAGATGTTTAAAGTAAGTAACTACTGTATATAGAATTTTGTGAATATTATAAAAATAATTATTTTATGCTGTAATGAAATACAGAGCTCTATCTACAAAATGAGATTTGGTACAATATTCTGAAGTACAGGGTTCAGGAGCTATGCACACTTATGCAGCAAACTCAATTAATGCAATAAATTTGTCATTCAGAACCATGACAACCATTGGGTTTTAGATGCTAATATTGGATAAATAAGCTTTCCTTAGCACCCCTTATTAATAGGAAAAATTACATCGGAAACAAAAAGTGCAAGGTTTTTTGCCATTTGGTTTCACGTGGAATGTTCCATATGTCACATTTGATAAAACGTGGTAATTTTTGTTTGCTTATTTTTACATTTAAACTCTTCATATTAAAATTTGTAATAAGTTGGGCCAATGTAAGGATATTTTATGTCTACCTAAGATTACACTCATACAACTGGATTTTGAATGTAAAAATCAAAACGTCCAAAATATGTATTGCATTCACATGAATTTCTCTATTTGCTCTTCTGCAAACTATTCTTACAAACGCTTATTCTTCTTTTTAATTCTTGTTAATACACATAAACCTTCATTACTCATTTACACATTTCATTGTAGGTACGAGAAGAATACAGTAGGAAAAGCAATAATCAAATCTTTTCAAAGCTGGTCACTATGTATTGGCTTTGAAATTCTGTTCTTTGAAATGAACATGAAAAAGAAAAGAAAAAGAAAATAGTGATTTGCAGTTGAGAAAAGTATAAAGTATTTGAAAATTCAAACCAATAATGAAGAATATCTCAAAAATAGTTAATGCCACAAACAATGTTATTTAACATAAATCATGTGCTTTAATGACATCTTCATTTTTTGTGTAGTAACATTTTGTTTTATCTCTTATGGTTTACCAAGTAATTCAGAATAAAGATCACTTCACAAACTATTCCCAGAAAATTTTCATTTTTCATGAAAGCAGTTTTAAACGCTTAAAAATATTATTTTATTCAAAATCGTTAGTCATTTTTAAGAAAATAAAAAATAACGGAAATGTTTCCATGTAAAGGGTAGTTTTGGTTGGGAGGATTTTCTCCAAAACCTTTGTGTCGCATCATTGTAAGGTCCAAACTTAAATACCAAGTTGCTTTTAAATGGCTTTTCGTTATTGAGTTATGCTGCGCGTGTACACACACACACACTATTTCTCTCTCACTCACATGTAAACCTTTTTCTAAAAATGCTTCTTTTTTTTTTTTTGGTTCAGGGGAAACTTATATTTGAGTGAAATCTTGACATTGAATTTTTGTGTGGAATACAATATTACTGTAAGTGCTTAGTAGAGAATGTATAAATCGATGTTAAGAACTTTTATTGCTCCACTAACCCAAGTTACTGACAGGACACATTTTGGAGACTTATTGTCCCCATTTTCGGCTTCTGGTCAATTAATCGATGATTCCCTTTTCTTCTTCCTTGGGTAACTGTAGCATCATCTGGTGTGGAGTTGGTAAATGTATAGATTAAACTATCATCTGCTGGAGTTTTAAACTTCAT
The DNA here is from genome assembly GCA_030765065.1 of Deroplatys truncata. NCBI lineage: Eukaryota > Metazoa > Arthropoda > Insecta > Mantodea > Mantidae > Deroplatys > Deroplatys truncata. Next base: position 182,684,522 of record CM060981.1, read on the forward strand.
AATTCAATGTTTGAAACCTTTGATATATGTTCTTTTATATAAGCTTTTTTTCCTATAACCCTTTCTATAGAGTTACGTACCTGTTTTAGCAGCTTGACTTTTTGTTCTGTATTGTGATTTTCTTCCCAAAAGTGATTGGCTATGGCTGTTTTATCTGTTTGTATCTGATGTTTCTAGAAGTCTTATGCTTATATTTCTGTTGGTTTTTCCAATGCATTTTTCGTTGCAATCTAAACAGTGTATTTTATAGATGCCTGGTTTCTTGTCTGATGGGATTCCATCGTATGTTCTGATTTCAGTATGTTTTATAAGTTGTATGTTTTATAGGTTGTGCTAGGACTATGTTGAGCCCTTTAAACATCTTTTGGATCAGCAGCCAAAAATAGGGACAATAGGTCCTTGAGACATGTCCTGCCTGTAATTTGGTAAAGTGGAGTAGTAAAAATGCTTATTGTCAATTCATTTTCATAATTTAATTATTTGATTCAGTGTGTGAAATTTTCAAAGATTTTAAATTTAAAACATTCATTATTATATCAGAAAGTTCATTTCAATAGTGACAGAAAATTAGGATGTCAAGGTCTGAGCATGCTTTGTGCAACTTTGGTAATGGTAAAAAAAAAATATATATATATATACATACACGAGGGCGGATTGATAAGTCCATGACTTTGACGAGAGATAGCATTGTAATCACAGTTTCTTGTTTGCACCCAAGTCTTACATCTATTCTGTGTATAATCACAGAAATCGTTGTCATTTGTTTCTTAGAACATTGTTGAGAGCGTCTAAAATAAGCAGATGTGTGTTGCTTTGTAGAAAATGGAGAAAAGTGAATTTTGTGTTGTGATAAGGCAATACTTTTTGTGTGGTAAGATGGTGAAGGAAATGGAAGAAAAGCTGAACAAGTATTATGGGGACTCTGTTCCATCACATGGCATGGTTCACAGATTTTTGATGTGGCCGTTCAAACACAAGAGACGCTGTGCGCACAGATGGCCAGTTGAGGTCACAACAGAAGAAATTGTGAACAAAGTTCACGATATTGTGTTGGAAGACCCCTGAGTGAAAATCTGTGAGATAGCCAAGACCGTAAACATCTTGAGTGTATGCGTGTATAACATTTTGCACAAATTTTTGGTTATGAGAAAGCTGTTAGCAAGATGTGTGAGAACAAGTGGAATCTTGTGACGATTTCACAGATATGTTTGAACATGTTCCAGTGCAACACAAATTATTTTCTGCGGCGTTATATCATCATTGATGAAACTTGGATCCATTACTATCAACCTAAAACCAAACAACAATCAAAGCAGTGAATTTCCTTCGGCGAACGTGCTCCAAAGAAAGCAAAAACCATTCCGTTGGCAGGAAAAATCATGGCAGCTGTCTTTTGGGATTCACAAGGGGTGATAAACATCCACTACATGGAAAAGGGTAAAACAATCAAGTTCATATTATGCTACAATGCTGGGTCAGTTTCACAAGGAATTGTTAAAGATATGACCCCATTTGGTGAAGAAAAAGGTTCTCTTTCACCAGGATAATGCACCCACACACAAGTCAGCCATTGCCATCACAAAATTTGTGGAATTGGGCTACGCACTGCTATCTCACCCACCATATTCTGTAGATTTAGCTCCGAGTGACTTCTTCCTCTTTGCAAACCTGAAAAATTGGCTCGCTGGGAAGAAATTCACATCCAGTGAACACATCATGGTAGAAACAACATATTTTGCAGACTTCGAAAAATCATATTTTTTGAAAGGGTTAAAAAAAATTGGAGAAACATTGGACAATGTGTATTGAATTGAGAGGAGGCTATGTTGAGAAATGTAATTAATTTTTTGGAAAACATTGTTATTTTCTTTAAAAAGTCACTGACTTATCAATCTGCCCTTGTATATGTAACCCCTCTGCCCTCTCTCCACTGGTTCTCCAAGAGTTAACCTGGCAGTGCTTGCGCTATGAGTATTTTACTCACACATTTTTTAAAGCAGTGATAACTGAAAAACTATTATTATAAATCCAGTTTGCTCTTTAGCTGAGTTTATAACCTTGAATCACATTTATTCAGTTTATGGAGTTTCTGCATCACATGTTTTGGTCATAAAGAGAGCATACTTAAGGTGCTGCAATTTTGTGAGTATTTTACTAACATAGTGAGTGACCAATCAAGGTTGCGGTTTTTGCTAAAAACAGAAAGATTACTGTGACTGCAATGCAACTGGCATTACAATATATTCGGTTCCCTTTGTTGTCTGAAAGCTTTTTGGGTGTCGGCAAACCCAGGAATGCGGCTTATTGTCCATACCCTCTGAAAGGGTTCTTTCAACAATGCATGTCTTTTATACAGACACTCTTTTATTGAGGATTGACCAAGTTTTAGTATTTTACTGATTTTTGCAATGTACGTATGCATTTTTCTGATGTGTAACATATTCTGTGAAGTTGTGACAATTGTTTTGAAAATGCATTGAGCCAGAAAAATTCTATTCAGTAACACATTTTCATATTATAGTATAGTACACTGTGACCAGTCAATTTTTGCTCTGTATTCCTGTATCAGAAGCCCTATTGCAATGTGACAATATTTCATATTTATGCATGTAATATATTTTATTTTTCAGTAAAAATGTTTTACATTTACTAAGTGTTCTTATATATAAAATTTTGAAAACAACCTAAAGTGTCAATATTTCGTATAAAAATTGAAATAGTGTGCCACATACACACTGGTACAGAGAATGCCAAAAGACTGAATAGGCCTATATTGTAATATTGTGGTGCGAAAGAAAAGTATAACTTGTTATACTATCCAAACTTTACATTTCAATTAGAATTATTACAGAAATCCTGAAGATTGTTTATGTGAATGTTAAACTCGTGCCATGACCAACCTTGTAAATTTTCAGGTAGCGAAGATGTCAAAAAAGACTCACATTATTTACTGTGTCAAAAGAAAGATTCACATAAAAACATGTATAATCTGCTTTGTAATATATATTTTACATTTCAACCAGAATAATACAGAAATCCCAAGGACTGTCTGTTTGAATGAAACACTCTCGCCATGACCAACTTTTTAACTTTTCAGGTAGTGAAAATGTCAAAAGATTGAGTAGGACTATGCTATATTTGGTGTCAAACGATAGATTTGCTTGTTGAAAACGTAATCTGTTTTGGTAACTAAACTTTACATCTCAACCAGAATAATTACGGAAATCTCAAATATTGTCTGTGAGTAAAAAAAACAGCACAACCAGCCTTGTAACTTTTCAGGTAGCAAGTGCTGCCATGTTAAGTAACAGCATTCTGACAGCATTTGAAGAAAATTAGCAGTACTTTTACCATACTTTAACAATAACTTAAGGTACTTTTTGAAAATTATTATGTAAATTATGTGTTACAAAGAAAATGATTTTATTTTCATTACCATATAAGGAAGGAATATAATTTTGGAATTTGCACTAAAATCAGTAAATAACTAAAATAAATGAATAAATAATTAAACTAATAATGATGGCTGGTTATATTACTTCAAAATGTGGACATAAAGTAAGTGATCATGAAACTTGCTGCGTAGTACCTATGTCTAAGATCACAATTTTAATATATCGCAGGCTGTAGAGAAAATCTTAGGGGAAACTGCAACTATAACTGTCACTTTATTTGGAATCTTAATTTTGTTAAATTTTTATTTCTCTCATTAATATACAAAAGCACTTAATTTCATTGTGCTTTCGTTGTGACAGTTCTATAAAGCTGTGCACCACTAGCAGCTTTGCAATTTTGGGATTGTTACAGATATCTTTATTGTTGTGAACATATCCTTGAGCAAAACCTAGAGATGCTTATGAAATAATAGTGTTGCATGATTAGCATGTTAATGAATTGCATTGTAAACAGTGAGATATCACTTCTTTCTATTTTATGCTTTTGTTTCTATGCTTATGCCAATATAAACAATGTAAAAGAATGCATGATAAAATACATTTTTGAAAGTGTTTTCTTCAATCATGACTGAATCTGCAATTTTATTGTCTGCCTAGTATATATTACTAACCTGTAACATATTGACTTTCAGGCTATGGCAGATACCAATATTGTAAAGATACAAGTTGAGCTTCACAAGGAAATAAAGAAGAATGGCAATGCAAGACCTTTAAGGGCTGCTCTTTGGAGATTTGCTGAACTCTGTCACATGATTAGGTGAGATTTTCAAGTAATTCAGCTGTATTATTCTGTCATAGAGTGTGGGTTACTTAAGCTTCTATCTAATAATATTAGAGAGGAGATAGGATGAAAATGCATTGTTTTTCTGCAGCTTCCCTTGACTTAATGTGTTACATTAATGCTTTGGTCCCTCTAAAAACAATTTTCAAAGTGCTGGAAAACAGTGTTAACTCATTATTTGTAACACTCTGCACTTAGAGTTGCAAATTTCAGTTTTAAAGCAAATAATCAAGATTATTCTGTAACTTTGTTGCTAAGCAGGCAACTGCAATTATTTGTTAAGCTATAAAGAACTGCTCTTAACAAACGTGCCACTATTTGCTTTTGTTACTTTTCCTTGCTAAGATGGAGACAAAGCGTGCTATGCCCTCAGCGCCGTAATACCAACTACTGAGTGCTTTTGTTACTTTTCCTTGCCAAGATGGGGACAAAATGTGCTATGAAAACATTACACAAAAAATACAAAATATGTGTAGATTTTTAAAATTTGCACCCATTGCTTAGAATAGCATGACTTACACTTTCTTCTGACCCCAAATAATTATATTTTTATGGGGAAAACTTGCCAAGCTGTTGAATAGCATTGGCAACGGCCCTGTAAAATAAGTACTGTACTATCCTATAGCTCTCAAAAGATGCTCAGTTCCTAACCTTAACCAAAAAATGAGGCAAATGAATTGTGAACCATGCAATAAACACAAAATTTATCACTATTGGAATCTAAAATTCTTAAGTCAATAACTTAGTTTTTATTACGATACAAGATTGCACAACGTTTATTTTCCTATTAAAATTCATGTCTTAAAATTTAAGTTCTGAGTATCATTTACCAATGCTATCACACAGAACATTGCTTACTCAAGCATAATCCATAACATTTATAGTTATGTGTGTACGAATCTATTGTCTAACAAATGCGTTAGTATGAGGGTCTTGGGATTTGTTGCGTTCAACAGACAAAACTTTATTCTTAACAAACTTTTGTTTTGTTACAAAGTTACAGAATGCCGATCAATTAGTTAGCGGCTTTAACAGTTTGTTGTGCCTTAACAAAACATTACACAATAGCCCTGAATATCTCCTGACAGCATGATGGATGGCTAACTCTTGGAAGCCATGTATAAGTTGGCCATGATATGAGTGTGTTCAGTGGGAAGAGGAGCACTGGTTAGTAGTGTTTTCATTGTGCAACTGTGCATTCCCACTATTGTCTCTCACTCCCCTTGGATGGTAAGCCTTGATGACACACATTGTCAACAAAAGTGGCGCCCTCCTCCAAATGCACTCATATCGTGGCCGACTTTTGACATGCCTCATTAGTATTCGTCCTCTCAGCTATACCACATTAATAGAGGCATAATATACAAACTAAGTCCAGTTAACTGCCAGTGTCTCCTGTTTATAATATGTTATTGGCAGTCTTTTAATGTCAAAGCTTATAATTGGCAAATATTGTTTTTGTTTATAATAAGAGTTCTAAAGTGTATAGACTGTTTTGCACCACATCAAACCAAAAATTGGCAATTCAGAAATTACCCTATTAGATCATTCTACCCCCTTCAGCTAAAGTAGGTGTGCTGTGGTCATTGTGTGTTTACTGCATAGAAACTGAGCATATCAACAGAGAAAGGCATGGGATGAAAAAGTAAGGAAACAGCAGAAGAAGAAAGATGAATTGTAATAAGAAGGCTTCAAAATGGTAAAACATCCAATGAAAAAGCTGAATTATTAAAAAGAACCATTATTATGGTTAAGAGTGTGATATACAGATATACCCATACAAAAACCAAAAGCTGGTTGGCCTTCAACCATGACTCAGGTTGAAAAATATCAGAGGGACACTCATACTTAACTCATTCATCAATCACTCAAGTGTGAGTTCCAATTCATTCTCACCTTTGCAGCCAGAGAAATGTGCTTAAGCAAGTATGATATTAGTATGAGGCTAGTGGCCACTCACTGCAAGACCATTAAAACCATGGTCAAACTTCAGTAGGTTGGTAATTTAAACTTATTGACAAAATTGTCTTTGCTGGAACAAGTGTTTACTCTGAATGCTAGAGAGGGCTGTGAACTGTGCAGTTTCACTTTATTCACTGGTTTTACAGTTTTCCAGATGGGCTCTAGAGATGCACATGACAACTTTGAAGAAAATCCCCTCACCCCAAACTATTGCTTACATGAAAATCTTTTGAAATTGTTGATTTTCTCAAAAATGGATTGAAACAATTTTGTTTAAATGCCATATATTTAAGATATTTATATTATCAATAAAATGTATTTCATGAGTTTTCTTAGAATAGACTGAAGTTTTCTTCATTCAGAAGGAATTTTATATAATTCTGTATAATAGGTAAAGTATAAGAGAGAGACAAAAGTTTACTCCACCAAAAATGTATATCCCTTTAAAGCACACAATGATTTGAAATAACTTTGTATGTGGCATCTACCACCCATTATTATTGATTTGAATTTCTCAATACTTTGTCATTTTTTAAAGTGTTGTCGCTATTTAGTTTTTTCTTGTGACATCAAGCAAAGAGTATGCAATTTGAAGAGCCAGCATAACCATCCTGCTTTTAAACATCTGAGTATCAATTCGGTTTCTTCCATCCCCCTTGTATCTACAATGAATGTGCAATGAAATTCAGCAATTTTAAAATAAAAGTTTTACTTTCTCTACTATTTACCTTATAATAAGAAGAGGAAGCATTGCATTCCATTCAAAATTGATACTGAGATTTCACCAGAAACACAGGTATTGTAACTCTGTGAATCTAAAAGAGCCGCACACGCACGCACACACACACACACACACACACACACACACACACACACACACCCTCCTCCTAAAAATGCTCTTTTGGATTCACATAGTCTCAATTCCTGTGTTTCTGGTGAAATTTCAGTATCAAAGTTTATAATGGAATGCAATGTTTGCTTCCTCTTTTTACTATAAGAGTGTGATATGAAGATTTTCAAGAAAATCCCTCATCCCAGACTACCCTTTACATGGGAAAAGTTTCGTTATTTTTTATTTTATCAAAAATAGTTCTAAAAAATTTGATTAATATACCATATGTTTATTTGCATGACAAATAAAATTATTGTATAACTTGAATTTTCAGGAATAGCCTGTGAAATCCTCTTCATTTGGAATGAATTCTGTATAGTTTGTAAACCATGAGAGATAGATGAAAACTTACTGCACAAATGGAGATGTCATTAAAGCACACAATTTATGTCAAATAAATGTTTTTATGGTGTTAACCATTTCCAAGAGCTTTTGTTTTTTTCTTTATTTCTTCCCTTCAAATACTTTTACAGCTTTTTTCAAGTTGGAAATCATTATTTGTTTTTAGCCCTGCAAAGATCATGAAATTTCAAGGCCATCATATAGCGACCTTGCTTTATAAAAGTCTGACTATGGCTTTAGCCTACAGTATCCTTATACCCACAACGAAATGTGTAAATGTGTGATGAAAGTTTATCTTGATTAATACATGCATCTACACAAACTTATCTATTTCATTTATTTATTTTTTTAATTTCGGTATCAAATGTTTGGAATGTTTCCTCTACTTAACCTTAAGGAGTATAAAAGGTAAAAATATGGATAAAAAAATCATAGGAAAAGGGAGAAGAAGAGAAAGAGTAGTGTAAAGTGTATATTTATTGGTCTTAAACATTTTAAATGTTCAAACTCATCCATCAGACGGGTCAGATAGAACGTACGTACTTATATAATACACTGTAGTTAATATTTTTCAGACTATATTCATTACACTGAACTTTAAAGTTAATGATATTTACAAGAAATGAAAAGAAAAAAAAAAACCAGATAAATAACAAAAATCACACAAACAAAACAAGAGGAAGAAGAAAATAAAAAAAATTGTTCACAAGCACATGCTATTTTTTTATAAAGCAAACAAATACCTACACCTAAGCCACTAACTCTCCCCCTCCCACCCTTGACCCTCTTCCTTACACACTGATCTGAGCTGCATAACCTTTTGTAAAAATGTACCAATTGCCTCCTCCCCCCACCCAACCAGCAAGGTTCAACAAGCTTGTAACCCTCTCCTTAACAAGGAACCTGGCAGATACTTTCTTCTCAAGTGTTCTGTCTTAGTATAATGCGCCAGAATATTGTTGGAAGTTTCTTCCTCTGTACACTAGGCACAGATTCTTTGTTAATGAATTTGATTGCTCTCCATGATGCCAGTCTGCCCTTGCTCTATTTCTGGACAAAATATATTATTCTTTACTCCATTCTGTTTTTAGTTTCGACTGTAAGCTTAATGATACTTTCTCGTTACATTGTGACAGCATCTGTGTTGATCGATATCTTTCAGTCGCTTCTGTACTTTTCTCCAACATTTGCTTTATTTCCAGGTCCTTCAAACCAAATATTACCATCTGTATTCTCTGCAGCTCTCTCTTGATTTTTGCTGCCCTCGTTTGTCCCGTCCCATTCTAAGCTGCTCCTTATAGCATACTGTTCTCATAAGTTATTGATCCCCTCCCATAATTGTAATCCAATATTTGATCACCCGTACCTTACATTCAATTATTTTGCTGTGTGCACCATAGTCTAAAAATGTCGCAGTTTGCCATAGCTCTTCCCACACCCAAGATACATTTTAGAAAATCTGTTTCTTACTTGGTCTAGCCTTTCTGTGGATTCCCACCCCCAGATTTTCGCCCCATACATCATTGTGGATCTAACAATTGCCCCACATATTGTCTCTAGCAATTTTACTGGTGTATCTAGGATTCTGCTCCGAGTGTACAGAGTTTCCACAGCTCTCATTCTTGCCTTGAGTTTAATAGCCTCAGTATGTTTAGTCCATCTTCCATTCATTGTAACAGTCAAACCTAAGTATACAAAACTCTTTACATTGTCCAGTTTCTCCCCTGCGTAAGTCCATGTCTCTGTTCAGCTGTATACCGAGCTGTTTTTAAACATAATTGTTTTTGTTTTATTTACATTAATGGTCAGTAGCATTCATCACAGTAAGCCTGAAGTCTGTCTAACCCCTTTTGCAATCCTTCCACAGTAGTGATGATGATAACGATAAATGAGTGGCCTCTTAAAGAAGCCATGCAGGCAGGCTCAAGAGTCCATTGTGCCTTATATTCTGGCATTACTCTAGTTCAATGGTCCAAATAAAATGTACAATGTCCTTGATATCTGCCTTCTTTATATCCTCAGGTTCCCAAAAGAAGGACCCTAAAGATACATACCTATGCACAGCGAAACCTTTGCATTCGCATAGTATCGGCGGAGGGTATAGATTTTTTTCAGGCGTAAAAATCCTTAGCATGGCTTCTTTCAGAAGGGAAGTAAAGCCGGTGGTCCCATGTCATAGATTTATGGCATGTAAAAGAACCTCAAGCCTGATAAAGAGGCCTCTGAGCAAAATCACAGGTCTTTCATGCCCAATATAGAATGGGAAGCTAAGGACCACAGCAGTTAAAGAGCATCCATAAATAAAATTCAATTCAATTTTTTTTAATTTCGCATAGTATATGCTGTGAGGTATCAAAGTTCCTCACACATTTCTTACATAAAGGGTCCTGTACAAGACCCATTGTCATAAATGCCTGTGCAGAGTATTGTGGCCGGTAAGATAGCCCACAATAGCCCTTAGCTTAACTCTTAGATAAATTCAGGAGGAACTCACTCTCCGGTGAGGCCCAGATATAAAATCATGGACCTGCCTGGTAGTGGTTTGCTTACTCCAGATCTCAAGATGAGCCCTTGCTGTGAGCTGACATTTTGACATTTGACCTACTTGACATTTCTAGCAGACACTCTGCGAAAGGGCTCAGGCCTTATAAAATCGAGTCCCAATCTCCTCCTTGTTAGAGCATCTGCCATCTCCATTACCTCTAATATCAACATGCCCGGCATCCAAAGAAGTGTAACAGGCAGCTAGTACATAGTCTGTCCAACATCCTCTGGCATTGCCACACCAGTCTGGATGTGGTTTTAACTGCCCTAAGGGCTTTCAAAGCTGCCATACTCTCCGAGCAGATGTTTACATCTGGCACAGTGTAAATATGCATTGCACAGGCTAAGATTGCAAAGACCTCAGCCTGGGAAACTGTGGAAAATTGCCCAAGGGGAATGACAAACCTGGTTCTAGGGCCATAGGCCCAGACCCCGTCCTGCCCCTGAAGTGGGAACCATCCATGAATCATGTCCTGCCCCCTGCCTTTAGGAGAGACATGGTCTCTGAGACCCACTCCTCCCTGGAAGGTATTACTGCAGAATAGGATGGACTTAGGTTATACCTAGTGCCCATCAAGTCCCGGATCATCTGGGTTATAGGACACTTCTCCTGCAGTCAAAAAGGATCAGTGAGTGCCCTTCATGGGGTAGCTTGAAACACCACCCTCCTACAGTCCAGAGGTGATGTGCAGTTGTCCTAGCTACCTCCTCCACAAACAAGCGCAGAGGGGGAAGATCCATTAAAATCTCTAAGGCAGACTGAGGAGTCGTGCGCACTGCCCCTGTTATCATCATACATGCCAATCTCTGCAGCAAATCCAGCCAGCAGCCACTACCTTGACCAGAGAGGCAGGCCACCAGACCAGTGCTGCATAAGTTATTCATGGTCTAATAACCGAGCTGTATAGCTATTTGACCACTTTGGGTCTCAGTCCCCATCTCATTCCTGTTGATTTTCGACAGGCCCACAAGGCATTGTAGGCTTCTTAACTTTATAATCTACATGCTTTTTCCAGTTCAGCCCAGCATCCAGAATAACTCATAGATACTTGACCGCTCCGAAAAGCTTCAGCTTCTTCCCAAGCAGGTGGGGCTCTACAAACCTGGCTGCCTGCTGCTCCTCATGAAGGTCATTATTTCAGTCTTGTCCAGGTTAACGGACAAGTCTGTTTTTCTGCACCATTCCTCTAAAGCCTGTAGGGAACCTGGTATGAGCTCCAAAACAGTGCTTGGGAATTTTTCACTTGCTACAAGGCATATGTCATCAGCATAGCCTTGAGCATGAATTCTTCCCCTGTTTAGTGTATCCAGCATTGCATCTACCTCCAGATTTCACAGTAGGTGACAGAACTCTCCCTTGTAGACAACCTCAGGCACTGTTGTCTTCCCCAGAGTCGCCACAGTCTGCCAGCCTTCCAAGTAGGTCATAATCCAGTCCGTTACTGCCGAACTAACTCCTCTACTCTCCAGAATTTCTGAATGGTGCCTAAAGTCATATTGTTAAAGGCACTTTCGATGTCCAGGAAAGCTGCTATGGTCTTCAAGATTCCTCGGAGACTTTCCTGATTTCATTTTTTATAGGAGTTCCAAGTTTCCTGACACTTATTGGTCTTATACACATTGTATAGCCTTTGTGTCGTTTTCCTGATGGAACTTAGAATGGAATTCCACCTGAATTTGTCTTTGACCCGAGCCTTGTGTATGAGGGGGCAATTTCTTTCATAGGAGATCACAGAGTGTTTAGTGAGAAACTCCACATAACACTCCAGGTCTTCAGCATTGCTTATCTTAGTCTGGGGTCCATTCCTCAGCCCACCTTCCAGGTCCCTTCAAAAGGAGTCCCAATTGGTCCTCCATGGGCTCCTGTACAGGCGGTCCTTTTCTTTTCCCTCAAGACTGAAGTGATGTGTTTGTGGTCGGACATGGAAGTTCGGAACAAACCTTAATATCTTTTAGTATCCCAAAGGACAGTAGTGACAAGTCTAGGACCTCCTCCCCTTGATAATTAACAAAGGTCGGAACATCCCCTTGATTTGTAATCTCGAGATCTATAGAACTCAGATACTCGATCAGCTTCTTCTCTCTATTGTTGATGTCCGTGCTGCCCCAAATGCTATGATGGGTGTTGGAGTCAATCAGCAGGTTGAGGTTTCTATGCTTGCAATAAATCACAAGGTCTTTGAACTCTTGAAGATGTGGTGGTTCCTTGGAGTCAAATGGGAAATAGGCTTAGCAGATTACCCTCCGCCTCTTCATACCTCACTAGGACTGCTGCCAGGTCTTTAGTAAGAAATCCTGGCAGGTCCCAGGTAGTCTAGTCTAGTAATGACACGTGTCCTGGGGTTTACCTCAGACGAAGTGCTGAAAATAGTAATGCTTTAATATTCAGTCCCATGATGTGGCCCTGTCGAAGCCAGGATTCCTGTATCATGGCAACATCTATTGCATACCTTGTTACGTTACTTAAGAGACTCACAAGGCAATTATACAGTGTTGCATGTTAGCCAGAATGAAATCATCTCGGCTTACCCTGCTCCACTTAAAACACTTTCCCATCGGGATTAGTTCTCCTAAGATCCTCAGGTCCTCTGATGGGTTATTTGAGGGATATAAATCACCCTTCCAATCCAGAGATCTCCATTGAGTGTCTGGACCTCTTTCGGAGATTCCAGAAGGACCTGGCTCTGGCCTGATCGCAGCTTCCACAAGGTCCCTATGATTAGAGACACGTGCTTTCCCCCCATTCCCAGCCAGTTGCTTAGCCCTCCTCCTCTTCTCTGCCCCACTGGCATACTTAGGCTTCACTTTTAGGGTACCAACCACTTTAGTCAGTACTTCCAAAACATCAGACTGTATATCTTTCTCAGGAGGCAGAGCCTGCATCTCCACATTTTGGGAGTTGCAGTTCCTGCCACCCATGATATATCTCACGGGTTTGGGTTCCCTACTGGGACCCCAGCCTCTGCGCTTAGATAATCCAGTGTTCCTAAAAGGGGCATCTGGTTTTAGGTACAGGGCCTGCTTCTCCACATTTCCAGGAGTTGCAGTTCCTGTATCCCTTTCCTTGGTCTCGACAGCAAAGTCCTCTTTTGAGTATCCAGCTGCCTCAACTTTGGTTTTAGTTCTCTAGAGGTCCCCTAATACAGAGCCCTCTGGTTTATTGGAACTTGATCTTCAATAGTTCCCACAGTTAACTAGGGATAACTCAGGTCCGCCCAGAGTCCTGTATGCTTGGGTAAGACTATATACTCTGAGAGGTTGCCAGGTATCTCAGAGGCTCCGTTTGCGACACATCTACCCATGTGCCTTGTACCCCATTGGCATGGATCGTATAAAACCTTAAGGTTGGGGAGTTGGTTCGCGGTTTTCTATTCATTATTCGAGACAGGCCTAATTCAGCGTGTCTGTAATCAACCGATGCTGCTAATCAGGTGCCGGTTGTCCACCACCTGCCAACACATCTGGCCGGTCTGGGACCGGCTCAAGATCCAGCATCAAGAGCTTATGGGCTGTTAGGCTACTCCAGAGCCCCCACTGCAGATTCCACAGTAGTAGAGAACAGTTTCTTATCATCTGCTTATAAAAGTACTGGGATCCGAATGTCACCAATCTCAGGCGCCTCCACATTTTTTCCTAGCAATATGTGCACTACGTCATCCACAAAGAGATTAAAGAAAAGGGGTGATAAAATATGGCCTTACCTAACACCTTTATGGCTCTCAAAGTTCTCTGAAACGCTGTTCACATTGAACTTTACACAGAATTCCACTCTCTGATACATAGCATGCAATGCTCTAATTATCATCTTAAAAGAAAAAGTAAAAAAATGAGGCACTAGCTTACCTTTGATGCATGCATGGAATCAGGTACTCTGACCAAATTGTCAACAGTTATATTGGCTGTTAAATTTAAATGTCAGTTTTCTGAGTCAGTAAGGGCCTACATTAGAAACCTTAAGATACACACATCTATTTGAACATAGATTAACCTCCCAAACCGTAAACAAATTCAGTAAGCACATTTACTACTGTTTTTTGTGATTGAAGTCCTTTGGCTGACTACCTGATTCCTGTTTTCAGTTATGAACATCATACGTATTATGGAACTACCTGACAGTTCGGTACATTCTAAGTCGGAGTACAGTAGGGAAATGGAAATGTTTCATAAATTCTGTTCACTATGTGTGTATCTACAAGTGCGGCTATTTAGATCTGTTAATTTGGCTATTAATACTAAGAGATTTTCATAAAAAATATAGATGTTTTCCATGATTGCATATTTTCATAGTTTTCCTATCCCGTTGATAGGCAGTGGTTTTATAATAGGTGACCTCATTTTACACCAATCTCAGTAGACAAGTTAAATATTGGTACTGCAATAACTCACAGCTAGAGTTTGCCGTTTCTAATGCTTCCAGGTTAAACTGCAACATACGTATAATAATTCCCCTACATTGTAGAAAAATGTGAATGGGTGTACTGTTTTTGCATAAGAGTTGGCATAGTACTACGAAAATGTTTTTTGTCTAGGGATTAGGAAATTTGTCTAAGAAGGATAAGAAACCATAAACTCTGCTGAACTAGTGTGGTAATTAACATCCATAGAGCTTATCCCAATAATGCCATGACCATCCAGATTAAGACATTGTGGAACTTTGGTCATTGGTAGTGTAAATGTTGCATTGGCAGCATTGCTTTTTATTGTCGTTTTTCATAATATTTATAGATTCAGTTGTTTATATTTATAACACCCAAGTAAAGTAGGAGGAAAAATTAATTAATGCAAAAATTATTACAATAAGTGTATGTTAAAAATGATAAAACAGCTTATAGGTCTAAAGCAGGTTATAGGTCTATAACAGATCTCAGAAATTTAATAACAAAATAAAAGAAACCAGCTTCACCTATTTTGTTTTCAAACTCTTCTTGATTAGTTGCAACAGACACATCATTATACACTTTTAAACGATGGTGAATGTGATTATAGCCATTAATAAAGGGATTTTGAATGAATATTATTTGACTTATCAGACTTAACGGATATTGCTTTGTATTTTCAGGCCACAGAAGGGCAAACCATATGTTATGAACCTCATTCCATGCATTATCCATATTGCCAAAAGAACAGAAGAACCTGTGCTTGAAACACTGGCAGCTGCAATGCCAAAGATATTCAAGGCACTTGGAAACTTCACTACAGACAATGATATAAAGGTATGTCGAATTAACCTTCTGAGGATGGGAACAACTGTTTCCCGAAACATGTTAAGTGAGTAAACTTAAGTGATGTTAGTGTAACAATTTCGACTCACCTTTAAATAAAATAAAATATAAAGGTATATTTATTTGTTGCTGATTCATCTGTGCTTAGCCTTTAATCATGTTAATCCAATAACTTAAAGAAGTAATATACAGAAGAATGAAATAGACTAATGTTTTACCAGTGCCTTTTGGAGTTCACTTTCATGCTGGTTCAGACCTTTCATTACAGTCTCCCTTACATCTAATATAATTCTATCAGTTAAATCTGAATGTACAGAAAAGAGTAGTTTTATTTGCATTTGCATATCATTGTAGATTTACTCTTTCACAGGTGAGCACTTTTCATGTGATTTTTATGGAAGGCTTAAAATTAAAACCAAACTTAATAAGCTATGTTCTTAAACATTATATGCAAGTAAGCTTTTATTTTGTAAAACCTTAAAAGCTTTATACGAGATTCTTCTAAATAACTAAAAAGTGGGTACATCTACTTCTGTTTGTGCTGAAAGTCTCAGTATATTCTGGAATGTGATTCTTCTGAAGTGAAATTATGAAGGGAGTTTTCCAGTTTAAAAAGAATTACCAGATAGTATTTGCACAAAGCATTTAAATTAGTTTAAAAACCTTTCTGCTAGCTCTTTGAAAGACTATTTCTCAACCAGATGAGAGTAGTAATGTAATCCAAATTTTCAGCAACCATAAACTTCACCACTATCACATATTAGAAGTAGCAATGCTTATTATGCAGAATGTATTGTTTCATGTAGTTAATAAATTGATTGATTCCAAATTTCATATTGCTACTTCACAGCATATTTTTTTTAAACTTTATAAAAAAAATGTTTGCATAATTGGAAAAATATAGTTTTTAAATGTTTGAAAGTAGTTGGCCATAATATTACAATAATTGTAAGACGTGCATAGCCAACAGAATAGAATAAAATAGTTATGTTTTCTTTATTATTTTCTCCGTTAAATAATTTCGGAGAAATATGACTAGAAGAAAGATTCACAGCCACTGCCATAAAATTATCTGTAATTAAAAGTATTACAAACAAAAGGTTGATAACGTCTTTAAAAGTAACTCTGCATTACTCTGCCTTATAAGTTATTATTTACAGTGATGCTGTTCTGGTGGACTGCATCCTAAAGATTTAACAAAACAGATTTATAATAATCAGATAATGCATCAACTTTTTCCGAATATAACCTTCTCATATGGTGTTTACTATAAAATCATCAAAAGGTATAACTATAGTATGCTTCAAATTATTCAATACAGAGTCCCAATTTCAAAAATCACTGTTTCTGTGCCATTCCTATATTATGGATATATTCATAGACATATGTTTTACTTTAGGTACTCATTTAAATTGCCTAAACTTCGACCCATCTTCCTGATTATTAATTACTGTCTTAAGCCTCTGTTGGTTGTACTATATCCAAGAAGTGGCTAAAATCTGGCATATTTTTATACCTTCTAGACTGCAATATTTCTTAATTTAATCAGTCCTAGAAAGTTAGAATTAGCTTGTCATTTTCAATACTTTGAGGGTAAACTTAAGTATACTTGTAATAATTCCCTAAACTGTAGACAAAATGGAAATAGATGTGTACTGTTTTTGTATTACAGTTGAGGTAGTGTCATGAAAACATTTTTTACATAGGAATTTCTGTAAGAAGTGTACTGCAAGTCCTACTGAACTAGTATAGAAATTATCCATAGATTTTATCCCAATAATGCCATGACCATCTGAATAAAGATGTTCTGCAACTTGTATGGTAGTTTAAATGTTGCAGTTGCCTTAACATCATGTAACTTTTTAATGTTTTTTTTGCATGACTGGTGAATAATTGAATTTGTTTGACAGATGATAATTTGCATTATTCTTGTTTTACAGACAAATTTAATATTAACTACAGAAAATGGTTCCCTCTATATGCTCGTAACCAATTGACATTTAAATGCATGATATTATTCAGAAACTTAGTATAGCACTGATGTTTTATTGTACTTAATGATTTTTATTTATTTGTTTGTTACAGGGCTTATTGAAAGCATTCTTGCACAATTTATCTTCCAGTTCAGCAGTAGTGCGTAGAACAGCTGCTTCAAGTATTTTGACAATTTGTCTCCATTGCCGAAAACCTCATGTCTTCATGTCTTATATTCTCAATACATTATTGGGTATGTAGAGTAGAAAATAAATTCTACATATACTTTTGATTTTAATCAATGCAATACCGAGGCAAATGCAGAACTTTATCTTGCATGTATGTACAGAGTTGAAGCAGTAATTTGTATCACAATAATGTAAATGTCAGAGTGATTGTAGTGTGAATATGCGTTGTTGTGTGACATTGATTTGAGATGTTTGTTGATTGTAAGCATTGTCGAGAAGTGGGTTTATATGGCCTTACTGAAACTGACAATAATAGCGTGCAATAATGTAGCGAGGGGGTGAGTTGTTTATTATTATTAGAGACCAGCAAATGACGTCAGAGTGGCGTGTTTTTCTTAGAATTTTCGGGAACATTTTCCCCAGAGCATATGTTTTCGTAATTTTCATTGGATATAAATATAGACGCTAATGTTGGCGCGTTTTATTAACCAATAGCAGTTCGGTTATAATCTTTAGGCATATTGGGGCGAGGAAGTATAAATTCAGTGTCAGAATCAAGTTTCACGTAGTTCAACGGAGGCATTCATGGAGTATACATCGCATGCAGTTCATCAAGGTTACGCGTAGCAAATTTGTGAAAAATCTCTCGTGTCGTAAAGTTAATTACACAAAAAGTTGAAGTACGCGAATTAATAATGTGCAGTAAATAAGTTATTATAACAGTTTCAGTTTGGTGAGTGTCATGATTAATAGATGAAAGTGAATAATGTGTTACGACAATAAAAGTGTAAAAAACAAATTCTTTTATCAGTGTTATCTTTGGATAAAAACTCCTTTCCGTTTACACACCTGTACAAGATAAGTGCTTGACCGAGAAATCATAGCTAGCCGGAGGACAGTGAACCCAAAATTAAATACAATAACAGGCGCCGAGTAAAAGATAACACGAAGTGACCGCGACAAATTGTCTTTCATACGTGCGGCAGATAAATAGTAGCATCTTTCGACTACAAACATTAATACCACTACATATTGTTTCCACAACGTGGGGCGAACAATAATAATACCCCCGCATATTTGGCTCCCAAACATGGGGCTAACAAACCATAATGTTACTACATATTTGGCTACCACAACGTGGGGCTAACAAACAAAATATAATGTTACCACATATTTGGCGCCCAGAATGTGGGGCGAAATAACCAGGAAGGGGCGAACGAACCAGGAAGTGGAGCGAATGGAGCAGTGAACTGAACTACAAGACGCAGATTCCAGAAACAACTATAAGAACGACCGACGACGCGGATGAGTGGACATCGTAATTCCGAGATTAAAAGGCAACAGGGGAATTGAACTACAGGACACCAAGACAACGTAGATTCATCATAGTACGACACAGAGGCGACATATACATCTAGGAGAGAGGGGCAGGAATCCGGACATCAAAGCAACATCATCAGAGAGCATCAGAAAGGTTAGAAAATAGTAAATTTTTTTTTATGCTAAAAAAAAAAAATTGTAACAATCAAATGTACTTGAGGAGTGGCAGGATTAAGAGAACAATGGCTACTAATAATATTGAAGAAACAATTATGGAAGGGGATAATGTAACAGTTAGCTGTAATTCAATACAGGTTACAGAAAATAGCTCAAACAATTGTAGGATTTGAGGGAGGAAATGTTAGTGAAGAAAGTCAGAATAGAATAGCAGGAAATGTTAATTTTTATGCTAGTATGATTATGGAAATGTTGAGAAATGTTGGTGAAAAATTAGATCAGAATAATGAGAAATTAGAACAAAAACTAACTCAGAATAATAGGGAATTGAGAGAAGATATGGAAAAGAATAAGAAAGAATTGAGGGAAGATATTAGTAAGAGTATTACAGATCAATTAAGGGAAGAAATTGGTAAGAGTAATGAGAAATTAGAGCATAAATTAGATCAAAACAGGGAAGAAATTGAAAAGAAATTTATGGAGCTAGATAGTAGCATGATGAGAATGAGAAATGAAAATCAGGAAATGATAGCAAATGAGATAGGGGAAGTTTCAAAGAAAATGTCAGACAAGAGCAGGGAAATATCTAACCAAAAAAGTGAGGTTAATAATAAAATAGAACATGTTGATGTAAAATGTACAGAGTTAGGTAGCCGAATGAATAGCATTTAAAGTGAATTAAGAGAGATGATGGAGGCTACAAATGCAGATTTAATGCAGGTGCAAGTTAATTTTAGAGGTGAGATATCTGAAATACAGGAGGAGTCAGAAACACAAAGAAATAAATTGTCCGAAGAAGTTAAAGTTTTGTCTATAAATAATCAAAAGCTAACTTCTGAAATTAACAAACACCAAGTTGTTCAAAATGAAAACTCCAATCCAGTACAGTTTATTACAGATTTGTCAGAGTACTCTCAAATTAAAAGGGTAGCAGAAGAATTGAAAATGACAGTTGTTAAAAGATGTGTTGTTCAGAAAACTTTAGATTGGTTTCAAATGTTATTAGGGGGTGAAATTTCATATGAATTCTTTAAGAGGCGATTCATGAACAAATTTTGGAAGGTTACGATACAGCTACAAGTAATGTTTAGCCACAGACAATTTGATCCAGGAAAGGGAATAGTAATGACCGCTAAAAAAAAAAAAAAAGCAACCAAATCCAGGATAAGTAAAGCTGAACTGCAGAACGAAGTATTGGAATGTAAGAGGGTTAACTATTTATATATGTCATACGAAAGGAGAAATAAATTCAGGACAAAAATAAATTGACTAATTTTGAAGATTTAGAGGCTAGTAACAGTGATGTGTCATAATTTAAAATAGAGAGTTGAGGGTTGTTACACTACATCACTATGATATTCTTACTTGAACGCGTTTCGGGAGACGGCTTGTTCCCATCGTCAGCATTTTCTCTCAATTGATTTTTGCCTGTCATCCTCTGGGGGATGTGTGTGGTTTGTGGTGTTCTCTGGTGCTGGGCTGATGAACCTCCAAAGGCTGTTGGGTGGCGGCAGTTCGAAATTCATTAGGTGATTCCTGTGTTTGACAATATGTATTTTTTCCCAGATGTCCAATTCATTGCTGCTGTTGATCGGTTTTAAGAGTTTTATGTTTGGAGTGATATCATGGTTTGAAGACCAGAAATGATGTGCTACTGCTGATCTCATATGCGCTTTAAGTCTTATTTCAAGATTTCTTTTGGTTCTTCATATGTATACCAGGTTACATTCATTACAATCAATTTTATATATACCAGCTGATTTATCGTTGGGGATAGGATCTTTTGTTCTGTTGCATAGTAGTTTCTGTATATTGTGGAAAACTTTGTTGCTGATATTGAAATAGCCTCCAACCACCTTACAGATAAGGATAAAAGTTTAATACAATCACAGTGTGAACCAATATTGGACCAGATACAAGCCCAAAAACACCACTACGTACCACATCAAAAAATGATCAAATCTCTAAAGTCAAAACCTGTAGTATACACCAAAGCAGACAAAGGAAACACATTAGTGATATTAGACCAAGAAGATTATGAATCTAGACTTATGCAATTACTACATAACCCAGAGTACATAGAAATCAGCAAAAATCCATTAAAAGAATGCACCAAGTCACTCCAGAACACATTGATAGAAACCAAAACATTAACAAAAGCCGAAAAATCCAGAATTAAACCAGATTTTCCCATCATACCTAGGTTATATGCACTACCAAAAATACACAAACTCGGCAACAAAATGAGGCCCATAGTGAATAACATAAACTCTCCCACATATAAACTAGCAAAATGGCTTTCAAATACCTTCAACTCCATGCCTATGTTCAAAAGTCTTAGCATAAAAAATTCTTTAGAATTAACCAGTCACCTTTCAAATATAAATATATCACCCACAGACATGATGGTATCATTTGATGTCACTGCACTCTTCCCAAGCATACCAAAAGAAGAATTATTACCACTCCTAGAAAATTGGATATTAAACAATGGCACACCTAGAGCACAAACAGAAGAAACTAACAAAATTATGTCTGGACCAGAATTTCTTTTCATTCCATCACAAAATCTTTAAACAAACCTCAGGCCTAACTATGGGAAACCCCCTTTCACCATTTTTAGCAGAACTATATATGAGCCATTTTGAATCCCATATTACTAAATCTTTCCCACATCTATTCAAAACCTGGTATAGGTATGTAGATGATATTTTTGCTATTGTTCCAAAAAAACTTTCAGAAGATGCTTTGAAATTATTAAATTTACAAAAAAGATCTATAAAATTCACAATGGAAGAAGAAGAAAATGGCCAATTACCTTACCTAGACATCAGGATCATCAGAAATAATGCACACAACAAACTAACGTTCGGCATTTACAGAAAACCAACGCACACAGAAAATTGTATTAAAAACAATAGCTACAATCCTACAAGCCACAAACATGCAATTTTAAATAGTATTACAAACAGGTTAGTACATATACCAATGGAGAAAGAGGAATACCAGAAAGAATACCAACACATTATCAACATAGCCACTATGAATGGATACCAGAAAAAAACAATAGATAAGAAGATAAAAAGGTTTGAAAGACAGAAATACATCCAACAAATGACTACGTTACTCAGACAACAAAAACCACAAGCATATAGAAAATTCACTTATCACCCTTGGATACATCATAAATTTCAAAGGATTTTCAAAAAATACATCACCCTGTCTCCACAGAATAACCACAATATACAGAAACTACTATGCAACAGAACAAAAGATCCTATCCCCAACGATAAATCAGCTGGTATATATAAAATTGATTGCAATGAATGTAACCTGGTATACATAGGAAGAACCAAAAGAAATCTTGAAATAAGACTTAAAGAGCATATGAGATGCATTTACCAAAAGCAGCAAGATAAATCAGCAGTAGCACATCATTTCTGGTCTTCAAACCATGATATCACTCCAAACATAAAACTCTTAAAACTGATCAACAGTGCAAGAGAACTAATTGTATATGTTTTAAGCCCCACGTTGATGCGGCAATTTGCGATGAGATTCTTACAAATGTTTGTTTACATCACGTGTGTTGAAGCCATCTTGTGACGTCATTCGTTGGTTTGGTTTGTAGCTCCATCTGGCGTAGCAATTTGCATCAGCTTTGAAATAATTGATTCTAAATGTCCTCCGGCTAGCTATCATCTTATTTTGGTAGAACATTTATCTCTGTGCAGGTTGTGAATCGGAAAGGAATCTTTTATCCAGAAATTACACTTAATGACGAAATTTGTTTTATAATCTTTTATTGTCGAACACGTGCACTAACACTTTTACATATTGATGTAAATACTCGCCAAACTGAAACTGTTTGTAATAACTTCTCACTTTTAACTCACATACTTCAACTTTGTGTATATTTAACTGTATAATACTTTAGATTCTCGTAATTCTGCTGCTCGTAACTTATGACGAACTGAAGACAGCGTGCTAGAAATTTTGATGAACTGGGCGACCGACGTGTAAGGTATTGAGAATTTTGTTGAACTGCGGGGCGATCTACCTCGGACCTGGATTTATATACTCCCACTCCTCGACATGCCTAAAGATTATAAATGAACTGCTATTGGCTAATAAAACGCGCCAACATTAGCGTCTATTTTAATATCCAATGAAAACCACGAACACATATTGCTTTTAGGGAAACATTCTAGAAGCTTCTACCGAAAAGGCGCGAAACATTACGTAACTTCCTTGTTCCCAGTAATGATAAACAGCTCACCCCATTACTGCATTATTGCGTTATTGTTGACAGTTTCAGTAAAGCCGTATATTATTATTTACCAATAATAATTACAATTAATAAACCCCTGAAATCAATGTCACATAAAAATACATATTCATATTACTATCATTAATTACATCTGAGTAATTTGTGATACAAATTACCGTATCATACGCCCCACTAGAAACATAATTATAAATATTTATAACTTGTTTAGAAAATTTTAAAATTGTGTTTTTAGTCTCCTAAATCTTGGAACACACGTTGTCACTTTCACTTAACACTTCACACGCATTTAACACACGACATGTTTTTCCCCTATCTCGCCACTACTTACTGGCTCTGGTTTAATTAATTTAGATATTAATCTGACATCACAAAATTTTTTTTTTTTTTTTTTTTTTTTTATAGCAAATACTTTACCCTAAATTATTTAATCACTGTTTCAAAATTGTTTACTCTCTTACATTGTTGACAAAAATTTATACATTTAAGATTTTTGTAATTATTACACATATTTACCAAAATATTCACCCTCTACACAAATATTTACATCTCTTAAATCTAGGAACTGTTTCACATGTTCTATTTACTGCATAAATATTTGTTTTTTAATTATATTTACCAATTTTTGTGATTTTGTACTTTATCTTAACAATACTCTTGTAATAGTATTTATGTACTTTACTTTAATATAATATCAGGCTTTATTTCACATGTTCAGTTACTAATAAAATGTTATTTTCCTCTCAAACAGTTAGTCATGACCACAATTTATTTCTCCATTCACATGACGTACATTTTTATTTAACCCTCTTACGTTCCAATACATTGCTCTGCATTTCGCCTTTAACTATCCAGCATTTACTATTTCTCATCTTTGTCTTTTATTTCACCATGATCTTCATGGTTGTATGGTTTAAGCATCTCAATATGGAACTTTCCTATGCTTTTTCGAGTTGTTGGATTACATAACTCATATGTGTTAGTTCCATACACTTCAACAACTTCATATGGTCCATGGTATTTGAGAAACATTCGCCAATAAAGTTTATTTTCTTTATCCGATAATTTCTTGGTTTTAACCAAAACTAAATCTCCTATTTTGATCCTCCATTCCTTTCTCTTCTTTTCTTCATGTTTAATTTTTCTTTTTATGGCTTTTTTCTTCATCCTCTCGAATGCTTTTCGGAACATCTCTTCTTCTGTTGGTGGTATCGAATGCGCATCTGGAATGGCTTCTGGAATTTTTTTTACACATTGTATTGATCTTCTTTCCCAACTTAAGTTCACATGGTTTGTATCCTGTCACATTGTTTATGGTTTCATTTAAGAGGTTCTGAACAAAGTTCACGTATCCATACCATTGGGTGTGTTTTCGATGACATAACACCCTTAAATAATTTGAAATTTCCTTAATTTCCCTCTCCACTGGGTTGGAGTTCGGTCTGTATCTTGACGAAAAATATTGTTTAATGCCATTTTCTTTCAGTCCATCCATAAATTTTTTTCCTGTGAAGTACGAAGCATTATCGCTCAATACAGATTGAATAGGTCCTTCTTCTATCACATATGACTTAAGTAGTCTATTCAAACATGCTAAACCTGTAGGTTTACTCAAAGGGTAAATTCTTACATATTTGCTGAATATATCATAACAGACAAATATATATTTATTTCCAAATTGACTTGGAGGCATCGGACCATGAATATCAATACTAATTACACATCTCGGCTTATCCCTTATAACCGAATTAGTTTCAAATGCATATGCTGCATTTATTTGCTTTGCCTTCTGACACAGGTTGCAGCACGATATAAATTTGCGAACTTTTTGACGCAATTTGGATATGTATAAATTCTCTAAAATCATAGAAGTTGTTCGGTCCGTCCCTGAGTGTGCTAACCCTTCATGAAAATTCTTAATTAGTTCCTTTTCCATGCTTTTCGGAACCATTATCTTCCAACTAGGCATTTCTTTTCCATGCTTCTTGTATAATGTCCCATCTCGAATTGCTATAATTTCTTTCTTTGCCTCCTCAATCAATGGTGCATTTTCTTTAAGTTCAAATAATTTTGCCTCCTCATTTTGAATTTCCCCCATATTTTTCAATTTTCTAATCATTTCTTTGCTTAAAGGAATTTCAATTGTCAATATTTTGACTTCATTTCTAGGCCTTTCAATATTTTCGGGAATTTGTGGGTTGTAGTTCAATCTTGATAGCAAATCACTGAAGGTATTATTTTTGCCAGGAATGTGGATAATCTCAATATCGAATGCAGATATTGCATGAATGTATCTAGCAAGTTTTCCACTACATAATCTACACCGTTGTATGAAAGTTAAGCTGATGTGGTCTGAATATACTTTCACCTTTTGCTGATAAATATAGGTTTTAAAACGAATTAATGAGAAATATAGTGCTCCAATTTCTAGCTGAGTCACTGAAGAATTTCGCTCAATATTTGTAAGTCCTCTAGAAGCTGTACTAATGACGTGAAAGTCATTGTTGATGTCTCGCTGTCCTAAAATTCCGGCGTATCCTTGCATTGATGCTTCGACATAAATCTCATATTCCAAATCTTCTCTGGGCCTCTCAAGTAATATGGACTTAGCAAAGAGTTCCTTTACTCTCTCAAAACATTTTTGATGATCCTCTGTCCATTTCCACTTATTGTTCTTTCGGAGTAGCTGCCGCAGTGGTTCTATTTCAGCCGAATATCTTGGTACGAACTTACTCTGAAAGTTCAGTACCCCTAAGAGACGTCTAATTTGTTTTACGTTCCTGGGTGACGGAATTCTCATTATTGCTTCTATTCTTTTCTGATCAGGTCTTATACCTCGTTCATCCACTACATAACCCAGAAAATTTATTTCCTTAACACAAAATTTTGATTTTAGTATGTTCACAGTCATACCATGTTGTTGTAGTTTATTTAACACATAATGGACATTATTCATGTGTTCTTCAAATGTTTGACTAATGATTAAGAAGTCGTCAATATACTTTATTAAAAAGTCATCTGCAGAATTTCCAAAGATACTGTGAATGGCTCTCAAAAATCCACTTCCTGAGTTTTTTAAACCAAAAGGATTTACACAAAAGCGATACTGGATCCCTGAGTACTGAAATGAAGTGTAATCACGCACTTGCGGATCTAATTCCACTTGCCAATATGATGCAGTGAGGTCGATGGATGTCAAAAATCTCCCTCTTGAAAGTTTTGTAATTAGTTGTTCAATTCCCTCACTTTGAAAATGATCTGGTTTCATATACTTGACATATCTACCGTCTAAAGTTAATCTCAAACTACCATCTCGTTTAATACTCCAGCAGATTGAATTTATGTATTGAGAATTACTTTGCTCAATAATCCCATTTTCTAACATGCTATTTATTAATTGTCTAGCTTTGTCTCGAAGACTTATAGGTAAATTGTCATACTTGTGCCTATATGGTGGTACGTCTTCTACTTGAAATGTATGCTGATATACATTACATCTGCCTGGGATATTACTAAATACTGAACTATTGTTCATCAAAACATCATGAAGGATTTGTTTTTGCATTATCGTAAGATTATAAGCTTCTTCACACTTGTGTATTATTTCCTCATTTCTCTTCTCCTTCCAGCTGTTGTCTGTCTCGCTCACATGGTCGTCTTTTGTTTGGATTACACATTTCTCTACTTCTTCTGGCATTTCTGCTAGCTGTTGAAAATATGGCGTGGTATTCCCTTCATATTCTGTGACTACCTGCTTTATCTGACTATTTCTATCAGTTTCTGTTATTTGCACAAAAAACTCTTGGTCACAAATATTTTTCTCATCCATTGTCATCTCGATTACAGAAACTTTTTCTTTTATAAATGGTACCCTTATTTCTCTATCTTCTTTTGTTATTTTTAACTCTTCATGTTTAAAATCTATACATGCTTCATATTCATGTAGGAAGTCACATCCTATAATTATGTCACAAATCAGATGGTTTACAATTAGAAACATAACCTCAAAATTCTCTCCGCCAATAAGTATGCTAAGTAGAGCTTGTGTTTTTATGACCTGTGTAGTTCTTCCAATTGCAACACGACAAACTAAATTACTAGTGGGAAGAGCCATAATTTTGTTACCTTCATTAATCAAATTTATGTAAAATTTCTGTGAGCAAATTGAAGCTGATGAACCAGAATCTATAGTTGCAATGATTTCTTTCTTCGCAATTTCCATTCTACCATGAGGTGACTCAAAATTTTCTCCCTTATCTTTTGTTGCTGTAATCTTATTACAGGGTGTATGTGTAGGCGTATGATTTGTATTGGTAATGGATACTGAATTATTAAAGACGTCCCGAGAACCTACTGCACAGGAGTCTGTTAACAGTTTTCCTGGTTATTTCCATGTTCACGTACGGGACTGCCATTCCTAACAGGCGCTAAATCTATCTCCGTGTCGCTACCATTGTTTTGAGTTCCCCTTCCTCGAGTTCGAAATCCTCGATTTCTGACATTTTGTCCCCTTGGCACGTAATTTTCTTGCCGTTCCTCAGATCTTTCTCGGCTATTATTTTCCCTCCAGTGAGTGAAATTTCCCCTCTGTCTAGTGTACCTCCTTCCATAATTTTGCCCTCTTTCAGGCAATCTTTCTGTCCTGACATAATTTATTTGTTCCTGCCGACCTGGTCTCCTATCTATCCTTGATCTTTCAAATTGTGGAATGTATGATTGATACCGTTGTCTGGTATTAATTTCATGATGTCTGTCTTGTCCTCTTATTTGTTGATAACTACCTTGGTAATTTCTTCTATCTCGTACATCTAAAAATCTATGTTCCCACTCCCGAGACATATCTTCTTCCTGTTGTTCCAAAGCTGTTATTAATTCAGTCATCTCATAGATGTTCCGTGGTTTTGCAATTAATAAGTAATTTTGTATCCTTATAGGATAATGCCTTGCGAGCAAACTCACAAAATCTTCCTCACTGATTGGAGGTGACAAGTTTCTAACCTGACTTGCATGTTTTAGTAAGTAATCAGTCATCGATATTCCCTCTCGTGGATTAAATTGACCATGACTAAGCATTGCTCGTATTCTTTGCTGTACCGTAACATTCCAAAATCTGTTCATGAATAATCTCTTAAAGGATTCATATGAAATTTCACCCCCTGATACCATTTGTAACCAATCTAAGGTTTTCTGGTCCAAACATCTTTTGACAACTATCATTTTCAATGCTTCAGGTATCTTTTTAATTTGAAAATACTCTGATAATTCTGCAATGAACTGTACTGGACTGGAGTTTTCATTAAATTTTGGAAGTGGAAAATCACTTAAGATATGATTGTAATTTTGCAAATTCCCTATTCCCATATTTAAATTCTCTAGTGTAATTTGTGAACTCTGAGTTTCAGCATTAGCTATAGATGAAGCTGCCGCATCACTCACATTATTTGTCATACCTGAGGAACTACCTCTATCATTATGTTGTACATCTGATACATTCACTTCACATATATTTGCCCTTGAATTCAATTCTAATCTATTTACAGTACCTTGCAGATTTTCTATTGTCTGTTCCAATTTTTTATTATTCTCATTTTGAACAGTTTGGTGTTTGTTAATTTCAGAAGTTAGCTTTTGATTCAAATCTTTAGACAAAACTTTAACTTCTTCAGACAATTTATTTCTCTGTGTTTCTGACTCCTTCTGAATTTCAGATATTTCCCCTCTGAAATTAACTTGCACCTGTATCAAATCTGCATTTGTAGCCTCCATCATTTCTCTTAACTCACTTGAAATGCTACTCATTCGGCTACCTAGCTCTGTACATTTTACATTAACATGCTCTATTTTATTGTTAACCTCACTTTTTTGGTTGGATATTTCCCTGCTCATGTCTAACATTTTCTTTGAAACTTCACCTATTTCATTTGCTATCATTTCTTGATTTTCATTTTTCATTCTAATCATACTACTATCTAGCTCCATGAATTTCTTTTCAATTTCTTCCCTGTTTTGTTCTAAGCTTTTACCAATATCTTCCCTCAATTCCCTATTATTCTTTTCCATATTCTGAGTTAGTTTTTGTTCTAATTTCTCACTATTCTTTTCCATATCTTCCCTGTTTTGATCTATTTTCTTACTAAGATCTTCCCTTAATTCTCTATGACTCTTTTGCATATTCTGAGTTAGTTTTTGTTCTAATTTCTCACTATTCTTAATACTATCTTCCCTGTTTTGATCTAATTTCTCATTCAAATTTTTTAGCATTTCCATAATCATACTAGTATCAAGATTAACATTTCCTGCTATTCTATTCTCACTTTCTACACTAACATTTTCATCTTCAAATCCTAAAAAGTCTGGGCTATTTCCTGTAACCTGTATTGAATTACAACTAACTGTTACATTATCTCCCTCCATAATTATTTCTTCTGTATTATTGGTAGCCATTGTTTTTTTAATCCTACCACTCCTCATTAACATTTATTTACCTTTTTTTTTTTTTTTTCTAAAAAGAAAATTAAGATACTCTAACTTACTGATGCTGTCCGTTGCTGTTACTTTGATGTCCAGCGTTCTGCCCCATTCTCCTAGATTTGTATGTCGCTTCTGCATTGTGTTGTGATGAATCTACGTCGTCTCGATGTTTTTGTAGTTGAATTCCTTGTTGCCTCGTAATCTCGGAATTACGATGTCCAATCATCCGTATAGTCTGTCGTTCCTTTTGTTTCTGGAATCTGCGTCTTGTAGATCATTTCACCGCTGCATTCCTGGTTATTCTGCTTCATTCCTAGTCATCGTGTTCCTTTCCTGGTCACTTCGCCTTCCTTTCCTGGTTATCGCGCCCCACGTTCTGGGTGCCAATTTGCGATAGCACTAATTGTATATGTTTTAAGCCCCACGTTGATGCGGCAATTTGCGATGAGATTCTTACAAATGTTTGTTTACATCACGTGTGTTGAAGCCATCTTGTGACGTCATTCGTTGGTTTGGTTTGTAGCTCCATCTGGCGTAGCAATTTGCATCAGTTTTGAAATAATTGATTCTAAATGTCCTCCGGCTAGCTATCATCTTATTTTGGTAGAACATTTATCTCTGTGCAGGTTGTGAATCGGAAAGGAATCTTTTATCCAGAAATTACACTTAATGACGAAATTTGTTTTATAATCTTTTATTGTCGAACACGTGCACTAACACTTTTACATATTGATGTAAATACTCGCCAAACTGAAACTGTTTGTAATAACTTCTCACTTTTAACTCACGTACTTCAACTTTGTGTATATTTAACTGTATAATACTTTAGATTCTCGTAATTCTGCTGCTCGTAACTTATGACGAACTGAAGACAGCGTGCTAGAAATTTTGATGAACTGGGCGACCGACGTGTAAGGTATTGAGAATTTTGTTGAACTGCGGGGCGATCTACCTCGGACCTGGATTTATATACTCCCACTCCTCGACATGCCTAAAGATTATAAATGAACTGCTATTGGCTAATAAAACGCGCCAACATTAGCGTCTATTTTAATATCCAATGAAAACCACGAACACATATTGCTTTTAGGGAAACATTCTAGAAGCTTCTACCGAAAAGGCGCGAAACATTACGTAACTTCCTTGTTCCCAGTAATGATAAACAGCTCACCCCATTACTGCATTATTGCGTTATTGTTGACAGTTTCAGTAAAGCCGTATATTATTATTTACCAATAATAATTACAATTAATAAACCTCTGAAATCAATGTCACATAAAAATACACATTCAACAGCAGCAATGAATTGGACATCTGGAAAAAAATACATATTGTCAAACACAGGAATCACCTAATGAATTTCGAACTGCCGCCACCCAACAGCCTTTGGAGGTTCATCAGCCCAGCACCAGAGAACACCACAAACCACACACATCCCCCAGATGATGACTGGCAAAAATCAGTTGAGAGAAAATGCTGACGATGGGAACAAGCCGTCTCCCGAAACGCGTTCAAGTAAGAATATCATAGTGATGTAGTGTAACAACCCTCAACTCTCTATTTTAAACAAAAATAAATGTTTAATAATAAAAAAAGGGTAAAGATAATTAAAACAAATACTTATGTAGCACACAGATATGTGAAATTGTGTCTAGATTTAAGTGTTGTAGATATATTTGTGTAGAGGATAAATATTTTGGTAAATGTGTTCAATTATGACAAAATGAAACAGGTTAAAATTCTTGAATGTATAAATTTTTGTCAACAACCTAAGACAGTAAACCATTTTGTAACAGTAACTAAATAATTCAGGGTACAGTATTTGCTATAAAAGAATTGTAATGTTAGATGTATATATATATATAAACACATTAGACCAGAGCCAGTAAATAGTGGCGAGATAAAGGCAAAACATATGTCGTGTGTTAAATGCGTGTGAAGTGTTAAGTGAAAGTGATAAATAGCGTGTGTTCCAAGATTTAGGAACTAAAAACCCAATTATAAAATTTCCAAACAAGTTGTAAATATTTATAATTATGTTTCTAGTGGGGCATATGAAGCAGTAATTTGTATCACAATAATGTAAATGTCAGAGTGATTGTAGTGTGAATATGCGTTGTTGTGTGACATTGATTTGAGATGTTTGTTGATTGTAAGCATTGTCGAGAAGTGGGTTTATACGGCCTTACTGAAACTGACAATAATAGCGTGCAATAATGTAGCGAGGGGGTGAGCTGTTTATCATTATTAGAGACGAGCAAATGACGCCAGAGTGGCGTGTTTTTCTTAGAATTTTCGGGAACATTTTCCCCAGAGCATATGTTTTCGTAATTTTCATTGGATATAAATATAGACGCTAATGTTGGCGCGTTTTATTAACCAATAGCAGTTCGGTTATAATCTTTAGGCATATTGGAGCGAGGAAGTATAAATTCAGTGTCAGAATCAAGTTTCACGTAGTTCAACGGAGGCATTCATGGAGTATACATCGCATGCAGTTCATCAAGGTTACGCGTAGCAAATTTGTGAAAAATCTCTCGTGTCGTAAAGTTAATTACACAAAAAGTTGAAGTACGCGAATTAATAATGTGCAGTAAATAAGTAATTATAACAGTTTCAGTTTGGCGAGTGTCATGATCAATAGATGAAAGTGAATAATGTGTTACGACAATAAAAGTGTAAAAAACAAATTCTTTTATCAGTGTTATCTTTGGATAAAAACTGCTTTCCGTTTACACATCTGTACAAGATAAGTGCTTGACCGAGAAATCATAGCTAGCCGGAGGACAGTGAACCCAAAATTAAATACAATAACAGGCGCCGAGTAAAAGATAACACGAAGTGACCGCGACAAATTGTCTTTCATACGTGCGGCAGATAAATAGTAGCATCTTTCGACTACAAACATTAATACCACTACATATTGTTTCCACAACGTGGGGAGAACAATAATAATACCCCCACAGAGTTCTACCTTCAAACTAATCAAACTAAATACCATTTGTAAGATAGTTTGGTGGTCATTCCATCCATCTTTAAATAAAATTGAATGTATTCAGTTAGATAATAGGAAAGTATCATCATCCCACAGTCAGCAGCTGTCTTGACTTGCTACTTAAGATTTGTTTTTATACCCTCCAAATCTAAGGGACTACACTTATCATATCACATGACTGACCATATAACACAAGTTAACTTTGGAGCTTATTGATAGTGTGTTTAACTATAGCCATCTTTAGTCATGGCCCGGCTGTGGTAAATGTGGTAACGTCGCAACCCGTTCTATCAGCTGAGAACAACACATTTGTTTCAGTGCAGGACACTCTCCTCGCTTGTGTATTTGTGCCAATATTTCCATTGTTATGGTGTCTGTTGCAATATAAACACTGCATAAACATGCCAGATGTACAGTGCCAGGATGCATAAGTAATTATGATAAAACCGTAAAAGCCGAAGGATATGTAAGTTGTTTTCAGTTCCTTAAGGATCCCAATCTACAGAGTAAATGGATTCATTCTGTTCCACGAGCAGACAGGGCACTATCCAGTAGATCTGTGGTATGTATGAAACATTTTCAGGAAAGTTACTTGAGTTTTGTTGAGAAATACATACAAGGATGGAAACACATGTTTTCGTAAACACGATCATCCAGTTTTGTGTGAAGGTGCAATTCCGAAATTGTTTCTGAATTTATCCTCATATTTAAGTTGTGCGAATGAAACTAAATGAAAAAATCCACAACAGAGAAGAGAAGAAAAGAAATTGATTATCGCTTTAAAAAGCTGAAGGAGGTTAAAAAGAGACAGGCAGAGGAAGAAAAACTATGTGCAGGATTTTTCTAATTTTGCAGATAATGTATCCAAGAAACTACCTAAAAATAAAAACTGGGTAGTATTAAAAAACAAATCGTATTGTGTAGTGTATAAATTAGACATAACTAATGCTCCTAAAATAACTTCCAGCATTTGATTAAACAGTGATCTTAGTGTGGAAGTGCACATAAATGGTGGACACATCTACCAAATGAGGTCTTGAAATGTACAGCTTCTAACATGTTGATATGTAGAAATGATGGAATTACAGAATGGATTCAACTCTCATATCTAATAGACTTTTGTGATTGTTACGTTTCACCAAATATCAACAACATCACTCTTGTATCCAAATTATAGTCTCCCTACAAAGTTTGAAATTGTTGTTGGAAAGTGACAAGAACTGTGATGAAAATAGCGTTAAAAAGTTAGGCTTTTTATGTAATCAATTTGAGCTAATATTTATGAAAAACTTCCACCATTATAAACTCTTTTTTTAATTTATATCCAGACTGTGAAGTGTTATGATGAGATTAGATTGTGCAACATCTTGTCATTACCTCATCCTTGATATCTGAGAAAACTGTCTTTCTTTTTTCAAGTAACTTCTTCTTCAGAAGCTAAACATACTTCTTGAAACATGTTGTTAGGCAGCTTTCAGAGAGTGATAAAATTGTGAATCTGAATAGTTGAAATTTATGTAAAAGGAACACTAATTTATAAAAATGGGCAGATGTTTGGGGTTGCTGCAAATAAAACAGATGATCTTGCAAAAAGTGTAGTAGCTTTATTAATTAATGCTACATTTGGTAATTTCAAAGAGGTGATAAGACTTGTTCCTGCTAAACAACTTACAGGATAAGATTTAGCAGAAATGTGTGAAAATGTATTACAACAAATTCATGCAAACTTTGTCTGTCTTAACTGACAATAATGGTGTAAATTGAGTAATGTTTGCTGAACTCGCCAAAGTTTCAGGAAGTAATTTCTTTTTTCAAATTGAAAATAGTCCCATAAATTGCTTTGTTCTTTATACAGTGTGCATATATTTAAAAATATTTACAACTGGCTCAATATTAAGAACCCAAGAAAAGTATTTCAGGTACCCTTATGGCAAAATCTTGAAAATCCTCTGACTAGTATAGAATCAGTGAAAGAAAGCTGTTACATAAAAGAGGCATTATTTTCAGATATACGAAACTTGTATGTTAAGGAGTCTGACATGCTTGTAAAATTAGCCCCTCATTTAAAACACAAAAGTCTATCCGAATATATTTGAATGGCAAAAGGTAAACTTAGTAGTAGACATTTTTAATTAAATGACTGTCTCAGTTTTAAGAAAACATGGATATGCAGATACAGCATACTTTGTTAAAGTGATTTGGTTTGGTGGTTGGTCGTTAACATAAAAATCCTCTAACTTATTAGTGATGAACAATCCTTTAAAGAAACCATTTGAAAACAATGGGATATGATTGGCTTTTCTTAGCAATTTCTTAGCTTGGCTTAAGGAAAGGAAGGTAATTAGTGACAAAAATCCTAGTATGTGGATGATGTCTGTTTGACATCAGATACTTAAATGCATTGTATCACTGCACATAGTTTAAATGTCAAGTATGTTTTAACTGCTAAATTTCAGACAAACAATCTGGAGTCTAGGTTTGGTTTATACAGACAACTGCAGGTGATAATTATAAGTGTGACACAAATATTAGATAACTGAAAGAAAAATTAAGGTTAAAAGTGTCTTAGAATTTCATTCAGCAAGATATAGGCAGGTGAGGCTTTCCAGTGAAATTTTAGAGGAAAACTGTGACATTCAAAAACATAACAAAGAAATAGATACTTTGCTTTATGAGATTTTAAATTCTGACTACTTAAGGAATTTAATATGTGATAAATCGGAATTTCTTTGTATATGCAAAAAATTAAATGTAACATTCGCAAGTATGATTAAACACAAATTCAAATGATGATGCATACTTTAATAACATAAATAGAGGTAAACTATCTCTCCCTTCTGACTTCATTGTAGGTGTGTGCAAACATGTCTTTGGAATTGTACAGGTTTTGGTTTCAAAAGAGTATGAGCAACATTTTTTATTAACAAATCACCAAAAGAATGTCATTGAAGTGCTTGATAAACTTGCAGTCATAAAAGACAATAGCTTGATGGCAAAATTAAATGAAAACAAAGATCTATGATCATTTGAATGACATAATTGAAAATATAATATCTACTGTCATAATTACTCAAGAGCAAAGAAAGAGTTTTGAGGTAAATTGAACAATAGCCCTATTAAAGATGTGTTTAATGACTTTTATTCCATTAATCTGTTCCATTAAAAAAAAAAAAAGGCAGCAATACAATACAAAAAGCAGCCTTAAAAGCAAACATCAGCTTTGTAATGGCAAGTCAGTAACCATGTGCAGTCTGTCAAAGATAATAAATCAGCTCCCTTTAAAATACAAAAACCATCTAGTTTTCGGCATTTAACAGATTTGTAGCAGGATGGCAACTAACTCTCTGTACGACGTTGCCATGTAATGAGGGCCTGTGACTAGAGATGGCTGTGGTTTAACTCATAAGGATGCACTGCTGAACTAAGTGGTTTTATGTATTACACGATTCAGGCTTTGGTTTCAAGAACCCCCATTTAAAAATAAAAGCAAAACTTTTGGAATAATTTGTATTTATTGTGTAAGTTCTTTGCCAAATATTGCAATAAGTTTTGCTATCAGCTTCAAATTTAGAAACATCCTTTTATCATTTTCATAACTGGTTATATAGGTGTATGTTTTCTGTTTTATAATCTTTGTAATCTGTTTTATTCTTGTTTTAATTTTATCTTTCTGAATTATTTTGCAAACTTTGTTATTTTTTGAAGCTTCCAGTTGGAAAGTAGAATAATTAATAAAATTCTTCAGTCTCTACTTGATGTTTTCCTTTTTAGCCTTTTTTTAAAAAGCAACATTTCATAAATGTTTTTGTAAGTATTTTCTGCTATAAAAATGCATTAAGGCTGTTCTTGATTTTCTCAAGCCATTAAAATTAGACATTCAATTAAATGTCTATTTTATAATGAATAAAAATTAAATTCTGTAGTAAAGTTGGAAATAATTTTGGTTTTTATTTTGCTTAAATAATCATAAATGTGGTTACTCTACACAAAAACAAATAGCATTACAACCATCATGGAGTAATATATTGGTATTTGTACAAATACAACAGATTTGCAAAATAAAAGTAGTATGGAGTATACAGAAAAGCGTATTATATATTTATATCATAGAAGACTTAAACATTAGGAATCTTTAATTCTAAAGAGAAAACTGAAATAACAAGGTCGACAACATTGCTAGACTGGCTTTGCTGTGCAGCAATAAACACCTAAAATGCCTAAACTTGCTTCTGCAACTAAACACAGTTTTCCAGTCTGGCAAATTTAATCTTTTTCATTCTTTTCCTTCCCCCACCCCTACTGCCTCTTCTGAAGCACTCTAAACTTAAATTGAGTTTTATTTGTGGATGCTCTTTAGCTGCTGTGGTCTTAGCGTCCCATTCTATATTGGATGTGAAAGACTGGTAATTTTGCTCAGAGGCCTCTTTATCAGGCTTGAGGCTCTTTTACGTGGCGTAAATCTATGACACAGAACCACTGGCTTTACTTCCCTTCCGAAGCAAGCCATGCTAAGGATTTTTACACCCGATAAAATCCATCACTCTCTGCCAGGTTTGAACCCGTGACCTCGGGAACTAGAGGCTAGTATGGTAACCACTACACCATGGAGGAAGACTGAAGCACTCTAAATAGCTAGTTGAACCACTTAACAGTGAATGCTTCCTATTATGGCTGGTTTTGTCACCATAGTGCTCTGCATAGTCTATTCAAAACTAACTTGAAGTGATATTTCCATTTTATATAGATCTCCAGTTTTCAGAGCTTCTAAGTCCAGAATGCTGTAACACTTCAGGCAATGTTCAAGCAGTGGGCTTCTTAGCTATAAATGCCATTCTCTCCACCAAACCTTCTGCTGCAACATAGGTTGTGACAATGTAGAGCCCTCCTTTTAAAATATCAACTTGGATAGGATTGTCACTTGACATAACCACCAGTATGCTAAAATACAATACCCTAAAAGGGCAGAACTCTTGCTCTCGAAACCACTGTTTCTCATTAATACTTTTCACGTGAGTCTTGGGGTGGTTTGGATGACTTAGATTTTAATTGACTAATTTTGAAGATTTAGAAGCTAGTAACAGTGATGTGTCATATTTAAAATGAATTTAGATTTTAAACCCTCAATGTTGTGCCACTGAGCAGTGAGTTGGGGTTGTAGTTAACATTTGCCACATGATAATGTGCCAATGTGATGTGAGTTGTCTAGTCGTTATAAAGTTGCCTGAAGCTCATTGTTGCTCAGCTGTAGACTGCTGTACTCTGAGATGTATTACTCCGTATGCCGTTGAACAGCTCTTACCTTCACTGAATAACATCCGGTTACTTATTGCTCCCACTTTTATATCTCTGGGCTATGGGTTTAAAGTTTTGATCATAGGATAAATTTAGTAATGTGTAGTAACATTAAAACCTCAATCATCTCCTACTATATTTATTGTTGCTATTTTTTAAACTTCTGATTACAACAATTTTATTTATTACCTTTCGTGTATCATTGAGCTACGAACTTCTACTTACACCTCTTATATTGCAAAGTGGATTAATTTTGTTGCACCCTCAACTAACTCTTAAGCTCTCTTACAATTGAATAATTCATTTTTATAATGCAACTTACAAACACATACAGAATGACAATAAATTAAGCTTTTAATATACAGGTATTTGTACATATGGCGTCTGTTCCTTTCCATTTATTTTACTGTCACTACTCTCTGACAACACAAAATATTGAATACTGTTTTTGTTGACCAATGGCATTGGGGATTAATTGATCTGCATCATTTTCCCTCTGGCTTCCACGTGGTGTTCTCTGGGTAATGTAAATGGACTACAACACAGGCATCCTTCCCAAGCAAAAACCATTAAAAATATTGAATACTTAAAAGAAGTATTTTGTTTTATAACAAATAACAATTGCGAAGAGAACATATACAAATATCTACTGCTATATTACAAAGAAATAAAATCTTTAACCCTTTAAATTTAAATAATATGATTCTAAAATGGAAAGTCACAACATAACAAGGAAATTATACTATACCCCAATTACAAACACAAAACAATAAATCAGTTTAATATGTGCCCTTATCGCACACTTCATATTAGCATTTTTACTTTCTCTACTACGTATAGTAAGTAGGGGAAGTATTGCATTCCACCCAAAAATTCGATACCGAGATTTCACCGGAAATACACGTTTTGAGACCTCCTGAATCCAAAAAAAGCATTTTTGGAAACATGTCCGTGTGTGTGTGTGTGTGTGTGTGTGTGTGTGTGTGTGTGTGTGTGTGTGTGTGTGTGTGTGTGTCTGTGTGTCTGTGAACAACATAACTCAAAAACGAACAGTCGGATAAGCACCAAACTTGGTATTTAGGTTCAGTATCTTCCAGAGATGCGACACGAAGGTTTTCAAGAAAATCCCCCCACCCCAAACTACCCTTTACATGGAAGATTTTTCGAAAATTTTAATTTTCTCAAAAATGGCTCTAACGATTTTGATGAAAATATCATATGTTTAAGATAATGTCATGGGAAATGAAATGTATATCTCGAATTTTCTGGGAATGTCTCCAAAAGTATTCTTTATTGTGAACGACTTTTGCATAACTGGTAAACCATAAGAGATAGACAAAATTTTACTACACAAAAAGTGTAGATCGCGTTAAAATACACAACTTATGTCATATACATTTCTTTTGTTGAGTGAACCGTTTTCGAGATATTGCTTGTTATTTCCTTAAATTTTCCAATACTTATACTTTTTCTCAAATTCGTTATTCATTTTTTTATGTCCTGGACATGCAAAGAGAATGGAATGCGCCACATAGCAACCAGCGTTAAAATATTTGACTATCGCTTAAAAGCTACCATATTCCCCTTGCATCTACAAGAAAATTACCAATAAGATTGACATCTCGATATCTCGATTAACATGAAGCATATGGAGAATAAACGTTTGTAAAATTAGATTGTACAAGAGTAGAGAAAGTCATGTGAGTGTAACACATCAGATTTTTTTATTTATTATTTTTTTTTAATATTGTTATGCGAGACTTGGAATTACTGTTTGCCTTTATTATGTATAACCTGGACTTAAACTGTCCGCAAACAGAATCTGCCTTAGTTACAGAAACTTTCCTAGAAAACTCAACTTTCATTTAAAAAATAAGTATTGCACATTAAAAATGTGTTCACATAAAACACACAATTTTTAATTGTTTCTTGAATATGCAGTGATAAAATTTTGGCCTTGTATGGCTTAAAGCAGAAAATGCTTTATATTCAGTGTAGACATATTTTATGAATCTGTTACTAGTAAAAACTAGATATTCGTAGTGGTTATAGTTCCAGAACCAAAAGATGCTTTATGTTGTCTGCATCAAAAGTTGTACAGGATTACATTTTAAACTTTCATTATAATTTTACAAACTCTTTTGCTATTTCAGATAGTGTCATTCCTATAGAAGAAGAGCAGTCAGTTTCTAATGTACTGGGTGTATTAGGATGTCTCCGTAATATTTTGCCACATGTATCTCTCAGAGAGGGAGGAGAAGATGAGATGAGAGGAAGTTTTGGTGTGCGCAGATGCCATCAAGAATCACCATTGGCAGTGGACAGAATGATTCAGGTACTTTTCTTTACCAATATAAGTTCAAACCATAAGCAGCACCACAATTTAATGTGTGTTAGCATCCACACGCCACTTATCAAAAGTAACTTTTGTTACCTTACCCTCTTTAAATTCAGAAAAGACAATTTATAAGATTGTTAACCATAAAATTTGTGGAAATTATTGTAGGTGTATGAGCTGTGTCTTCATTACACCAATCACAGTGATCATAATGTTGTAAATGCGGCCTTGGAAACATTACATCAACTGCTTCAGAGTCCACCTCCAGATCTTCTACCCATACTACTTTCTTCTCATGGAGTAACTCGAAGTCACATCCGTGCTTCTGATGGGCAGGAGAAACTCACACAACGCTCTTTGAGTGAGTACACTGATGTATTTCATAGTTGTGCAGCACTTGCAACAGAATATTTTTAAAACAAATGAAATTATACTGTGATAAAACATTAGAAACCAAAATATAAGTAGTTAATCTTTTCTTACTTATAGATGGGGAATCGTGACAATAACAAAAGATTTTTCCATACAACATTATATATATATATATATATATATATATATATGAATAATATTTTTAAATATTCCCTAATTGAAAATTCAAACATATGTTAAAAAATGATCCACCTTATAACAAAGTTCAAAACCAAGGGAACATTTACATAGGTAGATAATGTTAATTTTGTTTCTTAGCAGATTCTTTTTATTGCTGATCCATGAGTCCTTTTTTTTATGTTGGTGGAATGTACAAAATGGAAATTAAACAATTTCACTAGCATCTCCCTCCAATAGAATAGGAAAACAATAGTGTAATACCATATTGTCATGTGAACTGGGAACTGAATCCATGGCAAAAGGTTATGACACAAGGCAAAGAATTAATGTCATTTAATTGTCCAAAATGGCTAGAAGAAAAAGTAGTTACCTAGAGAAAGGAAATGTTAGAAGCATTTAAAGTAATGAAAATGGAAGTTAAGAGTTAGTCATATCAAGAAGCCTCAAGACAAAACCAACATGTAATGCTCAAAGTGAAAATTTGTATATTACTTCTATTGTGAATTATAATTAAAAATGACAGGGAATTATAAAACATGGTTTAAAATGAAAAAGATGACATTTAAAAGGTGAAATAGGAATGGAAGCTGAAGTGAAGAGGTGATACCAAAAGTGAAAGATAATTGTTGAGGAAGAAAAGAAGATCCACAATAGGTCAAAACTACGTAACCTAGCAACAAGACAAATCAACAATGCAAGTGCAGGAATAGTGCCAGAAGCAAGAAGAAGCTGTGGGATGTGAATTGACCACTGATGAGTGCATACATGCCAGGGCTGGTAGCAGGAGAGACGTGCCTGAAAATCCAACCTTTGTGAGTCAAGTGAGAAGATTTATTCCATGTAACTAAAAGTTTAAGACGAGGAAATTGTACCATAGCAGATCAAGTGGATTATCCTCTGCGAGAAAAGCGTAGACTAGATAGGAAATATCATGTTGATGAGGATTACTACCCTCTGGCCTTAGATCTGTTGAAAGTTTTATATTTGTTATTTTCTTTCAGAAAAGTAAAATAAAATAACTTGTAACAATGTGAAGTAAAGTAATGTAATCCACATAACAGCCTAGCAAAATTAGCAGAAGTAATAATTTTGAAATGCTATCGGGAAGAGAAATCTTACATCTAGTCAGGTAGTAAGTTGTTTATGAAAAGAACAAGAAATATTAAACCAGCAAAAGTATTTAAATTTTGATACAAAAAATATTTAAATATTTCATGCTCTAAATTCTTCCAGCTGAAAGAATTTAAAAAAAAGTAAATAAATAAATTTTGATTTCAGTTAAAATAAAAAAAAAAAAAAAAAAAAAACATCAATCTGATAAGTTAAGTAATACCTCTTCACCTTCTCCACTCCACCATGCTGCACAAGAACTTCCAGTGTTCTAGGTTTCCTGAGACGTAAAGATACATCTCTATTAAAATCCACAATATTTATCAGTTTATCTAGCCATTGGAAAACTATATTCACATGCAAATAAATGTTTTTTCCATAAAAAATTAGTTTTGGTAAAATTTTACCTCATCCACTGAAGCAGAAAGGCTAAATACAAATTAGATTTGACTTACCTGTTTGAGTAAAAACATGAAATATACAGGATTGGTATCAAGTCATTAGGGGCAGTATTCATAGTCAATTTTGGTCCAGGCCAACTTGCTACTTCCTGGGGATTTACAGCGGACCATCAATTTTCTTATTCATAGACCGGGACTTGTGTTGGTCCCGAGATCAAATGCCTTGTTCAGGATCAAATTTTGGTCTACCTCAGAGGGGTAGATTAAAGGCAGACCATCTTTACAAAATGGATGACTTTGGAGTGATGGCTGCTTGCATAGAATTCACGAAATGAGACAGTGGAGTAAAACTATCTACCAAAATTAGACATAGTTGAAAAGTATGGTGACCTATACTTCAAAACAAATACAGGTTTAGTAAAGCAAAGGTTAGAAGGCTGATAAAAGAGAAGGATATTAAGAAAATACTAGTGGCCTTAATAAGGCATCAGTAAGCCGCATTATAACTAATGTCTCATGTGCCATTGCTAGATTTACCTTCGTTAAAACGGGATTACGATGCACTTTATGTAACATGACGGGATGCAATGCCAAGTTAAGAAATTCTTCTAAAGTAAAGATCTAATTAGGATGCACTTAATATAATGGAAATGAATCTTAATTGATTGTTATTTTATTACTTGATGCTACTGCTTCACACTGATTGGTTCTAATTGCCATGCCACATTAAACTTGACGTAACATGAAGGAAAAGTTTGACACTGCCAAATTCTTATGTTACGTTGTTAAAGTAAGCCACGTTATGACAACCCTAATAGCTCCATTTAATACAACGTATAAGACCTTTACGTTATGTCGCGTTAAGTTCGAAGTAATTCAGGCTTTACTTACGTTTTCACGGTGAGGAGAGGAGGATTACAACTCCCGGAAGGTTTATGATATATCAGAATTTCCTCATTTTCTCATTTCTGAATAATTCCTATCACACAATATTTAATTATTTGGTTAAGATCCAGGGTGAGGTTTCAATAACAGCAAATGTTCCTTGCTATTTAAATATGATTTCATTTTGTAATTTTAAGGTTAAAAGTTAATATTCCAGCAAGCTAAATTCTTGTTGAAATGATTAACAATGCCATGGAACTGTGTATCTGGTGGATAAGAATGTTTCCAAAAAGAGAGGAGTGGCAATAGGTTAGAATCGTGCATGAAACTGCCTACATATGTTTTATCTCCCTCCATGCCTCCTTTTTTGCGTTTGCATTTGTCGAAACCAATTTATTTTCAATAATATCCATCTGTTTTTGTATTAAGGAAAACAGGCATTTTCCTCCAACTGTTTTAATGCACGCTTCTTGGTTATCTCCATTTTTTTGCTGAGGGCGAGGAGTGAACACTGAACCGATGAAAAAACAGCTGTGAAACGACCATAGAAAATTAAAAACTAGAGAGTCACAGTGGCTAGTTTACTACTCTATAGAAGCCATGCATACACAGAACTTCCTTTCTTCATTGTGTAACATTTTCTCTTTGCTGATCCACTGCCTTGGTCCGAGACTTTTTATCGTCTATGAATATAAAAAACCTGGTTGGCCTTTGGTCCGGACCAAATGAGTCTAGAGATAGTCCAGACCAATGTAAAATCTATGAATACGGCCATAGAAAACCATGTTCACATGTAAATATATTTTCCATAAAAATTACTTTTGGCAAAGTTTTACCTCATCCACTGAAGCAGAAAGATTAAATACAAATTAGATTTGACTTACCTGTTTGAGTAAAAACATTAAATGTAGCGAATTGGTTCAATATATGTATGTGTTATGCTGGTTGCATATTTTTGATGTTATAATGATTGTTATTTTGTATTTGTTATATGTTAACTTATATTTGTGTTTAGAAATTGGATTGATTTATTTATTTAGATAGCAACCATGGCCAACTTTGATAAAAATTTATATGTGAAAGAAAATTTTACACAAGTAGAATACATGACCATGGAATAAACAGGCTTGTTTATTCCATAAAAAAAGTGAAGTAGCAATAGAGTAAATGAATGTTGCCAACGAGCCATAAATAATTTTCTTCTCCTTAGAAGAAATCAGTATCTTAAAAGTACTCAAACTTTGCAGTAGTGTCTCATCAGTACTCACACTGGACAGTTGTTCTTTACCATTATTAGTACCTCATTAGTATTAATATGGAACAGCTATGTCTTACCATTATATGGAAGAACACATTTAAATTTATATAATCAGAAAATGTACAGCAGAAAGGAAAAATAAATAAATAAAAGAATTTAATTTGTGAAAAGTTTATACTTTTTTTATAATTAACTTATTTATTTATTTATTTATTTATTTATGGATGCTCTTTAACTGCTGTGGTCCTTAGCATCCCATTCTATATTGGGCATGAAAAACCGGTAATTTTGCTCAGAGGCCCCTTTATCAGGCTTGAGGTTCTTTTATGTGCTGTAAATCTATGACATGAGACCACCAGCTTTACCTCCCTTCCGAAGGAAGCCATGTTAAGGATTTTTACGCCCTCCACCGGGTTTGAACCTGCGACCTCGGGAAAAGTTGATACTGACAGTATAGTTCATACTGATAGTATAT
Organism: Deroplatys truncata; assembly: GCA_030765065.1. NCBI lineage: Eukaryota > Metazoa > Arthropoda > Insecta > Mantodea > Mantidae > Deroplatys > Deroplatys truncata. Next base: position 182,729,444 of record CM060981.1, read on the forward strand.
TACAGTAAAGAAGTCTTTCTTATTACACACCCTGAGAATATTGAAGATCTCATTGCTCAATTACAAAAACTTTTCCCAAACATATCAATAAATCCCGCTATACTGCCAAGTATCATGTCTTGACCCTTATTTTCATATCAGCAAGGAGGAACTGTTCTAAGTGTATGGAAAACTCTAAAAATAAAAGTAAAGCAATTTGGAATTTGATATAAAAGGAAACAGGTAAAACCTGTTATAGTAATATTTTATGAGCTCATGATTAAAAAATATTCCCAAATTCAGTTTAAACTGCAAATATTTATAATGGGTACTTTATATATGTATAAAAAGCATTCCCCATCTAATGAAGCAGCTGCTCAAGCTGTTGACCAAGTGGATAGTGCCAAAGATATCAGTGAAAGTAAACATATAATTTCCAATCATAAAAGCAATTTTCCTGGCCCAGACGAAGTTGATGTAGTAAATAGCCTACCCCATATATTTTGTCATAAAGATGATGGCAACATTTATGACGTACTAGTTTTGTATGTTTTGAGTAACTGTGGAAAAACATAAACAATATTTTCATAACAATCTTAATATGTTTCTTATGGTTATATCTGTAATTTATTCATCTACATAATTTTTAGTCAAAGCATATTATAATAATAAATATACGATTAACAATGGAAGATGTAGACAATTTAGATTGTAAATGAGATAAATGAGTATTAGGCTACAATATGTAAGACACGACATGATTGGATAATCATTATTGATGACACAGTCACATGCATTGGGTGACCAATTGCAGGCATCTTCTGCAAAAATGCTGAGCTTGGTTTGCGATGAGCATCACTTTTTCACAGACAACCATTGAGTACAGGTGCACATACAAGACCACCCTCAAAATAATGGTTTATATTATCAAAGTGTATATTTTTGGTGTGAGTGATATTTTAATGTGTGAAACAAACTGTCATATATTGCAAAAAGTGTTTAAATGTTGAAGACCAAAAATAAATCACTGGTCATTGATACATATTTGCATTCACATGTGATTTAAAGTATACCTGGCCACATACAATTCATATTCACTGCCTACATTGTCTACATCACCGCATATAGGAAACTAAAGCTGAGGTATTAAGTATGGGAGCATGAAGGATAAAAAGAATAGGCCAAAAGGAGTCTCCATATTTTTCCAGTGGTCTTCGCTATGACACCAAACTCCTTCCAACTATCCTTACAGTCATCCTTTACCAATTTAACTCACAGCTCCCATCCCCATCCTCAAATATTGGCACGGCAACGTGGCGAACACCAACCAATAACTTCTACAAAGTAACATACTCAGTGATTCAAAATTTAGAAGAAAATAGTCTGCAATTGTTAAAAAGAAGGATTCTTGCATGTTCTAAGATCTGGAGATACACTAGTATTATGGAAACCATTTTACATAATCCCAATACTTGATCCAAATAAAGATCTGAAGATAATAAAAGTTGCTCTCAAGTGTTCTAGGAAAAATATTTGAAAATAAAATATTGTCTTGTTTAGAAAGATATGAGTTAATGGCTAAAAATTCAATATGGCTTTAGAAAGAACTTTAGAACTATTAACAGTTTGGCAATATTGCAGAAATACATAATATTTTTCTGGATAGCATGTGTCCATTAGCAGCAAGCCTGGACAGCAACTCAGTTCATAACTCTGTTTAAATAAATATATTATTAAAAATTTTAGTATTCCGCATAAAATATCAAGATGTGTTGTTAATGTAATGTTAGAGAGAAATAACCTTACATACTAAATTCCATTGCAAAGATTTAAGACAAATGGATCAAGCCTACCTCAAGGATCCTCATTATCTTTTATGCTGCTAAAGATTAAACTTATCTTATATGCTGCTTGTTGAAATTTTCTCAAAATTTTAATCTGGATGTGAAGGTCTTAGCATTTGCTGAAGATTTGCTATTATATTCAAGCTGTAACACAAATGACTGGATGAAAAGATCTTGATATTCGAGGGATGAATAAGAAATGCAACAACTTATCTAGAAGATATTGGTATTAATATTAATCCTTTAAAAAGTAACTGGACAATATTTAAAAGAAGAAGAAATATAATAAACAAAATCCATAAAATCAGTTGCCAAGAAGTTAAGTCAAAGAATGCTTTAACTGTCTTAGGAATGTACTTAGTTTTCAATTTTTATGGAAGGCTTATTTATATTATGTTATTAAAAGACTTAACAATATTTCCTACATCTTAAATATTCATGAGGCAAAAAATGATGAGCAAATGTGTATATCCTAAATATTATTTAACAATTTAGTAAGTGTGATTCTGGAATATGGTCTAATTCTAATTGTCAAATACCACACAGTATCCAGGCGAAGTTACAATCTATTATTTATAACACTGTGAAAATGTGTATGGAAATATCAGGAAATCCCTCAAAAAATGCTATGAAGAAACTTAATAATACCCTCAAACTGAAATAGCTATTTATATGTTGTAAATTTATAAGGAAGACAAGCTATTTTTTGGAATATAACTTTATGACTCTGAACAAGGAAATAACACAAAAGAACTTGTCTAGAAAATTCAAATACTGAAAATTACGTACCATTCTATCTATTGGATAAATGTTGTGACTTAACCACTTTTCACTGTCACTTCTAATGTGATCTGATTTAGCTCAGCTTACTCTCCATTTTCCCCATTCCAGACTTAATTTCTGTCTTCATCTTCTCCATTCTGGAATTTATGCTCATTTTCAGTCATTTCACTCTTATTCTCTCCATTCCAGCCAATAATCTTTTAAGCATTTCCTCCATCTTGGCTTTAAAACCTCACTTCTGACACCAATATGACTCCACTTTTCACTGGCACTTCACTAATGTTATGTGATTTAGTTCAATTTTCACTGTCACTTCAATGAGGTGATTTAGTTCTGTCTTTACTGGAGGATATAGCTGATCAGCTTGGGACAGCTACAATGGCCTCATATCTAGATAATTATCCTATTAAAAGGAAAACTAACTACCAACAGTAATGTGTCCTGGTGGAACAATACCCTGGAAGAGAAAAGAAAACAGGTAAGAAGACTTTCAATAAAGCAAAACAACAAGACAATGGACAGAATATCGGAATGCCCTGTGTGAATATAATAGGACAATTAAGAATGCCAAATCAACTTCCTAGAAAGCCATTTGTGAGGGAAGGTCCTCACTAAGGTGCCAACAAATCCAGGAGGTACTATACAAAATGAAAATGATATGCTGAAGGTGCTCCTTGATGCTCATTTTCCACAATGCACTGTGATAGAGAATGTAGACCAATCTATAGACCTGCCAAAGAGTTGTCTTGTGACAGCCAGGCAGGAAGATTGGGAAGTATGTAAGCAGTGTGTTGATTTTTGGATAATCTGGTGGGCTTTGGGGTCTTTTCAATCGCATAAGTCACTGGTTTGAATGGAATATTTCCAGTTCTACTGCAGCAGGAAGGGATTGAACTAATTCGACACTTGTGCAGGCTCTTTAGAACAAAGCTGGCCACAGGACGTATTCCAAGTGTAAGACCAATTAGTCTAACATCTTTTCTACAGTGAGTCTCAGTGAACGTTAACGGGATAACTGTAACTCGGTCTGTGGGTCTGGTGCGAAAATTCCCAGTCTCACGAACGCTCGGTAGATATGCATTTCTGGCTTCATTTCTAGGTTCCTCTGCTACAAGTCACGCATACTCAGTGTGAGATTAGACCTTGGATAACTGTGTTTATTTACACATGTTCGTACTACAGTATGGTTGTATATTCACAATGCAAGTGTGTGTACATGTTAAAAACATTTTTAAGAAATAAGAATTCAAGTGGAAACACTAGATGAAAATTTAGACTTAAATTTCCTGATAGACCACTTCCGTGTAGAAATACAATATTGAACTTAGTGGTTAAGTTTAACACAACAGGTTCTGTGAATAACAAGAAAAGCCAATGAAATCGTCATGTCCTTGATGAAATCGGTGCTGCCCTAGAAAATCTTTGAAGGGTTAGGACAGCAGAGAGGAATTTTGAGAGCATCAGCTCACAGAGCAACAGAATTACTCAAATTAAAGCTGTATGTATTTTCAGTATCTCACCAATTATAGCTTACAAATTATAACAAAAGACTTTGTTTCTGTAACTGGATGTTAGCAAAAGTCAATAGTGGGGAAATTAATCCCAGGAAAATTTTCTATTCCAATGAGGCGTGGTTTCATCTAAACAGCCATGTAGCTTCACATAATAACAGGTACTGGTCATTAGATAAAACAGATATTGTTTAAGAGGCCCCACTACATAATGAAGAAATAGAATTGTGGTGTGCCATTGGTGCTAAAAGAATTATTGGTATTATTATTATTATTATTATTATTATTATTATTATTATTATTATTATTATTATTATTATTATTATTTTAATTTTATTTATGAAGAAACAGTTAACAGCGATAAGTGCATGTGTCTAATTTTGGAACCATTGTGTGATGAGCTAACGTGTAATGGCATATTATTTTCAGTAAGGTAACACCATAGCTCATACTGCTAATGAATCCATGAGGGAATTGCACCATATATTTGGCCAAAGACTTATAAACAAGGATTTGTAGTCTCCTTGATCCCCAGATCTAATGTGTTGCGATTTTTATTTCTGGGGAACACTGAAAAATAAAGTGTATGCCAATCCTCACACGTTTGAGGAACTTAAACAAAACATTCTAACACAAGTTAGGTCCATTAGTGCAGAAGAACTGATTCTTGTGAATGATGGTTTTATAAGAAGATGTAAAATATGTATAAGACAAGATTTCCAGCATCTTCTATGATAAGGGTGAGTAATGCATACTGTTATTTAATATCTTGTGCCCAATTTCTAATGAGCACTCGTGGCACGTGAGATTGGGAGCTGCCGCACCAGACCTACAGTTATCCTGTCAACATTCACTGATACTCACTGTATTAAAGTTGTTAGAAAAACTGTTGATAGGTATATAAGGGAGTGATGTTAAGTATGGCCCCATTGCACCCAAACCCACATGCCTTTCAAAAAGGAAAATCATGTGAGACAGTCCATCACTTGGTTGGGAAGGTAGAAAAGGCATTATATTTCCAAGAGATTGTTCTAGGAGTATTTTTAGATATTTAAGCGGCTTTTAGCAATACGACTTTCAAAGCTACGTATAAGGCTGTGGAAAGGCATGGGGTAGATACCACTCTGTGTAGATGGATTGGGAGCCGTAGAATTGTGGCTTCTGTCTTAAATGAAAGTACATTAACAACTTATTTAAACATATAAAAGATGCAGGGGGAATAGCTATTGGTTATGCAGATGACACCACAATTGTAGTCGCAGGGAAAAAAATGGAGGTACAAAAAAAAGCAAATGCACTACTAGATATAATTAGCAGACAGCAAACCTAGGGATGGCGTTAAATATAAACAAAATAGAGTGGAATGCAAATCAGTGTGAGTAATAAAACACAGGCCAACATTAAATTAACAATAGAAAATAAACAAATTCAGCAAGTTACGGAAACAAAATTTTTGGGGTTAATCATAGATAGTAGTTTGAAATGGAACAGACATGTCGAGAGAGTCATAAAAAAAATTAACATGGGCTTATATATTTTAAAACAAACAACACATAATGGATAGAAAAAGTATCATACAAGTATATTATGCCTTCATCCACTCTCACTTAAGTTATGGGGTTGTTTTATGTGGGATACAGCACAAAAATCCTCAGTTTTAAAGATATTCAAGTTGCAAAAAAGAGCAATAGATGTAATGTTAAAAATGAAAAAAACTGAAACATGTAGAACTGCATATAAGACACTCAAGATTTTAACATTACCTTCACTTATTTAAAATAGAGAGTTGAGGGTTGTTACACTACATCACTATGATATTCTTACTTGAAGTAAGAATATCATAGTGATGTAGTGTAACAACCCTCAACTCTCTATTTTAAATTATGACACATCACTGTTACTAGCTTCTAAATCTTCAAAATTAGTCAATTACCTTCACTATATATATATACATACACGAATGTATTAAATTTGCTCTAAAAAGTTACAATAATCAGAACAAAAATATGAACGTTCATAATCATAATACCAGAACAAAAAATAACTATTTCAGAAATAGATTGAGGGACACTAAATCACAAATGCATAGAAAATAACACCAAAGATATGTACAATCATTTACCTTCACAAATAAAACAGATAACAAATGAAAAGATAAAACTAAAAGCCATCAAATCCTATCAGTCAGGAAATGCCTTCTACTCCATAGAAGAATACAAAAAAGCAAATGTAAACGCACTGTAAAATATGGTATTTTTTCACCTCTCATTTTCATATATACATGTATATTCACTGTTACTTGTGTATATTCACTGTTATATTTTTGTATAATTGGACGATCCATGTAAAATAAATACAATTCAATGGTAATCAACACCACAAGAGGTTGACCACAGTGAGGGGTGTTGTCCCCATTATTGTGGAACCTCGTAGTTAATGACCTCATTGAGTAGTTAAATAGCAGCAGATTATATTGTCAAGGTTATGAAGATGACTTGGACATCCTGGTCCTTGGCAAATATAAAAACCCTATTAAAATACTGGCACAATGTGCTTTGAATATTATAGAGAGGTGGTGCCAAAGCTAGGATCTTGGAGTCAACCCCAAGAAGACTGGTGATACCATTCACAAAGAGTTGTATCCCAGAAACATACTGTGAGCTTAAACTATTTGGTGAAATGTTGCCAGTGAAAGGGCAAGTGAGGTATCAGGACTAGCACTAGATCCTGGACTCACTTGGAATCCTCACCTTAAAGCAACATGCACCAAAGCTAAAATGGCTCTAATGAGTATCAAAAGAGCCTGGGTAGAAGCTGGGGTTTAAGTCCCAGATGTATCCACTGGATTTATACCACCATAGTGAGGCTCATAGTTAACTATGGGTCACTGATCCGGTGGAAAAAGACTGAGCAGGTAGAAGCTGTGAAAGAACTGGGGAATGTACAGAGATGAGCCTGTCTAGCCATAACCAGTGGAATTGACAGCACACCTACAGCCGGAATGGAAACAATACTTAATTTTCCTCCATTGCACCTATGGGTTAAAATGGAGGCAAGGCTGGAGCACATGGATTAAAGACTGGGGGCAACTGGACACCTACAGGATATCCGGGACCAGAATATTAGATGTCATGGGGATAAATCCAGTTGCAGAAATGCCAGAAAAGTTTATGAAACCATCTCTCTGCTTAAATAAGTCCTCCAGTATCAAATTGAATGTAAAGAGCATTGGGAGGCTAATCAACACTGCACAGGGGACATTGTATGGTTCACTGATGGATCCAAAACAAAAGATGGAATAGGAGCTGGTATATATGGAAGACAGCCCAAGCTGGAGAAGTGGTATTCCAGGCAGAATTATATGCCATCAGGGCTTGTGTGGAGGAGAGTGAGGACAGGTGCTATAGGAATTGTATTATTTGGATATACTCAGACAGCCAGGCTGCACTGCAGGTACTACAGCACCTTTATGAGATCAAAGATCATTAAGGAATGTTGAGAAGCCCTAGAAAGGCTTGGGGAATGCAATAGGCTTACTCTAACATGAGTCCCTGGCCACACTGGGGTAATTGGAAATGAAAATGCAGACAAGCTGACTAAAATGGGAGCGCAGGCCCCATTTATAGGACCAGAACTGATCTTGGGTATTAGCAAATTAAATTAAGTAAGAAGCAGATGAAGCTAATGGCGGTTTGATGACTGGTCATGGAAATTTTAAAAAACACCTGCAGAAAATAAGGCTTGAGACCCAAGATGCAGAATATGTGGTGTAGAGGAGGAAACGACCTCACACTTAATATTCCAGTGTGAAGTACTGGAACTGAATAGATACAATCTATTTAGAACTGATGATCCAAATGAAATAGTTCTAATAAAAACCTAATCATTGGACTCCTGAGACTTATTAGAGTTTAGGGAGGTGATGATTGGAAAAATGGATAGGAAATCATACAATAAACCTAAGGTTTCAGTGCGGGCAGCTAGGGGTATGTCCCTCCTGTTCATCTCCCTGTCAAATGTCTACTGTCACTTCACCTTTGTGACTGCATGTGGCAGTGAAATGAAACACGAGCAAAGTCTCCTCTTCTTCTGTCTGCTTCACTTGCTGTGACTTTGAATAAGGACTTTTCCAATCTCTTGCAGTAGCAGCACTCATTGTACATCACAACTGTTGTCACAATCTCAGCACTTGATGTTGCATCAGAAATGCACTCACTAACTCATTCACTCACAAGCATGCTGGCTTATATACAAGTGCAGCAGTTTCTGAAATGCTCATGTGAGACAGAATCTGATTATCCCTGGATAGCACTTCTGGAATTTACGTTAGGTGGTAGTGTTACTCTGTGCCCTTATATTTATTTACCTCTCCAATTTGCTGGTTGTTTGATTGGCGCCTTACACCCAATAAGCAAGGCCCATAGTTGTGTTACAGTATGGAAACATACTTAAGACAAATAGGTTTCCTAGGTTACCCATTTATTGTGTTAGTATATGTTGCAAATAGATGGAGAGTTAAACAAATTGCAAAAAAGAAGAGGTGCAAATTGAACAACATTTTCTTAAATTCATAGAAGATTTTTCCAGCAGAAGTTTGAACACCACCACAACAGATGGTTTGAAAGATCCAGAAGGAGGAGTAAGAGCAGCTGTTTACAATAACAACAGTGAGGGATTGTTAAAAATCAAACTAAATAAAGATTATTCCATTTATTCAGCAGAACTTGTAACCATTAGAATCCACATATCATATAAAACCATTATATTCTTAAATTCCTACAGTGTTTTGAGTAAAATGAGTACAAAGATATCAGGGTGTGTAAAAGTCCTACACACTTATTTAACTTATGTTAATTTTGAATAATTTGAACATGATACAGGCCTACCAACAAATTACAGTACACATCACTTTTTATGTTCAAACTGTCTCCCTTTTTCATCATCAATACACCATTGAAGTCTATCTGGAACACACTGACATGCATGCAACTACAGCTGAATGTTGTCCAGATTGTGGAAGGTGTCCTCAATGTAACCAGTCAGCTCTTTAAGAGTTGGTGGTTTCTTTTCATAGACTTCGTCATTAACCATACCCCAAAGGAAGAAATCAATTGGGATAATATCAGGGACCGTGGTGGGAATTCAATTGCAGCACGACATTCAAGCACCCTTCCTTTGAAAACGTTTTTAAGGTACATCCTGTAAGCTAATGCATAATTTGCAGAAGCCCCATCATACTGGATCATAGAGTTGATCATAGTTTTTCGTATGCATGATGATTCCTGGTGTAACCTCTTGAGGTAGAGCCAAGTAGTTGTCTCCAGTGAGATTTCCGTCAATAAAGTATGGCCCAATTACACCACGTGTCAATATTGCAGCCTACACATTTAGCAGTTGCTCCAAAGCAACATGGTGGTTGTCTTGTGTACCAATAAGTACAGTTATGTTGGTTTACATGTCCTGACGATTTGAATTTGGTCTCATCAGACCACAGAATGTTAAGAAAGAAATTCTGGTCAACTCGATGCTGATTAAGTATTAGTTCACAAATAGTAGCTGCCTGTCTGGATCATCTTCCAGCAGCCCATATAATAGGCATGGAATGTACACTTTGAAGTTCTGCTAATGTAACATTCTTTGGATTGACCAATGTGATAGTTCTGGGAACTCTGCTGCTAATCATCTTGTGAACTTCGTTGGATTAATCATAACAGCCAAATAGATATTGAGTTCATTGTCATCAGTTTTAGACCTATGAATTTAATTGTAAACAGCTGTATGTATTGGTGGATTTGACTCGAAATGTTCTCTCCATTTCCTCAGTTCACCACTTCCTCACAGTTCCTCACTTACACCACTTTGGTAAGTGGTCTTCACAGCGAAAGTTCTTTCTTCTTTCATTAACATTTTGCGAAAGTTGTTATTTGTGTTATCAAGATGTCACTTATGGTTACTTGTTCCCTACCAATCTTATTGATGTACGTGGTACACCCAACCAACCTAGATACATACATTCCCTAAGTTGTTGTGATTTTTGCACCCCCCTGTATATAGCCAGAACATAAAACATAACTGTAAAGTGAATCTACTGGCAAAACAAGCAAATACTAATGGGTAAAATTATTCAGGTGCCTATCCAAGATACATACTGCAAGCTCAAAAAAGAAATACTAAACAACACAGCATCGAAATTCAGAAGATTCTTGGATCTGGGAAGTAAAAAAGAAAACCCATGGTTCAAGAGGATTTATGATCCAAAAAAATTATGACATCATTAGAAAAAGATTAAATATAGCTATGAGCCCATTATTAGTATACAAAAGAAAGAAAAGACAGAAGCCTTATTGTGGAGAAATGGTAATTTAGAACATATATTAATTGAATGTAATTTTAATAACGAAAATGGTCAATTACTAAATTCATTATATAAACATGATTTAAAGGGCATACAAATATAACAAATATTATAAAACATAACCCAAAAATAATATTTAAAAAAATCAGAAAATGTAAAATCAAAATACTCATGTAAACTTTACAAAATGATAAAGGTATATAATGAAACTAAAAGTTTCATTAAAAATACAATTATAGGTACTAGATGCTAAATGAAGTGAGAGAATCTCTTTAATAGTGTATATAGAGGAGGATAATTCTTCTAAATGAAATCAAGGAATATTCATTTGTAACTGAATGACACAGTTAACATTAAAAGAAAGTGACTATCAAAAACCATAATTAAATGAATAATTTGAAATAACAACCATAGGCTGACTTTAAACATGTGGAAGGTTGTAAAAGAAGTAAATTAAGCCAGGATATGGAGGTATTATGTTACATAGATCCTGATGTTAAAATTGTTTTAGTAGGCGATTTCAATGTTAGGTTAGGATGTGAACAACCTCAAATAAGGACAGAAGAAAATATAAAGGTAAGGCAGGAAATTGAGAAAAGAAAAAGTAGAGATAAGATAGTAAACAAAGAAGGCAGAAAATTACTGCAATTTTGTGAAGAAAATAATTTGAATTTTTGTAATGGAATTAAAGGAAAAGATAGGATGGGTGAAATTACGTTTGTAAATAATAATAGAGAAAGTGTAGTTGATTTCTTCCTTTATTCATTGGTATTAGGATGCAATAATAGATTTTGAAGTAGTTCAGGGAGTGTTTACCAGCTGTCATTTTCCACTGAAGACTACATTTAGGGTAAAGGGTGAGGTGGCGGATGATGAATTTGTTAGAGTGGGAAAGAAGATAGAAGTATTTAAATGGAGAAGGGAGAAGGAAGAATTATATTTGGATAGACTGAATTTAATTATGGGGGAAGACACAAAGAGTAATATAAATGTATTATTACAAAGGAAAAAGTCAGAGGAAGTAACTGGGAGATTGGAGTGGATAGTTAAAAGAGCAGGATGTAAAATGAAACAAAGGAAGGAGTGGCAAATAGAAAGAAAGGGATGGTTTGATGAGGAATGTATTAAAGCTAAGAGGAGAGTGGAACAGTAATTAAAGAGATGCAAGCTACAGGAGGATGAGGATTCAATGAAAAATTATTTAACAATGAAATGGAGTTATACAGAGTGAGCCAAAAGACTCCGAACCGCCTGCGCGGTGTTTTTCCTGCCTGCGTCCTCGCCGCTTGTTGCCGTCTGCCGCTATCATAGAAAGACACAGATGAAACCATACAACATTTTTAAAACTACTTTTAAAGGCTTTACTTACCAACTTTATGAAAGGAGATGCTGAAACTGGCCACCATCGTTGTCCATACAGTTTTAGCACCTCTTTAGGAAACTATCCATCACTCGCTGTAGTTCACGTTGAGGAATTTCCTGGTGGATATTTTGTTTTAATTCTTCCAGGGTGTGTGGGTTTTTCTTGTACACTTTATGTTTAAGTTACCCAGAGGGGCATTTTATGTACAATATTACCGGCTGCGCAGTGTTTTTCCACTGGGCGTGTGGAAATATGATAAAAACATGATAACACACTGCTGCTATAAACAAAGTCACGCTGTTGTGGCTTTGCTCCGCAGTGTGAAGTGCAGTTTTGAGTTGACGGTGATGTGATGTAGTTCAGTTATTACGAGTTATTTATTATTTTGTCCTGTACTTAGTGACAAAGTATATTATGGCTCAGTATATATGTTTTCTACTGCACAGCGTGTATTTATTTATGATTCGTATGTGTTAACTCAGTCAGCTTGCCAAATGAAAGTACGATTTGCAGAAAGATTTCCAGGTGTGCCGTACAGCAATCCACGAACGTTACAGTAAATTTCAGGCCACAGGAAGTGTTCAGGCTAAGAAATCTAAAAGACGGCATTCGGTTCTTGCCAAAGAAACATTAGACGACATCGGTCATCGTTTGAAAAATTCCCCCCAAAAATTCCACGATGGATAGTTTCCTAAAGAGGTGCCAAAAATGTATGGACAACGACGGTGGCCAGTTTCAGCATCTCCTTTCATAAAATTGGTAAGTACAGCCTTTAAAAGTAGTTTTAAAAATGTTGTTTGGTTTCATCTGCGCGTTTCTATGATAGTGGCAGATGCCATCAAGCACCGAGGACGCAGACAGGAAAAACACTGCGCAGGCAGTTCAGAGTCTTTTGGCTCACCCTGTAGATGTTTAATTGAAGTAAAAAAGAAAGAATGGGGTGGGCGATTAAGTAAGAATTTGCTTGAAGCAGTAAATAAAAATGATAATTGTAGAGTATGTCAAATAATCCGAGGAATGTATAATAGGAATAAAAGGGGGAATGTATTGCACCAGAAATATGGTGTAATTACTTTAAAAACCTATTAGGTATGCAGACCAAATTAACAAACTTAATCCCATTATCTTTAGATATAGAAAACATAGATAGCCTAGATAAGAAAATGTCGGTAATGGAAGTTTGGGAGGAAACTAAAAGGTTTAAAAATAATAAAGCATCAGGGATTGATGGTCTACCAGGGCAATTTTGGAAAAAAAATGGATAGAGAATAGAGATAGGACTGAGATACTGGTTAAACTGATGAATATTATACTTAAGGAGGAAAGGTACCACATAACTGGAGGGCAAGTATAATTGTACCCATTTATAAAGGCAAAGGAAGTGTCAAAGATCCAATTAATTATAGGGGTATTAGTTTGCTGTCAGTCTTAGGAAAGATCTGTTCAGGAATTTTAGCAACTAGATTGCAGAAATGGGCAGAGGAAGAAAATAAATTATCAATATTTCAGAGGGGACTCAGAAAGGGTAGGAGAACAGTAGACAATATTTTCATTATAAAATCAATTAATAGATAAATACTTCAGTATTAAAGGAGGTAGGGTATATATGACATTTGATATTATAGATAGAGAGGCATTATGGATTAAACTGAGAAGTAAAAGACTAAGCTTAAAATTCATTAGAACAATACAGAATATATGTATGAATAATAAGTTTTCTATTAGGCTGAATGGTGATGAAATTATGGGAAAAATTGATAGTAATATGGGGTTAAGACAAGGTTGCAAACTTAGCCCTATACTGTTTAACTTATTTATTGACGATATCTTGGAAGAGTTGAATAAGGATAACTTATATTTACCCACAGTAAATAATAGAGAAATTCCAGGATTACTTTTTGCAGATGATTTAGTGGTAGGTTCTATTTCAGTAGGAGGTCTAACAAAAGTGTTACATATCATATATTCATTTTGTAAGAAATGAGGTTTAAGAATAAATTTTAAAAAATCAAAGTATTTAAAAAGAGCTATAAATTGAAGGAGGAAAAGTGGTATCTGGAAGGGGAAGAGTTGCAAATAGTAAACAAGTTTGATTATTTTGGAGTGAGAATAAGTAGTAATGGGAGATGGAATGATCACAAGATAAGTGTCTTAGCTAAGGGAAGATTAGCAATGACTGCTATAAGAATATGCTTAAAGAAAATACCAGGTATGCAAATTAAATGGTTGGAAAGGGTTTACAAAGCTGCAGTTGAAGAAAAATGGCCTATGGATCAGAGATTTGGGTAAGTGACAAAGGATGGGAGATGATTCATAAAGTGCATAGATCGTTCTGTAAATGTATGTTGGTTTATCTATTTCATCACCTAATTGTGGTAACTTTTATTACTTACGTAATATGTTTTTACGTAAATTATTAGAACTTGCAGATCTTATATTGTGCTGCTTTTGTTTTGTTTGGTTACATAATTTTAACTGCCCCACGTATGGGTAGCCAATTTGTAACGGTATTACTTACAAATGTTTGTTTACATCACGTGTGTTGAAGCCATCTTGTGACGTCATTCATTTGTTCGGTTTGTAGCTCCATCTAGTGTTAGCAATTTGTGGTACCTAGTATCAGCGTTTGAAAGAATTTTAAGTTTTGTTTATTGTCCTCCGGCTAGCTATTATCTTATCTTAGGTCGAACATGTGTCTTGATCAGGGTTGTGTAAACGGAAAGGAATCTTTTATCCAAAAAGAACACTGATGAAGAAATTTGTTTTATAATTTTTATTGTCGAACATGTTCACTATCACTTTTACATATTGATCTAGATACTCGCCAAACTGAAACTGTTATAATAACTTCTTACTGATGACTTTTAATCAACGTACTTCAACCTTTTGTATAATTAATTTTACCATATTTTAGATCTTTCATAATTCTGCTGCGCGTAACTTGTGAATCTATCTCCGATGTATGACGAACTAATACTTTCGACGAACTGACTGACTGAAGACGACGTGTAGTGTACACAGATTTTTGATGAACTGCGCTAAATACGACGTGTAATGTATGAATGCTTTCGGCGAACTGAAGGACTGACTGACTTTACCTCCAACCTACCTTATTTATACTCCCTCGTCCAGATACGCCTAAAGATTATAACTGAACTACTATTGGCTAATAAAACGCGCCAACATTAGCGTCCATTTTAATATCCAATTAAAATTATGAATACATATGCTCTAGGAAGGAAACATTCCAGAAGTTTCTACCGAAAACGCGCCAACATTACGTAACTTCCTCGTTTCCAATAATGATAAACAGCTCACCCCCCTCTCTGCATTATTGCGCGCTATTATTGACAGTTTCAGTAAGGTCGTATAAACTTACTTATCAACAATAATTACAGTCAAGAAACATCTCAAATCAATGTCACATAATAATGCATATTCATACTTCAATCATTATTTACATTAAAGTAATTTGTGATACAAATTACTGCATCATAATGGAGCAGCAATATTGGAGTTGTGAAGAGTAGGTAGCAAGGGCATGATAGTAGAAAGGATACTTAAATATTGGCACAGATTGAAAGCATTGGACGAGCAATGTTTAATAATCCAAGAAAAATCCAGTGCTGGGATGAACTGGGCTCAAGGAATAAGGAGAATTTTACAGGAAATAGGAATGGGTAACTTATGGGAGGAGAGAGAGGGGTTAGTTAAAGGAAGGAAGTGAGGAACAGAGTAGAAGATGTAGAGAAACAAGATTTATTTCAGTCTGGAAGGAAAGAAAAGTTTGGAACTATATAGACAATTAAAGGTGGACTGGGGAAGGGAGAAGTATGTGAATGTAGGCAATAGGTTAGTGAGAGAAGGGTGGGCTTGGCCTAGATTAAGTGCATATAGGCTAAGGGGAGATAGGAAGGGAGCGAATTTGGATAGGTGTCTCTTTGCGGGGAGGCAGATAATGATTTGCATTATATAATTGAATGTGAAGAAACTAAGTTGCGGAGAGATCAGTTGTTACCTAAAGAATGGGAGAATGTTAACAAAGAAGTATTTAAAGTTAGGATAATGAAAATACAAAAGGAGAGGGATATAAAAAGAATAGGAGAATATATGGGAAGAGTAAGAGAAAAATGGTTTAAAAAAATAAAGCAATATGAATTTGTTATGACCCACCATGCATAAGTAACCACAGTGTTAAAATGCATGATGGACTAAAGAAAAAAAAAATAGCAATTCAAAGTAATGTATTGAAAATTGTAAGATTTTTGTATAGCATTGTGGAAATAAATACATACATACATATTTTTCACAGGTCAAATGAGTGTGGCTCAGTCACTTGCCCAGGGTGATGAAAGCACTTTGCTGGATCCAGATCTAGATCTTCCAGAACTTAAATTACCAGTAATTGAGAAGTGGGTGGGTGAAACTAAGGCTGAGATTGCTAGATCTTCCTATGATCGAAGTATGACTGAGAAACCCAGCATTGGTGATGAATATCGCAGTCCAGATTTGGATGAAGAAGGAAATGGAAGCTGTGTCATGAGTGATAACAAATCGGACTACTCCAGCCTTAAGATAGGTCAGATACAAGGTAAGCATGCTGAAAAGAACAAAAATAGTCTGGAGAAGTAACAAAGCACCTATGCAAATGTTTCAAAAGCTTTTGGTTACATAAACTGTAGGGAGGCAGAAAAGTTACTATAGAACAAATATTTATGTGATTAATGTATACCGCTTATGTCAGATAAAAACTGTACCTGAATTATTCCCCATTGTTCATTCAGGGAATAGTGAATTTTTTTGCAGCTAAAGTAGCAGCATGCACTTGCTTTTTATAATAGTTGACTTTATCTCAGCTTCCGTCTATCTGTAGTATATGAGTGTTGCTGTTATATTATGTAACTGAAGTCATTTCTGGTGAATGCTTATCAGAAGTAGATATATCTAATAGGAAATAGATGTAAAAAGAAACTTTTTAATGAGTAATTACAGATAATAAAAATAAATGATGAGCAAAGGAAGTCATTCAAATGTTAAGCATAAGATTTTTACTTTCTCTACCATGTACCTAGTAGGTAGAGAGGGTTATTGCATTCTTCCCAAAAATTCAATATTGAGATTCTCCAGAAATACATGTTTTGAGGCCCCTGATTCCAAAAATTGTATTTTTAGAAAAAAATGTGTATGTGTATCTGTGAATAGCCTAACTCCAAAACAAAACCTCAGAAATTTACCAAACATGGTATTTAAGCTCAGTGTCTTCCAAAGATTTGACACAAAGATTTACAACAAAATTCCCTCACCCCAAACTACCCTTTACATAGAACATTTTTTGACATTTTTTTATTTTCTCAAAAATAACCTTGTTTCCTTTAAGTTATTTTAACTTATTTTAAGTTATTTACATGTTAAATAAAATTTGTCTTGAACTTTCTGGGAATAGCCTAAAATGTCCTCTTCATTTGTAAGAAATTTTATACAGTAAAACCTTAATTATCCATCACTTGGTTAGCCATTCGACTCATTAACTCTCATCATCTTTTTCTTTCGTCTTAAGTTACATTTTGCAAAAGTTGAGTTATTCATCTACAGACATCTATGATGTTCCTAGATATGTATTTGCAGGTTGAGCATCTTGTATATCAACAGATGGCTTCAGTATTCTGAAAATTCTCAAGCAAAGTGCACTTTAAAAATAATGGAACAAAAGCTTCCCGTGCAAGCACGGCAATGTATAAAATTGAATACAGAATGAATGTGTACTCTACTCTTGGTTGTTCTGATGCCTTCAGCTGTGTATTACTTAAAATTTAGTTTCAAATCACAAAAGTGGTCGTGCACTCAGACAATAGTAGTGATCTTAAATGTACTCTGTCACCCAGCGATGTACCTACAAAATTGACGATAAATGCATGCGAGTTATTAAGTGCACATACTTGTATTGGTTTTATGGAACTAAGTCTGTTATCTCTGACAGCGCAGCCCTGCCCCATGGACAACAATCGCCTTTATTTTTCTAAATGTAACATAGTACTTGTGCATTTAGTGAGTTTTTTGTAATTGCTTAATAAACATAGTGTTTATATTAATAAGATGGGTTATCTAACCCCCCCCCCATCATTATAACAGTCAATTGGTGTTCTGCTGTATGATTTTATATAACTGCTCAACATTAAGAGATAGTAGTATACTGTCTCTTAATGTTGAGCAGTTATAGTATAGAAAGTATACTATAAAATGTAGATCTTTTTAAAACTCACACTTTATTTCAAATAACTTTTTTGTGTCATCAGCAATTTCTGAGATAGCCATTATTATTGGTTTGAATTGTTCAATACTTCGTCATTTTTTTAAAAATACTGTCACTATTCAGTTGTTTCTTTTGATAGCATGGAATTTCAAAGCTGGTATATAGTCCCACTTTTAAACATCTTGACTCAATTTTCTTCTAAATCCCCCCCTCCCCAGTAACTACAACGAAATGTGTAATGAAACACTCTCTCTCTTCCATAGGAAAAGCTTGTAGAAGCTATACAAAATAAGTGATAGTGAGTAGAGAAAAGTTTATGAATGTAGTAGAATTTTTTTTTTTACCTACTTGCAGTTTGTTATGCTTAAAACAATAAGAAACAAAATAAACTGTATCATTTATAATACAAGATATACTAAATATAAATCTTAATGAAGAAGATAAGATTGGTGAAAAAAATACTGCATAGGGAAATTGCATTTTTTGTACATATTGTATTTGTTTTTCTAACTCTTGCAATACCCAATCATTAGTTTTTCTAGAGCATTAGAGCTTTATGTTTGTAGTATGTTTATGCAGTGATTATGTGTATAATTAATTTTAAAAGCACAATTTCTACATATGTTATACAGATCCAGAAGAGAGTGTTTCTCCATGTTCAACAACAGATTCTGGCCATCCACAAACATCATCTCCTCTTACTCCACAGTTATCATTACAAAGTGATGACACTCGAGATGAAGATGGCAGAGTGGGATCATCACCGTCACCAACTAGTGGTCACTTGGCTACTGTACCATTTCGTTCTTGTGATGTGGGCTCATTCACTGATCCAGCAGTTCCGCTGATGTATTGTGCTCGACATTTGGCTTCATCCTTCCTTCTTACTGGATGGTCTGGGTACACCATGCCAGATCATAGTGTTAGAGTCAGTGTGAAAGCTCTTGCTCTGAACTGCATTGCTAGCATACTTCGGATGGCACCAAACATTATCTTTCTCAGCTTAGATAAAAACAAGACACCTCTTGAAGTTTCTAATGGTAAGTCATTATTACTGTCTATACCTACTCTGTTTAGTCTATACTACCGCCATTTTATCTCCGGCTCTTACATTTTGTGCGACCAAGAGAGACAGTGTTGTCAATTCTTGCCCCTACTGTCAGTACATGTGTATACATGTGTTATCTGTTCATAAAATCCACATTTACGAAATAGTTGCTTATGTTAAGAGTATATAAAATATGGAGATAGCATTTACAGGAAACATAAAGAGTTTTAATGTACTCATATTTAACATGTCAATTGTCCAGCGGAAAGATGCTGCACTCCACGTAGATATCCGTTTGTTCATCATTAGCGTCACTGGAGTCACTAATGTCAGCATCTAATGAAATCATAGTTCTTCTACATGTTCTTCTAAAACACCTTCAGCATTTTTGCTTGAAGTAGAAGTTCCCATGTATGTTTCTTAGCACTCTGTCATTTTTCCACTGACACCTGTTGAATTCCTTGTTGCACCAAGCGATCAACATTGGCGACGCGGAAAGTCTTATTGTGTTCTGCAACTTACCCTTTGACTTGTGCCCCAATGAGTTCAGTAGGATTGAAATGGCTTTGGTATGTGGAAGTCTGATAACAGTGTGCCCATGTGTAGCAGCGATGGTGTCTTATCTTGTGTGTACAAAACCTGGTTTGTACAACTTAACAATTAGCAAGAGCTCTTCTTTGTTCAGGATGTTATTTTCTGGGGATGTTATTTTCCAACAGCCACTGAAGTACATGTGCTTCCTGTCTTCGGCTGTTGGTGCTTTTTTTAACTGCATTGAATGACTAAGGAGCATTGTCCATTATAATAATGGAATTCTGACTCAGTTGTGGAAGTAAGGCTTCCTTAAACCAGACGGTGAAAGCTTTCCCATCCATTTCTTTGTGATAATCACATGTACTTTTTGATTTAAACAGAAGCATTGCTCCAGGAACAAACCCATTTACTCCACCAGCATGAAGCAGAATAAGTCTGCTTCCCTTCCCAGTGGGCATCTTCATTGTTCCTGCTATTGTGTCATTTGTCCAGGTCATTGATTTTGTGTCTCCTGCATTCACCCACATTTTGTCCAACTATACCACTTTTTGGGACTAACGTTTAGAATTTCCCTCAGAAATCTGCCAAGCCATGCCATTATATCACCTCTTTCCACTACAGCTTTCCTACCTGAAAAGTTCTTGAATTAAAACCAAGTTCTATTAACACCTTGCCTAAACTTGTCTTAACTCCATCAAATAATCCAGTGTGTTTCAAAGAACCTAGAAGCTTCTCTCGAGTAGGAAATCATTTCCTCATATAAAATTGGTAAATATGCTGCTTTATCCCATCCTTCTGAAAGGCACCCAATGTTGTCTTTGACTTTAGATTTTGATTTTCCTGGTGACTGCAGTTCTTCCTATAGTGTATTCAAGTCGGCCAGGCATTTTTCCTTCGTCATACTTTTCTTATTTTACCCACCTTCAATGCATCACAAACTCTATCCACTACTCTTACCAAAGGAAGAAGAGGTGCCCCATTGTCTCGCTCCTTTTCAAAATATTCACGTAGCCTGAATATAAATTCATGGCTTTGGCTGGGTAAGACCCGACTTTTTTCTTTGGTTCTCAAGAACCACTAGCCATAACACTATAACAATAACTATAACAACTATAACGATAACTATAAGAATGACTATAACAAGGATAATGCAGTAAATCACAAATGCACAAAAAACCAACTTTACCTGGACTAAAGCAAACAGCTATAAACAACACGTGTTTTGCTTACAAGAAAATTGGCAACACAGTCTAAAATGCAATGGATGCACACTGGAAGCAAGCTGTAATTGGTGTTAGCAGACAACTTCCACCCTATGGTGTGCAAGTCAACCCAGCACTACAAACGTTACCTGATTTTTTATTCCCTTCTGTTGTTGTGTTGTGTTTTGCATGTAACAGTGCAATAACAGTAAACTATATTTGTTAAAAACTTTACAAATCAAATTAGAGTCCTGATTTATATGTTGAAATGAATCAGAATAAGCTTCCTTTGCTGTGGAAATTCACAGCATAGTATTGCTAAAGGTGGCCATTCTGATATACTTTACCCTCACAAAATGTCAGGGCTGGAGATCTACTCTAGTAGAGGAAATACTGGATCCAAAAATTCTGTTTTGTGATTTCATCAGGTATGCATATGTTGCTGTCTGTGAGCAGCATAGCTAAAAAATTTCTTGTTGCATTTAAGTCATGCAATTTGCGGTACCCCTGCATAAATGTTTCGACAACTGCACTGTTGGTGGCAGTCCTGGGTTCGAAGACCGCTCGGGTTGGAGTTGAACGCGGTATAGTGGTAGAGATAGAATTGATGTTAAAATTCACTGTACTGTTTTCTCTATCCGACATGGCTTCGTCTTGTCCTTCTCGCTGTTACCCTGGCTAGTTGGTTTTCAGCGGTGACTTTAGCATGGACTCTGCCTATCATGATATTTGATAAGCTCGTCGATCTCAGTTGTGGTACGGGAGCTTAGAGAAGAATTGATTACACACTGTAATGTTTGGTTTATGGCTATTTATTGTTACTTCCACACTCTAACACTACATAAATGTTCCTGTTCACCTATCACCATTTTACATGCCAATTGTTGACTGTGAACTCTTAAAAACTTTAACTGTCTTCCAGTGTACTGTCTACTACTTTTTAACTGTGTACTTCGAACTCTTCAACTGTCTTCCACTGTGTACTGTCTACTACTGTATACTGTCTTCTACTGAACATCAATTATGAACTGCTTAACCTAAAAGTCAATGGTAAACTGCCATTATATTATATTTGCCTCGCTCCATACTTCCGGAGCGGAAACAAACAGAGTCATAAAACTTTACCCTTCTATTGTTACACAAAAGATCCCATTTTCGCTGACCATGTGAACATCACGTTTCTACCCTAACTGCAGGGTTCACGACGTTCTAAACCTAGTTAAACAGGAACATTATGTACACGACAAGTATTACATTATACAGAAATTATTATTTACATTAAACATATATCATTTATATATTAGATTAAACATAGAATAATTTAGCACATAGCAAAATTACCTCGGGTACATTCTGTCTCAAATTTAATGACAAAGATTTTCAGGAAATTATTCCACCTCAATAACTTAAGTAATAAATGTTTAGTTATTTTATTAAAATTTAATATATTTTGAGTTATCAATGTATATGTATAATTTTTAGGAACCCTTAATTTTTGTGAAATGTTTTTTCTTGAATTTTGTTAAAACAAAAGCTACATGCAAAATTAAGATATATTTATGTTTGTTGCATGATTTCTAGACTTTTTACATTGCGACATTTCATAAGTTTTTGGTATTTCAGGTTTATTTTGTAAATTTACCCATAATTCACTATTTTTCCATGAAATTGTCAACATTTACAATGTAAATGCGAAAAAGTTGGGTAAAATTCATCAAAAATGTGTTTGTAAGGTTGTATCGATCAACACTACTCTTAATATTGATCTACTTATCTATTGTTTCCTGTACGGTGATAGTGTACAATGATCACCAAGTACAACAGCTGTATTGTTTAGTGAGAAAGCCTATAAAGGGACTGAAAGGTGGGGAGGAATCCATTGATATGGTCCATAGGATGTTTTGTAGGGAGTATTGGTCTTACCAAGTGCGGTGGCAACAGTATTTTTATCATAGCAAGTATTTTAGCTTTATCATTTTGTAGAAAATTTTCATACTAGTTTGATTACATGATCATCACAAATAAGTGATTATACTTATGCATCTGAAACTTTACAGTATACCATCTAAAGAATGATAACTTAACAACTATCATAGTAATGTGGCCATCTTCATAAATCTATGAATCAGGCTGAGAACTTCTAGAATGCTCCTTGTACCTGTTTTTTTTACTTTCTCTACTATGCATAATAAATAGGGGAAGTATTATGTGCCACCCAAAAATTTGATACCGAGATTTCACTGGAAATACTTGTTTTGAGGTGTCCAGAATCCAAATAAAGTATTTTTGGAAACGTGACCATGGCATGTTTGTATGTCTGTCTGTGAACAGCATAACTCAAAAACAAAAAGCCAGATAAATACCAAACTTGGTATTTGAGTTTAGTATCTTCCAAGGATGCAATGCAAAGATTATCAAGAAAATCCCCCCCACCCCAGACTACCCTTTACATGGAACATTTTTCAAAAATTTTGATTTTCTCAAAAATGGCTAACGATTTTGATTAAAATATCATATGTTTAAGGTATTTCATGGCAAATGAAATTTATATCTTGAAATTTCTGGGAATGTCCCCAAAAGTCTTCATTCTGAATGACTTTCACATAAACTGTAAACCATAAGAGATAGACAAGGTTTTTCTACACAAGAATTGTTAAAATACACATTTTTTTTTTTTTTTTTTTTTTTTTTTTTTTTAAGTCAAGTGAACCATTTCTGAGATATTATTCCTTGTTATTTGTTTGAATTTTCCAATACTTATACTAAAAGATTTGACTATCACTTAAAGCCTACCATATTCCTCTTGCACCTACAAAAAATTAGCAGTGAGATAGTTTCTGCAAATGTTTATTCGATTAACATGAAGTAGATGGAAAATAAGCATCTGTAAAAATAGTTTGTACAGGAGTAGAGAAAGTCATATAAGTGCAACACAACAGAGTTTTTATTTATTTTTTCTATTTTTTTTCCTATTATGCTTTGCAAAATGCATAGTACCAAGCTTTACTTTTACCAGCTCTTATTGTCATATTATCTTTTTATCTTTTATATAGTTCATACATTTACGTTTGTAAATTATTTTCTAAATTGCCTGTAATTAAGATTTTATCCATAAAAGCTATTATAAATGGTTGAAAATAATGCATTTAGAATTTTAAAATGTTCATCCTGTTTCTCATATTATTATTATTATTATTATTTATTTATTTATTTATTTATTTATATATATTAAATTAAGCAACAGTGGCAGCATAATGTGCTTTATATTAAGTTTTGCTGTATTTTTAATGATATAGATGTAGCTTAACGTTGTGTTTTACCATTATATACCAGTCTCCTTACTGATATGAAAGAAGTGATTCCATGGACACACTATTGTTTATTTCCCATATTCTTTTAATTATCAATAAACTTATAGTGCCCAGTATTTCGTCCTCCACAGCAGTGCAAAGCTACCAAATGTGTTATTATCTTTATCCTATTTTGGATAAGATAATAACAAAATTAAATTATGAAGAAAAAAATTAAGTTCATAAAATCTACAACGTTATTGCTAATCGTACACTCTTTGCTCTAGTCTGTTTTGGAGGGATGGGGTGGAGGGTGAAGGCTGCAGAAGCTGTGCACAAGAGTATTTTTGTAAAAATAAAAAACTGGAAATAAAAGACCTGCTTGGGAGAGAAAATGTTTTAGCAAAATAGGATAAATAGATTACAAACAAAAATATGTTGAAACAGTGCAGCTCATTGAAACAAGAATTTAATTTATACCTAGGTTAAGCATTTTGAAGAAGTATACCATTTTGTTGAATAACTAAGCAAAATTTGAACTTCATCAGACAGGCATTACAGCAAAGTTGCTGTTAATTCAGAAAACTTACTAACACTTTTACTGATATGTCAATGCTCATATGGCTTATAGATGATTAAAGCAATTTGATTCATTTTTACAACTGTATCACTTAAAAGAATAAAATTGTTTTGTTTCAGGAGCTGCTTCAGATGGGTTGCAAAAAATAAGTGATGTTCTGCTGTTTGCAAATCATTCTGATCCCCAATTGCGTGGTATAACTGGAACTCTCATTGGCTGTTTTCTTCAGTCTGCCCTTATACAATCAAGAGGCAATTTTCAGCAATGGATTGAAGCAGAAAGAAAAGGAAAAAACATAGTAAAAGAAATAAATCTGACATATTTGGTGAAATTGCTTCTAAATGTAAGCACATTAAAAATTTTAAAATGGAAGATGCTTGAAGATGTAATTAATAAATTTAAGATGAACATATTCACTAACATGTGCAAGAGATTTTTTGTAAGAACAAGTTTTCACTGTATGTGGTGCCATTCTCAAGCACTTACACTATGTAAACTTGGTTCTTTGCCATTAACTCTTTTCAAGCATTTGTCACTCATAAATATAGCTTGATTTCTTAAACCTTTTCAGATTAATGTAAGTCTTATCACCAAGAAAATTATTTATAAAGTTATAACCCTTTTCATAGAGAAAATGTGCAGT
Source organism: Deroplatys truncata (assembly GCA_030765065.1). Lineage (NCBI taxonomy): Eukaryota > Metazoa > Arthropoda > Insecta > Mantodea > Mantidae > Deroplatys > Deroplatys truncata. Next base: position 182,754,826 of record CM060981.1, read on the forward strand.
TAAAATTAGGGAATATGTTAAACACAAACTCTTTTAAGGTCTGTTTCCTTCAGGGATTAGAAGATGAATCTTCAGTGTGTTCAAGACACACTTTGTCAGCAGTAAACCAGTGTCTGCCAGAGCTACTTGAAAGTTTAGAGAGCCCAACAGCTCTAGCTCTTCTCAGTGGATTGCTTCCTGTTGTGAACAATTCCTATTGGTTAGTGAAGGTATGAATATACAGTCTTTTTTTATTAATCATTTCTGTGCTAGGGCTCCTTATATCATTGCAGTGAAGCTGAATTTATGTTATTGCCTCTTATAAATTTAATAAATGTGTATATTTTGGCTTAATTTTGTTTAGCAATGAGCTCTTATATACAGGGGTGATAGCAAAACCTTTAAAGGTCAAAAACACTTCACTGTTATATTCTTTCTAGAGAGAAAAATATTACAGAAACTTGCTTATTGAATTATTCTGATAGTTTGCTTGATAAGAAGCCTGGTTCAAACATAGTAATTGCCTTTAATTATGCATAACTCATTTATGACTTATACTAATGCAATCTACGGAATTTATGAGATGTAGAAAGTTGTGAATATGAGGATTACCATTTAATTTTTCGATGCTATGAAGTTATAAAGATATAATGTTTCTTTTGGCAAAGCTGAAAATAATATGTTAGATCTGTAAATGTTGCAGCAGATAGCATTCTGCTTCCATTGGTGCTTAAATGTTGAGTGCAAGTCATGAATTTAGGGAAAATTAGCAACAAATGGGCAGTGATTTCTCGTTTTTGGGAGGTGAAAAATGAGATTGGGAGGGGTAATTTTCAAGCTCATTCTTCCCAATGTCAGCATCAGTATGACAGCTGGAGTCACTAGATATATAACCAGAAAAATCACCAGACAACATATTTACAAAAGACGTACTATTTTGGTTTTTGCTAGTGTTAGGAGGCTTTATCATGTATTTCATGTAATTATGATGTTGAAATTCTAAATATATAACTGTAATAGGTTCTTTGGTGTATTTGTATAAATAAAAGATTCACCTGATGCCATGATTATTTTCTTTTTCTAGAGCATGGCTTTTGGCACACTTTTAATTTTTACAACTGCACAAATATCAGTTTATGCCAGATAAATGACCTTAGTTCTGTAGACTCCTTCCTGCTGAAAAGTGGCAAAGGCTGCATAGTTAGCATATATTTTATTTTCATTGATTTCATAGAGGTGGTGAAACTTTGGGTCATGGCACTGAAGTACCCAGTTCCGTATTTACTTGAAATCACAAAAAGATTTAAATCAGATAGGCCAGTGTATGGGATTTGAATCCAAGACCTGAATGTGAGCTATACCCACCTGAAACAACTAAGGAATAGGGCATCAATGAATTGCTCTGTTATTCACAGCCAGATCTTGGATTTTACAAATTTCTTTGTCTCCAATAAGTATACAGTTACAAATAAATACAGTGGAATCTCATTAGCACATTCCTCATTAACACGTTTTCCTGTGTATTATGTTGAATTATAAAAGTTCCGGCACCAAATGTAATAAATAACATTTGTTTAGTACGTTTTCTCGCTTCTGTTTACTATGTTCAAAGTTTGACATCCTTTTTCGCTACTTTGGTCAATCCTTGGTCACGGGTGGAGACTGGCAGCCAATGACATGCATGTATGTACATATTTGTATGACACAATTTGTGTGGGCAGGATAGAGAATGCTTTAGCTTGGTGTGGTAAATGGTAGTGATAGTTTCTACCGTTGAGTGTTGAGCAAACATACATAGATTGTATTTTAACTTTTTGTTTGCAATGGAGAAAAATATATAACCAACAGTGAAAAACTGAAAATCCTTCAAGTACAAGGGTAATCCCAAAAGTAAGGTCTCCAATTTTTTTTAAAATACAAAGAAACTTTTATTGACAACAAATGGTACATAGTTTTGAAGCTTTAACATTTGTCTATTTTTCCATATAATCGTCATTTCAGTCGATGCATTTTTGTAGACGCTGTGGCAGTTTTTGTATGCCCATGTCATACCAGCTTGCCACCATGCTCTTGAAAAAGTGATGGACCTCATTTTTCACTTCATCGTCGTCACCAAAGCGCCTTCCAGCCAAGTGTTCTTTCAACTTGGGAAACAAGTGGTATCACTGGGTGCTAAGTCCGGACTATAGGATGGATGGGTGATGGTTTCCCATCCAAACTGTTGCAGAAGATTCATGGTTTGGCGGGCGGTGTGGGGGCGAGCATTGTCATGGAGAAGGCTTATGCCCTTGCTCAACATTCCTCTTCTACAGTTCTAAATTGCCCATCTGAGTTTTTTTAATGTCTGACAATACCTGTTGGCATTTATTGTTGTCCCAGGATCCATAAAGTCGACCAACAATATCCCCTTTCGATCCCAAAACACAGTTGCCATGACTTTACCGGCAGACTGTGTTCTCTTGAATTTTCGCGGCTTGGGTGAACCGGAATGCCGCCACTCAAGTGATTGTTGTTTGGTCTCAGCAGTGGAAAGCCCAGGTTTCATCACCCGTGACTATTGAATCCAAAAGGTTGTCCTTTTCATCTGCATAGTGTTGAAGAAATTGGCGGGAAGTTTCAGCATGTTGCCTTTTGGGATCTTCCGTCAGCATTCTTGGGACCCATCTTGCGCACACCTTCCAAAATTTCAACTCTTCAATCAAAGTCCGATGAATAGTGCTTCGAGAAATCTCAGGAATAACAATGCAGAGCTCATCAAGAGTGATCCGCCGATCTTGAAGCATGATTTGTTCAACCTTTGCAATTGTTTCGTCAGAAATGGATGGTCTCCTGCTTCTTTTCTCATCATGAATTTCCGTGTGACCGTTTGCAAATTCTGTACACCACTTGCGGACATTTTTGACATCCATACAAGACTCTCCATACACTTCCATCAACTGTCGATGAATTTCGACAGGTTTAACTCCTTTTGCACTCAAAAAGCGAATAACTGCGCGAACTTCGCACCTGGTGGTAGTGGCTAACGGGAGCTCCATTATAACTGGCTGCCAAGCCAAATCTGAGGGCGCTAAGGGATGTGCGGTGGTTTCGGAAGAGAGTGGAGGGAGGAAGGAAAAATGCAGTATGGCCAACATCCACACAAACAGTTTCCCTGTGATCCCAGCACTTTGGATACCTTACTTTTGGGATTATCCTCGTAGATTGCAATCCAAATATGAAATATATGGATATAGCGCAGAAGATAAACATTCCTGCTTCAACTTTAAACACAATTGTTAGCAAACGTAAACTGATTGAAACCACTTTTGTAGAAGGAAACAATGTTAAAAGAAAACGTAATTGCCCTGGCCAGTTTCCAGAATTAGAGGATGTTCTACTAAAGTAGTTTACACAAGCAAGAGCTTCAAATGTGCCAATAGACGGTACTGTGGTTTGAACTCAGGCAACACATTTAGCACAGAAGATGGGACTGGATGATTTCAAAGCATCCAATGACTGGATTGAAAGATTGAGGAAATGATGACTCAGTTTACAGATGTGTGCGAAGTGAGGCTGCTGCCCTAGATAATGACGCTACACTGTGTGAAAATATAGAAATGTGGAAAAATACAACGCTTCCGTCAATTTTGAAAGACTACAGCCCTGATGATGTTTATAATGCAGGTGAAACGGGACTATTTTTCCATCTTTTACCAGATGAAACCCTGGATTTAAGGGCACTAAGTGTGACAAAGGAAACTTAACAAGGAGAGGATTACAATTTTGATGTGCTGTAATGAAATCAGACAGAGATGTGGTACTCTGGTTATTGGAAAAGCATGCAGTCCATGATGCTTCAAGAATGTGTGATCCTTTCCATGTAAGTACACTTCCAACACAAAAGCCTGGATAACTTCTGCAGTATTTGAAAATGTCTTACGAGCATGGGATGCAAGACTGGACATAAGAAACTGGAAAATTGCACTCTTCATTGATCAGTGTGTTGCTATCGACCAACTATTTCAAATTTAAGAAATATAAAGATCCTATTCTAGACATTCTCGGGCTTCAAGCCAGGTGAGGTGATGTTGATACATCGATGTTTCGGGAGTGTGCATCTCTCCCAAAACGTCAATGTATCAACATCACCTCACCTGGCTTGAAGCCCGAGAATGTCTAGAATATGTTCGTCACCAGGAAAGCTTCAGCTCTTATTTAAAAATAAAGATCATTTTCCTTTCAGTAACCTGCATGGATAAGCTACAACCTTTAGATCAAGGCATAATTCGGTGCATGATGCAAACATGTCGGAAGAGTTGGTACAGAGAAGGTTGGCTGCACTGAAATCGATGACAAGAAAAATCACCATCTTAGATGCTGTGCATTTCAGTAGAACTGCTTGGGATTCTGTGATGCAAGATACCATTAGGAACTGCTTTAATAAAGCTGGCTTTTGCCGGGTTCTTGGTGGAAGATTCATCACGTTGGAAGATGAGTTTTCTGAGAGTGAAAAATGACGTCAAATAGCAGATGACTGGCATGTCTTTCGAAACATATGTAAACATTAACAATTAAATTCCAGCGTGTGAAACAGCAACGATAGATGAAATACTTGAACAAATGAAAGAAGAAGCATCAGTGGGAGATGAAAGTGATGATGAGCCAGATCCTGAGCCAATCCCTACAGTGTCGGAAGCGATGGAGGCAATGGACATAGTGAAGAGATATGTGTGCAGTTTCAAATTTGGTGACACGTAAACAAAATGGATAGTAAAATTTTGGCATTAAAACCAACAAAGTAATCAACCAAAGATATGTGTTTCAAACCATTGTAAATAGTGTCATATTTCACATCCGTTTGGGAGGTAAGATGCATATTGGATTTTATTACATAATTATGTTCTTAAATTGCAGACTTTGTATTTTCGTTAACACTTTTCCCACCTATGACGTCCAAATCCTTAGGTCCTTGCAAAAACATACTAATGAGATTCTACTGTACATACAACACACTTAAATTCTAGCTCAGCATTCATTGGTTCTGTAAACTCCTCTACCTTAATTGACATGGAAATTTGAGATACATTATAGTGGCTCTATAAAGATTTAGGATATGGGAGAGCTAAAGCTTTAGTGACTAAATGGTGGGCATGCAAAGTTTAAACTACTGCAACCCTATAAAAAGGTTGCCAATTGAATAGGTGCAATATAACTAACCTTTGCAATACATGTAGCGGGTTCGTATTTGAGTAAGAGTTGCCAGTTATGAATAGAACCTAATAATTCAGATATCATCAGATTCTAGTGACATCCTATAATGTTGGAAAAATGTTAGTGTACTTAAGTAACTTTGGATAAAATGTGTCGTCCTCCATGGTAAAGGGGTACCATGCTTGTTTCTAGTTCCCGAGGTCACGGGTTCAAACCCGGTGGAGTGCAATAGATTTTTTCGGGCACAAAAATCCTTAGCATGGCTTCCTTCAGAAGGGAAGTAATGCCAGAGGTCCTGTATCATAGAGTTACAGCACATAAAAAAAACCTCTGAGGCCTCCGAGCAAAATTTCTGGTCTTTCACACCCAATATAGAATGGGACACTAAGAACCAAAGCAGTTAAAGGTCTATAAATAAAACTGAATTTAATTTTCTGATAAAATGTAACCACAATAGTCTTCCCTATTTTGAAATTAATTTTCAAGTTTTGTCATTAATCCTTGGGTATCAAAATAAATTAGCAAAATAGTTTCCCATGAGCTTAAACCTTAGTAGTTTTAGGACAAGAACCATAGGAATTGAGTACACAAGCCAAAATATTTCAGAACGTGCAGGAGCTAGTGAAGCATGCATACTGACTTTACATCTAAAAACAGACACCAGTGATGTAGTTTTAACAACCCTTTTGAAGACATTGTTGCTCACAACTATTTTTTTAAAAAGAAGCAAGATGCTATCAGCAATATGATGAAACAGCAGTCTTAACTATGATTGAAGAGAGATACAATCTCCAACTTTTGTAAGAATAAAAGCAAACGAATGAAGTGTGTTTCTGTTGAGGGAAACTTTATTGTTAAAAACTGCTCATTATCTGTATAAAACAGACATTGGTAATATAGTTTCTGCATATTTTTTTGCAGGTGAAGTTGGTGGAAGTGGTCAGTCAGTTGTCATATATAACTATTCATTATTTGACTGGTAGTTCAGAATTTCAAGAGAAAGTGATTAAGTCTGTGATATTTGTATTGTTGGAAGATGAAGATGCTAGAGTGAGACATGCAGCAGCAAAGGCTGTGGTGAGGTAAGTTCACAGTAGTTATCCAGTTTGTCCAAACATATTTTGGAAGATTCTGGATCTCAAGTCCTGCCCTCTCTGCTAGTAAAAGCAAGTGAATACCTAGTCACAGTTTACATAGTGCATGCACTTTTCAATCAATTTATTCACAGAAATTCACTCAAAGTTTTTTCACTCATTGAAAACCCAAACAATAGTTCTAAGTCACTTTTAGAAGCATTTACAAACATGAGTTAAAAATAATAAAGGCCATTTAAGGATGGGAGAAGATTATAATCAAGAATGCAAACATTTGATAAATTTTGAATCCAGCACCAAATAAATAAAGGTGGTTCTCCAAGGAAGTACTATGTGTCTACCCTATACTCCAAATTTAAATAAAACTGAGTTTTACAGTGGTATCCAGGCTTACTCCATTGTGGTAGACCAGGGCCGTATTTATAGAGGGGTGGTTTTTAGGGTTCAAATCCCCCCCTCCCAAAACTTCTGACATGTTTTATTTCAATTCATCAAACCAATATGAGAAAAAAATTGTTAGATAACAGTAGGACTATTGCTGGTAGCATATTTACAAGGAAGAGGGAAACTTAATAATATTATCGTCTTACATGGACACATAGGAGGTTTAGTGTTGACACAAAACTGTGCAGGAGCAAGCTCTGATTGTTTATGGGGAATCGTTATGATGACATGTTTCAATACTTGTGCAGCAGAAATTATCACATTGCAATGTTATTGTTCCTACACATGGTGATGCTATTGCTTCTGAGCATTCTCATTCTGTTTTGTAAACACAGTCGTAATCATTCCAACCACACAGAGCTTAGCTTAGTACATTCTGTTTGAAACAAAGATTGGTTTAAAACTATTCAGTAGTTCGCGTTGTGCCACCTTGCAAAATTCATTACAAATGAAATGCAGTGCTGTTGGGGGGAGTAAATAGTTCTCAATTGGGATGTTCTTTTGCAAGAATCTAAACATGGAAATGAATACAATTTGAGTAGCAACATCAACAACAGTGTATCTATAAGTAACATAAACATCAGATCAACGTCTTTGCCTAGTGATTGTGCTAGCAGTAATAGTGCCTCTACGAGTGATACAACCATCGAATCGACGGTTTTGTTTAGTGATTGTGAGTCCCACAGAAGTGATTTTGCCACACATTCATCACTTGAATATATTGGCAGGAACCAAGGATAGTTCTTTTAGTGAAAATGATATTGGTTTGTATGTTAATAGCAGAAAAATTAACCACCTAAAAAGGGAACAGCTTTTGAAAAATCCATGGATTCCAATTCGTACCTTTGTTTTCCCACTTAAAACAAAATGAAATCTGAGGTTTCAGCTAACATGGCTTGACATATTTCTTTGGTTAGCCTATTCAAGTAAACTGGAAGGTGCATTGAGCAAAGTTTGTGTGTTGTTTTGTAGAGGGACAGAGGGGGTAAAAGGTCAGCATCAACATTTGGGAGCGCTTGTTACCAAAAGAATATAGTCATTGGAAAAATGCATTGGAAGATTTTTCCGATCATGCAAATGCAGCATATCATAAATGGTGCTTAGAAATGGTGGAAAACTTCATAAAAGTGGTTGAAGCGAAATTACTAAAGATAGTAAACCAACTGAGTAGCGAGCGAGCTAAGCTAGGTGCTGAAAATCATGAAAAATTACGATCATTTTATAGAAACAATTATTCTTTGTCGCCATCAAGAAATTGCCTTCATGGAACAAGTGACTTTGGAAATGTCATGAAATCACAAAAATCAAAAACAAATGATGGTAATTTTTGTGTCTTACTACGTTTCCATGTAAATGCAGGTGATTCAGTGCTTCAAAAACATTTGGAATAAGGTGCACTAAATTCACAGTATATAAGCCCCAAAATTCAGAATGAATTAATTGGAATTTGTGGTGATATAATCAAACAATATATAATGACAAACGTGAATGCTGCCGAGTGTTTTTCTGTGATGGACATGAAACTACAGACATTGCCCAAGTAGAACAAGTATCTGTTTGCGTGCATTATGTTTACAGAAAAGCAGGTCGAATTAGGGAAGATTTCCTTGAATTTGTTCCAGCAACCGATCTCGCAGGTAATGGTTTGGCAAAACTCATTTCTGCTACCTTAAAGAGGAATAACATCAACTGTGATGTTATGGTTTGGCAAAAATATGATGGAGCATCTGCTATGAGCGGTTACCTTCATGGTGTAAATGAATATATTAGGAAAGAATACCCTATGGCCCTTCATATACATTGTAGTGCTCATTTACTGAACCTTGTTCTAACAAATTCATGTTTCCTACCATTGATACGCAATTGTTTAGGAACCATTCAAACTGTGGCACATTTTTTCCACTCATCTGCTCAAAGGAATGATTTTCTGAAGAATGCAATAAAAGAGAATATACCAGAGTGTCAACATGGTACTCTGTTAGGGCTTTGTGAAACAAGAGGGTCCATAAGCATGAAAGTATAATAAGATTTATAGAGCTATATCCAGCTTTAGTGAATGCATTAGTTACTAGAGCCATTTGTAAACAAAGAGGCTGCTAAAAAAGGCATGTCAGCTCTTAAGTGCCATTAAAGGAGCTAAATTTGTTGTTCCCCTTTTGATTTTAGAGAAGATATTTTGTTTCATCGTGACTTTGTGCAGACAACTCCAGGTTGTTAATGCAGATTTAGCAGAAGCTTGCAGTCATGTTGGCCGTCTGATTGGCACTTGAAATACAAGAAATATTTATGAAAAAGAATTCAAAGAAGTTTTCATCTCTGCCACATCCATGGTTTCTGAAAATGGTGGACATATGGACTTTCCAAGGACTGTAAACAGACAAATTCATCGAAACAATATTTCATCTGTGGCCTGTGAGGAGTATTATAAATTGAATACATTTCTTCCATTTTTAGGTCATGTTCAAACACAACTTAGTGATAGATTTAAATGCGACAAGACATTAATATGTTCTTTACAAAACATCATTCCAAGTAAATGTGTTAAAGCCACCAGTGAAGACCTGAAGGAATATGCAACATTTTACAGAAACTTTCTATCTGAACCTAGTATTGTCCAAGCTGAATTTGTAGTATGGAAATCAAAATGGGAGAAACAAATCTCACAACCCAGTCTGCGATAGACGGCTTTATGCAGTGTAACTCTTCATTGTTTCCCAACATCAGTAAATTGCTTCAGATCCTGGCCACATTACCAGTTTAAGCATCAACACCAGAGAACATTTTCATCACTCAGGCAACTGAAGACATACCTTAAATCATTTTGTGCTGTAAGGAGGAATATATTAGTGCTGGTAAGTTTTCATGTCTAATGTCTCCAAGCATTTTCTTGTCCACATAACGTCTATATATTACAAGAGTAGAAACTTGGTAACTGTGTAGGGTAGTGTTAAGTTTAGATTTAGTTATGGAACCCCCCCCCCCCCCTCCTGAAATTTTTTTCTGGGTACAGGCTAAATTATCTCTACAGGCTGGGTGGTAGGCTAGATTATCTCTAGAGACCAGAAGTCTATTTCGTGTCTTTCTCAGATTCCTGTCAGCTTGAAAAGAAGTTTGTCTTATGTCTTCCTTACTGTTAGCTTATCAGTGCAGTCATTAATCATTTATGACATTCATCTCCTGTGGTGCTCTTAGCAATAGAAAGCAGGTATTAAAGGCCAAAATATGTTTTTATACAAAGTATCTGCAAATACCTATAAATAAAACAGGATTAAACTTATGCAAAAAAACATAAAAGTCCAATCTGGCCCCAGTGGATATTGAAAACAAATAACCCCAAAATTTCTAACCAATATAATTAAACAATAGTCAGTTTCTATTCCCTGATAATAATTAAATCACTGTACTTATCTTCCAAGTATAAGAAGTATGTAAAAAATGCTCTTAGTGTTTTTGTACCAACTCAAGCTTGAGGCCAGTCATAGTATATTTTGATTTACCAATAAATAAGTAAACATTGGTTTAACACTATTATTGCTTCATTGTCATGTATTAAATTATATTCTGGAAAGAAACTTTATATGATAGCTAAAGGGGGAGAGAAGTGTAAAAAGTTATTTTCCAAATTATTCGTTATTCCTTCATTGTCCTGTATTAAATTACATTCTGAAAGTAACCTGCTAACTAGAAGTGTTATAAACGATAAAACATTCAATACTAAACAAATAAATATTGCCATAAGTAAACGTATTCACATTTGTTTCACTTAATGTTTTTTTGTTGGACATGTTTCAAAGATGTTTGTCTTTATTATCACTTTGTCGACTCTTTTGAAGAGGCTAAAATAGCATTACAAGCATATTCTAAAAGTTCTTCTACTGACTAAGAGAATACAAAATTTAAGAAAAGTGTTTCTTTTTAACATAGTCACCTGGTAAATCACTGCTTTTAATAGTCAAACAAATTTCCAGCTTTTTAATAACCTAAGTAAAATATGATTTGTCTAACTGTACAAAATAAATATCCATCTTAGTTTCAACCTCATCATTTTCACTCACCCACTCATTTCTTAGGTTTGAGAACAAAAAGTAATCACTGGGAGACAAGTGTAGCAAATATGGTAAACTTGGAAGTGAAGGTTATGCAGTTTTGCAGTATAATGTGCTGTTAGCATCATGTAACATGTTACTGTCACCTTCTGAAAATAAGTAAGTTATGAATTGTCATGTGGTAATTTAAAGGTGATAAAGTATTTTATTCAAGTTACACTAGCTAGGCTGGGCCCATGCAACCTGCTGGGCCCATTTCAGAATGTTAAATAGTACTCCAGAGTAATAAACTGCTTTGAAACTGACTTTACATGAAGGAAATAATATAAAAGGTTTGAAATATTTCCCTGAAATGAGAACACTAAACTTCTTGCAGCTGCATAACTAATATATCCATTTAAATTTTAACAATGTTAAAAGAGCATTACAAATTTCAATACACTTGACATACATATTTAAAGCTTTCTTCTTCTTGCACAATTGCTTTGACAATTATATATTCCATTACTCTTTAATGGAACTATTGTTCAAGTATATGTCCCAACACTCCACATGTAACAAAAATTCAATTTAGAGATTACTTACAAAAATATAAATGTAAAATTTAGAAAAGTCTAAAAGGTGTAGGCATGATCACTTCCTGAGACCCGAAGCTAAAAAGATCTTTCCACAGTGCACATTGAAATTTGAATTCTCTTCCCTTTCTCGTGGTAGCCACTTGCTCAAGCCAGCTTGCGGAGTAGGTCCGTGGCGTGAAATTCTTCTTGCAGACATAGCGCCAACAATACATGCTGAAAGCATCTGCAGCATCTATTGAGTGCTGGTAACTGCTTCCTCCAATCGGTAACACATGTGTTATGGCAGGCTGCTTCATTGGTCTACCAAGGGGAGAGGAAGCTTATCATTAGCCGAACTCCAGGTGATCTCATATTTACTTTCCACCATTCGGCTAGATACAGCAAACTGGTATAAGAAGGGAGCCATCCATGGCTCAGCAGCAACAATTCCAGTGTGTGTGAAGGTGCATTATCATGATCAATGAGAACTTCTTTTTCACTTCTTTTTTGCCTGAATAGCATGCTTTAACGGTCCAGTATGGAAGGCTAATATTCTCTGGAGATGGATCTGCCTTTCTGAAGGTAATTATGAACTCACAGCCATGACTTTTCCTGCAGGTAGAACTTTTTTGCTTTCTTTGGTGCACTCTCACCTATTGCCTCCACTGTTTGGACTGCTTCTTCATCTTTGGTGTGTAGTGATGAATCCATGTTTCATCTACTGTCATGAAGCATTGGAGAAACTTGCTGGAATTGCTTTTAAACAACACTTTTGAGAAATATTCATATGAATGCATTTTCGGTCCATTGTTAACAAGTAAGGCATCCGCCAAGCGGAAAGCTTTCTCATACCCAAAAATTTATGTAGTCAACACATCCTATTGAGCTCTTTACAATGTCAATCAATTTGCATACCTTTAATCAGCAATCATTATGGGAGTTTTTGTCACAATCTTCTCAGTCATAGCGCCCGAGTATTCATTATTTTGAATGGATCTACAACCATGCTTAAATTCAGGAGCCAATTTTATAACCATTGAAAATGAAGGGTAAGAATCCTTTAATGCAGAATTTCATTCCATTTGTGTTACTGTTGGGTTTAAGCCCCCCAAAACAGAGCTTTTATCACAGCTTATAAATTGTTATCCATTTCAAGAAAATGCTCACACTAGTTTGTTTACATGATTGTCACACACTATTGATTATGCTTATGTAACTGAAGCTTTACAGCATGCCAACTAAAGGATAATAGCAACTATCATAGTAATTAGATCATCTTCCCATCATCTCTGAGTCAGGCCAAGAACTTTTACGTCCCTCATGGTTTCCCCCATAACACCTTGCAGAATCATGCTACTGGTGAAAACTTTTCTTGAGTTAATATTCAGTATTATATCAGTCCTGTAGTATATCTGTTGTAATGCTCGTTATATTGCAACAACTTCATCAAAATTGGTGGATTGTCTAGGCAATGTAAAATAATGTGAAAAGTATTTACAATTGGCTGATTTCTGCACAGTGTCGTAGCCTATTTAGCGTTACCCAGGGGACACCACAAGGAGGCAGGCTACTTTATTCCCCTATCCCCTTTATCCAGACAGACTTTCTGGCCAAAAAGGGTGCAGTGTTGTATTCAAAACCTATAAAGTATTGTGGACTAGATATGAAACTAAAAAATCTCAAAATTAATATAGAACAAAAATACCAATATAATATTCAAAAGAAAATTGCTAACAAAAATTACTCCAACATAAAAGAAATAGTACAAAAAATAAAAAATGTTCCAAAGAAAGAAGCCATTGCTCACTTAAGATTAGCCACTAGACATGACTGTCTGGCAGAACATCTACATAGGTTTGGTTTTATGAATGACAAAGCATGTAAAATTTGCAATGCTGACAAGATTTTAAATGGAGAACACCTACTAGAATGCCCAGAATTGAGGAAAGCTGTACCAGATGGGAAGATACACAATTTATATTGGCTAGCAAGGTAAAACTTGGTGGATCAAAATCCTGCACATTAGATCAACAACAACAACAACAACATATTCAGTATTGTGCTAGATTATTTCACACATTTTACTTAATAGCAAATTCACTTGTTTTTGCAGGATAATACCGAATCTATATTTTCCATTGGATCAACCTCATTGGGATGCAGCCACAGCTAAAGGTGCTAGTTATAGTGAGCAGTTTTTGTCAAACATTTTGGTGACGCATAGTGACTGTGGCAGTACTTCACCAATACTTCAACATACAAACATTAATAATCTTCCAGCTCCATTCAATGTCATTTCACTCCAAGTTGGATGTGCTAATAGTTCAGGGGATATTAAACCCTCTGTTGAAACCTCACTCTCCAGGATTGTGAATCTTCTGTCACATTCACTTCTAATGTCAGCATCAAAATTTCTTACAGTAAGTAGTTTTTGTAAACATTAGAATAAAGACAATTTTGCATAGTGTTTCAGAAGGTTAGTGAATACACTCACGTTTGTAATCATGACATGCTTAAGGAAGTAATGGATCAATTTTAAAGTAATGGAAGGAGCTTTCAATTTAAAGCTAAAATTGTATTTGTTCTTTATGTCACAGTTCGGTTGTTGTGAGGCCTTGACGTTGCTATCTATGGAATATATGACAACATTGTATCCCAAGGCATGGAACTGTGCCTTTACTAATAAATCAGGAATGAAGAAGGCAACATACAAGAGAAGTGCAAGGTATGCTAAAGCAATTAGGCTACTTTTACATTTTCTTATAGAGTTGAATCATTCAAGTTGCTTTTTTTAGTAACTAAATATTAATCTAAATACTTCGTGGCGAAAGTACAAAGACAGTATGCAGTGAGACAGAAAAAATTAGTAACTTCTTTCCTGCTTACCAGATTTTAGTAAACCTTTGTAAGGCGTTACAAATGGCATTCTGCTATTTTGCACAGATCCTTACTATACTTGGTTAATAGAAACTGTTCCTTTATAAGGGTGAACTCAGACAAAATTAGTAACTTTTCCTGTTCTTAATAGATTTTCATAAAACTTTATATATGGGTTACAAATAACATTCTAGTATCATGTACAAGTACTACTTTTGGATAAGAGAAACTAGCCCTCTATAGAAGGTGAATTCAAAATTAGGAGCTTCTTTCCAGCTTAACCATTTTCATAAAACATTGCATAGAAGTTTAAGCATAAAATTTTACATTATATAGATTTCAAATACATGCATAACTATTTTAATTTTAATCAAAATCAGTCAGCAAGATTCTTTGTTGTATTATTTACACTACAAATGTCATGGTTTCTAACTTTGGAGTCATTCCAAATGTTTATGTATCACTGTTTAGATAATTTATTTTCTACTAGCAGAGCCAGTACCTGTTTTCCAGTATAAGTCTTTGGTACCAGTGCTAAAGACTTTTTTTGTTTTAGTTGCTCTTGCAGTAGTGGTCTGGTTTATTTCCATCATACCAGCAACATCATGTTTCCTTGATGACTGCAGTGTACATTGAGCAGCAAAAACTATTTCCTTACCAGAATAGCCTCCATTAATGGCTGCAACTTGGTGCATTTGGTCCACTCCCCACTTTCTGTAAACAACTTCCATGGTCTCCCAGTTTTTTTATATTGGTCTTTGTTCATATTCCATCTGCTTTAGGAACTCTTATATGTTTATGAACTAAATCAGGGAGGCTCACAGGTTTGCTTAGCCAGTCAAAATATTTTTCCAAAAACCATTCTTTAATTCTGTTACATTGCTTCCATTGTGTTTGGGTGCACTATTTTCTTAATACACTTGAAATGTATGTTCTTTCCTGAATGTTCTCAGGAAAGTTATTAATAGTGAACTTCTTAATTGCATAGTTGGTTAATGAGTCTTTTGTATCAGCAGTGCTAATTATCTCTTCGTATAGTTCAAGACAGGTGATGATAGGCCCATGAGAAGGTTTGAAAAACATTGAGTATATCTCAAAATTGTACAAAAACAGTCACTTGCTAATGTAGTATAACAAACATTAGCATCTCTTTTTAAAAAAAAAGTTCTCATACCTGCACCTTTCGCCACAAAACTTGTAGGTCCAACTGAACTTACAAAATAGTTAATAATTTCAGACAGTAACAATACATAAAAAAATCATAACTCAACTAAGTCACTTTTAATGACATTTAACTATAGCACATAATATAGTACAAATATCGATAAAGGTCCCATGCTAAGTTATTAGAAGTATTTATAATGGTTTTTCATATACACAACACATATGAACATCACTCTAATGCTAGAATGCAACTGCAGCTACAACCTTATGATTAACTTGTCTGCTTTGGTTGTGTACCAGAGAAGAATATTTTGGAAAACAAAGTAAGATAAGTACAAAAGAATCTGCAAACTATCTAAATATCAAGGGATAATGAAAATGTTAACCTATTAGAAGGTTGGAATTTGATGTTTTTTCCAGCCAGATTCTAGATTCATCCCACTGTGAGTAGTTTCATTTCTAAATACAGAAAAAACAAATAGGAACTTCCAAATAATTTGCATATTTTCTCATAGTGCTCCTGTTCATGATCTGCGCAGCTTAGCACTCTTAGGGCAGGTTGCACCAACATGTACAAGAAAGTGCTACTTTCGTAGTAAATTACTATTCAAGTCAACCCTTGGTGACTTCCATACGAGAGTAAACTACTTCCAAAGTATTTTACCCCTTTCAGATACTCCCAGAGTAAATTACCACAGAAGTAAATGTTGACTAATTTTGAAGATTTAGAAGCTAGTAACAGTGATGTGTCATAATTTAAAATAAAGAGAGTTGAGGGTTGTTACACTACATCACTATAATATTCTTACTTGAACGCGTTTCGGGAGACGGTTTGTTCCCATCGTCAGCATGTCCTCATCTGATTTTGCCGGTCATCGTCTGGGGGATGTGTGTGGTTAGTGGTGTTCTCTGGTGCTGGGCTGATGAACCTCCAAAGGCTGTTGGGTGGCGGCAGTTTGAAATTCATTAGGTGATTCCTGTGTTTGACAATATGTATCAGATGAGGACATGCTGACGATGGGAACAAACCGTCTCCCGAAACGCATTCAAGTAAGAATATTATAGTGATGTAGTGTAACAACCCTCAACTCTCTTTATTTTAAGTCATAGAGCAACATCATGTAGTATATTACTACAGGATTAAATAAAGGCCAAAAATAGGTTAGAATTTACTCATTCGACCTGGATGGAGTAACTAACCTGAACTGGAATACCGGAACATATTTGGGGGAAGGTATTTTATCATGTTCATGGGTTACTTAGATTACATATTATGTTGACAAAGAAAACAAAGGGAATGTAATAGTGGTATGCGAGATCCATATGATACTTATACAGAGATAGTTCAAGGAGCATTTCATTATTAAGAACGAATCTTTTACATTCCTTTTGAACCTGCTTGGAGAGCATTTACAACAAAAGTCAGACAAGAATTCAGCTGTAACATCCAAACTGCAATTGTTATGCATCATGTGAGGGTTTTGTACTGGAACATTTCAAATAGTTATGGGCGATCTTATAAATGTTTACTGTTCCGCCTACTAGTATCTTTCATCACATTGTTAGAGCACTTCTGAGGTTAATAGCAAGGTACATAAATAAATATACATGAGTGTTCAGAAAATAAAAGGCAATTTTTCTTCACTTTTCAGGTTTCCCACACATTGTGGTTGCGATTGACTGCATGCATATTCCCATTTTGTGCCCATCTAGTGAATATGGTGAACTTTTCCAAAATTGGAAGGGTAGTTCTCCATCAACATGCAAGTGATCTGCAATGCAAATATGAACATTAGGATCATTGTTTCCAAATAATTTTAAGCTGCTTTTCAGTACGTTTTCCGTTGCTTGAAGCATTAAACTGGTCCATCACAACTTTCCAGGCATTCCTCTTTCAGCATCTTTACAGCATGTTTTTGGACTCTATTTTCTTTAAGTAGATTTTCTTTATCTCTACTAACAAACATTTATCTCTTTTGCTGACATTTTCCCCCCTTTTCCTATCGCACATAACCTTATCCATGATTGCTTGCACAAACGAAACAATACTCTGGTAGTAATGAGCTCTTACTTCCGTAGTTGTAACTAAAAGAGTAAATAGTAATTGAGCTCTCTAAATTACTTCCAGAGTAAATTGTTCCTTTATTAACCTACTTCCGTAGTACAGACTTCTTTAGTAAATGTTACTTCGGAAGTAATTTACTCCAACATGGTGCAAGCTACCTTTACAAATCTTGCCCAGAAGTACTCATACTGGTCTTCAGATATGTTTTGGCTTTTTGTTGATACATTTTAATCATCTCCTTTACATTTCTTCATACCAGTGTAACTAATTGGACTTATAATTTCTTCAGTATATTACTAGACTGTGTTGCTCTGTATGATGGTGAAAAACAAAAGACTTCAGGAACACCCATTCTTTTTGCCTCATAGGTAGTAGCAAACATATTGCTACATACAAATGACCAGTAACTGCTTTTCTCTCCCCCAGTGACCCATTTTGAAAAGATATAAGTTACGGTAAGTCAGTAAAAAATTTACAGCAGGTGGAAATCAAACTGCATTTCATAAAGGCACAAGTATGTAACAGTGAAGATATACAGGGTGAATCTGAACTGTACAGACAAGTTTTCACAAGTTGTTCAGGAATGTTTTCTAAGTGTTTTGATATAAAGAACCCATGGTCTTCAGTTGTTCATCACCAAGTAATTTTATTGTTTTCATTTTGTTTAACTCAACCCCCTTTGTATCTGTTTACTCGGAATATGATTGTTTCAAAACAAAACACAGCCTTTGATTGCTGTAGAGCATTTACATTATGGTCCACCATTCCCTAACATTCACTGCAAAATGTGTTGGTAGCTCATCATGTTGAAACCTCATATGCCTGCAAATTATCAGTGGCATATCTTCCAGAAAATGTGGGAGGGCATGTTGAAGGAACGTTTCATAGAATACTCCATTCAGTCTGTTGTATAGTTCATAAGGCCTAATCACAGAATCATTAATGATACCAGCTGCTATATTCACAGAGAATGCCTGTTGGTAAGCTCGGTTCACCATAGCATGTGGATTTCCATATTCCTGGATATGACTATTCCAACTGTTGAACATGCCATCTCTATAAACATTGCCTTGTCTGTGTACAATATCATAGTAGGAAAATAATGATTGTCTGCACATCACTCTAAGAACCAATTAGCAAACTGTACTCGATGTGAAAGTCTGCAGTTGCAATGCCTGGACCCTCTGTGGATGATACGGATGCAATTGCTGCTCATGTAAGACCTTCAAAACAGTTACTTGGCTTACATTCACCTCTCGTGCAATACAATGACTACTATTAAAAACATGCCCAGACCAAATTGAATTAAATTGGGTTTTATTTATAGATGCTCTTTAACTACTGTGGTCCTTAGCGTTCCATTCTGTATTGGGCGTGAAGAACCAGTAATTTTGCTCAGAGGCCTCTTTATCAGGCATGAGGTTCTTTTACATGCTATAAATCTACAACATGGGACCATCGGCTTTACTTCCCTTCCAAAGGAAACCATGCTAAGAACTTTTATGCCCGAAAAAAATCCATCGCTCCCTGCCGGGTTTGAACCCACAACCTCAGGAACTAGAGGCTATCATGGTAACCCCTACACCACTGAGGAGACATATGCCCAGACCAGGCTGTCTGTAAAAAGTACAATTAATCTCATTAGTTGTAATGAATTAAAATAAACTATATATAGTAATAAAAATATTCAAACAAAAGAAAGAAATATGTATACCCAGTAATAAAGTACTTACGATTTGCAAGTCGCCATTGAGATTGCATCTCTAGTGAGATGCCTTGGTGGTCTACCTGGGAAATAACTTGAGTTAATTGGGGAATTCAATATCCCACCAGTATGATGTCACAGTAGCTCAATGGTTAGAGTAGCTGCACGGAGAGCGGGAGAACCATGTTCAAATCCCAGCTGTGGCATCAAATTTTTCAGTTCACCCTGTATTAAAAACATGTCCAGACCAGGCTAAGTCTGTAAAAGGTATAATTAATTTCATTAGTTGTAATGAACTAAAATTAATTTTATATATATTAAAAATATTCAAACGACAACTACTGTATGCAGAGTTGCATTTAAAACATCCTCTACAAGAACAAGTGTTCTGACATTCCTGTCACAGTCAGTATTTTGCATACTAACAGTGAAGGATCTGGTTTATTGCAGTTTTTTGTATACAACTGCAAATGTTATGTGATGTTGCTGTCCCTGTGGGAATAGCTCTTCATAATGTCATTGTGCTGCTCTTCCATGCAACCGTAGGTGAGGTGCTTATCAGCTACTTCTGCATAAGTAAAGTTATCCATATTGTATCACTAACAACATACTACAAAGTAATGTACTGCAGGAAACAAAAGCTGAGATAGAACTGAACAGGAGTACAAACCTGGTGTTGGACTGCACTGAAAACACGCTCTGCTATGTTGTGCTACAGCAGTGAGAGGTTGTTTTTTGTTTGGAAATAATCATATTCTGAATAAATGGATACAAAGGTAATTGAGTTAAAACGAAAGCACTGGAGACTATGTGTTCCTTATAACAGAACTCTCAGATAACAACTCTGAACAACCTGTGAATGTTTGTCGGTAGAATTCGGATTCATCCTATATATATTTTATAGGTAGATACATTACAAATATTTTACAGAGTAGCAGGAATTGCCAGTGCTAGTTGTAAATCTATAGTTTATAACCTGGCACTTGTAAGAATATTGCTTATTACCCATCATTTTACATATGTGAGCAGTTGAAATAGAGGCTGTTAGTACTTGTGGGAAGTTCAGAATTACAAAAATTTAAATACTAGGTTAAAAATCTGATGTGTTACACTCACATGACTTTCTCTACTCTTGCACAAACTATTTTTGCAGATGCTTAGTCTTCATCTACTTTGTGTTAATCAAGATAAAGATTTGCAGAAACTATCTTATTGCTAACTTTCTTGTAGGTACAAGGGGAATATGGTAGGCTTTAAGTGATAGTCAAGTCTTTTAAGAGCTGGTTGCTATGTGGAGCATATTATTCTCTTTACATGTCCAGGACAAAAAAAATGAATAATGAATTCCCATTTGAGATAAAGTGTAAGTATTGGAAAATTCAAATAAATAACAAGGAATATCTTGGAAATGGTTCACCCCACAAAAGAAAGAAGAAGTATATGACATAAATTGTGTGTTTTAGCGAGCTCTACATTTTTTGTGTAGAAAAATTTTGGGTATCTCTTATGATTTACTAGTTACGCAAGTCATTCAGAAAGAAGAGGACTTTTGAGGACATCCCCAGAAAATTCAAGATATACATTTTATTCGTCATGAAAATATCTTAAATATATGATATCTTAACCATTTTTAAGAAAATCAAAATTTTCCAAAAATGTTCCATGTTTCAAAAAATGTAAATGCTAGTCTGGGGTGGGGGATTTTCTTGAAAATCTTTGTGTCACATCTTTGAAAGATACTGAACCTAAATATCAAGTTTGGTATATATTCAACTTTCTGTTTTTGAGTTATGCTATTTACACACATGCACGTGCACATACACACACACACTGTGTGAACATGTTTCCAAAAATGCTTTATTTAGATTCAGGGAACCTCAAAACATGCATTTCCGGTAAAATCTTGGTGTCAAATTTTTTGGTGGAATGCAATACTTCCCCTACCTACTATATGTAGTGGAGAAAATAAAAGTGCATCATAAATATAGGGAAATTATAGGAACAATAAAATAAACTGTGGAAACAGGAAAACCTCATTTCTGAAATATAAAGCTGTTCTTCTATAAACACCTAACACGCTTAACATTACCAAATGTCTTTTATCATAAGCTTATCCATAGCTCCGTAATAAAGTATTTGTATATTGAATAGTGGAATTTATTTTTAGCCAACAGGGTCTTGAAGGATCAGTTGATGCAGTGAGTCCTGCAGCAGGTTTACTGACTACAGCTCTATCTGTGCTTACAGCATCCCCAATTTCCCTTGATCTCAGTTGTCAACAATGGCTCATTCAACTAGCAGGAAATCTCTTTGCAGGTAAACACATTTATCTCCATTTAATTATAATAAGCAAAATTAAAGCTTCTTTAGCTTTCAGATTGCTGTATATAATTTCATGTAGACTGTAAGCTCCCTTCCCCAATTATTTCGTAGTTTGTCACTGCAGTTACTTGTGCTTGATTATCTTCTTTCACTTACTGCTATATGGAACCATCCACTCTTCTATCTGTTCATAAAAGCTATAGCTTGACCATATAACATTGTGTAAACAATGCACTGCATGTTCTGTGTTGTTTACAGCTAAATATGTTGTATACTTTCATAATAGATAACTGTTTTGAAGTTATAGATAACCTGTTCATTTAGGGCCAGTTTTATGAACTCAAAATAAATCTTGGAATACTCTATATTCAGCATCTCGCCAAATGCAAAGCCACAAGTGATAACTTACAGACTTTATATTGGGAAGCCAGAGGGAAAATAATGCAGATCAATTAATCCCCAATGCCATTGGTCAACAACAACATACTCTATATTCATTGAGTATAAATGAGGCAACAGGTTGTATAATGTACTTCTAGTTCATAGATAATTATTCCATTGTTAGAGGATTTAAAACTAATGTTGGCTATATTATGACTCATTCATGCTGGTTCAATACTTAATCACGGTTGGCTTGAACATCTGTTTTGCTGACACTTGTGTAGAATTTTGCAATTTTTACCACAGTCAACTACTCCTAACCTGTTATTGATTATTTGAACTGTTTGCTGTGCTGTGAAATAATTAAGAGTGCTTCCAAGCATGTTCAGACACAAAGTTATAATTCTGCAGATGCATTATACAACAATACAAGCACGTAGTAGGAAAAGCAAAGCCATCTGAATTCTTGAGACAGGGTAAGAGTTTGGGAGTCAGTAGTATTAACTGCAGATGACTGCCACAGAACTGCTGAAGAGCTTCGGCAGAAGTATGAGTCAAGCTTAATTCAGCTTTCCAATTTAGTACCTACATATGGCTAGTGTGGTGTATATATAACCTCACTTTCTCTTCAAAGTAGTGTGTCATACTGGTAATATTCATTTCATATTTTGTGTTTTGTAGATAATAACAGAACCTCTCTTTCTACTTTTCTATGTATTGTACTAGTAAACTCCTACACTGTATTATATGCCTATATTTGTAGTTATTTCCACTCTTTCCTTAATATTGTATGTTGTATTGATAATATTGTGATGAAGCTGATCCTTCTCATGAGTGGCAGACATGACCTTCAGCACTAGCTGGCTAATTATTTGAAGGAGAGGGGGCCACTCTCAGCTGATATAACTCTCAGGAATGCCTGAGATGCAAGGAGATATTTCCATCCCACTCACAAAATTTCTTGAAGCTCCTACAACTGTAAATCAGCAAGTGTGCTCACAACAAGACAGTTTTTGTTGTTGATGTGGTGCATAATGCTGGTTATTCAGTATGATCTGCAAGCATCATTGAGCACTAGAACAGAGAAGAGGAGTTATGTGTTCAACTGTTAGTGAACAATAGGAAGAGAGAAGAGAAGTACAGTCTTATTGCAAAGTTACATGCAAAGAAAAATTAGAGAGTGTTTGGAAAAAATCTGACATGACTTTCTCTACTCTTGTACAAACTATTTTTACAAACGCTTATTCTCCATATGCTTCATGTTAATCGAGATGTCAATCTTATTGCTAATTTTCTTGTAGATGCAAGGGGAATATGGTAGGTTTTAAGCGATAGTCAAATATTTTAAGCACTGGTTGCTATGTGGCGCATTCCATTCTCTTTGCATGTCTAGGACATAAAAAAAAGAATAACGAATTTGAGAAAAAGTATAAGTATTGAAAAATTTAAGGGAATAACAAGCAATATCTCGAAAATGGTCCACTCAACAAAAAAAATGTATATGACATAAATTGTGTATTTTAACGCGATCTACATTTTTTGTGTAGTAAAATTTTGTCTATATCTTATGGTTTACCAGTTATGCAAAAGTCGTTCACAATGAAGAATAATTTTGGAGACATTCCCAGAAAATTCGAGATATACATTTCATTTGACATGAAAATATCTTAAACATATGATATTTTAATCAAAATCGTTACAGCCATTTTTGAGAAAATTAAAATTTTCGAAAAATGTTCCATGTAAAGGGTAGTCTGGGGTGGGGGAATTTTCTTGAAACCTTCGTGTCGCATCTCTGGAAGATACTGAACTTAAATACCAAGTTTGGTGTTTATCCGACTGTTCGTTTCTGAGTTATGTTGTTCACAGACAGACACACACACACGGACATGTTTCCAAAAATGCTTTTTTTGGATTTCAAGGGGTCTGAAAACATGTATTTCCGGTGAAATCTCGGTATCGAATTTTTGGGTGGAATACAATACTTCCCCTACTTACTATACGTAGTAGAGAAAGTAAAAAGCTGGACAAAGTCACACAGCTGTCAGGATTGGATTTAAAAGCCATGATGGAAGAAATGCATAAAAAAATGATTGACTAGAATGGAAAAAACAGAAGGTGAAATGAAAAGTGTAATTTGCAGAATGGACAAGATGAAGACAGAAATTAAATCTGGTATGGCCAGATGGAGATGGGAGCAGAAATGAGGACAGTGAAATCTGAAATGGAGAAGATGTACATACATGGAAATGAAAAGTGTAAAAGAAGAAATGAAGAAAATGGAATCCAAACTTGGTTTTGGCACTGGCTCTAAAATCTTAGATAAATATAAAATTGAAAGACTTGAAAAATGACATCACAAAGAAGTTACTAAGGAATAAATGAAATCTGACATTAAAGGAAAGATTAATGCAGTGGAAGAGTGTTTAGATCAGCAAGCAAAATGGCTACATCGGCAGGCGAAGGAAAGTAAGAGGATTATAGAAACAGCACTGGAAGAGTGTCTGGACCAGCAGGCAATGGAAAGCAAGAGGGTGATGGATGTTTCAGTGTAGGAGATGTGCCATAACTTAGAAGCAAAGATGCATACTGAAGTTGTAGAGGATCCCACGATTATGGAACTGGTTAAAGAAAAAGCGGTTAAGCCTCCAAAATTTGACAGTCTTCATCATGGCTGGTATATAAATGGCAGCTTGAGGCTATTGCTATCCACAATGAATGAATGAATGAATGAATGAATGAATGAATCCTGACGGACAAAATGATATAGTTTTTCAGGCTGTCCTGCAGTGGCAAGCAACTAAAACTCTTTGTACTTTCCATGTCGGAGGTTCGGCCGACAACTTGATTAAACAGTTGTAGTGGCACTATGGAGAGCATTGTCTAACTGCCACTTACTGGGCCCAGTTGAAGGCAAGAGTGCAACAGCTGAAGAATTTGCCATGGACGTAGAGTGAGTAGCACCCTGGGCCCTGACAGATTTACCACCAGATTCCGGAGTGGCAGATCACCCATTTATCAGGGGCATAGTAGACCAGTAGGTAAAACAGCAGCTTTTCCTTGAAACACCACAATGTAAAGAATGCCTGGTGATTGCCCTCCACATTGAAGCAGCAATGACAGCTAGCAGAGCCACTCCGGTGTTGTTCAGAGCTGCGATGACCATGACAGTAGCCAGCGCCAACCATAACAGCTTATATACGTAAAAGTGGGATGGGAGTCCTACATGCTGGAGTTGCGGAGAGCCCAGACATGTTAGGGCACCCTGGCCAGTGACCAGGAAAACTACTAAAGGCTGCCGTGAAGAGGGATACATCGGTGCCGTCATTACCCTCCCCTTGCTTCATGTTGAATATCATGGCTGGGAACAGCGTGATCTGGTAGTGCATGGATTGATTCAAGATCATCTCTGCAGGGTGCTGATAGACACGGGGGACTTGCTATTGTCGTGCCTGATGTGGTGTGGGGACTACCAGAGAGGATGCGGTCAGGTGCTACGAGCTTTGGGTGAAAGCCTGCTGTGATAGAGAAAGCTTACCTTGAATTGACCTCTTGACACGAAGAGGCTACAATAGTGGGTTCTTGTTGCAGTCACCGAGAAAGTCATCCTGGGCCTGAACACCCTTCTATTCTTCGATGCCAAGATGGATTTTGGGCATCTCATATTGCATCTGCTCCACAAGTTCCTGCTGGAACATCCGTAGGAGAGGTTCCATAGTGAGGTTTTTACTTGCAGAGTCAGAAGTGGTTTCAGCATGGAGCAAAAGAATAATGACAGCGCCGACAGAGAAATTTCTAACAGGAAAATTGGATGGAAGGGTACATCACAGAGATAGACCTTATGTCCTGAGGGCATTGCTTCCGACTTGGGAGATTGTCCTGGTAAGACCCTTAATGCCACCAGCCAGTACCTGGAGGAGTTGCTTAGCAGGACTGTCTAGGGGAATTGTGAGGCGATTCCCACTATAATACCTGCAGCCAGAGCTATACAGAGATAACCAAACGTCAAGGAACTGGATGGTTGTCTGAGAAGCTCTCACGAGGAGAGGAGCAGAAGATCCTTAACCTCCTTGCGGAATTCCAGGACATCTTCAGTCTGTCAGAAGAATGATGATGGCTGTACTAATGGAATGGTGCATCACATAGATGCCAGCGATTCTCGACCATTTAGACAGCTGCCTCACTGTGTCCCATTAGCAAGCAGAAGGAAATGGACAACCGGATAGTAGACATGAAGACCAGAGGCATGATAGAATAATCTGATACCCCATGGTGCTCAGGTATCGCTAGTTAAAAAGAAAGATGGAGATGTGCGTTAGCTACTGGAAGTTGAATGATGTCGCCAAGAAAGACTACTTTCTGCTGCCACTGATTGACAACACCCTGGACACTTAAGTGAGGGCCCAGTGGTTTTCCATCATGACCTGAAGTCATAGTACTGGAAAGTGGCACTTCATCCGCACAACAAGGAGAAGGCAGCATTTTCTATGGAACATGGACTGTGACAGTTCACAGTAATACCTTTCAGAATCTGAAATGCTCCTGCAACATTCCAGAGGCTCATGGAGTCTGTGATGAGGGGCCTCACCTACGACACTTGCCTCCTTTATCTTGATGTCATTGTTATAGGAAAGACACGAAAAGATAAATTGAGCAACCTGAAGGTGTTAGAAAGTTTCACTAGGTCATCCTCAAGTAAACCCCAAGAAGTGTCAGCTATTTAAAAAGGAAGCATACTACTTGAAACACATCATACATCCTGATGGAGTAGCTGTGGATCTCCAGAAGCTGCAAGCCATCAAGAAGTAACCAGGCTGAGGAACAAACAAGAACTGGATGGCTCCTGGGCCTCTGCACATACTACCAGAATTTGTGGCAGAGAATGGATACCTTGCTAAACTCATGGAGGAACAACAAGCCTTTCAATGGTCTGATGAAACTGAGAAGGCTTTCTAGACCCTCAAAATCACCCTTATATGGACCTGGTTCTAGGATACCCCAACCCAGGTAAAGTTCATTGTGAGCACAGATGCCAGTGAGGTTGGCAGTGGGAGTAACCTGTCTCAAGAGCATGACAGAGGAGGGAGTACTGGCCTACTTCAGAAGAAACCTGTCTAAGGCTGAAAGAAACTACTGCGTGCCATGAAAGAGCTGCTGGTTGTTATAGAGACCGTGAAGCAGATCCAAAGTATCTTTACATATAGGAGTTTCAACTCTGAACAGTCCATTCCACCCTAACTTGCCTGTTGGGTTTTTGCAGCTTGAAAGGAGAGAATGGATCCAATGGCTGTAGGATGTACTCCTGCATTAGAATGATGTCTTCCTGCCTGGTGCTCTGAGGTAAATTTGTACAATTTACCTTGGAGCACCAGGCAAGAAGACATCATTCTAACACAAATGCCCTTTCCCAAAGACCAGACCAGGAAAACTGCAATCATTTTGTGAAGGTTGAAGCGAAGGAGAATGTAGTCTTATGCCTGGTCACAGTGCAATCTGCAGTCCATTGGGATGAATTTGAGGAGGGTGGAACTGGAGGATCTAGATATATGATCAATCTTAACAGATAAAAAATCTGGCAAATGACCAGTGGGAATGGACATCTTTCTCAGAGGCCCAACTATAAGAACTATTGGGCCCAGTAGAACTCTATGGTGATCAGGAACAGTGTTTTAAAGAGAGTGTATGATTCCACAGATGGGAAAACCAGGGTGAAGCAGCCAATGCTTCCAAGAAGCAAACTGAAGGAAGTTCTCAAGGAGACCCATTCTGTTACTACTGGAGGGCACATGGGTATTAAACCTTGAATAAGCTTCATTACTGATTCTGTTGGTTATATCTTTGAAGCGATGGGGAGAGATGGTGCCAGTTGTGACATCTGCGAGCCTAGTTATGTGTCCCAGACATTGCAGTCAGGGACAAATGCAACAGTACAATGTCGGAGCTCTGTTCAAAAGAGTTTGCATTGACATGGCAGGCTCTTTTGCAAAGACAAATACAAGAAATCACTACCTGATACTGGCTATGGACTATTTCACCAGTGCTTGGAGGTTTATGTGATTGCCAATCAAGAGGGTTCAGTTATGGCTAATGCACTGGTGAACATCCTCTTCTACCAGTGCAGAGTGCTCCAAGAACTCCACAGTGACCAGGAGCTAATTTTGTATCCAACCTTTTGTGAGAGCTGCTCCAGCTCCTTGGGATATACAAAACCTACACCACTCCACTTCATCCACAGTTGGACGGAACACTGGAGCGCTATATTAAGACGGACAAAGAGTATTTCGAGAATGTGGTATCCAACCATCAGCGACATTGGGATGTGCACATGCCATTATTTCTCCTGGCCTCCTGAGCATCAGTACGCTAGTCCATTGTCAGGACACCAGCCAACATTCGAATGGGAGCTATGGTTGCCATGTAATCGGTTGTTTGGCAGCTTCCGGGTGCTGACCAGCCTGCAATGGATTATGTCTGAGTGCTAACAGACAGGCTGGAAGGCAGAATTTCTAAATTCATAACGTTATTCTCATTTTTAATGGTGACAATTTTTTCCCAAGTGCTAAGTTCATATTTTTACAGTTTTATGTCATATTATGATTGTAAGACCAGATTAGCTGAAGTAGGAAAATCTCAGTTGAATTATTATAATAAATTTAATTTATAAATCACTACACTTAAGGCAGCATGCACCAACCAAGAGTACGCTCTACTTTTGTAGTAAACTACTATTCAAGTCAACACTTGGTGACTTCTATACAAGAGTAAACTACTTCCAAAGAATGAAATTAATTGTTCTTCCACATAAATTCTCCAACTAATTCGCATTTTTCGCAGTAAACCACAAGGAGATCTCAAATTGTATTGAGATGACCTACCCCAATGGTGACTTACAATGTTGTAAGTACTTTAAGTCCCGGGCTTCATAGTTTTAACCACTATTAGGTCAATTAATGGAATTAATTGTTCTTCCACACAAGGTGTGTGTTGGGCAAGGTTATAAAGGTAGAATCAGACGGCTAAAAAATTCAATGTCATAGCCAGGATTTGAACCACAGATCTCCCGGTCTCTGTCCGGTTGCTCTAACCACTGAGCTACCATGGCAACATGCCGGCACAAGTCACCATTGGGATATGTCATCTCAATACAATTTGAGAACTCCTTGTGGTTTACCGGAAAAATGCGAATCAGTTGGAGAATTTAATGTTGTGCCGGTATGTTGCCATGGTAGCTCAGTGGTTAGAGCAACCGGGCGGAGACCGGGAGATCCATGATTCAAATCCCAGCTATGGCATTGAATTTTTCAGTCATCTGATTCTACCTTTACTTCCGAAGAATTTTACTCCTTTCAGATACTTATAGATTACATTACCGCAGAAGTAAATGTCAGAGAGCACTGTCATGTAGTATGTTACTACAGAATTAAATAGAGCACAAATATAGGTTAGAATTTACTCTTGCAACCTGCATGGAGTAACTAACCTGTCGATTGAAATAGAATACCGTATTGCATTTTGGAGGAAGATATTTTTGATGTGTTCATGGATTACTTAGATTACATTGATGATCTCAATGAAGAAAACAGTGATTACTTAGGTTACATTGATGATCTTGAATGAAAAAACAAGGGAATGCAATAGTGGTATGCAAGAACCATATGATACTTATACAGAGAGGAGAAAGTTCAATGAACATTTCGGTATTAGGAAAGAATCTTATACACACCTTTTGAACCTGCTTGGAGAACATTTCAAGAAAACTCAGATACAAATTCAGCTCTATAATCCAAACTGCAATTATTGTTATGTGTCCTATGAGTATTTTGTACTGGAATATTTCAGATACTTGAGCCGGCATTACGATGAATTTAACATAACATGGCAGTCTTACACTGTATTAAATAGAGATATTTAGAATTGACTTAATGCGATGTAACTTAAAAAGTTTGGCAATGTCAAACTTTCCCTTCCCGTTACGTCAAGTTCGATTTCACATAGTAATTAGAACCAATCGGTACTAGCTCAAAGTAATAAAAGAACAATCAATCAAAAGTCATTCCCATTATGTTAAGTGCATGCCAATTATATCTTTAGTTTACCAGCTTTCCATGTCATGTTAAGTAAAGTTCATCCCAGTATTACAGGCGATCTTATAAATAAACATTCACCATATGTCTACTGGTTGTGTATTTCATTGCATTGTTACAGCACTTTTGAGGTTAAGAGCAAGGTACCTACACATATAAATATACACGAGTGTTCAGAAAATAAAAGGCAATTCTTCTTCACTTTTACATCTTTCCCACACAGTGTGTATGGAATTGACTGCACGCATGTTACTATATTGTGCCCATCCATGAATATGATGAACATTTCCGAAATCAGAAAAGGTATTTCTTCATCAACACGCAAGTGATCTACAATGCAAAATGAAGATTAGAAAACTCTGCTCTTCAGTACGTTTCCTGTCGCTCAAATTATTAAACTTGTCAATCACAACTTTCCAGCATCTTTAGAACATGTTTTTTACATTCATATTGCTTAAATGGATTTGTTTTATCTCTACCAACAAACATTTATCTCTTTTGCTAACGTTTCTCCCCTGTTCCTATCGCACATAACCTTATTCATGATCGCATCAAGTAAATCACACAAACAAAACAATACCTCCGGCAGTAATGAGCTCTTACTGCGTAGTCGTAACTAAAAGAGTAAATTGTAGTTGAGCTCTCCAACATTACTTCTGGAGTAAATTGCTCCTGTAGTGCCCTACTTCTGTACTTCTTTAGTAAATGTTACTTCCAAAGCAATTTACTCCAACATGGTGCATGCCGCCCTTAGTTGCTGAATTCTCTGGAACCCCATAGGCGTCACTGTGGTTGCTGAAGTTTGACTCCTATTTATTACTTATATCTAGCACCTAATACTGTTTAACTTTCTTTCTCATCTTGCTTACTAACTTTCCTCAGCCATCTAGTTGTTACTAAACATAAATAGTTCCCTATTTCTAATACAGTTTGTTTTTTATCCTAAATTCTTTTAAGTTTGAAAATATATTAAAAGATTTCACTATTAAACTCCCATCACAAAATAGGTACCACATTAGAAATCTTCTTAACCATCCATTAAAGAATAATATGTCAGTAATAAAGGCTTAGCATAAATAAATAAATAATAAATGTAATGGTCCTCTAATAAATAAGTGTACTTATCAAATGGATTATGGTGGTATGCCCAATATTGGTCAGGGCCAAAAGTGGTAGCCACCAATGTATTGATCTTAGCACTGAATAAATTATATCAAATATATCATATCAGTAATAAAATTATCAGGAATTTATCAGATGAATTGCCAGGGTAGTCCTAAAATATACTATTCCAAGAGGAATTTGGAAACTAGGGTGAAAGAACATCTTAGAAATGTAAAATTTGAACAAATAGACAAGTTTGCAGTGGCATACTAATTCTGATCTTACGGTCCCAATATAAAACATGATATCAAGCTGTTGAAACATGTGAAGAAACTGGGAAAAATGATCATAATTAAAAATTAGTAAATCATAATCACAAAAAAAAAGTAATGAATTTCAAAACTCCAGCAGTGGATGACAGTATTAGACTCACCAAGAAGAAGTTAGAGGGTAACATAGAACAAATGATTGAACCAGCTAGCAACATGGGCACTAATCGACTGCCAAATTAATGATGGAGAAGAAGCTTTCCTGAAACATTTATTTATGTAAGAATGACCTAAGTGGAGCTTAAGTGTCTTTGTCTCGACTATGATTGCAAAGTTGAATAATGTGGCTGTGCTGTATATATTGCTTTGTTATAATATACATCCATATAACTGGCCTCCCTTCCCATTTTACTGTTTTTGATAAGCAGTAATTCTCAGACCTAATTATTATATTTTTGGTCTTCTCATAAAACTTTGCAGATGTTAAATTCATTATTAATATTTTAAGGATATGTTTCACAGAATGTCCTGTAGTAAATAAGGTTAGAGAAGAAGTTAAGTGTTAAATCAATTCAAATCTTACTTAAAAAGTTATCATTCTGCTTTGTGTATCACTTCCATTGTGGAGTTTTGTGCTCATTGTTCTAGTTTCAATTACAATTCATCATTTTTTTTATTTTTGTTGTTGTTGTTATTATTATTATTATTATTATTATTATTATTAACTTTTTTTTTTTTTTTTAGGACTGGCAGCCTCAAGTTTGCATTCCCAGAACTCATTACATGAAGATACCAATGAACATGAAAGGCATCTTTGGGGTGTGCTCAAAGACAGACAGGTAAGCATTTTGGTGTCTTTGGAAACTACTGTTCTAATGGAGTTTCAGATACAGTACATTTTTTAAAATCCATGAAGTAATATCATAAGTTATTATGCATTTATTAAAAATAATGGATTAAAAATTCAATGGTAAATTGAAATTATGATTTCTGGAAAAGACAATAAGTTTAAAAAAAATTAAAATTTATCAGTAAAGAAGCATGAAGCAGAGGTATTAAGGACAGTTTATTATTTAGAAGTAAAATGGAAAATTGGTAGCAGTTCAGTGGTGCAGAAAAAAACTGCATACATAAAAGGAAAAATTATCTGTAAGCATTGTAAATTTCTCTTTAAAGAAAATAAACTAATATAGGAATAAGCTGTTCAGAAAGAATATTGTAAATGATAGTTGAAGATGATGTATATCATTGGATACAGGGACTGAGAGGGCTGCACTCTATAGACCAGACTTGCAGAACATTTTTTTTTAAATTTAGATTTGGGAGTGTGTGCTTCAGTATCAGGCAGAAGGGTTTTACAGTGGCACATTTTAGGTATTGGTGGAGAATTAAATTCCTTTAGGAACACATTTTTGTATAGTACAGTATGGTGTTGATAAATGACTAAACCATGTATGTGATTCTGTGTTAAAACTTACAAATATACAACATTGCATTCATAAGTATACATGCAATAATGTGAGTAACCAAGAGATAAATTGAACAATATGCATAATAATAGTTACTGCACAAAAAAACAGGAAAAAGGGCGGGAATGGAGTTCTGATAACCACTATTTACTTTTTTGAGATAATGCCTATAAATTGCAATACATCTTATATTTTTTGCTGGAAATATTTGCAGCTGCATTAGCACTAATACACATGTGAATTTCTACTTGAGCTTGATTTCACCAACATCCATAACCGGAAGAGGGGTCAGTGGTATATCACTTCAAAATTTCACATGGGAGTGGGGATCAAATAGGGCACCATTAGACAGAGCTTTTCAAAACAAACAACTTTCATAGGCAAATGAATTCATACTCTTTTCAAAGATAAAATCATATAAAAAGACAATAGCATTAATTTGATAATGTTGATAAATGTTACAAAAGGATTGTAAAATACCATTAATTTTTTACTAATGCTCAAACCGTCTGCTGTTCTCTGCAGCAAATACATGTTATTTTTACTCTAACACACTCAGTGACTTGTAATACTTCGGCACGGTCAAGTCACTGGCAGGTATGAGTGCTAATGGGTAGATTTCTTTCTCCTGAATTTTGAAACACTGAAAGAACAAGTATTCCCTTTTGCAGTATTAAAGTATTACTTTTCTCGTTTATTTACTGATAAACATGGCAGCTCTGCATTTATAGAAAGCCAGTACAAGCCATGAAAGCATTCATCATAGCTACCAGGCTTAGCAGATATAGATGAGAAAAATAATAGGAATCAGGTTATCCTTTTGGGATATGTAAAAACTATGTTACTGCATTGTGTTTGACAGTGGCGACTGATAAAGGGGAGCTGCGGAACTGCAGCCCCCCAGAGCAAATTTAATGTTGTTGCCTTAATTGCCTTAATTGAATAGAATGTCCGTATATATATATAGTATTTTTTTGTCATTTATAACAAAGCCCCGTTCTATCGCGAACATAATATGAGTGCCATTCATGAGCATAATTCATTACAGCTTGTTCATATCAGGCTGCGCGGCAAGTTCATATGTGAAGCCGCTTCTCCCTCAGAGGACTGTAGGTACAACTCGCTAACATGCTGCATATTGCTTCCATTTCCCTCTCTGGTTGCCCTGTTACACGTTTCAGCTTACCGCACATCCCATCGTTTAGTGAACTCACTGGACTGCAATGTTTGCAGTCCCAAAAGCGGTGTTAAGTGCAATCTCGTGCAGATTTTCATGAAATCAGACTATTTGTGAATATTTTCATGGCTATTCAAATATATTTTTGCTTCCTGACATTAAAGTACAATCAAATGTGATTTTATATACTGGTGTCAATGGTGTGCTTGTAACAATGAATAATTCAGTTGAGTATTTAAAATCGCTTCGTTTTGGCGCTTTAACACTGCAAGAGAAATGTGACATTAAAGTGCGTGGAAGACCGACTCCTGTGTTAAATATTATTCAAACTGCAACAAGCCACCAAAAACAATATAGTAGGTGTTTCAGTCGTGAAATTTACACGAAATATGAGTGGATATGTGGCTGTGAAGTCAGCAATTCCCTTTTCTATTTTCCTTGCCTTTTATTTGGAATTAATGACGACGCAGCCAACATTGCATGGGTTCATAAGGGGGTTTCAGACTTGAAGAGACTATATGAAAAATGCCATAAACATGAAATGTCCAAAAACCATGTTAATAACATGCTTCATTTTGCTACACTTGGGTCAGTAAATGTACAGGCATGTTTAAGCCAAGCCTATAAGGAATCAATAGATCGTCACAACGATCAAGTCCAAAAAAATCTCTTATAAAGATAATCAACTGTGTGAAATTTTGTGGTTATCACGAGCTACCCCTAAGAGGACATAAAGAGCATGAAGGCTCGCAAAATCAAGGGGTGTTCAGGGGGTTGATTAAATATACAGCAGAAATTGATTCCCTATTTAGGTGCCATCTTAACCATTTATTTTTTAAAGGAACTTCTAAAACAATACAAAATGAGTTATTTCAGTGCATTCTTGAAGTTTGTAAAGAAAACATCTTAAAGAAATTGAAGCAGTAGACTATGTGTCTATTATGGCCGACGAAACTAAAGATATTGTTGACATGTTCCAGCTTGTAATAGTCTTAAGGTATTGTAATGCGTTAGGTAGTCCTGTTGAGCGATTGTGGGGATTTTTTATTCTGAATGGGCAAAATTCCATTGCAATTGCAGAGGTTGTAATTTCTGAGCTTGGCAATATATTAAAAGATAAGAAGAAGCCATAGGCCAAAGTTTGGATGGTGCACGGTAATGAGCGGGGCTATCAATGGAGTGCAAGTTAAAGTTAGAGATGTGTACCCTAATGCGTACTTTGTGCTTAGCACATCAATTAAATCTGATAATGGAGAGAGCTGCCAGGCAAAACACAAAAGCTAAGATTTTCTTATCAAATCTTTCTGTTATACCTACCTACCTTTTCCCGCTCTCCACACAGATCATCAGTGTTAGATTCGTGTGTTAAGAAGAGAATAACCAGTGGTGGATCAACGAGGTGGAACTACAAATCCCGGACTGTAAATGTTATTTATGAAAAGGAGGAGGCATTGAAAGAAGGTTTTCAAATTTTATCAGAATCAGAGACTTCAAGCAGTGTGACAATAAATGAGGCATCTGCTATATTGGGGTAACTTGAAAATAATGAGTTTTGTTTCTGAGTTAATTTTTTCCATTTAATTATGCCTCATGTAGAAATATTGTACAATCAACTACAGAATCACCACATAGATGCTGCCAAAGTTCCAGTGTACATATTTACTTTCACTGCTGAAATTATAAAAGTAAGTAACACAGTGGAGTCCTGTGATTTAGAAGCAGAAAACCCACACAAAAGAAAAATTGTTTCAAACACACAGACCGGAGCAGCAGCAGCCAAGGAAGTATGTGATGTTATACTGTCTCAATTGAATCTCCACTTACAGTTTAGAGAACATTTTTCTGTGTCTTACAAGAATCACAGTTTGAGCAATTTAATTCAATATTTCCAGAAAATGCGTTCAGTGAATGCGTAAAACAGTTTCCATTGTTTGATAAGGACAAACTACATACAGAACTTTCGGTCATCTATTCAAGAGAAGAATTCAGGAATATTGGTGGTGCTGTAAAATTGCTTCAATATCTTAGAGCTAATAATCTTTCTTCCACTTTTTCTGAAGTGTTAAAACTTTTGAAAATAGCCATTACTCTGCCTTTAACAACAAGTGAATCTGAACGCTGTTTCTCTACACTGAAAAGAATTAAAACATTCCTTAGGAACACTATTGGAGAAGATAGACTAACTGCACTTGCTATGTTGTCCATAGAAAAGGAAATGATAGAAAACATCCCGAAGTTCAACGAGAGAGTGGTTAATAAGTTTGCTACAAAGAAAGATCGCCGTATGCAATTCAGTTTCAAATAACTAAGGTAAGCTAAAATTCCAATAATCAATGCAGCTCTTCTAAGCAACATGAGCCGACACTAGTGTTTGATGTAATTTTTATTGACTGTTGAAATTAATATATCAAACAATGCAATTGTATAGCTGATATATTTGGTGAAATAATCTGTAACAAATTAAATTCAGCTTACAGAATATAAATTTTAAATATGCTTTTAAAAAAACTATCTTGCTTTTCCAAAAGTGAATCATTGGATCGATTCCCAAGCTAGTAGTATTCTGTAAAAAAGATAGCATTCTTGGAACTTCAACCAAAAGACAGACTGGTTTCTTTTGATGTCACTGCATTATTGCCAAGTGCCCTATAGATCAACTATTATAAAAAATTGAATTGAATTGTGAATTGATAAATTCACAAATATGTTCGAATATAAGAGGCAAATAAATGATGAAAATATAGAAAAGTTTACAATGTTCCTTAAACAGAAAAGTTGGAAAGAAGTATACAAAGCTGAAACAGTAAATGAAAAGTATGATATTTTTAATAAAATCGTGCAAAAAGGAATGGATAGTATTATGCCGGTAAAAAAAGTAAAAGTAAAAAATGGTAAAGGTAGTATAAATATGGGATCGATGACAAAAGGGATAAAAATCTCATGGGAAAGATTGAAGTTCTTAAATTCAATAATGTACCCAAATATAAATGAGAAATCTAGGGATTATATAACAAGGTATAACAATATTTTCAAAAGTGTAGTAGAAAATGCAAAAAGGCAGTACAGTAGGGAATTGATACAGAAATCTGAAAATAAAACAAAAACAATATGGCATATGGTAAATATGGTCCATAACCAAAGCAAAAATAAACATATGGAAAATTTAGTCATAAAAAATAGAGGTAAAGAAATAAAAGACACAAAGAAAATTTGTGAAATTTTTAATGAATATTATGTAAATATAGCAGCTGAATTAATTTTAAATAAAGAAAAATTAGATAAAAACATTAGTCTAAAAAAACAAACAAGCCAATTAAATAGTATGGCAGTCTTCGAAGTGTCAGAAGAAAGTGTAAAAAATGAAAAAAGAAGTTAAAATCAAAGAAATCAAGTGGCCTAGACGAAATCTCAAATTTCTTACTAAAACAAATAAAGCAAGAAATTAGCAAAATCCTAAGCAATCGATTTGGGATAGGAAACCAATAGTTTGGGAAGTCAAGTTACCAAGTTATGTGAATTCAAAGTTTTCAGATATTCAGATCAGTAAATAAGCATTAGCACAGAATATGTAAATAGTTTCTCTTACAAACATAGTACAACCTAATTATAGAAAAATTGAATTAGAGTTAAAACATTTAACATCGTTGCATGTTTATCATCTTGACTAGTTTCGAGAGCTACTTACTCTCATCAGAAGTGGCTGACTGGTTCCTCGTATTGTCTGGTGTATGT
Organism: Deroplatys truncata; assembly: GCA_030765065.1. Taxonomy (NCBI): domain Eukaryota; kingdom Metazoa; phylum Arthropoda; class Insecta; order Mantodea; family Mantidae; genus Deroplatys; species Deroplatys truncata. The sequence continues at coordinate 182,792,485 of CM060981.1, forward strand.
TTGTGTGGTGATATCTGGTGGTGGAGTGATGAATTTTCATGATGGCTTTGGTGGTGGTAATTCAAAATTCATTACACAAGTTTCTATTTTGTGATTAATATATTTTCCCAAGTATCCAATTCTGTTGCATATTTTGCAGGTTTTAGGAGTATTATGTTGTGTGTGATGATGTGATTTGTTGTCCAAAAGTGGTGTGTGACTGCAGATTTATCTGTGTGTTTGTATTTGATATGCCTCATGTGTTCTTTTAATCTGGTCTCTAAATTTCTTTTGTTTTTACCTATGTAGTTTGGTCACATTCTGGCCAATTAATTTGATAGATTCCTGCTTTTTTATTCTGAGGTATTTAGTCCTTTGATTTGTTGCAAAGTAATTTCTCTAGACTGAATTTGTTTTGTAGAGCTAGACAGATGTATTTTTTTGAAGATGTATACCCCCGCCGATGTAACGTTGCACTTGACAGCTAGTGTTTAAGTTGGTACACTCGCAAAAAACAGATGAAAAGCTTCAACCGTTTGACTTCTTAAGCCAATCACAAGGCAGCATTCCGGATAGTCGATGACAAAGCGGAACCGGAACTAGAATCGGCTCTGTTGCCGGATGTAACAATTCCCAACCATGTGCTTCAGTTTGTGAATCTCTAGCACGAGCGTCGAGTTGTTCTTTGCAAGCTACATATTGTTCATTGTTATTTATATTTGTGGTTATTGTTCGTTTATATATATATATATATATATATATATATATATATATTTTATATATATTTCATTCATATTATTTATTTAAACAAAAATTAAGTGCGACAACGTCTGAAAAACGATGCCGATCGCCGAGTGATGATTCACGAAGTGAAAATCCTTTGTGCCGAGGTGTGCTACTCAATAGTCAGGCATTGGAACTATTAAGGAGAACCCGGGAATTCTTTGAACAGGAAAAGGAGTACGTGAAGCTTCACAGAAATCCCTCTATTCCTGCTGATAAAGCCGTACAACGAACTGCAGCAGCTGTTGGACTAAGCACGAGAACTGTTATTCACAAGGGAGTGAAACTCCAAGAGAAAGAGGATAAAATTCCTGAGCCATCTGGAACGCAACAGGTATTTCTATCAACTCCAGGGAAGAAAAGAAAGCAGCCTCATCCAGTCACAAATCTTGATGCTTTCCAATTAGACGCCATACGTAGACACATTTATGCCTATTATCATAGAAAGGAGTATCCGACCATACCAAAGCTGCTTATATCGCTTATTTTCAATTAACAGTAATAATACAAAATAGTTATTATTCATTGACGTTCGCTACTTACGTACACTTTTTGTATGCGGCTTAGACACGATAGAAAGGAGAACAATCAGCTGTTGTTGTTTACTAGCCACTCTGGCAACGTCGCAACCACAATGTAGCCAACCTTACGCGAAGCCACACAAACTGTCAAGTGCAAAGATACAGCGGCGGGGGTATAGAATTTGTAGTGATTGTTTGGGTGGAAAATGAACTTTTTTAAAATCGTGTTGTTTTTTGTTGAGTGAGCTCTGAGGTATCCTTAATGTGTTTCTGTTTCTTGAATTGTGCTATTTTTTGTCGATAATTTGTTTGGCAAAACCATTGTTTATAATCCGTTAACTGTGTGTTTGTGTTCTGTATCTGTTAATGGTGTGTAAACCAAAATATGGGTCGAACTGTTTAGGACTCCATGTTTGTGTGGAACCAGGTTGAAACTACTGTTTATATAGTTTTCAGAATGTGTAGGCTTCCTGTAGATACCAAAATTGGTCTTTTTATGCTTTCTAATTACTTTTAAATCTAAGAATGGTAATGTGCCTTCATTTTCAGTTACCATAGTGAATTTTATAGCTTTGTTCTGCAAATTGAGTAATTTGAGGGAATATCATCGATTACCAATGTCAAATTTTGTAAATGTGTGGAAAGGAGGTGTTATGTGCGTTTTTAAATTACTTATGAAAAAGTCAGTGAGGGAAGGTGATAGTGGATTGATAGTATCTATTGTTGAAAGTGAAACTGTTCTGAATGATGCAATGCTTTGTGAGATTTAAAAGATCATATAATTCCTCTTGTGTTATCTTGTTTAGGTGGAATACTTGGGAAAAAGGTATTTATGTCAAATGATACTAGTTTATCTTCCAGTTTCAGTTTTGTGTGTTCTATTTTCCTAATTAAGTCTTGAGAGTTCCTGATGCTTAAGCTGTTGTATTTAGGAAGTGTTGTGAATTTCTATGTAGCCGATTTTGCAAAATTGAAGTTGGAGAATCAATATTATTTATTGTGAGTCTCATTTTTTTTGCTGGTTTATATATTTTTGGGAGTGCATACAATCTTGGTAATGTGGAATGATTCAGATTGATTATGGATTTTTTTTTCTGTTAAAGTTTTAACTTTTTTTCAAGGGGAGAGAGAAGGATTTAATTTGAGATTTTAGTGGGTCTATTTTGATTTCTGTATATGTTTCATCTTGTAATAGTTTTCCACTCTGCTAATGAAATCTCTATCTAGGATTACTAATTTGCCACCTTTGTCTGCTTTTGTATAAATTACCAGTTTGGATTTGAGTGATTTAATGAGTTTATTGTCTGGGAAACTGCTGTACATTCCTTCTGAATTACCCTTTGGTGTTTTCATCTAAATGTTTGGTGGCAATATCTGTATCTGCAATTATTTACTCTATTGTGTTCGTGTAGCCTAAACAAGCTTTGAGAACCTTTGTTTGACACTGTAAGCTCTGCTTTGTTGAAAGTGTGTTTTGACAGGTTAATTATTGCTTGGTTCATTGAAGTGCTGAAAGCTGTCTTGTCTTATTGTGTGTGGTTTGCTGTAAGCTCACGTGTGTTCATTATGGTAATTAGTTACTCCATTTTTAGTAAGTTTTTCTTCATCCCTTATAAAAATTTTAAGGAGAAAGTCCCCTTCTTGTTGAAGAAACCATTCGAAAAAGCTACTCTTGGCACATAATCTGCTTCAGAGAAATACTGGACTTGCTGAGTATGATAAGGGTGTAGCAATTCTTTTAATGTTCTCAAAACAGTCCAATAGGATGGCTGATAGTGCGAGCTATGCCACGGCTGCTGCTTCCAGGATCGTCTTCCACCAAGTGAAGATTCCTTCTTCTTGTTCAACATTTCTTTGACCAACTCTTTCAACATGAGACACTTCGTATCTAGAATTCTTTGACAGATGAAAATAAATTCTTATGATGTAGTGCTCATCTATTTGGAAATTTTTGTCATTAAATTCTTGCCATATCTGCTGCATTACAGTGTGTTTCACTATAAATGAGTATCAAGATACTTGGCGTTAGTAAACTAGCATTTTATAACTGATAATCACTATTTTGAAAACAAGCCATAAATGCAATAAACAACAGATGAAGTGCATTTCTTTATAAACAAACAGCTTAAGTGTGTTTTTGATCTCACAGTGTTGTCATGTTGTGTAGTCTCATGGCTAACTGAAACTTCAAAAGCTTATAAAAATAGTAAGAGTGTGAATTGTTTTAATTAAAAATGTATTTAAACATGCAGAAAATATTTGTTTCAATCTCCTTTAAGAAATATTTGAAGAAGTACTTAGTTTTTTATAATTTTCATTTGAAATAGGTAATATTAAAGAATTTTTGCTTTCTTTTTAAAAACTACCTTAAAAACAGTAAAACTGTACTAAGATTTTTTGTTCTGTTCATTACAAAGAGTCATCCTGTTCAAGGATGATCATAGGTCACCTTCCACCCTGTGTATATATACTTTTTAGTTTTGCATTGGTTAAGTCATATTGGACAATGAATGAATGAATGGAATGGGTGAAATGATGCTCAAATGACCCCGGGGTCCATAGAGTTTGAAGTTACCTGACACTCATCTTTTCAGGATAAGGGAAAACCTTGGAAAGAACCTTATCCGGATAACTTACCCTAACCAAAATTTGAAATTGATGCCTCTTAAATGTGAGGCAGACACGCTACCCATGCACAACAGAAGCGGTCTACTACATTGTTTTTATGCTTTTGCATACTCTACAATCTGTTGAACATATACATAGATTCTGCTCAATTCATAACCACATACGAGTTTAATTTAATTGGGAAATAGTTATCATTACCTGTGTTGCATATTCTCAGTAGTTTTAGCGGTACTTTATGTTGAGATTTCTAGAAGTATCTATTTATGTCGTGCCTGAAACAAGGCACATATAGAGTTAGATTTGTATTGATAATATAATTCGGTATCTATGAGGTGTGCAACAGATTGTTTCAAGATTTCTGCATGTTCTGTGCCACTTTTGCTGCATAAAGTATTTTAGACAGTTGTGTATGTTAAGACAAGTAAAACATATTGGTGCACTATTTGTGATATGTAATTGTGCTTATTTTAACTAGATATCCATTTTTAATTTTACAGCTATCAGTATGTGCAGAGTTACTGTTGCTTCATGTGGTGCGTACTCTTAATATATTTGTACATATTTTGGAGGAGACTACACCGTCTATTCCAGTCTCGAAGCCATCACTTCCTTCTCTTCCAACAGCGCCATCATTGTCTCCTATCAAACGCAAGGGTAAGGCTGCTGCTTCGGATATAATGGGTAGCAATAATACTGCAACAGAGGGATCAAGACAGAGAGGGGTGTCTCCACATAAGGCAGCTGGAGGTGAGTGATGATAAAGAAATATACCTTTATCAGTAAAGCAAATTAATTGGTTGTGGAATGGTTGGTTGGTAGTTGACCAGTTTTCTAGGCATATTTATTGTTTTCTACTATTCCAATTGGGGGAAGCTGAATTTGTTATTAAATTCTGTTTGTATATTTTACTTTATTTCACCATTAGTAGTCTGAGGACTGATAGTTCCATGATTTCATTTCAGAGTTACACTCTTATTGGTCTAGAATATCTTGCATTATGTTGCTGCTACACAGAAGTTTTAAGTTTGATCATGCTAATGACTTTGCAAACAGATGTTACATGTGGGACTGTTATACAGAGATGAGCAAAAACATGATTGTTATTCACATTCATTGTCATGAACCTGTCATTTGTTTTCCAGACATTGTCTATTGATAATTAAGCTTAATGACAATAAAATCTAGTATCATCATCATCATCATCATCATCACCACTAGTAAACCAGTTTTAGCCGAGTTTGTTTTGTCTGGCTAGCCCATTGCAATATGTTCATGTTCACATATTCGGGTACATGTGTTGCTTTTTCTGTTTAATATTCCATCTTTTTTTTTTCATACCTTAAATTGCATTTTAAATCAAATAATAGATAAATCTAGCATTAACAAAATAACAATGTAATGTATTGGAAATTATCCTTACTCAAATTATTGTTGTGTTTGCATTTATTTCCTTGTTCAGAATTAATATATATATATATATGTATTCATGAACTAAAATAATCTCTCACTATCCCTTAATTTCTTCTGAAGTATGAAAATGTCAACGTTTATAAGCCGTGATTATAATATTATTAGTAAAAGATATTTTTTTAAAACAAATGATATCATAATTTGATATATAACAGTGGCAAATACATTAAAATAAATTTAAATGAAAGCTTCCTAATAACGAAAACAGTGAATAAATAAGCAAAGTTTCAGTTTCAAAATTAGCCTAATTGCACAGCCTTTACATTGCTCAGGTAAAAGAATGGATCTAATTGAAGATGTTATCATACCATACTCAATCAGATTATAAAGGTTAAAATGTAGGTAAAGTATTTAATACTCTAACATATAACTTGACCATTATACTTGTACAGCCAAAACTGTACTGTTTCCAGTGGTAATTGGAAAAACACCCTCAAAGATCTGGAATTGATGCACTTTGTGTACATGAATAACAATAACAAAAAGTTAGTGTAACTTCCTGAAAATTCATTCTGTTGAAGCTTTGTAAATTTAAAAAAATCTGATGTGTTACACTCACATGATTTTCTCTACTCTTGTACAAACTATTTATACAAACGCTTATTCTCCATCTACTTCATGTTAATCGAGATAAACATTTGCAGAGTCTATCGTATTGCTAATTTTCTTGTAGATGTAAGGGGAATGTATATTTACAAGGGCAATTTGGAAATACAGTAGCCTTTAAGCACATACATATCTCTTAATAGCTGGTTGCTAGGTGCAGCACCATTCCCTTTCCCACAGATTAATACTCTTTGCATATCCAAGACAAAAAAATGAATAACGAATTCCCATTTTAGAAAATAAGTATTGAAAAATTTAAGGGAATAACAAGTAATATCTCGAAAATGGTTCACTCAACAAAAAAAATGTATTTGACATAAATTGTGTATTTTAATGCGATCTACATTTTTTGTGTAGCAAAATTTTGTCTATCTCTTATTGTTTATCAGTTATGCAAAAGTCATTCACAATAAAGAATACTTTTGGAGACATTCCCAGGAAATTCAAGATATACATTTTATTTGTCATAAAAATATCTTAAACATATGACATTTTAATCAAAATCGTTAGAGCCATTTTTGAGAAAATTAAAATTTTCGAAAAATGTTCCATGTAAAGGGTGCTCTGGGGTGGGGGGATTTTCTTGAAAACCTTCGTGTCGCATCCTTGGAAGATACTGAACCTAAATACTAAGTTTGGCGTTTATCCGACTGTTCGTTTCTGAGTTATGCTGTTCACAGACAGACATACACACAGACACACAACGGACATGTTTCCAAAAATGCTTTTTTTGGATTCAGGGAGTCTCAAAACATGTATTTCCGGTGAAATCTCGGTATCGAATTTTTGGGTGGAATACAATACTTCCCCTACTTACTATACGTAGTAGAGAAAGTAAAAATATGTTAAAAGCATTATATCTATAAACTTCTGTTGTATAACATTTTTACAGCTCATTAAGCGAGATATTGACTGTATGCTCCATTAGATATTAGAAATTGCCCCCCCCTCATTTGAAAGAGTAATTTTATTAATACATACAGCCTTTTATCTAATTGAGACCTAAAGTGTATTATATAACTTTAATATATTGAATTTTATTTTATTTTTACCCTTTGTTTTACATAAATTTATTACAATATTTTTTCCTAGTTACCAGCTTAACCTACGTCCAATAGTCTGGCTATCTATGCACCATATGTGCTACTCAGTTCACCTGGTACCCCAGTCTAACTTTAATATATTTCATAAAGAGAACAACAACAATGATGCAAAGTTGTTCTTGCGGGACAGTAATACCAATTGACTGCAGGGCAATATAAAAACCACTGACTTGACTTTGTGACAGCACAGAGGGTTGTTTCACTCCTATACTGGACTTCAGACATGCGCACTCCATCAAAGAGGTAATAAACATAAATCACTGCATTCCACTCTTGCTCCTGAGGATTACAAGACTCCTAATGACAATAACAACTGACAGCAACATGTCTATTATTTTTGTACTATCAGAAATTAAATACTATGTGCTAAGTCCCCCCTCAAAGAAAAGAAAAAATACCTTGAAGAATAATGCTGTTTTAGGTTGTATACTTTAAGCTGCAAAAGAAATAGAAGAAAAGAATTTTGCCACACAGAATATGCATTCCAAAACTGCAAAATGTTCTAATGCATTAATGTGCACACAAAAATGATCTATTAAGAATTTTCTCTGTGAGAACAATGTTTCATTGACTGCTTTAGTGATACATAAGTATTTTTTGTAACTATTAATTCGTAGTTCATAGTAATGTATGCATATAGTTATTACATTGAAGACATAATTTTACACTTATTTGAGATTCAAATTATATTGGTCGGTTTGAGCAAATTCTTTCTCATAAAATGAAAATAAATATAGTAACAGCAATGAAAGAAAGCTTAAGCTTAATTTTGCAGATAATTTATGTAATTTATATTCATGTGCGCTATTGGTACTTAACATCACTTAGCAATAGAACACATGTGTCTACAAATTATTGGCCGGTTTCATAAGGCTATATTTTACCAATACTTAGCATAAATGAATTATCATACCACCATCTGAAAGAGGGAAGTTTGAAGTTTTGTATTCACCTTAGATGCGCTCAATGTGAGCACCACGTGTAATACGCCAGACGTCCAGCCAATGATCCCATTCATGCCAAACCCTCTCAAGCATGTCTTGTGTGATACCGTTCTCGATGGCTGTAGTAATGTGCCTTCTCAATTCCACCAACATTGCTGGAAGTAGAGGATGTAAACACTATCCTTGACAAAACACCACAGGAAGAAATCACCTACTGTAAGGTCAGGTGAACAGGGTGGTCATGTGCAGAAGGTGTTGTCTGCAGCTGTTGCATGACCAATCCATCTACCTTGCAGGTGTCGATTGAGACATCCACGGACATCCGTATGCCAATGTGGAGGGGCTCCGTCTTGTTGGAAAACGAATCCCTATTCCTCTTCGTCCATGAGTTATGCCATTAACCAATTTTGCAACATGTCCAGGTACATGTTTCCGTTGATAGCGTTCTCAGTGGAAAAAATGGGCCAAACACGCGTCTTTTAAAAACAGCACAAAACACATTTACTGTTGGATTGTCACATTCTATCTGAAATGCAGTGTAGGGGTTCTCAGATCCTCATATCCGGACATTGTATCTATTGACTTTTCCAGATAAATGAAATGTCGTTTCATCACCCATTATCATTCGTCCTGCAAACCTCGTCCTCTTTGATCATGGTCATAAAATTCTCACAAAATGCTCTCTCTTTGCTGGATCACTGGGCGGCAGTTTTTGTACTGGCTACAGTTTGTACGGGAATAACCTCAATCGTTTATGTATAATCTTTCATACTGTTGATGTTGGCATCTGCAACTGCTGACTGGCTCTCCATACGGATTTGTTAGAGCTCCATATAAAGCTTTCACAGTCTCTGTCAATCGTTTCTTCATTTACTCTTGGTCTTCCCATGCGTCCTCCTTGATGTCAGATACATTCTTTGTTGCAAAATTGCTTGTACCACCTTTGGATTGACGATGCGAGAGGTGCAGGATGTCCAAATTGCTGTGTAAATGCCCGGCGAACCACTACAATACTACTCACACAAATTCAAGCACACACCAGCTACAATCAGTTCGTAAAGCAGCCATCTTCTCCAAAAACAATGTACGCATTTCTCACTAGATGACAAATGAATTCAGATGTACAACACAAAACTTAAAACTTCCCTCTTTCAAACGATGGTATGATAATTTATTTATGTTAAGTATTGGTGAAAATATAGTCTTATGAAATCGTCCATTTGTAGACACGCTGTATATAACCACTAAAATAAAGATAGCTCAGAGAATTGTAGCCTGGGTTCATTAGATCCATTGTGACATGATGTTATGAGATCCCACATTCCCTGTGTAGAAGTAAAGCCTTGCACTGAAGCAAATGTTTGCCATCCATCACTTTATCATGCAGAATTCAAAATGTGAGAATACCCTGTTGCCTTATAACTACTATGAGACAGAATATAGGTCAAGGAGTCATCCCTCAAGGCCACGTAGGTCAAGCAACTAAGCAGTAGGTGTTGCATACACAGATACTGTGGCAAAATTATAATCCTCTCCAACTTTTGCTTCTATGATAAAAGACAGGTACAATGCACATAACAGCTTTCAGCAGAATTCACTTGGAAACATCCACTCTAAATTTTTTTTCTTTTCTTTCTTTTAGCAAGATTCGTCAAGGGATGCATGTTTCCTTGCAACCATTTCACATTCACTTTGATGATAGGAATATCAGCAACAGTATAGGGCCTGCACATTTCTTAGATATATTCTCAAAAATCATTGGCTCAGAGGAGTAAAAGCAGGATAAATTTTGCAGGAAAAGTCCTCAGATTTTAGATAAACTTCATATACAAATGCCATAAAAGTATGAAAAATGACAGTTCCAGCATCTCTTTTTGTGATATAGTTGAAAGTTACTTTCCAGGTACATTAAAATTCATAAGACTGTCACCTCAGTTTTTGTCGACTCCTGCATTACCCTACCCAGTCAACTCTTTGTAGCAGCTCAGCTAAAAGTTCTTCAAATTAGTGAATACACCTAAGAATAAACATCAGTTCTGCATGTGCAATCAGTAGCTGTAGTGGAATCAGTGGAAGCAGTAGCTTTCACCATGATCTTAGAGTATGCAAATGTGGATCATAAATCAAATGGTAGTTAAAATAAATGATTCCATACTTACATTTCAGAAAAGGAAGACAGGGGTGTTGATGAGAAGAAAAGCAGCAAAGGATCAGCAGTGGGCTTTTTTGCCAACATTCCACATTATTTGAAGATCCATGATATTGTTAAAAGTGCTTACACAAATTACAAGGTTTGTGCTAATAAGCTAATAATTGTTCCATTAACATTTAATGAAGGATCTGAATATTGCTGTCCCAGAATGTCCTAATATGATGCATAGGGGCAGTATCTTTATAGAGCTTGCAAATTCCAATATTAGTAACATGTTATTATATAACAGTACCTAAATAGCAATGGAGCTAGGAACAATGTTACAGCAATTATAAGTAATAATGTAGAAGCGGTTGATAGTGAAGTATTTCAAATGAAAATGAACGAGGAGTAGGAAAATGCATTTACACTCTTCACTTAAGTAAAATTACCTGGACTTGTTTTGAGAGTCCTTTGCTCTCATCGTCAGCTGCTGACCTACTGGATGGTGGTTGTTTGATTGTTCTGTATCTGCTTGTGTTGACCATCTGTGGTGGTATCTGGTGAGAGTTTGATGTACTTGCTGAATTTGTCTTCTGCTGGTATGTCAAAATTCATTGCGATATTCTTGTTCTTCCAAATGTAGATTTTCTCCCAAGTGGATAGTTCCATAGGTTTTGAGAGAATATAAATGAGTTTTCCTACTCCTCGTTCATTTTCACAATGTTACAAATTTTACAGATTGCATAACTTACTACTCAGCTTCACTTATATTTTTTAAAATATATATACCAGGTTAGTCACCTGCCCCTAGGTATTCGTATGTATACGATCCGCAGTTTATAGTCTAATGTGAAAACATTGACCCTTTTAGCAAACAAACTGTTATTATAGCTCTGACCTTCTATTCGGTACTATATGCAACCAGCATTAATGATTAAAGGCCTGAATGAGAACCAAGGACTGCAAAAGGCGGCTCTTCATTGATATAATGCTTGCAAGGAGGTAGAGGAATGTTTTCCCCAAAAGTGAGACAGCCAAGTGGATTAACTGCCAGAATCGGAATGTGATGAAGCAAAGCTTAGCTTTGAAGGTTCGAATCTAATACAAGCATGAAGTTGTTTTGGTTCTTTGTTTTTCTTTCTCCTTGTGTTTATTTTCTGTATTTTAGTATACTAATTTACAGTGGAATCTCGTTAGCACGTTCCTCATTAACACGTTTTCCCGTGTATTACGTTTAATTATAAAAGTCCCGGTACCAAATCACCAAATATAATAAATAATGTTTGCTTAGTGCGTTTTCCCGGTCCCGCTTACTACGTTTGAAGTTTGACGTCCTCATTCGCTGTTTTGGCCAATCCTTGATCGGCAATTCGGCACAGTGGGAGTAGGCGTTTAACACGTTCATAGTTTGACGTCCTCATTTGCTACTTTGGTCAATCCTTGGTCACGGGGTGGAAATCAGCAGCCAATCACATACATGCATTTAAATATTTGTGTGACACGATTTCTGTGGGCGGGAATGGCGGGTTAGAGAATGCTTTACCTTGGCGTGGTAAACGCGGTAAATGCTAACGATAGTTTCTAATGTTGAGTGATGACCAAACAACCGTAGATTGTATTTTAACTTTTCATTTACAATGAAAAAAAGAAAGTGTAGTAGGTAAATAACCAACAGTGAAAAACTGAAAATCCTTGATGTAATCACAATCCAAATATAAAACATGTCGATATAGTGCGGAAGTTAAACATTCCTCCATCAACCTTAAAAACGATTGTTAGCAAACCTAAATTGATTGAAACTGCTTTTAAAGAAGGGAAAAATACTAAAACAAAACTTTTCTCTTGGAAAATAGGATCAGAAGAGGACCGGAACAAAATTTGTTGCATGGAAACACCTCCGTATTCAAATCGTCTTGTATACACCAAAGATAATATCGTCTATTGTACTCGTAACACGATGCACGCTCATAATTTTTTCTTTTTTAGCAGAAATTGTTATCACGTGTGTAATAAAACACACAGCAAAACCACTATTGCCGCTTCCACAATTCGCAATTTATTTTCTCAAAAACATTCATAACCTAAAAAATCCAAGTTGACCAAAATAAAAGCTTGAATTATTTATTCTCAGGCTTTGTGTATCCAAATCCATTTAAACATATTGAATTTAACATGGAAACGCGGATCGTATTCAGTATGAAATTGTACTCAAAATCGATTTAAATTGCCCATGGAGACGTAGTAATTATTACATTTTTATTACCTATGTTCTTAAATTGCAGATTTTGCATTTTCGTTAACACGTTTTCCCGCCTATGACGTCCAAATCCTTAGGTCCCTGCAAAAACGTACTAACGAGATTCTACTGTATTTATTTTTGTTATTTACTCTCCTGTGAGCCAAAGACACAACAATTACAATCAGATAATTGTGTATCATGTTTACCATAATAATCTGTACCATATCTGTGTTGTAAACCGTGTTACATAGCTTTCATTCTTTTGGGCGGATATCGACGATATTAAATCTAACAATTTTGTTTCATGTTTAAACCTTATGTTTCACTTCTACTGACAAGGGAGTTGTAAATGTGCTAAGTTCACGGGTAAACAGTATAAAAATTGTTAAAGACCATGGATTTCATCAATGAAGTAAATGTTCAAAATGACGACCCCCTTCATCAATGCACATTTGTGTACGTTGCCGGAGAGACCTTCTGGCATGCTGTAACATGCATGGTATAAACTGCCTGTATTCGTCACGTATGAGTGCCCGTAGATTATTTGGGTTTTGCAATGGAAAACATGACGATTATTCTATTTTGTACACACTTATGTTATCAAAAATGTTATTCCTATCAAAATATCAAATTATAGGCCCTAAGAGATAAAACAAAAGGTAATAAAAAAGTTGAACTCAACATGAAGGTTTTGAACCCGAACAGATGTGGCACAGTATTAAAGTAACCATGATAGTATCATTCGGCTAATGCTACCTTCCGAGCTTAGGTTTCTATACGACTTAGTAATCGCAGAACTAGACCCCACCTCGAATCTTTACACACTTTTTGCAGCTTCATACAGTGTTTTGAGCTCGGTTTGGTAGTTTTAACTCAAATAAATAAACTGCACCAGTCATTACAGTTACGTATGAACTGAAATATGCCATAGTTTGTGACAAAAGAGAAATTATCTACCTAATACTTAGCATTTTTTGACAAAGCTGTACAACATTGACTAACAGCTTAAATCCAATTGGTCGCACTGCGTAGATCTGCCTTTTTGTTTTCAAATGGTTTTGTCAACTGATGCATGTGATAGGTTGTTCCTTCAGGGGCATTTTCAAAGGGATGCATGAATGTATGCTAAAGAATAAAAGTTTATAAAATTGGCTAAAAGTGCTTCTGCAGTTCCCAGTGTCAGGGTGGGATGTTTTTTGCATTAACATACATACCGATTGCATTGTCACGTAAAATACTTATGCATTGAGTTATCTATCCCTCCTCTATAAAGTGTTATGCAAATCAGTCATTAGAAGGCATTCAAGAAAGATGTAAGTCACATATGTCGCTTAGCATGTTGCATAAATTCAAAACTAAATAGGCGCAGCTGACTCACCTGGTATATTATTAATTACATCAAATATATAATTTTAAATGTTAGAAAGTGCATTGTATCTAATCTATTGTTATATGTCTTTCCCACAATTATCTTATTTAATAATTTTAACTGTTGCATGCTGCTGGAAATAAAAAATTACTTTTATTAGGTGTTCTTTTTTCTTTCTTTTGTTGTTTCTATTTTGGGTAAGATGTTTACTTTTTAAAAGTGCAAAGGCAATAAAGTGAATGATAGAGAAAAGATGGAATTAGGAAAAAAGAAAATTGAAATGGTGTAACATAATCAACAATGGTAATAATGGAAAAAAATACAGAAGACTATGTTTGGCATTTATTATATAAGTTAGGCAATGCTGAAATTGTCTGGAAGCATGATTAAGAAGAGATTCTTTGTTGATCGCAATATTGCTTTCTTTTCCATTACTGTGTTCTTATTCATATCAGATTTTGTCTGTAGTCTGATCAAACATGCATGCAAAGAATTCCCTTACTTCTCAATTAATTTTATCAATGATTAAGGCTTGCAAAGAAGCTGCTTTCTGGGGTGGACCACTTCAAAAGTAAATAAAAAGTTTTTATTTTTTGTCTAGCATGAATAAGATATAAGGCCATATGCTTCTCCCTTAAAGGAAATTCTGTTCTACTTATTTTCATGAGAAATAAAACTTAAGCAAACTTTCATTAATCTATACTCCAGTTAAACCAGATATATGAACATATGTGCAGTGCTTTGTAGAGTATTTCAGTTGCATATTTTATTTAAAGTCATGGTTAAAAGTGGAAACATCATCAGAATCTTATTCAACAAATCACTAAAATTATCAAAAAAACATAAGTACACATGTCCTTTTCTGAATAACAAGCTGAAAGGTGGAGAAAATCTTGTACTTAAGATTGGCTTACAGTAACTGGGATTGGAAATCAGAATAAGAATGATGAAGTTAAATACATGTATTACAACGTGGGCATTCTCAGTTAACGGAAATCTTTACCAGATTCTGGGAAATGGAAAAGAGACTTTATCAAATGTTAACATTTTTGTGCTGATTTCCGAAAATGGCATATTAGATCAATAGAAGTTATTCAAGGCAGCCATGACCTAAAACAGCCACCAAAGCTCTCTCTAGTTGCAAGTTGAGAAAAATCAAACTGGAAGGAATTCCAGCAAATATGCATCTTGACTTCCTCAGATTCGCTGAGCATTAGAGAACTACGAGTAACTTAATGTACACTATTAATCTCTTTGTTTGTTTATTTATTTCCATTACTTTTACAAATCAGTATACATTTCTTTAATTTCTTATCACTACACTGAGTTGCTCTGTACCCTGAGACCCAACAGATTCAAACCTTGTGGATGCCAACCTATTGGGTATTGCTTATATCTTAAATCTAATTCCTACTATCTACTATAGTTTAATTTTCTTCTTCATCTTGCTGCTTACTAATTTCCCTCAACCATTGGCTTTTACTCTGCTCAAAAAGCTTCTACTTTCGTTTAAAGTTTTCCTAGATTTTACATGCATTAACTTTTTTGCTTGGATTTCTTTTGGTAAATTTGTCCATTCCTTTTTACTTATCCTCTCCCTAAGCATCTTAGTTTCTTCACATTCTTTATCCTTCAAGTAACACAAGGGGTATCTCTCCAAATCATTCTCTCCTCTCAAACCTTTCAATTTCACCACCCCTATTTTGACCCATGCAAAGCCTTCTCTTGCTGCTTGATCACATATGTAAACATAATTTTCCCTGTTCCAGACTACTTTCATTTCTCTATATATTCCCAGTAAGTTTTTCGAATTGAAACTCGCTAATATTTGTTGTCTTTCAATATCTTCCAGTCTTAACCTAATTTCTTTCCAAAAACCATTTTGTAATGATTCCCTAGCTCCCATATTTCCTCAAAACCAATTTTCATCATAATTTCCTTTATCTTACTGAGCCAAGTACCTTTCTGATTGAGGCTTTCTGGTACTATCAAACACTGATGTACAACATTCTTTTCATCTAATTTTCTAATTCTAGCCCAATAGTTTGTAACGGTATTACTTATAATGTTATTACTTGTGATGTTTGTGTATGTGTGTTTACTTCATGTGAAGCCATCTTGTGACGTCATTCATTTGTTCGGTTTGTAGCTCCATCTGGTGTTAGCAATTTGCGGCAGTATTAGTGTTCGAAAGAATGCGACTGTTATTTGATTTAATTTTTGTTTACTGTCCTCCGGCTAGCTATTATTTCTCGGTCAACATGTCTCTTGATCAAGGTGTGTAAACGGAAAGGAATCTTTTATCCAAATATAACACTGATGAAGAAATTTGTTTTACACATTTATTGTCGAACACGTTAACTATCACATTTATACATTGATCTTAACACTCGCCAAACTGAAACTGTTATAATAACTTCTTACTGATCACTCTTAATTTGCGTACTTCAACTTTTTGTATAATTAACCTTACAACACTTTAGATTATTCATAATTCTGCTGCGCGTAACTTGTGAATCGATACCCGACGTTTGCCGTACAAATACTTTCGACGAACTGACTGACTGAAGACGACGTGTAGTGTACACAGATTTTCGATGAACTGAACGACTGACGGACTTTACCTCTAACCTAGCCTCTATTTATACTCCCACTCCCCGATATGCCTAAAGATTATAACTGAACTGCAATTGGCTAATAAAACGCGCCAACATTAGCGTCTATTTTTATATCCAATGAAAATTATGAATACATATGCTCTAGGGAAACGTTCCAGAATATTCTCAAGGAAAAAACGCGCCAACATTACGTAACTTCCTCGTTTCCAATAATGATAAACAGCTCACCCCCCCTTGCTGCATTATTGCGCGCTATTATTGACAGTTTCAGTAAGGTCGTATAAACTTACTTATCAACAATAATTACAGTCAAGAAACATCTCAAATCAATGTCACATAAAAATGCATATTCATATTACAATCATTATTTACATTTAAGTAATTTGTGATAAAAATTACTGCATCAAGTTTAACATACTTTCCAGATTTTACCTCTAGTTTCCATTCTTCCTAATTTTGCTTGTGCCACTCCATTTGGTGAAGCTCTTGGCAAGCCCAGGATTTGTTTGCAAAAATTTCTATGGATCATATCTATATTTGCCCCCCCCCCCCTCTTTCCTCCAAACCTCATATCTCCACTCCATAGAGCATTTTTGCCTCGACTACAGCCGTATAGACTCTCTAAACATTTTATTTTCATTCCTGGTGATTTGTCTATACATGCTTTGATGATAACTTTTAATGCAGTTTTACCTTTAGCCAGTACCATTCTCTTTTGTTTACTCTAACCACCCATACTACTTAATCATACTCCTAGATAATCAAATTTATTGACGTCAACTTCTCTACCATACCAGTACTATTTCTCATCTTTCCTTAACTTGTTGCACTTTTTAAATACGAGGGGTATTTTTTAAGTAAGGTCCAGTTCGTCATTGTAAAAAAACTATGAGACATACTTTCGTCAAATATTTTTTATTCAATTCTTCATACATTCAGCTATTTCTCCACATAGTCGCCATTGTTGTTGAGACATTTGTCGTAATGAGGGACAAGTTTTTGTAGTCTCTCGTCATAGAAGTCCACCGCCTGTGAGGAAAGCCAATTCGTAACAGCTGTTTTCACTTCATCGTCCATCTGGAAATGCTTGCCGCTGAGGAACCTCTTCAGATGCAGGAAGAGGTGGTAGTCGCTAGGAGCAAGATTGGGGCTGTAGGGAGGATGATCGATCTGCTGCCAACTAAAGGATCCAATGAGAGCTTGTGTCTGAGCAGAGGTGGGGGGCCTTGCATTATCGTGCAAGAGAATCACTCTGGCAGACAGCAGGCTGCGACGTTTATTCTGAATTGCACGGCGAAGTTTCCTCAAAGTTTGACAATACATTGCTGCATTGATTGTTGTCCCCAAATCCATGAACTCCACAAGCAGAATACCACGTCTGTCCCAAAAGACTGTTGCCATAACCTTGCGAGTTGAGAATGATTGCTTCAATTTCACTTTCGTCGGAGATGCCGTGTGTTGCCACTCCATCGACTGTTGCTTGGATTCAACGGTCACGTGGGACACTCATGTCTCATCCCCCGTGATGGTATGGTCTAACAAGGCATCACCTTCCTCGTGGTATCGGGTCAAGAACGTCAGAGCACTGGCATATCTCTTTTCTTTGTGTTCCTCTGTCAGCATCTTTGGAACCCATCGATTGCACAATTTTCTGTAGCCCAGGATTTCTGACAGAATTCTGTACAGAACAGAGCTTGAAACCTGCGGAAAATGCAATGACAGTGTGGAAACGGTGAACCGTCGGTTGGCACGAATTTCGGTGTTTACGGCATGCACAAGACCCTCGCTAATGACAGATGGTTGGCCCGAGCGCGGTTTGTCAGGCACATTCTCTCTGCCTGCCTTGAATAACCTTACCCACTTATGGACTTTAGCATCACTCATGGCTTTGGGGCCATAAACTTCACTAATCTGGCGATGAATTTCTGCCGCTGTCGTATTCCTTGCTGTCAAAAATCAAATGACTGATCTGATTTCTCACCCGGCGGGCCGTGCGATCGTCGTAAACTTTTCCATCACACAGTACGGTCCACACTCACTGCCTACCTGACTCCAACTGCTGTGTCACTGTGTGCAAGGGGTGCCGGGATTAAGTGCGCATGCGCGAAAGTACAGTTGCCTGATTCTTCCGACGATACGGTGCAGTGGACCTTACTTAAAAAATACCCCTCGTACCATAACTTTTGTTTTACTTAAATTAATTCTCACACTCCATTTCTTGAAAAATTATCTCTTATTTCATTTGTTCTAGCTATTCCCCATTGGATATAGTTCCTGCTACTAAATCATCCACAAATAGCAAACTATGTATTTCCTTATTGTTAATTATTGACACGTGTCTATTCTC
The DNA here is from genome assembly GCA_030765065.1 of Deroplatys truncata. Lineage (NCBI taxonomy): Eukaryota > Metazoa > Arthropoda > Insecta > Mantodea > Mantidae > Deroplatys > Deroplatys truncata. Next base: position 182,811,226 of record CM060981.1, read on the forward strand.
CACTGTAATTACCTCAAGGATATCGTCTATAAACAGATTAAACAATACAGGACTCAACTTACAACCTTGCCTTAGTCCTATATTGTTTTGAATGCTTTTAGTTACTTTATTATTAGCACCTTTTATACAAAACTCATTGTCTGTATATATTTTTTGTAATACTCTTATAAAGCCAGTGCTCATTCCTTTTTTTGCTCACTTTGAATCATAGTGCTTTGCAATTTATCATATTGAAGGCCTTTTCAAAGTCCACAAATAACATGTATAATCTCCCTCTCTTATCTGCTAAATATTTATTTACCATTGCGTTTATCACAAAAACATTATCCGCAGTTCTCTTATTGTAAAACCTGCTTGGAGATCCGTTAGCTTTCTCTCATCTTCTGCCCACTTTTGCACTCCTTCTGCCAAAACCCCAGTTTATATCTTACCTAGCACTAGATATTAAGTAACCTAATTCCCCTATAGTTTGCTAGGTTATTATCTCCCCCTTATTCTTGAATATTGGCTCTACTTTTCTGTTCTCCAACTACGTGAACATTACCTACTTCAAATACTTTGTTTAGAATTCTAACTAGTAATCCTAGTCTGCTTTCATTTACACTCCATATCTTCCAAAATTCCCCATGAATCCCATCTATACCGCTTGCTTTGTTCCTTTTTAATCTTATTTTAATTGCTGGATATATTCTATGTTTTCTAATTCTGTTATACTTTGTCTTCTCAGCTGCCCCATCCCTAAAAGATTTTCAAAGTATCTACACGATACTTCTGAGCTTATATTGTTTTCTCTAGCTTTAACCTTATAGGTTCATTTCACTAAAGACCAAATTGTCTTCGTATCATTTACTCTTGCAGCCTCTGAAATTTAGCTAAAGGCATACTTACATCAACAGCAGCAGGAATAAACAGTCTGTGACTTGGCCTCTCACAACATAACAAATTACAACAAAAGTGTACCAACATTATCACTGTTTCCAAACACACACACATTTTGCATATGCAGCAAATTCTAAACTGGGCTTGCAGATTATAAAAACACTAATAAATAATTTATGACTCAAAGTTAAAAGGGAGCACTCTATATGTTGAAAAAATTTATAAAAACTAAAGGAATTTCCGAGAACAAAATTTCAACCTTCACAGCCAAACATGTCTCTATACCTGCGATACCACAATTACACATAGTAGAAAACTGAAACACTTTTGCTGCTCTCTTGCACAAGTCAAACTAACTAGCTCTCTCTCGCTAGACGCCCGAAGCAACCAAAATGGAAGATACATGACAGAAAACCAGAATCATAAGTGCAGGAACTTTCTCTCTACTTTCAATGTATTGAACATCCAGGGAAGAAAAAAGATCAGCACAGTGATTTAACTTTGTACTCTCAAAAATTATTTCAGCAAAATTGAATTTAAAATTGTGAAAATAATAATTGCTGTCATGTTTAAAATTAAAATTACCAAACACATTGGAACACAGTACGTGTGTGTAGCAGATGAAAGGATCATCTCATTCCACCGATAATTACCTAACCTTTTCTGTCTGTGGTGTAAGATTCTGGAAGATCGGGAATGAGTTACGTTATCACAAAGTAATGAATTGCTAGCTATCATTATGATGCCCATAGGAAAAAATGAGGATAAGAATTGGACCATATGGTTTATAGAGTTATCTAAGTATTTGATAGATTAATCAAATTACGATAAAAATATTAATTTAGTTTCACTATAGGTGTCTTTCTCATGTTGGCATTGCCTGTGACAAGTATGCTTGCTTTTCTCTTAGAAACATGATTATGATTTTAATTAACAAGCAGCATAAATGATATTCCAAAATAGTGCATGCAGAGATCATAAGTAATCTGTTTTGTTTCAGATAACCTTGGATATGGCTGCAAGTGAAAAGTTTGTTGGTTTGTTGCGCATTACTTTGGAAACACTATCTCAGCTTTTAGAAGTAGGAACTATACATGAAGCAGGACGTATTGCAGAAGAGATTCTCTCTTACCTCCGTTTTACAGCATCTGTAGAGCCCACAGCTAGTGTTAAATGTGTTCAGCAGGTAAATATTTTTCTCTCGTCTGCACTTTGTTTTCACCATGATACGGTAATTTGTATCACAAATTACTTAAATGTAATTAATGATAATATGTATTTTTATGTGACATTGATTTCAGAGGGTTATTAATTGTAATTATTATTGGTAAATAATAATATACGGCTTTACTGAAACTGTCAATAATAACGCAATAATGCAGCAAGGGGTTGAGTTGTTTATCATTACCGGGAACCAGGAAGTTACGTAATGTTTCGCGCCTTTTCGGTAAAAAAAGCTTCTAGAATGTTCCCTAAAAGAAATATGTATTAGTGGTTTTCATTGGATAGTAAAATAGACGCTAATGTTGGCGCGTTTTATTAGCCAATAGCAGTTCATTTATAATCTTTAGGCGTATCTTGAGGCAAGCCTATAAATAGTGTAGGTTCAAGGGAGCGTTCCCCCAGTTCAACGGAATTCTCAATACACTACACGTCGGCCCCTCAGTTCATCAAAATTTCGTGTACACTACATGTCGCCGATCGGTCCTTCAGTTCGTCAAGTTACGCGCAGTGAAAATCATTAAAGATCTAAAATATTACAAAGTCACTTATACACAAAAATTGAAGTACGTGAGTTAAAAGTTAGAAGTTATTACAAACAGTTTCAGTTTGGCGAGCATCCAGATCAATTTGTAAAAGTGTTGGTGCACGTGTTCGAAAATAAAGGATTATAAAACAAATTTCGTCATTAAGTGTAATTTCTGGATAAAAGATTCCTTTCCGATTCACAACCTGCAAGAGAGACAAGTTCTACCAAGATAATATGATAGCTAGCCGGAGGACAATATACAAAACTTTAAATTCTTTCGGAAACTAATTGATACAAATTGCTACGCCAGAGGGAGCTTCGAACCAACCAACGTATGACGTCACAAGAATGGCTTCCACCAACACTGAGGTAAACGAACATTGTAAGTAATACCGTCGCATATTGGCGTCCACAACGTGGGGCTCAACAACAAATTACGTAAAAACATATTACGTAAGCTATACCGCATCATATTGGCGCCCAGCGTGGGGCGAAGTAACCAGGAAAGGAAGGCAAAGTGACCAGGAAAGGAAAACGATGACCAGGAATGAAGCAGAGTAACCAGGAATGCAGCAGTAAAATGATCTACAAGACGCAGATTCCAGAAACAAAAGGAACGACAGACTACATGGATGATTGGACATCGTAATTCCGAGATTACGAGGCAACAAGGAATTCAACAACAAAAACATCGAGACGACGTAGATTCATCACAACACAACGCAGAAGCGACATACAAACCTAGGAGAATGGGGCAGAACGCTGGACATCAAAGCTACAGCAACATACAGCATCAAAAAGGTAATTAAATGATCCTTAGGAGTGGTAGGATAATAAAAACAATGGCTGCTAGTAATACAGAAGAAATAATTATGGAGGGAGATAGTGTAACAGTTAGCTGTGATCCAATACAAGTTACAGGAAATAGCCCAGACTTTTTAGGATTTGAGGATGAAAATGTTAGTACAGAAAGTGAGAATAGAATAGCAGGAAATGTTAATCTTGATACTAGTATGATTATGGAAATGCTGAAAAAGTTGAATGAGAATTATGAGAAAATGAGGGAAGATATGAAAAAAAATAAGAGAGAATTGAGGGAAGAATTAAGGGAAGATTTTGATAGGATTTTAGAACAAAACAGGAAATCAATTGAAAATATTGGTAGGAGTAATGAGGTATTAGAGCAAAAAGTAGATCAAAGCAGTGAAGAAATGGAAAAGAAAGTTACGAAGCTAGATAGTAGTATGCCAGAAATGAGAGATGAAAATGAGGAAGTAATAGCAAGTGAGATAGGAGAAGTTTCAAAGAAAATGTTAGACATGAGCAGGGAAAGAGGTAACAAAAAAGGTGAGGTTAATACTAAAAGTGAGGTTAAGGTAGAATGTACAGAGTTAGGAAGTCAAATGAGTAGTATTACAAGTGAGCTAAGAGAGATAAAAGAGGTTAGGAATGTAGATGTAAATCAGGCGCAAGTTAATTTCAGAGGGGAGATATCAGAAATACAGAATGAGACAGTAATGCAAAGAAAGAAATTGTACCAAGATGTTCAAATTGAAAACTCCAGTCCAGTACAGTTTAGTACAGATTTGTCAGAGTATTCTCAGATTAAAATGATAGTAGAAGAATTGAAAATGAAAGTTGTTAAAAGATGTGTTGTTCAAGAAACTGTAGATTGTTTTCAAATGTTATCATGTGACGAAATTTCAAATGAATACAAGAGGTTATTCATGAACAACAATTTGAAGGTTAGGTTACGGCTACGAGTAATGTTTAGCCACACACAATTTGATCCAGGAGGGTAAATAGCAATGAGATGTAAAGTAAATGCTGGATAGTTAAAGATGACTTGCAGAGAAATGTATTGGAACGTAAGAGGGTTAACTATTTATATATGTCATTTGAAAAGAGAAATAAATTAAAAAAAAAAAAAAAATTAAATTTTTAGTAACTGTAACAACATTTGAAAATTGGGAATGCAAAGATTGAAACTTAATATGATATTAAATTAAAAGTACGTAAATAAAATTCCAAGAGTATTGTTAAAATAAAGTATATAATAACAAAAATGGTAAAAATAAATAAAACAAATATTTATGTAGCAAACAGAAAAGGTGAAACATTGTCTAGATTTAAGAGATGTAAATATTTGTGTAGAGGATGAATATTTTGGTAAATATGTGTAATAATTACAAAAATTTTAAATGTATAAATTTTTGTCAACAACTTAAGAAAGTAAACAATTTGGTAGTAGTGATTAAATAATTTAGGGTAAAGTATTTGCTATAAAAAAAAAAATTTTGTGATGTCAGATTAATATCTAAAGTAATTAAACCAGAGCCAGTAAGTAGTGGCGAGATAAAACATGTCGTGTGTTAAATGCGTGTGAAGTGTTAAGTGAAAGTGATAACGTGTGTTCCAAGATTTAGGAGACTAAAAACACAATTTTAAAATTTTTAAACAAGTTATAAATATTTATAATTATGTTTCTAGTGGGGCATATGATACGGTAATTTGTATCACAAATTACTTAAATGTAATTAATGATAATATGTATTTTTATGTGACATTGATTTCAGAGGGTTATTAATTGTAATTATTATTGGTAAATAATAATATACGGCTTTACTGAAACTGTCAATAATAACGCAATAATGCAGCAAGGGGTTGAGTTGTTTATCATTACCGGGAACCAGGAAGTTACGTAATGTTTCGCGCCTTTTCGGTAAAAAAAGCTTCTAGAATGTTCCCTAAAAGAAATATGTATTAGTGGTTTTCATTGGATAGTAAAATAGACGCTAATGTTGGCGCGTTTTATTAGCCAATAGCAGTTCATTTATAATCTTTAGGCGTATCTTGAGGCAAGCCTATAAATAGTGTAGGTTCAAGGGAGCGTTCCCCCAGTTCAACGGAATTCTCAATACACTATACGTCGGCCCCTCAGTTCATCAAAATTTCGTGTACACTACATGTCGCCGATCGGTCCTTCAGTTCGTCAAGTTACGCGCAGTGAAAATCATTAAAGATCTAAAATATTACAAAGTCACTTATACACAAAAATTGAAGTACGTGAGTTAAAAGTTAGAAGTTATTACAAACAGTTTCAGTTTGGCGAGTATCCAGATCAATTTGTAAAAGTGTTGGTGCACGTGTTCGAAAATAAAGGATTATAAAACAAATTTCGTCATTAAGTGTAATTTCTGGATAAAAGATTCCTTTCCGATTCACAACCTGCAAGAGAGACAAGTTCTACCAAGATAATATGATAGCTAGCCGGAGGACAATATACAAAACTTTAAATTCTTTCGGAAACTAATTGATACAAATTGCTACGCCAGAGGGAGCTTCGAACCAACCAACGTATGACGTCACAAGAATGGCTTCCACCAACACTGAGGAAACGAACATTGTAAGTAATACCGTCGCATATTGGTGTCCACAACGTGGGGCTCAACAACAAATTACGTAAAAACATATTACGTAAGTTATACTACCGCAACCAGCAGAAGTATATGCAGTGCCTGGCATGAACACTGGCAGTAAGTTCTATATCTTGGTAATACAGAATGTTCCAGAATGATTGCTCCAATTTCTTGGTACTGTTCAACCACCAGAAGAAGGCGAGAGGGGGCCTGAGGTGATTGAACTGTTTATCTGCTCACTCAGTCAATTTGTTTACTATAAAATGTGTGTATGTGTGTATTCAATCACCCATTGTTGCACTTCTAGCCATGGGTGAGTTATCTGACAACATGTTTATTTTATATGGTACTAGCATGCATATACATTACGGGGACTGTAGAAAATGTTTACGTAGCACATTCCTTTTTCTCATCTTCTTTTGGTGTCCATCTGCAGGTTTTACTACTTGACCAAGGCAGTGAGACACAACACATACATAAGTCTTTCCATATTTTGTTCCATACATTACAGAGGCTTGGTATACAAGCTTCTGGTCACATGACATATATCTAAACGATATTAATTTTCCCTGACATTCTGTGCTACCATACCATTTGAAGCCATACCCTGCAATGGTTTTTATTTCTTTTGCAGTTGGAAACATGCTGACAATGGGAGCAAAGCGTTCTCCCAAAATGTGTTCAAAGTAAGAACCTTTTAGTGATGTAGTGTAATAACCTCCAACTCTCTTTATTTTAAATTATGACACATCACTGTTACTAGCTTCTCAATCTTCAAAATTAATTAATGGTTTTTATATTCCTATTTGACCAATAATAATCTGCACTTTGAATCACAGTGCACGTATACAGCAGATGTAGATTGCTGTGAATTGAAGTCTGATATGTGATCAAATGTCTGCATGCCAAGTACTCACAATATGTGAAACAAAACTCGAAAGCACTTTATCTGTCAACACCATATTACCTTAGTCTAACACAGAGTTAGAGAGATACAGTACTTTGAAATTGCAGCAATCATTCTAGCAAATGCTATTAATTTTAATGCTGTATGCTATAGAAAATAGAAGACATCAGCGTTTTATGGTGGCAACATTGTAATTGCAATTGCTCAAGGTTTTCTCTATATGTTTAAACACTTTTGTTGGGATTTACTTCAGTGTCATTGTTGACTATATTCCCGAGTTGATAGATTGTTTTGTTTACACCAGATGACATGAATGTACAACAGAGAGTAGAATGCTGTTATTGGCTTGCAAAATTTAAGTTCTATATAGCCTAAAATGGATTCCATGAAAGTGCAAGTTAGTATCATCCAAAGGACACATGACATTTTGACATAATTAAAACATTGCTTGTAAATGGCTGTTTATAAAGAGTAAAAAGTAGTCAGGTAGTCAGACTCAAAAATGAACGAAAAATTATAATTCTGGAGGGTTTTCAATGAAGCTCAGGTGATTCTTTTGGCACATCAGTAGAAAAAAATTGTATGTGTAGACCTTTAGCAGCCTTGATGTAGTCAGCAGATGAAACTATCAGATATGGGATTTATTTTTTGCATTTGCCGTAATGCAAATTTTTCTGTTAATTGTATGGCTTTAATGCATTTTTCACTGTTTCTAAAAAAATAATATGAATTTCCATTTATTTTAGTTGAAAGAACAGCATTGCATTGTATTTTCTGGATTTTAAACAGATACACAATTTGTCAATGGTTAACCATTGAGCTAGATGGCATAGACAATGAAATACATTCAAAATTTGGTGCTACTTATTTGAGCATGTACATTTAAGAACTCCTAACTGCATTAATTCTTGCCTGGACTACTACATAATTGGGTAGCGAGTTTACGTCACAGCAGCCTTAGCTATGGGGTTTAAACACTTTCCTGGATTTTAACGCACTAAAATGTAAACTGTTAAAATTTTCAAAACTGAGCAATGAAAAAACAAAAGGAATGAAACACCATACCAAAGGTAGAAGCACCATTTTTGCATATACAGTTCCCATACCCAGCAGCTACCATGATGTAAAATTGTTAGTCCATCACATACAGCTGAATCTACAGCTAAATGTTTGTTATGGTGACAGCACAAACACCATGTTGGAACTTACATATTAGGTTCATTCCGACACAGAGTCTCTGATGGTATCTGATCAGCTGAAATATGGCCATAAAGCTCAAATATAAATAGTTTTAAAATATGAGAATTAACACCATATACATCTAAGCATTTACTACTATACCCCCACCCCAAAAGGAAGTATCCTGGAATTAGAGGAGGAGAAAGAAGATCCGGCGGCGCAGGAGAGGAAAACTAGATATAGGGCAAAGTTAGAAAAATACAGAGAGGGAAGAAGGGATTCAAGATAGGGTCTAGATTTGAAGGTGGTGTCATTTAATGTGGAAGGGCTAAAAGCGAAAGTGATAAATGGGGAAGTATTTGAAGTGCTAAAATTAGGTGAAATAATAGTAATGGTGGAAACTTGGTTGAATGAAAGTGAGAAGATAAGATGTGGTAGGATATGACTATATAGGGGATCATGGTAAAAGGAAAAGCAAAACAGGGAGGGCCTCCGGTGGTATTGGAGCGTTCATTAACAAGAGTAGTGGAATAAATGTGTGTGAAGTGTTGAGTATAGAGAAAGGCCAAATAATGTGGATAAAGATAAATAGGGCGAAGGGGATGGAAGTTTGTATAGGATTAGGCATAGTCTATAACCCACCAGAAGTCTCGGAATTTTATAAGGACAATTTATATATAAGACTGAATGATAGTATGGAAGAATTAAGAAGCAAAAATCCTAACATAGAGTTCATTGTAGTAGGGGATTTTAATGCAAGAGTAGGGGAATATAATCCAAGAAGTTTAAATGTAGAAAGTGAATGTATCTGGGGAAAAAATGAGGAAAAGGAGAGGAGAAGTAGAGATAAAGTGATAAATGCAGAAGGTAGAAAGTTAATAGAATTCTGCGAACAGAATAATTTAATAATATGTAATGGATACAAAGGAGAGGATGAAGTAGTATTAGTGTGTATTTATGTATTTGTGTCCCCACGTGGTGGATAATGTTTCTCACGTAATGTTGTTTACCTCACTAGTGCAGCCATCTCGTGTGACGTCATTCGTTGGTCTGGCTCGTAGTTCCCTCTGACGTAGCAATCTATATGAATTATTTTTTTAGGTTATGTATATTGTCTTCCGGCCAGCTATTTAGGTAGGCATTTAATTCTTGCAGGGTGTGAAGCGGAAAAGGAATCTTTTATCACAAAAAAATTACTAGTGATGAAATGTGTTTTATAATGTTTTATTGTCGAACACGTGCACTAACACTTTCACAGATTTATCTAGATGATCGCCATACTGAAACTGTTTATCATAACTTCTCACTTTTAACTCACGTACTTCAATTTTTGTATATAAGTGACTTTGTAATATTCTAGATCTTTAATGATTTTCACTGCGTGTAATTTAACGAACTGAAGGACCGATAGGCGACATGTAGTCACGTATTGTACACGAATCTTTGATGAACTGAGCGGGAGACGATGTGTAATGCTTCGTGAATCTTGCCGAACTGGGGGACGCTTGACTTCGAGCATGGCTATTTATAGGCTTGCCCCAAGATACACCTAAAGATTATAAATGAATTACCATTGGCTAATAAAACGCGCCAACATTAGCGTCTATTTTACTATCCAATGAAAACCACTAATACATATTACTTTTATAGAACATTCTGGAAGCTTTTTTTACTGAAAAGGCGCGAAACATTACGTAACTTCCTGGTTCCCGGTGACGATAAACAACTCAAACCCTTCATTGCAGTATTGTTATTGTTAACAGTTTCAGTAGAGCCGAAAATTATTATTTACCATTAATAATTACAATTATTAAACCTCTGAAATCAATGTTACATAAAAATACATATTCATTTACATATTCATATGTAAATAATTATTTACATTAAAGTAATTTGTGATACAAAATTACCGTCTCATATGCCCCACTAGAAACATAATTATAAATATTTATAACTTGTTTGGAAATTTTATAATTTTGTTTTTAGTCTCCTAAATCTTGTAACACACGCTATTCACTTTCACTTAACACTTCACACGCATTTAACACACGACATATGTTTTATCTCGCCACTACTTACTGGCTCTGGTTTAATTAATTTAGATATTCATCTGACATCACAAAATTTTTTTTTTATATAGCAAATACTATACCCTAAACTATTTATTTACTAGTGTTAAAAAAAAATGGTTTACTTTCTCATATTGTTACCAAAAATTTATCAATTCAAGAATTTTCGTGTAATTACTATACATATTTACCAAAATATTCACCCTCAACACAAATATTTACATCTCTTAAATCTAGACAATGTTTCCCATGTTCTATTTATTACATAAGTATTTGTTTCAATTATTTTTAATTATATTTACCAATTTTTTTTTTTTTTTTTTTTTTTTTGTTATTTTGTACTTTGCAAATATATTTACATCTCTTAAATCTTGACAATGTTTCACCTTTTCTGTTTGCTGCATAAGTATTTGTTTTGAATTATTTTTTTTACCAATTTTTGTTATTCTGAATTTTATTTTAACAATACTCTTGTAATTGTATTTATGTATTTTACTTTAATATAACATCATGCTTTATTTCACATGTTCTCTTACTAGAAAAATGTTATTTTCCTCTCAAACATTTAATCATGTCCAAAATTTATTTCTCCTTTCCTATGACGTACATATTTATTTAACCCTCTTACGTTCCAATACATTGCTCTGCATTTCGTCTTTAACTACTCAGCCTTTATTATTTATCATCTTTGTCTTTTGTTTCACCATGATCCTCATGGTTATATGGTTTAAGCATCTCAATATGGAACTTTCCTATGCTTTTTCGATTTGTTGGATTACATAACTCATATGTATTAGTTCCATATACTTTAACAACTTCATATGGTCCATGGTATTTGAGAAACATTCGCCAATAAAGTTTATTTTCTTTGTCGGACAATTTCTTGGTTTTAACCAAAACTAAATCTCCTATTTTGATCCTCCATTCCTTTCTCTTCTTTTCTTCATGTTTCATTTTTCTTTTTATGGCCTTTTTCTTCATCCTCTCGAATGCTTTTCGGAACATTTCTTCTTCTGTTGGTGGTATCGAATGCGCATCTGGAATGGCTCCTGGGATTGTTTTACACATTGTATTGATCTTCTTTCCCAACTTAAGTTCACATGGTTTATATCCTGTCACATTGTTTATGGTTTCATTTAGTAGATTCTGAACGAAGTTCACGTATCCATACCATTGGGTGTGTTTTCGATGACATAACACCCTTAAGTAATTTGAAATTTCCTTAATTTCCCTCTCCACTGGGTTAGAGTTCGGTCTGTATCTTGACGAAAAATATTGTTTAATGCCATTTTCTTTCAGTCCATCCATAAATTTTTTTCCTGTGAAGTACGAAGCATTGTCGCTCAATACAGATTGAATAGGTCCTTCTTCTATCACATATGACTTAAGTAGTCTATTCAAACATGCTAAACCTGTAGGTTTTCTCAAAGGGTAGATTCTTACATATTTGCTGAATATATCATAACAGACAAATATATATTTATTTCCAAATTGACTTGGAGGCATCGGACCATGAATATCAATACTAATTACACATCTCGGCTTATCCCTTATAACCGAATTAGTTTCAAATGCATATGCTGCATTTATTTGCTTTGCCTTCTGACACAGGTTGCAGCACGATATAAATTTGCGAACTTTTTGACGCAATTTGGATATGTATAAATTCTCTAAAATCATAGAAGTTGTTCGGTCCGTCCCTGAGTGTGCTAACCCTTCATGAAAATTCTTAATTAGTTCCTTTTCCATGCTTTTCGGAACCATTACCTTCCAACTAGTCATTTCTTTTCCATGCTTTTTGTATAATGTCCCATCTCGAATTGCTATAATTTCTTTCTTTGCCTCCTCAATCAATGGTGCATTTTCTTTAAGTTCAAATAATTTTGCATCCTCATTTTGAATTTCCCCCATATTTTTCAATTTTCTAATCATTTCTTTGCTTAAAGGAATTTCAATTGTCAATATTTTGACTTCATTTCTAGGCCTTTCAATATTTTCGGGAATTTGTGGATTGTAGTTCAATCTTGACAGCAAATCACTAAAGGTATTATTTTTGCCAGGAATGTGGATAATCTCGATATCGAATGCAGATATTGCATGAATGTACCTAGCAAGTTTTCCACTATATAATCTACACCGTTGTATGAAAGTTAAGCTTATGTGGTCTGAATACACCTTCACCTTTTTCTGATAAATATAGGTTTTAAAACGAATTAATGAGAAATATAGTGCTCCAATTTCTAACTGAGTCACTGAAGAATTCCTCTCAATATTTGTAAGTCCTCTTGAAGCTGTACTAATGACGTGAAAGTCATTATTGATGTCTCGCTGTCCTAAAATTCCGGCGTATCCTTGCATTGATGCGTCGACATAAATTTCATAGTCCAAATCTTCTCTGGGCCTCTCGAGTAATATGGACTTAGCAAAGAGTTCCTTTACTTTATCAAAACATTTTTGATGATCCTCTGTCCATCTCCACTTATTGTTCTTTCGGAGTAGCTGCCGCAGTGGTTCTATTTCCGCCGAATATCTTGGTACGAACTTACTCTGAAAGTTCAATACCCCTAAGAGACGTCTAATTTGTTTTACGTTCTTGGGTGGCGGAATTCTCATTATTGCTTCTATTCTTTTCTGATCAGGTCTTATACCTCGTTCATCCACTACATAACCCAGAAAATTTATTTCCTTGACACAAAATTTTGATTTTAGTATGTTCACAGTCATACCATGTTGTTGTAGTTTATTTAACACATAATGGACATTATTCATGTGTTCTTCAAATGTTTGACTAATGATTAAGAAGTCGTCAATATACTTTATTAAAAAGTCATCTGCAGAATTTCCAAAGATACTGTGAATGGCTCTCAAAAATCCACTTCCTGAGTTTTTTAAACCAAAAGGATTTACACAAAAGCGATACTGGATCCCTGAGTACTGAAATGAAGTGTAATCACGCACTTGCGGATCTAATTCCACTTGCCAATAGGATGCAGTGAGGTCGATGGATGTCAAAAATCTTCCTCTTGAAAGTTTTGTAATTAGTTGTTCAATTCCCTCACTTTGAAAATGATCTGGTTTCATATATTTGTTGACATATCTACCGTCTAAAGTTAATCTCAAACTACCATCTCGTTTAATACTCCAGCAGATTGAATTTATGTATTGAGAATTACTTTGCTCAATAATCCCATTTTCTAGCATGCTATTTATTAATTGTCTAGCTTTGTCTCGAAGACTTATAGGTAAATTGTCATACTTGTGCCTATATGGTGGTACGTCTTCTACTTGAAATGTATGCTGATATACATTACATCTGCCTGGGATATTACTAAATACTGGACTATTGTTCATCAAAACGTCATGAAGGATTTGTTTTTGCATTATCGTAAGATTATAAGCTTCTTCACACTTGTGTATTATTTCCTCATTTTTCTTCTCCTTCCTGCTGTTGTTTGTCTCGCTCACATGGTCGTCTTTTGTTTGGATTGTAAATTCCTCTACATCTTCTGGCATTTCTGCTAACTGTTGAAAATATGGCGTGATATTCCCTTCATATTCTGTGACTACCTGCTTTATATGACTATTTCTATCAGTTTCTGTTATTTGCACAAAAAACTCTTGGTCACAAATATTTTTCTCATCCTTTGTCATCTCGATTACAGAAACTTTTTCTTTTATAAATGGTACCCTTATTTCTCTATCTTCTTTTGTTATTTTTAACTCTTCATGTTTAAAATCTATACATGCTTCATATTCATGTAGGAAGTCACATCCTATAATTATGTCACAAATCAGATGGTTTACAATTAGAAACATAACCTCAAAATTCTCTCCGCCAATAAGTATGCTAAGTAGAGCTTGTGTTTTTATGACCTGTGTAGTTCTTCCAATTGCAACACGACAAACTAAATTACTAGTGGGAAGAGCCATAATCTTGTTACCTTCATTAATTAAATTTATGTAAAATTTCTGTGAGCAAATTGAAGCTGATGAACCAGAATCTATAGTTGCAATGATTTCTTTCTTCGCAATTTCCATTCTAACATGAGGTGACTCAAAATTTTCTCCCTTATCTTTTGTTGCTGTAATCTTATTACAGGGTGTATGTGTAGGCGTATGATTTGTATTGGTAATGGATACTGAATTATTAAAGACGTCCTGAGAACCTACTGCACAGGAGTCTGTTAACAGTTTTCCTGGTTATTTCCATGTTCACGTACGGGACTGCCATTCCTAACAGGCGCTAAATCTATCTCCGTGTCGCTACCATTGTTTTGAGTTCCCCTTCCTCGAGTTCGAAATCCTCGATTTCTGACATTATGTCCCCTTGGCACGTAATTTTCTTGCCGTTCCTCAGATCTTTCTCGGTTATTATTTTCCCTCCAGTGAGTGAAATTTCCCCTCTGTCTAGTGTACCTCCTTCCATAATTTTGCCCTCTTTCAGGCAATCTTTCTGTCCTGACATAATTTATTTGTTCCTGCCGGCCTGGTCTCCTATCTATCCTTGATCTTTCAAATTGTGGAACGTATGATTGATACCGTTGTCTGGTATTAATTTCATGATGTCTGTCTTGTCCTCTTATTTGTTGATAATTACCTTGGTAATTTCTTCTATCTCGTACATCTAAAATTCTATGTTCCCACTCCCGAGACATATCTTCTTCCTGTTGTTCCAAAGCTGTTATTAATTCTGTCATCTCATAGATGTTCCGTGGTTTTGCAATCAATAAGTAATTTTGTATCCTGATAGGATAATGCCTTGCGAGCAAACTCACAAAATCTTCCTCACTGATTGGAGGTGACAAGTTTC
This sequence comes from Deroplatys truncata, assembly GCA_030765065.1. NCBI lineage: Eukaryota > Metazoa > Arthropoda > Insecta > Mantodea > Mantidae > Deroplatys > Deroplatys truncata. Next base: position 182,826,239 of record CM060981.1, read on the forward strand.
TAACCTGACTTGCATGTTTTAGTAAGTAATCAGTCATCGATATTCCCTCTCGTGGATTAAATTGACCATGACTAAGCATTGCTCGTATTCTTTGCTGTACCGTAACATTCCAAAATCTGTTCATGAATAATCTCTTAAAGGATTCATATGAAATTTCACCCCCTGATACCATTTGTAACCAATCTAAGGTTTTCTGGTCCAAACATCTTTTGACAACTATCATTTTCAATGCTTCAGGTATCTTTTTAATTTGAAAATACTCTGATAATTCTGCAATGAACTGTACTGGACTGGAGTTTTCATTAAATTTTGGAAGTGGAAAATCACTTAAGATATGATTGTAATTTTGCAAATTCCCTATTCCCATATTTAAATTCTCTAGTGTAACTTGTGAACTCTGAGTTTCAGCATTAGCTATAGATGAAGCTGCCGCATCACTCACATTATTTGTCATACCTGAGGAACTACCTCTATCATTATTTTGTACATCTGACACATGTACATCACATATATTTGCCCTTGAATTCAATTCTAACCTATTTACAGTACCTTGCAGATTTTCTATTGTCTGTTCCAATTTTTTATTATTCTCATTTTGAACAGTTTGGTGTTTGTTAATTTCAGAAGTTAGCTTTTGATTCAAATCTTTAGACAAATCTTTAACTTCATCAGACAATTTATTTCTCTGTTTTTCTGACTCCTTCTGAATTTCAGATATTTCCCCTCTGAAATTAACTTGCACCTGTATTAAATCTGCATTTGTAGCCTCCATCATCTCTTTTAACTCACTTGAAATGCTACTCATTCGGCTACCTAGCTCTGTACATTTTACATTAACATGCTCTATTTTATTATTAACCTCACTTTTTTGGTTAGATATTTCCCTGCTCATGTCTAACATTTTCTTTGAAACTTCACCTATTTCATGTGCTATCATTTCTTGATTTTCATTTTTCATTCTAATCATACTACTATCTAGCTCCATGAATTTCTTTTCAATTTCTTCCCTGTTTTGTTCTAAGCTTTTACCAATATCTTCCCTCAATTCTCTCTTATTCTGATCTAGTTTTTGTTCTAAACTCCTATCAATATCTTCTCTTAATTCCCTATTATTCTTTTGCATATCTTCCCTTAATTGATCTGTAATACTCTTACTAATATCTTCCCTGTTTTGATCTATTTTCTTACTAAGATCTTCCCTTAATTCTTCCCTTAATTCCCTCTTATTCTTTTCCATATCTGCTCTCATTTCCCTATGACTCTTTTGTATATCTTCCCTCATATTTTTCATATTTATCAGCATTTCCATCATCATACTAGCATCAAAATTAACATTTCCTGCTATTCTATCCTCACTTTCTACACTAACATTTTCATCTTCAAACCCCAAAAAATCTGGGCTATTCCCTGTACTTTGTATTGGATCACAGCTAACTATTACACTATCTCCCTCCATAATTATTTCCTCCGTATTATTGGTAGCCATTGTTTTTATTATCCTACCGCTCCTCAATCTCATTTAATTACCTTTTTGATGCTGTCTGATGCTGTAGTTTTGATGTCCAGCGTTCTGCCCCATTCTCCTAGGTTTGTATGTCGCTTCTGCGTTGTATCGTGATGAATCTACGTCGTTTCGATGTTTTCTTGTAGCTGAATTACCCTTCTGTCTCGGAATCTGCGTCTTGTAGGTCATTTCACTGCTGCTTTCGCCTGTTTCTGGTTATTCTTGTTCCTTTCCTAGTCGTCTAGCCTTCCTTTCCTAGTTGTCGCTCCACGTTGATGCGCCAATTTGAAGTAGTATTAGTGTGTATTTATGTATTTGTGTCCCCACGTGGTGGATAATGTTTCTCACGTAATGTTGTTTACCTCACTAGTGCAGCCATCTCGTGTGACGTCATTCGTTGGTCTGGCTCGTAGTTCCCTCTGACGTAGCAATCTATATGAATTATTTTTTTAGGTTATGTATATTGTCTTCCGGCCAGCTATTTAGGTAGGCATTTAATTCTTGCAGGGTGTGAAGCGGAAAAGGAATCTTTTATCACAAAAAAATTACTAGTGATGAAATGTGTTTTATAATGTTTTATTGTCGAACACGTGCACTAACACTTTCACAGATTTATCTAGATGATCGCCATACTGAAACTGTTTATCATAACTTCTCACTTTTAACTCACGTACTTCAATTTTTGTATATAAGTGACTTTGTAATATTCTAGATCTTTAATGATTTTCACTGCGTGTAATTTAACGAACTGAAGGACCGATAGGCGACATGTAGTCACGTATTGTACACGAATCTTTGATGAACTGAGCGGGAGACGATGTGTAATGCTTCGTGAATCTTGCCGAACTGGGGGACGCTTGACTTCGAGCATGGCTATTTATAGGCTTGCCCCAAGATACACCTAAAGATTATAAATGAATTACCATTGGCTAATAAAACGCGCCAACATTAGCGTCTATTTTACTATCCAATGAAAACCACTAATACATATTACTTTTATAGAACATTCTGGAAGCTTTTTTTACTGAAAAGGCGCGAAACATTACGTAACTTCCTGGTTCCCGGTGACGATAAACAACTCAAACCCTTCATTGCAGTATTGTTATTGTTAACAGTTTCAGTAGAGCCGAAAATTATTATTTACCATTAATAATTACAATTATTAAACCTCTGAAATCAATGTTACATAAAAATACATATTCATATGTAAATAATTATTTACATTAAAGTAATTTGTGATACAAAATTACCGTCTCAAGGACCAGTGGGGAGAGTTTACATTTGTAAGTGTAATCGGCCAAAGTGTAATAGACTATATGATATGTAGTATAGGAGTCGAAGAGGTGATGGAAGAATTCAAGATTATGAACATAATAACAAATAGTAGTCATTTTCCATTAAAGATGAAAATAAGACTAGGGTTATGTTACAAGGAAGATGAAAAATTAGCATTAAAACAAATCAGAAGTTACAAATGGAAAGAGGAGAATGCAGAACAATTTAGGTGTAATTTAACTTCCAAGTGTGGTGAATTAAGGAAACTTGGTATTAGAGAAGCATTACAATGTGGGAGGATAGAGGGAGCACTGGAAAGGCTAGAATCAATGGTTAAGTGAGCAGGTAGCAGGATGGAAGTGAAGCCTAAAGTGAATGTAAATCAGTGTGGGTGGTATGATGAAGAGTGTGGAAAGGCTAAAAAAGAAGTGATGAAAGAAATGGATAGATGGAGAAGGTCAGAAGAGGAGGAAGATAGGCAAATTGTTTTAGCAAATAAAAGGGGTTATAAATGTCTACTAGATGAGAAAAAGCAGGATTGACAGCAAAGAATGGGAGAAAAGATTAAGGAGGCGGTCAGAGGGAAAGAAAATAAATATATATGGTCAGTTGTTAAGGAAATGTACAGAAAGAAACAGGTAGTTAATAAGATAACACCAAGGGAATGGAAATATCATTTCGAAGGTTTATTGGGGGGAGGAAGAGTTCAAAAAAGTGAAGTATATTGGGGAAATTTTGAGAACAGAGTGGATCACTTAGACAAAGAGATTACAACCATAGAGGTAGAGTATGAAATAAAAAAATTAAAACAGAAGAAGGCTACAGGGGCCGATGGAATTCCGGGGGAATTTTGGAAAAATTTTGGGGAGTTAGGAGAGGGTACAAAGTTGTTGACACAGCTATTTAACAGAATCAAAGAGAAGAAAGTGATACCGGAGAGCTGGAAAGTGAGCATTATTGCACCATTGTATAAAGGAAAGGGAGATACAAATAATCCAAGCAACTACAGAGGAATTAGTTTATTATCTATATTAGGCAAAATATACACTGGTATATTAGCTAGAAGATTATACGAGTGGGTAGAGAGGGAAGATAAGCTATCAGAATACCAAGCAGGTTTTAGGAGAGGAAAAAGAACAATAGATAACATAATGATAATTCAAACTATAGTAAACAAATACTTAAGAAATAAAAGGGGTAGAGTATACATATTTTTTGCAGACTTCGAGAAGGCTTTTGATACTATAAACAGAGAGGCTTTGGTATATAAATTGAGGAACAAAGGAGTCAGCACTGCATTCATCAAAGTGATACAAAAATTGTATGAAGGAATTAAATTTTGTGTAAAATGTGGAAGAAATAGTACTACTGATTATATACAGCAAAATTTAGGTCTGAGGCAAGGTTGTAAACCCAGTCCAATATTATTTAACTTATTTATAGATGATATTTTAGATAGAATAATGAAAAGTAATAAACACTGTCCAGTCATAGGGAAAAAGGAAATACCAGGGTTATTATTTGCAGATGATCTAGTAGCTGGGGCAGTAACAGCGATAGGGTTGCAACCTGCTATTAATGAAATTGCAAAATTTTGTATGGAATGGGGGCTAAAGGTGAATACAAAAAAGTCCAAGATAATAGTGTTCAAGAAAGGATCAAAATTAAAAAGAGAGGAAAGATGGTATATAAATGGAGAGCAAATAGAGGTGGTAAAAGAATTTGATTACTTGGGGATTAGATTCTCAAGCAACGGGAAGTGGGAAGCACAATCTAAATATGCACAATTGAAAGGAAAGCTAGCGATGAAAGCTGTTAGAGTTTGCTTGTGCAAAACACCCACACTAACAATGAACTGGTTGGAAAGGCTATATGAAGCTGTAGTAGAGTCAAAAATGTTATATGGAATAGAAATATGGGGGGGGGTGGCAAAGGGATGGATTAAGATTGATATAGTCCATAGAATGTTTTGTAAAGAAGTTTTGGGTTTACCCAAGAGTTCACCAAGGGGCGTGGCACTGGCAGAGCTAGGAAGGGTAGGGAGAAAAGGTATAATAGTGGAAAGAATTTTGAAGTATTGGTATAGATGTTTAAATTTAGAAGATAATATATTAAAAGAATGTATACAGTTTCAAAAAGCTGTCCTAGGAGAAGAGTGTTGGTTAGGGGAGATGGGAAATGTCCTAAAAGAAATTGGCATGAGGAATATTTTCCTATTAGATAAATATAATAACAGTGGGTTTTGGAAAGAAGTGAGATTGAGGGTGGAAGATATCGAGAAACAAGAGATATGGGCTAGTTTTGAGGATAAAAGGTCATTGATCTTGTATAAATCAGTTAAAAGAGATTGGGGAAAGGAGAAGTATGTAGATATATGTAATCAATTTGGTAGAATAGGTCTTGCGTGGATGCGCACAGGAGTAATATTTTTAAAAAGGAATGGATATAATTGTTCGGGGAGATGTATTATGTGTGATGAATCGGGTAGTACTTTTCATTGTCTAATAGAATGTGATAAGGTTAAAAGGTGGAGAGAGGTTATATGGAATAAAAAATGGGACAAGTTAAACAAAGAAGCAGTAGCATTAAGAATGTTGGGAAGCACAAAAGTAGAAATAATTAAAATGATGGGGACATTTTTAGGCAACACAAGGGATAAGTGGATAAGGAGCTTAAGAAAGGTACAGCTGAACGAGCATAGTTTGTAAAGTGGAGAGATGGTATAGTAGCTTTATCCCAATATATACAGCCTAGGGGCTAAATATGGGGGAGCTAGAAAACTGGTGCACTAGACAAGTTTTAGATGTAAGCTTTATTTGTATTATTGTAATAATGATGAAATAAATATTACATTACATTACATTACTATACCCCCACCGCTGTAACGTTGCACTTGACAGCTAGCGTTTAAGTTGGTACACTCGCAAAAAAACAGATGAAAAGTTTCAACCGTTTGACTTCCTAAGCCAATCACAAGGCAGCATTCCGGATGGTCGATGACAAAGCGGAACCGGAACTAGAATTGGCTCTGTTGCCGGATGTAACTATTCCTAACCATGTGCTTCAGTTTGTGAATCTCTAGCACGAGCGTCGAGTTCTTTGCAAGCTACATATTTTTCATTGTTATTTATATTTATGGTTATTGTTTGATGGTTTTGTTATTGTTCGTTTGTACATATATATTTATCTATTTCACATATATTTCATTCATATTATTTATTTAAACAAAACTTAAGTGCGACAATGTCTGAAAAACGACGCCGATCGCCGAGTGATGTTTCACGAAGTGAAAATCCTTTGCGCCTATAGGTGTGCCACTTAATAGTCAGGCATTGGAACTATTAAGGAGAACCCGGGAATTCTTTAAACAGGAAAAGGAGTATGTGAAGCTTCATGGCCATCCCTCTATTCCTGCTGATAAAGCCGTACAACGAACTGCAGCAGCTCTTGGACTAAGCATGAGAACTGTTATTCACAAGGCTACGGTGGACGCGGCTTCGTGGAAGAAAAGAGTAGATAATGTGAATAAGCTAATACGAAAAGCACAAGAAATAGATGTAATAGACAAGGAATAGACTGTGAACCATTGATGATATGCCTTGGTGAAGATGATGATGACAATGATGCTTCCGAGGATGATGACAACGACAACGGGGATTTGGATGGAATTGAGCCATTGCAGTTTTAAATGCGTGAGTGAAAATAACTTTGTTGTGGCATGCTTATAATTTGTTTTATTTCTCCTCATTGTAGCAGGAAGTTTGTATTTTGTTTCTATATTGTCAAAAGTGCGTAATTTATTCTACATACGCTGCAGTATTTTTGCAGAGTTATTTTCAATTAACAATAATAATACGAAATAGTTATTCATTGACGTTCACTACTTACCTACACTTTTGTATGCGGCTTAGACACGATAAAAAGGAGAACAATCAGCTGTTGTTTACTAGCCACTCTGGCAACGTCGCAACCACAATGTAGCCAACCTTACGCGAAGCCACACAAGCTTTCAAGTGCAAAGATACAGCGGCGGGGGTATACTTAAAGATAAAATTGCTGAATACACATCTGAACAAGTACATGTTAGGGAAATGTCAAGTTTACATTTACAGGTTTATAGATAAAAGCTGCTATATAAAATATTACAGGATTTAAATAGTACCTATAATGTATTACTACCTAGGCCAATTTTATATGTATCATAATATCCTACTACGTAGGATAATTTTTACCTATATCATAATATTCTTCTTTGCTATAAAACAATGACTACATGAAATTCTTCAATGCACTTTTAAATGCATTAAAATTGGTCAAGTGTTTAATATTGCATGGTAGATAATTAAATAAGTTAGCACCATTGCATTAGAAGCTTCCCTCATATAGAGTGGTTTGTACGCATTTGTAGATAATTGTATACTATTTCATTTATGATGGTTGTATACTTGTGAATTGAGCTGAAATGTATCTAAATTGTTTTAATATAGAGTAAAACTTCATAGATATATAAGGAAGGTAATGGTAAAATACATAGCTGCTTAAACAATTTCCTACAGCTACTTTTTGCTAGTGTTCTTGTCATGCTTCTAGTAACTCTTTTTTGAATTTTGAATACCGAGTTTCTCATTATTGAGTTGCCCCAGAACATGACTCCATAAGATTATACTGAATTGGAATACAGTAATAGAGAATGTGTAAAGAATCTGTATTTAATACTGTGAAACCAATCTGACGGCAAACAAATTTTACACTAATTACTGCAATAATATGAATGGAACTGCAGGATGTGGTCTCCGAGGCCATTGGCTTTGAGAATTGGAAGATCACGTTGCCTTGTAGGATTGAAATTCATAAGTTGGCCTTCAAATTTCTTGATGAAAATCTTTTCCCACATACTGGTGTGGATGGCACTGTTGACTGGTTTTGTGGTGCTAAGTAGATTTAATCCTTAAAAATCTGATATGTTATACTCACATGACTTTCACTGTTGTACAAACTATTTTTACAAACGCTTATTCTCCATATGCTTCATGTTAATCGAGATATCGAGATGTTAATCTTATTGCTAATTTTCTTGTAGATACAAGGGGAAATGGTAGGCTTTAAGTGTTTAAGAGCTGGTTGCTATGTGGAGTATTCCATTCTCTTTGCATTACCAGGACCAAAAAAAATGAATAACGAATTCCCATTTAAGAAAAAGTGTAAGTATTGGAAAATTTAAGGGAATAAAAGCAAAATCTCGAAAATGGTTCACTCAACAAAAAAAAAAAAAATGTATATGACATAAATTGTGTATTTTAATGCGATCTACTTTTTTTGTGTAGTAAAATTTTGTCTCTCTCTTATGGTTTACCAGTTATGCAAAAGTCATTCACAATGAAGAATACTTTTGGAGACATTCCCAGAAAATTCAAGATATACATTTTATTTGTCATAAAAGTATCTTAAATATATGATATTTTAATCAAAATCATTAGAACCATTTTTGAGAAAATTAAAATTTTCGAAAAATGTTCCATGTAAAGGGTAATCTGGGGTTTGGGGATTTTCTTGAAAAGGTTTGTGTCGCATCTCTGGAAGATGCTGAACCTAAATACCAAGTTTGGTGTTTATCCAACTGTTCGTTTCTGAGTTATCCTGTTCACAGACAGACACACAGACATGTTTCCAAAAATGCTTTTTTTGGATTCAGAGGGCATCAAAACATATATTTCCGGTGAAATCTCGGTATCTACTTACTATACGTAGTAGAGAAAGTAAAAATCTGATATTTTTTTTGGGGAGGGGGGGGGATTTGCCCTATTGTATAGTAAATTGAAACTCATACTGCCTCCAAAACTCTTCAGTGTATCAGAGAAAGGAATGCTGAGAAATTGGCAGCCCTAAATTGAAGGAATGCACTTGTTGAACATTGAATTAATAGACTATAATAAAAATACATGGTTGGATTTACTAAAGAATGTAAATTGTGGCCAAGTTACAACAAAATCTCAGTGAAACCATTTTTAATGTATTTACAAATATCCATTATAAAAGTTATTTAAAAATTTGAAAAATATTTAAAAATGATGAATATTTGCTCAAAGTAAGAGAATGTGTGCACATTGAAAAAAATAAAGTTATGCTTACAAATTCTGCTAGTTTCTAAAACACAAGAATTATCTTCCCACAACTATCCAATTGATAGTTTAAATTATACATTTTCATTTTTCTGTTTTATGCATTTGACACAGCACAATGCGTTTCTAACTAAATGCATATGATTTTGTTTCCAGTTACTGAAGTGTCTGTTTGGAACAAATCTCTCTGCACAGTGGGATGATCCTGAGGATAAACATCAGTTTGGTTCATCAGTTGTTGCAGTTACTTCTTCCACAAATAGTAGTGGATTTTACAATGCCTGCTTTCAAATCCCCTATCAGCAACTCACAGAATACATATCTTCCCCTGGCATCAAAATGGATAGAGAGGAAGGTTCTATGTAAGTAAGCTGTATCAAATTTCAATTGACATGATGACAGAGTATTAAGCTAATGGTTGTTCTATCCTCCAATGAATTTGTTGCTTCAAAATGTACAATGCTGACATCTTATCTGAAATAGTTATCATATATTTCCGTATTGACAGTTATCTTGAATTGAACCATGCATATTTGTTGTTAACTTCTGAGAGCAGTCGTATGACAAATACAGCGAATAATACAATATCTCACTTAGAAATGAATATGGAACATTTATTAATCTGTGAACAACTTAAATCGTATCGAGTTTTGACCTCAAAATATTGGGAAGTGAGGAGAATGGGTTCGTTGCTAAATGCTGAGCATTACACACATGCATCCACCTCACCACACATACCATGCCATATGCCATGCTATGCCATGCCACAGAAAATTCACATTTCACCCAAGTGCTCACTACAAATTTCACATCTTCAAAATACTAACATCTGCTAGCTCCACAAAATAAATTCAGCTTATAGAAGTTATTCTGCAACATTTTGAAGGACCGAATACCTCAGTGCAAAGAGCAGGATCCAAATCAATTGCCCAAAATATAATAAAAATTAATATAGAGAGAACTACAAGAAATTTATAAACTAGATTAAAAGAACACATACATTAAACACAAACAGGCAATCTGCATTATATCTGCAGTTTCAATCCATTTTTGGATAACTAATATAAATCACATCAAACATAACACTTCTAATACCTACAAAATACACAACAAAATTGGATACTTAAGAAAAGATTTTAATTATAAAACACAAACTCTGTTTAATGAATTCTGATTTGCTGCCACCAAAGACACTATGGAAGATCATTTATCCACCTCCATATGCCACAACAAACAATGATGCGCACTGGATAATACCACCATGAGCCAGTCTGTCATTTCTGATTTTCAAGAGCAAGTAACACTGTAAACCTGTCAAGACAAATAAGTGCAATTTAAAATAAAGAGAGTTGAGGGTTGTTACACTACATCACTATAATATTCTTACTTGAACGCGTTTCGGGAGACGGTTTGTTCCCATCGTCAGCATGTCCTCATCTGATTTTGCCGGTCATCGTCTGGGGTCATTTTGCCGGTCATCATCCCCCAGACGATGACCGGCAAAATCAGATGAGGACATGCTGACGATGGAAACAAACCGTCTCCCGAAATGCGTTCAAGTAAGAATATTATAGTGATGTAGTGTAACAACCCTCAACTCTCTTTATTTTAAATTATGACACATCACTGTTACTAGCTTCTAAATCTTCAAAATTAGTAAATAAGTGCAAGTTATGTTAGTGTTTCAATTCAAGCTCAATTTTTTTTTACCCCCATAAATTTAAATTCACATCACTGTTAGTTATTCATATATATATATATATATTATACAAATATATAATCAAGCTTGATTTCTTTCTGAGGGTAGGGATTCAATAATTCAATAATTAAAGAAACCTTGTTTTGTGAATTTAAAATCTTGCCAATAAGCACACTTTTCATTTCACTTCCAATATGATTATTAATTTGATATTGTAATGAAAAGAAGCTAGAAACAGTGATGTGTATTGAATTTATTTAAAGGTGAGTCGGAATTGTTACACTAACATCACTTAAGTTTACTCACTTAACATGTTTCGGGAAACCGTTGTTCCCATCCTCAGAAGGTTAATTCGACTGGCCCGTGTTGTTGGTGTTTCCGTTTTTTGGACTGGATCCTGTGGTGGCATCTTGTGGTGGAGAAATGTACTTCCAGAGAGGATTTGGTGGCAGCAAATCAAAATTCATTAGATGTGTGTTGTGTTTTAGAATGGTGATCTTCTCCCATGCATCTAATTCGGCTGCAAATTTGGCTGGTTTGACTAATGTAATATTGGGTTTGATGTTGTGATTAGTGATCCAAAAATGGTGTGAAACTGCAGATTTGTCCATTTGTTTGTATTTAATACATCTCATGTGCTCCTTTAGTCTAGTTTCTAGGTTTCTTTTTGTCTTACCTATGTATACTTTATTGCAATCTGAACAATTGATTTTATAGATTCCAGCTTTTTTGTCTTGTGGAATGGGGTCTTTTAACTTGTTACAAAGTAATTTCTCTATGTTAAATTTGTTCTGTGGAGCTAGGCTGATGTTATGTTTCATGAAAATCTTCTTAAATTTGTGAAAAGTTCCTGGGTGGTATGTGAATTTCTTGAACTTTAGCTCTTTATCTTGCTGGCTGAGATTTGTTGTGTTCCTGATGTGCATCTGTCGTTTGAATTTTGCAATTTTTTTGTCAATAGTTGTTTTGTTGTACCCATTATGTATTGCTGTGTCTACTATATGCTGGTATTCTTTTTTATTTAAGGGGGTATATACCAGTCTATGTGTTAGGCTGTTTAGTACTGCATGTTTGTGTGTGGTTGGATTGAAACTCTTATTTTTTATGTAATTAGTAGAGTGTGTTGGCTTCCTGTATATGCCAAAGGTTAGGTTCTTTTGTTCTCTGATGATTTTTAGGTCTAAAAATGGTAGCATGCCTTCTTTTTCTATTTCTATGGTGAATTTTATTGATTGGTTCTGTAGGTTTAGTAAGGCTAAGGAGTCTTGTATGAACCTGTTAGGGACAACAGCGAAGATGTCGTCAACATATCTGTGCCAAACTTTAAACATGTATGGAAAGGAAGTTGTTATGTGTGTTTCTAAGTAGCTCATAAATAAATCTGCCAAGAAGGGTGAAAGTGGGTTGCCCATGGTTAGACCAGTTGGTTGTTGATAGAACTTCTTATTGAAACTAAAACAATTTTGTGCAATGCATAAATTGGTAAGTTGTATGAGGTCTTCTATTTCTTCTTCAAGTAGGTTAGTCTGCTGTAGCCATTTCTTTAATTGACACAGGAGTTGATCTGTAGGAACACTTGGAAATAGTGCAGTGACATCAAAGGAAACTAATCTGTCTTCTGGTTCGAGTTCCAGGGATTTTATCTTCTGTATTAAATCTTCTGAATTCATTATGTTTTTGCTATTGAATTTTGGTAGTGAAGAGAATCTCTGTACTAACCATTTTGCCAGTTTGTAGATAGGAGAATCAATATTGCTGACGATTGGTCTCATTTTATTACCCGGTTTGTGTATTTTAGGTAGAGCATACATTCTTGGTAAAGTGGGGTGATCTGCTTTTAATCTAGATTTATCAGTGTCTGTTATAGTTTTGCTTTCCTGGATGGTTTGATTGAAGGCTTTTAAATGTAATTTTAATGGGTCTTCTTGAATTTGTATGTAATTTTCTTGTTGCAGCATACAAATTACATACAAATTCAAGATTGCAATAAAGTATACATAGGTAAGACAAAAAGAAACCTAGAAACTAGACTAAAGGAGCACATGAGATGTATTAAATACAAACAAATGGACAAATCTGCAGTTTCACACCATTTTTGGATCACTAATCACAACATCAAACCCAATATTACATTAGTCAAACCAGCCAAATTTGCAGCCGAATTAGATGCATGGGAGAAGATCACCATTCTAAAACACAACACACATCTAATGAATTTTGATTTGCCGCCACCAAATCCTCTCTGGAAGTACATTTCTCCACCACAAGATGCCACCACAGGATCCAGTCCAAAAAACGGAAACACCAACAACACGGGCCAGTCGAATTAACCTTCTGAGGATGGGAACAACGGTTTCCCGAAACATGTTAAGTGAGTAAACTTAAGTGATGTTAGTGTAACAATTCCGACTCACCTTTAAATAAATGATTATTAATGTTAATTTAGCATTAATAGAATGAAGTGTATTCCCCAAATCAATTCCATTCAGTTCCTGTAAATTGAGTTCCTCTTCAAAATTGTTATATGACTGTTTTTTTAGCTACTTTGTAGACTGTACAAAACATTTTGGCAGTGACATCTTTTTAACAAGATGACTTGATACATGTATTCTCCAATGCTGTACTCTCTTTCTTGGCATCTGTTTTCATTTTTTGCACAGTTAAATGAGATGTGCTTTCTTAGGATAAAAAATATTTTTCCATAATGGCATAAGCTGTCATTCGTGGGTTCACCAAAATAGCAAATTTCACAATTTGCCCATTCCTTTTAAATTTGCACACCATATGTTTATCCATTCCAAGGTTTAGAACACTTCTGCATACTTTACATCCCAGTTTTTTGTTTTGAAAGAAGAGCCATTCATTTGTTTTACAAAAATCATTTTTTGCTGTGGTGTCCTGCAATCAGGCCATTCTTCAGACAAATAAGGTAATTTCTGCTTGTCTTTGTCTTCAGAGCATATGGTATTGCAATGGGTTATTTTATTATCTTTGCTGCACCTTGAGTGGCTGGCTTAAGCACTGTGGTGGCATCTTGTGGTGGTGAAATGTACTTCCAGAGAGGATTTGGTGGCGGCAAATCCTCTCTGGAAGTACATTTCACCACCACAAGATCCCACCACAGTATCCAGTCCACAAAACGGAAACACCAACAACACGGGCCAGTCGGATTAGCTTCTGAGGATGGGAACAACCGTTTCCCGAAACATGTTTAGTGAGTAAACTTAAGTGATGTTAGTGTAACAATTCCGACTCACCTTTAAATAACTTCAACTCTCTTTATTTTAAATTATGACACTGTACTAGCTTCTAAATCTTCAAAGTTAACTATACTCAAGTGTTTATAATTTGATATGCCTGTCCAGAATATTGATACCGAAATCACATATTTGCGGTTTCGAGTGCAACTGACTCCAAACTTGCCCCTTCTCCTTGGAAAAAGCTTATATAGAAATCGTCATTGCTATGGTTACAAATCAATAACCATTGTTGTCTGACCCCTCTCCATAGCTAAAATAAAGTGATGTAATTGTTTTCTCATCTATGCATTTCTTCATGGTGGGCTATGCAATTTTTCAAATAATTCATATTTTCCCTTTTTTCTCAGTAATGTAGAGTTTCAGTTATCCAAAATATATACAAATATTATTTAAAATAAAGGAATGTTACAATCTTAATAAATGATAAACTCAATTGAAGTTGACGAGTATTTAAAAATTCACAACATTTTCAAACAAAGTCTCCATTTTGAATTCTGATCCTTTTTGATATCTGCCTCAGTATTCAAAACTGAACATTCACTTTGTATTAAACCATTAAGGAGTTTGACAGACAAATCTGTATTTTCTGCATTCCCAAGTTTTATTTTTATGTTTGCTGGAGTAAAATAACTAATAATTTTACTCATGGTTACTCACTAATATTATTACCTAACACACCTAACAACTTCACTGCACATATATTTAGCAACGCTACTGCCAACCTCTTGGTCAGGCTACTGCTTCCAGTGCAGTCATATAATCACAGATGCAAAACTCAGCCAGAATATGGGTTTGCATAAGAGAAGGGTTTACAGTTTCATGTTTGTTTTCATAACAAATAAATTTACAAGTACCAAGTAGCTCAAAGATGGACAATAAAGGACAATTGACCATCGGAACAAATGCAATAAACATTGTAGCTAACACTTGAAAGAACAACTATGCTGAAAATTATGTGAGGCTAGTACCAACTTAATTACTACATGTTTTTTCACGGCGTTAGTGACATGCTAACGTCACCGGAAATTTTTCAATTAATTTTAGAATAGAACTGTATAGTCCATAAGAAAAACCTGAGCAACTGAGTTGAGAAAGGTGCCTTTATGGCTTACCATTTTGTACCACTGGAAAAAAAGCACTGGTTACAAGCACTACTTTATCTTACATCTGTCTATGAATGTGGCAATAAGCCACAACAAACCATTATAAAGCATTAAAGAAATAGGTTATGCTGTGTAAAACCAAAAGACTGCACAATAATGCAAACATAGAATTTATAATAAACATGTGAAGCACAGTTAAGTACTTCCCATTTAATTGCTATTAGATACTCACTACTGGTTCCAGGATAATGCTGTTTTGATAATTGTTACTTATTTAATTTTACAGGTTAATGCATTATTTAAGAAGAAGAGGAGATAGGAAAATATCTGCATTTAAAAGCATAGGTCGTGGAGCAGATAAAACATCACTAGCTTCATACATCAGACTTTTTGAACCAATGGTTATAAAGGCACTAAAAGTAAGTACAGACAGTACATAAAAATGTAAATCAGTTAATTGAAAGTGTTATTCAGAAGTTAGAGACAGTGAAGGGAAACAATAATTTAATTGACTCTTGAGTCGGTGGATACACTAAAACTTCACTTACTTTAAATTAATGGAACATATTGTTTCAAAAGCACTGCTTGCTTTCATCTTCAACTTTTTTCCGACTGAGCATGATGGGAATTTGGGTCCATAGATGTAGGTGTCATGGAGGTGGTGTTATCTGGTGTGTCCATGATGAAGCTGCTTAGATTGTTGAGTGGTGGGATTTCAAAGTTCATTACTGTTTACATACATTTGATTATGTGTATGTTTTCCCAAACTTTAAGTTTCGTTGGATTGGTGGTGCATTTCAGGAGTCTGACTTTGGGGTTGATGTCTTGGTTTGTGGTCCAAAAATGGTTTGCTATGGTAGATTTGTCCATCTGTTTGTTGGATATACATCCGAAGTGTTCTTTCCTTCTGGTTTCAATATTTGTTTTTGTTTTACCAGCATACACCAAGTCAAAATTTTCACAGTTTATTAGGTAGATGCCAGATTTTTGTTCTTGTGGAATTTTATCTTTGACAGGGGAAGCTAGTAGGTTCTGAATTTCAGTTTCAGTTTCAGTTTTATTCTGCCATTTGCAACATTTTTACAAAGCATCGTCAAGTTTATAAAAGATAGAAAACATATTTACCTTTTATTTTTTTTTTTTAAAATAGAGAGTTGAGGGTTGTTACACTACATCACTATGCTATTCTTACTTGAACGCGTTTCGGGAGACGGCTTGTTCCCATCGTCAGCATTTTCTCTCAACATAGAGAGTTGAGGGTTGTTACACTACATCACTATGCTATTCTTACTTGAACGCGTTTCGGGAGACGGCTTGTTCCCATTGTCAGCATTTTCTCTCAACTAAAGAGAGAAGTTGAGAGAAAATGCTGATGGGAACAAGCCGTCTCCCGAAACGCGTTCAAGTAAGAATAGCATAGTGATGTAGTGTAACAACCCTCAACTCTCTATTTTAAATTATGACACATCACTGTTACCAGCTTCTAAATCTTCAAAATTAGTCAATATTTACCTTATCTATTTACCAAGTAATTTTACACAAGTTAGGAACATATATGTACATTATTGATTAAACAAGTAGTATTTGGTACAAAGCTGAACAGATATAGATACATTGAATTGATTAAATATCTAAAATTAATTAAACACAAATTTCAGAAGATTAATGTTATAAGACCAAGTTACGGCTCACGGATTTTGTTTCATTTTGTATTCCTCAATTGAGTAGAAAGCATTTTTAATCAGGTAAGTCTTTATTGCATTAATTTTCTTCACTTCTTCATGTAGTTCTTTGATTGGGTGAGGTAAATGATTGTATAGGTCTTTTGCAACACTTTCAATACTTTTGGAAGTTAATGATCCCCTTAGCCTATTTCTAAAGTAGTTCTGCTGTGTTCTCGTGTTATGCCCATGCATATTCCTATTTTTTTCTTCAGTGTGATTTCTTATTATGTACTTAAGACATTCAAATATATATAAGCATGGTACTGTGAGGATTTTTAGTTTTTTAAAACTGCTTTTACAGGATTGTTCCCTTTGAAGTTTTTCCATTATTTGAATTGCTTTTTTCTGTAGCCTAGATATTCTCAGTATATTTTTCTTACCCGCTGTTCCCCATAAAATAATCCCATAATTTAGGTGCGAGTGTACAAATGCATAATAAACCTTTAGTATATTATCTTTATCCATAATTTGAGTTATCTGTTTCAATACGTATATGCCCTTATTAATTTTGTTACTAACCTTTTCTATATGTTTGTGCCATTTTAAGTTATTGTCTATGACTATTCCTAAAAAATTTGTCTGTGTAACTTGGGAGATTTTCTTATTTTGTATTGCTAATGTGATGTTACTTTGTGCTTTATTACTAATCGTAATTTGCATCCATTCAGTTTTGTTTGCATTCAGTGCCATTCCTAATGTTTCTAAGTAAGTTCTGATTAGTTCTAATAAAGAGTTTGCTTTATCTTGTACTTTTCTTTCCGTCTTACCTGTTATCACTATTGTTGTGTCGTCAGCATACCCGATGGCTAAACCTCCTGCCTCCTGTATTATTTTAAATAAGTGATTTATGTATAGAATGAATAGATATGGTCCCAGTTTTGAACCCTGAGGCACTCCATGTGTTATGCTTTTAAATGTTTATTTAATTTTTTTCAGTTCTCCATTATTATGAATTACTTCAAAAATTGCTCTCTATTTTGCAAGTATGAACTTAACCATTCTAGCGGTATGCCTCTTATCCCAAAGTTTTCCAATTTTGACAATAGATGTTTAATGTTAACACAGTCGAAAGCTTTTGATAAATCAAGAAAAATTGCCAGAACTACCTCCTTTCTGTCTAAAGCCTGAACAATTTTATCATTTTCTAAGCTAACAGCATGTATTGTTGATTTCTTTCTTTGGAAGCCGAACTGATTTGGTGATATGATATTAAATTTGTTACAGTAGTTCTGAAGTTGTTCAAGGAGAAGGCCTTCCATGATTTTAGAGAATCCTGAGTAAAGAGATATAGCGCGATAGTTTTCAATCAGTTCTTTGGAACCTTTCTGTTTGTACACTGGCCTATCTACTACCTGTTTTAGTTTACTTGGGAAGGTTCCGACGTTAAAGCTTTCATTTATTATATGTGTCAAAGTGTCCACTATTTCATATTTGCAGTATTTTATCATTTGGTTTGAATATTCATCTAGGCCACTAGATCTTTTACATTTCAGTGTATTTATTTGTTTAATGACATCTGCTTGTGTGATTTCTCTTAATATCATTGAGTTGCAAACTGAGGTTTCATTTATTTTGTGATCTCTTGTCTTAATTCCCATTTTTGCTACAACGTTTGTATAATATTCATTAAAAGCATTACTTATGATCACTGGGTCTAGAGTTAGGCAGTCATCCTTTACAATTTTCAAATTCTCTACACATTTAGAGGGGTTTCCTTTATGTACGGTTTGAATGATATTCCACGTTTCCTTAATTTTATTTTCAGCATTTAAAAGCAACGTTTTGTTGTGAAGCTTCTTTGCTTCATTTATCACTGCATATAGTGTTATTTTGTAGTTTTTAATGTAACTGTATGAGTTTTCATCTAATTTAGTGGCTGTTAAAATGTTTAAGAATTCCATTCTCTTTTTTGATTTTTGTATTCCTTTGGTGGACCAATTACAACTTTTTTGTTTCTTATATACTACTGTTCGAGCTGGTGCAGACTGCTCTAAACATGACCTTAAGGTATTCATAAAGCACTCAAACTTCTCATTTATGTTTGTTGTTTCAAATACATTACTGAATGCCACCTGTTCAAGGTTGGCCCTCAATGCTTCTAATGTAGTTTTATTTACAATTCTTTTGACTTCCTTTAGTTTTTAATTTGTTCTACTTTTATGTTTGCCGACTTACCCTCTATTAATTGACCAAAATGGTCGCTAAGCCCATTTTTTATTAGGGCTATATTTAACTCTTCAGACTTTATGTTAGTATATGCATGATCAATAAGCGTTGATGTACGTTGTGTTACTCTAGTTGGGCCAGTTTTTAGAATAGTTAGGTTACTTCTTTCAAGCAGTTCTGATAATAGCTTTTTCTGTTTACTTTCTGTAAGCAGGTCTATATTTATGTCTCCTACAATAATAATTTTATTATTTTTGGTAATAGTATTTAGGCATATTTCTAATAAGTTTAGAAATTTGCCTTTATCTGCATTTGGTGGACTATAAACACCTAGTATGATAGGATTTACCTTTTGAAGGGTAATTTTGATAGCTGACAATTCACAGCATCTTTCCTCACAGTATTGTTTACAGTCAATTGTTTTAAATTTCAGGCCTTCTTTTTGCATATATCACTACTCCACCACTTTTATATTTTTCTCTACAATAACTAGAGGCTAAGGTATAATTTTCATAATGGTTTGCATTTATTTCAGTATCTTTTAGCCCATGTTCTGAGAAGACAATTATATTTGGTTGTAGGTCAAGAATTAGTAGCTCAATAGCTGCTCTTTTATTAGCAATATACTGTGTATTTTGATGAAATATCCTGAAGGGATTTTTTCCACCCCCGTTTACTTTCCCTAACGTACTTTGTGGGTTTTCATTATTTTTTAATATAGAGACCTTGTTTACTGGTAGACAATCATTTACCTCACCTGCCTGTTTTTCTGCTTTCCTTGTGTTTCCGTTTTCCACTGGAACATTTTCCACCCTGACCTCTGAACCTTGGTGGATTGTCATGGAACAGCCATGATGCTTCCTGTTTTGTTTGTCTGCCGTTCCCTTAGTTTTGATGTCATCCACCTCGTACCTTGCTAGTTTCCCCGGATTTGTGAGGCTATTACATCACACAATAATTTCCCAAAATCATAGGAACCTCGGCGGTTGAGATGTACTCCGTCTATACCAAAGTCTTGATTCCGTAGCCAGAAGTTTCCGTCCACGAAGACACAGTGTCGTTTTTCACATAGCCAATTTAGTTCACGATTAATGCGTTGTATTTTCTTGTCTGTTGTATCCCGTCTGCGTAGCACGCCACTCACTATTACCTTTGTCTTTGGTGCAATGGTTCTGACGGTGTTTATGAGATCCATTGTGTCGCCCATGATTTCTTCCGCGTAGACGCTTTTCTTGATGTCGTTTGAGCCCACATGGAGTAGAACAACTTCCGTGTCGTTTTTCACTAAATCACACTGTTCTATTTTGTGTTTAAGTTCACCGATTTTAATTCCTGGGAAGCAGTTTACTCTGTGTCCCTGCTGCTTACTCAGTTCTCCAGAGAATTTTAGCAAAGAGTCCCCTAAGAGCACAACTTTGTTGGGTTTTCGATACTCTTTCTCTTTGCGTGATTTACACTCGTGCTCATAAAGTCTACGCCAGCACTACGTTCTGCGTGCATTTTATTTTGATTGCCTCCAATCACACACTCCGAGTATCGTCGCCTTTGTTTGCTTCGTACCTGTACAAACTCGTCTTCATGTTCTAGTTTCGACTTAAGCGAGTTATTTTCAGTCTCAATGTCATGGTTTTTCTTTTTCAGTTCGGTTATTTCCCTCGTTAAGTTCTCATTTTGGGATTCGCAGTTTTTTAATGCCTGACGAGCTGCTTGCAGATCCTTGCTCAATAATTCTATTACCAGTTGCAACGATGCCACCACTTCTGTTTCGTTTCGCTTCCTTTGGCTTTCTCCCGATGTGGTGTTTCTTGTTCGTTCGTATTTCTCGTCTTCACAGTTTGCTCCGATCTTGCCTCCATTTCTCGATATTCCTTTAGACATTACAGTCACATTGTTATCCTCTTCTCTCATTTTGCGGACGCTATTTTCACTATTAATGTTAAAAAACTGTTGCTTACTACGCGTTATCACACCACCGGCGGCCATCTTGGTGCTGGTGTGTTTATTCTGTGATGTCAGTGATATGTTGTATTTTTTGAAGATTTTATTAAATTTGTGATTTAGCTGAGGATGGTATGTGAGTTTTTTGAATTGTTGCTTTGGTTCCTGCATATAGAGGGTTGTATTTTCTGTAATGTTCTTTTGTTTCCAGAACATTTTTACTTTGCTGTGGACTATATTGGTGTTGTAACCATTTACTTCTGCTATGTGGAGGATGTAGTTGTATTCATTTTCATATTCTTCTTTGCTGAGGGGATGGTACACAAGCCTGTTGAAAATGGAGTGTTGATGAGATTTTGGTTTGAAACTGTTACTCGTATGTAATTGTCTGTATGGGTAGGTTTTTCTAAAAATGTCAAATGAGAGGTGGTTTTGTTTCCTGAAGATCTTTAAATCCAAATATGGGAGGAACCTGTCTTTCTCTATTTCCAGTGTGAACTGTATAGAGCTGTCTTGTAAGTTGAGTTTTAGAGGATCATCTGTGAGTTTTGTGGGTACTATGGCAAAAATATATTTACATATCTGAACAAGGTCTTGAACAGCAATGGAAAGGCTTTGGTAATTCTTGTTTCAAAGTGGCTCATGAAAAGTTCAGCAAGGAATGGTGAAAGTGGGTTTCCCATAGCTAGTCCAGAAGTTTGTTTATAAAATTTGTTGTTGAACTGAAAGAACTTATGTTGGATGCAAAGATTAGTGAGGGTAGAGTAGTCCTCTATTTCTTCCTGTGGGATTCCAATGTTAGAAAGCCAAAGTTTTAGGAGAGATGATAATTTGGAAGTAGGAGTGCTGGGGAAAAGGGTTTTCACATCAAAAGACACCATAGAATCTTCTTTATTGATGGAATGTGTTTTGGAGATACTCGACTAATTCAAAAGAGTTTTTTTATGCTCCTGCTATCAAATTTTTTAAGAGAATTGAACCTGTTGACCAGCCATTTGGAAAGTTTGTATAATTATAATTTGTCTACTTTGTACTTAAATTCAATTTATACAATGTTTACAATACAATGGAGTTGCTTATTATTTCTCTTCCCCTTATATTTAACATTCTCTTGTATATATAATGAGGAAGTATATTTACTTTTTTGCCTTGTTACCCTTTTTCCATATTTTCTAGAATTTGCTTCACATCTCTTTTAACCACTTTAACCTAATTTTTCCTAAATATTTTCCTGTTTTCTCCATATATTCATTTGATCTTGTATTAAAATCTTCCTAACTTTTAGCTCCACTGGTAAATTTTTCCATTTCTCTAGTATTAAATTCTCTCTTCCTTTATCTGTGTCCTTGCATTCCAGAATATAATGCCAATTGTCATATAATCCATTACATTTAGTACATCTCTCTGTCCTTCTCCCTGTTAGACCACTTAAATTCATTACACCTGTCCTCACCCATGCATATCCCATTCTGGCCTCTTTGTGGCATACTTCGATGTATTTTTCTTTTCCCCATTCCGTTTTTAAATATCTATAATCTATTAATGAACTTTTTTCCTTGAAACTACTATAATTTCTTGCTTTTCAATATCCTCCACTCTTGTTTTAATTTCTTTCCAGAAACCCTTACTTTTGTTATTTCTTTCTGCCCATGTTTCCCCCATTCCTATTTCTTCCAATATTGTCTGTATATTGTGCATCCAAGTTTCTTTTTTTCCCCATTTTCTTCTGTACAACCAAGCATTGCTTTAGTATCTAATTTGCCTCCAGTAGCTTTATTCTCAACCAGTATTTGATTGCCCTGTCTACCATTTTGGCTTTAGCTCCCACGTTCCCTAGTTCTGGAAGGTTTGTATGAAGTGGATTCTATACTGTTAACATGGGTCTCATTTGTCTGGTTTGTGTATTTTTGGAAGGACATGATGTCTTGGAAGAGTTGGGTTATCTGGCTTGATTTTGAATTTTTCAGTTTTTGATAGAATTTTGACATCTTTAATTGTTTCTGTAAAAGACTTGATGCAGGATTTTAGGGGGTCAGTTTTGATCTCTACATAGCTATCATCCAGAATATATGTAATTACAAAATTTAATGCTACATATTTATGCACGAATAAAAGGCAATTGTACACATGTGTCAATGTACACATGTAGGAATGTTGTACATAAATTTTATTTTACATTTTTTTAATATTTGGTATAATGTTATATATTTCACACCATACTGCGTAATTTCACATATTTGAACATTATTGTAGAATTATATAGTTTTGCTTTATTTTGCACTTCTATTGAATTCTTCTTTTAACTATTATTATTATTATTATTATTATTATTATTATTATTATTATTATTATTATTATTATTATTATTATTATTATTATTATTATTATTATTTTAATTATGTTTATTTTCCAATATATTAACAAATTTAAAGTAATTCAAACATTTTATTATTGTGCTACTCATGCATTGTTAACAACCCATACATAAATTCCACTACATTTAAACTCTGGGCCCTAGTTATAAATACAGTGAAGCATTATGGATTTGTAAAATAACCATATTATGCTTCAAATACATCGAATTGATTGCATTCCTGGGAGAATTCCTCCCCCATCACTTGTTTGTCAACTGGTATTCATTCCTGGTACAATTAGCTAGCTCTTCCTTTGGAGATGTGCTTATTTATCTTAATAACTGCCAGTAGATGATGTCATCCACTGGCAGGATTTCAAGGTTCATAATTTTGTCCTTGGTTTTTTATAATGAATATCTTTTCCCATACGTTGAATGCTAGTGGCTTTTGTATGTATTTCAGTAGTTTGGTTATGTTGTATATTTCTGGTTGGAAGTCAAAAAATAATGCGCTATTGTGGATTTTCCTATTCGTTTATATGTATTTGACATTGCTAAGGTGTTGGTTCATCCGAATTTTCTCAATATATATTTTATCACAATTTTGGCATTTCATTTGGTATACGATACTTTAGTTTTTGGTGTGGTTCATTAAGTTCCTGATTCTTTATTTGTTTTGTGGTTTTATATTGAATTCCTTGAAAGTTTTTTTTTCCCAGATTTAAAAAGCAGTTTTGGATGAAAAGTGAGTCTGCTATAGTTCAGAGGTTTATCAATGCTCATTAGTGTACTTACTTCTTTGATCATTTTCTTTTATTTATGTTTTACAATCATCTTCTCAATGAAATTTGTTTTGAAACCATTCTGTTTGGCAACTTTGTGTATATGCTCATATTCTGTAATATATTAACTATCTATTAACAGTATGTGTGCAAGTCTGTGGATTAAGCTGTTAAAAATGCAAATGGTTCAGATTTTGGATTGAACCTGTTGTGTTTAATGTAATTATCAGCATGAGTTGATAGTTACAAACTTTTCACTATTTTGTTTCCCGTGATTTTTAAATCCTTAAAAATAGTCAACGATCCTTTTTGAGCTTCCAAAGTAAATTTTATTGGTCATCTTGCAAATTCAGCAACTAGAAAGCATCATCTAAAAACTCTTGGTTATGATAGCAAATGTGTTGTCCACATATATATGCTAAGTTTTAAAGGTAAGGACTTAGTGATGTGCATTTCTAAATTATTCATAAAATATTCTGCAAGGAGAGGTGAAATTGGGTTACCCATAACCAAACCTGTGATTTGTTAATAATAGTTGTAACTGAATATGAAGCCATTCTGTGTAATATATAAATCTATGCATTCAATATATCCTGTATCCTGTAATTATATACCCTTTCTGTGAACTTGAAGATATGGAGAGAAACCACTACTCCACTGCCCAGCTTTTAATCAACATACCAACCTCTCATCAAAATACTGGAGTGCAGGAGAATGAATGGCTTTATTGCCAACTGCCCAACATTTGATACTAACAACCATATATCTTGCAATTTGTTCCTGCAAGATGTCATTCTATAGGAGCCACTTTTGGACAAGTTTCATTAATTTATCTACTGGGATGCTGGTAAATAATGCGCTGATGTTAAAGGATATGTGTTTTTACTTCAATTCAACATCCCTATTCTTAGATACTTTTTCACCATTATGTTCCTGTCTGTCTTTAATGCAGTCGCAACTTATGTAACTAAGCCTGTTTATTTTTTATCTAAATTTTCCTGTATTAATTTTAATTTTTTATTCATTTCTCTTTCTATTCTATATTTCATCTACTTGATGTGTTACCACTTGTGTCTGCATGTTAAGACCTATACATTTTTTCAATCAGTTCTTGTACTTCTTTAGAGGCTATTTCTTTTGTATCTATTACTATAGTAGAATATGCTGTCTACTCCATGTTTTGGTTCCTGTATTTGCTCTGACTCTCTCATTATATTGTCTATTATCATATCTTGTTTTATAATGAAGCTATTCTGCTGTATTTTAATTTTATTTTCACTTTCTATTCCTTCTTGTTGATTTATTACAATTGTGTTTTGATTTTCTTTAAATCTATTAATAGATTCCGTCAATACTATTTCCATTACTATTATTCTTTCCTTAATTTCCCAAATCATTTCTATCTTGTTTATTTCAACAAATTTTAAAACTTCAAGCTTATTTTCCTGCACTAAGATTTTGCTTATTCTGCCTGTATATTCCATTTTTTTCCAACTGTTCTAGTAATTGTCTTCTTAAATTTGCATTGTTCTAACTTTAATTGTATGTGTCACCTGATATTAAATTATTTATACTATTCGTCTTTGTTGCATTGTTGTAAGTAGTTGTGTTTCTTCTGATTCTAATCTTACTTGTACTCTGTCTTCTTTTCTTGTGTCATCTGCCTATCCTTTATTTATTTTATTTTTATTTTTTTGTCTTTTATTTTACATATTTGTTTATTTATTGTATGTGCGTGTAAGTTTAATGTCCTCTAACGTAGGTCATATTGGAAATGATATCCTTTATTTGTTGCATTTCTCTCACATCCATTTTATAAACAAGTTTCTTGTTTCTCAAGAGCACAAAAATATTACTGAAGCTCTACTTGTAAATTGGACTTATCTTACTTTTTGCTCAAATTTATTGCCAGTTTATATGCCATCTATTTACACAAATTTGTTGGATACCTTCCATTGGTTCTTCCTGCTTTCTGGGATGCTTTCCTAGTTGTTGAATGTCTTCCTTCTCATTGTTGGATGTAGGGTGCCGTTCAGTTGTTGAAATTCCATATGAAAATTAATAAATGATATTGTAAATGTATCCACAAATAAGGGAAACTAAAAGCAGATTTAGGTGCTGACAATAGTAAAAATGAGGAAAGAGATAAATTAGCTAAAATAAACAAAACATTGAAAATATCACTATAGTTGACAGAAATTATGAATATGTAAAGGTAAATGATAATGCACGTAATAGAAAAAATAGTGAGATAGTAATTTTTATCAAAATACTCAGGGTATAAGCAACAAATGAACGTCTATAGAGCTAAGTATAATAGACTTAGAACCTAACATTATAATATTCAAGAACATGACCTAAAAGCAGAGGAAATTGTAACAAATAATTACCATGGGTACACGCTAGGATCTCACTGTTGTAGACAGCAACACAAAAGTGGAGGGCTTGTTATGTGGAAAATGGTGTAAAGTTTAAAGAGATGGATTATAATAAGTATAGAGATGAAATGATATATGAACTAGCAGCAGTAGAGGTTTAATTGTCACTTTTAGAAATCTTAGATAGGCATCGTTTAAGGATCAGTAAGTGCTCTGTAACTTGTATAAATTATGCTTTCATTAACCTCCCAAAAACAAAATGGAAAACTTCAGTCATAAAGACAGGGATAGGCGATCATTTTGGTCAACTTATAAAATTAAGCTTTGAAAAGGATTGACTAGTTTTGAAGATTTAGAAGCTAGTAACAGTGATGTCATAATTTAAAATAAAGAGAGTTTAGGGTTGTTACACTACATCACTAAAATGTACCATTTTAGTGATGTAGTGTAACAACCTTAAACTCTCTTTATTTTAAATTATAACATTTGAAAAAGATATTGCACAAATTAATTCCTAGTACAGGAGGCAGATAAACAAGAACAATGCAAATAATCTTAAAAAATATCTTGCAGAAGTAAGTTGGGAAGTGATACACGATATAAATGACATAAACTAAAAATATGAGATTTTCAATAAAACAATTCAAAATGGGTTAGAAATGACAATACCTTTTAGAAGGTTTAAAAAAAATTTAGATGGTAAGGGTAACAATCCTAAAAACTGGATGACAAAAGGAATAAAAGTATTACGCAACAGAATGAGGTTTTTAAACTGAATAAAACAGCCAAACATGAATGAAAAATCATTAAATTATATTGAAAATTATAATAAAATACTAACTGTAGTAATTACAGAGGCTAAAATGAACCACAACAAAGAACAAATTGAAAAACAGAAAATAAAGCTAAAGTGGTATGGAAAATTGTAAATTAAATACATAAGAATCTGATGTGTTACACTCACATGACTTTCTCTACTCTTGTACAAACTATTTTTACAAACGCTTATTCTCCATATGCTTCATGTTAATCGAGATGTCGAGATGTTAATCTTATTGCTAATTTTCTTGTAGATGCAAGGGGAATTGGTAGGCTTTAAGCGATAGTCAAATATTTTAAGAGCTGGTTGCTATGTGAAGTATTCCATTCTCTTTGCATTACCTGGACAACAACAACAACAAAAATGAATAACGAATTCCCATTTGAGAAAAAGTATAAGTATTGGAAAATTTAAGGGAATAACAAGCAATATCTCGAAAATGGTTCACTCGACAAAAAAAATCTGATGTGTTACACTCACATGACTTTCTCTACTCTTGTACAAACTATTTTTACAAACTCTTATTCTCCATCTATTTCATATTAATCGAGATCTTTTGACATGCAAAGAGAATTACATTTTACACAATACGGAAATACACAATTTGAAGGTCTGAAAGAGGACAGAAACTTTGAGCTGTCTGTAGTCGAAATTTATCAACATAATATAATCATTGCTTGTATATATAAATCTCCAGATGGAGAATCATATTTTTAAGCAAATTAGAACTCTTAATAAACAGAATAACACAAAAGGGAAAGGAAATAATTTTATGCAGGGATTGGATTATAGATTTTGCACAAGAGCATGCAACACTTAGAAAACTAAAGAATATTTTAATCACACATAACCTCATAAATATGGTAATACAGCCACTAGAATTACAAACTCAAGAGAATCCCTGTTAGATGTCATGGTAGTACATAGAACAATAGACGATACACCAGCATTAGTTATAGATACAGGTTATTTAGATCATTTAGCACAAATTTTATAAATAAAGCTAAACAAAAAATTAACAATTAAAAGCCATGTTAGGATATGGAAAAGAAGGTTCAACGAACAAAACATACATCTATTTAAGCATCTTCTGGAGGCAGAAGATTGGATAGGGGTCTATTCAAAAAATAACGTAAATGAAAAATGCGAAGAGTTTTTAAATATTTTTTTGCATTGGCTCAATAATGCATTTCCATTAAAAATAGCACAGTTAAAAACAACAGCAAAACCAAGTTGGATTACGAAGGGCATAATAGTGTCTGGAAAAAGATTACGGTTTCTTAATAGCCTGGAGAGACAGGGTCTGGTAGACACGGACACAAAATGCCACATTCGTAAGTACAAAAGTATTTATAAACAGGTAGTACAGGAAGCAAAAAAGAGAGAAAATGAAAGAACCATTCCTGAAGCAGGAAACAAAACAAAAAAATTATGGCAGATAATCAAACAAGAAATCCCAAGACCTCCTTCACAAAATGATATAAAGCAGCTGATTAATAAAAATATCACTGTAACTGGACCTGAGAGTATAGCACAAACCTTTAACAAATATTTTTCAGAGATTGCAGATAATTTGGTGGAGGAAAATATCACAAAATACAGTAATCAAAGCAAAGTATCAGACAAAATAATATCTTGTAAACAGAGTATATTTATGTCACGTATTACAGAATATGAAATATAACATGTAGTTAAAGGTTTAAAGAACAAGTACTCAGCTGGAATTGATGAGGTACCAGATATTGTGATTAAGAAATGTATCAACTACATTAAATTTCCACTATCTTGCATATATAATGCTTCATTAGAAGAAGTAGCTTTTTCCTGAGAGACTAAAGATGTCAAAAGTAAAGCCACTTTTCAAGAAAGGAGAGAAAGGGAAGGTAGAGAATTACAGACCTATATCATTAATATCAATCTTTTCGAAAATGTTTGAGAAAACAATGTATTATAAAATAATGAATTTTATTAAGAAACATAATATATTTTCAGATGCACAGTATGGATTTAGAGCAGATAGATCAACGCAGTCAGCAATAAGTAAACTATTAAAAGACATACAAATAGTAATAGACAAAAAGATAAATATAATAGGCATTTTTTTAGACCTAACTAAAGCATATGATGTTCTGGATCATGGCATCCTTTTATCTAAGCTTAATAAATATGGTATCCGAGGAGTAGTGAATGAATGGTTTAAGTCCTACTAACAGACAGGCAACAGGTAGTAGAAATTAGTATGGAAAATGAAACAAAAATAACTAAGCATGTATCTATGCCAAAGAAATTAAAATGAGGAGTACTGCAAGGTTCAGCACTAGGCCCATTATTGTTTTTGCTGTGTATAAACGATTTACCCTTGTATATTCATGAAGCAGAAGTAATACTATGTGCTGATGACACTAATGTTTTAGTACAAGGTTTGGATCAAAGTGGCTTACAAGACTAAATCAATACAGTTGTGCATGATTTGTACATGTGGTTTAAAGCTAACAAGCTGATCATTAATAAAGAAAAAACTAGAGCCGTATCATTTCACACATGGCAAAATAAAAATGTAGACAAACCTATGATAGAATATAATGACAAAGCTATAACATATGGTAAAGAAACAAAAATTTTGAGGGTGTACATAAATGAGTACATGAAATGGGATACCCATGTGAAATTATTAGCTTCTAAGCTTAGTTCTGCCTATTATGTGTTAAAATACTGGAAGAATAAAATAAATTTGCATGCTCTAAAAGGAGTGTACTTTTCATACTTTCAGAGCTTGCTAAGCTATGGTGTAATGTTTTTTTGGGGGGGGGGCGGTCGAGAAAACAAGGAAATATTTAAGATATAGAAAAAGACTATAAGATTAATGTATGGGGCAAATAGAAGTACATCATGTAGACATTTATTTAAAAAGTTAAAAATCCTTCCATTAGTCTGCATATTTATAATGGAAATAGCTTGTTATATCAAACAATCTCACCAGTGCTTGGAAGTAAATGCAGATGTGCATCAATATAACACACGACAAAAAAACAATCTACACATGTCATTTTGCAGAACAAATATCCTGAAAACCAATGTTGTTCATAGGGTATTAAAATAATCAATAAATTGCCACCTGACATAAAAAATGTTAAAAGTTTACCATTTTTTAAGAAAAAGATTAAATCCTTTCTGCTAAGACATGCCTTTTACTCAGTAGCTGAGTACCTAGACCATAAATCATAATGTGCTGTAATGTAGTGTAGTTTAGGTAAAATATTATTGTGTATATATGCTTTAATAATATGTTGTATACATATTACATTTGACAAAGCCATAATTTCTGTAAAGAATTACTACAGTGAATAAAGAATTGAATTGAATAGGGGAACATTAAAGAATTGTTCATTAGAAAATGTAGGGATAGAACATAATAATGCATTACCTAAAGAAATAAAAGATACAGAACAAAGAGAAATATGCATAAACATCATCAAGAAATATTTAATAAAAAATGCATTCTGCAGCATTGAAGAGTTTAAGTTAAATACAGAATAAAAGAGAGTAAATATATTTTAAAAATGTGTTTATATCAGAAATGTAGTGTAAAAAGAGAGTAAATGATATTATAAATATAACTTTAAAGTAAGAAATGTAGTTATTAAGGTAGTGTTCATTAGAAAATTTAGGGAAAGAACATTATAATGCATTGCCTAAAGAAATAAGAAATATAGAACAAAGTGAAATAGGAACAAACACCAGCAAGAAATATGTAATTGCATTCTGCAGCATTAAAGAGTTTGTTTGATACAAAGTAAAATCAGAGAGAGAGAGAGAGAGAGAGAGGGAGAGAGGGGTTTTTGTAAAAATGTGTTTATATTAGAAATGTAGTGTATAAAGAGTGTAAATGTTTAAACATTTTTATAGTAGGAAATGTAATCATAAAGACATTGTATATGAAGATTGTAAGAAATGCATTTTTAAACAGGCATTGTTATCTTCTGATGTATCCTATGTATTTGGAACATATGGATGAAATGAAATGCCTTCCTTCCAGTTGTTGGATGCTGAATATTTTCCTTCTGGGATTACTCTTTTCCAATCTTATTTGTGCCTGATGTAGCATTACATTTGTGAAGTTCATGATGACGATAACAGTGATGACAATGATCTCTTAGGGCAGAGATGCATGGATAGGAAAAACAAATAATGCGTGTTAGTTAAGTGTCTCAAGAAAATACCATATTTACGCGAATCTAATGCGCACCCCATATTTGAAACTTAAAATTATGAAAAAAAGGGTTTGTATGGAATGTAAAGCCCATCAATGACAGAAAATAGATAATAGGTTTTTTATTTAAATTTATTTAATACAACAATGGATTTATTGTATATATAAACCATCAGATTATAGAATTGAAAGTGCCCGATTGTTAGGCGACATTGTTAAAGAGCAAAGTTAGTGCTACATGCTGTTTTTTGCACCCTGTTGTTTTGATAACTTCCTTTGTCCCCTTCTCAGTAATAGTATAATTCCACGGTGTATCAAACCAAATTGGCATCTCATCAGCGTTGCCTATTTGCTCCATGAAATTTTTTTTCCCTCCCAAGTGAAATGATATACTGCTGAAGGTGTTTGTAGTTTGTCCTCAAAATCTGCAGGAAGCTTCTGGCACAGCATCTTAGACATAAACCCGTCTGCTGCATGAAACGATCCACCCATCCATGGCTAGCCTTAAACTCTTGTTTCGGAATACCAAGAACTTCAGCCACCTCTTTAGCTTTCTTTCATATAGTGTCACTAGTCACAGGTTGGTCATTCTTCCTTCTTTCACGCACAAATTCCAACACTTTTTCTTCATCTTCAGGATGTCTTCTTTTGCGAGGACCCGTAAATTTCTTCCTACTAGCTTTAGTAGCAAATAATGCCAATTTCTGTTTTCGCCACAAGCGAACATTGCTCTCTGATACATTGAACTTCCTTCCTGCCTTTCTATTACCATTTTTTTTTTCCAGCATAAAGGATTACTTTACGCTTTAAAAAAGCATCATAAGATGTTCTTCCCTCCATATCATAACTAAAAATGCTCAATAATAGAACAATGATAAATGAGGGGCTAGCTTGTCTCGAGTTACTGGATGCATGTTAACTCCAGCAATCCATTGTGATGTAATAAATGAAAAATTTGAATGAAGTTACTGGCATTCTATGGAATGGATTTGCACCCGAATCTACTGCGCCAGTTAATTTAATGACATCCTTAATAGCAAGGGTGCACCATAACCTTCAAACAAAAAATTGAATACATTCAAAACTATAGTTTTTTTTTCACCACTTTGTTGAAAAACACCACTTTGCCACTTCTAGCTCAATTACTCAGCTCTGATCTGCAGCTCACTCAGTCATGATGGTAATAAATAATACTGTATTAGCTCAATTGTTGCTTCCCTTCAGTAAATAATGTGTGAATACAGATGTCTGCATGACCATGATTATAAATAGAAGCTGTGTATTTAATTATGTTTAAATGAAACAATTAACTGTACAACAAAATTTTAATTTTTTTCATGCCATGAATTGAAAATATGTAACTTCTACTAATCTGGATCTCTTAAATTTGAATTTGAAGTCAAAAATTCCCTATCACGTACCATTTTCTTTTACTACACTCAGCATTAAAAAGTACCCATTTTATTGAAAAGGATGTGCTGATTACTGATAAAATGTCAAAGAGTTTAAACAATTAAAAAGAAAAAATTATTACATGCAAATAACTTAAAAAAATATTATTTTAAAAACTTACAATTTTGGAATATTTTTTTTAGAAGACTTTCTTTTGTGACTGGCCCCAGAACACTCAGAGACAAGAAACCAACAATGGTCAGCAAGCATGTTAGGAAACCATTTTCCTGCATATTGCCCTTCCATTTGGGATATTTGCTGGTGAAACCTTTCTCCATGCTCGTCACTGATCATTCCAAGGTTTGTTGGAAAGAAGTTATGAAAGTGCAGGAAATGAATTTTAAGGGACATATTGCAGCCTATTACCTCATATGTTTGTTAAACAAGTGTAGGGCTATGTACTTCTTTAATATTCATGTTGGTGCAGTGAAAGATAACTTGTGGTTAAGGTAACATTGTGAGGTAACCATGGCAATTTCTTGAGCTCCCATAATTAAACAGCTGACCAGCTGTTGAGGGCCAAGAGAGGAAGCTCCACCATGCGTTCATGAAACGTCAAAGCATGGAGTGATACAATGCATTACCTCAAATTTTCCGCAACTTTGTTGTAGGTTTCTGCTCTGTAATTTCACAGGAATTTCAAACATATGTCTTTGAACACACACCACACCACTTTTTTCTGTTTTGGCGAGTGTTTCTTGGAACATAGGATCCTGCTGAATTTTCTGGATTTGAGGATCAATGAAAATGCCCTCTTTTAACTTTCCTTTACTCAACCTGGGAAATTTTTCTCTTAAATACTGGAAACCATTCCCATTTTTGTCCATTGTTTTAAACAAATTCATCATTAAAGCCAGCTTTATATGGTGCAATGGTAATAAAATTTTCTGAGAATCTACGAGTGAATGAAACTTTACATTTTTCTTGCCTACTACTAAACTTTGTCTCAAAGGCCACCCCTTCACTCTGTAATGGTTAACTCTGTCCTGAGAGTTCCACTCACACAGGAAACAACAATATTTCATAAATCCCGGTTGCATTCCGGCTAATAGACCAATTGCTTTTAGGTCTCCAAATATTAACCATTCGTGATCTTTATAACTTACTGCTTTTAGGAGGATATCTATGTTTTCATATGTTTCTTTCATATTTACGGCATAAGCCATTGTACTGAAGGGTAAATATTACTAAATATTACCATTGTGTTGCATTACAGCTTTTAGACTTGACTTTGAAGAGTCAATAAATAAACACCACTCATCTGGAATATGTTCTCTACCTAGCTGACACACAAGTCCACTCACATTATTGCAATAAATAAGATCATGCTTTTTAGAATAATGCATCAATAAGCTATGTTAACACTTTCAATAAATTGGCACTTTGCTACTCAGTTGTAGGACATACCATTCCTTAAGTCAAGATGCTAACAATGCATATCGGGCTTGTGTGTGATTTAAATCTCTTACAAGATTGTTTAGCATTGACTGTGAAATTAGATGGGGTTTTTTAGATTCCACGAATTCAGAATCAGAGTCAGGAGTGAAAGAAGTACTGGGACCAGCCTCAGGGGAAGAATTGATGCTTCCTCTTGTGGGTAAATTTTCCAGGTGGTGTTGGAATAGGAAATGAATCACCATGCTTAACAGACCTTCAAATGGAAGGCAAATTTGGATAGACCATACTATATTTTTTTTGTAGAGAAACCAGAAAATTTGATCAAACAGAAATAACAGTCCAACAGGTGGTCCTTTTGCTGTCCACATCACAGAAACAGCAAACGGCGTAGAAGAGTGAGTGCCATTCAACCAGCCTCTCAATAGATTTACAGCACGTAAAACAACCTCAAGTATGATAAAGAGGCCTCTGAGCAAAATTTCTGGTCTTTCACACCCAATATAGAATGGGATGCTAAGAAACATAGCAGTTAAAGAGTGTCCATAAATAAAACTTAGTTTCAATTTCCAGCCTCTCAAATTATGACAATATCTGTTACAACAATATTTAGGTGCAAAACTTTTGCCTTTATCTACTTTAGAGTTAAAATAAATTCACATGCTTTCTTAATTGCAGGAGTAATATTTTCTCTTTGAGATTTTGTAGTGAATTCATCACACACATAGTAAAATACACTAACGTGATACCGTTGCTGTAAATTGTCACTTTGTATGAGTTTTACAAAGTAAAAGTCATTTAACGTACTTTTAACTGTTAAAAACACTGTTATTCACAACCACAAAATTGACATCTGAACTTGCAATAAATGCTAACACCAAACTTTACATAAAAATGTTCTGAAGATTATCAAGTCACTATACTGTCTGAATGTTATTGATACTAATATATATTTAGCAGTGGAGAACAATATACAGTTTGGAAAGAATGTAAACAAGAAATGTGTCATATAACCAATAACTTCCATTAGCATCTGCCCGCAATTTTATCTTATATTTACAATCAGACCGCATTGGATGTCCACCTGTCAAGTATTAGCAAAAAGTGGGATTGCATCACTAAACAAAAACTTTGTGAGATAGAAAAAAAAAAAAAAAGGAATGCATTTTCGAATTTAGAGCACCTAACAAATAAATATTTCATAGTTTCAAGCTTTGGCATTGTTTGTTGTTGTACTGTGTTATTAAAGTACTATAATTACTCACCGTTCTTTATTGTTTAAAGTACAAAATGGGTAATAATACATACAAAGCAGTAACAAACTATTTTCATTTGCTTGAAAGGCGTGCTGTGGCAGTGGCATGTGCATTTGTTTACACCAGGACCCTTTCTTGGTCTGTAGGAAGTATAGTACAGGGTTCCAATAGTATAATAAGTTGCTACCTAGTATTAAGCTTGTTGACAACATGACTTTAAATTTCCAATCATATATCTCTAAGATTATCTATGCTTGATGATAAATATATTCTTTACATTTCTGTAACACATGCTGCATAAAGATAACTATGGTATTTTACTGTTTCTGAAGATTTTTGAAACATAATTTCATTATAAATCAATATGCTAATCCCTTATCTAAAATAGCTTTATAATCTTCCCATTACTAATATTTATCTGAAGTGGATTCATTAATGCTCTGTCCATTATTTTACTTCTTATATTAGCAATGATTGAGTAATAGTTTTCCACCTATTGGTATTGGATTTGGCTCATGCTTGTGTTGGTTGTTGCATCTTCTAGATCTGGAGTTTGAGTCATTGTGTATATGGTTGTGATCTCTCTGTGTATTTTGATTCACTTCTCAGTTTCATTGTTCTGAATGTTACAAGTCTAAAAATCTAAGCTCTCTGTAAATTCATTATGTAACCATGCAGCATAGCCTCAGCTGTTTAAGTTATGTCTTACATAACTTCTACCATTAAATCTTGTGTGATTTAATGATTTCCACATTAAATCTGTATTATTCCTTATCCAAATGGCTAGTATGTTGTTATTGGAGATAGGGTTTTGCTTAGGAAAAGCAAAAACCTTTCTAATGCCACTCATAAACATTATGATACCAAAACAAGAATTTGCTACCCCATCAGATTTCAACAAGTAGTGTTATCAGATCCAGCAACTTTCCAACACTTCTCTCAGCTCTTATGTATAATATTCTTATGTGCAGATGTATTAGCTGAAGGGAAGCCATTTGTATTTCTGCCAGACACAAATTTGTGCAAAGTGGCTTATCATATCAGTAGAAACTAATGAGTGATGTGATAAATCTCTCACCCCCTTTCTCCCTCCAGCCCTCCCTCCCTCCCTGTCTCTTGTACGTGACATGCTACTTGCTTATAATGATAAACAAATGGACTGATGACTGAAATCAAGACAAAGTGGATGTCTTTTGTGTTTCAGCAATACACAGTAACAAGTGATGTTCAGCTTCAGTGTCGAGTGCTGCTGCTCTTGAGCCAGCTAGTTCAACTGAGAGTGAATTATTGCCTTTTGGATTCAGATCAAATATTTATTGGTTTCGTTCTGAAGCAGTTTGAATTCATAGAAGAAGGACAAATTCCGTGAGTATTCTGTTACTTTTATGCATCAGCCTGAAAATTAATACTTAAGAGCTGAATTGTAATGAAAAGAAGCTAGAAACAGTGATGTGTATTGAATTTATTTAAAGGTGAGTCGGAATTGTTACACTAACATCACTTAAG
Source organism: Deroplatys truncata (assembly GCA_030765065.1). Taxonomy (NCBI): domain Eukaryota; kingdom Metazoa; phylum Arthropoda; class Insecta; order Mantodea; family Mantidae; genus Deroplatys; species Deroplatys truncata. Next base: position 182,863,179 of record CM060981.1, read on the forward strand.
TTTACTCACTTAACATGTTTCGGGAAACCGTTGTTCCCATCCTCAGAAGGTTAATTCGACTGGCCCGTGTTGTTGGTGTTTCCGTTTTTTGGACTGGATCCTGTGGTGGCATCTTGTGGTGGAGAAATGTACTTCCAGAGAGGAATTGGTGGCGGCAAATCAAAATTCATTAGATGTGTGTTGTGTTTTAGAATGGTGATCTTCTCCTATACATCTAATTCGGCTGCAAATTTGGCTGGTTTGACTAATGTAATATTGGGTTTGATGTTGTGATTAGTGATCCAAAAATGGTGTGAAACTGCAGATTTCAAGTTCAACTAAAGTTCAAGAAATTCACATACCACCCAGGAACTTTTCACAAATTTAAGAAGATTTTCATGAAACATAACATCAGCCTAGCTCCACAGAACAAATTTAACATAGAGAAATTACTTTGTAACAAGTTAAAAGACCCCATTCCACAAGACAAAAAAGCTGGAATCTATAAAATCAATTGTTCAGATTGCAATAAAGTATACATAGGTAAGACAAAAAGAAACCTAGAAACTAGGCTAAAGGAGCACATGAGATGTATTAAATACAAACAAATGGACAAATCTGCAGTTTCACACCATTTTTGGATCACTAATCACAACATCAAACCCAATATTACATTAGTCAAACCAGCCAAATTTGCAGCCGAATTAGATGCATGGGAGAAGATCACCATTCTAAAACACAACACACATCTAATGAATTTTGATTTGCCGCCACCAAATCCTCTCTGGAAGTACATTTCTCCACCACAAGATGCCACCACAGGATCCAGTCCAAAAAACGGAAACACCAACAACACGGGCCAGTCGAATTAACCTTCTGAGGATGGGAACAACGGTTTCCTGAAACATGTTAAGTGAGTAAACTTAAGTGATGTTAGTGTAACAATTCCGACTTACCTTTAAATAAATTTAATACTTAAGAGTTTTCCTATATATCTTGTAAACATACATTTCTAGTTCTAACATTCCACAATTCAAATGTTTTCATAAAGCAGGTATATGCACAATAGGGGTTATAGTAATGGTATAATAAAAAGTGTAGTTGAAAAGAACACGTTTAAACATAAAGAATGTGAAGAGTACAGTGTATTATCATAGCTCTTGCAATATCACTAAGGTGGAAACCATGTAATAACTGATATCTATCAATGGAGGAAATTATCTCCAACACTGAAGCTGCCATCCATCATCTTCCTTCATACCAGGCAGAAGGAATATACTATGAAACTGCGTAAGTTATACATCACCAAAACAAAAGTTACTTAAAAGGACAAGCCATCAAAACTCTAAACTATACACCCATTAACATTCTGGGGCTAACAAGGCGAATGTCATCAGTGCTATGGAAGACTACTAGACTCTTATGACCAGATACCTATAGGAAACTATGAAATACTCAAACATTAAAAATGTGGAGATGACAAGCCAGCAAATTAGAAATAAGTGCTTATTCAAGAAGCGCAGAAGGCTGTCATCACTAGCAAAGCATAATGCCTAGACTGTACAGACTGCCCAAAATTGTTAAAGAATCTACACCAAACACTTCAGCAAAACATGTATAACACATCAGGACGTGTACATGTAGAGATCTACTTTATTGAGAAATTAAGGACAATAAAATCTGTCCCAGAAAACTGATTGGTAAACTTCAACATTGGTCCCTCTTCACAAAGGTTTGAATCCATAAAATATATTCAGGGTAAAAATCTTTGCTCTGTTGTGCACCTGCCTGACGACTAGTTATTTCTTATAGAATCGTAACTGTTATAGCAAACAGATGGAGATGCAATGGGAAGCCTGTTAATCCAGCATCATCAACTTCTATACAGAAAAATTTGAAGAAATAGCCTTCAAATCTGTTGCTTTGAATCCCAAAGTGTGGTGCATGTACTGAATGATGGTTAGTTGGTTGCTAATGCTCAGTATATTGGAGTTCTTCCATTTGCCTTTTTGTTTCCTAGTAGCGTAATGAAGATCTGCACATGTTACATTTTGACATTTCTGGAGATGAGTCATATTCATTATAAAATCCTCTTCTCTCCAAAATACACAATTTGGAGTAGGATGTTTAATTTACTTGCATGTACTGGATGATATTATTTATCATCTATCCACATGGGGACAAGCTGCAAAAACTCATCAAATGTCTCAAAAACAGCAGAAACACAAAGTGCACAATGAGAAAAAGAAACAGCAAAAATGGCAACAAATTATATTTTTCAATATCTTGGTAACCAGAAAGTTTAATATCACTCTAGGATGCATGATTTATTGAACACCAAATTGAACTTACAGAAGAACTGTAATCACTATCTCCCAACTAAAACGAATCATACTTAAGACTTAGAGCAAGCATAATGGATCTGTTAGCCTATCACTTAAGAACATCTGCATTGAACACTGCAGGTAGTCATGGTTCAAAAGAAACATTTTAGGCCTTATATTTAGAAGAAACTGGACAGAAATGGAAAAAAACATGTGGCCAGCATTCCTACTGTATATAAAAAAAGTTATTGATCAGTTTGGCAAAGTCTGCAAATGAATTAATGTGCATATTAATAATCAAGGAACATATGCAATTTAGAGAGTACAAAAAGACATATTTTGTTTTTGTTTTCCTTTGTACACCACTTTAACACCATGTTTGTACAAAGAATGTATACATGAGACTAAAAATAATGATATAGAATTGAACATTTTGAAAATGTATGAATTTGTTTTAAAAACAGAAAATTGGCAAACGTAATTTATAATTTTCAGATTTGGCAATTTATGCTAACTACAAGCTCACAGTAGCTACTGATAGTAACATTTTGTTTTCTTAAATACAGGAATGCAGAAGAACTGATACCAAGAATATTTTACTTCTTGGTTCATCTTTCATATGAAAAGCACCATTCCAAATGCATCATTGGTATTCCTAAAGTAATTCAGCTTTGTGATGGGCTAATGGCAAGTGGACAGTCTCCATTAACTCACTGTGAGTAATGTTGGCACTTAATTATTCTTGCATTTTGTCTTTGTAGTATATTAAAATTAAATTTTCTGGACAGTGGGTTTATTTTGTATGCTTAATTCTCTATACCGGGTTTCCTCATTTTTTTTACTGTACATGTAAACAAAAGCATGTGCATCTAGTCTTCCCTGGTGGAGGATAACTACTTATTGCAGTAGGTATTAGTTCTGTGTTTAAAACAGCAGTTTGCCGACATATATTCAAAGTGTCTCAAGAAAGTGCAAGCACATGCATGAAATTATTATGTGGAGGCATTGACTCATTTGTATATTAGTGCCACAATATTGTGAAATCGTAAGAGGTTAGTACTCATTTAAACCTGACTCATGTAGCAGAAGGTACATGCACTTTGATTACATTACCTCTGTGGTTTACTGCTTAGTGCTTGGCTGCAGATTAACACCTCAGTTAAGCTTAAAGCTGAAGTGCATTAACATTGACTGTTATTCACTGATGACTGAAAGTGCATGAATTTTTTGTGTATTGATTTAAATGCTGCATAATAGCAGAATCTGGGTACTTTTGAACTCAAACATTATGAGGGAAAGCCTTTACATGATAGCGAGAAAAACTTGTGTTGTTTATAATCTCCTTTCACAAAGAAATCCAACTCTACCAATACAACAAATTGAGCAGCTCATATCTGAATTTACAGGTGTAAGCATTAGCAGTGTAGGAAATCCCAAAATGAAATTAAAACTGGAAAGCTAACTGGAAAGTTCTTTTGAAAGGAAACCTGACATCACGGAATCAGACTCCAATAGAAAAGGAATTGCATCACTAGCGAGCACTCCATAACTGTAAATTAAATATTATATTTTTATTATATTATAAATATATAAAATATGTAATATAAATGTTGTATAACTCCCAAGTTACACTAAGGCAATAAAACAAGTAAATTATTTGAAATCATGTCTCAAGGCACATCTAATTAACCACTGCTTTTACTCCATCAAAGATTACCTCGAATGTAAGAGTGAACTTGACTGAAAAATGTAGTAATGTAAATACCTATTAGTGCAGTGTAATGTTTTCATATCACCATTTATATCAAGACCTTAATGATTGTAAATTAGGTGTGAAACAAAGTAAATATCTATTGGTGTAGTGCAATGTTTATGTTTATATTATGTATCCAATATTGAATATACTTCGTAGAAAACTATTTCACTGGATCAATATTATTATTATTATTATTATTATTATTATTATTATTATTATTATTATTATTATTATTATTATTATTATTATTACCATATTTACTTGGCTGTAGGACCCCCTTTTTCTCTATTTTTACTTCCAAAATTGGGGCAGGGTCCTATAAGCGCAAACTCGTAAAATCAATTGCTTTAGAGAGGAGTAATTAAAAAATAGGCCTATAAGCTATTTTATTTTAATGCTATTTATGAGATATTTAATTGAAATAAACAAAGTTATTTATGTAATCAACAATTCATTGCTCTAATAGTAAGTATGTTAACATCCCGTGCAGTGATAACTTCCACAAATATGCGTAATGTGGTGGATGGACATGGTCTGTGGAACAAGGAACACATGCAGATTGAAATTTGACTAAAGCAATTGGCTAGCTATAACACACATCCCTGTAATACCAGTGTAGGTAATTATTTTCATGCTTTGCAAAAATATTTAAGCAAGGAAGGATAGTAATATGGTACTATTGTTGTAGAATCACAGAGCTATCATCACTGTCTTCACTGCTGTCATTGTTGCTAGAGTCTGTGTCCTCATTGTTTTGTGTTCTTCCCATAGAAAACTGTCTTCGGAGCATCTAATGCATATGTTATTCCAGTCTTTTTAAATGCTTTTCAACAATTTCAGGAGTGATCAGTTCCCAAACATGCAAAATCCACCTGCAATTACATTGGTGATGGTCGCTTGATTTTCTTGGTTTTTGTTGTCTCATGCATGTTGTCCACTATCCAGTTAGTGTAAAAACGTCTCAGGTTACCCTTGAAAGGCCTATTTATGGAGATGTCTAATGGCTACAAAATGATTTAAGGCGTTTGGGGTAATCCCTGGATATGTTTTTGGTTAAATTCAATTGTGTTTTAACATCACCGCTGAGTGACTGCAAAATCTGTCGAGTGCAAACATAGATTTTCTATTAAGAAGAGCTCCTGTACAGCGTTCCCATACAGTTCCTACCCAGTCCTTCACCAGATCCGCATCCATCCTCCCTTTCTTCTGTACATGGATGTGAATTCCCTTCGGAAAGTCTCCTTTAGGCAGAGTTTTTCGCTTGAAAATACAGTATGGCAGGAGCTTCCTGCCAGCTGCAGTCATACATAGTATCACTGTTCAGTGTAACTTCTCAGTTCCGTGGTTTTCACTACAACACGTGATGCTTCTGCATATTTATTGTTGTACTTGTTGGCATGTCAAGAAAAAACTGGTGTTTGGTCACCATTTCCAATTTGCAATAAAAGAAAATTATGTTCTTGTAGGACTCTTATCACAAAACATTGAAATTCTATGACTTTCTCTGTGTAGTCAGCTGGAAGCCATTGACATAGTGTAGTTCTACTCCTCAAACTCTAAGGGGTTATGTCCTACTCATAAATTGTACTTCCCAGCTTTGACTCACCTTAAATTCTGAACCTGAGATCCCTTGGTATTTTGCAATCTCACGTGCTTTAAACTATAGCATTTCATGTGATACAGTGCACCCATTGTTCCTTGTTTCAACAACCCACTAACACTTTTTATTAACTTTTTTGTACTTTCCTTTCTGGATTCCAAGAAAAGATTTACAGTCTGTCTTAACTAGTATTAGTTGATCCTTCTGATTGCACCAATATGGAATCATTTTAGATTATATGTCAAATTCTTGAGATGCCGCCCTTACACCATTTTTATTTGCAAACTTGATAGCGTTTAATTTTAAAAAGGCTGTAAAACTTATCCTGCGATTCCGGTACGCATTTTATAAGTTTTGACACTCACAGTACACATTGAAGATAAAGGCTGGGTGTGTAAAGAAACTGCAAACCAAGCAGCTATGCGAGTGGGCAGGAACCAGGAAGGGGTCGATTTTACAGTTCTTCTGTATTGGCCGTAGCCTGAAAGACTAATTGTCACTGAGTTTTACCACACCATTTGCTTGTCACAGAAGCTAATGAGGCTTATTACTATTATTATTATTATTATTATTATTATTATTATTATTATTATTATTATTAATAATAATAATAATAATAATAATAATAATAATAATAATAATAACAACAACAATACTTTACAATTGCATGCTTTTGATGCTTCATTAGTATGGGTGCATGTTGTTACAATTCAATTGCAGTTATGTCATCTGTTGGTCTCATGTCTCCATGTGGTAGGAAATGTGCACTTAATGGCATGAACAAAGCTAACCAAGCAGGATGGCTTAGCCGGTAACATCTGTGGCCACATTCTGGAGGTCCCAGGTTCAAATCCCATGGGCCAACCAATCTGACTGGGATTTTTTCATGGTTACCTGGTTTCCCTCAGCTGCCAAGGTAAATACTGGATTGGATATTTATTACCATGGCCCAAATTCCACCTTAAATCTAAAAAAGTAGTAAAAATGAAAATAGATGGCAATAAGATAATGTGCCATCTATACAGAGATAATGAAAGCTGGTAGACTGGACGACACCCTAATATCATCTGTCCACATGTGTAGAAGCAGAGATACAGTTGCCTAGCTCTAAGGTCTCTGTGATATGTGTCAAAGCTGTCGCCTGTCCTTCACAGAGGCAGAAGTATAGTTGTCTAGCACTAGGGCCTCTATGAATATGTGACAAAGCAACATGGTATGGTATAGGGATGAGATCTAGAAGGCTAACTGTCTACCACACAGAGATCCACGAGGTGTCTCCTAACAGATCCATCTCAATATGGCCTCTTAGTTAGAGCGATGTAATATAAATAGAGAGGGGGGGGGAAACATTCAGCCAATCAGAGTAAAGTGGACACACAGTTTGATTTGTTTGCATGTGGAGTAAGCTTAAAAGAAACAGGGTTTAGGGATTAATTGAGCGCTAGCGAGGTTTACAGTAACCTCACTTGTTGAAAATTGGACATGTTTTGGGAATCTTCATCCCATCTTTAGCTTACAACTGACTATTTAATGTAGTTGTCATTGATGGTGGAGTTCTCTGGTGGTGGTGGCGGCGGCGGTGGCGGCGGCGGTGGTGGTGGTGGTGTGAACTAGGGAGGAAGACTTTAGGAATTTTGGATTAGTGGTATGACTTATAAGTTCATGGTGTCTGTATTTACAAAATTGGAGTAAGCAGTAAAGAGTTTTTTGATCGTTACTGATAGTCAAATAGCAAGAAATAATAATCAATAACTATGAAGTTGTTTTAGTTACGTATCATTAAAGTTTAACATGAACTTTAGCTGAAAAAAATAACATGCACATGCCTTCCAGGATGACAGCAAGTAAATAGTGATCTGGAATGAAGCCTTCATGTGTTCTCCATGGTATAAATGATAGTAACGCATAATTTAAGGGTTTGTTTACAAAAAGAGGATCTATCTGTCAGCTGTGAAATGTAATAAGGTAAATGCAGTACTAATCATCTACAGAAAGGGAAATATTGTGGCTGTGACATTTCAGGAATGCTAATCTTGAAACAGAAATAAAACTGTATCAAATAGCAATGTGTCCTTTTTGTTAATTGAATTTTAGTTGCAATTATTTATAAGTTGACAGTACTTTTTCAATTCTAGGTATTCCAGCATTAGTACCTGTTGTTGAAGATGTATTTCTGGTGCGAGGAACAAGCAGCACCAGCAGTTCAGATTTGAAAGAGTTAGAAACACAAAGAGAAGTTTTGGTGTCAATGTTACTGCGGTTAGTTGAGTATCATCAGGTTAGTTCTAACCATTATCATTGTCTAAAAGTTTCTGCAAAGCACCTCATGTTTTATAGGATGTGGCTCATATGTGCTAATATCATTTAAATTGACTGATTAAGCTAAATGTTTGTGTTTGTAAATCTCATTAGAGGCTTTCATTGCAAAAGCAAAATTCTTGCCTTCATGTGGTGGGTTCAAGTGCAAAACCCAGTTTGCTCAAGGTGATTGCCAGAAATTTTTATTTCAATGTTTTCAGTATTTTCTCCTTCCTACTGTTCATTTACAGAGATTTACAAAAGATTTAAACAATAATTACTTGAATGAAAATAATGTTCACTAACCATGAAAAAGCTATAATGCTGCTTATGAGCAACATTAATGTAATATCTGCATAAAATAACGTCACATCTAGTTTTGGATTTACCTAAGGAAGTTCAAATTCTAGATCTGTATGTGTTAAGATAATACCATGACTAAAGTGTAATAGATTATATTAATAATAAGCAGCAATAGAGTAATAAAATGTTTATATGTACCCAGTTTCGAATAAAAGTTATTTTGTTTGAAAGCAAATCCCCATTCAGTTTCATACCAAACTGAACAGCAGCAGAAATGAAAGGCATGCAAACCTCAAAAATAAGAGATATTAACATTTTAGAAAAAGGTACAAAACTTAGGTACAAAAATTATGCAAGAACTATATATTTTCTTGTATTAGCCATATTCTAAAAGTTACTGCAGGAAGATTCTCCTTCCTGGTTTGAAAATAGAGAAAACATGGGGTTACTTAATCAATTTTCCTAGGACAAGTTAAAGAGGTTTTGATCAGTGAATCATGGCTCTGATTGGTTTGTATTAAACACATTCCTTCACATGATGTGTCAATATAAAAAATGTCATCTATGTGTGGAACATTATTTTAGATTTATTCTAATTTTTAATTATAGGGGATTTTGAGTATAATCTCTAGCAATATTCTTGCAGGTGTTAGAGCTCCTCAGTGTTGTGCTGATAGAAAGTCGTCATGGTTGTGAAAGTGAGGAACGTTGGCGTCGATGGTCCCGTCAAGTGGTAGATGCTGTGTTGCCATTGTTAGCACAAGGCAGAGTTCGATTGGAATCACGTGCTGCACAACATGCTTTACAGCGTCTTCTTAATTCAGCAGCTCCTTGTGTATTCAGGCCAGTGGACCCTCTGCTGCGAGTGCTGTTCTCTGAAGGGCCTCACTTGGTTTGTATTCTAACATAAACACAGTTTGTCTTGGCACAATAAAACCCATTTAATGCTTTTAGGTGCTGAGAAAAATTTACTTTAAATGGGGATTTAAACTAAAATGGGGTTTATACACATTTCAAAGATAATAATACTAGTTTATACGTCAGTCCTACCTTTATTTTTTTTTAAATATGTAATACATTAACTATTCAGTATTGGGCTCAGGTCATAACCTATACATCCATTCAGTGCTTTGAAATTACAGTTTATCAGATATCACATACACTTTTAATATTATCAGTGACTTATTAGTTGATATGTTTTCACAGCATGACCTTCAGTGAATTATTCCTTCAGCATCGTCCCAAATTTTCATAGGGCAATTTTTAAACAGCAGTGCTTTGGAACTGCACTCTGCTTCTGGATCAGGAATCCCCTCCTCTTCCCCACAGTTTTTGATAAGGAAGAATTCCTCACTCCTTAAACATACACACAAAAATTTAATTCTATATGTGCAGTAGTTCACCAAAAAGTTGTAATTTTCTTGTATATATAAACTTCCTTTAGTTTTGTACTGATTTCAACAAATTTTGAAATATGTTGAGAGACTTTATTCAAACTCTTTATGTATAAAAGTTGACCTCCTCTGCATATGCAGAAATTTGAGAGATGTTTTATGCATACAGACAGGTAGACAGACAAAATTATGCTAAATTAAGCAAAGACAGCTAATGAAAGATCTCAGTTTTGCATTACAAAAGCATATGAATGCTGTGACCTTGTTGCTAATCTCTTGATGTTATTTAGCAATTACTAGAATGTAAAGATTATAATTTTTTTTGTAAAATTAATTAAGAGTAAAAATTATATTCTATAGAAACTAACAATTAAATACTGTTATAAAAATATTTTTAGCAGTAATTCAATTAGTTTTACTCAGTTTCCAACATTGCCTGTTTTCATTAAATATACCAGCTGGTATTCCCCTTCATAGCATATTCAATAACAGGCATACTGGTAGCTGTTCAGAAACCATTGCAGTTCATCTATTCATCTCAGTATTCTGTAAAAAGCTTTATTCTTGCAGAGGAGAAATATAATTCATATGAAGCCCTTGGAAGTAGGAAGTTTTAATTAATGATGAGTTTTGCTGTATTTTAATTACACAATTTGCACAAGAGAACGAGCTTGATTTTACAAGGTTGTTAGCATTAGCTTGTGGTAACACTTTTACAGGACAGTTCAATGGTTGCAGTGGAGAGATGGCTAGGAATGGTATTAGCCATTCTACTGCTCTTAATATCACAGGGAAAAGAAGAGATGGTTCTTGCTCGCTTGGAGGAACTAGAGTTGTCCTTACCTCCTCCAGGATCCTTATATAACCAACCAGAGAGTTATGATCCCCTTAATGTGACAAGCACAATGCCTAAAGGAGAACATCTAACACCAGAGCAGGTTATGGCAAGGTAAATCTTTCATTGTCAGAAATAAAATTGAATAAGGACAGTGTTGTTATTAGTGATTTAAAACTTTTTCGCCATTAGGGACTATTACGGTCTTATTTAATGTCAGCAAAGTATTCCATGGATTGTCAACCGTCTTATTTCTATGGCCTCCCTCAGAGTGAATTGTCATGCTGTCTCACTTGTGTATATGCTGAGGTACCTGCAGTGTCATTGGTATATGAGTATTCTATTCACCAGCATCAAGAATTTGGCTTTGGCTGTTGTGATTGGTCCAAGGATAGATAATCACATGTCAAGTCATAATCTGTTTTCTGTGAGATCCATGAACACCCCATGCCCCTTTTGTGAGTCTGTAGTCAACGTCTGGAGATCCATACTCCTGCATCTTCTCCCACTGGTATATGTTTTTATGTAGATTTATTTTTTCTTTGCTTTATTAGAGTAATTACATCTTTCTGTTTTTGGTGTATCGTAATAAAATGTTATTTTATGCTTTTCAAAAAATATATTTAGTTTCGACCTTAGACAGAAAATGACAAAGCTGGCTTCTAGTATATATGAGCAAAATTCTGTGTAACTCTAAATCAAGGGTGGCCCTAATTGTAAGACTGAAGTCTCTCTGGATTCCTTTTTGAAATTTTATTTTGCATTAATCACTAAGGATAAAGCTTCTGAAATGCTATGTCTAGAGTGAAGTTTTATATGGGGTTGAACATGGACACTGAGGAAAATGGAAATAAAAATATCTAGAGAGCTTTCAGATGTGGTGCTGGAGGAAAATGGGGAATATTCATTGGATGGTAAGGATAATGAAGTTTTAATAAGAGTTGACGAAAAGAGATATATATTGCATGCTGTACAGAAGAGATAAGCCAACTGGTTAGGACACATTGCGAGAAGAAGAGGACTTTTGTTAAATGCCATTGAAGTAAAAATAAAAGGAATGAGAAGACCGGGTAGAAGAAGAATTGAGATACTAGATGACATCAAGAAGAGAAGCTATGGAGAGTTAAAAGACACAACAGAAAATAGAAAGAGTTGGAGAGTGGAGTTTCACATGGGGGTGGTCTAGGGGTACCATGCTAGCCTTTAGTTTTCAAGGTTGCAGGTTCAAATCTGGCAGAGTGTGATGGATTATTTCGGGCATAAAAATCCATAGCATGTCTTCCTTCAGAAGGGAAGTAAAGCCAGCGGTCCCATGTTATAGATTTATGCCACGTAAAAGAACCTAAGCCTGATAAAGAGGCCTCTGAGCAAAATTGCCAGTCTTTTATGCCCAATATAGAATGGGATGCTAAGAATCATTATAGTTAAAGAGCAACCATAAATAAAGCTAAATCTGCCATAAGGCACAAGTATGTAATATTAATAATTAATGGTTTGCCATCTGTCCCATAATACCTCGTGGTGCAAGCGCTGCGGACCCATAGCACTCGTGGTACTTCTGACGTTACTAGAAGTACGCCGGGCCGAACATTCGAGCCCCTCCCGAAAGGGAGTTGTTCAGATTGGGTTGGATTCGGCAGGACAGTGGTTCCCAATACCCATAGGAGATTGGGTACGCTTGGCTGGTTTATCCGCCAAGGCGGGGTTGTGAGATGCCTCAATGTTCTCTGGCAACAGCCATGAGGGATAGCTGGTAGACGGTTGCTAGAAACTGTCGGCCCCACTGAGGTTGTTCGGTAGTCTCTCCCAGTAGGGTTCGCCCTGCTGGTCTGACGCGCATAAGTGGCGTATCCACTTCCGGCCCTGTTTGGAAGGGCGGGCGGGAGTTTTCCTAGCCCGATCTCGACCAGGCAGGCGGGGCAGTGTATATAATAAGTACCGTCCCTAACGGAGAGGGCCCACGAGCAATCCTGGGTCTTGTGAGGGTGTGGTCTCTGCGTAGGCAGACCCGGTCCCGTATTTCAGATTGTCCCATAATACCTATCCTTTTGAGCTGAGCCTCTATTAACATTAAAGATTAGCCATGTTTGGGCTAGTGTCCAGCTTAAGTATAATTACGCATATTCTCCTCTGTCACTGTCTCTCTTCTTTTTTTATAAATATATAACCTCTTGATTTGTAACAGTGGAAATGGTTATGAAAGATTTTCACAGCTTTCACTAAGAAGTTTCATACTTTCATTTCCCAATTTTGAAGCCAAATAAATAGCAGATTATGGTGTCACAATAAGGTAGTTTATTAAATCATTACTTTATAAGCCACAAGTTAATTATGATATTGTATAATATTTAAAACAAGTAAACATATGTATTAAACATTAAAATAATTTTTTTTTACTTTTAAGGTTATGTTTACTGTGCCCTCAGTACCCATAATCAGCTTATTTATGGATAACAAGTCTTCATTAGGTATATTAGTTACTGCAGGAATGTATATTAAATAGTTGCTTCTAAAAGCAAAATAAAAAAATTAGTATTAACAGTACCAAAATAATGTGTTACCTACAAATGCTTTTAGCACACTTAGAAGTATGAAGAAAACTAGCACTGGTGCATTTGGTAAAATAATTAACAAAGATGGTTATGCAAAATGTCTTGCACCAAGGCACAGTGGGAATGAATATTTTAATGTATTTGGTTTATTATAGTGTTAAGTTATATTTTATATTTAATGTTTTTAACCATAGTAAGATATATTCAATATTCTTGTTTATTAATTATTGTTAAAATAAGTAAGAAGCAAATTAATTGTAAGCTAGAGCATGGAACTCTCGTCCCTGCCATAGAATGTGTCCAGGTAGGATCCCACCCATGCAGGTGTAGATTTTAAGTCCTAGGTATAGAACCAGTGCCCTCTCAGCATTGTGAGGAAATTGAGGTGCTGAGATAGGCAGCAATCCTGGCCACGAAAGCCAACAAGCAGGGATTTGTGATGCTGGCCACATCTCTTCCCCATATCAATTGGGTGATCATATAGACACACACGCATGCACGCACGCACGCACCCACTCTAAAACTGTTGGGTGGAGATCTTGTAACGTGTATTTTTTTGTGAATACCTTTTATCATGTTCTTTGGTAGAATGTGATATTTTCTCTACCTACCATAGATAAGTGGTAGAGAAAGTCAAATGCTGAAAAAATTTTCGTTCATCTAAATGAACAGAAAAGAAAGAGAAAGATATAGATATAACAGTTTCAAGAGCACAGATTAAAACAAAATGCTGATTCATCTCATCCTGCCAACTAATAAATTTTTCAGACAGTGCAGAGTTGAGATAGGCATGCCTTGCATACATTTACACCTGCCGCCTCATCAGACAAGAATGTGAAGAAGAATGGCTCTTATAAATTAAAGTGAGTCGTTACATATTAATTCTTATCACAACGGCGCTTGGTCCATTATAATTTATAATATAAAGAATGGCTCTGTTACAAGGGTCCATCAGCACAGTGATTAATATGCTAGCCTATCACAGTGAATGGGTTCAGACCTTATATTAATACAGATAAAGTTTTATTCATCTGTTTATGTTTTCAAGGATGCTCTTGATTGAGAACAATTCCCATGTTGTATTTGTAAATGCAATGCATCTGTTAAGTGATGGCATCATCTTATTAATTACATTTTTTTGGGAATCAAAGATGATCACATGTTAGTGAAAGTGATTTCACTGTCACCTTCTTCTGCAGATATCTAACTTCATGTTCATGACTCCATTTATATTTGTGTACTGTTTGGCATTACAGAATGCCTTTGGTGTGTCAAAATCATTCAATACTTCTAATTTATTATTTCTCATAAAATTTAGGTTTGTGGTTCAGTTCAGTTTCAGTTCAATTCATTTATTTGCATAAGGATTTAAGAACAGATGCCAACATAAATAATATCAATTTGATACACTAATGTATACTTCACAAAGTGAAACCTTATTTTAAATAGAGAGTACCATGTTTTTGTCATACATATTAGTTATGAGTATAATTAATATACCCCTCAGCCATGTATTCCTCAATAGTTTGTGGCATGAAATCAAAGACCTTATTTCAATCAAATAACCTTATTTCTTTTCAATTTCAAGGAATAATATGTTATGCTTTTAATAAATTCTGGTAAATGGTTATAATATATTCCCTCATTAGTTTTGACTTGTTTAAAGACCCCCTTCAATGTTTGAAAATGCAACATTTAAATGCTTTTTTTTTTTGTTTTTTTTTTGGGGGGGGGTTCCTTTGTAGAATTCATGATTTTATACAGCCAAAGATATATTTAGTTGGAAATGCAAACTTTTAGATTAATACAACTATTTGTACAGGAGACTATTTTCTGTAAATTATTGATTACCTTTATTGCTCTCTTTTGTAGCTAAAATATTCACTGAGTATCGTTTTTGCATACATTACCCCAAAGAATAATTCCATAGTTAAAATGTGAGCTGATGAAAGTAAACATGGTATGAAAAGCATTTAGCTTTATCCAATAAAACAGGTATTCAAAGTTATAATTAAAATGTATAAATGAAGCTATTGACAGTGAAGTAAACACAAATATATAACATAACAATAAATATTTGTAACAAGTCTTCACTTATCCTGATAAACATTAATTCAAATGCAGGGCATGTTTTGAAATTAATAGATTTCATCATCAGTTTCGTTTTACATAAATAATCAATGAGTCAAAAAATGAAGCTGATGATGAAATCGATTGGATTTCGGAACATGTCCTGCATTTTAATAATGTTTATCAAGATAAGTGAAGATTTGTCGCAAATATTCATTATTATATTATATATTCAAAGGCATAGCTTATTTAAAACTGTGCTTAATTGAGGTTTGTGCATTGTCACAGAAAAATGGTTACTTTTTTTCCATAAGAGGATTGTGACTTCCATTCAAGTTTCCAGTCATAAGACATTTCTACTGCAAGATTTTAAAGAACCTTTAATTTATACACTTAAAAAAATTGTATCACCAACACTGCAACTGCCACCACAATAATGAAATGATGATTGGAACTAAGCAGCTATAAAATGCAAACAAGCATAATAACACCGTTAACAAGCTAAATAAATGACTAAGGAAATAATTTACTGCTGGCTACTGTAACCAAAAGTGAAAAATCAACTCAATTAGCAATTTACAATTCATATCTGCATCATAAACATGTTTCAATGTATTTGCAGGTTCCTGTTGAGGGTGCTTGGTCTTGTAAGCAGTCATATTTACAATTCTGTTTACAACCCATTAGCTGGAAATGAATCCCTGTATTTGCAAGAGCAGTTTTCTCATTTCCTGTTGTACTGCATCTACATGTTTGAATCAGGTAATGAATACTTAGGCTTATAATAAACAAATTAATACATAAATAAACAAAACTGGAAAAGTTAGAAACTTTATGACAAGATAAAGTTGTATAGCCTTTCATACCATCTTAAATTTGTTATAAGATATAGAGTGGTTGTGTTTTTAGGACTGACAAGTGACTACATTGGCTTTGCACAAGAGAAAGGGAGGCTACTTGTACTCTAAGTCAGTTTTGTTAGCTAATTTAATGCTTTCTCTGTGCATTTCATTTTAACAATGCAAAGCTTAACGTGGTTTATTGTTGGTATATTAACATATGTCCATTCATTTGAAGACATTACAAATATCAATTATTAATTAAATAAATATCAAATGTTAAAATTATTCTCTTCCTGGCTGTTTTGCCGTAGTTGGAGATTAAATTTAAAATCATTTATTTTGCTGACTCCCAAGTTCAGCATTTTTCTTGGTAGGTCTATGAAAAAGGCATGGAGGAGAATGATTAAGGAACATAAATTGACTTTTACGTGCATTACTTTTGCCTGGTTAAGATGATAGAAAAAGGAAAACAGAGGTGGGAGAGAATGTTCTAGAGTGATGGATGATCATGTCCTGTTTGTTTATAAAACTGGTTTCATATTTTATTTATGGTATGCCCATTATCTTTATTTATATTTTGATATTCTATTTCTATTGCCACTCTTGTGATTAAATTAAAATATGCTGTCACCAGCACCTCTGTTTTGTCAAATTTTATTATATGCCTTCTGCAAAGGCAGGTCAGTAATGCTCTTTATGGTTGTATAAGTCTGATGTGCCTTTGGTGTTCATTCAGTGCTTTTTTATCAATCTTCCTGTCATATCAGTGTATACTTTTTCTCAAGGTATGAGTGTATTGGATTTTTAACTGAACCAACCATTTGATCTATTTCGGCTTTATGTATAAATGCAGTTTTATGTCCTTCATATAATTTTCAGTAACACTTTAAGATGCAACATTTGATAAGTGTGCATTTTAATATGTAACTTAGATTTTTATGTCTCCTGTTAAGAAGTATACAACATTAATCTTTCCAGGAAGCTATTGTCGTGTTGCCACAGCTGTGATGCAGATGGTACAGCAAGGGAAGGAAGCAACTGATGATCCACTTTCTCGTCTGCCAATAGATGATATTAATTCACTGTTTCTTGAACTGGCACCCAAATGTCCAATATTAACATTTCAGTGGTGTTACCTCCTGACACTTCTTAATTACAATGATCAGGATTTATGGGCCCAAGTTCTTCGTATGAAGCCACATCAGCTTATTATTGGACAAGGGTAAGAATTTCCCTCTTTCTCTTCATTCCTTATTGTTTTCTTCGTTTTGAAAATGATGGGCTTTCACTGTATAGTGCAAAATAATGGGGCACGTTTAAACATCTTGTAAACATTTGCAAACCTAGAAAGAGAAAAAATAGCTATTTTATAAATATTTTCCAAACCTAACATACCTAATGAAAGTTTAAACATTTTTATGTCATATATTTTAAGTCATATACTCTAAGGAAAGACAAACATGCCATTAGAATTCTTATAGGAATCGATAATAAAATAATGCATAAATTTTCTGTAGTAAATGCAAGATATGGACTTTTCAGAAATAATAAACATAGATATCTGGAAATATATGAATATGGTAAAATTAACTAATCCTCAAACTGGCCTGCTTGATGCTCGAGGAATCAGGAAAGATGTAACAGAAAGAGAATTTGAATTATGGTCAAGGCTTCTGCAGAAAGGAATTGGTATCAATCTGTATAAAGAATATGCTTCAGCAAACTCTTGGATTAGACACTGCAATGGTTTAACATCTAGCAAATGGTAAGAAGCTCACAAAATGACAGCCTATGTTTCAGCAGTACATTCTCTGCCAGGCAGGACCAGAATGGCAACCTCTCTCAGTAATGCCAAGCAGAGACCAAAACACTTTAGCATGTCCTGAGGTCTTGTCCTCATGGAAAACTACTTTGCAACTTTCACCACCATAGAACTGCTTGATGGTTGCAGAAGGGCTTAGATCTATCCAATTCCAGGTTTATGAAGAAATACACTGTTTAGCGACCAGTTGCAGCACCAGAAGGATCGACATGAAAGCTATTCCACCTAGCAACACTATGGGTTACATGCTCAATCCTACTGTGAAATGCACAGCCCAACCAGAGGAAGTGCACCAAGAAAACCAATCAACCTATGTGGCAAAAAACCCATACTTCAAGCAGAAATATTCCCGGAAATAATCAAAGTGATCGGATTAAAGGTGGGAGCCACGGTACTATTCCAAAACACTTTATTGCCACATGGAAACAATTGGGCTTGCCTAAAGAAAATGTAAAAGCTATAGCTGTTGCCGCTGTGTGAACGCTTTGTGGTTTAACTGCTCTATTTTGTCATCGCCTCTACAGCTTGCATTAGTGAATTGACTCAGCAATGTTGCACTATACTTAAAATTATAATTTTAATAATCATCCACATTTATCATCTTATTTTATCATTTCATAAACCTATTTTTTTAAATATTTAGTTGATGTGCTCTGTGCAATGTGGCAGCCCATAATTACAGCGGTCTGTTATTGTTATTTCAACAATACATTTTTTATAATCAGTATCTCAAAACTTTTGTAATTTATAATCCTAACTTGGATCTCTTAGAAGCATATTCCAAAAGTAGTTTGTAATTGGAGTCTTTAAAACTTATTTTGATACAGTTGGCTGTAATGATATAAAAGAAGCTGGCAAAGTGAAAGATCTTCTGGCTTCTAGTAATTTTGAATTAATTTATAGTAATTTGTAGCAGATCTTCCAACTTATTTACATTATAATGGAATAGGAAATAGTTCGGAACTGACCTTAGTGTCAGCAGATATATCAAATACATAGAATTATAGTCTCATTATTAGAAGTCAAAACAAAATCTGAGATGATATTCAGAAAATCAAAATTATTATGGAACTTTAAGAAAGCAAACTGGCAGAACTTCTGCAGTGAAACTGAAAGTGATCTCCAAAATGTAAATTTTGATTATGAAGAAACAGCACCAAATAAAAACTGCAAAAATTCTGTGACATACTTTTACAGGCAGCAAATAATATTGTATAGCACATGGAAGAGTGGAGAGATATAAGCCATTTTGGTCCAAAAACCTTGTAAATAGATGAAAGAATGTAGCAGGAGCTACAGAAAAGTATTATTTGCTTATATGTACTACATTGATAGATAAACATACATGTTACTGTAACCGATGCAGGCCAGACATATGCTTATCATGTTTATGTATTGACAACACAGTGGTGGCATAAACAGTTGCTATGGAAACATCCTTGTTCTAATTGGTTCATCTACACATTGCTATGACAACCACTATGACTTTTCCATCCCCTCCCATCATTTTGAAGCTCTGTCTCATATGTTCAGCAAATGTCAATAACTTTCTTAACATGCGCACACTTTTAAGATTGAACCTTGTGAAATTCAATATTTTACTTCTTGCAGCAAATTTAATTAGCAGTGTTTGATGTGCGCTTTTTCTGTAAAGGTAATTTCTACCACCTGCTTTCCTTTCCTCAAGATATGAATTAATCTAGTTTAAGGCAATGCATGGGTGAAATTTCCAAAATCTGTAATTCTTGTTCAATCATCATGATTTTTTTTTATTGTGGGTCATATGTACTAAAGCTGTAATCCATGCAAAATTTCAGAGATCTAGCTTAACTGGTTTCAAAAATATAAATTTTTAATGCCTGTTTTGTTGAGCGCCAAAAACAAAATTTCCATGCATGACAAATTTTAAAATTTTGAATTGTTTAATTTTATCTTGGATGAATAACTAACATGGTTGTAGAGTAGTGCATAGAGTTTGGAGAATCCAACATTTATGAACAAATAATTTTTCAATTTTGCTTCAGAAAATGAAATTGAAATATTTTTAAAAATCCAGAAAATACAATAGTCACTGACTAATTTTAACAGCTCCAACAAATATGCATCCCTGGCAGCTTTAACCAATGAAGAGAGCTTAGAAAAGGAGAAGTAAAATATAAAATCTGGGAGACTCTACGAAGAAACCATATAAAAACATTCTACTTCTGATAGTCGCAGTAGAGGTCTATTGCAAATCATAAATGAAATGGAAGATATGGTGAATTGTGATAGTACAGTAATGAAACCCAATGCAAAAATTGAAGAAATAACAAAAAGGACTGAGAAAAAGCATTCTAAACTAAACAAAGATGATTACGTGGTACTAATTGGCGGAAGCAATGATGTTGCAAATGGCAAACCAGAAAATGAAATGTATTTGAACTGGAAAAGGCAATAAGAAGTCTAACAAATATGAATGTTATTAGGGTGAAACCTTCATGCAGGTACAATCAGTATCCGAATTCGTGGGTTAATCAATGAATTGCGGCTGTGAACTCATTTATATCAGATATAAATTAAAATTTTGGAGTGCTTGATGTTTCACTTTATAGTGTAAACAATTTTTGGGAAACCATAGCCATTTGACTGTGTGATGTAATTTTGTTGTGGTATCTGTTTATCGTACCCCAAATCCAAATGTAAATTAATTTATAAATCACTTCGAAGAATAGTTACTTAATCTCTAAATATGATTGTTACATTGCAATAGTGTCGCGGTATCGTTCGTGTTATCTTATTTGCTGAGCACCTGTTATTGTATTACTATTTTGAATTTTGAGTTCTTTGTCCTCCGGCTAGCTATTATTACCCAGTCAAGCAAATCTCTTGAACAGGGTGTGTAAATGGAAAGGAGTTGTTACTAAAAGATAACACTGATGAAAAAATTTGTTTTTACACTTTTATTGCCGTCACATGTTATTAATTTCACATATTTACTCTTGATACACGCCCGACTGAAACTGTTATATTTTTGAATGCAACTATAATCACTTATTTGCCGCTCATTATTAATTCTAGTATTTCACATTTTTGTAACTAACTTTACGACGCGAGAGATTCTGTAGAATTGCACGACGTGAACTTCGTGAATGATTCTGTTAAACTGTGTGACGTGTAACCCACGAATGATTCTCTTAAACTGCGCGACGTGTAACCCGTGAATGATTATGTTGAACTGCGTGACATTTGCATTGTGAATTATTCTGTAGAACTGTGCATTACCCATCTCTGGCACGGAATTTATACTCCCTCACCCCGATATGCCTAAAGATTATAACAGAGCTGCTATTGGTTAATAAAACGCGCCAACATTAGCGTCTATTTTTATATCCAATCAAAATTACGAACACATGTGCTCTAGGGAAGTTACTCCCTCCATTTCTAAAGAAAAGCGTGCTAATCTGACGTCATTTGCTTGTCTCTTCTAATTGATAATCAACTCACCCCCTCGCTCATTGTTACCCGCTCCTATTGTCAGTTTCAGTGAGGCCGTGTAAACTTATTTCTTAACAATGCTTATAATTAACAAACATCTCAAATCATTTTCATACAATAATAGCTAATTTACACTACAATCACTCTGGCATTCACAGTGTTGTGATATAAAATACTGCGTCAATACCTGGTGATTTTAATATAAACATACTACTTGTCTCAATACTCATTTAAGTTTTTAAATATGCTAAGATCGCACAATTTATATTGCGTTCATAATAAGCCCACCCAAAATGACTCATTTCTTGATAACATTGCAGCCAATTTGTACAGATCTTCTTAATCGCTATTTCCTAGAGCAAAATGTAATATCAGATCATGTAGGTATATGGCTTGAGTTTTATGTAAAAGAAAATAGGCTAGGCAATGGTATGTCAAATGAAACTATATGTTATACAAAGCAACTATTGTCAGAAGAAAGATTAGATGCTCTCTGGGGAAAATTAATTGAAATTGACTGGACAAAGATGTACAGTATCTGGGGTATAGAAAGTCTTTTATGTACTTTAACCAGGTCATAACCACTTGTTTTAAAAAAGAATGTCTAAATATTTATAAAAATAAAACATAAACTTGCAAAAACTAATGCCAGTGCACTACATCAGTGTACTCCTGAACTTTGACAAATGCTGAATATGTTACTAATACTCTATGATAAATCGCAACTCAGCAGCAAGCCAGAAAATAAAGTAAGATTTAAAAACTATAGGAGATAGTATAGGGAAAGCATTGAAAAGGCTAAAATTGCAGCTAATGATAAACTAATATTATCAACAAAAACAAATGCAAAACCACATGGTCTATCATAAAAGGTATTGCAAACACCGTTATTCAAAAGAAAACTACACCTATAGAACCAAATTTAATACATATTTTATTAATGTTTCCAAAAATATATGTTGTGAGCCAATAATGGCTAATATGCATAATTGTACCTATATAGATTTGCTGTATAATCTTGGACACTCAAATAATATTAATTTTAAATGGCATGAAGTTTCTCCAAAAATGGTTATCTCTGCATCCCATACTCAAGATATTTATGGTTTTCCCAACCATATAATTAAGTATGTAATAGATACAATAGCTATATCCTTGACCTTTTTAATTAACATGATGCTCATACAGGGAGTTTTCCCTAGCTGCCTTAAGATCTCAAAAGTCACACTTGTCTTTATAAGAAAGGTGAAATTACATCTCTATCCAACTATCGACCTATAACAGCTGCACCCATAATAAGCAAAGTTATAGAAACCTGTATTCTTAGTCGGCTTGATAACTATTTTGCAGATAATAAGCTGTTATATACCAAGCAGTTCAGTTTTAGAAAGGAATTATCTGCTGAAAAAGCGATAGAGTATGTTATCACTGAAGTTTTAAATAACTTTGATAAAAAGGAGACAATGGGAGCTACCTTGGTAGATTTAACAAAAGATTTTAATTGTATTTCACATGCTATTTTGATTAACAAGCTCAATTATTATGGAGTAAGTGGACATAAATTAAATTTGTTGGCATCCTATCTTAATCAAAGAGAGCAGATGGTAGTGTGAATAACAAAAAATCTGAACTAGCTCCAGCAATAGCACGCACACCCCAAGGGTCTGTTTTGGGGCCTTTCTTATTTTGAATCTACATAAACAACTTAAAATGCAATTTACCTAGTACCACTATGTTATTTGCAGAAGATACAACCTTACTGAGCAGCAATAATAATAATATTGATATAGTAAAGCAACAAATGCACCTATTCTGTGAAAGGGCAAAAATATGGTTCTCCCTTAACAATTTAACACTAAATTTGTTCAAAACTGAAAATATAATATTTAGACTGCAACAAAATGATATTTACAGTTCACTTAATTTACTAGGACTACATTTGGACACCAGACTAACATGGGAAACACATACATTTCACCTTTGTAAAAAGCTTGCTAGAATCTGGTATCTTTTAAAGAAGTTGAAGAAATGTGTAAGTCAAGATATCCTAGTCACATTGTACTAAGCCTTCTTTCATCCACACATATTATATGGGGTTAGGCTTTGGGGGAATTGCACAACCTAAAAAATGTGCTTATATGGCAAAAGAAAATACTTACACTAATTTTAGGATTAAGACAAATAGATACATGTAAGCCTAGCTTTATAAATCTTAATATAATGACCAGGGTTAGGATTTTAGGTGCAAATTCAGATGAAAAAAGGAAGGGAAAAGGTGCTCAAATAAGGTGAAAAAAGGGACAATAAGCTGCTGCTTTATTTAAGGGGATGTACAACTGAAATTGCTATTTTATAAACTATCCATTCAATTGGGCTGAAATTTTAACCACATGTCAGTCTTCTTTAGATATAATTGTTTTGTGAATTTCAATCCAAAATCTTAATTACTTTTCAAGTTATTAATTTTCAAAATATAAAATTATGGGTATATGCAAAATGCAACACAGATGCATTTTCAAAAAAAAAAAAAAATTGTATGTTGCTTCTATGTCAAGGAACTACAAATCTGTTATGTAATTATTTTTCTACCATTCTTAGTTTAAGAGTAAAAAAGTTTTGCAGTTTTATATTTGCATTTTTATTTCGTTTTTTTTTTTTTTTTTTTTTTTTTTTTTATACATTGTTATTTTCAAAAATTAGTAGCGCAAAAACTATTCATTACACAGAAAAATTATATGACAGTTTTATTTATTTGGGTTTTTGAAATAAGCATAAAAATGTCAATATAAATGGATGAAAACTACATCGTGTGGAACATTTTGAATATACAGAAATGCTGAAAATAAAAAACACCTTAAAATGAAGTTTTAAAAACATAAACAGCTAGCAACCAAATGTGCAAGGGTATTTAAAAAGTCTCGTAACGATCCTGAAGCGTTTGCTAGGTCAAAAATAAAAGTGGATTTAAACCTACAAGCAATGAAGAATTTTTAGGGAACATAATTTTTTTTTTATTTATTTATTTTTTATTTTGAGATTTTGGGTTAATTTCAGTTGTGCATTCCCTAAACTAATTCAATGATTTCTCTTTCCTCTATTTTATAATTTATTGAGCTACAAACAAGTACATCAAATTATCACTCATCAAAAGAAGGAAAAAACATGAAGCTGTTGTACTTCAAGACATTAAACATCTCCACATTTTTAAAAGTCTGTCTGTTTCTATTAGGAGATAAAATGTCTTTGTAGATGCTAAAGCTTCTTTCAACATCCACAGAAACCAGTGGGGCAAACCTTATATTCACTTGGAATGGCAACTCTACAGATGTGGCGAATTCCTCAATGTCTGGATTCTTCTGAAGACTAGATTCAAGTTTGTCTTTGGCAATGCCATCTAACTGCTCCCTCACGGAAGTAAAAATATCCCATTGTTTTTCCTTTTCCAGACCTTGTTCTTCCAATCGTTTAATAGCTGCAGGCAGGTACTTGTAACTATGGACACAATATAGTTCTGCCTGCAAATTATGTATTTTCTCTGGTAACAGAAGTTGCTGTGCCTTGAAAATTGCACCTGCGTCGGATGGATCCAAAGAAAGCACAAACTCTTTAATTTTGTCAAAATTCTCACACAACATAGCAGCACACTCAATACAAGATCCTCAGCGAGTAATGATCGGGAAATTTGGAAGGGGCAGGCCAGTGATTCTCTGTGGTAAACAACACAGCTCGGAGCTTTCAGTAGAATCTTCTTCAGGGCAGAGATGAATTGATTTGCGATGTTGTATTCATTCCTTATGGATTCACAAACCCTATGAAGGGCATGTGCCAAGCATGTCACATGCTTCAAGTTAGGAAATAAAGGTTTCAATTGGTTAATGCTGAAACCATGTATGGAGCCTGGTCCATAACCACAAGAAGAAGTTTTTTAAACTCGATACCAGTAGGCCAGAGTTTATGGCAGAAGTCCATAATGGATTGCATTACTGTACTGACATTGACTTTCTGCAGCTCATACATTTTTAACAACATGGGCTTAGCTTTCTCCCCTGCTAAGGGAAAAACTAAAATGTTCAAAACATATCGTTCCATTGAGTCTATGGTTTCATCCATAATGATTCCCACATCGCAATCAGACACTTTCTCCTTGATTCTTTCTATGGTTTCTTGGTAAACAGGCTCCATGTAGTTTTTTCTTAAAGTACTCTCATCGGGCATTGACATCTTTGTGCATTTTTCAAGAAATCCCTTGAAGGCTGGATGGTTCACCTTATTGAGTGGAATTCCTGCTTGTGTAAGAGCTGCACACAAATCAATGTTTAATTCCTTCAAATTTTGACTTTTTGAAGAACTCTGTTGAAACACATTTCGTAATAGAGGTTGCCGTGATTTGTTTGCTTGAAGAGTTTCATTTGATGCTTAGAGCTGGAAATGTGTTGTTTGATGCGATGTGTTTTTCATCTAACAAAATTCTTGAATCACAAATAGTACATCGTATAACAGTTCCATCTGTGTCTATGAAATCTTGTTTGAATTCCTCAGCCAGAACAATAAATCGAGCACTGGACACCTTTGACATGGTAAAATCTAATACTAGTACACTCTCAATTTTTGAAGATTTAGAAGCTTGTAACAGTGATGTGTCATAATTTAAAATAGAGAGTTGAGGGTTGTTACACTACATCACTATGATATTCTTACTTGAACGCGTTTCGGGAGACGGCTTGTTCCCATCGTCAGCATTTTCTCTCAACTGATTTTTGTCGGTCATCGTCTGGGGGATGTGTGTGGTTTGTGGTGTTCTCTGGTGCTGGGCTGATGAACCTCCAAAGGCTGTTGGGTGGCGGCAGTTCAAAATTCATTAGGTGATTCCTGTGTTTGACAATATGTATTTTTTCCCAGATGTCCAATTCATTGCTGCTGTTGATCGGTTTTAAGAGTTTTATGTTTGGAGTGATATCATGGTTTGAAGACCAGAAATGATGTGCTACTGCTGATTATCTTGTTGCTTTTGGTAAATGCATCTCATATGCTCTTTAAGTCTTATTTCAAGAATTCTTTTTGTTCTTCCTATATATACCAGGTTACATTCATTACAATCAATTTGATATATACCAGCTGATTTATCGTTGGGGATAGGATCTTTTGTTCTGTTGCATAGTAGTTTCTGTATGTTGTGGTTATTCTGTGGAGACAGGGTGATGTTGTATTTTTTGAAAATCCTTTGAAATTTATGATGTGTCCAAGGGTGATAAGTGAATTTTCTATATGCTTGTGGTTTTTGTTGTCTGAGTAACGTAGTCATTTGTTGGATGTATTTCTGTCTTTCAAACCTTTTTATCTTCTTATCTATTGTTTTTTTCTGGTATCCATTCATAGTGGCTATGTTGATAATGTGTTGGTATTCTTTCTGGTATTCCTCTTTCTCCATTGGTATATGTACTAACCTGTTTGTAATACTATTTAAAATTGCATGTTTGTGGCTTGTAGGATTGTAGCTATTATTTTTAATATAGTTTTCTGTGTGCGTTGGTTTTCTGTAAATGCCAAACGTTAGTTTGTTGTGTGCATTATTTCTGATGATCCTGATGTCTAGGTAAGGTAATTGGCCATTTTCTTCTTTTTCCATTGTGAATTTTATAGATCTTTTTTGTAAATTTAATAATTTCAAAGCATCTTCTGAAAGTTTTTTTGGAACAATAGCAAAAATATCATCTACATACCTATACCAGGTTTTGAATAGATGTGGGAAAGATTTAGTAATATGGGATTCAAAATGGCTCATATATAGTTCTGCTAAAAATGGTGAAAGGGGGTTTCCCATAGTTAGGCCTGAGGTTTGTTTAAAGATTTTGTGATGGAATGAAAAGAAATTCTGGTCCAGACATAATTTTGTTAGTTTCAGGTAATCTTCTGTTTGTGCTCTAGGTGTGCCATTGTTTAATATCCAATTTTCTAGGAGTGGTAATAATTCTTCTTTTGGTATGCTTGGGAAGAGTGCAGTGACATCAAATGATACCATCATGTCTGTGGGTGATATATTTATATTTGAAAGGTGACTGGTTAATTCTAAAGAATTTTTTATGCTAAGACTTTTGAACATAGGCATGGAGTTGAAGGTATTTGAAAGCCATTTTGCTAGTTTATATGTGGGAGAGTTTATGTTATTCACTATGGGCCTCATTTTGTTGCCGAGTTTGTGTATTTTTGGTAGTGCATATAACCTAGGTATGATGGGAAAATCTGGTTTAATTCTGGATTTTTCGGCTTTTGTTAATGTTTTGGTTTCTATCAATGTATTCTGGAGTGACTTGGTGCATTCTTTTAATGGATTTTTGCTGATTTCTATGTACTCTGGGTTATGTAGTAATTGCATAACTCTAGATTCATAATCTTCTTGGTCTAATATCACTAATGTGTTTCCTTTGTCTGCTTTGGTGTATACTACAGGTTTTGACTTTAGAGATTTGATAATCTTTTAATGTGGTACGTAGTGGTGTTTTTGGGCTTGTATCTGTTCCAATATTGGTTCACACTGTGATTGTATTAAACTTTTATCCTTATCTGTAAGGTGGTTGGAGGCTATTTCAATATCAGCAACAAAGTTTTCTGTATTTTTTGTGAAGTTGAAACAGGTTTTTAGGCCATTGTTCAAGACAGATAGCTCAGTGCTGGTGAATGGTTCTTTTGAGAGGTTAACTACATATTGGCCTGTGATAGGTTCATTGTTTAGGTTATTTTTATATGTTGCTTTCCGTTTTTGGTTATGTCTAGGAGATTTTTCCCGGTATTCCAGGGAGTTTTTTTGTTTGAATATAAGGTTGTTTAGTTTCTTTTTCAGTTTCATTGTTTTGGCGCTCATTTTCTTGCTAAGTAGCGTAACGAAATTTGACCGTAAATTTTCCCATAAGGGTATTCCTAAAACTTTCGGTAACCATAAGTGTAATTCATAGATTCTAAGGTCCAAGTCCTGTAAATTTGCATAATGTTTGTTCTTTTCTATTTCAATTACTTTCTTGTCTGCTGCTGTTTGATGTTTTACATTGTGATTAAATTTTACGTATTTTCTAACGAAGTTTGGCGTAACTTTGTGTTTTAAGCAAAGATTTAGGAATCTTATGTTTGCAGCCGTGATTTTCTTTTTGATTTCTAGTTTTAAGTATAATTTTATGTCCTGTTTTATTCCAAAGTTTCCGTTGAATCTGTGTAAATCTGTGCTTACCTCCATATTCTTTAGTTGTTACGTGCGGCAATATCGGTGTTTATTCTTTGCTTCTTATAGACTTGTAAGTCCAATTTAAGCTCAATTTTTGAAGATTTATAAGCTTGTAACAGTGATGTGTCATAATTTAAAATAGAGAGTTGAGGGTTGTTACACTACATCACTATGATATTCTTACTTGAACGCGTTTCGGGAGATGGCTTGTTCCCATCGTCAGCATTTTCTCTCAACTGATTTTTGCCGGTCATCGTCTGGGGGATGTGTGTGGTTTTGGTGTTCTCTGGTGCTGGGCTGATGAACCTCCAAAGACTGTTGGGTGGCGGCAGTTCAAAATTCATTAGGTGATTCCTGTGTTTGACAATATGTATTTTTTCCCAGATGTCCAATTCATTGCTGCTGTTGATCGGTTTTAAGAGTTTTATGTTTGGAGTGATATCATGGTTTGAAGACCAGAAATGATGTGCTACTGCTGATTTATCTTGTTGCTTTTGGTAAATGCATCTCATATGTTCTTTAAGTCTTATTTCAAGATTTCTTTTTGTTCTTCCTATATATACCAGGTTACATTCATTACAATCAATTTGATATATACCAGCTGATTTATCGTTGGGGATAGGATCTTTTGTTCTGTTGCATAGTAGTTTCTGTATGTTGTGGTTATTCTGTGGAGACAGGGTGATGATGTATTTTTTGAAGATCCTTTGAAATTTATGATGTGTCCAAGGGTGATAAGTGAATTTTCTATATGCTTGTGGTTTTTGTTGTCTGAGTAACGTAGTCATTTGTTGGATGTATTTCTGTCTTTCAAACCTTTTTATCTTCTTATCTATTGTTTTTTTCTGGTATCCATTCATAGTGGCTATGTTGATAATGTGTTGGTATTCTTTCTGGTATTCCTCTTTCTCCATTGGTATATGTACTAACCTGTTTGTAATACTATTTAAAATTGCATGTTTATGGCTTGTAGGATTGTAGCTATTATTTTTAATATAGTTTTCTGTGTGCGTTGGTTTTCTGTAAATGCCAAACGTTAGTTTGTTGTGTGCATTATTTCTGATGATCCTGATGTCTAGGTAAGGTAATTGGCCATTTTCTTCTTTTTCCATTGTGAATTTTATAGATCTTTTTTGTAAATTTAATAATTTAATAATTTCAGAATTTCTTTTCATTCCATCACAAAATCTTTAAACAAACCTCAGGCCTAACTATGGGAAACCCCCTTTCACCATTTTTAGCAGAACTATATATGAGCCATTTTGAATCCCATATTACTAAATCTTTCCCACATCTATTCAAAACCTGGTATAGGTATGTAGATGATATTTTTGCTATTGTTCCAAAAAAACTTTCAGAAGATGCTTTGAAATTATTAAATTTACAAAAAAGATCTATAAAATTCACAATGGAAAAAGAAGAAAATGGCCAATTACCTTACCTGGACATCAGGATCATCAGAAATAATGCACACAACAAACTAACGTTTGGCATTTACAGAAAACCAACGCACACAGAAAACTATATTAAAAATAATAGCTACAATCCTACAAGCCACAAACATGCAATTTTAAATAGTATTACAAACAGGTTAGTACATATACCAATGGAGAAAGAGGAATACCAGAAAGAATACCAACACATTATCAACATAGCCACTATGAATGGATACCAGAAAAAAACAATAGATAAGAAGATAAAAAGGTTTGAAAGACAGAAATACATCCAACAAATGACTACGTTACTCAGACAACAAAAACCACAAGCATATAGAAAATTCACTTATCACCCTTGGACACATCATAAATTTCAAAGGATTTTCAAAAAATACAACATCACCCTGTCTCCACAGAATAACCACAACATACAGAAACTACTATGCAACAGAACAAAAGATCCTATCCCCAACGATAAATCAGCTGGTATATATCAAATTGATTGTAATGAATGTAACCTGGTATATATAGGAAGAACAAAAAGAAATCTTGAAATAAGACTTAAAGAGCATATGAGATGCATTTACCAAAAGCAACAAGATAATCAGCAGTAGCACATCATTTCTGGTCTTCAAACCATGATATCACTCCAAACATAAAACTCTTAAAACCGATCAACAGCAGCAATGAATTGGACATCTGGGAAAAAATACATATTGTCAAACACAGGAATCACCTAATGAATTTTGAACTGCCGCCACCCAATAGCCTTTGGAGGTTCATCAGCCCAGCACCAGAGAACACCACAAACCACACACATCCCCCAGACGATGACCGGCAAAAATCAGTTGAAAGAAAATGCTGACGATGGGAACAAGCCGTCTCCCGAAACGCGTTCAAGTAAGAATATCATAGTGATGTAGTGTAACAACCCTCAACTCTCTATTTTAAACTAGTACACTTGTTTGGAGAGATAACACTAGTTCACTTGCTAACACAATGCAACTGTCACACAACTCACTCTTGCGCCATTCGCTGTCCACATTCTCTTATAACACCGAGACAATTACCAGAATGTTCTCATTCATGCTGGAACTTCAGTTTCAGCGATTTCTAGTAGTTTCAAGCAGAACCCAGTCTTAATAATTCTCAGAACTGCGCGGGTGAGGTTACTGCCGTCTCTGCGTGCCCAGCCTTCATCTCCACGCAAACAGATGACATCTCTCACTGTAACAAACTCACATTCACGAACAGCAGGCTACTGATTCTGGTGGGATAGAATCACTCATTGTCAATTGCATTATTGCGGGCTACTTTATAGTGGTAAAGCGAGAGAAAGAGGTTTTCGTTGAACACACAATTATTTTCCATTGTTGCAGGTGTGCTTTCAATTCCTGTGCGGCATTTACTGAAAGAGGTAGGCTTACTATTTGCACGTACACAACAAGCTGAGGAGACGTTAATTGAAAGTTAAAGAATAAATTGGAATGAAACTTAAAAAAGGGGGAAAAAGGTGATTATGGACATGGTTGGGGGAAAATGGAATAAAGATGTCAAAAAGGGGTAAAGGTCCCAAAAAAGGGAAAAAGGTGCAAGAAAAAATGCCTCTTTTCATAACTAAAAATGAAATTTCACACTGTGATATCTTTTCGCACAGCTTTAACTTACCCTAAGAAAAAAGGTGTGCACCTAAAACTCCTAACTCTGAATTAATGACAGTACCTTCAATGTATACACACAATATCTTACATGCTAAGGAAAATAAAAATGTATTCATAAATCGCTCTTCAATGCATAGTTATAATACCAGGTGTAAACGTGATCTAGATACACCCCACATTCAGCTGAGCAAGACCATCAATAGCCATTGTTATCAACAGTTAAAATTATGTAACAACTTCTGCTGGAGGTAAAAGAACTGTCCTAAACAGATATGTTAACATGCTAAAACACTGGTTTAAACAGAAAGCATTTTACTCGGTACAAGAATATATAGGATATAATGTCCATGGTATTCAATTCATGTGACTGTATTGTAAAATATAGTAATAATTAGATAATATGATCAATTAAGCATATTGTTACCTTATGTTTATGTTTGTATATATTACTTGCAAATCTAATTAACATAACAGTTAACCTAGTGTACCCTAGAAGCATGCAATTTGTATGTTAAACTCGATTCCACACAATCACCTTAGATTATATTATGTAAACAAATTTGTAAATTCTTTGTACCTGTGTATGTACATTTGCAAATGCTTGTTTATAACTGATTGATGAAACCTATTACTTTTGTAAGCTTAATGGTGAATAAAGATTTTGATTATAATATAGCAAAGCACATGAACTCATATAAACAAAGCAAGGCTTTCTATTCCCTCCAGAAAGTTGCATCCAACTGCCAACTGTCAGTATAACAAACTGTGCACAATAACACACCAAATAGCCCTTAAAATACATGAAGCCATGTAAAACTGAGTTTCTATTTGTGATGCAGAGCTGCCCAGCAGGTTGCCTTCATGGACATATCCCCTTTTGCACGCACGTCCCTTTAAATCTTTAAATTGCTGTGTTTAAATTGCATGATTTACAAAATTTAAACTGTCACATAAAAGTAAGTCAGCAAAGGAAATAAGGAATTTAAATATAAAAAAAACAAAAATAATTTTTTGATCATTTTAGGCCAAATTTCATTGATGCATCGTCTTGATGCATGACCGCTTATATCCATTCTTTCCAGTTTATTAAAAAGTATTGTACGAGGGCATTCAAAAAGTTTTTCAACCAGCCTATCCATTGTTGGGCAATAATGGTTACAATAATATAATTAATATGACTGGCAACAAAGCTATCAAAATATGCATAAGTGCAAGTTTAAACTTTAATATTCATAGTCTGTTGAGTTCAGTCTTGTGTCAATAGCTGATGAAAAATCATAGATATTTCTAAAGAGAACATTAGATTTTACATCTTCACACGCTACAAGCTAGGTGAAAGAGCAAAAAAAATCCATGAGGACTTACTAGCTGTTTATGGTGATCAAGTATTCCATTTGATACCATTGCAAGATGGATTCAATCATTTGAAGAAGAGTGAGAGACTTTGAAAGACAACCCTCGTTCTGGCCAGTCTTGGGAAGCTGTGAATGAAAGAACAATTCAAAGAGTGAGGAACTTGGTGGAAGAAAATCGACATATTACTTTTGAAATGCTAAGTATGGAAGTCTGTATCAGTGTTGGCAGCATTGCCTGTAAACTCCATGAACATTTAAAGCTGCGAAAAATCTGTGAAAAATAGGTTCCACATTCTGTAACCAATGAACAGAAGAAGAGGAGAAAGGAATGTGCAAGGAAACTGCTGAGCATGTTTCCACCTAATGGCCCTAAATGTTTGACAGATGTATGCACTGGTGGTGAAAGTTAGCTTTACTGTTATATCATACCAAATAAAGCTCAGAATTGTGACTGGGGAAATGAGAATGATCTAAGACCAGTCGTTTTTCAACAAGATTAAAAAGAGAACAACGTTCTCAGAAACAATATTCACTGTGTTCAACTATGAAGGACCATTAGTGATTGACTGCATGCCAAAAGGAATGACAATGAATAGAGAATACTATGGCTCTTACATTTTGAATCCTTTATTTGAATAGCTGAGGTGGCGGCGGCAGCTAAAGACAGGAACTTCAAGGCTAATACTTTTGCATGACAATTCGTCTCCTCACAGAACAGCAGCAAATTTGAGGAAACTGGAAGCCGCTAAAGCCCAGTTGCTTCACCATCCACCCTACATCCTGACCTTGCAACGTGCAACTTCTAGCTGTTTCCTTGAGTGAAATTTTGCATTGCTGGAAAAACTTTTAAACGAGTGCAAAACTTTGCTCAGGCTATGAATTCAGCTCCGTTGACAATACCTCAGTCTGAGTATCGTAGTGCTTTTGACAAGTGGTTGCACTGTCTACATCTGTGTGGAGAGAGATGGAGATTACTTTGAAGGATTGTAAGGATAAGTTTTTCAATTCCATCCTTAGTTTGGACTTTAAGATGACACTTGCGAAACTTTCTGAATGCCCCTTGCATGGTTTAATATGCCAGATGCATTTGATAGGTCAAAAAATATCCCCAAAATGTTTATTTTATTGCCAAGTGCTCTTAAATCATATTTACAAAGCAATGTAATACGGTTTTTGTGGAATTGGTATATTCTATAACCATGTTCACTGTCTTAAAACAGCTTATCTTCAATGAAATCCAATACCTTTTTGTAAAACATTTTTTCTTTTACAAGAATTTTTACAAATTCAGATAAAAGTGAAACTGCTCCGTAATTGTTGATTTCATTTTTGGAACCTTTGTTGTACAAGGGTTTCACTTTGGCTGTTTTAAAGGGTTATAAGGAGATTGCATATTGTAATGAACTGTTATAACTATTTGCAATAGGCTATGTAATCAATCATTTCATAATCACTGCACCTTTGATATTACTTATGGCATAGGAAAATTTACATTTAAGGTATAAATAATCTTTTGGATATCAGTGGCATTAGTAGGTGTAAAGAACATTCTTTTTCCAAGTATTCTGCCATTTTATTGTTGAATTTTCTGCTATATATTATACTAAAATGTATGTTATCTACAAAATTACTGAAGAAGGCATGTAGCATCATTGCCCTGCTTAGTGCTTTATGATTCTTCACATGACTTATTTTATTTGGGGTGTTTGAATGTACATATCATTTACCATATTTTTGCCTGATGTATTACTCTGGTTAATATAGTTTTATAGGTTTTGAGATAGTTATAGGATTGTGTATGGGATTTGAGAGTGAGTACAATTTACAGTAATTGTGCAGACCCTTTTTCTAGCACATGAAATTTGGATTCCTTTAGTTATCCACATTAAAGATAAGCATTGTTCGTTCATTTAAATAATTGTTATTTTGCAAAAAATATTAAATGGATTATTGTGTTAATGTGGTTGATCTCATTTACTCTCGGATGAATTTTAATGGTACTGCTAATATAGTAAGCTTTGAGTTATACAAATTAGTTACCATATAAACTCATTAATTGTATAAATTCTTTTTGGAAAATATATTTAATATTTTTATTATGTATTGACTATTTAACATTATAGTTTAATTTTGCTTTTATGATCACTCTAGATCTGCTGTGGAAAGCTGTGGACCATCCAAGTGCATTAATGTAGAGCTGGTTCGAAAAGGCTGCACTATTCTTTATTGTGATTATGTGGTAAGTTTGAAGGGTATGTAGTATAGCTGCTATGGCCAACAGTAGCCATTCATGGAAGGTGCATTATAGAAAAACAAGCCAGTCTTGTAGATAAATAAAACAAATGTGAAGACAGGATTCAAACCAAGAACACCTGCAAATAATGTAAATAAAAATCAAATGCAATACTTTATTTTTATGCAAATGTGAAAATTCAGAGCAAAAAAGCATTGTGAAACAAATTAGAAACCAAAAACAAAAGTAAAGAAGGGGAAAAAATTGTGCTACTTTCTCTACTCTGTCGCTTATTTGGGGATATACAAATTATTCTTACAAAATTTTATTTTCCTATCTACTTTGTTTTAATCCAGATAAACCTTTCCGAAAGTAAGTGCATTACCATTTCATTATAGATATAAAGCAAATAGCAGCATACAAATGATTTAGAACTGGATGCCATATTTAGGCTTAAAATTCCATACTCTGCATAACATTGCAAAAAACAGTTGAAAATTGAACCGGACTCAAAGAATGGTTAAGTATTGAGCAATTCGAACCATTAATAATGGATATCTCGGTAATGACTGGTGTCATAAAAAAGTTATTTGAATAAGTTGTGTGTTTTAAAGAGATTATATTTATGGTTTAGTACGTTTTTGTCTGTCGTTTAACATTTACTAGTTACACAACATTATCCAAAATTCCCTCCAAAGAGGACTTCACAAACAATTCCCAGAAAATTCAAGATATGCGTTTTATTTCCATGTAAATATATTTAATAATTGGTATTTTAATCAAAATCGTCAGAAACATTTTGCAGAAAATAAAAAATTTAGAGAAATCTGTTAAATAAAGGGTGGGTTAAGGGGATTTTCTTCAAAATCTTTGTGTCGCATCTTTAGAAGGTACTGAACCTAAATATCAAGTTTGGTATTTATCTGACAATTCGTTTTTGAGTTATGCTGTTTACAGACTCACACAAGACACACATGCACGCACGCAAAAACATGTATTTCCAGTGAAATCTCGGTTTTAAATTTTTGGGTGGAATGCAATACGTTCTCTACCTACCAGGTATGTAGAGAGAAAGTAAAAAAGTTTTGAACCAAAACCTTTATGTAAAATCACTTCAAGAGAAACCAAGAAAGAATAATTGTAAATAAATTTAAGTATTATAAATAA
The DNA here is from genome assembly GCA_030765065.1 of Deroplatys truncata. Classification (NCBI taxonomy): domain Eukaryota; kingdom Metazoa; phylum Arthropoda; class Insecta; order Mantodea; family Mantidae; genus Deroplatys; species Deroplatys truncata. Next base: position 182,899,493 of record CM060981.1, read on the forward strand.
AATACATTTATATATATAAAAAAAGAGGGCATCATTGATTTGTAGTGAGATAGCAAAAAAAAAAAAAAAAGTAAATAATTAATGCATGGAGTGAATTGATAGTATTGTTGGAAAAGCTGACAGAAAGTGTTATAATGCTGTGTAGGAAAAATGAGTAGTAACTAAGAAGAATCAACAACATTGAGGAAGAGGAGAGATGCCGAGAAGCTTGCTTAGGCAACAGACGCAAATAGGTCTTCATAAACAGAATAGAAGTTTGCTTTTAAATTTAAAAGCGAGGAGTAAATCATTCCACTTGTAAAAGTTAGTCAATGTGGGATTAGTACCGAGGACACTATTTATTATGACTGTAGAAGGTATGTATTGATAGAAATTTTGTGTGTTCATGTGGCAACTTTCAAGTGTAAATTCATAAAATTCTCACCTCTGCTACAATAGTAGTGTCACAACATAAAATAATAAAGTACTCAGGTGTTCAGGGGTTAGCATTTAAGAAACACATGCATCATAAGAAATAAAAAAAAAAAAATTGTAGCGTAAATACCTCTGAGAAATCGCTATAAGTAATGATATGCACCTACTGTAATATGTATATATCAGTAAAAAGAGTCTTGTGTTCAGCCAGGCAGATGGGCAGATTTATTGCTATCAATATTGGAATGCATAGCAATGTCAGGAAAAAGGATTTAACAATTTACAAAATTAAATTATAAAAATGATATATCTTGTAAAGAGGGTTGAACGTCGAGTGTGACACCTGGATGGTACACCACATAAAATTCTTATGCTCTCTTTTGTAATAAAAACAAATAAAGCTGAAGCAGGTTACCCCAGAGAATTGTTCCATAACTAAAATGGCTATGGATTTGAAACATCATTATGGATTCCATGTTTAGATTTTCTTTAAAAATTTTAAGACTAAAAAGCCCTTTACTAATTTTAATAGATATAGAATCAATATGACTTTGCCAACCTAACCAGGTTCAAATGTAATATGACTAAGAGAAAGGTAATAAAACTATTTTATTGATAATTAAGCTAAGATTATAAGCTATATATCAGCGTTTTATTATCTGAGATGTAAGCTCTTAAGTTCTCCTTCAAGAAATCTACAGATTTACTCCCGTGTAAAGCAGCTATATGATCAGCAAAGAGATAAGTGTTAGGCCATAAATCCTTAATTACAAGAGGTATATCATTCATATAAATAATGATCATAATTGGTCCTAAAATTGATTCCTAGGAAACTCCATATTTCAGCAATTTAAATTCATAAATTACCATTCAAATTAACACTTTGATACATATTAGCAAGATAAATAAAATTAATACTACTTGTGCTAAATCAATAGAAGTCCAATTTCTTAACAAAAATTTTGTGAGAAACTGTATGAAAGCCTTCGACAAATAAAATATTTGACTAGATACAGTGTGTCCATTTTCCAACTCATTTAGGTAGTTTTTAATAGAATTAGTAGCTGTATCAATAGTACAAAAACCAGATGTAAATCCATATTGAGAATCTAATTATAGCGAATTTGATTAAAAATAAGTGGTAATTTGTATATTTATCAAGATTTCAGACTTTTAAAACAGCTGGTATAATACAAATTGGCCTGTAATTACCATGTTCACATTTGCTGCCTGATTTGGATATACTTCCGCATGGGTACCAGTCCACAAATCACTCCTTGTGCTGCCCTCTTGTCAACATTGACAATCTGAATATAGCACGAAAGGTATGTAGTGCTGCCAACATGAAAGTGGATTGTTCCTACATATTTAGGGCGCTAAGCCACAAAGTGTAGTCCAGGGTTGAGGGTCTAAGCTGCAAAGCATAGTCGAAGAATGTTTTTTTTTTTTTTTTTTTTTAAGTAGAGGAATGTAGCAGTTGCAGCCAATGGCCGACAACAGGACATAACCTTAGGACCTGTGAGGCTAAACCCCTGCTTTAGTTTCACAGTATTTTCATATGTTGACAACATTAATTTATCATTAATTATGTAAGTACATTTTTTTATCTTATTCATCGTCCACTCCATATAGGAGTGAAACCTCTGATTTAAATTGCGAATTGCCTAACATGTATAAAAATATCTGGATATGTACAATTGTCCATAGAATAATTAAAAAAAAAATTAGCCAATGGTTTATACATAAAAGAAGCAGCTAGTTTTAAAATTTAACAATTTATAAACAAACTAGACTATAGAACAAATATTACTAAGGTACATAATTACATTAAACAAATAAATAGAGAAAACCAACAAAATCAGCCATTAAATGTTGATAATAAAGAAATATACAAGGATAACCTTATAGCAGAAAAATTAGCAACATACTATAAAACTAGTACTACATTAAAAAATAAAAACAAAAAACAGAATAAATACTTAAGAAATAGCAACCTGAAGATATGTTTAACTTTCAAAACTTCTTCAATGAGCCATTCACACTCCCAGAAATAAAGCAAGCAATAAGGACACTAAAAATGAAAGGAGGTCAGGTCCTGATAACATACATCCAGGGCTGCTCAAGAATTTAGGACATGAAGCACTCCATACTTTATTAAACATTTTCAATAAAATCTGGACAACCAGAAATAACATACCAGCACTATGGAAAAAAGCAAAAATTATACCCATTAAGAAGAAAGGAAAACCAACTCAAATGATAGATAGCTATAGACTGATATCCTTAACATCAAACATAGCAAAACTCTTAGAAAGAATGGTAGCTACAAGACTGACATACTATCTAGAAACTCAAAATCTATTAGTCCCTAAACAAGCTGAATTTAGGAAGGACAGCTCAGCAATACACCAGGTTGTAAGACTCACACAGGACATTAAAGAAAATTGCAATAATAATAATAATAATAATAATAATAATAATAATAATAATAATAATAATAATAATAAGAAGAAGAAGAAGAAGAAGAAGAAGAAGAAGAAGACTACACTAGCACTGTTTGTCGACTTCAAAGATGCATTTAACACAGTATGGCGAGAAATGCTACTATACAAGATGAAGACATATGGCATATCAGGCCACATGCTAAACTGGTTTTCAAACCTTCCTATCCCAAAGATGGTTTGGAGTACAATACAAAACAGCCACATCTAAATGGAAACAAAAAGGGGTAAAAAAGGTGGGGGCACATGTATTCTTGTAAGAAAAGGCATCAATTTCAGAAACATAGAAACCATCGATCGTATTACAAAGGAACAGGACCTAGAAATATCAGGTGTGTATTTACCTGATTTGCAAATAACAACACTCTGTATATATAGAGCTCCCGACACCAACATAAATTCATTTCTGAGTGGACTGGAAATGGTTCTAGATAATATTAAACACTTTAAAAATACTGTAATAGTATGTGGTGACTTCAATATTGATTTTTGTAAAGAATCAAAAGCTACCTCTGACCTACTAAATACGTTAAAATCTTATAACCTGGAACCCACAATCCATGGTCCAACTCGAATCACAGAAAACTCTTTAACACTAATCGATCAAATTTTTGTTAACAATACTCTCCTGTGCAAAAGCCAAACCTTTGATATGGGTTTTAGTGACCATAATGCACAAATACTAAACCTTCCCTTGGCTAACAAATATTCCCAATCAATAGAATTCACTAAAAAAAGGATCTTCAATGATGAGAATATCCAATACTTTACTCACTTACTTAGCAGCGAAGCATGGGTAGAAATCTATAAAACCAAAAGTGTATCAGAAAAGTTTGAATTGTTCCTTCAGACACTACAACATTACATAAACTTAGCTTTTCCATTCAAAACTGTAAAAGATATTCCAGAAAAAAACGCTAAATCCTGGATTACTACAGGAATTAAAAAATCCTGTGAAACTAAACGCTATCTACATAAATTATCAAAAACATACCCATTAACCGTAGAATTTCAAAACTACATCAAGAAGTATAAACTAATCTTAAGTAAAGTAGTAAGAGAAGCAAAAACAATGACAAATGACCGACTCATCAATATAGCAAGTAACAAAACAAAAGCAATGTGGAATATAATTAAAAAGGAAACGGGTACTAATAAAATAATAGTGAACAACATAAACTTGCTCATAAATTCTAAAAAAGTTGTAGATCCAATTGAAGTAGCAGAAATCTTTAATACATACTTTGTTAATATAGCAGATAATCTCATAAAACAAGCCTCGTTAAATAATCCCCCTCCTACATTAAATTTTCACAGCTCAATACACGAATCAATATACCTTACACCGACAAGCGAGAAAGAAATTTTACAAATAATAAAAGATCTTAAGCCAAAAAACTCGGCTGGCATTGATAGGGTACCAGACTTTCTTATTAAAAAATGTGCACATGTAATTGTGAATCCAATAACGCATCTATGTAATGAATCTTTAAGCTCAGGTTCTTTTCCCACTTGCCTAAAAACAGCCATAATCAAACCATTACATAAAAAAGCGAAAAACAATGATATGTCTAATTATCGGCCCATAGCGCTACTTTCAGTTTTCTCTAAAATATTGGAGAAACTGTTTCTTAAACGACTTTCCAACTTCTTAGAGAAACATAAATTATTATCGGACTCTCAGCATGGCTTCAGGAAAAATTACTCAACTGAATCTGGAATTTTCTCATTTATAACCGCGTCCCTTAAAGCCATTGATCAAAAGCAACATGCCTCAGCTATATTTTTAGACTTAACAAAGGCATTCGACACCATAGATCATCAGCTTTTGTTAACGAAAATAGAGGCTCTAGGCATAAGAGGGTTGGCCAATCATATCTATGGTTAGAATCATATCTATGTGGTCGTATGCAAATAGTGGAAATAAAGAATAAATCAAATAATCAGATCAATTATTATCACTCCAGTCCACTCCAAGTAAGCTATGGTGTGCCACAAGGTTCTATACTAGGTCCTGTCCTATTTCTTCTTTTCATAAATGATTTCCACATAAATGATCCATGTACTAAAACCATTTTATATTACGTATATATTGTAATGAAAAGAAGCTAGAAACAGTGATGTGTATTGAATTTATTTAAGGTGAGTCGGAATTGTTACACTAACATCACTTAAGTTTACTCACTTAACATGTTTCGGGAAACAGTTGTTCCCATCCTCAGAAGGTTAATTCGACTGGCCCGTGTTGTTGGTGTTTCCATTTTTTGGACTGGATCCTGTGGTGGCATCTTGTGGTGGAGAAATGTACTTCCAGAGAGGATTTGGTGGCGGCAAATCAAAATTCATTAGATGTGTGTTGTGTTTTAGAATGGTGATCTTCTCCCATGCATCTAATTCGGCTGCAAATTTGGCTGGTTTGACTAATGTAATATTGGGTTTGATGTTGTGATTAGTGATCCAAAAATGGTGAGAAACTGCGGATTTGTCCATTTGTTTGTATTTAATACATCTCATGTGCTCCTTTAGCCTAGTTTCTAAGTTTCTTTTTGTCTTACCTATGTATACTTTATTGCAATCTGAACAATTGATTTTATAGATTCCAGCTTTTTTGTCTTGTGGAATGGGGTCTTTTAACTTGTTACAAAGTAATTTCTCTATGTTAAATTTGTTCTGTGGAGCTAGGCTGATGTTATGTTTCATGAAAATCTTCTTAAATTTGTGAAATGTTCCTGGGTGGTATGTGAATTTCTTGAACTTTAGCTCTTTATCTTGCTGGCTGAGATTTGTTGTGTTTCTGATGTGCATCTGTCGTTTGAATTTTGCAATTTTTTTGTCAATAGTTGCTTTGTTGTACCCATTATGTATTGCTGTGTCTACTATATGCTGGTATTCTAACTGGTATTCTTTTTTATTTAAGGGGGTATATATCAGTCTATGTGTTAGGCTGTTTAGTACTGCATGTTTGTGTGTGGTTGGATTGAAACTCTTATTTTTTATGTAATTAGTAGAGTGTGTTGGCTTTCTGTATATGCCAAAGGTTAGGTTCTTTTGTTCTCTGATGAATTTTGTTCTCCTAAAAATCATCAGAGAACAAAAGAACCTAACCTTTGGCATATACAGGAAGCCAACACACTCTACTAATTACATAAAAAATAAGAGTTTCAATCCAACCACACACAAACATGCAGTACTAAACAGCCTAACACATAGACTGGTATATACCCCCTTAAATAAAAAAGAATACCAGTTAGAATTCCAGCATATAGTAGACACAGCAATACATAATGGGTACAACAAAGCAACTATTGACAAAAAAATTGCAAAATTCAAACGACAGATGCACATCAGAAACACAACAAATCTCAGCCAGCAAGATAAAGAGCTAAAGTTCAAGAAATTCACATACCACCCAGGAACATTTCACAAATTTAAGAAGATTTTCATGAAACATAACATCAGCCTAGCTCCACAGAACAAATTTAACATAGAGAAATTACTTTGTAACAAGTTAAAAGACCCCATTCCACAAGACAAAAAAGCTGGAATCTATAAAATCAATTGTTCAGATTGCAATAAAGTATACATAGGTAAGACAAAAAGAAACTTAGAAACTAGGCTAAAGGAGCACATGAGATGTATTAAATACAAACAAATGGACAAATCTGCAGTTTCTCACCATTTTTGGATCACTAATCACAACATCAAACCCAATATTACATTAGTCAAACCAGCCAAATTTGCAGCCGAATTAGATGCATGGGAGAAGATCACCATTCTAAAACACAACACACATCTAATGAATTTTGATTTGCCGCCACCAAATCCTCTCTGGAAGTACATTTCTCCACCACAAGATGCCACCACAGGATCCAGTCCAAAAAACGGAAACACCAACAACACGGGCCAGTCGAATTAACCTTCTGAGGATGGGAACAACTGTTTCCCGAAACATGTTAAGTGAGTAAACTTAAGTGATGTTAGTGTAACAATTCCGACTCACCTTAAATAAAACCATTTTATATGCTGATGATACAAATATCCTGGTTAAGGCAACCCAAAAAGAAACCTTTCTAACCTCTATTCACCAAGTCTCAGAGAAAATCTCAAACTATTTTACATTGAATAATCTTATTATAAATACAAATAAAACTGTAGCAATGGATATACACACAAATATGAACAAAAATTATCTTGCCCCTCAAATACAACTCTCTAATCAGACACTTAAAAAAGTATATTCTATAAAATTCCTTGGGGTCTGCGTACAAAGCAATCTGAAATGGGATGCCCACACTAGCTTCATAAATAATAAACTCAGCTCTCTATGTTATATGCTAAGAATATTGACAACATGCACAAGTAAAGAAACAGTTCGAGCAGCATATTTTGCACATTGCACTCACTCCTAAGTTATGGAGTAGTCTTCTGGGGTGAGTCTCCAACAAGCAAGTCAATCTTTATTGCACAGAAAAAAATTATCAGAACTATTGAAGGAGTCAGCCCAAAGTCGTCATGTAAACCTCTCTTTAAAAAACTGGGGATCCTCCCACTTCCCTGCATTTACATATATGCAGTTATTCTGCTTATAGTCAAGAACATTAATGCTTCTGATTCACTATTCATAACTAATAATATGGTGCATGAACACAATACTAGGGAAAATACACAAATACATGTGACCAGCTGCAACACCTCGCTCTACCAAAAAAGTATCTTATTCTCTGGCATTAAACTTTATAATAATTTACCAAGTAATATCAAGGCAATTAAAAATGTAAACCAGCTGAAATCCAGTCTCAAGGCACATCTAGTTAACCACTCCTTTTATTCTATTAATGATTTCCTTGAACACAAATGTATATCATGAACCATAGTATTTAGCATGTAAATACCTATTGTATATAATGTAAAAACATATTGTATATATTGCAAAAACCTATTATTGTTTATGTTTATAGCTTGACGTGTCCAATAGTGAATGTACATTGTACCAAACCACTTTAACGGATGAATAAACTAACTAACAAACGAGAGTTGGACTACTTCAAGGGTCTGTTACAAGTGCTATTCTGTTCAATATAAATGACCTAGTAGATGTACTAAAGAAAATAGGTAACATACAAGCAGGAATGTTTGCTAATGACCTGGTAATATGGACTTCAGAAAAGAACATAAGATCTGGGAATTATTACAAAAAACTACAAACAACAATGGAGAATACAATCATAACCCTAGAACAGTGGACTAATAATAACAATATGGAAATTAATACAAAAAAAACTCAATATCAACTATTCACAATGCAGCATAAAACAGAAAATATATGCCTGCAAATCAACAACAAAAAACTACAAGAAGCAACTACAACAATGTATCTAGGGATAGAATTAGATAAAAAACTATCAATGAAAGAACATGTAAACAATGTAACAAATAAAATCAACAAAAACAACATTTTAAAACGTTTAGCAGGAATAAAATGGGGTGGAAACATGGACCTCCTTAATAATACATATAAAACATACATAAAACCTAACCTATTGTATGGAGGAGAACTACTAGCAGCAGTAAACAAGAAACTTAAAAGTAAACTAGAAATTTCTCAAAATAATTCAGTAAGAATAATAACAAGAGCTGTAAAAACAACACCAATCACAGTACTACAAAGCTTCACAAAAAACATGGGTTGAAAGCAATTACTCTAGCACAAAAACTGCAAGTCAATAGAAACAGATACAAGTGGTACCACACAGCAGATACTATAAGTAATTTAAAAAGTCAAATAAGCTTCAGAACATATATTAATAACTTAAACTACAAGAATATAATTACAACAAATATAATTGCAACAGAGGTAACGAGTCCAATAGAATACATTGATATACAATATCAGAATGACCTGATATATACAATACACAAACAAAACAATATACCAGATGAAATGAGAGCCATAGCAATAGCTACGGAAAATGAAAGATACCCAGAAAAAGAATGGCTCCGAATATATACAGATGGATCCCTCATCAATAAAAAAAATGCCAGTGCAGGAGTATACTGTAAACATTTTGCACAGTATCTAACATTAGATGAAACATCAAACCACTATGATGGAGAATTAATAGCTATAAAACAGCATTACAAAACATTTTATATAGACCATACATAAAATAAAAATAGTCATCTATCAGACTCATAATCAGCCATAGATGGAATAGTAAACTACAATAATAAAACAACAAGAAATATTAAAGAAATAAGAAGCCTAATTAAAGCAGTTGAAACTAGAAATCATGTCACTCTACAATGGATCCCAGCTCAAGTCGGACTTTTGGTCAATGAACATGTGGATCAATTAGCAAAGAAAGGTGCAATACAACAAATAAAACCTGTAGAACTAATAGAAATAAATAAACAATTAAATAACATTAAACAACATTTCAAAAGACAGCAGAGACTTGATGAAGATAAGTTAAAAGATAAAGATTATAAGAATATTAAAGATAGAGTTGATATACAAAAAATGCCAAGGAAGACTGCAGTGGCCTTATTTAGGATGGCAACTGGCCACGATTGCCTCACAGAACATCTCTACAAGATATGATGCCTACCTACACCCAAGTGCACTCTCTGTGAAGAAGATGTCATCCTGAACAAACAGAATCTTGCCAAATGCAAAGGCCTTAAAAGTGATAACTTACAGACTTTGTATTGGTAAGCCAGAAGGAAAATGATGCAGATCAATTAATCCACAATGCCATTGGTGAACAACAACAGTTTTAAAATATGAGAATTAACACCATATACATCTAAGCATTTACTACTACTTAAAGATAAAATTGCTGAATACACATCTGAACAAGTACATGTTATGGAAATGTCAAGTTTACATTTACAGGTTTATAGATAAAAGCTACTATATACAATATTACAGGATTTAAATAGTACCTATAATGTATTACTACCTAGGCCAATTTTAAATGTATCATAATATCCTACTACGTAGGATAATTTTTACCTATATCATAATATTCTTCTTTGCATAAAACAATGACTACATGAAATTCTTCAATCTACTTTTAAAGGCATTAAAATTGGTCAAGTGTTTAATATTGGATGGTAGATAATTAAATAAGTTAGCATCATTGCAAATGAAGCTTCCCTCATATAGAGTGGTGTTGTATGCATTTGTAGATAGTTGTATACTATATTTTAAAATAAAGAGAGTTGAGGGTTGTTACACTACATCACTAAAATATTCTTACTTGAACGCGTTTCGGGAGACGGCTTGTTCCCATCGTCAGCATGTTCTCAACAGCTTCTAAATCTTCAAAATTAGTTGTATACTATTTCATTTATGATGGTTGTATACTTTTGAATTGAGCTGAAATGTATCTAAATTGTTTTAATATAGAGTAAAACTTCTTAGATATATAAGGAAGGTAATGATAAAATACATAGCTGCTTAAACAATTCCCTACAGCTACTTTTTGCTAATGTTCTTGTCATGCTTCTAGTAACCCTTTTTTGAATTTTGAATGCTGAGTTTCTCATTATTGAATTGCCCCAGAACATGACTCTGTAAGATAATACTGAATTGGAATACGAGTAATGGAGAATATGTAAAGAATCTGTATTTAATACTGTGAAACCAATCTGACAGCAAAACAAATTTTACACTAATTTCTGCAATAATATGAATGGAACTGCAGGATGTGGTCTCCGAGGCCATTGACTTTGAGAATTGGAAGATCACGTTGCCATCTAGGATTGAAATTCATAAGTTGGCCTTCAAATTTCTTGATGAAAGTCTTTTCCCACATACTGGTGTGGATGGCACTGTTGACTGGTTTTGTGGTGCTTAGTAGATTTAATCTTTAAAAATATTCTGAAATTTATGGTCCATGGGTGGTTAGGTAAATCTCTTGTTGCTGCTTGTTGAGGGCTTATTTCTTTCTGCTTTTTGGATTTTTTATGAAAAACATTTTTGTTGAAGCCATTGATTTCTGCTGTGTGAATGGTCTGTGTTTGTTCATGTTCATATTCTGTCTATTCCAGTAGTAAGTTTATCATTCAGTGGATCATGCTGTTAAAAAGCATTTGTGTTTTCTTGAGTTAAAGTTCTTGGCCTTTATGTAACAGTCATATGTGTAGGTTTCTGTGTATATCAAATTTAAGCTCGTCTCCACTCCTGATTATTGTGAGGTCCAAAAATGGTAGCATCTTTTCTTCAATTTCTGTAGTGATGATTGGTGGTGGTGTTGGTGGAATGAGTGGCCTCTTTGAACTTTTGTGCCTCTTAAACTAGGCTTTCAATCAAATCCAGTGGTCCCAATAAAACGGACCATGTCCTTAATATACGAGTTATTCTCATATGCAGTGAATAGTCATATATCACCTGCAGCAATAAGAAAAATCTGATGTGTTACATTCATATGACTTTCTCAACCTTCTATAATTTATTAATCGGTATAAAAGCTGTTCTTATGAAAGCTTATTTTATTTTCCGAAATCCATCTACTTCATTTTAATCTAAACAAATCTTTGCAGAAGTAGCTACATTACACATTTAATTATGAATGCAAAGGGATTAGCCATAGTCAAATATTTAAGATGCTGTATACTGGCCTTAAAATTCCATACTCTTTCCATGCAATTGTGAAAAACAAAAATAACAAGGAATTGAACAATTCAAACCATTATAAAAATATCTTGGACATGGCTGATGCCACAAAAAAAGTAATTTAAAATAAAATGTGTGTTTCAAAGAGAGTGGTACATTTTGGTCTATCGCTTAAAGTTTACCAGTTATAAAAGATTATACAAAATTCCTTCCAGATGAAGAGGACTTCACAGGCTATTCTCAGAAAATTCAAGATGTACATTTTATTTGTCATATAGAAATTATTAATGTATGGTATTTTTTATCAAAATCATTTGAAAAAATAAATTTCGAAAAATTTTCCATATAAAGGTAGTTGGGGTAGGGGGGAATTGGGGGGAAATTTCTTGAAAATCTCCATGTTGCATCTTTGGAAGATACTGAACTTAAATAGCAAGCATGGTATTTATCCAACTTTTCATTTTTACTTTCTCTACTATGTATAGTAAGTAGGGGAAATATTGCATTCCACTCAAAAATTCAATACCGAGATTTTTTGAGATGCCCTGAATCCAAATAAAACATTTTTGGAAACATGTCCATGTGTGTATCTGTCTGTGAATAGCATAACTCAAAAACAAAAAGTTGAATAAATACCAAACTTGTATTTGAGTTTAGTATCTTCCAAGGATGGGATGTGGAGATTTTCAAGACAATCTCCCCCCCCCCACCCCAGACTACCCTTTACATGGAACATTTTTCGAAAGTTTTGATTTTCTCATAAATGGCTCTAACGATTTTGATTAAAATATTATATGTTTAAGGTATTTTCATGGCAAATGAAATGTATATCCTGAATTTTCTGGGAATGCCCTCAAAAGTCTTTATTCTGAATGAGCTTCATATAACTGGTAATCCGTAAGAGATAGACAAAATTTTACTACACAAAAAATGTAGATCCCGTTAAAACACACAATTTATGTCATATACTTTTTATTTCAAGTGAATCATTTCTGAGATATTCCTTCTTATTTGTTTGGATTTTCCAGTACACTTATACTTTTTCTCAATTGGTTATTCATTATTTTTTATGTCCTGGACATGCAAAGAGAATCGAATGCTCCACATATCAATCAGCTCTTAAAAGATTTGACAGTCGCTTAAAGTCTACCATATTCCCCTGCGCCAACAAGAAAATTAGCAGTAAGATAGTTTCTGCAAACATTTATCTTGATTAATATGAAGTAGATAATAATAATAGTAATAATCTTTATTTGCTTATAGACTTTTACAAGTTTCAAGCATCGTCATACAATGAAAAGTTACAAAATTTACATGTGTATACAATATTTACAATTCATTCAACCTGTACAAGCATTTCTGAATTAAGAATGTTTTTAACCTCCTTTGAAATTCTTTGCCCTCTAAACTTTTAATGTCATTGGGTAATTTGTTATATAGTATCCTACCCATCGTAATTGGATCCTTTTCAGTGGCCTTTTTATTTACATTATCTCTGTAGTAATTATTTTGTGTTCTAGTTTTATATATGTGACTATCTTTTATTTTTACAGAATGTGACTTACTTACTACATACATAATTACTTTATACACATATAGTGATACGACTGTTAAAACACTAGCCTCCACATAGATTTGTCTACATGATTCTCTACTATTTCGACCATAGATACATCTTAAACACTTTTTCTGCATTAACAGTACTCTGTTCATATTTACAATACCTGTGCTACCCCAGACTTCAATCCCATATTGAAGATGGGGGTGAATTAGACCATAGTATACTAGCTTTAAATAATCAATGTCTAAATATTTTTTCATCTTTCTTAACAGATATAAACCAGTACTAATTTTATTACATACAAGGTCAATGTGATTTCTGAATGTCATATTCTCATCTATCATTACCCCTAAAAATTTTATTCTCTGTATTTGCTCTATATACTCATCGTTTAGTGTTGCATGTAATCTTTGAGTGGATCCCTTATTTCGGTGCTGGAACACGATCATATTTGTTTTTTGTAAATTTACCTTTAAGTTGTTATATTTTAGGTACTCACATATATCCTGTGTTTTTGTGGTTACGAATTTCTCTAAGCTATGTATATTTTTACTTGTCAATATAACTGAAGTGTCATCTGCGTATGATATTATTTTATATTCTGAAGATTTAGGAATGTCATTTACATACAATATGAATAGGATTGGTCCAAGTACAGATCCTTGAGGTACACCCACCTTCATTGTTTCATAATTTGATCTTGCACATTTTGTCATGTGATGCTGTTGGTAATAAATTTCTGTGCATTGCATACGGTTTAACAAGTATGATTTTATGATTTCTAAGAATTTTCCCCTGATGCCCACTTTCTGAATCTTGTCCAGTAGTTTATCATGTGCTACACTATCAAACGCCTTGGATAGATCCAAGAAAACTCCTGCAGCTTTGTTATCTTTATCAAGTGCTTCGAGAATTTCCTGATAAAGTTCTGCAATAGCAGTGGTTGTTGATAATTTTCTCCTGAATCCATGTTGTGATGAGTTAAGCAGATTATATTTATTTAAGAATCGTATCAGTCTGCAGCTCAGTATATTTTCAAAAACTTTTGCAAAGACAGAAGTAAGACTGATTGGCCTATAGTTCCCTATTTGTGCTTTATCCCCTTTTTTAAAGATTGGCTGAACTATACTGAGTTTTAAGGAATCTGGAAAGTTTTCACTGTATAGCGAAGAGTTTATTAGATGTACCAGAATAGTAATAAGCACCGTCTTACAATGTTTTAAGATTATCGGTGATATTTCATCCCATCCTGAAGAGGACTTATTTTTTAATTTATTTATTATCTTTTCCACTTCTTCGGCTAAGTTTCTTCCAAATATATTGAATTTATGCAAGCTGGAAGTTCTTTTTGAATGCTTTCTATCACGCTTTGTTCCCCCCTTGTTATGTTTAGGAAATATGTATTGAAATGTTGGCATACATCTTGTGGATTATCTATTGTTTGTCCTTTTTCAACTAATTTTATATTCTCGTGCTTATTTTTGTTAATATTACTTTGTTTTACTATTCCCCATACGGTCCTAACTTTATTGTTTGAGCTTGTTATTTTATTACCATATTGTTGGTTCTTTAGGTTAGTTAGTGCTATTGAGTATTGGTTTTTCAGGTTTTTATATTTGCATTTGAATAGCTCTAATTTTGTAGACTTATAAAATGTGTAATAGTCTTTCATTTTTTCCCGCAATTTTTTAATTTCTATTGGTATTTGTATATACTGGTCTCCCTTCTCTTTATCCTTGACTTTCTTTATGGGGCAATGGTTATTTAGATGTTTTGTTAGAATTTTGAAGAAACGTTCCCATTTTTGGTTACTATCTTGCGTTTCATAAACTACTTCCCATTTTTCTTGTTTTAGGCTTTCAAGCATCCGGTTCAGATTTTTTACTGTTGTTTGTCTAATTGTTTTATAGTTTAATTGCTCAGAGAGTTTGCTAACATTTACTATATCCATTACCTGAGCGCAGTGATCAGATATAAAAAACTCCTGCACAGTCACAGCGTACCTACCACATTCTAAATTAGTTATCACATGATCAATGGCAGATGATGTACTTAGTGTGATTCTTGTTGGTTCGTTAACAGTGTCTTGTAAATTGAAGCTATAAAGTAGGTCGGACAGGCTTTTATAATCCCCTGTATTTGCTAATGAATTTATATTTAGGTCACCCATAAGTATGATATTTTTGTTCTTTTCATGCACTAGATTTAAAAGACTTTCGAGTCTATTCAAAAAATCCTCTACCTTAGAACCTGGGGATCTGTATAGACCAATAATTAGGTAATTTTCTGCTTTTGTTTGTATTTTTGTAATTGCAACTTCAAAAACCATTTCCATTTCATGACCCCCTACCCAGTTTTGCAAAGCAAAATTTATCCCATTCTTTATATATATTGCGACTCCTCCACCTTTGTGACTCTGTCTACAGAAACTAGATGCTAGTTTGTAGCTTTGCATATTGAGATATTTAATCTGCATTTCATTTAGACCATGTTCTGTCAGCACCAAAATATCAGGTTTACAGATGACTTTCTCTATCTCTATCGCTTACTAGTGGCTATACAAATCATTCTTATGAAAGTTTATTTTCCTATCTACTTCATTTTAATCGAGATAAACCTTTCCAGAAATAGCTGCATTACACATTTCATTATAGATACAAAGAGAACAGCGAAAGCCAAATGTTAAAAACTGGACACTATATGCTGACCTTAAAATTCCATACTGTTTCCATGACAATCAACAGGAACTTAAAAGAATGGCTAAGTATTGAACATTTTGAACTATTAATAATGGATATCTTGAAAATGACTGATGACACAAAAAAGGTTATTTGAAATAAATGTGTGTTGTAAAGACATCCACATTTTATCGTAGTATGTTTTTACCTATCGGCGGCGCCGTGGCCGAGTGGTTAGACCGCTCGTCTCCCACCGAGGCGGCCCGGGCTCAATCCTAGGGACCTGCATGTGGGATTTGTGGTGGACAAAGCGGCATCTGAGCGGGTTTTCTCCGGGTTCTCCGGTTTCCCCCGCCATTCATTCCACCAACTGCTCCATCATCACCTTTCCTTTCATCCATTTCACCAACATTTCGTTTCATCTACTTACTTCATCCCATACCAGGCATCGGGCTGATCACCCATCCTGGTTGCTCTGTCTGATCCATGAGTGTCTGCTCCTCGACGGGTCTCTGACCCCAGGCACCTGCTTGTAAGTCCTGGGGGGTGTAAGTCCTACATAAGAGGAGCAAACAGAGAATGAATGTTTTTACCTATCGCTTAATGTTTAACAGTAATACAAGATTATGCAAAATCCTTCATAATGAAGAGGACTTCACAGGCCATTCCCAGAAAATTCAAGATATAGATTTTATTTGTCATGTAAATATCTTTATGGTATTTTAACCAAAATCGTTAAACCTTTTAGAAAATCAAAAATTTCGAAAAATGTTCCTTGTAAAGAGTAGTTTGAGGAGGAAGATATTTTGGAAACCTTTGTGTGGCATCTGTGTAAGATACTGAACCTAAATATCAAGTTTGGTATTTATCCATCTTTTCATTTTGTATTACTTTCACTATTATTTATAGTAAGTAGGGGAAGTATTGCATTTCATGCAAAAAGTCCATACCGAGATATTGGTATGAGATATGTACATGGTAAAGAAAGTAAAAAGGCAGTTGGTGTTCTAAAAGGAAATAATTGCAATTTAAACATAAACTTCACATTTTACAATTTACTTTCATATATAATTGTAAGTGACTTATGGCAGGAATATACAAAACAGGATTGTCAATCAGCCTCCTGTAATGCTCTTGTGTATCTACTACATAATGCATAGCTATCTATTTCTGCCAATATTTATCTTGATTTCCACAAAGTAGATATAAAAAAGAATTTATGTGTGAAAAATTTATAGAATAGATACAAAAATAAATCATAATAGGTAGATTATAAGATTATAATACATTAGATGCATTTATATATTGTGGTGAGAACAGATTTGTTTTTAACCATCTGAGAATTACGTTTGAATACTACTTTTTGTTGAATTTATTCATTCCTTTGCAGAATCTCCTGTTTCATTATACTAACAAAAAGTTGTACTTATGTGTGTTCATAATACTATTAGCAACATTAAGAGGTTCAATAATTTTAAATAAAAGTTCTAAGAAAGTTTATAGTTTCTCTGTTGTGTAACATTATATAAAATTCACTTACATAGAGGACATTTTTCAGTACTGTATAATGTACTTCATTAAGCATAGGGTTATTACTAGGGGGTTAATTCAGATGTAGATATTAATTGTTCGTTGTATGCTGAATATGGAAAGCTGAATAAAACTCAGTACCACAATCCTGACTGGAAATGCGGACCCTTGGCTTTCTGTGCTAATTCTATCCTAGATCTTCTGTGATGCAAAGAAACAATATT
The DNA here is from genome assembly GCA_030765065.1 of Deroplatys truncata. Classification (NCBI taxonomy): domain Eukaryota; kingdom Metazoa; phylum Arthropoda; class Insecta; order Mantodea; family Mantidae; genus Deroplatys; species Deroplatys truncata. Next base: position 182,917,021 of record CM060981.1, read on the forward strand.
TTGGAATAATTCAGGTCTTCTAGGAGGTTCACTGGGATGTATGAATCAAATGTGTAAGGTTCAGTGCACATTAGCAGGTGGTTTCTTAATATCTGAGACGTAAAATATCAGCATGAAGAGCCAAGGAACTGTGGCATGAATCCCAGTATCAAGTTTTTCAAATCCAGTTCAACTTTCCATTGGCTTGTCTGTATGAACAGAACATTAATCACATTAAGTTTAAAAATTATAATGAGAAAAGATAGGGAAAAACTGACACAAATGATCAGTTTTTCACAAATAAATCTAAATATAAAAATAAATAAGTAAGTAAAGTAGAAACCAAAATAAACTATGTTATAAATTATTAATGAAAATTTGTTATTACTGCACAAATGATTTGTTATTATGTTTTCCTCCTCTAACAAGAAGTACAACTTTTTGCAGTGTGAAAATTTAAATGATGCAGAACAGCTAACATGGCTGTTGGTGAATCACATAGAGGAGGTTGTACATTTGTCAAAAGAGCCTCCAGTGCAAGAATTGATAGCAGCTGTCCATAGAAATCCTGCAGCGAGTGGTCTTCTGGTCCAAGCTATTGGAACACGCTGTCAGAATCTTAAGCAGGTAATACCATTGTTATGTAGTTATGTGTAATTAATGCTGCTCATAAAGACAAAAGGCATAGAAAGAGATCATGAACATTCGCTGATGCTCGGATAGCATCAAACATATAGTGTGTTCACAGAAATATTCCATGTTTATAAACATGTATATCATTACTGTAGATAATCATATTTAAGTGAAACTAGTGACATTAAAAAGAAAAACTCAATGCTTTCAGTATTACCATACTCTGAATGTGTTTAGGCATAAGGCAATATTTTCACTCATGCCACAGTACTCCAGTATATCTGCAGGGATATAAAGTTGCAGATCTTGCATTTTTTGAGGCAGTGAAGGTATGTAGGCAGAAGTTTTTATGCAACTCCATGAAAATAAATCACAGGTGGTCAAGTTGAGATCTTAGTGGCCACGTATAGAAGACATCTAAGTTTTCCCCACATCCAGACCACCTTCCTGCAGATTGTTTTTTCAGAGTTTTTCAAACATCAAGATACCAGTGAGGAGTTGCTCCATCTTGCTGGAAAAGAAATTCATTACCTTCTTCCAGTTGTGGAAACAGTAAGTGTATCAAGATAATTCATACTGTGGCATTGATCTCTTAAAAGAAAAATGGGTCATATGGTTTCCATTTCAATACTGCATTCAATGCATTTAGCATAGGGGCATCAATGTTCACCCTCCAAAATGAAATATGAATTCTCACTTCCCCAAATCCTAACTTTGTGCTTGTTTTACTAATAATTGAATTACTACTATCCAGGCGTGTAGGCCGTGGTCTAGAAGGCATCGCTTGGCAAAACGTCGGTATTTACGATGCCCTCTAACCACAGCCTACAAGCCTGAATAGTAATAATTCAATTATTAATCATGATGCCGTGAAAGCCTCAGTATGTACATTGTGCTTGTTTGCTTTTCCATTAGTATGGAGCATTGTCTTGCTACTGAAAATGAGTTTTTGACAGTTCATCATCCTTCATTAATGTAAACAAATGTTCGCAAAAAACATTTTGTTTTACAGAATCATTAGGGTTCAACTGATGCACTAATTGCACTTCATGGGTGTGTAACCTCAGGTGAGTATGTAGGACCTTAGACATGGTGGATTTTGGGATGTATAATAGAAGGCTAACTCTTTGCACAGACATTTTACAGCTATGTACAAACACCTCTCACACATGTTCCATAAGTTTTGCATTGACAGACTGTTTTCTGAATGGCCTTATGTGCAGTCACATATCTATCCACTCTCTACAAAATTCCTGTACCATAGAACTCTTTCAGTAGGTGACACCTTTTAAAACTCTGACTAAAAGCCTACTGCAGTCCCACTACATTCCAGTGCTATGTATTCCAGTATGTTTCAACTACATTCCTGTGGGTTAGTAGTCATTACTCTCTAAGTGCTTGCAGAATTCACAGTGAATTGAAATGTAAACGTTCATAACATTTAAACAATTTCCTTCTATCCAACAATGCCACAGTGACAAACGTTTCTTTTTCTACTCTGCCCCCTCCTCCTCCTCCTCTGCTGGCAGCTGAGCATTCTTCTGAGTATGTTTATTGAATTCTGCTTTCAAGAAGCAATTTGCAATTTTAGTCTGCTTAACAACCTTCCATGGTTTTGCAATGAAGTGAATTTCATCCAGGATTGAAACCTTGAATGATGAAAGATTCTCTCCAGTATCTTTGAGAAACTCCATCTCTTTTCAGCCTTCAGCCTTCCATCAACACTGTGAATAGTGTTTCCTGGAGGAGCGGAGTTGAATCCGGGACCAACAGAACTGGACCAAGTGTTACTGATGCTGAAAAAATTAATAAAGAAATTATCTGAGTTAAAGGCAATGGAGAAACAGCTAGGCACAAAAATGGGCAATATTATGGAGCAATTAAAAAGCGTGTTAAAAGAGCTATAAGAAGAGGTGGAACAGGAATTAGAAGAAAGCAGGAAGGGATTGGATATAATGAAGAGAAATTGTGAAGCAGGACAATGCAGATTAAACATAGTTATTTTTTGAGTAAAGGAGGATAGAAACAAAAAACTTGGAGAAATTGTAGGTGAAATTATAAAAACGCAGCTGGAAATTAAACTACATGGATAGGAAATTGTGGATGCATTCAGATTTGATAGAAAGGAGAAAAGATCTAGACCAATATTAGTAAAAGTAGCAACAATGTATATGAAATAGCAGATACAGAGACATGTAAAAAAGTTAAAAGGCACACAAATTTTCATTGAACAGGATTTCCGTGAGGAAGAACAAAATTTAAGAAAAGCACTACTCACAAAAATGAAAGAAGCTAGATCAGAAAGAAAAAGGCATATTTTAAAAGACTTCAATTATATGTGGAGGGACAAAAATGGAGTTTGAATGTAAAGAATGTAAGTTTGATGTATAGACATCAGCAGTTTCACAAATGTAAATGACGACAGGAAGAGCAAGGGAGTCAGTGTACCAAGCAACAAAAAGAAATGCCAGTTGGATGGATATCCATGTCACAGAATTGTCAATGGCCGGGAGGGGAAGGAGAGGCAGTGGAGAACATGTTAGAAGTGGAACATGAAGGGGCAGTAGGGGAAGCGTCGCAAGTGATGGCAGCACCAAGACTGGGATGGAGGGAAAAATGAAGTGGGGGAGCATTGAAGTGTGTCCCAGAGTTCATGAAAGGTGTTGTGGGATAAAATCAGGTCAAATTATAGGGAAAGGGGGAAATTTTACAAGTGGGGGATTTAAAAGAAGCACAAGATTGGGCAAAAAGAAAAGGCTTAAAATAGTTTCTGTGGAAGGTTGCAATGAGTTACAAATAAGGGGAGAAAGCAAGGGAGAAAGTGTGGTGAGCCCAAGTGAAACAAGATATAGAGAGGCTGGAGAAATATAAGTTGTAGAAAGATTAAATTTAAGATAAGGGCTGGAACTAAAAGTGATTGTTCTGGAATGTGGAAAGTTTAAAAATGTAAGGTAACCAGTGGAGAAATACAAAGTGCAGGAGTTATTATAGGAGTGGCAGAGACATGGATAGAAGGGAAGGAGGCAATAGAGCTAAAAGACTATGGGTATAAGAAAAAATGCAAGCAAGATACATGGTAAAGTAGCTACAAGAGGGATAGGTATATTTGTTAAAAAGGGCTAGGTAGCCAGGCATAAAGTAGCCCTTAAAATAGAAGGAACACCAGACCAAATCTTATTAGAACATAGGGAGTTTTAAGATTGAAGTAAATGTAATTAAAATTCTTTGTATGATGTTCGGTACAAATAAATATTCTATTCAATGCTATGTTTCCACTGTGGCATTTATCCCTTTAAATGCGCAGCACACCAAAAAATGTTCAGTTTCTTCCAAATTGAATATTGTCGTAGCCTCTTCTTATTAATACTCAAAAATGATGGGGAGCTACTCGCTTGCAGAGGTGTACCGGTAAATTAATCAACTTCTTACATGGCGAGGCTACGACGAGGGACGCAGCTAAAGAAAGTACAGAAAATATTACTAATCAGAGACGTTACATGGCTTAAAGGAAGGAAAGGACTCTACACTAGCATAATTAAAACTTCCAGAGAATGGATGGCTCACAATTTAATAGATAAAGACAGATATCGTAGTGCTTACACTCTTAGCCCACATGTCCGCCAGGCGAGGCCGCCATGCTTGACACGGAGAAGGCAGTTGCACATCCTTGCTGCTCGACGGTCACCCACTGACTCTCTGTCTCAAACGACACTTCCTGAAGCGTCGGGGACGCTATCCCCACCTAAGGTTCCTAATTCCCCCCTACCCCAAGTTCCAACTGCCAACTCAAATCCCGGTGACCAGAGAGACGTATGTTCTATAATCTCTGCATACGTCACAATATGTCTCTGGGTTTTGTATAATCTTCCAGTTTCCTCACTAGCAGCAAATGACTCGGCACAAGCAGTTTTATAGGTTTGTTGCTTCTTTTCCTAAACTGCTAAATCCAGCCATTGGACGCACTGAAATACTCAATTCCAAGAATGTTAGCCACTTTAAGTGTCTTTTCCCTTAACAGCATGCCATTTATTGAAATGACTGCAGCTCTTGATGTCTCAAACCAACTTTTAACTATTTGTCCCAATTCCTTGCATTTGGAGTATGTTGCATACTTCTTTTTCTGGAGTTTGGTTTACATTCTGAACCACTTGAAATTGTAATTGCCCTGCTTTTCACCATGGCATTTTGTTCAGAGATGAAATCTGCAACTTACTTGCTGGTGTAACACATGTTCTATAGTACAAATAAATTTTTTCCAAGATTCAGATCTTTTCTTCAATAGTTTTTCTTTATTTCTTCTTCTTCTTCTTCTTCTTCTTCTTCTTCTTCTTCTTCTTCTTCTTTTTCTTCTTCTTCTTCTTCTTCTTCAACCAGTAAAGTAAACACCAACAATAGAAAATAAGAAAGGATTTACAATGAATGAAGCAACAAGAAGAAGGCAAATTACTTAAGCCACCTGACTCAAATACAAAATAAAAACATAACGAACAACAAAAATAAATTCAACAAATTAGTAACAATCACTTTAACAACTAAAACAACAAAAGCAAATGTAAAACAAAAAATATATTTACAAGATGAACTTTAAATAACTGATAACTTCACTTCATGACCTTGCACCAATGCAGCTTCTCAAAGAATGAAAGATTCAAAAGTAACAAATGCTGCAGATTACAAAATGTGGGAAATGCAATCATCACATGGTTGGCTGCAATGGAAAGGTAAGTTCATTCTGAAGATCACACCTGGTTGCTAGTTTTGGTCACAATTCTGTGGTTACTTAATGTGTTTCTAGTTAGTTACAATGTCATCATTGATTTTTACCTTTAAACTGCTTGACATGCCATAAACAACAGGATGCTAAAATTTTGTAAACATAACAAGGATTTTAATATGCTGTAAACATAGTAAATATGAGGGTACCAACAAAAAATGTTGTAAACAATGGAAAAATGTTAGATGGAATGTAAGTGCAGGGTAACACTATTCCACAATAAATTACCTTTGCAATCATGCTCCAAGAAAATAACAAAATATGGTTAATACAGAAGCAATGAATTCTAGCTTGTGTCTTGAGTAAAGTTAATGTAAATTAATGGCTTCCAAGTGTTGATTCATCATGTTTACAAACTTAAGCCAATAAACATTTATAGCTGTTGCTTATTCAGTGGAATTATATTAACAAATTAAAAAGTAATCTGAAGCCAACACTTAAAATTGCAAAATGAGCAGTAATGAACAGCAGAAATGGCGCAAATTATAATTTGGAAACATGGTATGAAATACACTGTGTTTGGAATTTACAGCTCTCCAGATAACAAAAACCTAAACTTAGATATAATAGAAATATCCTCATCCACCATAATTATAGGAGACTTTAATCCAGCTTCTCCAAGCTGGGGATACAAATACCATAATGCTTTGAGGAAAATTGTGGATAACTTCAACAGTCACACAGCAGAACTTTTGTATAAACCAGATGATAAGAAAACCTTCATACATTATTCAGGAAACTGCAGTAACCCAGATTTAGCCATGATTACAACTGATATATCTGAAAATAGTCAAAAAAATAGTATTAGATAATCCAGAAAGTGGACATTAGGCCATATTATTAACAGTTGCTTTAAAAACACAAAGGTCACAGATAATGACTACATGGAACTTCAAAAAAGCAAGATGGAAAAATTTCAGTCAGGAAATAGAAGATCAAATAACTCAAATGAATGCTCATATAAATTACCTACAAAATTACAAATATAATCCTGTTAAGTGCAAAGAACAACATTCCAAGGGAAAAACACAAGGACTGCAAACCATTTTGGACAGAAGAACTCTCCCAGCGAAACTAAAGTAAAATCAGGCCATAGAAAAAGCAGAATCATCCAAAAGACCAGAAGATGTAATAACTTAGAGAAAAGAAAATGTTAAAATGAAATCTTGTTGTATTTGCTAGAGAACAACTTAAAACAAATTCCTACAGAAACTCAATTACAAAATTGATTGATACAAAGCCATAAATGCCATAATAAACAAACTCCATAATAAATACCCTAATAGAGCATCTCAACCCTTCTGTATTAAACAACAAAGTAGTCACTAATGAAAAACTAATAGCAAATAAATTGAACTACTACTAACTGTCTCCAGAACTCAAAACAAAAGAAAGAACCCTTAAAAAGAATCTCAAGAGAAACAACTACCCCAATAAACAGTTCAGCATTTTCTATAAAGACTTTGTGATAGAAAAACTTAAAGAAGCTATAAAAAGGATGCAAACCAGAAAACAACCTGGCCCAGATACTTTTATTTATTATCATTCTTTTAAATACATTTAAAGGACACGTCCAATTACAAATATAAAATAATTTAACAAGTACAGCTTATAATTTTACATTACTTTTCATTAACATTTTTACCTTAAGAATCAACTATCCTTTTACATTGCATTTACATTAAGTTTACCTTAAATATCATTTTCACTTTACATTGTTTTACCATGTCTAAATTCATCTATACTATAAAATTCATTTTCTATTAAGTATTTCTTTATTGTTTTCATCATTACATTTGGCTGGTTTATGTACTTTATTTCTCTAGGTAATTTATTGAATAATTCTCTTCCTCTAACTTCTATGGCACAATTATTTAGAGTTCCCCTTAATGTTATTCTATAATAATCGTCATTGTTTCTTAAATTATGGTTATGTACACTGAATTTTTTGCATATTTATATTTATCACAGTTTTTATGCATTCATATATACATGGCACTGTTAACAGGTTTTGATTCTTAAACACCCCCCCCTGCAAGTTTGTTGTTTTCCATTTTGCTTATTATTCTAATGGCTTTTTTTTTTTTTTTTTTTTTTTTTTTTTTTTTTTTTTTTTTTTTTTTTTTTTTTTTTTTTTCCCAGTTTAAAGACTATCCATTTCTCTTGCTGTAATATTTCCCCATAATGTAATTCCGTATCTTACATGCGAATATATAAAAGCATAATAGACCTGTTTCATTGTCCATTATTTTAGTTAATTGTCTATTACATAAATGCCCTTATTTATCTTTTTTCTAATTGATGCTACATGAGATTGCCAATTTAAATGTTTATCAATTATTACTCCAAGGAAATTAGTGCAATTTATTTCTGATATGTTTTCCCCATGTATACTTAGTTTAACACTACTCAGGTTAAGTTTTGTTAATTCAAAGTTAATACATGCTGTCTTTTGTGTATTTATTATCATATCTAAATTAGCATAATATTGTTTTATAATTTTTAAAATTGAGCTAGCTCTAATTTCAACCTCTTTTGCTGTTTGACCTTTAATTATGACAGTCATGTCGTCTGCATATCCAAATGCCATTTTCTTGTATGACCTCAAAAATTTCATTTATATATATAAGAAATAAAAATGGCCCTAATTTTGAACCTTGCGGGACCCCTTGTTTTACTATTTTGAAATCTGACTTTATCTTTTTATGACACCATTTGTATTTAGATGATTTATTTCGACACATTTTGTTCGATTTTCCAGATATATTGATATCCGATCCAGCGCCAAACCTTGAATACCATATGTTTCTAATTTATTTAGTAATATTTTTATATTCATACAATCAAAGGCCTTTGATAAATATATGAAGATAGTCACCACTGATTCATGGTCATTTATTACATTTACAATTATATTATTTGCCTTTTCAATTGCATTTATGGTTGACTTGTGCTTTTGAAATCCATATTGCCATTTTGATACAGCATCTAGTTTTTTAAGATAAACTTTGCAACTATATTATATATAAACCTTCCATTACTTTTGATATCGCAGAACATAGAGTAATTGGCGTATAATTTTCTATGTCTTTTTTACTCTCCTTATGTTTAAATATTGGCCTAACTATTACCTTCTTTAGCATATCTGGAAAAATGCCTTGCGTTAACTGTGTATTTATATGTGTGTTAGGATTTTGCTAATTTCTTGCTTTATGTGTTTTAGAAACAAATTCGAGATTTCATCTGGGCCACTTGATTTGTTTGATTTGTAACTTCTTTGTTTCATTTTTTACACTTTCTTCTGACACTTCAAAGACTGCCATACTATTTAATTGGCTTGTTTGTTTTTTTAGACTAATTTTTTTACCTATTTTTTGTTTATTTAAATTTAATTCTGCTGCTCTATTTACATAATATTCATTAAAAATTTCACAAATTTTCTTTTTATCTTTTATTTCTTTACCTTGATTTTTTATGACTAAATTTTCCATGTTTATTTTTGCTTTGGTTATGAACTATATTTACCATATGCCATATTGTTTTTGTTTTATTTTCAGATTTCTGTGTCAATTTCCTACTGTATTGTCTTTTTGCATTTTCTACTACACTTTTGAAAATATTGTTATACCTTGGTATATAATCCCTAGATTTCTCATTTATATTTGACTGTATTATTGAATTTAAGAACTTCATTCTTTCCCATGAGATTTTTATCCCTTTTGTCATCCATCCCATATTTATACTACCTTTACCATTTTTTACTTTAACTTTTTTTACCGGCATAATGCTATCCATTCCTTTTAGCACAATTTTATTAAAAATATCATACTTTTCATTTACTGTCTCGGCTTCGTATACTTCTTTCCAACTTTTTTGTTTAAGAAACATTTTAAACTTTTCTATATTTTCATCATTTATTTGCCTCAGATATTCGAACATATTTGTGAATTTATCTTTATTTACATTTAATTTAATAATTTGTCCAAAATGATCCCCTATTCCTGCTTTTATGACAGTTGCTTTCCATTTTGTTTCCTCTAAATTTATAAAAAGGTTATCAATGCAAGTTTTCGATTGCTTCGTCACTCTAGTGGGTTCTCCAATGTCTATTTTTAAATTATGTCTATCTAGGATTTCTCCTAGAGTATGTTTTTCTGAACTATCATTTAATAGGTTGATATTAAAATCCCATTAAAATTTTTATTTTGTTTTCTTGTATGGTATTTAAGAATTTTTCTATATTCTTAAAAAATATTTTCTTATCTCTTGATGGTACCCTATACATCCCAATAAGTATTACATTTTTTTCTTTTAAGTTAATTTGTACTGCTGCGAGTTCACATGCCATCTCTACTGTAAATTCTCTACAGTCTATTTCTCTAAAATGTATTATATTTTCTATATATATAGCTGCACCCACACTAACGTGTTCTTGCCTACAATAATAAGCTCCAAGCGTATAACCCTGAAAATTTGTAACAACCATTTCCTCCTCCTCAATGAATATCATGATATTTGGTTTCTGTTCGTTTATATTTAGCTTTATTAATGTCCTTTTATTTCTTAAAGGCTGCACATTCTGATGATAAAGGCTTAATTCCTTTACCTGTTTAATACCTGCTCTCAATTACCTTGTTTCTACTTAAACTATTTCTATATTCTTTCCTGCTATATAACTTAATCTATTTTCTCTTATTTGTTTATTTACTTTCTCTACTTCCCCATCCTCTGGATTTATCTGCAGTTTTCCTGTTTCATACATATATTTATTACCTTGTTTATCAACTGGCCTAAGAGAAAAGATCCCGTACGATTTAAATGTAATCCATCCCTGCCCAGACAACTTATTACCTGGGACAAATAGCTTGAGCTTTGTTTATGCATGGCAAAAGAGGGAACTACCCGTGTTGTGTCAATGGCTATAGGCTATGTATTAAGTTGTTAGTGTAGTTGTTAACTGCGGTGTGACGCGTGAGTACCGTAGTGCAGTGTGGTGCGTATCACAAAGTGGGTATCCCAAATAAGTTTTAAACATGGAAACCCCAACAAAGTCACCACGGAGAGTTATAAACTCCCAAGTAGAAAGATTATTCACAAAGTTTTCCAGTTCTGCACAGAGGAAAAACAAAATGGTCTAGTTCTTCCTTTGCAAAAGGCAGTGGATAGAACGGCTACAGTAGTAGGAAAAAGTGAAGCGACAGTAAAAAGGATCGCTAAAGAATTTGAAAAAGCTAGCATTTCAGGTACACAAGTTACTACTCTAGGAAAACAACGGAGTCGGAAAAAGAAGTTTCAAATGGATGATTTTGATAAGTGCATCATTCGCAGAACATTTTTGGAATATTATGAGGTGCATAAAGAAATTCCAACAGTGAAGAAGTTGTTCTATGCAGTAAAGGAGAAAATCAATTTCGGTGGTGGGCAGAAAACATTCTGGCAAATATTACACGAAATGGGATTTACTTTCAAAAAATGCAAGAATATGTGGCAGATTGTAGTGGAATGCCAGGATATAGTTGCTCGCAGAGCAGCCTATTTGCGAGCTCTAAGAAGTACTGAAAAGGGTCCCAGGAAACCGGTAGTTTATACCGACAACACTTGGGTACACACACACTACATGTGAAGAAGTGTTGGCAACATGACGATATTCCTGGAGTTTTGGTGAATAAATCTGCTGGGCAAAGAGCAATAGTGGTGCATGCTGGCGGTGAAATGGGTTTCATCAAAGGAGCAGAATTAATCTACGACTCTAAGTCTGTAACAGAAGATTACCACAGTGAGATGAACAAGACCAACTATGAAAAATGGCTCAGTGAAAGGCTTATACCAAACCTCCCACCCAGTAGCATTGTTGTACTCAATAATGCACCATACCACACCGTGCAGGAAAACAAAGTTCCAACGATGTCATCTCGGAAAAACAGATTGTTCAATGGCTGAGGGATAATGGTTTGGACTTCAAAGAATATTTAACGAAGAGGGAGATGTTAGAAATTGTCAAAGCAAATAAATCACCTCCAGTGTATTCTGCAGATAAACTTTTGAAAGACCATGGATTTGAAGCCCACAGATTGCTGCCTTATCACTGTGGTCTAAACCCTATTGAACTGGTATGGAATATAATGAAGCAAAAAATAGCAGAAAAGTATGTGTCTTCCATTACTTTAAACGCACTTAAAGAACTAACCAGACAGTGTTTAAATGATATCACTGAAGAGGATTGGAAAAAATGCGTGCATCAAAGTAAAGTCCATTGAACAAGAATACTGGCATCGAGATGCCTTGATGGAAGAAGAAATAGAAAGAATAGTAATCAATGTGGGTTTGGATAGCAGTGATGAAGAGGAAACAAATAGTTTGGTCAGTTTTATGGATTCCAGAGATGGTAATGGCAGTTCTACAGATGCAGCAAGTGATGCAGATATAACAGCAGATTTCCATCCTTTAGATGACAGCGCCACAGATGGAAGCTCTACAGATACAGCAAGTGAGACGGATATGCAGGAATCAGAATCTACACATCAGAATTAAGTAAGTCAATTTTGTTGTGCTCCTTAGCGTAGCATATTTTCTGACTTCAATGGTGTACGTAATTTTGTGATATACTGTTTACCTCTCCTCCCATCTGCAGGCCAGTCGGATGGTGTAAACAGATAACAGTGCCTCCACCACAAGGTATCTTGTTAAATGTCCCGGGTAATACATCTAAAAATTTGTTTACATCTACATAAATTGCATGCAGTGCATTACATGTCCATTTAATTTCTTCATTTAAGTTCTTTATATAGTTCTGATTTACGTCTCTTCTTTTCAATACACTGTTCATTACTATAGTTGCCCGTGGGTATTGTCTTTTGCACTTCTTATTGCACTGTATATTTCTGTCATAACCTCATTTATTCCCTGCGATCGTTTTATGTCATTTGTCCCAACGTGTAACACCACTATTTTAACCTCATTTTTTTTCTTTTCTTTACCAAGATAGTTTGGTAGGTACTCTGCTTTTATTCCTCTTAGCACATTCACTTTTTCCCTTTCCACCACTACATTTTTTATAATCGAATCACCATACACAATTACACTTTTTACCTCTTCTTTCTTCTCCACCTTCTTGCTCTGTTGTTTCATTGTCTTCTTACTCTCCTGCATTTTCAACTTGGGATTTATCCACTTGTATTTGCTTGTAGTCCTTCTTTCTTGTGCCCTCTGTTCCATTACTTCAGAATTTTGTTCTTCTGTCTGTTTCTGTAATACTTCGAACCTGTTTGTAGTTTCAATTTCAGCATTTTTCTTTTTATCAACTCGTACTGATTGTTTTCTTATGATTTTGGCGTAGCTCTCTTCTCCTGTTTGCAGCAATACTTTTCTTTTCAGGCTCTCATTTTCGTTTTTTAACAACACAATTTCTTGATGAGCCTTTTTCAAATCCTTATTTAAAATGTCAATGATAACTTTTAATGGCGCAATCACCTTGGCTTCCCTTGTCTGATTTCCATTTGTAGATTGTTTCTCATTTTGTGTTTGTGCTGGCTGTATAGTTCTATCCTCATTTTCTAGTCTGTCTTCATTTCTTCTCTTTCTATTTTTACTTTATAAACAGTTGTTTGCTATGTCATTTTCTTCTTTTTCAAACGTTTTTTGTACTTTACTATGTGTCAGCACACTACACGCCGCCATCTTTAGATGCAAGAATACTTCCAGCACTTAGGATCAAAACTCTGCAACTGCTTCTGACATTTTATAAT